>OZ035880.1:142950229-144232729 GCA_964034835.1 Muscina levida | reverse complement strand
TAATTTGATATCCTCACAGTGCTCTGCGACACAATTATGAATATGCAGACGAAATTTTAATATCGGATCAGTGGGCATGGCAAAACTGTATTTTAGACCTATAGACATAAAATTTGGTACACCGTTAGAATTTGCCAACACGAATATGAATATGCAGACGATATTTTAATTTTGGATCAGTGAGCGGAGGGGGCTTGGCAAAACTACATTTTAGCCTTAAAGAGATAGCAATTGAAACCCAGATAGTACAAGGCAACACGGATATGAATATGCAGACGACATTTTAATTTTGGCTCAGTGGGCGGAGAGGATGTGGCAAAACTGTATTTGACCCCACAGAGATACAATTTGGTATACAGAAAGTACTAGACAATATGAATATGCAGACGAAAGTTTAATTTCGGATCAGTGGGCGGAGTAGTCGTGGCAAAGCTATATTTTGGCTCTAAAGAGATACAATTTGGTACACAGAAAGTGCTCGACTACACGAATTTGAATAAGTGGGCGAAAATTAAATTTTGGATCAGTGGGCGTGGCAAAACTGTATTTTAGCCCTGGGGAGATAAAATTTGGCAAACAGATTGTACTCGACAACACGAATATGAATATGCACACAAAATCTGAATTTCGGATCAGTGGGCGAAGAGGGTGTGGCAAAATTGTACTTGAGCCCCAGAGAGATAAAATTTGGTACACAGATTTTCCAAGGCAACACAAACATGCAAAACTGTATTTTATAGCTAGAGAAATAAAAAATGAATATGCAGACGAAATTTAAATTTTGGATCAGTGAGCGGAGGGGAGTGAGCAAATTGTATTTTAGCCCCAGGGAGAAAATTTGGTACTATGATAGCGCCGAGTAGGCACTTCAGGTTACAATTTGTAGAAATTAATATTCTCAAACAGGGCGCGTGGCAAAACTGTACTTCAGCACTAGAGCGATAATATTGATACACTGGTAAAACTCTATACCAAAGACTACAATTTGATTTATCAAAAAGTACATTAATTGTACCAAAAAGTACATTTATTGTACTAAAAATTGAAATTTATTCTACTAAAAAGTCAAATCTATTCTAGTAAAAAGTACTATACTCGTACAAAGAAAGTACATCTAGTGTACCAAAAAGTACATTTATGGTACCAAGAAGTAAAAGTACAATTTATTGATTAAAAAGTACTTTTATTGTACACAAAAAGAAAAATTAATTGTACTACAATGTACCTTTATTGTAGCAAAAAGTACCTTAAATATACTTATGAATACTTTTATTGTTCACATTTAAAGTACTGTTATTGTACCAAAAGGGACCGGCCCTTGCATAGAGACAACTATGCCGGAGATACGTGGTTCGATTCTCGGCTCAAGTCATCTAAATTTTTTTTTCAGTGCCGGCCCCCTCGATGTTGTCGACAGCTACTGCGCACTGTAAGTGGCGAGTCAATTGGCTTGTCTAGTAAAAGCTCCTCAAACAGTGACGTTCGCATTTGTCGATAAACAAGTAGGTGTCGTTCGTTGTGAATTTAAATAGAAAGCGTGGTCATTCATGGGGTCTAAGGGAAATTAAGCTTTTTTGGTCAGTAGTGTAAATGAGCCTTTACCGTATCGACAAAATATTTATTTTATGTCAGCGGAAATATAAAGACGAACATTTTATTTCCGATCGGGTGGCCAAAGGGAACGTTTGAGAAATGTTTTAAGGACTTTATAAGGTAATATTGGTATACAGATCGTACTTTACGCTACAGATATGAATTTGCAGATGGATATTTTATTTTGGGTAAATTTGACGTTGTTAGTTTGATCAGTTTAAGGAGTAACTTGGGGTAACGAATTTTTAACGGTAGCCCTTTAAGTAAGCAAGCCAAACATATTATAGTATACAATAGCGAAGCATTGCCGTGTCCACTAGTATGTTATATACAAAACTTTTGGCAGGCTTTTCCCATATGTCCACATATGTATGTTTTTCCCATGCTACCTTTCTTTATGCCACCTCTAATTTTACAGCCTACAAAATCATTGACTACAATGTCTAATGTTTTCCGCCCACAGTAGCTTCCTTCCGTACGCCTGTAATCAATGTCCACACACACTCACGCACACACCAGTTAGCGTTTTCCACTTATCTTCAAACAAATGATTTCCTCTTCGAAGGAAATCAGCAAAACATTTAAGCAAATAATAAATCACCATAAGAATTCAATTTAACACTTTAGCACACAATAAATAAAACAGCATCCTGCTGTCGATGTGGCCTTTCCTTTCAACACGCACCAGTTCCTTAAGACCCCAAAGACACACAAGCGAACAAAACGTAATGTAACGAAACAGAATTGTTTCTTAAATCCACAACAAAGTGCAACACCAACAACAAACAGCGCAACGCACTATCATGCAAAGAGGCACAATGGGCTTAGACAAAAACTAGAGCGACAACTTTTACACCTACCAATTGAAAATTCAAAATCATAAAAGCAGCTAGCAAGATAGTCAGGCCTACCTACCTACTTGTATATATATTGTAATCTTCTCAAGAAAAACCTGAAGTTTATTGAAACAGCTGAAACTTTTTTCTTTTGATTGCACTGCTTTCTGGACTAAACAGACAGCAGCAGCAGCAACGGCAACAACAGCTGCAATCTAAGGCAATAAAATAAATTAATTTTCAAAACGAAGGAAATTTAAAAACAGATAGCAGCACAAAACTTTATTATATTGTGATGATTTTGTTGTTGGTGTTGCTGTTGCTTTGTAGCAAATTTAAAAATAGAAAGCAGCAACAAGACAAACGACATCATATATCAAAAGGGGGCCAATGTTTATTCATTTTAATTGAGTTGTGTGTATGTGTGTGCTAAAAATATTCACCACTTTTTTTTGCTGTTCAAAAAAATTAACGAAACAAAATTATCGAAAAAGATTAAGATGTCAGTCAGAGACGACCATCTACTACAAAGAAAAAACCCTGCATCTCCTCCCGTTTTGTGGCATGATGAAACCCGTATGGTGTGTTAAGACTACATACAATAACAAGAGGATATTCTTTGAAGGCTTAACGAACACAGCCACTGCTCTGGTCTAGCACTAACTATGTGTAGTATAACATAAAGTCTTTGGCATAGTCGTATAGTAAATGATAGCTTTTTAACATGAGGGTCATTTGGTTGATTTCTCATGCTTAAAAATAGTTGCTACAAACGCAAAAAACCAAAAACGAAATAAAAGACAAAAAACAATAATACCATCAAGTCCTTGGGAGTAAGAGTAAGCTACAGCGACAGTCTCAATCTCTGCCAGGGAAAAATGAGCCCTTCTTCATTTGGTGGTACAATTCAGCTTTAGGAAAAATTAACTTCCACAACAATGTTTTTTTTTGCGCTTTGCAGCATTATTTAGGTTTCTCAATATTAACTTAATTTTGTGATTGCATGTTGCAGCAACATTTTGTTGTGCTGTTGTTGCTGCATGCAACCGTGGAATGCATGGGGTGTTTGGGAAGTTATGGCGAAAAGTCATGAATGGACGACGACAACGACGACAACAAACAAAAGTGGCAGTATGGACAAATGCTAATTTAGTTAGTTATTGCCTCACATCTTTGTTGGTAGATTGAATGAAACATGTGACGAAAGATTTATATCGTGGGTAAATGTGTGAAAATGTTCTTATGGGTATTGCTTTTCTCACTGTAACAAAAACTGTAGTGTCTTGTAGTTGTCTTTATAATTTAGAGGTGATTACTTTTGGGATGGGCTGTTAATGACTAGAAGATCTTTTCATTATGTGAAATTATTTACTTCCTTATTAGTCTACGAACAGTCATAGATAGTGTTGGGCGAAGGTGTTTTTTCAATTTTATTCTTGCAGGAAATTGTTAACTTATGTACTTCTTAGGTTGTCATAGACAATCTTATGTTAAGGAAAAACGAAGGTTTCTTTTTTAACCGATGTTTGTTGTATCGCATTGCTTACAACCAAAATGTAGTATATGCTGTTTTTTACTGGGGGCAATCACGGATCAGACATTTCTATATCGGAAAAACGGCCAACATAGTGAAACCCAACAAAATATTAAAATTTAGACAAAATTTGTTTAATAACAGTAAGATAATTATTTTCGGCCGGGCCCAATCTTACATACCCTTCACCATTTATGAAAATTGTGATACCAATATAAGGGGTATACATGATCATAAGTTGGAGTTTTTGTATGGGAAGTGGGAGCAGTTTTTGTTGCGTACCAAATTTCAGCTTGATAGCTCTTAAACTACGACTGCAATCGCAGGGGCAAATCCCCAAAAAGAGGTAATTTATGTAGGAGGTGGGGGTAGTTTTTTCACTATCTTGTTTATCTTAGAACTTAACCTAACCATCTTAAAACTTAACCTCCGCTTAGAGGACAAAAGCCTACGTATCAAATGTATTCTCAATATTCCTTAAACTATGGCCGTAATAGTAGGGACAGACCCAGAAAAAGAGGGAGTTTGTATGGGAGTAATTTTAGTTCGAACTTGTTTATATTAAAACTTAACATCCGCTTAGAGCAAAGAAGCTTGAATACCAAATTTCGATAGTTCTTTAACTAAGGCTGTAAAGCACGGGCAAACCCCATAAAGGGCGGAATTTGTGAGGAAGCTGGAAATATTTTTGGTCCGATTTTGTTCGTCTTGGAACTTAGCCTCCGCGTAGAGCACAGAAAGAAGCTTATATACCAAATTTCAGTTCGATAATATTTGACCTTCCGCTGTAAACGCAAGAGCAGACCCAAAAAAGGGGAGTTTGTTTGGGACAGACGAACATACAACCGGACGAACATATTTGTTTCAAACAAAGCCTTCGATAGCTCAGTGGAAGCGATGTATATTAGCAATCCGAAGATGCCGGGGCACCGGCCAAATCAACATTGATGAAAAATTCCTTTTCAAATACTTTCGAGTTCCCCAGCCAACAAAACTCATCCTAGATGCGTTCAATACAAAAATCCAGATTGTGCAAGGACCAAGGACCAAGGAAAAAAGAAATGATTTATCAACATCGCAAAGTAAATCAATAAAACCAGCTGGCGCCATCTTTGGTGGAATTCGGTGGTTAAAACTCACAACAACACCTAACAATCCCTTGACACAAACCTTGTTATCTAGAAAGGAACGAAACAGAGTTGCCAACAATCATCGTTTGATAATCGGATTATATGACCGATCGAGTGCCAACAAATTGAAAATCGTTATAAAGAATTATCGACCTAGCTACTTCTTCCAGCTGTTACAACAACAACGGACATCTTTAAATCGACTCCGAATTCGTCGTTGGTCATATATATATATTATTATACCTACCACGCCTCATTATGGGCGTTCGAAATGGAAAGACATACTGCATATACTCTTCGGTCAGTACATGCGCGTGGTGAAGGCTATACAAATTTATAGAAGTACTAGTGGGTCCGGCAATGCTTCACTTCCCTATATTAACTTCATATAACATATTTTACGGAATTGCCTAACAATTATCAAGTGCAGCCATATTACACTATAAAATATACTTAGGAAACATTTCCAAAGTTCGATAACAATATGTTGAGCTTGCTTACTTTCCTCATGCACCCTCCGGTCACTTACCGAAATTACAAAATCAGTCTGCAAATATCTATTCAGCAGAGTAGTAGCGGTAAACAAATATTACCTTATATAGCCCTAAAAATCAGTTTTTGCAAGTCCCCTTCGCCCACCGAATGAAAACAAATTGTCCTAGCTGTCAAAACCCTTTTGCCAATCCCATTCCGCCCACTTATCAAAATAAAATATTGTGGCACCGATTCGAAAATTTAAATTTCGTACATATTCATATCTGTTATACCGAGTGCTATATGTGTACCAAATTTCAGGGAAAAAAACATTTACGCCGCGCTTATTCTGACAATTGAACCTGTAATGCTGAGTAATAAATGTATATGTACTAGTATCATATTGAACCAGCTTAGGTCTACAACACATTTTGACCACGCCCACTCTGCCCACTGATCGAAGATGAATAATTGTTGTACCGAGTAATATCTAAGTTTTTCCACGCACCCTCCGGCGATTGGTTGAAAATGCAAATTTCAACCACTCCTAGCGAGTACAATCTGTGTACCAAATGTTAAATCTCTAGGACTAACACAGTTTTGCCACGCCCTTTCCGCCCACTGATCGAAAATAAAAATTTCTTCTGAATATTCAAAATTGTGTTGCAGAGTATTATCAGGATATCAAATTTTATCTCTCTAGGGCTAAAATACACGCCCTTTCTGCCCACTAATGTTTTACCACGCCCACTCTGTCCATTTAATCCAAATTTTAAAAAAATATATATTACCTCTTATATTTTCCATATAGAGCGAAATCGGTAAAGAAATTTTTTTTTAGCTCTTGATAGGAATTTTATATACAGTAAAAACAGAGGTCGTTGAAATGGGCGTGGCCAATTTTTTTATATAAAAACTATCTCGGGCTTTTATAAACGTTATAACAAAAAAAATAATCAAATCGGTCCATGCGTTCGCAAGTGATGGCCTTACCAGCACACAACTATTAATTTTTATATATATAAGAAAAAAAATATTGTCACACCTATTACGCCTCCTTATGGGCGTTCCAATACAAACAAATTTATAAAATATGTATCCTAAAATGTTTACTATATTTTTGACAATTAAAATAAAAAACTAGAGAGGAGAATCTAAAAACAGTATCTTGTCCTCACTTTTTGCACCACCTCACTGGTCGCCTTCCTTATCACGCAATCTACGTAAAGTAACAGCAACACATAAACACACGTGTAGTCACCAAAACAGATTTCTTTGTAATATTAAGAGTAATATTACCATTGTCATTATGGAATTAAAGCTGATTAAGAAAACAAGTTAAATAGGACTAGTTTTCTGTGCATAACTAAGTTTACTAACTTACCTAACCCTACCCTAACCTAGCCCAGTAATAATTCACTCACTTTACATACAATGTATGCATAGTAAAAAAAAAGTAATATTTACCTACATTTTATTTTCTTTCCCTCTTCTTTTCTGCTGCGTACTCATCGTTTTTTTCGCTGTTGTCTGAATTAACTATATTACTTTAACCCAAAACCCAAAGAACTACAAAGTATTTACATAGAATTCTGAGTTTTTTCCTCTTTAGTTATTTTTTTTTGTTTTTTTGCTGCCCATAGAGGATCTTCATAGGCATAAAGATGTCTTACAATGTTTATGTTTATTTTAAAACGATAATGAAGATGAGCAGCGAATTGCCGCATTTAGAGGAGAGGCCATGTTGCAAGTGTTGGCCACGTCTTGTTTTGGTTGTTTTTGCTCCTTTCTTTCTTTACATATGTATATGAAATGTAAACTATATGTACGCATCACTATCCCCTAGACTCATTAGCACATTTACTGGATGTTCAAATGCGCTGATGGCGATGACGACGCAGATGATGATGGTGATGATAATGAGGTATGAATATGGTTAATGTTGACTGACATCTACAATGTGAAAACACTTTAAAACATAGAGAGAAAAAAACCGCGAAACAAAAATGTCTTTCAAAGAAGTCTAGACTTAAGCACATAGTTGCATACATGTACGCACACTCCTTTCTAGTTCATTCATATTCATAGGAAAAACCAGTGTTTGTTTAAGAAAATTAACGTCAGATATTTGGTTAAAAAAGAATGAGAAAAAAAATGTAGGGGAACATGTCATTCGCATGTCAAGCTATATGAATTGACATTGCCAGGCTTTGTAGAGTTTGGTTTTTGTTGTTGTTGTTTGTTCAAATGCTTTTCACGCTGCACTTGCTGTCAACAACAATGACATGAGTCATGCTTTAGGCTTAGCTGTGTGGGGATGGCACGTGCTTTGTTTATGTGTCTAAACTGAGGAAATCTTTACCAGTATAATTTGCATAAATTTAATGTATGCCATATTACTGTCCACCCTATGCTAGTTATGGTTGTGAAAATATTTTCATAATTGATTGTTTTAGCATGGCGGTGTGAATTTTTATGACAAGTTAAGTGATTTTACGCTTAGGGGGAGGGGCGAAGAAAAATTTTAGTGCTACAGCTACTTTGGTAAAAATACACACGGAAATATTCAAAACATGTTGTGAAAATTATGCATTTCATAAACTTTTGTATGATAATTGCAGATTTGATGCCATAGAACTTCAAAACTATACTTGAATGTGTCTTAGAGGGCTTAGATTGATATAGATGCATTTCTATTTGCAATTCTTTGTTAAATGAAGATCAACTTTATATATACCTCACCTTTTAGGACTAGGCAGAAACATTTGGTATCTGAGAATCAAAAGACTTAAGCAACAAACATGCATTATTAATACTAAACGTAAAACACTAATTCGCCACACAGTAAGATTTTAGTGTTCAAAAATCCTAATCCACTGAATTTTATGAATCTAATGAATCCGTAAAAAGGGGAGTTTAAAGTTTGTATGCTCATCTTAGAACTTAAACCTCGCTTAGAAGATGGAAGCTTGAATACCAAATTTAAGCTCAAAAGCTCTTAAACTACTGCACTCGAGGAGACAGATAGACGGACACCCCAAAAAGGGGAAGTTTGTATGAAATTGTGGTATAGTTTATGTCTGATAATGTTTATCTTAGAACTTAACTTCCGCTTAGAGGATAGAAGCTGGTATACCATTATCTGCTCAATTGCTTTTAAGTTAAGGCTATAATAGTTGGGAGGAAGGACGGACATCCTAAGAAGGTGAAGTGCATTTGGGAGATGTGAGAACTATTTGTCCGATATTGTTCATCTTAGAAACTAATCTCTGCTTAGAGGACCGAAGAATACAAACCAAATTTCAGCTCGATATTGTTTAAACTACGGCTGTAATCGCGGGTACAGATAGAGGGACACTCCAAAAAGGGAAGTTACTATGGGACATGGATGTAGCTTTTGCCCCATCTTGAAAATCGGAGAATTTAACCTCCACTTAGAGGATAGAAGCGTGGATGCTAAATTTCAGCTATATTCCTCTAAAACTCTGCCTGTAATAGCAGGGAGAGACCCTCTAAAAGCGACAATTTGTATGGCAGGTGCGAGTAGGTTTTGTTGATTTTAGAACTCAATCTCCACAGAAGCTTGCATACAAAGTTTCAGATCGATGGCTTTTAAACTGCGACTGAAATCGAACTGATAGACCTCAAAAAAAGAGGCAATTTAAGTGGCAAGTGGGAGTAGTTTTTGACCGATCTTTCTCCGTCCAGTAGGAGGACGGATGCTTGCATACCAAATTACAGCTCGATAGCTACTTAATTACAGTTGTGAACGCGGGCTCAGACTACAATGGGGGGTGGGTGTAGTTTTTGCTCGATCGGGCTCATCTTACAACTTTCAGCTCATTATCTCTCAAACTACGGCTAAAGTTGCAGGGTCAGACCCACAAAAAGGGGCAATTTTTATGATAGGTGGTTTTTGACCAATCGAGCTTATCTTACAACGTGACCTCCGCTTTGAGAATATAAGCTGGTATTCCAAATCTTGATATATTTTTAACTACGACTGTAGTCACTGGGAAAGATGGACAGACAGAGGGACATATTAAAATCGACTCAGAATTCGACGCTGATCATTTATATATTGATTGTGGGCGGTGGGCGTGACCAATTTTAATGAAATTCTAGTTTTTTCTTAATTTAGTCAATATATAGCTTGGTGTCAACTTTCAATGATCTCGCACCACTCCTTATAGTTTTTGCACAAAAATGTATAAAGCCATCCCACTGTGCGTCACAGCAATACATCACAATTGCAATGATATATATATCAAACTCAGTTCAAATGTTGTAACTTTTATTTACTAAAAAAATTAATTATCTTACTTAATATTAATTATATAACCATTGCCTTGATCTAGCACTTATTAGTATAAAGCTAAGTCTTTGGCGTAATTGTATAGTAAATGATTGTTGTTTTAACATGGGGGTTAAAAATTGTTCTCAATTGCTGCGATTAATCTGAAGAGATTTCGGTATATTAAAATATCATATTTTATATTACTCAGTTCCATGTACCACATTTCAAATGGAGTTCTAAAATATTATTGAAATTGACAAATCCCATAACTTATGTTCGTATCTTAAGTCGTTTCCTACAGTTAAAACAAATTACAAACCACCCAGAAAACACAACAGCTTTCTGCATAAGACAGCATATCATAGCAACTTCAACCTATTTTCATATCCTAACTATAATCTACTAAACAAATATGCCTAGCCACTCGAAGTTCTACACAAATCCTAAATTAAGCGATACACATATAGTAACATGAAGACTACACACAGACACTTGGCTATCTCAGAGGTGAATTTTCTACTTTAAACACCATTTGAGCAAAAATTGCTTTAACTTAAACTATAGTAATAATTTTGTGGATTGTTTGTTTAGTGTCTCCTGTTCATGTGTTGTTGTGCAATCCAATAACTAGTGTTTGCGTTTGCAACAAACAACGATCATAAAATATGAATTGTTTATCTATGACTTGCATAGTTTTATAATTAAGTCATAAAATAGGGTTAAATTAGTATTATTGTTATTGGCACTATGGAAAAGAGTAAGAAACACACACACAGCATCAACTCCAAGGGCCCAAAATCATATAGAACCCTGTCTCTTTCCTTAGCTTTCTCGTTCGATATGTTTAGAATATATTGCTGTTTGTGTTCGTTCACTAGCTGTGGTGCCGATGATGACGATCTATGGCAGCATATAATTTGAAATACGTTTGCCCGGCACGCATGTACACTTAGCTAGCTCAGAATGTTTGTTTGTTTGTTTGTTGTAGCGCAATTTTCCAATTTTAGCCCTAACACATCTCTTAGGATGTGAAAAGTAAACAACAAGTCACTATTAAATTGTTACCTTTTTTCGCTCGTCGCTGTTGCAGCTGGTGAATGGTTATTATACGAGATTTGCGTTAGTCGCCTTGTTTTTTTTTTGTTTTTGTTGTTGCTCATATTTTCCATTTTTGTGAAAAATCCATTATTGTGTATAGAAGTAAATTGCAAAAAAAATATGGTTTGGATTTGTATTCGCCTTTATTTTCTCTGTTTTTTTTTCGAAATCACCTGCGGTGAAAATTCTTTAAAGTTTATTTTGTGAGATCATCGTCTGAAGGGATAAGTATTGATTTTTTTATAATCCATTCGCTACAACAAGTGTATGTTTGGGCTGCAATGCATAATCAAACTTGTAGGGGAGCGGGGGGATAGTAAAGCTATAATATTCTTGTCTTCTTCCTTGATGGGAAGGCCAAGCAACCAAGCACAAGTTTTTGATGACGTTGGTTTATTTACTACTAAACTTTTGTAATCAAAAACTATGACTTGAGAATATTTAATCTCGAATTTGGAGCAAGTAAAGTACTGCAGAGCGATTGAAAGTATGTCAAAGAAATACTTCAAGGGCGGCATAGAGTGATGTGTAGTAGATTTAGATGCTGATCTATGATGCATCTTAATCATTAGATGCAACTTAATCACTTGTTGCAAAATTTGCTTAAAATAGTAAAATTAAATAGTCCTTGGAATATCAAATAGGAAATTTCGTTTCTTAATTTCCAAAAAATTTATATATATTGTCAACTATGACTAGGATACTTGAGTCCTTGGAAATGTTTTCACATTTCTATTTAAATTGTTACCCCTCATGACATTATGGAAACAAATTTAAAGACATTTGAGTGAACCAAGGCCCTTGACACTGGGCAGAGAAATTCAACATAAGGGTGCCCTTGTTCCATGCAGCTCAACAGTTGTTCTATACAATACTAACCCTATTGCCTAACTAATTTTTGAATTTGAATTCAGTGAAGTAGATATGGGACAGCTTCTCGCATTTGCGTCAATTAACACTAAAAACTGAATCAAGCTGTATTAGTCAGTTTCAAATGCCTTGCATGTTTTTCAACCACTACATAACATTGACAACAAAACATGAAAAGGGTGACTGCAGAGAAACGATTTTGAACTAGCACATATAACTTCAACTGAAAGAGAAAACCGAATTACAGAACAAGCGCCGCGCAAAAACAGTTGTGCATGACCCTGAGAACAACAACTTTACTTTTTGTGTGTCAATTTAAGTTATGCATGTTTTGCAGTTTAACATCAAGCGTAATATAACATTTCTTATGTTCTATATCTTATACATAGTGTTCTGATGTTATGTGTATGTGTTTTCGTAAGGGTGGGATAGTGTTGTATGTAGACCTTTAGTATCAAGATTTGGATACGGTTCGCCCCCTAATTTTGTGAGGTTGAAAATAAAGCTAACAAATGGGGAAGTTGTTGTATTCAGATCCTTAGAAACAATATTTGCATGCGCTGAAGTTGATAATAAAGCCAAAAAATGGGGAAGTTGGGGTGGGGCCAATGGCTGCGCATCGCGGTCAAATGTGGTGAGGAAGGGGGATATTCTAAAACAAGTTTCGCAACTGCACCCAGAGTCGCCTGAGAACAACAAAATAATCTTTGTGTGTGAATTTGAGGTGGGATAGTATTGTATGCAGTCCTTTAATAACAAAATTTGGATACGATTCACCCCATAATTTTGTGAGGTTGAGAATAAAGCCTAATAATGGGGAAGCCAAAAAATGGGGAAAATGGGGGTGCGGGCAATGGCTGCGAAACTTAATACTGCGAAGTTGCTGTCAACAACATTCAAGGGGAGCCGACAATGGAAGTTTTTTTAAAGATGACTGGAGCCAGGACTTGAATCTGTGATCTCCCGCATGGTAGTCGCGTGGTCTAACCACTATGCCACGGCCGGTCCCTAGGTGCTCCTAGGGGAGTCAAATATATGACCGACCCCTAGTACTCTTTCCTTCCTAACCAAACATATCTATTCTCTCACCCCATTGGGGTACAAAAATCAATTTTTTATAAAATTTTCTCCCACCGCTCAACCTGCCACAAAAGTGCTCCTAGGGGTGTCACATGTATGACCGAAACCTAGTTATTTTCCCCCCTTACAATTTTTTCAAACATATGTTAGACCATAACCATTATTTACTGGTGGCTGAGAGAAATTTAGATAGTCATACTGCGTTTTGAACTGCAATTTCCTATACAGTCGTTATACTCGCAACACTTACTTCCACCATGTTTGCTTGGTTTCACAGAGCCTCCTCATCACTTCGCATTGCATCACCAAACCTTAACTAACTTTCTCAAATTGTTGTTGTGTAATATTTTTGTGTGTTTTTTTTTGCCGCTTTGTTTAAGACCAACAAAACAAATATTTAGTTTGATACTATGAGATGAGTCTAGATTTTGTTTTTGTTGTTGGTTTCTCTCTTCACGTTGCAATAAAATTTTATATATTTTCCATGATTCTTGCCACAATTCTAAGATTTGATAAACTCCTAAAATGTATACACACAATTACACAAAACGTGCCACACACCACCATCAGTATCAGCACTTGTTGTTCTGCATAATCTCAGTTTATGCCTCAGTTGCTGTGGCTTTTTGCTTCCTTCCTAACTATTTAAGCAAATATTTAAGTAGCAATTCTTTCCAATCCACCGCTCTCTACCTAGTATTTTTCTTACGTTTTGATTGAGATAATTTGTTTATCATACATTTTGTGTGTTCCGCGCGCTAGAACACATAGTATTGGCCTATGGTCGGCCAATCCAAGTGGTGCTGTGGCACTATGTAACCACCATATCGCTATACCTCACGCAAAGTCGATTTGAAGCCTTAGGTGAGATTTGGGTGTATCTGGAGTTTTTTTTTCGTTTGTGTGTTATTATTGTAGATCGTCTTTTGTTTTTTATTAGATGATATAAATTTAAATGGATTTTAATGTTTAGGTTATACGGAGGTGGGCATTTTAATGTTGTCTTAGATTACACATACCTTGTTTGGCAGCGAGACAGGGAGAGTGTACGTAGTATGTCGCTCGCTGGCTACACCTCACGGCTTTAGTATTCAATTGATGTGGCGGGGTGGTGGGGGGAGCTTTGTTGAACAGCTTTGTTAGTTCGGCAAAAGTGTTCTATAAAATTAGAGAAGAGAATAATAAAAGATTAATCAATAATGGCTAGTAACAATATGCGGCAAAGAAAAAATACTTAACAATAAAATTAATGGTTAGCGATTTATAGCTGGGATTAACGTGCCCAAATACGCAGATATGGGGAGGAAGTTAGTGGGCGCTTATACATAGATATAGTTATGAGCTATTAATTTGCTTATGCTAACAAGGTAACAAGATATCGTTCAACTGCGTTATATTAGAGTTATTGACAGTGGGTGTATGTCATTTGGGATTAAGGCGGGCATAGGTGCATGTGTCTTAAGTCTTTTGTTTTTTTTCTCAGGATATAAAGCATTCATCAACAACAAACTAAAAACTTTCAAATTAAGTAATTTAACTAAATTCTTGCCAAAACTACATATTCACAATGTTGGCATTGTACCAATAAAGGATAGGTATATTACCCAATATACATTTTATTGACGTAAAATAGCCTTAGTGATATTGTAATTTTCTTAATTTTCAGGATAGTGTTTATTAATTGTTGCCAGTTTGTATGATCAAATGTAATATTGCGTAAGCAGATGTAATAGTAATCGTTGAGCTAGAAATGTGTCCCATCGCTGAAGATGATTTCACGAGTTTGCCTCAGGAATGTATTGAATTTGGTTTAGCATTATCTATATATAATATAAAAGGGGCGTGGCACCGCCCACTCAATCCATCATTTCAATCGATCATATCTCACGAATCATTAATGCTATGAAGAGGAGACTTACTGCATATTATGTTAATGGTCCAAGGAGGATAGAATATCGCTGGAAAATGGACGGTGCCACGCCCTTTTTGAAAAACTCTTAATATCGGTTATATTAATGGATCGATTGTAATGAAATTATCACTGTGTGGTAATGTCCTTAGGATCTCTATCATAGGCTACAGAGATACATAATTAAAAAAAGGGGCGTGGCACCGCCTATTCAATCCAAAATTGTAATCGATTATATCTCACGTGTAATTAAAGTTATGAATATGAAACTTGCTACATACAATGTTAAGGGTCCAAGGAGAATAACGCCTCGCTGGAAAATGGGCGATGCCACGCCCCTTATGAAATAATCGTTATATCGGTCATATAAATGAATCGATTGTAATGAAATTGTCACTGTGTGGTAATGACCTAAGGATCTTTATCATACGCTATAGAGATACATTATTAAACAAAGGAGCGTGGCACCGCCCACTCATGCCAACATTTCAATCGATCATACCTCAAGAGTCAATACATACATACATACAATGTTGATGGTCCAAGGAGGATAACGCCTCGCTAGGAAATGGACGGCACCACGCCCCTTTTGAAAAATTCTTTATATCGGCCAAATTAATGGATCGATTGTAAAGAAATTTTCACTCTGTGTGGTACTGTCCTTAGGATCTCTATCATAGGCTATAGCAGGGAAACGTAATTAAACAAAGGGGCGTGGCACCGCCAACTCAAGCCAACATTGTAATCGATCATATCTCACGAGTCTTTAAAGTTATGAAGATAAGACTTGCTACATACAATGTTAATGGTCAAAGGAGAATAACGTCTCGCTGAGAAATGGGCGGTGCGACGTCCCTTTTGGGGTAAAAAATTCGATAAAACTGTTACTATCGCTCAACCCAACCGTCTTATAATCGTATAATCGTAAAATTTATATAGAATTAGAAAGAAGCAGGGGAGAATTTTCGAAATTCGTACCTTTTAGGGGTAAAAAAAGGCCGAAAAGCGATTAAATTGATACAACTGCCCAAAAGAACGGTCGCAATAACTGAAGTGAATATTTACTTTATGAAGTAGTTGTGCGATATGAAATAATTTCTCGAAATTCGTAATTAAGACGTAAAAATACCAATAAAGGGATAACACTGATCTATCCCCCAGACCAAACGCCTAGAATTGTTCCCCATATCGATAGAGAGCCGCTAGGTGTGGTTTTTAGAAATTCGTACATTTAGGGGTAAAAGAGGCCCAAAAGGGATAAAACTGGTACCATTACCCAGACCAAACGGCTAACGCTATAATCGTATATGGATATGCTCCCTATACATTTAGAGGGAATTCTTAGTTGTGCGGTACGAATGGATTTTTTTGGAATTCTTACCTTTAGGCATAAAAAGGGACTAACGTGGTACAATCACCCAGATCAATGGACTATAGCTAGAATCACATAAATTGGGGTGTTTGTTCGTCTTAGAAAGCAGTTGTGCAATTAAAAATGGATTTTTTTCATTTAAGGATATAAAGGGACAAAATTTAGGGTACCCGTTGATCTTATCGATGTGGCTGCTACCAACATCTAGAACAGAGTATAGCAAACATTCCTGCACTTTATTGTCTGCCCGTATTATTGTCCCCTAAAAGTCCGTCGGTATAGATTTTGTTAAACAAACTGTGTTCAAATATTATTTTTTGTTTTTTTAGAGTACTTGACAAATTCTAAAAGTACCTCATAGATACCAGCACAACAAAAACTTGTCCTACACTCCTTCTTCAATCTGTATCAAATTGATATTTTTGTTTGTTTGATTTTCGCAAAAGAAATTACATAAGATTACAAGGTCATTTACACAAAATTACAGGTCAATGGACACAGTGCCCGGTTGGAGTACATAAGAAGATAAAGCCAGAAAACCACATGTTCTAAACAAACCCGACAAATAAGGGGTAATGGCAACATTAACATTAAGGCCTTTCCATAATAAGGGTCACCCACCACCACCACCACGATAAACGCCAGAGGCAGCGTACTTGCAGCACAAACAAACCATAAACTCATTTATATCAGCGAGATAAAAACCAAAGAACCTGAATACCGCAGAATTAGCCACCAGAGTTCAGTTTTTAGTTATTTTTGCTGTTTTCATCGTCAACTTAAAATTGCATTGTAGTTTTTTTGCTCTTAACATGGCTGGTGGTTATATGGCGGTGGCTGTTTTATGGTAGGTGCTTGCTTTTTTTTGGGTGTCTATCTGATATTATTTATAATGTTTAGCAACATTTACAAAAGTATAAAGTACATACAACAAGAGAGAGAAAACATTCACATGCATGCATGCCTACTCAAATATATATTCTCATGCCGCCGCAAAACGGTACATTTCTGTATGATTATGTTTCTTCTTCAGTTGTTGCTTTTTTTTGTAATTTTGGCCAAAACAAAAGATTCTCTCAGTAATGTGCTGTTCAATCGTTTGTGGCGGGGGATGGGAGGGAGAACTTTGGAAGTTGAAAAGCCTTTGGTACCACGACGCTCACCTCATTAATAACAACAACAACATTTCACGGATGTGGTTGAGTTACAGGAATGTTACAAAAACAACAACAACAACAGCAGCAGCAACAAACATAAAGTTAAAGTTACGCCGCCGCCGCCTTGATAAGCAATGTTTCATTGTTATTTTTTCCTTAAAAAAAAATTCAAACAGCAGCTATAACGATACGAAATGTTTCTCTTCACCTATATGCGGGTTTTTGGATAACAGCGGCTCAAAAAGACCCACAAAAAAACGCCATAACAAAGAGAAAACATTTCTAAATTAACTTTAAGCCAGTAGTGAAGGTTTTGCTGGGCTGTATGTTAACCCAATGTGAACTTTGCGATGTTGTTTTGTTGAAATGTCATTGAGGTTTTTTCTATGTAGTGTAAAAGTCGTAAAGTACATTTGTTACAAGTCACCGAAAGGTTACTCTCCATTTAATTGGTTATTCCTAAGGGGCCACTCAAAGGATGCAGCGAACTTTGACGAGCTGTTGCTTGGGAAATTAGCAATTAGCAATCTGAAAGCTATTGTCATTATTGTCTAGAAGGTGGACAATGAACACTTTTTGTTTCTGTGGTAAAGTGTTCAGAGGACTCTAATAAAGAGTAGTATAAAGTAAATATAGAGAGTAACAAAGTTTAAAACAGTGTCCGATCAAGTAAAACACACTTGCAACCATGTCCACTGCACGCACAGCATATCTACCTTTTAATGAACATGTTTTATATCAAGGCGTAGCCATAACCTATCGAATAACTGTGAATTTTCTATAGAAATTGCGACACAATCGATTATTTCAACTTCGTGGTAATTTATAATGTTTAACTTAAACACAAAAGACTTAAGACACAAACTTGATTTTCTTCTGCACTGCACAAAAAGAGTTTCATCTGCCGGGGGGCGGGTGTGTATAAGAGCGTGCGCGCCCCGATCCATACTGCAAGCCATCAATAATTCTTAGCAACTCATCTAACCTAATTCTTTTGACAACACCAACATAAACGCACACACACTCAGGCATCCAGGCACCTTTTAGTCACGTACTGGCATGTCACCAGCGCAATGATGACGACGATGATGATGACCACAACGTTTATGTTGTTAGTGCACTATTGCTATTCCTATTGCGATTACATTTTACTTATTGTCTTTGCTGCCTTTGTTCACCTCGCGCATCGTTTGAGTTTTCTTAAGATTTACAAAGCCATTGATGTAACCTGTCATTGAATCACAGCAATTAAATTACAAATCTTACCATAAGTTTTGCTTTTCACTTTGTATTTATTTCTATACGTTAAGCTGGCTCACTTCAACGCTTAACAAGAAAACAAATACAAATAGGAAAAAAACAAAACAAAACAAATAGTGTTTAAGGAAGAAAGAAGAAAAATTCTCTTCAAACTTTACACAATAAATGCCGCTTCAAATACTTTCAATACTATATCAACAGGAATACAACAAACAGCACCAGCACAACGGCAACAACAGCATCGCTAGGAAAATCAACAACTATCATTATTGAGAAAAACTAAATAAAAACCTAAACATTGACAAGTTGTTGTTCTTCTTCTTCATCTAACTGGATGCTCTAAGAAAAATGCCGCTTTTAAGGACAACATTTGTACGAGTACGAGTGTAAGCGACAACCAGCCAGCAAACAGGCAAACAGACGAACTAACCAACAAACAAACATCTTTCTAAGACACATCATAAAGTAACGTTCGTTGAAAGGGGAGGGGGAGTATCATTGATGGAAATATGTACACCGAGGTTGGGGTTGGTTTAACTGGCTATGTTTGGATACTATTTGTATAAATATATACAGGTTAACATTCATACTAAGATTTGTTGGTTACTTTGATCATATTCTTCCCTGTTCTAGCCATTGAGGTATATTTGTTGTCCATAGAATATGTCGATATGTATTGCGGACATGTGTAAATCATTTATTTAGTTTGCTTGTAACTTTGTTCGCAATTTTTACAACTTAATTTTTGTTTCTTAAGTCTTTGAGGTTTTTGAGAAATAATTCTTAGTTGCAGTGTGTGTTTCACTAAAATCGGATTCTTCGACTGAATTCTAGACTGACGCTATTATTTTTATTGATGGCTACGAAATCATTAGTATCGATTAAAAATCACTTTAAAATTATAGTTGTCTTCGTTCACGCAGCGTCCCAAACGAGTAAATTCTTTGTTCCTTAAAACTAATGACTTCGCTTCGTCCTAGTTCGCCTTTAGACCAATTTTTGCTGATTCCTTCTGTGTCCTTGAGAAGGCTACAGTCACATCCCGCAGATTTCGGCCGATGATGTCTACGTCATCTGCGTACACAAGTAGCTAGTTGCTTCATGTTTCCTGCAGCTTTCCTCATTATCATCTTCATCACTACGTTGAAGAGGTTACACTATAGGTCGTCGCTTTATTTCAGGTCTTGTATAGAATGACTTCGTCAGGTTCAGCGTCATTCCAAAAGCGTAAAGCGTATCTTGGGTCTTTTTAAGGATTTGATGGAGTGTGAAGATCTGGTCAGTGGTTGATACACCAGGTCAAAGCCACCCTGATAAGGCCCGATCAGGTGGGATTTCACTAGCTTTAGTCTTTCACATAGCTCACTCGACAGGATCTTATATGTGATATGTAAAAGGCTGATCCCGCGGTAGTTGAAGCATCCACTTGTATCATCTTTTTTCAGCACAATCATCGGGCGTGTACTCGTTCAGCCAAACCGTGCGTAGTTGCTAGTGAATGCTCGTCATCAGCTCATCGCCACCGAACTTAAAGAGCTATGCCAGAAGTCCGTCGGCACCGGTTGCTATATTATTTTTCAACCGTGTTTGTTTGCCTTGGTGGTGGGCAATCGTCGTTAGCCTTGTTGCAGGAGGAGAGCCCAGTTGCTTCTTCTGACGTTTTTTCGCTTAAACAGTTGCCTCGTCTGTTTAACTGTCACATTGTGCCGTTCTGTATCAGCTCGGGTTACAATTGACTGTAACGTTCCTCAGATGCTATGCGACATTCTTCGTCTGAGCGCCGTTTTTCGTATCCAAGCACGGTTGTTGCGGCGGTTGCTTTGGAATACTGCCACTAAGTATGGGAGACGTCAGAAGTATAGGCATTGTGGCGTACCCAGCGTTAAAAGTACTTATTACTTAATCGCTAATGTCAGCAAACAGTGATGATTCTCTCATATGCCGTTAAATCGGTGCTCTCTCGATTACAAAGTAAGCGACGATGTCAGTAAGAGCCCTTTCATTTGCAGTCACGTTGTAAGCGGTGTTTTTAGCGATCTTAATAACACGCTTAATTACGAAGTAAGTTACGATGTAAGTATGTGCCATTTCAATCGGAGTTATAATGAGTGGACAATATTTTTAACATTACACACGCGTGACGTTCTAAGTACTTAGGTCGCTCGCTTACAATGTCATACTGATTACTAAATAGGTATTTCTGCCGTTTTCAACTTTGCGATGCCCAGCTCTCTTTGTGATAAGTTACGTGCGTTTGACAATCTGCTCAATCTTGTGCGCAGTTACCTGCAACCAGATAATTATCCGAGATCCAATGTTAGTACCACAGATCACGCCCACGTCCATGACACTAGATGCATGTCTTACATCGATTTATGAGAAATCTGGTTCCACTCACAACCATGTTTCTTGCCGCTGCGAAGCTAACTAGCATAAACCCGTTGTCGGATGTATCAGTATGCAAAGAATCTGCATTAATATCTCCCAGGACAATTTTAATGAGAGTTATGCCTCCCAGCTTAAAAATTTGTAGCCCAAAGCGGCATGAGTTAACATACTCCAATCGTGCTCAAACTTTGGCTGTTATAAAATCTGCAAAGACAAATTTTTTCCTTTATATAACTTGCGACCTGATGTGCACAAATTAGAGTGATGTAGAAATTTTTCACTTTAATGCGGAATGTGGTCATTCGATCGCTAACAGGATTGAAGCGCGAGACAAGATGTTTGAGTCTCTGGCCAATTACAAATCCACATTCAAATTCGTGCTTTTCCGCATGACAGGTATAAGAGATGTCGCGAGCATCCCTTCCTGTCCATCTCATCTACTGGTGGACATTCGCCCGTTGGATAGTGGCACCTTCTCTTTAGCGATGCCCAGGTGCCACTAGAGGAAGTTTGTGAATTGGATTGAGATACAATTTTCACTTAACATCCCCAACTGATAACTTTCTTTCGAATCTTTCAGATTATATTCCTTAAGAGAATTACTGTTAACAACTTTACTTTTTAGGTACTCTCAAATAACAAAGTCCATCCTGTGTATGTCTGGGCTACGAGGTGTCCAGTTACAGTCTCCTCTTTTGATACAATTTTTGTCTAAATTTTCCGAGAACTGCACTTAAAGGATCGCTAGTGGTGTGATCAGTTGATTAAAACCTGTAACAACGTGTCCTTTTAGATCTTCATACAAATGTGGACCAGTAATGCCTCTTGCTGAAAAAACTGCCCTAGACTTGAATGCAGTGAATGGATAAGGTTATGATGTTCCAACTTAGGACCAGTTTCAATCCAATACCTCTAATATTGTATGTTTTTATATCTACTTAGATAGGAGTGTGGGACCGGCCGTGACATAGTGGTTAGAACAAGCGACTACCATGCTAGAGATCAGTGGTTTGATTTCCGGCTCCAGTTATCAAAATTTTTCTCTCATTGCCGGCCCCCTAGTTGTTGTCAGCAACAACTTCTTAGTAAAGGGAAGAGTAAAAGTTACTCAAACAGCTGATGTTCGTATTAGTTGAGAAACAAGTATGTGCCGTTTGTTGTGAATCTTAAATAGAGACCATGTTAATTCAAAACAACGCGAGAAGCTATCCTTTACCTCATTTATGGGATATAAAGGGAAATTAAGGTGGAAGTGTGCCTCAGCTTTAAAACAAATGATGGTAAAACTCTCTATATATCATTTCATTGTAAGCAATCGAGAACCTGTTAGCATAATCTTAAGGCTTTAGTTTAAAGATACTCTGCGCACATTTAAGACACTAGTCCACCCTGGACCTGCATCAGGTGCCAAAAAATGATTCGCTGTCACAAACTATTGCCAAATGATAGGGTTCATCCTGAAATAATGTTTAGATCACACTACTATCATGCGTAAGACGATTTATGTCTCAGTTATCAACATTTCCTTAATCGGCGCCCCCATCAATGTTGTTGACAGATTCTGTAGGTTCCGTTGAGTGATTATAAAAATATAAATGTCTTAACCTTTTAATTGTGAAGAGCTCACACGTACATATAACATAAATCGAAATTATGTAAGTACAAGTACCAATGAGATCTGTAGAGTGACTAAACCACTTTTTGAGAATAGTCCACAATGTTCAAGTCCAAATTTTTTTTATAATTTTATGATTATTTTTCGACCTGTTTTCTTTAATGCCAGTGATCAATTAATCAAGCTCGAAGTTCTCGAGTTTTTTTTATATTTTGTTGTCAATTTCTTCGAATAGCAGTGAAGATTTTATCTGTATTTCTTTTAAAACTATTTGCTATATTTAATTCATTTCTACAATTACATTATTTTTTTCACTTTTTCTTAAAGGTCGATTGAGAAAATTCACTTAATTAAATTAAGTCGTGTTAAAAGTCCATAACTGTACATTGCAATTAATTACTTTCTTTTTGTGAATTTTCTTCATTGCCCTGTTAAGCCTCAACTCAACCATAATGAACCCACTACGGACATTATATATAAAATACTTTTCAAATGGGCATGAAAATAAGTAGAAAATTAGCAGTTAGTACTTATGATTAATTGCAGCTTGTCTGCTTGAGAAGCAAAAACAAAAGAGGCCCTTTGACTACAGCCAAAAAGGTTGCCCAAGAAGCACAAGAGCAAATACTTAACTTAGAAACTACATCGGCAATGTGGTTCTTGTTGTTATCGTTTAACTGAAGCAGAAACTAAAATAAAGTTCGTGGCTTAATTCTTTTGAATTGATTAGTGTTGTTGTAGTATATTCACAATGCGGACACTGCATTTATACGCTAATGGACTTTGGGAGAAAATAGAAAACAGTTTTGAAGCGGTTTTTGTTTTAGTTTTATTTCTACAATTTACTTGTATATGCAATTTTTATGTTTCACTTGTCGCTATGGTCTAGGTATAAATGAATTTACTCAGACGCTAATTTGCACAAATTTTGATGAGTGATTCATTTTGATGTTTTATGCTAACTTTCTTAATAAGGTCTAATTGTAGTGCTCAATAGTTTGCTCATGTTATCTAAAGTTTTTATTGACATTTTATTGAATCAGTCGTCATATGTTGAGGTTTTAACGATTTTATGTGAATTGACGTAATAAAAGGTGCAAATTTTTAGTTTATATGATGTAGGTGAGTAAGAGAAGTCAATGAACTTAGGTAGAAAGTGTGGTAGCGATGTTAGTCAACAAAAATAAAGTACAGTTAGATAAAAAAAGAAGCTTTCCTATCTAATTTATGGATTTGGCAATTGTATATTGATATAGGGGTAATAAGAAATCTAAATACCGCAACTGAAGTTATTTTACACGATCGATCAGCAAATCTTGGCACCCACTTATATAATTTGTATGTAAACTGTAGCATATAAGATGACAAAAACACAATAACATATAAGAGTTCATTTCTAGAAGGTGTCAGTTAAAATAATCTGTTTTTTTTACTGTTTTATGAAAAAATTTCCAATAAAGTCAATAATTTGTGCTGTTATTATTTTTGAAATTCAAGCTCCAATCTTTTATACTCTACAATTTTTATATTTTTCGCTAACAACTACAATTTAATCAACTCTCACGCTTACATTACACAACAAACATCCGTATCCATCATATACAACCACATAGAACCATTCATCATTTGCAATCGTTGGTTTCATCGTCTTCGTCTCTTTTTGTATGTTCTGATAACAATCATTATGGTTTTATAATTACAATATATTTTTGTTTCTGTCATATCCTGACAAGTGTATAATTCATTCATTTACTCGCTCATTCATTCATTTGTACCCTATGCGCTCACATACTCTGCTTAGCTCGTGTTAGCTTTGTGCGCATGCGCACACATCATTCCTCCTCCTCCTGCTTAAGTTGGATGTTATATGCATGCACAGAGAGGGAGATCTTACACTGTGATAATGTTTTACATCGTAGTATATTAATTATCACAATGTTCGCTATTGCTAGGCATTCTAGACGTTGTTGTCACTGTCATTCGTTATGTTTAGAGTATGTATGTTGGTGAACGTTTGTGTTTTCTATTTCAATACTATAAAAGCAAAACACTTTCTTCTAAGATAATCTTTGACAAGTCACATTAATATAAATTTTAGTATACAAAAATGTTGGATGCGGTTTTTCACGCTATTTATGGTTGTTTAGACCTCTATGGCAGCAGAAGTTATACTCGTGTTGGTGCCATGTACATTTTATTTTCATGGCATTTTATTACAATTTAATTGTTTGTCTATGATGGAGCTAGGGCAATTAAATATTAATTTAATGTTCTTAACTCAGCGGAAGTGTGGTAATTAAATGAAGAAAACATCGGCGCTTGTTGTGATTCGTATTAAGAATAAAATACAACAGTATGAAATTAATTTACTATTATTTCGCGTAAAAGTTTTCACATAAATGCTTTCACATTTCCAGGGAGGGGGTTCATTTTACATGGTCGAAAAATGTAACATGCAGAACGAAAACAAATTATGGGCTAATGAACTTAAGAATGGGCCATCGAACTGAGTCGGCAAAGAATAAAATCGCTTGGCAGACCTAAACTAATAGCAGCTCTTGCAGGATATGCTTTAAATTTTAAAAATTGTTTTATCGTAATTTGTTTTTAGTTTTGGGACTTTGAAAATATGAAATAATAGTGGACCAGGCAATCCTCCGCCATTGCATACTTGACGAATTCTTAAATGTAATATGTTTGGCTTTCTTATTAAAAGGATTAAGTTTAAGCGTCGATCTTGTATGCTGTGTAAACAATTCGTTACCCTAAGATACATTTTGTTACAATAAAAATATTTGTTGGCACAATTAAAGAACTTTTTTCGTATAATAAAATTATTTACTATTACATTTAAAGTACGATTTGGCACAATAAAGATACTCTGTGTTACAATAAATTGTTCTTTATGTGTACAATAAAAGTACGTTTTAAAACAATAAATTGTACTTTATGGTAAAATAAATTGTACCTTGAGGTACCAATAAAATACTTTTTCGTCCAATAAATGCACTCTTTTGTACAATAAAAGTACTTATTTTTACATTTAAAGTACTTGTTGGTACAATAAAGGATCACTGTAGCTAGTTCAGGCCGAAATAGCGACCATCAGAATAGCCGTAGAGAAAATTCAGTATCGTGGGATACTGGGCGGCAATATTCATATTCTTACTGATAGTAAAGCGGCTATCAGATCCCTTCAGAACTTGTACACCACTTCGAGAAATGTTCGAGAATGCCGGTCGTCTCCTGAGGAGATAGCGAGACATTCGACGGTTACATGGGTTCCAGGACATGGGGACATATATGGTAACCAAAGAGCCGATACATTGGCAAGGGCAACCACAACCTTAAACTCGGGCGAAGTATACTTTCTCATTGGGATCCCTCTCTCTAGCGGGAAACAGCTAATTAACCACAATGCTAGGGAGAG
Source organism: Muscina levida (assembly GCA_964034835.1). NCBI lineage: Eukaryota > Metazoa > Arthropoda > Insecta > Diptera > Muscidae > Muscina > Muscina levida. Next base: position 144,206,686 of record OZ035880.1, on the reverse strand, counting down.
ATGTGGGAGAACCCACTTGCACGGCGACCGAACAAATTTGGCCTACAATAGGTATACAGAGGACACGATTTGTGCTAAACCTGTCCAGAGTCCAACTGAAGAACATCATACCTGCAATAACCGGTTACCGGTTAAACACGCTAAGAGGTGGAAACTACCCTAGAACGATTTTTGTAGAAGCTGCAATGATGAGGAAAAAGAGAAGATACTGCCCTGCTTTTGGTGACCTGAGATATGAAAAGCTTTGCCATCGGACACTTCTAGACAATACCTGTGTATCAGTAGGCGATTTGCGGAACATGGCAACGCAATGGCTTGATAGCGACGTTGACCGAATAGAATAGGAATATTTGGTGCGAAAATTTTAAAATGGTATCACAACGGGACTCATACCGAATTAACCTAACCTAACATAGTAAAACAAATTGCACCTTAAGGTACCAATTGAATACTATTGGATACCATAAATGTAATTTTTGGTGCAGTAAATTCCCTTTTTTTTACAATAAATATACCTTTTAGTACAATAAATTGTACTTTTTGTTAAATTAAATTGTACTATTTGGTATCGTGTATTATCTGTGTATAAAATCTCTCCCTAGGGCTAAAATTCACTATTGACACGCCCCCTTCGCCCACTGATTCAAAACTTTAATTTTGTCTGCCGATTCATATTCGTATTGTCAAGTGTCTATCTGTGTGCCAAATTTTAACTCTCTGGGGCTACATACAGTTTTGCCACGTCCCCTTCGCCCACAGATTCAGAATAAAAATTTCGTCTGCAAATTTGAACCTGAAGTGCCGAGTAATATCTTTGTACCAAATCTCTAGGGCTAAAATACAGTTTTACCATGCCCACTCCGCCCACTGATTGAGAATTTTAATTTCGCCTGCATATCCATATTCGTGTTGTCGAGTACTATATGCGTACCAAATTTTGCACCTTAAGGTCTAAAATACAGTTTTGTCACGCCTTCTCCGCCCACTGATTTAAAATTAAAATTTTGTTTACATATTCATATTTGTATTGGCGAGTACTATCTGTGTACCATATTTTATCTCTTTGGAGCTAAAATACAGTTTTGCCACGCCCACTCCGCCCGCTGATCCAAAATTTAAATTTCGTCTGCATATTTATCTTCGTGTTGCCGTGTTCTATCTGGGTGTCAAATTGTATCCCTCTAAGGCTAAAATACGGTTTGTTTACGCCCACTGATCCGAAATTTCATTTTAGTCTGCATATTCATATTCATGTTGTCAAGTACTATTTGTGTCCTAAATTTTATCTCTTTGGGGCTAAAATATAGCTTTGCCACTCCCACTCCGCCCACTGATCCAAAATTTAAATTTCGTCTGCATATTCATTTTCGTGTTGTCGAGTACTATTTGTGTCCTAAATTGTATCTTTTTAGGGGTTAAATACAGTTTTGCCACTTCCACTCCGCCCACTGATCCACAACTTGAATTTTGTCTGCATATTTATATTCGTGTTGTCGAGTACTATTTGTGTATAAAATTTTATCTTTCTAGGACTAAAGTACAGTTTTGCCACGCCCACTCCTCCCATTGATTCAAAATTAAAATTTCGTCAGCATAATAATATTTGTGTAGCCCAGTACCATCTGGATATCAAATTTTATCTCTGTAGCTCTAAAAAAAGTTTTGCCACGCCCACTCCGCCCATAGGGTAGAAAGTATAAAGATATATATTCTACGGTAATTTCCATATCGTCATCTGCGTCTAAGTACACACCCCAAAAAGTTATAGCAGCCTACGATCAAAAATAACGAATTTATTTAATAAAAAATATCGTGGTTGTAACTATAATATTATTCATTTTATTTAGTTTTTTACCCCACCTTTAAAATTTTCAAAAGTTAAATAGGCCATTTTGCATATTTGATGACGGTACGGTACATTAACTGCCTACCAAATTTCATTGTAATCGGTTCGGCCGTTTTGGCGTGATTGAGCCACAAACGAACAAACAAACACACATATTCACTTTTATAATATTAATAGGGATTTACTTAAGAATTTATATATTTGTTGTTGTTGGTAATGAGTGACAATCTAACATTAATATTATACTCTGATGACTTCTTAAGACAAATGAAAGAAATGGCATAAAAACAATCCAACTGTTTTTCTTCAGTTTATAAGCTATAGTTGTTATTATACTGCTCATAAAATAATGTATTCCATATTTTATAGCTTACCCAATTACAGCACGCCCCATTTTCTCCCTCTACAATAAAATTCTTAAACAATAAAATGACCTATTTCGATAAAACAACACTGACAATCGAAAGACTTAAGAAACAAACTTTCTTTTGCTCCAGCAAATGTTGGCATTTCCGCCGCTCTTAACCAAAACTCACTCACTTACTTTTGACAACTTTCTATGCATAAATCGCTAATTAACTTTATCCGTTGATCCATTCTATTTTTCATATATATAAATTTGAGCCGTCTAGTCGAAGTGTGGCATTAATTGCAAATCTTGTAGTGTCTGCTGCGAAAACTTACAGAAAATTCTCTGTATTGCCTTTTAGTTAATTAATGTTATCTAAACTTGTTTACATTCCATTGCTTTTAAACTAATTATACTAACTTTCTGCGTTATGTTTTATTTCTTTTCAGGTAAGTTCCTAATCATGACTCATATTGCGGCAGAACATGTCGTCGTCGTCGTTGTCGGTGGTTAGTTGTTTGGTCATTATGCCATTTCTGCAACATTTGAGTGGCACAATTAAAAGCATTACTGACCTACACAGCAGCAGATCGACGGCCATGGATGAGTGGCAGGAAAGCATTACGTGCCAGCTTAGGAAAGTGTTTAAACGCACCCAATAGAATAAGGTCAACACACAAAAGTGTATGCGTGTGTGTGTCTGTGTAAGTACCTTTAGTAGCCACGACTGTAATATGATAATAATGACCTAATTTTGTAAAGGAAACTGCGTGACAACTATTGTAGAATATTATGGTCACGCAATATGCGATCCAAAAAAAAAAGTCATGATCTTCAAAATAATAGTGAGAGTTTTTTAGAGGATTAAACACCTACACTAACTGTGTGATACAATACAATGTTTGAAAGGCAACTGTTTTCTGTTTTGGTAATATAAAGTGAAATTTCTTTGTTACTTTGTGTGGTAATTGGCAATAATTTGTATAATTCATGATTACCTTTTTGGTAATGCAAGATCAAAACAACAAAAAAAAAGTAAACTGAAACGAAATCGAAATAGGCACATGAAATGGAAAGAATTGGAGGAGAAGACGGAGGGGGAGTTTAGAGTACCACAAACTGAACACTTGACATTTCAACGTAATAATAGTGCTATGCTAGGCTAAGTAGAGGAGATCATGCTGTGGCATCTCTAATGATGATGGACAGTGGTTAGATGAATGTTGTTTATGTGATAAATTAGCTGTAGTCTTTAAATTGACTAAATGTTAATATCAGTCTGTTTGTTTGTTAGTGGCTTAATCACTCCTAAACGGCTTAACTGATTTCAATGAAATTTGGTAGGCAGTGAGAGTAATTTAAGGAAATTACCGTATACTATAAATATTTTGACTTTTTAGCCTTTGGGCGGAGTGGACATGGCAAAACTTTTTTTTGGAGATAGGGAGATAACATTTGATACCCAGATAGTACTCGACAACACAAATATGAATGTTCAGACGAAATTTTATTTTTGGACCAGTGGGCGGAGTGGGCGTGGCAAACTATTTTTAGAGCTAGAGAGATAACAATTGACACCCAGATAGTACTTGACAACACGAATATAAATATGTAGACGAAATTTTAATTTTGAACCAGTTGGCGGAGTGGGCGTGGCACAACATATTTTTGGAGATAGGGAGATAAAATTTGGTACACAAATAGTACTCGACAACACGAATATGAATATGTATACGAAATTATAATTTTGTGTCAGTGGGTGGAGCGGGAGTTGGAAAACTTCACTTAAGCCCTAGAGAGATAAAATTTGATACATAGATAGTACTCAACATAACGAACATGAATATGCCGACTAAATTTTCATTTTGGACAAGAGCGCGGAGTGGGCGTGGCAAAACATATTTTTAGAGCTAGGGAGATAAAATTTAATACACAGATAGTGCTCGGCAACATGAAGTCTTCGATAACACGAACATGAATATGCAAACGAAATTTTAATTTTAGATCAGTGGACGGAGTTGGCGTGACCAAACTGTATATTAGCCCCAGAGAGATAAAATTTGGTACGCAAATATCACTCGACAACACTAATATGTATATTTAGACGAAATTTGTGATTGAGTGGTCGGAGGAGGCGTGGCATAACTTTTCTTAAGAGCTAGGGGGATAAAATTTGGTACACATATAGTACTCTGCTACACGAATATGAGTATGCAGACGAAATTTTAATTTTGGATCAGTGGCCGGAGTGGGCGTGACCAAACTGGATTTTAGCCCCAGAGCACTCAGCAACACGAATATGAATATGCCGACGAAATTTAAATTTTCGATCAGTGGGCGGATAGGAAAACTGAATTTTAGCCCTAGAGAGATACAATTGTATACACAGATAGCACTCGACAATATGAATAAGCAGACGAAATATTAATTATGGATAAGTGAGAGGAGTGGACGTGGAAAAACTGTATTTTAGCCCTGGAGAGATAAAATTTGACATCCAGAAAGTATACGGCACCACGAGTATGAATATGCAGACGACACTTTAATTTTGGATAAGAGGGCGCAGGGGGCGTCACCAAAATGTATTTTAGTCCCAGAGAGATACAATTTAATACACAGATAATACTCGATAGCAAAATGTACAATTTAATTTATCAAAAAGTATATTTTTTATATCAAAAAGTACATTTATGGTATCAAAAGGTACTTAATTGGTACCAAAAAAGGGAAATTTATTGTACTTAATAGTACTTTTTATTGTATTAAAAAAACTTTTATTTTACACAAAAAGAACAGTAATTTGTACGTCAGAAAAAGTGTGTCGGTAAATTGTGACGAAATAACCTCATTTACCCGATGCTGACATATTTTTTAGGAAAATACTGAAAATGATGTCAGTGGTGTAATTGAGCTTTATAAGATTCGGCAATGCCGACATGAATAGACATGAATTTATATAAAATAAGTATATGAGACGGCCCAAGGGGTAGAAAACTACCCCAGCAATATCTCGGCAACCAACAGAGATAACAGAATTTTTTTTTTAAATGTCTTATTCGTACTCTGGAGAAGCCAAACAGCATATTCTGGTTGGATCAGGCAAAGAAATTCTTCTAAAACTTCAAATGCAAAGGGGAATTGTATTTGTTTTTTTGGTGCTGCAACAACTCTACGTATCTTTCCCATACCACTGTACTACAATGTGAATCTTGAAGGTGGCGGTGGTGTTTGTGTTATGCCAATGTTTTATGGTGATCTTCAATTTCTATGGTAATCTATGGAAATATTTTCTTCTGTTCTGCATATTGTGGTTGTTGTTGCTGCTTCTGCTAGAGCCTGTGATAAGCTATAATTTTAAAAATATTTGTATACTTTTCTTTGTATGTGTGTCTGTATACCGTTTTCTGGAGATTCGTTTTGAGGGTGAAATGGTTATTTAGTATTCAAGAATATTGACTGATTTAACGAGGGAGTGAGTGAATGACTGAGTGTGCCTGAGTCAGTCAGTCAGATGGATGCGCTTAAAGGAAAAGCAAAAGTTTCACTTATTGTTGGTGTTTCAATTGTAAATTCACTTACGCCCAAATAACCTAGATTTTCTGTTGGTTGTACTCGTACATCCAACTCCCTGCACAGCAACAGCAGCAACAACAACAACGATGAACCGTCATCACCCAGTACTGTTTTGTTATTCATCTTTCGTCTTTTGGGCCAAAACGAATCGTGAGAATTATTTGTGGTTTAGAAACGTTTGTATATCTGTGTTATCTGAGCTGGTTGGCTGTCTTGCTGGCTGGTTGTATGGTGGGACCACAACAATCATCATTATACGTTACTTATAATTGAAAGAAGAAATGCAAACAACATCTCAAGACACAAGAACAAGAGGAGTACGTACGTACGTACAACAAGACATGATTATGTCGTCAATTTCCTTTGGGTCATGCTTAGAGCGTCCAAATAATTTCGCTTTTTAGCTTAGCATACCAGGCAGGCACTAGCTTCTTGGCGAGAAAGTAAATACATATTCAGTACTGTGGCAGTGGTTGCAACGGAATACAGCTTAGTGACCCTAAATACTGCAAATTTTCAGCAACAACAGCGACAACAACAACAACAATGTTTTGCGGTTAAAGTCTTTATTTACCCAAAGAGGCGGCCTTTCAAAGATCTTGGTCATATATATAGTTAACTTGTAGCAACAAGTCATACATGACTCATATGATGATGACGAGAGACGATGACAATGACGACGGAGACAATCATAGTGACGATGATGATGATGATGATGACGACGAAGCTGGTTGTATGTTACGTTGTCACAAACATGACCAGACTACAATTGGCTTGAATGGGGCAAACGACAAGCACATTCCAAAGACAGATGATTAAATGGAAAACGTGTCAGTTGTACTGAACTTTTAACCAACATGGGCAACGACAACGACAACAACAACAACATCGGGTTACAAACTAACTAACCAACTACGTATTCCAGGGAAAGCCTCTAGTAAAAAGAGACCAAGGTCCATAGCATTGTTCCTAACACACTTGAATAGAAAATCAACCTGCTGCATAGAATTTTTCAATCTTATTTTCATAGCATTAGGGCGGAGAACTATTACGGCAAAGCACTCGACATGTTACAAGACATTAACGACAACAACATACGGGTACAATAAGACAACAAGCGGTAGTAGGTGGTAGTGCTGGCAGTAGTTACAACTTCAGTTGGTACTTTTGACTTTGACTCCTAAAATGACTGCCTTTGTCTTGCCAGGCATTTACCTTAAATTGCTGGTAATTTTCCAAAGCCGCCTTTTGGTCTCTTCTATACATAAGCGAGCGCGCGCATGTCTTCGGTCAAAATGTTCAAATGTGCTTTTGATTAAGATAACATTTGTCTAAAAGTCATGTTCATAAAATTTATTCGTACATACACCCAAACAAACAGACAGACATATGTTTATACATATGTCTAGGTTATGTTCTTTTGTGGCTATTGCTGTTGTTGTCGTTACCTTTCTCAATTTTTATCCCCCAGTTCCCAGGCTGGTGGGAAATTGTTGTTATATCTAGTGTTATTTAGAGACCATTAGAAACTAAACTTAATTTTCCATTTTTCTTTACATTGCATTGCACACAACAACAACAAAAAAACAAAAGAACAAAACAAAATCGAGTTGTAGAAATCACAAATACATGATGTATTATTGTAGGTTGAATAAGATTTTTCGTTGTTGTTGTTGTAGCTGTAGTTGTTGCTCTTTTATTCTTCTGCTGTTTTCGCAAAAAAGAACATGACCCAAATATTATAGTTTTATATCTTGACGGTTTTTTTTCTCTTCATCTTCTCGTTAACCCAGTCATCATTTTGTTAAGACATGTGTTATTGTAGTGGTGGTGGCTTGGTTGGTTGTTTCGTTTCGTTTCTGGCTTTATGAGAACAAACTGTGATTTTCTTCTATATTGGTCGATTTACTTCAATGGACTTTAATATGACACTTAAATGATGACAATTTAGCCTTAATAATAGCCTAGATGTCTATTGGCTTTTTGTTGTTGTTGAAAAGGCAGTATAAGGGGATATGTATGTTGTTGTTAGTGGTTAATGTGGGTAGTGGAAAAGAATGACGGATTTGTTCCCAATGTGTCTGTTGTGGCTCAAGGATGAACATATGTGTATATGTTTAAGTAAAATCGAGAATGAGAGAGGATTTTTTTTCGATAATATAGAAGGAAACTTCTTTTGTGGAACAGAAAGAAAAGTGATTACAATTGCTGATTTTTGTAAAAAATATTATTTTTTTAATTTTTTCACATTCTATGGTCGTGGCAAGTATTGATGCCAAATTTTTAAAAATGTATGTACTTGTATAACATTTTTGTCAAATAGTGATCGGTGGGGTTTCTGACTATCGGCAAAAAAGTTATACGTGTCCTGGAATTTAGCTGCGTCACGTCTAGGAATCGAGATATGATGATTTGAAGTTAGTTTGTATCATATGGGGAAAGTTACATTTGGCGGTCTTATTTCAATATTGTTGGCGAATTGGTACATTTGTATGGGTGGAACCAAAAGGGGCGTGGCCATGTAACCCATTTGCAATACCGTAAGTAGTTTGGGGGAAATATAAATCCATTCAGAGTTTCAAGACAATTGGTTGCGTCTTTCGAAAGTTATCGTGCGTACCAGCCGGACAGACAGACGGACGGACATGGCTCAAACTGCTTAAAAAGTCATGAACCGAATTTGGTTCAAAGAAACCTACGGTCTAAAGTGACACCTTCTACTATGTTAGAAGACTTTAGGGTAGTATCAAATGACCCTCCTATCCTCCTGTACCCTCCTATCCATAGGGTGAGTGTATAATATAATGAATTTAAGAAAAACCCTTCTAGTCCTTGCTTTTTGCTTCAACTATAGTACTTTTTGTTACAAAAAAGGTACTTTTTGGTACAATAAAAGTACTTATTAGTAAATTTAAAATAGCATTTAGTACTATAAAGGTACTCTGTGGTACAATTACTTGTTCTTTTTGTGTACAATAAAAGTACTTTTCAGTCCAATTACATATTTCTACATTCTGGTACCAATAAAGTACTGTTTGATACTATAAATGTTTTTTGGTATAAAAAAGCACTTTTTGTTACAATAAATTGTACTTTTTTGTACAATAAATGTACTTTTTATTACCATAAAATGTACTTTTTAGTACAGTAACTGTACTTTTTGGTACAATAAATTGTACTTTTTGGCACAATAAATGTACTTTTTGATAAATTAAATTGTATTTTTGGGTATCGAGTAATAACTTTTTCATATTCGTATTGCCTTGTACTGTCTGGGTTTCAAATTGTATGTCTTTAGGGCGTTAGTACTGCTTTACCACTCCCACTCCGCCCCCTGATCCGAAATTAAAATGTTGTTTGCATATTCACATTCGTCTAGCCGAGTACTATCTATGTATCATTTTTTATCTCCCTAGTTTAAAATATATGTTTCCCCACGTGTTTTCGTCCGCATACTCATATTCGTACTGCCGAGTACTATCTGTATATCAAATTTTATCCCCCTAGTTTTAAAAAAAAGTTTTGCCTCGCCCACTCCGCCCATAGGATCTGGTTCATATTCGTGTAGACGAGTACTATCTGTGTATCAAATTTCATCTCCCTAGCTTTAAAAATACGTTTTGCCACGCCCACTCCGCCCTCTGATCCAAAATTAAAATGACGTCTACATATTCTTATTCGTATTGTCGAGTACAATTGGTGTACCAAATTGTATCTTTCTAGGGCTTAAATGTGGTTTTGCCACGCCCACTCCGCCCACAGATCCAAAATAAAAATTTCGTCTGCATATTCATATTCGTGTTGTCGAGTACTATTTGTGTAACAAATTGTATCTCTCTGGGGCTAAAATACAGTTTGGTCACGCCCACTCCGCCCACTGGTCCAAAATTAAAATTTCGACCGCATATTCACTTGGATATAAAATTTTATCTCTCCAGGTCTAAAATACAGTTTTGCCACGCCCACTCCGCCCACTGATCCAAAATTAAAATTTCGTCTCCATAATCATATTTAGGTTGTTGAGTACTATCTGTGTACCAAATTGTTTCTCTGTAGAGATTAAACACAGTTTTGCCACGCCCACTCCGCCCCCTGATCGAAAATTTAAATATCGTCTGCATATTCATATTTCTGCTGCTGAGTACTATGTGGGTATCAAATTTCTTCTCTCTAATTTCGTTTGAAATCGTTTTAGCCGTTAAGACGTGATTGAACCACAAACAAACAAACAAGCAAACTAACATTCACATTTATAACATTAATAGGATAGGAAGTGGAATAACTGCCTTGAATTGTAAGAAGTTATCTTAAAGGACACACCCATCACCTATATCTCCCATAGTGTTTTTGAGCGACAGTTACGAATTTGTAATGTAATTTAAATCACATGCATGCAGATTGATCAAATAGGCCCAATAAATCTCAGGTCATTATATACACTAGACAGGATCGAAAAAAAGTTAAGGCGTTCATCTCCTAGTTTTGTAGTTTGTACAAAGATCATTTGAGGACATAAACACTGTGTACCCTACGACCCCTCGAACTAGTATTTATAATGCTGTATCGTCATTTGATATTCGATTGATCCCAAGGCCTTGTAGCATTTATAGGCTAACAGGTCACAGTTGTTACGTCTGTATGCCAAACATTCATTCAACCCAAACCCATTTACACCGTATGGTCTCTTCTTTGCCCACAAACATTAAATCACAATGATGTTTAACCCAATACCCATCAACAACAACAACAAACAATTGTCTATAATTTATACAATTTAAATTACACAACATTTAATGAAGATATGTTAAATAACGTACAATTGAATGCCGTTCATGTCCACCTTCAAAGAAATATTTTAATAACATAAATATCGGCAATGAAACGCGGCAAAAGACCTGACAGAAAGGCCAGTTAAACGTTTAAATGCCATATACATACATATATATATTTAAGTCATGTGTAATTATAGGCAATTGACCACTATGTGGCACGGTGCATGGAAATGATACCCCCCGTCTAAGACAACAGTAACAACGCTGCAATCGACAACAGAGAGAAATGTTACATGACACCGAAAAAAGAGGACAAATGAATCAAATGCTCGTAAAATACTTGTACTGGTCGCAACATAATTCAGGAGATGTTGTTGTTGTTTAGGTTACCCGCAGCTCGCAGGCCCACACATTCAAGCGGCAATTAGATGTTAAAGATCCGCTCAGAGATATTTTAACTCTGTAAAGCCGCTTGAGAATGTCCTCAACGTCGTTAAGGCCGTTGTTTCCCCCATTGCTTCCCCTCAAGACTTTATTTAATAAACAAATCAATTCTGAAAATAAATGACACATTTTCTGTAGTGTTTGCTGTGCTCTCATGTTTTCTGACTTTGGCTTTGTTGGTTTAAACAAAACTAACGTTTAACAAACGAAAATAAATCTTTTATTGAAATTCAATAGAGACTCAAACTGCGCAAAATGCGTAAATTTCATTTGTGTGTCTTCACAGAGAAATATGTGACTTTTTTTGTGGTTCTATTCAGAATTTGTTGTTTTACTGCACATTGTAGGAAAATGTGGCAAAACATGTTTGCGTTTCTATGTTTCCCTGACAATTTTATTTGTATTGACTGTTGGTGGCAGTGTTGCAAGTTTAGTAGGTTGTTGTACGATATATAGAGTTGACGTTTGTTGTGTGCATGCGACTCATGATGATGATGATAATGATTTTTTGTCTTAGATACACTTTTAACATTAACAACGTCATTACCAATGCCACCACATGGAATAGCAGTGCACTTATACTATAATATTGCAATAAGAGAGGTTGTAGTGGTGATGGTAGTGGTGGCGGCGCTGGCAGCATTAGCATTATTTCAACAGTTGCGGCAACATCATCATCACCACCACCGCTATCATTCCCAGAGGCTGCCACATGTATTTCCTGACAGTGATAGAAATTGGCGGTTCTTATGATAATTGTAGGATATTGTATGATTGATGAGTTTTACAGAAATTATTCTTATCAGTAGTCTTCAAATATTTAAAATACAAATTTGAAAATTAATTATGATCAAAACTTTAAATAGTTTTATTTTTTTTTAAACTTTATTTTAATTATTTTTAGTATTGTTAATATATTTAATATCTTAAAAAATTTAAAAATCCGTTATATTTTAAATATTGTTAATAAGTTAAATATTATTAATAATAATAAATAATTTCAGCATTTTAATATTTTTATATTTTTAATACATATTTGTAATATTTTTTCAATTTTAAAATAATTTTTAATATTTCTCAATATTTTTATTTTCGATATTTTTCATATTTTTTTGTTTTTTTTTTGTTTTTATTCGGTCGGTTAAATTAAACGTTGATTTAGAATTTATTTCAAGCTCAAGACCATTTTATGAAAGAAGTTATTTATTTAGCAGAATGATATTCTCATAATGCCCTGGTAGTCTGTTAAGCTGTTTCGGATTCAACCACGAATCCTCATCAGCATCATGGTTGAATCCGAACCAGCTGTACAGACTACCAGGGCATTATGAGAATATCATTCTGCTACATAAAAATTTTTTTTAATTTTTTTAATACTCTTAATATTTTTTATATTATCAATATTATGAATAATTATAATGTTTTTAATATTTTAAATATTTATATATTATTAATGTTTTTGTATTTACTAAATTTTTTAAATTTTCAATATTTTAAATATTTTTTTTGGAATATTTTCTAATATTTCTCAATATTTTTTTATATTTGTAAAATTTATTTATTTATTTTTTTTAAATTTTATTTTATATTTGTAAAATTTTATTATTTTGAATATTGTTAAAATTTTGATATATAGTAGATATTTTTAATTCTTAAAGAATTTTTTTAAATCTGTAATATTTTTAATTTGTTTAATAATTGCAGCATTTTAATATTCTTACTATTTGTAATATTTTGTATTTTAATTGTTTTTGATATATTTATTATTTTTATTATTTTGGATATTTTTAGTATTTGTAATAATTTACATGTTATTAATATTATTAATATTTTTAATATTTTTATTACTTTTAATAATTTTAATATTTTTAGTATTTTTTTATATTTTTGATATATGTCATATTATTAATATTATTATTATTATTATATTTTTATTATATTATATTTTTTATATTATCAATATTTTTAATATTTTTATATATTTAATATTTTTTATATTATTAATATTTTTGTATTTACTATATTTTTTTAATTTTCAATTTTTTTTATTATTTTTGATATTTTTAGCATTTTGGATATTTTTTATATTAAAATACTTTTAAATTATCAATTTTCAATAATTTTATTATTTTTAGTATTTTTAATATTTTTAATGATTTTTATATATTAAATACTTCTAATAATTTTAATATTTTTTATGTTATTAATATTTTTTAATAATTGTACTATTTTTAATATTTTTATATTATTAATATTTTCTGTATTTTTTATATTTTTAATATTTTTAATAATTTCGATATTTTCAATATTTTTTATATTATTAAGTTTATATTTAAGTTACAGATTTTAATATTTTTAATATTTTTAATATGTTTTAATATTTTTATTATTTTTGATATTTTTAGTATTTATTATATTTTTTGTATTTTTAATATTTTTAATATTTTCTATATTTTTAATATGTTCAATAATTTTAATATATTTTATATTTTTATTAATTTTAATATTTGTAACATTTTATATCTGAAATATTTTCAATACTTAAATTTTTTTTATATCTGTAATATTTTAAATATTATTGACATTTTCAACTTTTTAATATTTCCATATATTTAATATTTATTATTTTTTTTTTAATTTTATTTTACTATTTGTAGTATATTTTATATTTACTATATTTTTGGATAATTAAATTTTTTTAATATTTTAAATATTTTTTTCTGTTATATTTTGAAAATATTTATTTTTTTAATGTTTTCACCTTTTCAATATAACCAACATTTTAAAAATTTTTAAAATTTATATATTTATAATATTTCAAATATTGTGAGTAATATTTTAATATTTAAAGCATTCTGAATATATTGAAATTTATAAAAATATTTTTAATATTTTTATATTATTAATATTTTCTGTATTTTTTATAGTTTTAATAATTTCAATATTTTCAATATTTTTTATATTATTAAGTTTATATTTAAGTTACAGATTTTAATATTTTTAATATGTTTTAATATTTTTATTATTTTTGATATTTTTTATATTATTAATATTTTTAATATTTTTAATATTTTTAATATTTTTAATATTTTTAAAATTTGTAATATTTTTAATATTTTCTATATTTTTAATATGTTCAATAATTTTAATATATTTTATATTTTTATTAAATTTAATATTTGTAACATTTTATATCTGAAATATTTTCAATACTTAAATTTTTTTTATATCTGTAATGTTTTAAATATTTATTTTTAATATTATTGACATTTTCAACTTTTTAATATTTCTATATATTTAATATTTATTATTTTTTTTTAAAATTTATTTTACTATTTGTAGTATAAATTATATTTACTATATTTTTAGATAGTTAAATTTTTTTAATATTTTTAATATTTTTTTCTGTTATATTTTGAAAATATTTATTTTTTTAATGTTTTCACCTTTTCAATATAACCAACATTTTAAAAATTTTTAAAATTTTAAAATTTATATATTTATATTATTTCAAATAATGTGAGTAATATTTTAATATTTAAAGCATTCTGAATATACTGAAATTTTTTTTTAAATAAGTATCCAAATATTTAATTATTTCGATTGGGTAGAATATTTTATTTGTTTTGACATTTGTTTTTACTTTTTAGTAGTATTTTAAATTTTCAACAGAGTGAAATATTTTGGATTTTTGGATAGTTTTAAAAAATTATCCATATTATGTGTAGGGCAAGGAATCTTATGAAAATGCATATTTTTCTTGACATCCTAAAATAGAAATGGTTAAGTTATCTTTACGAATCTTAAATTTTCCTTTAAAATGGCATTCAATCGTTTTTGCATATTTTACGAAAAATACGTGTTTTTGCATATTTATGTGCATATTTTAGCACATTTTACAATAAATTAATATTTTTCTTGCATAATTTGTTTTGTTGATAAACAGCCACTTTAAAAAGTAAAACGCCTGTAACTATTTAACAGACATCTTTGGGTGGAAGTTGCTTTATAATTTGATAATATACAGCTGAATTACAAAAAAATTTAAAAAAAAAAAACATTTACACCGATATCCAGGGGTATTAAAAACAAATTTTATTGTGGGGTTTTTATATGAAAAGACGATATGCGCGACAAAAAAATCTTGTTCAAAGTTCAAAGTCAATAGACAAAACCAATCTAAAACTGCCTGGCTAAGTGAGGATTTCGACAAATATAAATTTCTTCTTTTTCTAACGATGTAGCGTCTACATGTGACTTGTTTATGGACTTGAAGTTTATGATCGAAGTCAGTTCTTACATCAAATAAAAATAAATATCATTTTAAAAACGCCTTAGCGTGTGAATTTGATTAAAAGATGTCCTGATATTCCGCTTCCTCGAGATCCCAATTATAACAAGATTGGGAGTGTGGCTTAATGCAGTCAAATATTATACCAAAAATTTCGAAGAATTTGGCGAAGCAGTGAAAATACTTCATGATTCCGATTCGATTTATATGCACATATAGGAGTATAAAATGCCAATTTTCGTTTCGCCAATTTTCATGCACATTTTTATTTTAATAAAAATTTAAATAATTTTTTTATTGCATATTATATGTGTATTTGCGCATATTTTTGAATTTTACGCGCATGTTATATACGCATATTTTTGATTTTTTGGCGCATAAAATTGCTTGCCAAATTTAAGTGTAATATTTGTAGTATTGTGAAAATTTTTGGAGTTTTTAATTTTCTATTTTGCATTATTTTTAATTTTACAATATATTCCCTAACTCAATATTTTATGATTTTGCATTCTAGATTCTCAAATTCTAGATTTACCCAAATGTCTATACCACCACTTTGTTCAATCGCCACACATCTAACATGTTTTCCTTATTGGTTGCCATCTTCATTTCTTCATCTTTTCATTGTAACATATTATTTTTGTTGCTGTTATACGTTCGTCTAAAATGATGATCAGCGTTACAGCTAGCGCGCGCGAGCTTAACTCATACTATAATACTATATAGGAAATTTGCACGATTATTAAGTTTTTCTTTTCTTTGGCTCCCGCTTTGAGGTACCGTGCCTGGTCCACTCTCAGCCATAACCTAACAAAACAACAGCAACAACAACAAGACATTGACCAGGCCAATATTTATCTCTCGCACATGTTGTTAGAGATTTTTATTATTGTTTTGTTTTTAGTTTCGTGTTGTTTTTTTCTGTCTTCTTCTCTGCTGCAAAAGAAGATTCACTAGCCGCTGAACCAGAATGAGTTCGCCACCACTTTCAGCGTCAGCAGCCGCAGCAGGAGTCAGCTCAGCAGAGGACACAGAATTCCATGGCAATAGTATATGCGATGGCTGCTGCGGCTTCTTAAATGTGTGCAAGTCGGTGCGCATTGCGGTCTTTTAAATATTTTTCTATTTCTGTAAGAGGTTTTGTGTTTTCTTCGTGGCGTTTTTGCTTTGTCCGCAAGTAGTTTTTTTTTTCTTCTGCTGCCATTGAAAATTGGTGTCTTAAACTTGATTTTGTAACAGTTCTTTCATTCTTGGCTAACTGTCTGTCCCAGCTAACTACTCGTCGTAGCTGCCACAAAGCAAGTCAACCCCAGTGAGCTAGCTAGCTAGCCAGTAATGCAACATGTTGGACGTTTTTCTTTGCTTTCTATGTCGCTACTACTACCACCACTACTTTAATCACATTTGTGACGATGGACCCAAACCAGCATCTTCCCATTTTCTTGGCCAAAGATTTGTAGTAAAAAAAAACTGCAGCATGCCGTTTTTCCTGACCAAGTAGTATTGCTTTTCTACTTAGATTTTGCATAGGTGGTAGTTGTTGTTTTTGTTGCTGTTGCAGCTACGGCTACGCTCTACGTTTTTGCTTATAAGGTGTGAAATTTGGGTTGTGTTCCACATTGTCACCATAAGAGATGCTATGAATCTATGTTGCATGTATGCGTCAGTGTGTGTGCGAGAGTAAACAAGTGACTGCGTTAGTTTTTGCAACAAGTTTACGACAAAATTGTGACTTGTTGTGACACTGAATCCCGGTTTTATGACAAGTTTTTGTCTCTCTTTCCTGTCCTCTAATATTGTAGCCTGTTGTTGTAAAGTATTCAGTTTAAGAGCAGTGTATTATTACTGTTGTGGTTGTTGTTTTTGTTGTACTTTTCTTACGGCTTCAACAACATTGTTTGGTCATTTATGTTTTGTGATTTATTTTTTGTCATTTGTGACATTGCACTTAATCATTGGTTATCAACAACATAATTTTGTGATATTTTTGCTTAATTGTCACTTAATTTAAGTGTTTTGGGTGGTGGTTTGGCGTTGTGCTGATGCAAGCTTTACCGGGTGTGGATGAATTTTTGGTCATAAAGGCAATATATACTGCTGAAGAGTTAGCTTGTAAAACTATATATACACAGTGTGGGCCAAATACAAGTTTCTTGTAAAATCATAGCTTTTTACCGCTGTACTGAAAGCAAATAGCATAGCTCCGCAAAACGACATGAGTTGCATTACGCTAGAACAATGTGGGTGAAATATTGAAAACGTATTTCCAAAGTGAGTGCTGTGTAGCCCAAACTTATTGCAGGAGAAGTCGATGTAATGATCAGATGAAAGTATTTTTTAATGACATATAGACATTCCTATGACCCATCACATTTTTTGCATTTTGCCGCAAGGTTTTATACTTCAAACTTATATTATATAAATAGTATATATTTATTAGTAGGGCAAGCAATTCTATGCAAATGCATATTTTTTCTGGACATCCTAAATTAGAAACGGTTAAGTTATCTTCACGAATCTTGAAATTTCTTTTAAAATGGCATGCAATCGTTTTTGCATATTTTGCATATTTAACGATAAATACGTGTGTTTGCATATTTATGCGCATATTTTAGCAAATTTACAATAAACACATTTTTTTTTTTTGCATAACCTTGCTTTCTTTTAATAACAATCACTTTAAAAAGTAAAACGCCTTTAACTTTTGTGGGACATCTTTGGGTTAATGTTGCTTTATAATTTGTTACACAATAATCATCTAAATTACAAACAAATGTTAGCAAAATTTTTTCACCGATATCCAGGGCATATAGGAAGCAAATTTTTTTTTGTGGGAATTTTATATGAAAGACGATATGCGCGACAAAAAAATCTTTGCTCAAAGTCAATAGACAAAACGAATCAAAACCTGTCGCGGTGAGGATTTCGACAAATGTAAATTTCTTCTTTTTCTAACCGTTGCAGCGCCTATATGGTAAAGGTGGCAAGGGGGTTAAATCATGTTACTCCTGCATGTGACTCCCTTTTTTAAAGAAGTCGTTTTATTGAACTGAATTCGCTTATATCGAATGAACAAAAATATATTTCTTATCTGAAATATGTCCTGGTATTTCGCTTCCTCTCGAGCCAATTATAACAGCGGGTCTCAATGCAGTCAAATATTATACCAAAAATTTCGAAGAATTTGGCGAAGCAGTGAAAGAGCTCCACGATTCTGATTTGACGTCGATTTTATATTAATATTAATTTTAAATATACATATACGAGTATAAATATTAATTTTCTGTCCTTTTTTTTGTATAATTTTATGCAAATGTTATTTTTAATTAAGTTGTAAATAATTCGTTAATTGCATATTTTATGAGTTTTTAGTGCATATTTTTAAATTTTAAGTACATTTGAGCATATTTTCGATTTTTTAGTGCATAAAATTCCTTGCCAATTTTATAAGATACAGGGTGGAGCGCGGTAATTTGCTTATTTGGGAATGAAATAAAAAAAATATGAACCTTGAACAATTTTTTTATATTTTAATTATATTGAATAGTAAGGGAATTTTTAAATTACATGGTTTTCAATAGTGTATCTGATAAATATCGACCTTCGCTATACAGACAATGCTGCATACAATTTCTGAAGTTTTCATGAACTCTAACAAGCAAGTGATATGGCGCACCACACAGTGACGCGGTAGAGGTCTGTGGTGAAGTTCTCTGGGGATTATTTCACTCCAGTACCGCATTTTTTTTTTTTGGTACACACCCACTGAGGTAAAAATGTGCCTCAGCAGAAAAGAACACAATTGTGTCACGGGGTATAGTTACAAGAATGTCTTCACAAAATTACCTCTCTTCACGTGTCCAATGCATGATGGCAACTGTAAGGCAGGCGAATTCAAAACTCCCGTCAGCCACTATAAGCCACGCACACTCTCCCCTCTCTTCGACCAACAGTGCTGCCACAGATTGCAGTGCAAAAAAGAAAATTATTATGTATATATTTATTAGTAGGGCAACGAATTCTATGCAAATGCATGTTTTTTCTGGACATCCTTAAATATAAACGGTTAAGTTATCTTTACGATTCATGAAATTTCCTATAAAATTGCATTCAATCGTTTTTGCATATTTTAGGAAAAATACGTGTTTTTGCATATTTATGCGCATATTTTAGCAAATTCATGTTTTGTTGCATAATTTTGATTTTTTTCATAACAACCGCTTTAAAAAGTGGGACATAGTTTTGAATTTTAAGTACATGTTATATGCGTATATTTTCGATCTTTTAGTGCACATTTATTAGTATTTATTTATTTTTAGATTTTTTCTCTGCTTATGCTAGGTAGATAACCTTAATTGCTTTATTTGACTAAATGACACTCAACCACTCTACACCAGACATAATCTTGGGATATCCGGTACTTATTTAAAAAGTTCCTTAACCAATAATTCCTTTCCTTTCATTTCCCCTCTTCAATCATTTCTTTACCGCATAGTAAAATTAACCCTAGCTTAAGCAGTGAATCGAATTAAATGCTCTCGTAACTACAATGTTTCATTGCATGTATTTGCAACAAAGTTTATAAGAACAATAAGAACAGCCAAACAACCTGCACACATTGTCCACTTGCTGCGACATGCAACATGTTAAACAATCATTGCCAACAAGAACAATACAACAAGTTTTGAACTTGTCTTACATTCTACGATCAGTAACAGTAACACACACACACACATATACAGATACTTTGTAGGACATTACCGGAATATTTATTGGACTCTGTCGCACAGGTGAATCCATTGGGAAGAAAAATTTCCTTTCAATTTTTAAACATCAATTAAAGATAACACAAAATCTTTACATTTTACCACAGAGTAATAAATAATAAGTTATTTTTAAAAATGGTTACAATTTTCCTGTTTATGAACGAAAAAAAAATGGAGTCTCTTTGTTAATTATCGTCACAACACAGTTGGAATGTAACTGAAGGTGGTATGATATGGACAAGAAATTTAAAAAAAATAATTTCATATCAAAAAAATTATATTAAAATTTTGTGAGTTCGTTAGACGACATCAACGATGAGTCCTCTAACCAAAAAAGAAATGCTTATGTGCCAGGTTTGAATATAAATAGCTCGGTCCTGCAATTTTCAGTATTTCAGAAATGTTAACACCATACAAATTTTCTGATTTAGTCAGCTCATGTAACATCTACATTCTAAGTATTATTTCATCTTACTAAAATGACGACGAAAATGGCAAATGATTCATCAAGGATTCTTATTAGGGGGTTATAAGGACTAAAGCCTCATTTGCCGCTTTTGTCTTCATTTTAGGTAAACCTCAAACCAGTCGAGGATCGGTGTTTATGACTAACCCAATATTAAATTTGAAAGAGATGTATGCCTAGTCCTTGTCCCAATAATTTAAGTATTATATATAAGTATACCCCTAATGTTTACACCTCCCTAAAACTTGTCAAATGTATTCTACTTAATGTTAAAACCAGATCACACATAATTTTTATTTTTATATTTTTTCTCATTCTTATCATTTTAATTAAACTAGGCAACCCCCACTTTATGCATTGGCACAGCTATCAGCTGTATCTTATCTCGTTAAGTTAATTTTTTCTTTATTTCGTTATATTATTCTTTATTCAGATGTATTCATTGGAATTGGATTCTTGTTTTTTTTTTTTTGGTTATACTTTAAGACTGACTGATGAACGTGTCTGTGTTTTCTTATCACGTTTTATTAATTAATAATATATTTAGCTTTTTGTCCATAAACATAACATATACAAGCCGGTAGCAGTAATATGATGTTCATATGTCTTACAGTGAATGTGTTCCACATTAAGCAAACTCACGTGCTCTTTTATATCGTTTTTGAAAGAGAAACGAATTATTTTTAGCTTCTGGCCATTATCTCCGCTCAATTCGTTTAAAATCTCGTTTAGAATATTTTACATTATGCTTTAAGCTTTTCGTTTCATTAAACTCTTAATTTATGTTAATATTTTCATTAACTATTAAAGCGTTTCGACACATATTAATTGTAAAATTAGCAAAAACCCAGTAACCTTTTTTTGACCCAACAAATCTTTAGATCAGCCGTTCCAAATTGGGTTGTTTGCATTGGCCATAGATGTGAATTTTATTAACATATTTCGGTTTCTTTTTTTGTTTTAGAATAAACTGACTTTAAACTGACTTACATATTATTCCTTACGGTCGCTGTGCGGGAGAAAGTGTTATTGTGTGACACTATTGCGATTCTGTAAATAAATTTAAGAAAAAAATAGGTTATTAGTTGAAGATATGTAAATTGAAAATGTTAATTTTCCTCAGAATATAGATATTCTGAAAAAAATAGATAAATAGGATTGGCAAGAGAGAGGCAAACAGCGTTAATTACATTTTATAGTTATAATTTATTTGCCCTAACTCTAACTCTAACTTCGTAAGGAACTAACATGTATACTTCAAAAGCACGAATAGAAACAGAAATTTATTTATAATATAATATATGTTGAAATGACCCCTCTGCATTTTGTGGTCATTTATTAAAATGCACCACCTATCGGCCACTAATGGAAACATTCTGAAAACCACTGCTGATACTTCTATATTTAACAGATGAAGTCCCGTCGTCTTTAAAAGAACTTTATCGTTTTCTATGCGAAACATATAGACAAATACGCTCTTAATGTAAAATTATGACTTTTATAACTGCGCTATATAAAAATTCCAAATCAAATCGAAAATTAGACAATTGTAATTGCCTATTGTAAATCCATATAAACGACAACCTTAACTGCAATTTTTCTAAAGAAAAATTATGTGGTCATTTAAAAAGATGTGCCACCTATCGGACACTAACTGTACTATTCAGGAACTATAGCTGATACTTCAAGAATAAACTGACAAACTATTGTTGCCAATAAATCAAAATTATAAGTGCCCATGCGAAACACACAGACAGATACTCGTAGGTTATTACATTATGTGTTATTTATTTCGTAAAAAAAAAATAGCCAAAATTAAATCAAAAATTAAAAAAATGTAATTGCCTATTGTGTTTACTAGTGTGGTCGTAAAAATCGACGTTGGATTTTTGTCGGTGCCACGCCCCCGAAATGGTAAATCTTTGCAGATTTTAGAATAGCCAAAGTTTCAGCACGATTGGAGTATGTTAACCCGTGCCGCTAGGAGCTTAAAATTGTTAAGCTCTTGTAGCCTTGTTTTGGAGACTTAACTCAACAACAACTTCTTCCAAATTGTTGTTCGTATTCAACCAAATTTGCCTTAATTTGTCTCTGCTATATTACTGACAACTGTGTTGAATTTAATCAAGTTATCTCAAAGGACACTCCCACATTCCATATATATTGAATGGAAAAACCAGTAAGAAAGTTTCACACCCTGTAAAACATAAAATTTTCTAGTATATTGATATTATTAGTCGATTTTTAAAGTGGGCGGAGTGGAATATTTGTATAGCAGGTACAAAAAGGGGCGTGGCAATAGTTCCAGTTTTTTATCCAAAACTTCATCCTGATTTAGCTTTACTAAATACAGAATTTGGGCACATTTGTATGGGACGTGCCAGAAAGGGCGTGGCTAGACTTCCAGTTTTATTTTTAAAAACATTGCTATAGCTTTACTAAATACAGAAATTGGGCACGATCGCTTTGGGCATATTGATATTATTACTCGATTTCTAAAGTGGGCGGAGTGGTCCATTTGTATGGGAGGTGCAAGAAGAGCCGTGGCCATGTAGCCCGTTTGCAATACAGTAAGTAGTTTTGGGGATATATTAACTCGTACAAAATTTCAAAACATTTGGTTACGTCTTTCAAAGTTATCGTGCGTAACCTCCGGACAGCCAGACAGACGGACATGGCTCAAACGACCTAAAAAGTCATGAATCGAATACGGTTCAAAGAATCCTAGTGCCTGAAGTGTCTCCTTCTATATGTTACACCGTAGGGTGAAGGCTTACAAAATTAATAAAAAAAAGCTTGTAAACCCCAAAATATGTTTTTATATGCATTAACCCCCAAAATACACTTGCATATGCAAGTATGCATTGTCTACTTTTGTTTGCTCTGGTGTTTTAGATTCGGTAAAAAAATAGTTTAGATGACTAAGACAGAAATCATACACTGGTCTCCCGCATAATAATCGCGTGTTGTAAACAAACAACGATGTAAGCAACGTTGTAACATAAAAATATGTTAAAATATTGCACTGTCTCGGCTTCAAAAGCTAACTTCCCGACAAAGCAGTGTCATCTGTTTTTAGCAGAGTATGTTTATAAGTAAAGTTGTTTATAAGTAAATCACATTTGCTGTTATACGCCACCTATCGTCCATTAATTGTACTATTTTAAAAACTTTATCCATCACATGTTTAAGAATTGGACACAATTTTATCACAACTACTTTAACAGTGTAGAAACCTTACAGATACATTGCGTCGGTTCATAATAATTTGTTGTAGATTCTACTGTTCATGAAGGACCCTATATGTACTAACCGATTTAAATAAATTAATTGCAACCAACTGTTCTATATTCAAATTAAATTTACAATAACTTTCTACATGCTATCAATATGGTAATTTTTAGTATGAGAATATGCTAAATTTTTTTCTTATCTTAAAATAACTAATCAATGACTAGCAACATTGTTGTTACCCATTACCAACTATTTGCTTGCACAAAATTTCGAAATTCCTTTCTACAAGATACTCGCCCCCCACACCACCCCACTTGCTCACACAAATTTGTTGTGAGCACAAATTGTCTTAACACCCTCTCCACTCATGTCGATAGACATTCCATAAAGTTACAGACTAAGAGCGTTTCGTTTAATGAGGTCTTAATTTAACTCGAAGCGTTGATGTCTGTGGCATCGTCCATGGGTTGTAACGCCATGGAAGTCCAACTACTCATGCAATAACTACTTGGCAGGCGATTTTTTGGCACAAAATGCCACAATAAACCGAATGGAAATCTATAAATTAGCCAAAGGCATAGCTATAGCAATGCTGACGATGTTTAACAAAGATGTGCTGTTGTATGTGAGTCTGGTAAACATAAAAATATTTTTCTTTTTGTGCAAGCTGTGGAAAGAAAGAGGGCATCACAGAGATGCCAACCCAGTGATGACCCCAGCAAGACCAACATTAGACGACTAGCAACAGTGCAACCGAAACGTATACCAACACCAACACAAATCCGTTATTGACACTAAATACTCTTACAACATAATGGGAATGTGCAACAAGTTATTAATACACACACTCATACCACCGAAAACCCCCCCCCCCCCCCCCCCCACATGCCACAACATTGGATATATCTGTTGTCTTGTAGGAGGGAGGGAGGGGTGGTCAAAGAAGTAATACACACAACAAACATTAAAATAACATTCAAATGGTGTTGGTGGTAATTTCGGCCAAACGACAGTCAAAAAAATGTGGTCACAATGCACAATTTTTCGTTTTTTTTTTTCTCTCTTTCGGTAACACCATTTGTGGGTTGCTAGCTGGCCCCTTTAATACATGACAGAGGTGGTGTGGACTCGGCATGGTGCTCAAAATTATCTCAAGTAAATTTAGGAAAATCATTTGTCAGCCCACACACTCGGCAGCAGGCGCAAACACCCGACTGTGCCACCAATAATGGCATAGTTAGTGTTACATACAGTTCATGTTGAGCTTGGATTAGAACTATTCTGGTGTGCACACAAGCCTCATGTCCGTGTAACATGTAATGGCCTATGCAAATTTGCAAATGTTCCATAGTGACCATATAATGGATGATAATGACCTATTGTTGGTATATTTTAACACTAAATACAGCATTCAAAACATATATAAATGTCATGAGAGCGAGCAAGTTGTGGGTTGTTAAAGAGAGATAATCATAAAAGTAAACAACTTGACAGGGGAGTTATTGAAAAATTAAATTAGATTTTTGCCAGGCGAAGTCTGAAGGTAGAATTTGAGGGGTAACATTAAAATCGATTTAAAGTGCATTACATAATTCTGAAATAGCATTTAGCCATAACTTTTCGCTAGTTCTTATTGTATATAAATTGCAAAAATTTACAACTTCCTTAAAAGATAAATAACAATTGCTTAAAGAAAAACTCTGAGTGGTGCAGATAAAAGTACTGGGGCTATTGTCTTTTTAGCATAAAAGCCCTATGATGCTTAGGATTCGTTATGTCATTCAAATAAATATTTAAATAGTTACGATGATTAATCATGAAAAAAATTTCGATTAAGTTTGGAAAGTAATGCCCATGCAAATTCACAACACACAAAACTAACAGTTTTGTTTTTGGAACAAATAAGTTTTCAGATCTCCCATACATTGAGGGTCCACCTTAATGGAGAGTGACACAGTAATTATATGTGTTATTTAATCTCCTTCCTTGATCTGACTAAATCGAAACAATTTTACGATATATGCAAATTTGTTTACAGTATATTAAGGAAATTTTCAGTAGAGATAGAGATTTTTGTTTTATGTAATTTATGACCGAGCATATGGGTAATGCATAAATGCATAATACAAACAACTGTAAACTTTACGACGCCTCGTCACACCAGAATTACAGAATATGTAGATGACTGAGACAGGAATCAAACATTGGTCACCCGCATAACCATAGAGCAACGGTCGGACCCATATAAAAACTTTAAAACATTATATTTAAATATTACAGTTTCTTCTCACAGATCAGTGTCAACTGTATTTAGCAGAGTATGATCAATAAGTTGTTTATAAGCAAATCACATTTGCTGTTATGCGCCACCTATCTTTCATTAATTGCACTATTTTAATAACTTTATTTATCCAGGACTACAGAAATTGCGTCAACTATCGCACAAAAGTTGTACTATTCTAAAAACTTAAACCATAACTTAAAACATTATATGGCAAAGTTTTATCACAAAATCTCTAACGACAGTGGAGCCATTTCCCAACAAAAATGAAAAGTCTTTGTAGATTTAAGGATAGTCAAAGTTTGAACACAGTTTCGGATTTTCGTTTCATCAAGATTGGACAAGTCGTTCTTGAGTTATGCCTTCCAAACTTGTCTGTAGGAGCTTAAAAGCTTTAAGTCCAAAGCGGCACGGGTTAACATACTCCAATCGTGCTCAAACTTTGGCTATCCTAAAATCTGCAAAGACATGATTTTTGGGGGTGGAACCGACAAAAATCTTACATCGATTTTTACGACCACCCTAATTTACACTCTTACACGCTCTACGTTTCCGGGATCGCTTGAAGTTCGATGTCGGCTGGATCGTGGTTTAATTATTGTTCGACCTGTCTCCTCGGACTTCTTCAAACAGTTTTTAATTAATTGAATCGATGGAGATTCAATTCTAGGCCGATGATGAATAGTGGATGAATTACACTATGTAACAAGATTTTTGTCTCTGGGTTGTAATTGTTATTTCCTAGTCAGTTAGGTCCCAAAAGTATAGAAAACAGCTATTGTCGCAAGATAACTTTGCTTTTGTGACCATGGCAGCGCTTATCTGCGTGCACACTACAGTGCACACTACAGTAAGCGTGAATGGCCACAATGAACTGAATTCACAGTGGGGAGGAACAACGTCAAGTGGGAGCCCTTGGTGGACCCCCAGAAGGTACTGATGCCACCACTCCACATCAAACTGGGTCTTATAAAGCAATTCGTCAAAGCTCTCGACAAAAATCCTTCAGCGTTCAAGTACCTAAAAGACTTGTTCCCTAAGCTCTCTGAGGCGAAAGTTGCAGTCACAAAAGCAAAGTTTCTGAGGAATATTAGGTGGTTTCCATACTTTTAAGACATAACAGACTAGGAAATAACAATTACATCTCAAGGACTGAGAAATTTTTTATTTTTGTTACAAAGTGTCAAATACTATAAATTTTTGGAAATTTTTGTCCTTATCTGTACCATAAAATCCTAAGCCGATTTATGCATATTTACCTCAGATCTTCAAACGTTGAACCATAACACATTACAAAATTTTTCAGCTCATTAATTTGGGACACAATTCTGAGAACTGCACGTGAAAGTAGGCTTAAAAAGAAGAAGTTCTGCATCATTTGTTTTGCCAAGTTACATGCCATAATAATTTAATATCTATTTGAAGTTAGTAAGTATCGTGTAGAGGAATTTGTCACGGTTTAGGCTGAAACAAATTTTAAGAAAATAAGAATTACAATTTCTTTTATCTGTTCATATAACGTTTCCCTACACAAACAACAGTCTCACTTTTCCATTCATCAAATGATTTTGAACTAGGTTTATTTTGTAGCAGTTACAAAATATCTGTTGTGCTCCGTGGCGTATACGCCACCATCTAGTATTTATGCTACGTCAAACAAAAGCATGTAAATTGATAAAACGGATGATGCAAAACTTCTTCTTTTTGGGGCTACTTTCACGTGCAGTTCACAGAATTGAGTCCCTAAATCATGTGTTGTACTGTGTAATTGTAAAGTAGACTAGACTCTCGATAATTCGACATAATTGGTCTAAGTGGAAAACAAATGTCCCCAGAAGAACTAAAGCTTTTTCAGACGTCCTCTTTTTTATGTGGGAGAGTAAAAAGTAGGTACATTGGTCTAATTTTGGAGTCTACGTAGAATACCCAACAATTCTATATGTTGAGAGCTCTATCAGCAACTTGTTTCAAACAGACTTTGCTATCTTATATCAAAGAAACCTGTTTTTACTTTCGCTACGCCTTAAAATGAACCCAAAACATTGTCCACCAGCCCATTCCGATGGTTTGTACGCTCATTACACATAGAAACTTCAACATTTTCAAGATCACCCCAAATAAAAAATCCTTGACTTATAAATGACAACGGCCAACAACATCTGACACATTTCAAGGCAAAGAGACTCCGTCGCCTATAACAAATACAATAGCACAAAAATATGATCAAAAACAACAAAATAAAACAGAAGGAACACACACATACACAAAACTAGGTTAAATTTAATGTTTTCACCGCTTATCATACCGGGACAACGACGTCATTGTACATTAGCCAAAGGAGAACACAGGAGGTCCCACACATGCAGTTGTCGGACTTCTACATATGTTAGATGAAAGGACATAAAGTTGTTGCAATATGATTAAAGCAACACACACACACAAAATATGAATGCCACTGTAGTACGGTTGGTGTTGCTAATGCTGAGGCTGTTGTTGTTGTTATTGCTGTAGCTATTGCTGCTGCAGCAGTTGGTGCTGTCGTTTGATGTTGCCTCAAAACAATGTTAATGGGTATGAGGCATGCATGCATATCATATGCATTTTATAGTGCAACGCATTGGATTTTATAAACACTTTTTTTGTTGTGCTGTTGCTACTGCTGCTGCTGTTGTTGTTGTTAATGTTGCACAAATACACAGCTTGCAACATGCAGCATAAGCAAGTTTACACTTTTAGAGTCGAACTAAGATGTAGACCATCTGGGGGAGCTGTAGCAACTTGTGGCGGTATTGTTTTCCGTGTGGCGGAATTGTTGTGTGTGTGTGTGTGTGTAAGTGTGTATAAAACTTTATTAGATTAAATGTTTAATAAACATTGTAAGCCATTTCCGAGCACGTTTATTGAAGGTAGTACGCGACTGCTGTTGCTACATTTAGTATGCCAGAGTTGTGAAACCGCGTCAACAGCAGTCGGTTAAGATTCAGGGCAAATATATGCATTTATGCATACATAATCAATAAAAACAAAAAATGTTAAAAGCCAACACTATCTCATATAGTATAGAGCTGCTAGTAAGCGAAAACAATCTAACTTTTATAGTAAATGAGATATAATCCGGGTGAGATTTAGCAGCTTACATTGCCTCTAAGTCAGCAACATATTTCAAATATCAAACAAATTACAGTGGGAGACATAAAAGGGAATAAAAGAAACTTCACTGTATAGATTTGAAAGTTTTCAATTTGAAATCGATTCTTAATCCAAAAATATTGAAAAAACAAATATAAAATTTTCGCACAACACCATTTTGATCTCAAATGCCTTTAGTTTAACAAAAAAAAAAGTTACCACCACGACATTTCCGATCTCAGTTGACTGCGATGGTATTAAACGAGGTTTTTTTTTACCCTCACGGGATTTTTTCGCCCTTATTTTGAAAAATAAGGTCAATAAAGGACATTAAAATGTTTTACAAAAATTGTTCTCAGAAAATTTTACTTCGGCTGCTCTAAGACCAAAAATCGACATTTCCAACTTTTACAATTCATTGTGTCTTTTCGAAGCACTGTGATCAGCGATCTAAAGTAGTCAGAGTATATACGTTTCTTGTTGGTTTAGGGCATTTACGATATCAAATGGCTTTTATGAAATTTAACGAGGATTTTTTTATGGAAAATTTTAACTTTCTACCTCGATTCCTCGCATGTCCTTTTCATCCTTATTTCGAGAAACATCAGAAAAGGACCTTAAAATGTTACTTGAAGACCAAAAATCCATACTTCTAACTTTTACTAATCATTATGTCTGTTTTTAAAGCAGTGTGTGAATATCGACCTAATACAGTCTGTAAAATTTGCCGATCGATTTCTTGTCTTAGAATACCCCGAGTAAAATTGTTTGAGCAATATGTTTGTAGAACATTCGAATGTTGTGAAGTCCCATTTAAAGGTCCTTTTTGTTTTTTCTCGAAATAATGACGAAAAGGACACGTATGGAGTAAAGAACGAGAATTAAAATTTTTCACGAAGAAAAAATTTTTTGTTATTTTAGATTGAAGTCATCTGATATCGAAAATGCTAAACAATGAGGAACATAGTTTTTAGGACCAATTTTAGGTTAAACTGCCGGAATTTTAATATACTCACCTAAGGCTTTTATTCCGAAAATTCGACTTTCAGATTCTATTATTAATTGAAGAATTATTTTTGTTAAGTTTACTCTCAAATGACACATAAGGACTTCCAGCAAAATACACTCACCCCAACACACAGTTTTCCTATTTGCAACACTCAGCGACAGCTTTTCAAAAATGTTTCCATTCGTATGTCACTTGTTATGACACCCACTGCTGTTGCAAAGCCAACAGAAGCTTGAGCCTGAAACTAGCTTTTGGCTAGCTAAAAACTATTGCAATGTTACTATGTTTATTTTTAGAATTTATTTTTTATTTTTGTGGTTTAGTTTTGCTCCATAAAAACAACACCAACACCGATAGAGCAAAGGCAGGATTAACCAACGACTCAAAAAAAGAAAAAAAAATCTCTACAGCTGTTGTAAAATGCTAATGATGCCACCAACTTGACCAACATGGTGGCTTATACTACAATTTTGCTGGCTCCATAGCCTGCAAAGCAGACAGCATCATGGTAAAGATGATGATATTGCTCACACAACAATAATGACGTTGCTGGTGAATTATTCAAAAAAAAAACAAAAAAACCTAAGCTGTTTATGCATGAGCAGCATATGCAAGTGCCCCCTGACAAGTGCACACACCAGGAGCGTAAATAGCTTTATATTCACATTCCATGTTTTTATTTTAAATATATGTGACGACAGACAATGCACAAACTGAACCTCCAAATGAAGATCAACACTTGACTTTTAAGCAATGGGTGATTCATAAATTCCCCAGACAAAAAAGGAAACCTGAGAAGTTGCACAAGAAAAAAGAGTATGCCTTCATCATCATCAGCAGCAGCTTGGTGGGCATGTTCACAACCTCAGACTTGTTGAAAACTTTTAGAGTAGGTACTCCCAGTAAAGTATACGACGAACTTCACTACCAGTTTTCTCGACCCAATGCTTAAATATTTCGTTTTAACCTGAACTTTATGAGGCACTATCCGCCAGCCAACCAATTCATATCTGCCGGTTAAGCCACCAAAGAATTATGTGAAAATCTTGTAAGCCAGCAAAGAAACCAAAAACAAATCTTAAGAATCGTGCTTGAAGAAAGTTTTTCTTCTACCGTTGGCTTTTTTTTCTCTCGCTAGTTTCTTGTATTTATATTTATTAAGGTGGGTTAGTTTTTTTGCGTTGCTTTATTAACTTGCAACATGATTGTTGTATTGTTTTTCCTTTTTGCTTTATTAAAGAAAATCATAATTTCTTTTGCGTTTTGTTGTTGTTGCAGTTTTTCATTGTTTCAGTGGTTTTTTCTACTACCACTTTATTAGAGAAGAAGTTCAGGAGTCTGGTAGAAAAAAAAACTGTATTAGCGCAAAATCTCAACAAAAACTAGAACGTGTGATTAGTTCTAGTTGTTATTGTTGTTGTGATTATTACAAAATTATCTAAAGGAGGGAGTGTAATATTAAAAGTCAATAAACGGTAAAAAGGCCAGCTAAAGGACTATTTAATCGCCACCATTGAGAAAAATTACTACGAGAACCCTTTGGGTGTATTTGAAGTTGTTTGTTGTTTTTTTGTGTGTTAAGGTATATTTTTTTTAAAATTGATCGTTGTTGTGATGTTATGATGCAACAATGTAATATTACCACACTTAAGTTAAAATGTTGAATACGGCTAACATTATCGAAATACCAAAACAAACAAAATATTCTAATAAAAACTTAGATTGATCAAGACCTGAATATTAAAAAAATTCAAAATATTAGAAATATTGGATATTATTATTATGTATTATTATATGACTGACCTGGCAAACGTTGTTTTACCTGAAATGTACTTTTTCTTGAGTTCAAACTATTAACAGATGAAATCTCGATAACAGCGCCACCTATCGGTGCAAAAGTGTCCTATCTTTGATAGCTGGTACCAATCATATACCCATACAATTAATTTGCAATCGGTTAAGCGGTTTTATATATTAGCGTGTACGAATATAGTGACACCCGATTTTTATATATGCCAATTACTAAAAACTACGTTAAACTAGTTCGAAACTACTTCCAATATGAAATAGTTCCAAAGTAACGCTCCTAAAAAACACTTGTTTTAAAAAAAGAGGATTTTGAAATATATTTAATATTCCTAGACATGTTCAGATTGCATGGGTTTCTTCAGAAAAGTAATTCGGTGTTGCCTGAACTACAATTTCACCGAATAGAGTACAATTTTACTGAAGTAAGTAATTCGGTGCTGCCTAAACTACAATTTCACTGAATAGAGATGCAAAAATCTAGATTCTTAACGACTTATACTAAAAAAATTAAGTTTTTTCGAAGTTTGTTTAAATAAAACAATGGAAGTTCAATTTTTTTGGGAAATACTATAATAGGGATTTCTTAGGCAGACTATTTTAGCTACAACTTTGCCTAAGGATAGAAAGCGCTAAATTCAAAACTGTAGGACCTCTTTTCCAGGCACCCAAGGGTTTTCAAAATGTTTAGTGGACCAAAAAATTAAATTGGTAGCCAATCTACCCGAACTGAGGTAGGGTTTTACTCAGCTCCGGTAGTACTATCGCACATATATAGTCACGTTCGGGTTTTTTCAAAAAGTTTGATTTTGTGGCATAGTGTTTTCAGAACACCAGACCTACAGTTCTGCTTATTACACTGTGCACTAAAATGAAGTTCTAGGCAGAATAGTTCCTTTGCGGAATGAAAGCTTAAGGTGAATATATTAAAAATCCGTGAGAACAGATCCTCACCTAGGTCGAACTTTTTTTATGGTCTATTGAAGACTTCTGTATTACCTAAAAGAGTGTTTGATATATGTCCCAAAAAACTAGGTTTGTTATTGTTTGAGTGCATTTACGACATCAGATGTCTTTAATGATTTTTAACGCG
The DNA here is from genome assembly GCA_964034835.1 of Muscina levida. Classification (NCBI taxonomy): domain Eukaryota; kingdom Metazoa; phylum Arthropoda; class Insecta; order Diptera; family Muscidae; genus Muscina; species Muscina levida. The sequence goes on along the minus strand of OZ035880.1, from coordinate 144,173,627 downwards.
GAATTGTTTTGTGGGACATTTAAACCTTCTATTTCGACTCCATAAGTATCCTTTTCGTCCTTATTTTGAGAAACATCAGAAAAGGACCATAAGAAAGGACTTTTAAACATTTAAATGTTGTACAAAAATTTTGCTCAGAAAATGTTATTGGGGGTGCTCTAAGACCAAATATTTATATCTTATTTGTCTCTTTTCAAAGCACTGTGTGAACAGCAACCTAAAATAGTCGGAGTATCTACGTTTCTTGCTTTTTAAATGAATTTTCGATATCAGGTTTCTTCAATAAAATTTAACAATAATTTTTTTGTGGTGGAACATTTTAACTCTATATCGACTCCTTACGTATCCTGTTCGTCTTTATTTCCAAAAAATCTGAATTTTCTATAAAAAAATGTTCTGCAAATGTTCTACAAAAGACCAAAAATCGATATCTCCACCCTAAAATAGTCAGAGTTATCTATGTTTCTTACTGTTTAAGTGCATTTTCGATATCAGATATCTTCAATAAAATTTAACCAAGATTTTGTTTGTGGAACATTTAAACTTGATAAACATTGTTTTCATCGTTCGTTTCAAAATCTATTCTATTATTTCAAATAGAGTTTATTTTACAAAAGTTGTGTGAAATAGATTATGTGACAGCTGGCAGGGCGGAAAGCTATTTCGATAGTTGCCAACTATTATCTAAACAGTTCCCTTTTGCTATATCTTCTCCACTTTCATCACAAGCCTTAAGCGTTATAAACAACATGAAAAAATCGAGAAGCCAACACACACCTGTGCGCAGATAGCATCGACGATTTTTTGTATATTGAAAAAAAAATATATACTTTTGATGTGTCATCTCTTGGGCAAGTAATCTTATGCAAATGCATATTTTTCCTGGACATCCTAAAATTGAAATGAAATTTCGTTTAAAATGGCATTCAATCGATTTTGCATATTTTGAATATTTAAAAAAAATACGTATTATTGCTTATTTTAGCAAATTTAACTATAAATGCATGTTTTTGTTACATAAAAAAGCTTTTTTGATTAACAACCACTTTATGCAGTAAAACTATTTTAATTTTTTGTGGAAGACCTTTATGAATTATGAAAATATCTTTTAAATGGTGTTCATTAGTTTTTGCACATTTTGCATATTATACAAAAAATACGTATTATTGCATATTAATGCCCATATTTTAATAAAGTGTACTATAAATGCATGTTTTTGTTGTATAATTTAGCTTTTTTTTATTGGCAATCACTTTTAAAAGAAAAATGCCTTTAACTTTTTGTGGAACAACTTGGGATAAAAGTTGCTTTATAATATGCTTCACAATATGCATCTAAATTACAATTATATGGGATATAGAAAACAAATTTTATTTATTGTGGGAAATTTATATGAAAATACGATATGCGCGACAGAAAAATCTTTGCTCAAAGTCAATAGACAAAACTTTTCAACAACTTCCTGGCTCGGTGAGAATTTTGACAAATATAAAGTTCTTATTTTTCTAACCGATGCAGCGCTGACATGGTAATGGCGTTACAACGCTGTTGCATGTGTCTTGCTTATTTCATTGATGTTTATTAATGAAATCATTTTATTCAACTAAATTCTCTTATATCAAATGAAAAAAACATATTACTTTTTAATAACGCCTTCCCGTGTACTGGTTTTGAATGAAAGATGTCCTAGTATTTCGCTTTCTCAAGCGCTAATTATAACAAGGTAGGGAACGTGGCTTAATTTAGACTAATATTATACCAAAAATTTCGAAGAATTTGGCTCCACAATTCCAATTTGACATTGATTTAAAATAAATATTATTATCATATTCATATATGAGTATAAAAATAAATTTTTTGCCCTTTTTCGGCAAAATTTATACTAATTTTATTTTTAATAAAATTTTAAATAAAATAATTTTGTGTATTTTTAGTGCATATTTTTCAATTTTAAGTGACTACTATTAAACTGACTTATTTACTTGCCAAAAATTTAGCAACAAAAATATATTTCATTTATTGCCTATTTCCAATACTTTTAGGCTTTTTGCACCATTTACCACATAACCGCTCAAGCGTTATTGTAGTAATATTGCACACTAAATATACCTATACATATTTCAGGCGCTTAATTAATTTTCCATTTCGTTAACGCGCCATTGATAATTGTGCCTATATATACATGAGGAATACATGTACATATTTACTACATACTACAAACGGAGTATCATATAACCGACATTCTAATGGATTGCATAAAAACAAAAACGTTGACGACACTGCCATAGATATTGTATGGGGTTTATATGTATGTATATATCTTAAATTGAGCGATAGTCTGTGGCACAGTGGGGGTGAATAAAAATGCAACTGATTGCAATGCAATGCATTAAATAAAACTTAATTTCCCTTTACAACCCATGTATGGTATGGGATAGTTTCCCGCGTTATTGTAACTTAACACTCTTTCTATTTTTTTTATTCACAACTAACGCAATATTGCCACACTAAACAATATTTCCCACTGTGCAATATCCAACATTGCATGCTGCTAACTTATAACAAGTTTTTTGTTTAAAACCTTCCGAAAAACATAAGAAATATAAACTTTAACTTGTCACATACTACGCAATATTTCCCACTGTGCAATTTCCAGTATTGCGTATTGTTAATTGGTTTTGGCTGTGGTTTTCAAACGATAAATAAATACGAATTGCATTGAAATGAATCAAGTTCCAAAGTGTCTGACGAAATTTTGTTTCTGTAATACGTTTACACACATTTGTTGTAAAGACAACTTGAGCTTTGCTCACTATTTTTTTTAGAGGGATTGTTATACATTTCCGTATTAATAACCTCTGGTCTAAAACTTGTTTACAAATTTAACCTCACACTTTATTCTCATACTATTGCAGTATTAATCTCTCTCTGACAACAAGCTGAATTGTAGCGGTTAATATATTTTGTCGCAGTCTAAATTGAGATCTCTCTCATCGATAGAGAATATTCAGCGGGGACAAAAGTAAATAAACTATTTTTGTTATTAATAAAGTTAAATATTTATAAACACAGCTTTTGATTATTTTTTGAGTCGCACATTTTGCTGCATTTATCAATTTATGAGCGCCATATTGGTAGTGGAATTTTTTAATTGCTCTGTTAGTCATTGAGTTTCAGGTAATATATTTTAGCGTTTGTAACCCATGCAGCACACTGGGTTGTGAGGGACAAAAGTTTCTAAATTTTAACCAGTACAGAAATTTCATTTAGGTGAATTGACTGATAAATACCATCACCTAATGAATGATATTGTTTAACTATCGAGTTAATGACTCATAACTAGTGCAAGGAATTTTATGCACTAATGCACATAAAAGATACACTTAATAGTCACAAATATGCACTAAAAACCCATAAAATATGCAATTAAAAAAATTCACAAATTTGTGTTAAACGTAAAATGTGAATGTCTTACTTACTTAATTTCCCTTTACACCCCATGAATGAGGTATGGGATAGCTTCTCGCATTGGTGTACATTAACAAGCTTTCTTTTTTTAGATTCACAACTAACGGCACCTACTTGTAAATCGACGAATGCGAATATCACAGTTTCAGCTTTTACTAGACATGCCGATTGACTCGACTCTTTTTCTGCGAAGTTGCTGTCGAAAACATCGAAGGGGCCGGCAAGGAAAGAAAAATGTAGATGACTGGAGTCAGGAGTCGAATCTGGGAACTTGTCTTAAGATTTTTTGTACAAAGAAAATGTGCAGCATTTTAAAAAACACACAATTCTCTTATTGAAAAATCGGTTTTGGAATTATGTAGAACATAACTTAATTTTTCATTCAAAACATGCATTCACTGTAATTTTTTTTTAAAATTTGCGCTTAAATATGCAAACTCAAGTATTTTTCGTAAGATACTCGATATATGCAATAACAAAAAGGAAAATTCATGATACGTGAATGTATCTTAACCGTTTCCATTTGAGGATGTCCAGAAAAAATATGCATTTGCATAAGATTGCTTGCCCTACTCATAACAAACGGTACCTACTTGTTTTTGGTAAAATATGCAAAATATGCAATAACGAATGAATGCTATTTTAAAGAAAATTAACTTAACCGTTTCAATTTTATGATGTCACGGAAAATATGCATTTGCATAAGATTCCTTGCATTACTCATAACGAACGTCACCTACTTGTTTTTCTTAAAATATAAAAAATGTGCAATAACGAATGAATGTAATTTTAAAGGAAATTGCATGATACGTAGAGGTATCTTAACCGTATGCAAATGAAAAAATATGCATTTGCATAAGATTCCTTGCCCTACTCATAACGATCGGCACCTACTTGTTTTTCGTAAAATAATGATTTCATGATTCGTAATGGTTACTTAACCGTTTCTATTTGATGATGTCACGGAAAAATATGCATTTGCATAAGATTCCTTGCCCTAGTCATAACAAACTGCACCTACTTATTTATAGTCCGATGTGAACGTCAGCTGTTTAAGAAGCTTTTACTAGAAATGCCAATTGAATCAACACTATACTGCGATGATGCTGTCGTCAACACAGAGGGGACCGCAGAAAAAAGAAAATGTAGATGACTACAGACAGAAATCGAGCTAAGAAGAAGAAGAGTACATCTTATGCAAAATATAACTGTTTACTTACAAAAAATATATGTATGTAAAACTATAGGGGTGAACTCGGTCATTTGTGTGGGTGGTACTAGAACGAGCTTATTACAAGATAATTAAACTGACCAAATTCAAAAATCTTCCAGTTTTCCGTTTGGAAGTTATGGTGGGGAAAATATTGATTATCCAAAAATGATCATTTTAAATGGAAGATACAAGAAGGTGTGGGGCTATTATGTCCATTTACAAACCTATTACTGCAATATAAATACCGACTAATTTTATAAGTATCAATTAAGATTACTTATGACATGACTCAATTGTCTTAACAAGTCATTTTTCACTGTCATTTTTTATTGGCTATCAAACATTTTTAATGTGAATAACAACTTTTGGTTTATAGTATAACATTTTTTTTATTTTTGGCTTTACCTGGGAGATCTCCGTACCTTCAAAAGGGATCAATGAAAAAATCTATTCTTTAGCAACATTACACAGTTTGGGACTCAATTTTGAGAATTGTACATTAAAGTAGCCACAAAAATAAGATCTTCTTTATCATTCGTTTTTTCAAGTTGGCTGCATTAATAATTTAATGGCCATACGACTTTTTTTTTGCTCAATGTAGATTTTTGGCACTTTTTCACGGTTATATCTCGATATACCGTATTGAATATCGCTTTTGTGTCTATGGTACCATAAATTGTGCTTTTTGTTGCCATAAATTGTACTTTTTGGTACCATAAATTGTACTTTTTGTTGTCATAAATTGTACTTTTTGGTACTATAAATGTTACTTTTTGTTGCCATATATTGTGTTTTGTTGTTGTCATAAATTGTACTTTGTGGTACCATAAATTGTACTTTTTGGTACAATAAATTGCACTTATTGCTACGATAAATTGTACCCTTTGTTGCCACAAATTATACTTTTTGGTACCATAAATTGTTCTTTTTGGTACAATTAAAGTACTTTTTGTAACTTTTGGTAAATTACTTTTTAGTATAATTAGTTGTACCAGTTGGGACATTAGAATACTTTTTGTTACAATAAATTAAACTTTTTTTGATTTGTAATCCAGCTAATTTAGCAAAGATATCACCGTGTTAATAAAAAGCGCTAAAAACCCAACTTGAGCAAACAAAATCGTATGGCCCTTAAATTATTATTGCAGCCAACTTGACAAAACGAATGATGCAGAAGTTCTTATTTTTGGGGCTGCTTTCACGTGCACTTCTCAGAAATGAGTCCCGAAACAACAACAAGAAATGTTGTACTGTGTTATACAATGTTGTAAAGTTTTAGAAAACATGCAACAGCTAAATTATATACACTTGAGATTGGTTATAGTTGCATGAAATCATTGGTGTTTGTGCCATATTGTTTAATTTCTTATTTTGGCTAAAATTTCAATTTAATTATAAATAAAATTTTATTTATTTAATTTTATTTTAATTTTTTTTCTAGATTTATCGCTCATATTTTACCCCGTATATTTTAGTGGCCTTAGTTTATCGTTGTTAGGGCGATATAATTAAATAAAGTAAAACTTTAATGTACTACTATACTACGCACTCAAACCATCCACCTCAGTCAATTAAACATACACACACTGACTTTTGTAGGGTGTTCGCTGCAGTAAACCTTGACCGATTGTTATAGTTAGTGCAAAAACTCAACGACAACAACAACAAAAATTAATGTTTTAGTTTCGTAAACAAAAATATTGTTAACTCTCTGTACACAGATTGCTGATTGCTAAAGTGACTAAAATAAATAACAAATAAAAGAGCGCGAGAGAATTAAACAAACGGGCTTCCCCCAAAAGAGCGTCACCAATACAATTCAGCATATGGATCTTGGGGTAGGCAAGGCAAGGAAGAAGGCGACGCCAGCTATGCATATACATAATATTAGACGCTGTTACTCTTAGTTATCTCCTCATATTTGCCAAGAAACCGCCAAATACAATTGACACATAATGCCTGTCGGTCGCCCGGCCCCCTCACCCCATCTTCCTACTAATGTCGGCAACCTGTAGCAACGGATGTATGTACTTTAGGTAGGCAAAATATCAATTGTGGGAGCGTAGAGTAGTTGTGAGTGAGTAGTGGAGAGTGGAGACCGACCAACAATAAATATCACATGTTGGGTGTCCGCACAGAGAAGAAGGCGTTGCGAGAGACTGTGGAGGATAGAGATAGCGGGTAGGCAAACGCGTCAGTCGCTGTTGAACTGTAGACGAGTGCGGGTTTATAGTCTCACATTGTTTTGTTTGTTGTTTGTTTTGATTTTGAGTGGTTGCTATCTAGTTTAGTCTATTTTTATGCAAAACTGTGAATACTGTTATTTAATTTAGAGTGTGTCAGCGTCTCATTTATATGTTAATATACACACAGCGAAAACTTTGAATAGACTGAACCCAAATTTAGGGGTTATCTAAAATTAATCAGTTACGAAAGTCTCATCGAGCGCTCGGTGTGAAAATGATAAGGAATACACCACCACACCACAATGGGACACAACTACATATCTAGTGTGTAGTCTAAGTTCCGTTAATTTTGGTTATACAACAAGGCTGCATGTACACCAAGCCATACGCACTGCTTCGAATATAGAACAATACAACACAACAACAACAAACAAGAACCCGCAATGATTAAGGCCGTTAAGAACAAATCGAGGCTTATGATGGGCCTCAAAAAAGCCCCCGCTGACCTGAGCAACACCAAACTTATTCACTACTATGGACCGACATACAGTGACAGTGCCATATACGATCTCGATGATATACAATCGATTCTCAGTGACTCAAAGTTCGATAAGACACGTAACACTGTGCTGTATTTACATGGCTACCTGGAGACACCAGACGTGGAGAGTGTTCATGTAATTGTGGACGCTTATCTCAAGCGTAAGGACACCAATCTCATAGTGCTCGATTGGGGCGATTTGGCCGATGGCAATTATGCTTTTGATGCTGTGGGAAATGCCAAACAACTAGGTGTTGTGCTGGCCAAAAAGCTGCTGTTTCAGTTTGACAACGGCTTAGATATCAGTAAATTTCATGTCGTGGGTCATTCGCTGGGCGGCCAAATGGCCGGCATAATTGGCCGTATGGTATATAAACTCAGCAATAAGACTAAGCAAGTCAAGAGAGTATCAGCTTTGGATCCTGCCTTTCCTCTCTTCTACTTGGGGCGGCTGGCAAGACGTCTCAGTCGCCATGATGCCGAATTTGTTGATGTCATCCACACCGATGCCTGGCTTTACGGCGCGCCCATTAGTACTGGTACTGTAGACTTTTGGCCCAACAGTGGCAAAACTTTACAACCTGGCTGTCCGAGGAGAAATTACCGCATGCTATCCGACAATGATCTTTCCAGTCATCGGCGGTCATGGTGGTTTTGGGCCGAAAGTGTAACCAATCAACACCCGGAGAAATTTAATGCGGTCAAAGCTAAAAATTGGACCGACTTCAAGAATGGTAAACTAATCAACGATGACAGAGACCATGTGGTAATGGGGCATAACTGCCCAACGAATATTTCTGGCGACTATTTCCTACAAACAAATGGCTCAAAACCCTACGCTCGTGGCGTAGAAGGTACAAAATATATAGAACCCAGGGACCTACCCGGTTTTCTGTACGTTGAGGAAGACAAGACAACGAAGTGACAGCATTTAGTACTTAAGCGTATTGTAAAAAGTACATAAAGTTTTAACGAGATAAAAACATTTTACAAATTTTTGATAAATTAAAATTTTAATGTAGTTAAAGAAAACTACAAAGGATGAAAGCTAACAAACAAACAAACAAAAAAAAAAAACAAAACAAAAAACAAAATATTTTGCAAACTTAACTAGGAAGACTTTGCAACAAACTGATTTTATAATAAAAAATAAATAAATATAAATAAATGTCTAAATGGGTTTTTGTCTTAATGGGAATTATATGGGGTTATATAAGATGGCAGTTGGGTGTGAGGAAACTCTGCAGTGTCTTAAATTGAATGGGAATTTAATATTTTATCAAAGAAGAATGCAAGAAGACATTTGACTTATGATATACATTGATTGTGCACGTGTAGTTCCGTTAACCTCAAACATGAGTAGGTTACGTTTACTGGGTGTAAAATTGGTATAAAACTACCCCAGCCATATCTCGGCACCAATAGAGATATCAGAATTTTTTTGCAATTATTTTGATTTCTTTTTCTTCTTCTTTACTGGCAGCAACAACAGAAATTCATCTATCAGTAGCCGCACGTAAAAAACCATTGCAATTATTTTGATTAGCCCATAATAAAGGGACCGGCCGGCATAATGGTTAGAACACGCGACAACCATGCGGGAGATCCCGGGTTCGATACCAGTCATCTTCATTTTTCTTTCATTGCCGGCCCCCTCGATGTTGTCGACACCAACATCGCAGTATCAAGTGTCGAGTTTGTCGGTATGTCTAGTAAAAAGCTTCTCAAACAGTGACGTTCTCATTCGTCGATAAACAAGTGGGAGCCGTTAGTTGTGAATCTAAAAATAAAAAGCTTGTTAATTTACAACAACGCGAGAAGCTATCCCATACCTCATTCTTGAGGTGTAAAGGGAAATTAAGTTTTTTTTTAATAAAGTAGTGCTGCAAAACTTATGAGAAAATTTTAACTGTATTGTAAAAATTTTGAAAATTTGCATACGACTCTGAGTAACCCTAATGAAATGTTTATTTTTTAAATACTTAACTTTATCTATTTCTTTTTGTTTGTCGCAAATATTTACTCTATAAAATATACCTTCAACTTCTGTGGGGCTTGTGGCACTTTTGACTATCTAATCTAATCTTATTATTATAAATTCTAAGTGATTTGAGTTCATTCTACTTTGTGCTATCATACCGCCCGCAGTGGGCTTATTTTGGAATTAATTGAAAAGCAATAAACTCTCATGTGAGGGTTTTTTTTTCTCACATACTAAATACGAACAATCATTTGGGCGACCGTAAATTCGCAGCGATAAGCCGTTTTGCATTTCTTAGGGGATAATACAAACAAAAAATGCAAATCATTGGCATAGTTCGAGTTTTTTTTTCAGAAAATTAGTCATAAATTAAGATAATTTGTATTTAGACTTTTATACAATGTGTATTATTTGTAATGTTTCGGTAGTATATTTTAGAGAGTTATAAACTATAAAGTCATATTACTGTCATATGTTAGAAGAAAAAAAGCTTACGATATATCTAAACTAAACCAAAGTAGCTGTTCTGATGACGAGGTGTCAATATTTATAATATTCTAAAGGTAAAATAGTATGTAAACCATTAACGCAAACTTTTTTATATTAATCATAGGTATATAACGTTATAAACAATTTTTTGTTGCGCGTCATAAGAGAAATAATTATATCCAATCTCTTACACATACTTATATCTATACCTTAGTGAATTTTTGTTTTTAATTTAAGAGTAATTTGAAAAGAGTTATTTTTTACATTTTCTTTCATCTAATATCATTGTAATTTTAATAGATATTAACGAGTACATCCAAGTAATATTGCACAAATTTAAATTACAAACTAGATATAAATATTTATGAAGTAGGCTCAACATACTGCATATAACTGCACTGCGTCTGTATGCGTCCGTTTTAATGTTCTACAAGCACGCCACCTATAGTACATTTTCTGTACTATTTTGAGAAATCAATAACAATGGAATCTATTTATGAGATTATTTTTTAATTTTTTAATTTAGCGGTTATGGCAATTGTACAATATTTAAAATGGACACACTGATGCATTTAGTGTTAACTTACCACTTTTACTTTTTGAAAATGACTCTTTGAATAAAATGTACGTACCTGGAAAAAAAATGTGGAGAAACATAATTATTAAATTAATGTCAATTAAATTTTTAAATTTCGCTAGGTAAAATTATCTTATTTTTCCAAGAATCTGTGATGCAAAGAAATATCATAATTTCATGATATTTTACAGATAACTTATAATATATATATACCCTACGGGAGAACATGAAACACAGAACTAGTCCTGTCCTAGTTCTAACTCAAATATATGAAGGGGACATGTCGCTTTAACATCGCTCTGTCATTGGAGGTGTGAATTAACACTCTCAGCCATAATTTTAACCATTCCTGTGTGTTCTACAGTAACTGTCTTATGACTGACATCGAGGAACATGGCTCAGACCACTCCTTAGGACCAATATTAAAGTACGTGACAATTTCGCCTAGGAATTATAAAAAAAAATATATGTATTCTATTAAACACCGCCGTTGAAAAAATACTACACCGCCGGAGAAATACTATATAACAGTCAAATTTACACTTCTTAAACACTTTGGAACCAGTTTGGTGACACGTCCGCTATTCACCAATCTCTGTACAAGTACTATGGACAATTGGCACCCCATTTTTCATAGGGCAATATTTTTTATATATATTTACCATATATCTAAAGACAAAAAAAAGTTTTGAATGCTGCTATTTTTACGAAGTCTGTCACCTCCAGAAAAATACCGTACTGGCAGCTTTGTTGGAAACAATATAGAACATTTTTCAGATTAATGTTTTAATTGATTTTACGCCTATGAAGATGTACTAATATATTCACCTAAGGCTTTCATTCCGTAAAGGAATTATACCACCGCCCCCAGACAGTTACCTCCATTTTGTGTCATGTCGAATTCTGAGTCGACTCTGTCCCTTGGATTACAGCCGTAATTTAAGAGCTAACGATCTAAAAGCTTCTACATACGCCTCCTATACTAAATTTCCCTGTTTTGGGGGTTTAACAAAAATTTGAAGAGAATTGGGTTATACTCGATCTAGAGAATTTGTACTAAACATTTAAAGTACGTAATTTATATTAAAATCTTAAATTTGCTTAAAATACTAAATTTTTTCATAAGCTAGTAAAGAAATTTCTGTCATGTAAACTGACTGATAAATACCCTCACTCTATGTATGATATTATGATATGACATAATTTGCCAACAAAGTTCCATTCAATATCTCTGGGCATGTGATCAAGTTGTATGGTCGTACCGAATGCTCATTTAACGGTACCAACTGAGAAATATGAAAAAATTTTATAAAAATCTCAGAACAAATCATTATGACTAATGGGAGGGGAAAACCTCCCGGTTTCTTAAGTGTCAACTCAATACAAACACCCATGTTCTGTAAAACAACTAGGTTTGAAAACAGACCGAAATCGGTAAAAAGTACTGGTAAAAAGTACCGATTTCGGTCTGTTTTCAATCCGAATTGACTTTCGGGATATTGTCTAATTTGTATATGAGGTACTAGTATGGTCAGAACAAAGTGTGAAAATATGATTCCTAAGTTAATATTCAAATTACATGTATTTTTTAAAAAATATGACCGATTTCAATATTCTTACAAAAAAGAAATGTACATAAAACTATAAGGGTGAATTCGGTCCATTGTATGAGGGGTTTCCAGAAAGAATGTGGCAAATGTTGCAGTTTTCTCAGGATTTGTCTACTATTACAAAACAAATTAGCATGCCAAATTTATATATACTCCAGTTGTCCGTTTGTGAGTTATGGGAGAAATAATAATTTTGCAAAAAAAAAGGCCGATTTGAATGTGAAGAGGAACCAATATAGTCCAAATTCATTCCTGAGTCAAACTCCCATAAGCGTACATTTTACGCAAAATATGTCTGAATTCAGTGTACTTACAAAAAAGATATGTATGTAAAACTTTGAGGGTCAAATCGGTAATTTGCATGGGAGGTACCAAAAGGGGCGTGGTTGGGCTTTAATCTTTTTTACCTCAAAACATTATCTTGTTATAGGTTAACAAAATACAGAATTTGGTCACGATCGCGTTGGGTGTATTGATATTATCACTTGATTTTTTAAGTGGGCGGAATGGAATAAAAGGGGCGTAGCCATGTAGCCCATATGCAATTTCGTAAGTAGTTTTGGGAAAATATTAACCCATGCTAAGTGTCAAAACAATTGGTTACGTCTTTTGAAAGTTATCAGCTGGACAGACAGACATACGGTCTAAAGTAACTCCTTCTATGTGTGACACTTTTAGGTCGTATCAAATGATATATACAAAAGTTGAAAATGGAATATCTGTTGATCATTACTTAATTTTTTAAAACGGAGTATACCTTTGTGTTCAACAGTCCAAAATTAAGTTAGGGTGTCTTAGGGTGTTTTTCTGAGTCATTTTGAAAGTTAAAATTTTAGTTACAGTGTTTTTATTGTGAGTACAGTTTTGAGTCGTAACAAATGATATATACTCTCCTATCCGAGAGTATAATAAAATCTAGGGACATCTAGGGTCTGCTTTAATGCATCTGTATATATGTATATCTGTTATAAATGATTGACACCTTAACGTATTTTATGGGTCACCCGAGATACTCGTTTGTCACCCTCTTCATCTGTTCCCCTGATTCATTTCTATTAACTCTTTTTTTTTTTGTAATTTATGGCGTCCTGTAAATGTCTATGATGCTGTTTGTCCAACCATGCTGCAACAAGTTGAACTTGTTCGGTTGCATTTTGGCTTTACGGTAATTACTTTGCTTTATTTTTCGCGCACATTTATTTCTCTTGTTGTCAACTTGGAGTACAAGACCACGCAGAGCATTAACTTGGCCGTCGTAGCCAGCATAAACGGGCTAATTCATAAAACAACAATTGGCAATACAACAAAACGTATAACCAGCATATTGTGTTGTTGCTGTTAGTCGATCTGTCTGTCTGTCTGACTGTCGGTCTTCCCGATTTGGTTGACTGTTTTTTGTCCTCTCCTCATATTATTATTATTATTACTTGTATTCTGGTTGTATCTCAAAGATATTATCAACGTCCAAGGCAGCAGCTACTTTAAATGCCAATTTTATGTAGAGAACGGTGTGCGACGCGGCTTAAGCGATTATAACTGTGTGCAGACGTGTTGCCGATGCTGTAGTCAAAGTCGTTTTTCCCCCTGTACCCTGTAGTGGCCATAATATTTACTACCATGAGCGTTAAATGCGCTACGATACTTAAACTGCTACTGCTGAGCTTGTTGTTGATACATCTCTTCTTACTGTGTCTCCTACTCTGCCTCTTATACTCCCCCTCTCTCTCTCTTGCGCTTGGCAACTATGTTAGCCTTGTCGTCTTTGGCTTTGCAGAAATTAGGCCAAACAATTTAATACTCAATTTTGTTAGCCATCGTCGTCAACAAGTAGTTTTGTTTAGCCAAATACATTGATGCCAGCCACAGTCAGACAAACATTGTGCGCATTGTGCAACTTCTGTTTGTATGTATATATGTGTGTGTGTGTGCATAAAATATCGCATCAACGCTTTAGCGCACACAGTTGCTTGCTTTATTGTATTATCCAACCAAGTTGCTGCCACAAATTGTGTTGCAAGATTTTCGGATTAAACTAAAATTACAAATTTTCCATAGAAAAATTGTCAATAAGTATTGGGGGGCATTTACGATGTCAGGGTATTAAAGTGAAATTTGTTCTGTGTTATTGGTGGATTTCAAGATGTAATCGTCCGTTGAGAAGTTTAATTTCAATACGAATATACGAAATCGGATTTTAATTAAAAGTTCATTTTCAGCTTTAATAGAAAATATTGACGGCCTAATGGTGGTACATAACAAAGAGATTAATTGATATTGAGGTGTTGTTACAAATGTTTCCAATAACTCAGCATATGTTACTTTCTCCCAAATTGAAGGCCAATATGCTGTCGGGAACTATTTTTTAGTTTTCGATGCACTAGAAATCCCATAGCGGTCAACGAGGACAAAACAAAAATAATGATTTCGACGAACAAAGAGTCCTCTCGATGGGGACGCACCGTGAACGTTGACAATTATTGTTTTGAGGTAGTCGACGAATTTACCTACCTCGGATCTTCCGTCAACAAGATGAATAATGTCAGCCAAGAAATTAAACGGAGAATAGTGCTAGCCAATAGATGTTTCTACGGACTTCGGCAGCACTTTAGTAACACCACCTTCTCTCGGAATACTAAGAAACAGCTATACCAGGTGCTTATCTTACCTGTTCTGTTGTATGGTGCCGAATCATGGGTGCTTACTACAACGGACATACAAAACCTAGGAGTATTCGAGAGAAAAGTACTCCGAAAAATATATGGACCTATCTGTGTCGAAGGCCAGTTTCGCCATCGGATGAACCATGAGCTGTATGAGCTTTACCACGACATCGACGTAGCAAAAAGAGTCAGAATCCAACGACTTCGATGGCTGGGACATGTTGCCAGGATGGATGTAAATGCTCCAGCGAGAAAGGTGTTTGAAGGCGAACCTGAAGGACGGCGCAGAGCAGGGAGACCCAAACTCCGTTGGAAGGACCAAGTGGTAGGCGATGTGCCATCATCTGGTAGGACTAACTGGAGAACACACGCAGAAGACCGAAGCGTGTGGAATTCTTTATTACTTCAGGCCTCAAATTTATGAACTACGTTTCGTAAATTGTAATTGACCACTTAAGTAAGTAAGTAAGAAATCCCATAGCCAAAAAATATGTAGACAAAAAAATCTATGATAATCTATATTAACCAAACAAATTGCTTTAGATCTTATTTAGCTGTTTCACAACAAATCGTTTGATCTTTAAAGAAAAATTAATTTTATTTAACACCTTAGAACATACACACAAACACAGAAGCATCTGTTTTCACTTGCCTATCCACTAGCCTAACACGTTTAAGATCTTGATAAAAAGTCGCAATAAATTAGTTAAAAACTTCAAAAGAGGCTGGCTGCTATTGTACTACTAACCACCACCAACACCATCACCAGCATCTTCAAATCAATTTTCTCACATTTTTTAACAATAGCAAAGAAAAGTTAAAGAAAAGATATTGAAAATTTGTTAAAATTAATGCATTCGAAAAAAAAAAAACAGCCACCAACTTACGAGAAGAGTCCACTGCTCTGGATTATGTGATCTATAAAATATGATAAGACCATATGAAGTTCTTTTCATAAACTTCCCGCCACTACTAATAGCAATTGAAAGAAGAAAGTAATTTTTGGCCTAATAAGCCACAACAAAAGCTATGAGCCATATATACCGTATCCACTTCAATAGGTTGAGTGTTACAAGTGGTTCTGTTTTCCTGCCATATTCCCAGACCTAATGTGTGTGGCAAAGTGAATTAAGATGATCTTCGTTATGTATTTGGTTTGCCTGTTGAGCTGAAAATTCTACGATGCCGTTAGGAGTCTGAAGAATTGGTGGGGAGGGGGGGGGGGGATACCTAATGACGATCATCCTGGAGTGATAACTATTTTGTAGTTATATTGACTGTTAATTGCTTGATAGCGACAAAAATAATATGGTGAAGCCATACTGTCGATGTTCGCCAGGAGCAGGATATTCCACTACCTTCTTCAATATCCTAAACTAATTCCTCTTCGCAGCGAAACAGATTCGCCTTGCAACCATTTTAAAGTAAACGACATAGGTAATTGAATTCAATTACACAGTGTAACACACATTTTGGGAGGAAGCCAAACCAATATCAAACTCCAACTTGCTCCACTATGTCGCAATATTTTTAACAGTGGTTTGAAGTTTTTTTTGGTCAAATGACGAATAAAAGAATATAAAAATCATGTGTAAAAATACATTTAGGTTTGTTCATGTCTTCGGAGACCTATATATAAAATTTTCAGTGGAATGTTTCCTCGGAATATTTCTACCCTTAATTTAGATCTCTGAAGATATAAACCAACCGAAATCGATTCCTGTCTGCGTCATCTACATTTCTTTTATCGGCGACCCCCTCGATGTTATCGACAGCAACTTCGCAGTATAGTGTCTTGTCAATCGGTATGACTAGTAAAAGCTTCTCAAACAGCTGACCGTTTCGTAATTCTAAAAATAGTTTTAATTCACAATAAAGCGAGAATCTATTCCATACCTAATCCACGGGGTGCAAAGAGAAATTAAGTATTTTAAGTATACAAAAATGTATTATTTTTTCCACAAAACTTGTGCGAACTTCACTCAATGAGTGGTTGGAAGTGTCGCTCCATCTTTCTGAAACGAATATTGTTGGTTAACATTGTTGAGATTATGTAATACTGGAGCAAAAATGTTCTGTGGTATGGCATATAACGTATAGTTTTCACTATAACAGCATGTCATCTTTGTTTGTTATAAAACAATGGACCAATAATGCCTTTTGGAGACAAAGCTGCTCATACAGCAACATTGGGTGGATACAAAAGGGTTTGATAGACACTCCAATACCTAAAATTTTGCCGGTTTACATACCTATTTAGGCAGCACGTAAACAGCGTTTCTTCTACAGCCGAAGAAACGTTGTTTCGATAGAACCCGCGTATGCTGAAAGTACGTTCTGCTCCGTTGAATGACGCCATGGCACTGAATTCCCGTTGGTTGCTCTTGTAACTCCGCCCTACTTCGCTGTGGCTGCTCGACCCATCTATCTATTGAAATATAATGAATTTTTGGTCCTCCCAAGCACCAGTGACATCTTTCGAAGAGGTGGCATTGGTTACCTAGGCTGTAACTCACGGCAACGCACAGTGGGCTGACTATATACACCGACTATTATTTTACTAAATTAACAAAAGAATTGGATTTTCATCTACTGTGACCACTCCCACCACCCACCGTCCATCACTCTTACTTAATTTCCCTTTGCACCCCATGAGTGGAGGTATGGGAAAGATTCTCGCGTTGTTGAGAATTAACACTTGTACTATTTTTAGATTCACAACTAACGGCACCTACTTGTTTTTCAACGAATTCGAACATCACTGTTTGAAAAGCTTTTTACTAGACATGATGATTGACTCGACACTATACTGCGAAGTTGCTTCCGACAATAAAAGACAAATATAGATGACTGGAAGCGGGAATCGAAATTGGGATCTCCTGCATGGTAGTCGCGGGTTCTAACGATCATGCCACGGCCGGTTCGTCCACCTCTCATATCATTCAAATCTATTTTTTCGCCTGAAATCTTTCCTATCCAAACAAAAAGGTTTCAATTAGGTAAATGCATTTAGTATGAAGAATTAATATCGACCATACCCACCGTTAAACTCTTATATTTAATCCCATAAAATTCTTCATATTTTCGAAAATTATTTTTTTATACCCTCTCCCTATGGTAACTGTCCGTCCGTCCGTCCGTCTGTACGGTACTCATGATAACTTTCGAAAGAAGTAATCAATTGTTTAAAAACTTGCATGGGTTAATATTTTCGTAATACTACTTACGGGATTGCATATGGGCTACATGGCCATGTCCCTTCTGTTCTATTCCGCCCACTTTAGAAATCGAATAAAAATATCAATACACCCAGTGAAATCATGGTCAATTTCTGTTTGGAGAATAAAAGTGGAAGTTTAGCCAAGGCCCCTTCTGGTACCTCCCATAATAGTGTACGATTCCGCCCACTTTAGAAATCGAGTAATAATATCAAAAGACCCAACGCGATCGAGCCCAAATTCTGTATGTTGTCAAGCTATAACTGGATATAGTTTTGAAGAAAAAAACTGAAAATCTATCCACGCCCCTTCTGGTACCTCCTATACAAAAGTACTATACCACCTACTTTAGAAATCGAAGAATAATATCAATACCATCAACACGATCGTGCCTTAATTCTGTATTTTGTAAGGCTATACCGGATAAAGTTTTGGAGAAAAAACTAGAAGTCTAGCCACGTCTATTCTGGTAGCTCCCATACAAATGTACCAGTGCGCCCACTTTAGCAATGATGTTATAACATGAATACACCCAAGGAATTGTGCCATAATACAGTATTTAAAAAATGTATAACCAGATAAAGTTTTGATGAAAAAAATTGGAAGTTAAATCTAGCTTATTAAATTTATCTATAATAAAATTAAATTTTTCTAAAAAACCACCACAAATTTACATCTCATATTGAAGCAATAAACTAAAAAACTGAATTATTAGTCAAAAAGAGAATTTTTGCCACCAAAATTCCTCTGTGCCATACACCGGGTCATGCATGCGTAGTTGCCATAGAAAAATGTGTATAATTAGCTACGATATGCTAGCTCATGCATCATGTTCTCCTGATTTAACACTCCTATTACTTTTTACGCTTTTTAGCCAAAGTATCCACTTTCAACTTTTTCATTTCACGGACATACAATCAAATGTCGGCGTACAATATAATTATTTACAATAAATTAAATGCATCTGTCGCCGCTGTAGAAAGTTTGTCGGCGAATATAAACGATCACTTAGCTAAGCGGAAAACTACTAATCAAACTTCCCCCCTTCCCCTGCTACCTAAGTGGATTTCAAAGCTCATGATTATAAATTAAAGCACCTAATATTTATTATCAGTGCTCGTATTCCTTACACTCATTGTTCAGCTCATTAATATTTATAGTTTTCATACAGTTTTGATTGCTTTATAACTTCTTGTTGTCAGCATTGAAGCTGATTTCCCTACAATCTGAAAAAAACAGAAAAATAATCATAAAATTACAATAATTTCCTGTATTGTCGCAATTCAATTTGCAAATTATTATGGAAACTCTGTGCGCTCTAACTGCTGCACTTCAAACAAATTCTTCTTATGACCACCACCACCAGCAATTCCAAATAACTGCATTTTCGAGGATGCATTTGCATACGAAGAAAATGGTGACATTTTTATGGCTCGATCGTACGACAAAACACTACACGCCAGACAGACTCTATATGAGCACACACAATGATATTCAAATGAGCAAGATGTCGCCCCTCACCACACTGCCTGTGAAAATGGGGAAAATGGGATTTTGAATGTCTATCGAGTTTTGTTTGGAATAGTTGACTATTTGTTTCAGGATTTGCCAGTTTTTCTCTTTACTACTTAGGCAATGGAAAATGTTTGTGTGTTCTTTTGATTTGGTTCCCCTCTTTCATTAATCTAAATACTATACAACATGAATTTAAGCACGCGCAGAAAGACGTCTGATAGTACAGCGACAAACAACCGTTTAAATATTAAAGTCTAGAAATACTCGTTTGTTTCTTCAATGCTGCCATTACCAACAGGAAGAAAATGTTACTGCGCCACAAAACGACTACAGTAATGTGTAGAGGTATTTGCAACATGTTTAAAAAGAGTTCGCTAGAAACTTTAACGTTGCAAGTAGAACAACAGCGCAGAGAAGAGGAGAAGTATAAGGACGGTTGTTGTAACAAGCTCGCTGTATAGAAATATCTATAGACAATCAATTGCAATTGCAAGAGTAACGTAACGTGTCTGTATTTCCAATAACAATAATAATAGTGTTAGAACTAGAAAATAGATTGAAATCAAACAAAATCGATAGGGCATTATTTGAATTTCAACAAGTTTTGCAAAGAGTTATCAGCGAGAGGATGAAAAACAAAAAAAACAAACTAACCAATTCACCATAGCATGCCATTAAAGGGATTTAGTAGAAAGAGGGAAAAAGAGACAGAGATATACAACTGTAAGAGAAGAAGTCGTTGAAACCCCGCAACAAATGATTTGTAGGATTAGGGAATAACTTTATTTGTTGTTGTACACATTTAATGATTGAAGATGTGCCAACATTGATTAGAGCGCATACAGCCATGAACGAGTTACGACAAGAATATGCTGCAATTCCATGAATTATTGTACAGTATATAATGAAATTGCTTATTACATAAAGCTAAACAAACAAATGCTTACTTACTAGTAATTACTATTATTCTATAGTTGCAGAAAATATAATAGTAGACTTAGATATAAGTATTTGTGTATTTTTTAAATTCAAATAACAGAAATTAGGAAATCACATTTCAAGGATTGATATTTTACCTTCACATATCGGGATAAGTGAGTATGGTTTGATGGAAGTAAGAGCTAAATCAATTTCACCTCGTTGCCGGAAATTATGAATTTTGGATAAAAATGCTCATGTTCGCCCCATTCAGCGAAGCGAAAACTCATCGAATGACCACAATGCTTCAGTTCATTATTAAACTTCATACCGAGGTCATTATGCTAAATTCAGCGCAAAGAATGTCAAACGTCGTTATGTTTCACATAGACTAATACGATATTCTTCCTATTTTGAGGACACTAAGTCTTTAGCAGTTAGATATGGTTTCTAATGTAGTACTGTTTATGTACTGTAGAGGGCGTTGGCGTGATTAATGTATTATATATTTTAAAATTACTTGTGCTAAGGGGATTAGGTATATGGTAGTGAGTGGAATCAGATTCCCGCAGAAAGGCAGGGCAAACTGATCAAAAGACAAGAAACTTGATTGATCACGTGGTAATCGATAGAATGAATGTCGCTAGCGTTATGGACGTGCGTGTGATACGAGGTGTTAATATTGACTCGAATCACTACTAAGTAGCAGCCGATGTTCCCGACACCCAGTGGCAGCATATTGCCGACAACGACCGTACTGGGTTATGAAAAAACACGCTGAGATAGGCCCTGGTACGCAATGTCTGAGTAAAAGGATGCTGCATACATAACAAAACTGCAGCTAATTGCATTGCGTGCTGTAACGGAGCGATATAATAAAAAGAGGAGGGAGGTCAAACGCCACTTCAGTCGGAAAAAGTGTCTATGTAAGAAAAGGGAGAGTGCTAAGATTACGAAAATTACAGGAATGTAGCCCGAAAACTCTGCCAAAAGGTAAGATGCAAAGATTTTGGAACAGTAATCCCCACCTAGAGGGACTGATACGGAAATCTAGTAATGGACACTTAGAGTTTTCTAAAAATACGTTCCAGTTCTCTGCTTTTTTCCGAAAGTAGCTTAAGTGACGAAATCACACTAATTATCGACGACGGTGTAGATTGCGCACCACCGAGCCAAAACAAGATCAGCTCGGCAATTGTACCGTTTAAATACACTAAAGCTGAGAGACTCGTTGGACTGCCGGCAGAGCCTTTTAAGGCTGGCGAGGCTCAGTTGGCAACAGGCATGCACCAGCTCATAAACAAGATTTGGCTTAAGGAATGCATGCCCAATGATTGGAATCTGAGTGTTATATGCCCTGTGCTTGAGAAAGACGCAGGCAAGTGTGTACCAACTATCGCGGTAGCAGCCTTTTAACCATCGCTTACAAGCCCGCTCTAAGCCCAACCTGAATGGACCTTATCAGAGCGGTTTTAGGCCTGGTATAACCACGATTAGTCAGATATTGACACTGGAAAAGACCCAAGAAATGCAGATCAACATCTATCATATGTTTATCGATTGCAAAGCGCATTCAACAGTTCGATACGACAGAAATTATTAGATTCTGAGGCTAATTTTGTTATCCCCTTGAAGCTGATAAGACTTTGCGGGATGACACTGACCGCAGACACTAAATGGTACTATCTTCTATAAAAATCAGAGGCTGCTCGGCTATGCCGATGTTATATATATCATTGGCTGAGGGCTGCGCGGTGTTACTGCAGTCTTTTCAAGAATTGAGAAACATTGGACAGAAGTGAATCTTGTGATAAATGAGGACAAAACCAAGTTATTTGTTTCAACAGGCAAAGAGTACTCGTTAGAGACGCTGCGTGAGCCTTGTTAACTATTACATTAAGGTGGTAGATGATTTTGCCTATCTCGGCTCCGCCATAAACAAAAATAATACTGTCAGCTTAAAATAATACTGTCAGCTTGAAGAGACGAGACAAGAGAGCGATTAAATGACAAAGAACTCTTTCGACGATAAAGATCCAACTCTACCAGACACTTGATCCTAACTGTCTTACTCTACAGCGCACAATCCTGTGCAATGACACAAGCGGATCAATCGACATTGAAGTTATAAAGGGCGTTCAAATAGACCGATTGCTCTGGTATAAACACCTTGTTTGAATGAATGAAAGGGCTCCAGCTCAAAAAGTCTTCGGCAATAAAAGTATCGTTGGAGGCAACAGGGAAAGAGCTGTTATCTAAGCTATGTGTGACGAAATATCTACAGAGAGCAAAAGACCGAAGCGCTTGGAATTCTTTCTTTCTTATTACAACATAGGACAGCTATCTATGATACCTTAAAGGTAATATCACCACCCCCATATCTCTTGATGAGTTAAAGGAACGTATTTGCGATGAAATGTAGAACTTTGCTCAAAACAAAGTTCAATCTGTCTTTAGCAATTTCCATTCCGTATTGCATCGATGTATGAATGTTCAAGAATCTCATATTAATGATCTAGTTTTTAAACACTATCTCCCTTTGTGTGTACTTTGATAACAAATAGTCTATTTTAAGCTTAGTTATCTAGTTTTTTTTTATTATTTTTTGGAAAAGTAAACCTTGGACTTCTTCTGCCTCTAATATATTAACCTGAAAAAAATTTATTTATATAAGTTTTGTTTCTTATACATCAAAGCAATTTTAAACCTGTTTATAACAGAAGTTTTCTATTTTCGTAAAATCCTAATTAGAAAATTAAATTTTAACTTTTAAATTATATTGTTTGAAGAAAACATTCACGTCTTTATAACTTAACACATTTTTTTCTCATAATTTACCAATATGAACAACTCATTTCCCTTAAACTTCTACTCTTACTCTTCAACCAAGATCATTCATACAACTAACAAACCATTTACAGCTTTTGTGCCCAAATTTATTAACTGTTATTCAATTTACAACTGCTTGCAGATCCCTAAAGGCCACACAAGTTAACAAAGTCATATGACCGAATTTGCTCAACATCTCTCCAGTTTTTTAACGGCGACTCCCCAAAATCTCCATTAACAACTCTGCCTATAAACACCACAAATTTTATTGATTTCTAATTCTAAAAAAAAACCCAATAGGCAAATTGCCAAAATCATAACTTGCTACTCCAATAATCTCCAGCAAGTCTGCCACAACACAGCCACATCACAATCAATTAGTTTATGCCGCGAATCACCTGTTTTAATGCTTAAACGCTGTTAATGCGATATAAAACCAGATATTTTAGTGATATATAGATTATGACCTAAAGCGATCGCGGCGCAACATTAAGCCAATCAGCCTACATTCGTGTGATGGCAAATTGGGCCATTGATTTGGCTGGAGTTGCTATTGGCCTTAACTTAAAACCATTTGATTACTTTAATAGCTGTCAACTTCGTCAGAATAATTTGGGTTCTTTACTATTCGCTACCACTCTCCGCGTTAAGCGTAGCAGCCGATGATAGAACGGTGGGTAATTGATTATTCACGCCACAACAATTTGTGCTAACAAAAAAACAGAAATTTTATTTGAGATTTATTTTCTATATTATTTTCTTCACTTTAGTGGTTTGTTTTTGTTTGTTTTTTATTTGGCCCCATAAAAGCTGAGAACATTAGAACTTGATTCTACGTCAGGAGAGAAGAAGAGTCGAAGACGAGTTGCTGGCCTAAATACTTTTGATGAATTAAATAAACAAATAGAAATTTAGAAAATTGATTATACATTAGGGGACGGGCAGAGTAGACAGATAGAATTATGTTCTGTTCAAATAGAGTGTCTATGATCAAACATCATATAGAGTTTGTTGTCTAAGTCTTTTGTTTACACGGCAGGCTAGTAATCGCAAGATGCCAATGACAATTGTATGAAGATGTTTGATAAGCTAATATTATGTTAACGGAAAAATAATAAATTAAATTAGCAAATTGAATATTGATTAGTAAGTCATGTCTGTTTTTTTTGCAATGGGAACAAGTGTATAACGAATTTGGAAAGTAATTTGTCGGTTGAAGACAATCATGAGGAGACTGTTTCTAAGAAAATGCTTGAGATGATCTCAAATAATATGCTAAATATAGTAGTAGTTAACTGTTTACATTTTCAATATTATCTATGGTTTTTTACAATTTTCTTTTCAGTCATCTTCTTGAAAGATTTAGCATTTCTGACTTAAGCCAATCTGTACTCTCCATCTTTTGTCGGCGATATTTTTACTTACTATTTTTTTTTTAGATTGCAAGTCATGAAACTCCCTTGGCGCCATTTCCATTAATATATTCAATATTATTTTGTATAATACAAATATTTCTCATATTGCACACACACAGAAAGCCACCTTACGACATTCCCACCATCTCGACCATACTGAAGTCGTCTATACAAAGTTGTTAAATAAAATCATGTTTACTGTTACTTCAGCAGCAGCACTGTAATATGCCAACAATATTTAAAGGTCATTTGCATACGTTTTTTTGTTGTTTTTTTTTGCTAACAGCAAAACTACTTATGACCATAACAAAATTGCACCACAACACCGCAACGACACAGAGCACATTTGGCTACAGTCCAATGGGCGTGCAATTTTCATAGAAAAATTTATGTGTTAAATTAACGCGCATACTTTTAGTTAAAGGGGTAGCCGATTGCATTAAGCGGGTTGTTGTGCGGCGACAATAAAATATCTACCGAATTGTGCTAACAGCTATACGAAATTTTCATGATAAAATCGCCACTTTAATATTTGTGCGCAATATTAACCCAAGTGTCAACTGAGTAATCGTTGGCAAATGCTTGAATGAGGATTCAGCTGCAGAATGGAAAATGAATTGTGTTTACACCGTAAAGAACAAAAGTTTTTTTTAACTATTTGTTGCTTTTAATTTGGTGTTTGTAGGTACGTGATCTATACTATAATATTATAAAGAGTGTTTGTTAGTTCGTAATGGGTAATCTTTTAAACTATAAATTCGAATTTAGAAATTCGTTCACTACTAGAATGCTACGTTATCACTGAGTGATATAGGCTATATTTTATTTTAAAAAAACAATATGCATTCACGTTTAAGTAGCGGCGGAGAAACACGAGCCTGGAACGGTAGTGTTTTATACAAAGAGTCCGGAGCAAGTTACATTTACATCTAAAGCATTTTGGAGGTTCATATATCACACCTTAATTTTTAACAAAGATATCATACAATTTTTTATAGTCACAGCCGTATTCATAAACATTTGTCATCAAATGAATCAGATCAAAGAATCCGATAAGTTTTTAATTTTCTTTTAATATTTTGTATCGACCTTTTTAGTTTTATTTAAAGATTTAATTTTAATTGGGCTTTCAAGGTCATTTTCAATTTTCTTGTTAGCCATATTAAATGCGTCATTTTGAATTTGCAGAAACTAACATAGGATTCGTAATCAGCGACCTCCAAAACACCCCGAGTAAGAAGTTTGAAGCCATTATCAATATTAACTTGTTAACTTTAAGATCGTTTTTTACGAAATTTTTATTTTACACGTAAGCCCCTATTTCACAATCCAGGTCGCATAAATATTTCCACTTACTTTCCCGTCTCGCGTTGCTTCACCCAATACAGCAATAGCAATACAGGTAAAATGCAAACGCTTCATAAGACGAACGAACACCCCATTTATGTGATTGTAGCTTTTCCTCCCATTGGTCTGAGTGATTGTACCGCTTTAGTAACTTTTTATCCCTAAAAGTACGAATTTTAAAAAATACATTCGTATCGCACAACTAAAATGGACTGGTTCTGGTACTATATCTAGTATACCCATTTACGAGTATAGCTTTAGGCGTTTGGTGATGGTTCCAATTTTACCCGTTATTGGTAATTTTTTTACCCCTAACTTCCCCGAATTTCCAAAAATCCATTCTTAGCTGACGTTCACTCGAAAAGAGGAACAACCACTCCAATTTTCATCATCCTATCTACAACCATTTTACCCAATTAGTTAGTCAAGCAATTTTAAAAATACAGATTTTGAAAATATTATTACAATCATTCTATTATTGCTGACATAATGATTTTTCCAAACGAAGCGTGACACCGCCCATTTCCCAGCGAAACGTATTCCCCATGCCCCATTTACGTATGTAGCTAATCTCATCTTCATTCCTCTAATGGCTTGTGAGATATGACCGATACAAATTTCGGTTTGTGGGAGCGGTGTCACGACCCTGTGTCTTATTATGTTTTCATGTAGCCTATGATAGAGGCCCTACGGATAGTACGACACTGTGAAATTTGTGTTGCAATCGGTCCATTTATTTAGCCTAGTTAACAATTTTTTCAAAAGGGGCGTGGCACCGCTTATTTCCCAGCGAGACGAAATCCTCCTTGTATTAGTAACACATGTATCAAATTTCATCTTTAAATCTCTAATGGCTCGTGAGATATAGCCGATTGAAATTTCGGTTTGTGTGGGCGGTGGCACGCCCCAGTATCTACCTTTGTTTTCGTGTAGCCTATGATAGAGGCCTTACGGAAAGTACCACACAGTGATAACTTTATTTCAGTCGGTTCATTAATTTTGCCGAGAAAATCATTTTTAAAAAGGGTCGTGGCACTGCCGATTTCTCAGCGAGACTAAATCCTCCTTGTACCAGTAACATATGTAGCAAATCTAATTTTTATATCTCTAATGGCTCGTGAGATATGACCGATTGATATTTCGGTTTCTGTGGGCGGTGGCACGCCCCAGTGTCTATATAGATATAAAATTAAGAAGTTGAAGAAAATAACGTTAACACCAAAATAAAATATTTTCTTTAACTGTTTGTAGAGAAAAAAATGCCTTTTACTAAACATAGAGTCGGCGTCGACGAACGAATCATCATCCAGCGTGTTCTGAGGATTTAGTCTTGAAGAAATGTGTCGGCGGTAAGATATGAAGAGGATATATAAAGATGTTACCATTAAGAATATGCTCCATTTTGAGCACTTTATTAAAACCTATTTGGCAAATAAACAAAAAAAAAAAACAATGGTATAAATCAGTGGTGGGCATAATCGAACGCACGCACTCAACAATAAGGTGTGCTTGTTGTGCTCTCTCAACAATTAGCTTGCTTGCTCTCCCAACAATCGTTGAACATTGTTTCTTAGTATGTACTTGTGTCTTGTTTCTTGTGTTGTATGCGAAACAAGCATTGATTTCATAACACTCTAGCAGAGATTGACTGTTTTGAATCAAACAAAACTTTCGAGTACATATAAATTGCGGATCTTGTCTGTATGAAAAAAAAACGATATTTTCCGGCCTCACTAGGAAATGGCATTCCTATCACTGGTCTTAATGTAGCGCAATACAGAAACATCGGAGAATTATTACGTTTTCTTGCCAAAAACAACAATATTATAGCTTCAAAAATTGCAACTGCGTTACATCGGTATTTTCCTACATTTGTAGATTTCTATACTATATTTCCATGTTATACTTACAACCTAACGTCCATAGGAAATAAATCATCTTGTATTCCCAAAAGTTATAATAAATGCATACCTGAAAAGAAATAATAGAAATTGAATTAGCAAAATATTCAAACTGTTGGGGGTTTTACATTATATATATATCTAGGTCAATACTAAAACATAATTTTAGATTTAAAGAATTATAATATTGGACCAAAAGTCTGTTTACGTTTCAAACGATGATAAAGTAAATACTAAATATATGAGATAACCTATTATGAACAGGGCAACCTGAAACATGCGCTACAAATCGTGTTTCATGCGCTTAAAATATGTCTTGAAAATAGCCAAAAATTCTCTTTAAATCATAAAAAACGCTGTTAAAATCAAGAAAAATATGCTCTAAAAAATTTAAGTCATACAAATTATAAAAAGACTTTATAATAAGGCTTTTTGCTTTTTTACTCATTAGTTAATATCTCATTATAAAAAAAACATGCATATGCATATTTCCGGTTGCCCTGATTATGAAATACACAATTAAGGATTTTTGGTTTGTTTTAATTACATCCTCCATACGAGCGAGATATCATTGACTATACTAACTCCACTACAGCAACATAAAGCATACATTTTTAATGACAACTTGAAAGATATTCCGTGAAATATTCTGCATTTCCTCGAGAATACATTGCCTTATTTCCTTAAGAGACACTGGCATTTGCAGTTTTGTGATAACCTCAAAGAAGAAAGTCGATTGGGAATAAATCTGGGCTACGGTGTAGCCTCACTAAATGTCACCTTTATTGAATATCACAATTTGTCCCAAAATTTCGCAAACTGCAGCCCCTGAGTCGTTGGAGGTGTGATATGTTGCCACCGTTTGCTGAAATTACGGTCGTTGATGAAAAACATTGCAATTCTGTAGCTCTAGAGCAAAAAAGTTCTTTCGCATAGCAGTATGCTCTGTATTCACTGGTACATATATCTGTACAACACATTAAGAGGAGTTCAAAAATCGCAGTGATAATATATATATTCTCTTTTCACATCTTGATAACTATTTGATTTTTTTGTTACCAATTAAATCTCAGTGAACTGAACACTGCCGAGAGATGTCTAAACAATATTGTAATTTTTTAAGAAGATGCAATCTTAATAAAGTTTTATGCAGAATGAGATATAACACTAAGAAGAAAGTATGTGTGTATTACTCGATGCTGTATACAGCAACTTCGCAGTATAAGTGTCGAGTCAATCGGCATGTCTAGTAAAAGCTTCTCAAACAGTGACGTTCGCAATCGTCGATAAACAAGTAGGTGCCGTTTGTTGTGTATCTAAAATAGAAAGCGTGTAAATTCACAACAACGCGAGAAGCCATCCCATACCTCTTTCATGTGGTCTAAAGGGAAATTAAGTTTGTTTTTTATTGTTCAACAAGACTTAGTTTCTTACTGTCATTCAATAAAGGGAAAGGTAAAGTTTGTTTCTTAAGTCTTTTGTATAATATAGCCATTATAGACACTATTTTACATAACAAGTACATTTTTGAAACATTTGCAATTATTCAAATTTGTTTCAACATTTTTTTTACTGCAATACTTGTTCATTCTCAAACCACTTGATAACATCAAACAGTTTACAAACAATTCCACCAAACTCATCAAGTGCCTTGTCTGGCGATATCACTTCAACCCCGAAATTGAATTAATTTCCCGTTGAAATCTTTTGTTTTCGCCTAAATTAAAATCATCGCTGTGTTAGTTAGCAATTCATTGAAATTACAACGTCTGGGCCATGTTAACTGCCAGTGTATGTCCTTTAATCAGACTTCTGACCAACGTTCCTTCACAACAACCACCTACCCCCTTTTTGTGTGGCAACAACTACAAAATTTGCATTGTTGCAAATGGTAAGAGTGGCTAAACAAATTCTTGGCAATTTCTTAGAATTCTTTAAAGTCACAAAGTCGTCTTTGTTTGTTTGCTGCCAGTAACTGCCTGCCACCAAGTTGCGACATTTATTTGCCGTTTAACCACATTTCTCCTAACGTGACATTAGAGACAAGTGAACAGTGTTTAGCGTTAAAATATTTTCAAATCTGTTGAGAATGAAAAACAGGCATTGTTAGCCGGAAAGTGAATTAGTTTAAAATGTATATCTATGTATGTATCAGTGCGGCAGTTAGAGGGCTCAGTAGTTCGGTCCACAATGGGGTGAAGGGGGAGAGGGTTGGACTTGAAATCTTACTCGCCCCAACAAAGGAAAGAGAATGCAAAATGAATGCATTGATTTTCGCTTTAACTTTGAAATTTAAAAGAGTCTGTTGTCAGTCTCTAAGTCTGGCTGCCGGCCTATCTATCTGTCTTTTCGTTTAGTTTGGCAGTAACAGTAGTTACATTAGAAGGTTTCGTTTTGTGTGACACAGCTCCACAGACATACGTATTTGTTGGTTGAAATGCTGTGAAATAAACGTGACTTTATATGGGTGTTTCGCGGAGATAATGATATAATTTGACGGGTGGTTTTGAAAATGTTACATATACTTAGAAAACTGTTGTGCTTAGTGTGGGTGGGTTAACAGCAGAAAGTTGTCAAATATATTACTGGACAACTAACAATTAGAATACAATTTGGCCGACATCTAATACACATCTTGATGTTCAGTGTGTTGAGTGGTCCAAGCGCAACAGGCAAAAACTGTAGAATATTCTTAACTGATTGTCTATAGTGCAAAAAAAAGCTCTGTTGAAACTTTATTTACCCATTATTAAATATAAAATAAAATATTGTTTTTTATATAGAAGATTACATTTTTAGAGTTTTTACCCTATGGGCGGAGTGGGCGTGGCAAAACTTTTTTTTAGAACTAGAGAGATAAAATTTGATTTCCAGATAGTAATTGGCAACACAAATATGATTATGCAGACGAAATTTTAATTTTGGATCAGTGGGCGAAGTGGGCATAGCAAAACTGTTGTTTACAGCTAGAGATATAAAATTTGATATCCAGATAGTACTTGGCAACACAAATATGAATATGAAAATGCAATTTTAATTTTCGTTCAGTGGACGGAGTGGGCGTGGCAAAACTGTATTTGAGCCCTAGAGAGATCAAATTTGGTACAAAAATGGTACTCGGCAACTCGAATATGAATGTGCAGACAAAATTTTAATTTTGGATAAGTGGGCGGATTAGGCGCAGTGGGCGTGGCAAAACTGTTTTTTTAGCCCTTAGAGAGATAAAATTTGGTACACAAATAGTACTCGACAACACGAATATGAATGTGCAGACAAAATTTAAATGTGGAACCAGTGAGGTGAGTGGGCGTGGCAAAACTGTATTTTAGCCCTAGAGGAGAGGTCGTGACCAAACTGTATTTAAGTCGCAGAGAGATACAATTTGATATACAAATAGTACCCGACAATGTGAATGTTTAGTCAAAGTTTAAATTTTGGATCAGGGGGCGGAGTGGGCGTGGAAAAACTCTATTTTAGCATAGATAGTGGGCGTGGCAAAACTGTAATTTAGACCTAGAGATATAAAATTCGACACCCATATGGCACACAGGAACACGAATATGAAAATGCAGACGACATTTTAATTTTGGTTCGATGGGCGGAGGGATCGTGAACAAATTGTAATTAGCCCCAGAGGTATACAAGATGGTACAAAGATTGTACTCGGCACTTCAGGTTAAAATTTCCAGAAAAAATTGATATTCTCTAACATTGGACGAAGGGGGCGTGGCAAAATTGCTTTTTAGTCCTAGAGCAATAATATTTGACACACAGATAATTCTCGATGCCAAAAAGCTCAGTTTAATTTATCAAAAAGTACATTATTGTACCAAAATTTACATTTATTGTACTAAAAAGTACTATTTATTATACCAAAAAGTTCTTTAATTATGCCAAAAATTATTTTTATTGTATTAAAAAATACAATTATGTTTTTAAGAAGTTGTCTTGTTGAAACAAAAGGCCCCTATCGTATAGGGGAATTTGTCACGTTTTAGGCTCTTTTTATATTGTTATATGGTGGCGTCTGATTATCATAAGTAATATTTCACGTAAATCAAACGCCACGGATTACAACATTTTTATTGTAACTGCTACAAAATAAACCCAGTTCAAAATAATTTGATGAATGGAAAAGTGAAACTGTTGCTCATGTAGACAAACGTTATATGAACAGATTAAAGGAATTGTAATTCTTACTTTTTAAATTTGTTTCAGCTAAATCGGTCTATTGGTTTTCGAGTTATGTCAAACAAAAGTGCTTAAAACGTGACAAATTCCCCTATATGATAGTTACTAACTTAAAAACGATATTAAATTATTATGGCATGTAACTTGACAAAACGAATGATAAAGAACTTTTTCTTTTTGGGACTACTTTCACGTGCTGTTTGCAGAATTGAGTCCCAAATCAATGAGCAGAAAAATGTTGTACTGTGTAAGCCTTCAAGTGAGGAAAGTAACAATAAACCGGTTTATAAACCGTAAGCCAAAATTTTGGGACAGGCCGTGGCATAGTGGTTAGAACACGCGACTACCATGCGGGAGGTCGCAGGTTCAAACCTGGCTCCAGTCATCTTAAAAAACTGTTTCTTTCATTGTCGGCTCCCACGAATGTTGTTGACAGCAACTTCGCAGTTTTAAGTGTCGAGTCAATCGGCGTGTCTAGTAAGAGCTTCTCAAACAGTGACGTTCGCATTCGTCGATAAACAAGTATGTTAGGTGCCGTTAGTTGTGAATCTAAAAATAGAAAGCGTGTTAATTCACAACAACGCGAGAAGCTATCCCATACCTCATTCTTGGGGTGCAAAGGGAAATTAAGTTAAGTTAAGTAAGTCAAGATTTTGAGGGCGTAAGGGAAATTTGGTATACAGATTCATAATGTACACGACCAGACCTTCAACATTTACTATGTCACGTTCCAAATTTCTTAACATTGTTTTTTCCAATCTTCCAGTGTATTATGAATACCTATGCTATGTTCTCGTCAATATTTGGAGTTGTATACAACACAATTTATACTATAAACTTTAAAATCTTAATCTAATTTTTGTTTCTTTTCATTTCAGGTACGTATTATACAATGCCACTAACAAATTGTATATATGTAAGTACATTCTACATAATTATTGCAACTGCCAATAAATTCTGTGTATTCTATCATGTGTTTGCTATCAGTATACTTACTCTATCAACAAATCTATCATTCATGGCCCTAATGTCATTATGAATTTTCCACATCCAAATGAAAAAAAAAACACTTACAATTTAATTTTGTTTTCCTTAGAATTACTTAATAGTTATAAGGTGTTGTTGTCTAATTGAAAATACCCAATTGCCTTGTCTGTCGAACGACCCCAACAAGCACCTTCTCGATTTCTTGGAAATACACACACACATGGTGGAGCTTGGTCTTAAGTCTTTCCTGTAGCCGCAGAGACTTCGCATGATTCCCCTTTGGCCATTAATGACAATATCCCTTTACTCATTGACACATCAGCAGCAGTAGCAGCAGCAAAAAACAAACTCAACTGTTTGTTATCCCAAAGAAACTTTGTGTCTATATCTTGACTAAATGCCACATCTGCTATATTTAGGCAAAATCAATTATGTAACCTTTTACGTAACATTAGTTAAATAATAATTTCTTGCCATTTTTCTTGTCAAGTGGCTGTTTTTTACGGCTGTATCTGTGTTTTTTTTTTCGCATTTGCAATGATATCTGTCAATTCATCATATCAAACCGTTTGACACTAATGCCTCAAGTGTTTAGCACAGAAAAATGATCACAGAGAATAAACAATAAAACGATGATCCACAGAACATTGATCGAAGAGTTATACACTAAAGTGAGGAAGAGCAGAGGAGAGACAAAGAGGGAGCGCCATGGTAGATGCAGGTATCGATGCACAGCATACTGCTTGCTGCTCATTCTTTAAAAACTATTTGAAATATTTGTGTCTTGACATTGGTATGCGATATCAGTACTTTTATTGCCCTGGTAACTGTCACCCAAACATCATCATCACTATCAACATGGCCAACGTCATCATCATCAGCAGCAGTCACTGCATCTTAATGACAACTAAACGCTGAGTGACATTTTTAAAGCTTAAACATCAGTTATGGCTTTATATCTTTCGGATGCTATTCCAACTTTAGCATCATCTATCTCCTCCTCATCATTCAACATCATTCATTTTGGCAAATCATACACATGTCTCATGGCACATTGGCAAGAAGTTGTTAATAAGATTTTACCATAAAACAACTCTTACATGCTGAAATCAAAGCTCATGGGATTTCTTAAGCAAATAATTACAGTTTTACACTGACTGCAAAAGAAGAACTGGCTACCTGAGAGATCTCCTGTTTCTTGGGGAGTTTCTTTTCGATTCTGTTGGATTTCTGATGCCTTAGCACAAATGCGCCCAAGATCACACTTTAAGAAAAGCAACGGTTTATAGTCAGCCATCTTACATAAGCTTCTTATATATATATACACACACAGATATACTAACTACTAATAAAAGAAACATTAAAAAACACAGCGGTAAGTCATAAATATTTAATTGTTTTCTTAATTTCGTCTGTCTGTCTGTCTGTATATCTGTTAGAACAACAACACGCCAGAGAAAAACCAGTGAATGGTCTTGTTTTGTTCTCTTGCCTGTGCGCCACTTAAGTTTTCATGAGAGTTTCTCAATTAACCACTATACGAGATAAGTTCTTTTATTCCATTCTTCTGTGCTGTGTGATATGCTTTGCTATTACATTTTCCTTAATTTCCATTATTTAGCAACCAGTGACCCAGATTTAAGTAAATCTTTCCAAAAAAAAAAAAACAAAAATTTTAATGCATTACTTTATTTTATTTGTGAATTTTTGTTGATGTTACGATTTTATGAGTTTAAGCTATCGTTTATGCTGAGCAGTAATTCTGCTTAGCCAAGTGTCGTGTTTTCTTAATTATTTTCAATTTAAATTGGCCTCCTTGGCATCGGCCTGAGTGTAACCGTTTGTGTGATGTATTTAATTATGTGCATAAATTTGGTTAATGGTGATTTGGTATTCATTGCTAACTCTGTTCAGAATCACGGTTTGATTTGTAAAAGCATAAGTCATATAGAATTTGGAAAAGAATTAACAAAACAAAGATGGGTAAGAGGTGGGATAATAAACTTGAATCATTTCACACCTAATATAGGGATTCGGTTGCAATTTCTTTTCAATTTAGTCCAGATTTCATGTCTTTATTTTATTGTTTTCTTATAAATCACAAATCTTAAAGCAGTAGTTACTTTTTATTGCTGTGACACACTTCACACCTTTGGTTATTAGGAATTCCACTAATTTTGTCTCACCCCTTAAGTGGAAGTTAGCGAATTTGAATTTGAAATAGTTACGGAACTTAGTTGGAAAAAGCTCTTTAATCATTTCTAGTCATTCACCGAAGAGTGTCTAAGATTTCCTTATAATTAAAATATGTATGTTTATATATAAAAATGTTATTGTACAGGGTGGAGCCCGGTAATTTGCTTATTTGGGAATAAAATAGAAATAGTGTCAACCTTAGAAAAATTTATTTTATATTTTAACAATATTAAACTGTAAGGGCATTTAATTTATGTACCCACAAGAGCCGGCCTAAAAAATCCTGTATCATAGTCAAGTACCGTTCAGAGTTCACAGTTACGGTTATCCTGGAAAAAGTAAGGGCCAGTCATGCCTACTAGTGATATGGCGCACCACACAGTGACGCGGTCCGAATGCAGAGGTCTCTAGTGAAGTTCTCTGTGTTTTGCTTCACTCCAGTACCGCATATTTTGTTTGTTTACACACCCACTGAGGTGAAAATGAAAAATACGCTGCAATACAAAATGACCTCTCCTCACGTGTCCAATGTATGATGGCAACTGAAAGGCAGACGAATACAAATTTCCCGTCGCGCACACTCTCTTCGACCAACAGTGCCCCCACAAGCAATTTACCTCGCTCCACCCTGTATTTGTATCTGCGTTTTATTTTGTATACATCACTTCTGATACACATATGTTTTTATAGCATCTAAGTCCCTTTTCAATGGAGCAATTGGTTGCTTGTCTGTGTTTTCCATGCATGAAGTAGACGTGGCAGTATGTAACACAAAGTCGTGGGGTTTTAAATTAAAGTACCTTTTTAAGAATATAAATGATCATGAAAACATTTGTAGTACCTCTTCTACAATGGTGACGTGCAATGGGAAATAAGGCCATATGACTATATTACCACAGGAGGTGTGAGATAAAACCCTTATGACATTATTTCACCTTTGAAAATTTTTTGAATAAAATTTATTTAGTATGTTTGTTTTGCGCGCCCTAGTCTAGCTGCATAACCAGCCTCGCTACTCTCTCTATCTCTGTTTCTGTTCATAAAGCGATAAACATAGTGGTGTACTAGAGAATACATTGCAGTGAGTGACGAATGCGGTGGGGGGGGGGGGGCACGCCCCACGGATAGGAAAATAAGGCCATACGGCTATATTACCTATGGCTTTATTGCACGTCGCCGTGTACTAGAGAACACATTGCAGCGAAAGACGAATGCGGTGCGGGGCACGTTTTCTCGTCAAGCTTTTTCATTACTGTTAGTCAAATTTTTCAATGGTATGGCATTATTTCCACTCTGATCGGAAATTTAATATGGTGTTATTGCACAACCATGTTGGTAATAAAGCCATATGGCATTATTACTCAATCGAATGGGAAATAAGGCCATATTACTTTATTCGAATGGGAAATAAGGCCATATGACCTTATTACCTATGGCTTTATTGTACCTCGCTTTCTACAATATGTACGATTATAAACATATATCTGTGGTACCATTACAAGATGTAGATACTAAACACCCCCAACTTTTGTGTGGTTGGGAAAAAATGCCTGGACCAAAATTTGGAGGAGGTGCGGTGGTATAAAAAGACTGCGAATTGTGGTCAAAGTTGGTAGAAGGGTCAAATGTAGGACCGACAACCAGAAATTTTTCCCTTCTAACAATTTCCCACACAATTTTTTATCAATTTTGCTCCCACCGCTCAAACTGCCCAAAAACGTGTTCATATAAGAGTCAAATGTATGACCGAACCCCAATATCTTTGCAACCCCAACTGTTTCTCAGAACATAACTACCCTCTATCTTCAACCCTTAAGGTGGTCCCCATACAATTTTTTTTTATTTTTTATAATTTTTTTTAAGTAACCTGCTTCTGTCGCTCTTTTTGTGCCTCCTAGAGGTAAAAAATGTATGACCGACATCCAGTCATATTTCCCTCCTAACATTTTTCCCAAACATACCTTCATAAGGTGGTCCCCATACAATTTTTTGATATTTTTATAATTTTTTTTATGAAATACGCTCCTGCTGCTCCGATAGGGAAGTAAAATGTATGGCTGACCTCCAACAGTATTTCCCTTTTTAAAATTTTTTCCTAACATACCTACCCCTTCTCTATCCCATACAAAAATCAAAATTTTGTACAATTTGCTACCACAATCTAATTTGTGGGAGGTATTTTTTTATGCGTCCTGCTCACGAACGTCCATGGGTATCAGTGGCATATTTTAAAAATATTCATAAAACAAGAAAACTTTCAAAGGGTACAAATTTGATAAACATACTTCAATTTTAGGGTTATTCCATTGTGACGGATGTGACCGTGATATTTTCTTTGTAGGTTAAATTAAAAAATATGTATTATTAAAAAAAATTTGCGATTCCCAAGGATAGTAATCTTAAAAGCGTTTTAGATCTGGTAGAAACAGCAATAACATGATTTCTGCTCAAAAAGGCTACTAAAAACCTGTGA
Source organism: Muscina levida (assembly GCA_964034835.1). NCBI lineage: Eukaryota > Metazoa > Arthropoda > Insecta > Diptera > Muscidae > Muscina > Muscina levida. The sequence goes on along the minus strand of OZ035880.1, from coordinate 144,135,912 downwards.
CGGGTGTGACCTTACGTGGCAAGGCTTATACGTAGTATAAATAATATTTACATATAATTAAAACCTTTCCTAATCTTATGATGCTTCCTTCAAATGTTATTCGATGTTATTAATAAATGGTAGTAATAGCAGTTTCGTCTATTACTACCCAAACTTCTCACTGACACCCCCCAATACAACCATTTTCATGTTCATAAATCTCTAAACAAGGTTAATATGCCAACAGTAAGCACAAAAATTTGCATATTTATCAATCGCATACAATAATCATTACATCTGTATAGAGTAATCATTGCTCAATTGTTGCTCCCATTTTAAAAACTTAATTCTACATTTCAGGCTAAAACCTATTACTCCAAATGTTTGCTGCACATTTACTAAGCCTTAATCAAAGCAAGTTTTTTATTTCGTATTATTCACAAAATAAATTTTGCGTTTATTTTCCCCTCTCTTCCGACCCAATCATAAATCCATAAAACACTCACAAATCGCCACAATTCTGAAAATGAATCATTACATATAAAGCACCACAAACCACTCCAAGACATACTTTTATGCAGATTCTTTAATCAAATGGCCATTTCGTGATGCTATTAAGCTTATTTTAGCCACAAAATGTACAACCCAGAAACAATATTCCCATACGAGTTTCCCCGCACCACTGTAATTATGAAAAGCACCAAAATTATGCGTTTTTGCCACTTTGTGTGAACAATGTAATGCGAGCGCTGCGAACGATTGGCGCGACCTTATATGCGTACCAAACAACATAATAATTGTCTGACTCGAATGAAAATTAAGGTCTGAGAGTTTGAAGACAGATTTTGAGGCATAGCTCCCCGCTCGACATACACTTTCCCAGTCAATGCCGCCATACTTTACGCCACAAACTGAGAAACAAAACAAATTCTGCGCTTGCAACAACAACGTCAACAAAAGAAAAAGAAGCCTAAAGCTGACACGTCTTTTCAGCAGCAGCAACAGCATTTGATATAAAACTTGCTTTGTTTTTTTTTATTTCACTGTTTGGTTTGGTTTCCGATTGGCGGTACACAGACAATTTTTGCTCATAGTTGTGAAAGAAGCCGCAACATCATGCAACATCTATAGGTTCGGTGCGGCTTTATCATTTTCAGGAATCTTTATGAACACGGTAAGGAAAATCTGAGCCAAACCCATTACAGAAGGTTGTTGCAAATGACTTTTGATAAGTTTTTTGAAAAAGTGGTGTGGGCAAGATGGTGGTAGACACAGCGACATTGAAAATAGGTCTCCTCGATATAAAGACAACAAAAAAAAAAGAAATACATAATGAAAAATTGATGCAAGTCTAAATGAAAATGGTGTCACATCATAAGAATTAAAGTAACACAAATAAGAGGGAGGAGGGGAGAAAAAAAAATATGGTATAAAAGGAAAATAAAACAGACACCGGCAGGAAATCTGCTGTTGTTGTTGTATATTTATGCGTTTGTCTAGACTTTAGTTGTGTATTTGTGCTGCTTTTATTTGTTTAATTGTGGAAGTTATTTGTAAAAAGTTAACGCAAGGTATGTGGCAAGTTATCTATATATAAGTAAATATATAGCATAGCATAGCATGTATATATCTTTGGAAGGGTCTAAGATTCTGCTTTCAAATCCGTTAATAAATCCAAAATTGGCATAGAACTGTCTGATTTATCAGCTCCTAAGAGAGGAAAGATTCGAAAACCCAGTTTTTGAACCGTAAGTCAAGATTTTCTAGGGTATTAGGAAACTTTGGTTTACAGATTCATGTTGTACTCGCACAGACCTACACTATGCACAGAATCACTCCTTAAGTTCCTTCAATTTTTTTTTCCATTTTGTAACAGTGTGTAATCCATTAACTTCAAATTCTTGTCAAAATGTTTAATGAAAACAGCAAGATCAGTTGGAACGATATCCATAAAAACTCTTGGAAAATATCGAAATAATTTGGGTACTCCTGTCCTTATTGATAGTTGCTAAAAGCACTTACTTTATTACAATTCTTAGTCAAATTCGGTAAAAGAAGGTAAATTTTTTGCTCGCAATTGCAGTCCTTTATTCACAGGTGGCAATACTGGGAGTATCGTTTGTATAAAGGTCAACCAATTTCTCCCATATGTAAATAAATTCAGGTCTATTATAGAAAATTTAATCTTTTTTAACTAGACTCTATTAGACTACTTATTTAATTTCCCTTTACACTCCATGAATGAGTTATGGGATAGCTTCTCGCGTTGTTGTGAATTAACACGCTTTCTATTTTTAGATTCACAACTAATGGCACCTACTTGTTTATCGACGAATGCGAACGTCACTTTTTGAGAAGCTCTTACTAGACATGCCAATTGACTCGACACTAATACTGCGAAGTCGCTGTCGGCAACATTCGAGGGGAGCCGACAATGAATGAAATATATATATTTTTTTTAAGATGAATGGATCCAGTATTTGAACCTGTGATCTCCCGCATGGTAGTCGCGTGTTCTAACCACTATGCCACGGCCGGTCCCATTAGACTAGGCAAGTGTTCAAAAAGAACTTGAGATTTCGAGTTTTCCGTTCCTTGCTCAACAAAACACTACAATGATTAAAAGTAACTGCCATTTAGATTTAAAATTTAGCGACATTTGGTACTTTTGAGACCGTTTTGTGACGTTTACAACTTTACACCATCGTGACAGTCGTAAATCTAAAAAATTATGGTGTGGACCATCTCTAGACTCACCCTTTGGTAAAAATATTGCCTTAGAGTGATGCAACAGCAGTTTGTGCGAGAAGAGAATCCTTATTTGTAGCTTTGAAGAATATATGTATAATGATGTAACCAGTGTTAAGTCATTTGTTACATCTAATTTTGCACATACGAATTAAATTAACACACTAGATTTCAAAGAATTCACTGTTATGGTACTATAAATAATGTTAAGTAATGGGGCAATGAATCATATGCAAATGCATATTTTTTCTGGACATCCAAAAATAGAAACGGTTAAGTTATATTTACGAATCATAAAATTGCCAATCGTTTTTGCATTTTTTGCATATTTTACGAAAAAATACGTGTTTTTGCATATTTATGCGCATATTTTAACAAATTTTACAATTGGGTAATATTTTCTTTCTTTTTTATTACACAGTATTAATCTGAACTACAAAAAATTTTTTAAAACATTTTTAAATTAATTAAAATGTGGGAATTTTATATGAAAAGCAGATGCGCGCAAAAAAAATCTATTGCCATAGAGCAAAGCTCAACTGCCTGGCTCGATAAGGATTTCTACAAATATAAAGTTCTTCTTCTTTCTAACAACCCCTTCATGGTAAAGACGGCAAGGGAGTTATAACGATGTTCCATGTGAGTTGTTTATTGAATTGACGTTTATTAACGAAATCATTTCATTGGAATGAATTCTCTTATATCAAATGAAAAAAAGGTTTATTTTTAAAAACGCTTTCGCGTGTTCTAATTTTGAATAAAAGATTGCCTGGTATTCCGCTTCCTCCAGTAAAATTTGGCGAAGCAGTGAAAGAGATCCACGATTTCAATTCGACATCGATCGAGTATAAAAATGAATGTTGTGACCTTTTTTTGCCGAAATTCATGGAAATTTAGTTTTTTAATAACATTTTTAATACTATTTTGCCTGCATATTTTATATGTTGTTAGTGCATATTTTAAAATTTTTAGTACATGTTGCGCATATTTTCGATTTTAGTGTATACAAAGTCTTGCCCTATTGATCACTTTTCTGCTTGTATGGAAAAAGTCTCCTAACAAAGTTAAAAGTTTAGAGATTTCTTCATCAAAGTTATGTAAAAAATATATCACTGGAATATTTGGAGTACAAAAAATGAAAGTTGTGCACTTTTTTGCCCAAATTCATTCAAATTTTATTTTTAATAACATTTTAAATACTATTTATATTGCATATTTTATGTGTTTTATGCATATTGCGCATATTTTCGATTTTTAGTGCATAAAATTTCTTGTCCTATTGATCACTATTCTCGTTACATGGGAAAGGTCTTCTTACAAAGTTTAAAGTTAAAAGATTTCTTTATCGAAGTTATATAAAAAATATGTCATTGGAAAATTTGGATCCACTAGCTGTCCATTTTAGGGCAGTTTTTCTAGCATAACATTTAAGTAGAAATTAATAATAGAGAATTCCTTGTATATAAGAAAAATATAAGACTATTATCACATGTTTCTAAAATCCTTAGGAACTTTGGTAGATGCCTCTCAAGGACATTAGACATATTAAGGAATATTATGAATTCTTAAGGATATGTGTGTATATATTTCTTATTAGGGTAAGGACATTAGAAATATTTAGGAACATTATAACTATTTAAGGATATTTTTATGTATGCATATTTCATATGTCCTTGAGACATGTTAAGATGCCTCTCTATTAAAATTTTTGTACATATCCTTTATATATTTCTCTTCTTAGACATTGTGTTGGTATTTTTCCAAATAACTTAGAATATGGACTAAAAAGATATACAAATTTCAAAATATATATAATATAAGACAAATTTTTCTTTTTGAAGAAGGATGCAATTTTTGATACAGCTGTTGTAATATTTGTGGTTGAAGCCGAATTATAAATTCTTCTTATTTGTCACTCAACAAAATTATGTGGAAATCATTAGGGTAGGAAATCATACAAAACAAAATTGAAAATTTTCGTCCAACGTGCCTAAAAGCGCCCAGTGGACGAAAGTGCATGTCTGTCCTCATATTTCTACGACATAAAAAAGGTAATAGAAAATGTCTCTTTGAAATATGAGATCGAATAAATTGTATTAATATGAATAATTCAGCGTCTGATTATGAAGAATCATTACCTTCTCTTTTTCCCGAGAATATCAAAAACACAGAGTTAAAATATGCCAAAACTAATCTATCAATTCATCAATAATTCCTATTTCTCTTGCAAGAAGAGTGTACTTTTGCAATAAAGCAGTCCCTCCAGTCTTTACTTTTGTCGAAATTGTGTATAGATTATTTTTTTTAAATAAATCACCGCTATTTCTTGCAGGTATATATGGCTAATCATCAGCATCACATTGTGCCAAATAACCCCATCGACATTATCTCTCCCAATACAACTCCCATAATACAGTCATGTAGTATTCTCCATAATTCCTTTGTTTACATATCTTTTACTTTTTCCTATGGCGTTTTTTGTTGTTGTGGTTGCATTTTCCTGTCCTCAAAAAAATACCTATAAACACCTTACTGCAATTTTTGCCTCTTCAGTCAGTCATTTTCATTATCAGCCACCAAACAACCAGGCACTTGACCATTATATCTATCATAGCCAACAAACAGACTTGGCCGCCTATTGCAGTCGTGTATCAGTTACATTTGAGATAAAGGCAACAAAAATATATATATATACCTATAAGCCTGAAAATTATACATTATTATAGTGTTTTGTGGTAGATACGCTCCCCCTTTGACGTACATACTGCACGTACGTACTTACATACGTACATATAGCCAAGGAAGCTATGACCGTAAGTGTTTTCTTTCAGATTTACTTTTTTGCGCCGCAAACGAACGTTTCTTTGTTGCAACGCATTCGTAAAGGATGGGAAAATGAGTTAAATATGTGTGTGCGTTTTTTGTTGTTGTATTTTATGATTTTACTTTCTTGTCCAATTTCTTCAAATCATTGTGTTTTTTAAACTTTTACCATTTGGCCTATAATATTTTATTTGTCATAATTTCCGCTAGTTAAGTTTTTTTTTCTTACAATAGTATTTTATACTTACACTGATATCATGTTTTTATGACCGACAATTCAGGTGTTTTTTTTTTCGATAATCCAATTTTACAATCGCACTTACCTATAAAGATATAGAAAAGACAAAGATGTCTGTTAGTTATAATAAAATTGTTTATATCTTGTGAAAGTTCTAGCTTGTTAGTAGATTATGTGAAACAAAAGTATTTTAATTTGTTTATTTTATTGATGCTGTCGCTGTTGCTGCTGCTGTCTAATTAGAACCTTCAATTCTTTTGATATATTCTTCTTTTATTGGGTACAGGTGTTAAACAAAAGACTTAAGAAACGAACGTTAACCAAATGATTAGCATAGAAACTGTATTAGTTTATTGTGCTTTTTGTAGGAAGTCGTATTGTATTGACCTAGATTTTGCGATAGATCACAAGTGTATTCAAATCCGGTGTTTTGTTTACTGTTTATTGGCTGGCGTGAACTCTAGTGACCCGTGCGTTATGAGTTAGGGACAAGGGGTATATTTTTCGTTTTCTTTTTTATAGTCCCTTATACCAAAAAGTCTAAATACATTTCAGAATACAATGCACTGGGCCTTTGTTTGCAGGTATTGCCCAGAGTATTGCATATTTTTAAGAACTCTTGATGTTACTTACTTACTTACTTAGCTGGTACTTCTATGCAATCCCAGTGGATTATATACCGCACGTAGAAAAATATTATAAGCGCCTCGATCTTCTGCGCTTCTTCTCCAGTTAGTCACACCGAGTTCTGTAAGGTTCTCAGTAACCTGGTCTTTCCAACGGAGTTTTGGTCGCCCTCTTCTGCGCCGTCCATCGAGTTCATTGTCGAAGACTTTTCGAGCTGGAGCATTTTCATCCATGCGTACAACATGACCTAGCCAGCGCAGCCGTTGCACCTTAATGCGTTTGACCACGTCAATGTCAGTGTACAGCTCGTACAGCTCATGATTCATACGACGCCGATACTCTCCGTTAACGATGATGGGCCCATATATTTTACGGAGTATTTTTCTCTCGAATACCGCCAGAACCGATTCATCCGCTTGTGTCATAACCCAGGATTCTGAGCCATACATTAAGACAGGTAGAACCAGTATCTGGTATAGCTGGAGTTTTGTTCGTCGAGAGAGGGCTTTGTCATTGAATCGCTTGCTTAGTCCGTAGTAGCATTTATTTGCAAGCAGGATTCTTCTCCGGATTTCTAGGCTGACATTATTTGCTTTATTGATGGCGGATCCTAGGTAGACAAAGTTATCTACCACCTCGAAATTATAGTTGTCAACGTTCACGCAGTTTCCCAAACGAGTAGATTCTTTGTTCGTTGAAACTAATAACTTCGTTTTGTCCTCGTTCACCGTTAGGCCCATTTTCGCTGATTCCTTCTGTATACCTGAGAAGGCTGCAGTCACATCCCGCAGTTTTCGACCGATGATGTCTACGTCATCAGCGTACGCGAGTAGCATGTGGCTTTTGTTGAATATAGTGCCACTCGTGTTTACTGCAGCTTTTCTCATTATCATCTCCATCACAATGTTGAAGAGATCGCACGATAGGCCGTCGCCTTGTTTTAGGCCTCGTCTGGTATAGAATGGCTCCGTAAGGTCCTTGCCAATCTTCACTGAAGACTTCGTGTCAGTCAGCGTCATTCCGCAAAGACGTATCAGCTTCGCTGGAATACCAAACTCAGCCATGGCATCGAGTAATTTCTGCCGTATCGGGCTGTCGAAGGCAGCTTTATAGTCGACAAAAAGATGGTACGTGTCGATCTGTTTCTCTTGGGTCTTTTCCAGGATTTGCCGAAGTGTGAAAATCTGGTCAGTTGTTGATTTTCCGGGTCTAAAGCCACACTGATAAGGCCCGATCAGGTTGGATAACACTGGCTTTAGTCTTTCACATAGCACACTCGACAGGACCTTATATGCGATGGGTAGAAGGCTGATCCCGCGGTAGTTGGAGCACACACTTGGATCACCTTTTTTCAGCACAGGACATAATACGCTTACATTCCAATCGTCGGGCATGCACTCTTTAAGCCAAACCGTGCGCAGGAGCTGGTGCATGCTCGTTATCAGCTCCTCGCCACCGGACTTGAAGAGCTCTGCGGGCAGACCGTCGGCACCGGCTGCTTTGTTGTTTTTCAGCCGCGATATTGCTCTTCTTACCTCGGCTTGACTTGGTGGTGGGCAATCTAAGCCGTCGTCGACAATTGGCGTGATAACTTCACGTGCGCTGCCTTCTGGAACCAGCAGTTGCTGGAAGTGTTCTCTCCATATGTGCAGCACACTCTGCGTATCCGTGACCAGATTTCCATCACTGTCCTTACAGGTGGGGAGGCCATTACCGTATCCATTTGTTCTTATTTTCTGGTAAAATTTTCGGGCCTCACCTCTATCCCTGTATCGCTCTATATCCTCGTTCTCCCGTTCCTTCATCTGACGTTTTTTTCGCCTAAATAGCTGTCTCGCCCGTTTAGCTTTCTCCTTATGCCGTTCCCTAACAGCACGGGTCGCAATTGGCTGTAGCGTTGCCCTATAAGCAGCATCCAGTTCCTCAGACGCTATGCGACATTCTTCATCGTACCAGGATTCGTCTGAGCTCCGCTTTTCATATCCTAGCACGGTTGTTGCGGCGGTTGCCATGGAATGCGCAATATGCTGCCACTGTGTATCGGGAACGTCAGAAGTAGAGGCGTTGTGTCGTAAAAGTTGGGAGAGCTGGTTGGAGTAGGCAGTAGCTATCTCTGGGGTTTGCAGCTTCGCGATGTCCAGCTTTCTTTGTGTTTGGTTACGTGCGTTTTTCGCTCTGCTCAATCTTGTGCGCACCTTGGCTGCAACCAGGTAATGATCCGAGCCAATATTAGCACCACGAATCACACGCACGTCCATGACACTAGATGCATGTCTGCCATCGATTACCACATGATCAATTTGATTTTTGGTGTTTTGATCGGGGGATAGCCAAGTTGCCTTGTGGATATCTTTGTGCTGGAATCTGGTTCCACTCACTACCATGTTCCTTCCCGCTGCGAAGCTAACCAGCCTAAACCCGTTGTCTGACGTGTCGGTATGCAGGCTGAATTTGCCGATCGATGGACCAAGAACATCTTCCCTTCCTATTTTCGCATTAAAGTCTCCTAGAACAATTTTAATGTCGTGGCCAGGGCAGCGGTCGTATGTTTCCTCTAGGCGCTCGTAAAATGCATCTTTAATCTTTGATGTTACTTTGTGCAAAATTTCATATCATACCAAATGTAACTTATATGAAGTGTACTCTAGCCATAGTTTCATGCAGAGTACATATTTTATATATACAAAACTTTATCATATACAAAACTTTCAATTATCGCTATCTCCTCAACTAAGCATCCAATCCAATCGCTAAAAAGGACTATGTCACTAATATATAGTTTGGAACTCATATTGTAATGGCTAGGAAGCCGTCCATATTTAGATGAACAAGTTTAAATGCAGTTATCTCCTAAACTAATTGTCCGATCGCAAAAAGCAGCTTAAGTTATGATCACCATACACTAGTTGGGAAATAACCCAGTTACAGTTGGGATCTAATTTTGTAATAAATTGGAATCTCACCTCGAAATGAGTGCGAAGCCATCGATATTCATATGAAAAACTTTGTGCCTTTTTTTCCTATGCTAAACGTAGAAAGGAGGTTAATTTGTGGTCATATTGATACCATAATTCTAAACCATGATAATTGTAAAATGTAAAATATAAGGAAATGTATTTAAAGTTTGTGAGTAATATAAATTCCACTTATACAGCCATGTTTTTTTACCTTTTTGACGATTTTGCTCTGTTTTTAAATCGAATTGTTTTTCAGAACATGGCTGATATACTAAGTTAAGATTTCTGTATGGATGAACAGGATATACATTGAATGGATTAATATATCGATATTCATATCTTTTCATATTTCATATTCCGAAAAACCGAGTGAAACCGGTTAACCCGGTTTTTTAGTAAATCATGTATTCGAAAACCGATTTGTTGGAAAAATTCATTTTTCGAATAAACCGGAAACCGGTTTTCTGAAAAATTCAAGAATTTGAACACTATAGTCACACCCGTCCCTGGGTAAAAAATTTAAAAAAAACCATAATAAACACAAGATTTGTTTTTCTTAAATATGATTGACATGAAATTTGATTGCTACTGGCCATGGTAAAGACCAGTAAAAGTGCATTAGGGTGTTAAGTTACGGGGTAGGTATGTTAGAGAAAAATGTAAGGAAGGAAATACTAGTGGGGTGGGTCATACATTTTACCCCTTTAGGAGGCACCATGGAAGCGGCAAGAAAAAAATAGAAATAAAAAATTGTATGGAAACCACCTTAAGGGTTGAAAATATAGGGCAGATTTATTTTGAGAAACTGTTGTGGTTGCAAAAATATTGGGGGTCGTTCATACATTTGACTCCTCTAGGTGCTGCTTATGGGCAGTTAGACCGGTGGAATCAAATTCTATAAAAATTTGATTTTTGTATAGAAACCCCCTTAGGGAGTGAAGATGGGGGTAGGTATTTTTGGAATAAATGATAGGTGGAAAAAATGAGAGGTGGTCGGTCACTTATTTAAAACCTCTAGGGGGCAGTTTCGGCGCTTGATGTGGGGTTTTTCCCCAATACGACAAGTTTCTAGTCGGGGCTCGATTTTGATTTTAAACCCATGGTTTCTTGGGCAAATTTTCTTAAAATTCATAGTAGATTACGATTTTTGGTCGACAAAAAAAATAGACTAATGATGATGAATACGACAGCACAGATAACGTTTAAATATGTATGATATTATTTTCTTAAAATGGTCGTAAAATGGTGTCACACCCGTCTTTTTTCTAAAATGTTTTTTTTTTTTTTATTAAAAAAAGTAGTTTTTTGCGAACAAAATGTACTTTACACAATAAAAAACAATATAAACAATTAGCTACATCACAGTAATTGTGGACTTTCTGCGGAGAACTGTACAGTATTTAACCTGAATGTCATAATTTTGTAAAAGCTGAAATTCCTAAGGTCACACCCGTCGTTGTCTTCTAATGGACATTCTGAGCAGAAATAAAGTTCTTTCAGTGGTTACCTGTTACAAAATGTTTTAAAACTTAAAATTCTTGGTAATCGCAACTTCTTTTTAATAATAAATTTACTATTTATGAATTATAACCAAAATGTGAGTAACATGGTCACACCCGTCCCAATGGAATTGCCTATTTGTATTATATTTTGGCCCAGAAAATATGAATTTAGCTAACATTAAGCTTTTTAATGTTACTACTAATCCTCTACAATCTCTAGTTTACAATTCTGTCTAGTTATTGTATTCCCGTTCAATTACATTGATACGTTGCAATAAATAGTTGATTAGAGATTCTCTAGATAACATTGATGGGAATTCGTTCAAAACAATTATATGATGCAATATACAATAAACACTTAAATACTAATAATTTTCAGTTAATCTAAACAATATTCGAATAATTAAACCCCGACCAGTATAAAGACAATTAATTTTGCAATAATAACTTAATCACAACCATTCCCGACATCTTGATCAAATTCATAGCAAAGATCATAAGTATAACAAAAGATTTTCTGCAAAACATTTCAAAAGACAAGTGTAATCGCCTGTCAGACTGAGAGCAAAAAACACATTAGCTATTAGAGACACACACATACGTAGATAATATATGTATCAGTTAAACACTGCCACCGTAGAGGTTCGTCCGTCCGTCCATTCGTCCCTCCTTTGCTGTATGTATCTTACTAAACATCCATTCAACCTTATACAATGTCTTGCGCCATTGTATCACAAAATGAGATAATATTTAATATGAATTATTACCATCATTATATAGAAACACATATGAAAACAGTTATCATAATGCTTGTATACCACAAATAGATAGTTATGTATACACTACTACACACAGGCAGGCGCTACATTCAACCTACATACGCGTTCATACAACTTCAACCTATGGCGGTGTGAGTGTGTATGTTAGTGACTAGCAGTAGCATGAGGTCTTAACGTTTATTCACTTGTTTTGTTTATTATATAACCATACAAATAAGCCGGCAAACAAATACAATATCGAGTTCAAAGAACAAACAATGGAGTTATAATCTAAATTTTTATAGCGGTCGCAATAATATAAAGCCAGCGCATAGGATACAAACAAGAAAACCCGCAACTTAGACAATAACCCAGCACATAGCTACAAAATATATATATAGTCTAAAAGTCTTTTAGCATAAGAACACAAACTACTTGTTGCTTTTTGTTTTTTTTTTTACAAATTTCCGTTTAAAGACTTCTTGTTTTAAGTCTTGACAAAAAAAATAGTTACATAAGTGTTTTTCTTTTTTACCTACAAAACAAACAACAACAAAACTACTTAACACAGGTTAAAGTACTTTATGGTCCTATGCACCCAGGGTATATGAAAGGCAGGCCCAACTTTGGAACACTTGTTTTCGTACATGAACAGACACACATTATATCGTCATGTTTTTATTAGTATTTCATTCTTTTTTTTTAGGATTCCGTCGGCATAGTGTTCTATCTCACGTAATAATGACCTTCAGTACTTACTACTAAGTTTTTAATGCAGAACCATAAACTGACAAACTTTTTACATAAGACAATTGTTAGTCTGCCTGAAGTACATTGGGCCATACATACATACATACCAACATGAAAATTGTTTTACGCTTTATGAGTTTTGTGAAGTTCATCCGATGAGGAAGTATAAAAAGTCAAGATAATATTAAAATGTTTGCAATGAAATAGAAATAGAGTACAAGATAGATAATAAGGCATTAATTTGAAAGGTGAATGTAGTTATATACACGTGGTGTAATTAAATTTGGTAGTGCTATTATTTACATATATATGCAAATACATGTATGAATCAATATTTCGTTTTATAATGTTTCAGACTTTATTTCCATTTATTTTAAACTAAATGTCTCTTCAAAAAAAAAATAAAATGTATCTGCTATGTCAATTGTTACTGGAACGTCGAATACCAACTGACACAGCAGATAAATTGGATTGGACAAAATCGATAGAAATATATATGTATATTTTTCATAATTTGCCAGTGATATATTTTATTGTTTCTCAAGAAGTTGAAGACATCATCATGAAACTTACTGGGGGGCTTAACAAAAATTTAATCTACTATCGGAAAATAAAATAAAAAATTAGATGTGCATTTTTTCTTTATTTAAAATTTAAAAAAAATTACAAGAGAGCTTTTGTGTGTTCTGCTGGCTTTTTTTGTGATTCGAGGATTCTATCTTCGCACCATTGGGTAAAGTTCTCATTAGCTTTGAGATGTTTGCTTCCTTTAAGGTTGTGATGATAGCGGAGAAGTCACAGCAGAGGGCGCTGACGAGACATTGTGGATAATGTCGAAATGAAGTCATACGCTTAACCTAACCGAACTATGACAATATCAACTTTAAAAAATCGTACTATTTTATTCTGAATAGTAGAATTTTTTTTTTGAAATTAATAAATACAGACCAAAATCAGAAGAGTTTTAACAATTTTTTTAAATTTTTCATAGGGCCAAATCTTAATTTTGTTTAAAACTTTTTCTGAGCTCTCAAAGTAAATTTTTGCAAAATTTCGTAAAATTCAGCGAGAAGACCCAAAACTCATGTTATTACTCTCATATCTGAATTACTAGGTAGGATACGCATAACAAAAAGTAATAAAACTGCTGCCAAGGAGTAAAAAATATATATATTGATCAATTTTATCTATATACCTTGTTCCTACGATAGATTGAAGCACTTGAAAACACACAACATGACGAACAAACTACTGGGCTTGAGTAAGGCTAAAGTGGAAGAAACTAAAAAGTTCCATTTAGTTTACAACAGTGATTGGAATCCAATAGCCTAGCGAGGACGACAATAATCTCTTTTTTCACACATACACGATCGGACCATTTACACATACTCGAAAGTTTTATTTGATTCAAAAATGGTAGTCTCTGCTTGAGTGTTATGAAAGCAGCACCACACACGCTTGTTAGGCATACAATACAAAAACACACACAAGTACGGATAGAGAAACAATGTTTAACGATTGTTGGGAGAACATAACATTTTCTCCGCGTACAATTGAACAGCGCTGACGCTTTTTATGCTACTGCACACAAGCACACCATATTTTTGTGTGCGTGCATTCGGTTATGCCTACCACAGGTCTACAAGAAAAGGAATGGAAATGGATACGGCATATGCCCTACAGTATATGTTGGCACAATGGAAATAAAATTTAGATTGGCATCACATAAAACTGACCACAAAGTGACTTGAAATCCATTGGATCAATGAAACTATACTAGAAGCCCTCTTACTCCTCGTACTCTTACATCACACTAACCAAATTTAAACGACGTAGTGAATGAGAAGAATTACACCCAGTTATATCCTTTTAATTAGGGCAAGGAATCTTATGCAAATGCATATTATTTCTGGGCATCCGTAAATAGAAACGATGAAGTTATCTTTACGAATCATAAAATTTCCTTTAAAATACCATTGAATCGTTTTTGCATATAAATGCATGTTTTACCATTTTCATTTACCCTACATGGCAAGGGGATTACAAAGCTGTTGTGTTGTGACTTGTTTATAGAATTGATGTTTTTAAAAGAAGTCATTTTATTGAACTGAATACTCTAATGTCAAATGAAAAAAAAAAAATCTCTTTAAAAACGACTTTGCGTGTTCAGATTTTGAATGAATAATGAAAGAGCCAATTATAAGAAGATTGGGAACGTGGCTTAGGGCAGTTAAATATTATACCAAGAATTTCGAAGAATTTATCGATGCAGTGAAGGAGCTCCACGATTCCGATTCGACATCGATTTAAAGTTAATATTAATTTTTTACGTACATATACGAGTTTAAAAATTTATTTTTTACAAAATTAATAAAATTTGAAATAATTTTTAAAATGCATGTTTTATGTGTTTTAGTGCATATTTTGAATTTTAAGTGAATTTTATATGCGCATATTTTCAATTTTTTAGTGCATAAAATTCCATGCCCCACATATAATAAATACAACACCATAAATACATTAATCAATTGAATAAGAGACCATGCTCAATTTGGAATTTAACCCACTTGCATCCCCCTAAGCCACCAAAAATCCCTTAAAGAAAAGATAATCTTTTCTTTTGAGCAAAAATAAAAAAATTTAAAAAATGGCTGCAAATTTGAAAAAAATTCAAAAAAGTTTTTGAACTTGTCTGATGTTAACAAACTGGGGGTATTACAATACCGAGGGTATGCAGTATTAGTAAGGTATGTTGTTGATTTATCTAGTTTCTCAGTATAAGTTTTGTTTTTAAGTTTTTAGAAACATGTACACACAAATAGGAAAAAATGCAAAATAGTGCATATGCTTAAAATTGAAAAAGCATTGTTTTGAATTACAAAACACTAATTTTGATATAAGCCCCTAACAAGCTCCTCCACAATTATATTGTTCAAAACTAAACATTATGAATTAACATTTTCCAACATTATAAATAGAAAATCAATCAAATATTAAAAGTATTCATGGATATTTTTCTTTTAATTTCTTTACCATCATTTTTTTTTTAAGAATTCGTATATTTGAAATATATTTTGAACATCTTAATAAAAAAAAAATACTTTTTAATATTTGTTACAGTTTGTCCATATTTTTGCATTTTTCGCTTAAAACAATTTTTTAACATGAGCTATTTTAAATGTTTATGTTTTGAATAATTTCCAATATTTTTAATAATTGCATTAACTATTGATTTTTGAAAAAAGTACTTTACATTGTTTTTACCTATCCGACTAATACACCACACTACCCTCGTTCAAAAAAAGCAAATCGTCCTCAGACAGCATCCTCTCCTTTCACAATATATGCAGCACTAACACTGCATATTGTTGGCCTAACAAAACCATATAATGAAAAACGAAATCTCAATACAAATAAGCTTTCTTTCTTCCCCGCTTTCCTTCTGTGCCATAATAACTACACAACAAAATCGTCTTATTGTTTAAGATAATAATAGTTTTTGTAGATATTTCAATAAAAAAAAAAACGAAAAAAAAACTGTTTTTATTGCCTGCACAAAAAAGAAAACCAAGTCAAACCTTATTTTGATATGATAGTTATGCATGGCTAATCAATATTTTGTTCTGGTAACTTCATTTTGATTCTGTGTTTCAATTCTTTTTTTTAATGTTTAGTATTACAAGTCTATGCTTGCTCTATCTAGTTTGTTTCCAATTCTGTTGTCTATTCTCCCTCCAAGTATATCCATCTCTAAGTTGTGGACTTTCTTTTGTGCTTAAAGGCTAAAGTTCTCTTTTTTGCCAAGACGAACGAACAAAACAATCAAAGGCAACAAATGAAGTCTTAATAAAGTTGTTGTACACAACCCCAACATTTGCTGTTATTACTATTGTTGGGTGGTTGCAACCAACTGCCGCGTTGTGTTGCACTCTTAAGGAATTGCAAAAAAAAAAGATGTCTATTGTAGAACTATTGAAGCACGAAGAACTATAGCCGCCACCTAAAAGAAAAAGTACACGGGAACGGACGGATAGATGGACGAAATAAATGAAGATGAAGAAGAAAAAACAACACAACACTAACAACAGTAACATTCATTGGAACAGGTGACTGGGTTTCATTGCGAAATCAAACAGGAAGAAGAGTAACAAACAAAACAAAAACGCTATAGGAACTATGGTTGGTAAGGTTTGAACGGAGTTCATTGTTTCGTAATGTTTCAATAGCATTGAAATTCCTTAACCATTCATATGGTCGTGTTGTAGATTTATGGATACAAAGAACTGGATAAAATGCATTACCCAACGCCCCATGTTGAGAGTTAAATCAATTTTTACTGCCTATAGTTTAGTTTAAATAGTTGGAGATCTTAAATGGATATATGGATTAGATTCTTGTTGGTATGATTGAAATAGTGGGCGTCTGTTATGAGCTATAAGCTTTGCCATCACTTGTATGATGGCAATGCAGACAGGGGGGGTCTAGTTGTTGTTGTGCCAGAATTAGATCGTTAATATTGCTATTAAGTAAGAGTAGAGTGTTTTAGTGTGATTTGAGTTGTTTGAAAGGATCTTTTAGTTTATTGCCAATACTTTGGGAAATGCCAGCAAGAGTGTTGTTAACAAAAGTTTGGTGGAATAAGGTAACCACATGACAGTGCTGTTATCTTTTTATTTGTTACTAGCTGACCCGGCCAAACGTTGCTTTGCCACAGTTACGGTGCAAAAACACAAAAAAAAAACTAAATATTGCGCCATATGTCGGACGAACTTCACAGAAACACTACTCACGGCCCATAGAGCATGCATATAAAATTTGGTCAAAATCGGTCCAGTAGTTTTTGAGTTTAGCGATCACGAACATACACGTTATTTTTTATATGTTGAGACTAGCATTCCCGGCTCGCGTTGCTTTACTCGTACTTACAACGAATTATGAAGAATTGCTTAAGAATTAAACCAATACAGGCAAAATTTTAACGCTTCATAAGACGAACGAACACCCCACTTATGTGATTTTAGCTTTATTCGATTAGATAAAGTCCCTCTTCTCCCTTTTTGTACCTAATAGTGTGAATTTCGTATCGCACATCTGAAATAGACGTTTGGTCAGGGTGATGTTACCAGTTAAATCCCATTTTGACCTTTAACCTCAAAATGTTCAAATTCCTAAAAACCCTAACTGGCGGCCCTATACTTCTGTAGTTACCAATTCTTCTCTTCATCGCCCTCTATCCCCAAAAAGGCATTTATTCTTGTAAGACCAACATATCTATCAAATCTCAACTTTGCACCTATAATGGTTTATGTAATACAGCCATTTCAAATTTTGAGCTCTATTGGTCAGCGCCACGCCCATCTTACCCCCTTGCAGGCCGAATTTCCAAAAATCCCTTCTTAGTGCGCGCCTACGTCATACAAGGAACTTACATTCCAATTAACATTCCAAGGTTCTATATACAGCCGTTTGGCCTGGGGAATGATAAGTCAGTCACCCAAGCCTTTTATATATATAGATTAAGAATAAATTTTGTACAAGACTGCTACATTAGAAGTTGAATTTGTGTTGTCTAATCTTTGAATGGCTCTTTTGATATAAATTTGAATTTGAGACTGTCAAAAATGTCTAAGAAGCTTTTGCTCCAGGATAGAAATAAATGCCAAAAAGTCTGAAGAATTAATAAGACATTCGAACATAAAAGTCTTTAATGATTTGTCAGACAAATTTGCCATAAACCAGGCAAAAATTACTTCAAAGTCGCTTAACCTTTGGTAAACTCTCTATAGGTCATGCCTATTAAAAAGCGTTGCCATAGTACCTGCTTCCTCTAAAATCACTTCCGTCCTAGCATGACGGTGATTTATGATAGAACTCAGCGCCGGTTTCCCAAAATTGTAACCTGCTCCACAAAAACTCACAGTCACTTTAGTAATTTGTTACCCATTACTTCTTAAGCCTCCATAGGCATCAAGCCGAAAACAAAGTTTGTGTCTTAAGTCTTTTGTCTCTGGGTATCACATTTAACACCCGCCTTACCATAACTTTAACAAAGTTTTTGTCTTAAGTCTTTTGTTTGTGTATCACATTTAACGCCGCCTTACTACCTTAACTTTTCGACACAGCATTTAGAGAAAAGTTTTCCAGCAACATTCTTAACTTACTCTACTTTCTTTGTTAAATGCCAGAATAGAATAGGAAAACAAATAAACTAATACTTTGGAACAAGATAAACAGTAAACAGTAACAGCGGGTAGGAAAAGCAACACGAAACTTGTTAGTGAGGCATGTGCCGCAATTTGAAAGAAACAAACAACAAATTGTTGAATAATGAAACATGACAAATAAGAAATTTCCATTATAGAAAATTATGATAACAACACTTAACATGATTTGGAATTAGTGATGTAGACTTTGTAGTTACAGGTTAACGCCTCTAAGAAAAATGATGGAAAAAAAGCCGCAAGAAAATTTGTAAGATTTTGATTAGATGAACTGAAAGATTTGTAACAATGGTGTTAAGACTTGCGCCAGTCAGACAGCTACTATGTCTACTGATTTGTTAGAGCCTCAAACAGTTACAAAAAAAATTCTATAACCACAAAACATAACAAACGTTATGAATGGAACCAAAAGCTGTGGGAATATATCGAAACTGGGGAGTGACTCAAGTGAATGTGGGCATTGAACATTGATTAATCTGTAAGATCTACATGTTTAAACTTTCTTTCTCCGTCTTGTTTAGCACCAGACATTTATTGTTTTTTTTTTAAAGCAGAAAATAAGAAAACAATTTACTTCAAAAAAGTTCTCACAATTATGTTACCAATATATTGTGCAGATATTTTTGCTGATTTTTTCATTTAAATGTGTACATTGTTCTTATTTCCGTCCAAAAACATGATTTTAACAATACTCACCGCAATCACCCATAACAACGTCGCAGTAATATTAAACATTTATCATTGGCGTAGCCTGGGCGGGGCCGCGTGTAACGTCAAAGTGGTTGTTCGACACCAACAATAAAATCACATCCCAACAACTGCCACCACAGACTGGCAACTTAAAACAGGCCAACATATGTACATAAATTACAGATAACATTTTTAAATCAAAACAACACCGAAAGGCAGAACTTTTTTTTGTATCGAAAAAGTTCTCGTAAAAAAAAACTTTCACCAAGTCCCATTGAATCTTAATCACCTTCCGAGTAAAAAGGGAGAAATGCTTTCAGATAAATTTAGCACTGTCATCTTGGCAAAATACCCAAGTAACAGGCAGGCAGGCAGGCTGGCAACAACAATTACCAGCCGCTCACAGAACCTCATATAATAATAAATGACCAAAAATAATCTTTTTGAAATTGAAATTCTTTGAATGTTTGTGGTTTTGTGGTGACGCAAAAGGTGACTCTGACATCTTGCCGTCTTTCACTACCAAGAAGATGTTGCTGCAGTAACAGAAAGCCAACAGCTTTCATTACTACACCCAAGAGTACGACTACGAGACGACGACGACTCATTGTTTTCTTAAGTGACACACATATTTTCAAGAGGAAATTCTAGTTCAATTTAAAGGTAGATTGTTAGATGTTCATTTAGCGAGTGTTTATTTGTATAACAACACAAAATTTTGTGATTTGTTGTCATTGAAAAACTTATCAAAACAACAACAACAACAACACTGCTCAGTTAATAGCGTTGATTGTGTTATGGTGTTATAAAGTTTGTTTCTTAAGTCTTTTGTTTTGGACAAGTTCTATTTTCCACTCATAAAAACAACAACGTACGACACGAGCTACAATTTCTGCATTAACATGTTATTGTAGCTTATGCTGTTGATAATGACAACGTTTTATTAAGCGACGTCATTAAAATATTTTAATCTTTTTTTTATTTTAGAGAAATAAAGTTTCTATAGAAAGTGTTATGATATGTCTTAGAAAGTTTTAAGGTCTTTTCAGTTGGTGTAATGACAGTTTTACTCGTAATCGTTTGTGTTTAAGTCATAATATTTATCATGGGATTTCTAGTTAAGTCGTCAAGCGCACATATGCAGATACAGATACATCTACTTTTCGCAGATATATGCGATGTAATACAAATATTTTTATTTTTGTTATTCAGAGTAATTCAGCAGCGAAAGTGTTATACGAAGATCTTCCAACAGGTTTGTTTTATTATTTTATACTCAGTAAGCGATAAAAGTTTATAGCTTTAAAATACAACAATTTGTTTGTTGTTGGTATATGTGCCCGTGATGAAAAATGTTGATATGCTAAGTTCAAACAGATTTTTGAAATTTTATATTATAAGGGAAGTTGTTTTTTATAGCCGTTGAGGTAGAAGTTTTAGCAAAGGCTGATACTTTACAATAAAGGAAGACTAAATAAAAAAAAATATAAATATATTTTGTCTTATGTGAAAATATAAAATACTAGTAGACCCGGCAATGCCTCGCTATGGCATAATAGTCGCAAATTAAAAATATTAAATAACATATTATATGGAATTGCCTCACAGTTATAAGTGCTACCAAATTCCACTTTTAAACATACTTTGGGAAAGCTTCCTAAGCTCGATAACTTACTTTAGTCATTTACCCTCCACCTACTTAACAATATTATATTATCTGTATTCAAATATTACCTTACATAGTCCTAAAAATCATTTTTTGGACGTCCCTTTCACCCACCGAATGCAAATAAAATGTTCGCCTTCATACGCGTTGCTGTACTGTCGAGCGGTATCTGTGTATTGAATTGCTTAAAATATTGCCGAGTATATATGTATGCATAGTTGTAGTATCGATTGATCAAATTTTATTACTCTAGCTGGGGTTAAAAAACACTTCTAGCACATAAAACCCGCCCCACTGCTACGTTTTATCTGCATATCAAATTTTATCGCTGTAATCCTAAAAACTAGTTTGTCACGCCTCCATCCGAAATAAAAATTTCGTCTACATATTCATATCTGTTGTAACGAGTGTGGAAATGTGCACTAAATTTCATCTCTTCGCCACACCCTTAATGAAAAATGAACGTATAATGCCGAGTAATATCAGAATACTCGTACCAAATTGTTCTAATTTAGGCCTAAAACACAATTAGACCACGCCCATTCCGCCCACTGATTGAGACTTTTTTGTTGTGTTGTGCTGAGTAAAATCTATATATCAAGTTGTATATCTCTAGGGCTAAAATACAGTTTTGCCACGCCCGCATCGCCCTCTGATCAAAAATTAATATGTCGTCTGTATATTCATAATTGTGTTGCAGTTTGATCACACAGTGGGCGGAGTGCCCACTGAGTGACATTTTTTAATAGTTGTGCTGAGTAATATCTATATATCAAGTTTTATATCTCTAGGACTAAAATACAGTTTTGCCACGCCCATTTTCCCAGTGATTGAAACTACAAACTTCGTCTGCAAATTTTAACCAGTCCTGCCTGTATCTGTGTACTAAATTGTATATCTCTAGCGCTAAAATACAGGTTAGCAACGCCCGCATCGCCCCCTGAACGGAAATTAAAATTTCGTCTGCATATTCATAATTGTGTTGCAGGGTACTATCAGGATGTTTAATTTTATGTTTATAGGACTTAAATTCACGTTGGCCACGCCCTTTCTGCCCACTCACCGAAAATAAAAATTTCGCCTGCAAATTTGAACCTGAAGTGTCTGGTTCTATTTGTGCACCAAATTTGATCTTCATAGCTCAAAAAAATTTTTGCCACGCCCAAACCTCCCATTTAATCCGAAATTTAATTAAAATATAAGCTATTGTATTTTCCATATAGAACATTAAAGTGCGAATTCTGTAAAGAAATTTAGGTTTTAGAGGGTTTTATAGGAATATTAGATCAAAAGAGGCGTGGCGCCGTCCATTAACCAACGAGACGTAATCCTCCTCGTACCAGTAACATATGTGGCAAATCACATCTTGTACCTTTAATGGCTCGTGAGATATGATGTGACTCGCTCCCCCCATTTTCTAACTTTTTTTATGTAGCCATATAGAGGCCCTGCGAACAGTAACTCGCAGTGAAAATTTCATTACAATCGGTCCATTTATTTGGCCAATTTACCGATTTTTCAAGAAAGGGTGTGGCACCGCCCACTTTCCGCAAACAAAAATAATTTTTTGTGTACGACCAACACATGTACCAAATCTCGATTCCGTGCCTTTAATAGCTTATGAGATACAGCCATTCAAAATTTCATTACAATCGGTCCATTTTTTTGGCCAATATATTGATATTTCAAGAAGGGGTGTGGCACCGCCCCCTTTCCACAAACAAAATTTATTTTTCGTTATGAGAAGCAGCTATTTCAAATTTCGAGTGATATGGGGCGGTGCCACTCCCTTTTTATCATCTTGCAGTTTGAATATCCAAAAAGCCATTCTTAAGTCAAAAAAACTGAAAAGCAAAACTGCTACCTTGAAAAACACCTGCATTCATATTTCCAATGTCCTCCAGCACAGACAAACTTCACAAAAAAACACATTACATATATGCGCTAATTCAGCCATTAGGCCCTATCCAACACAACACGCACACAAACAACAATAAAATCATAAAATCACTTTAGATTTATTTCAATTTTATATCAATTTCTCTTTATTATATAGGTTAGCATTACAACAAAAACCACATATCTACATTTTGCGCCACCCAACCATTTAAATGACATCATAAAAAACGAATCAATAAAATTTAATTAAAAATATCTTCTTTTGCATGATGCGCCACACAATAAACAATGGGATTTCTATGTAAACCATAAATGGCACAGTAAAATATTACAGCAATTTATTAATTGCTAAAATTGATATCATTCTGTTTTATTGTTTTTTTTTATATAAAAGGACTTAATTCAGACGCCGCTACTATAGGATTTTTCGCTATGTTCATTGCCACATAGATTTATCTATGCACTTGTAGCAATTAAAGAGGACGAGGCATCGTAAAAGGGTTGCACAGATTTGATTATTTGTTTGTTTAGTCCCCCATCCACTCATTCTTGCCGTCGTTGTTGTTGTTTGTTTTTTTCAGTGCTTTGCTTAAGAATTTATTAACGTGGTGTGAATTTTATGGAAAAATCATTTAAAAGGTTTTTACTGCTAGGGCTTTAAGAAACGACATAAAAAACAAAGCACACACAACGACAGCCGCATAGTAAAATAACTTTTAAGTCCTTTGGGGCGGTAGTGCATAAGAAGCGCAAAAGAAACATAGCAAAGGAGTTTCTTGAAAAAGTCACACTTGCGGCGAATATTTGATGCCCTTCACCACCAGCAGCAGCACTTGATGTAAATTGTATCTTATGCATTGCTTGTTTTTTTGGGTTGTGTTGTATGCTAACATGTTTACTTTGAGCTAGTTCTTGGACACAGCATCTGAAAAATTAATAACGCCTAATCACTGTCAAATTTACGATTTTTACAAGTGCTTATCCATCATGTTGTTAACTCCCTTGGTCTAAACTGTTATCTTCTATGAAAATTTACAAAAGTATTTTTAGTCCTAAGGTCTTTAAACCGTTCTCTAAATTCTCTGGCATACACATCTGTGCAATTCTTACATACAGGAATGTATGTAATTCGTGTTAAATTTTGATTGATATGTGTCTGCAATTAAACTCAGCTTAAAAGTCTAGAGCGCTAACAACAACAGCAGGAGCGAAAAAAATCGAAACTGTGGTATTTTTAAACAACCAACACCACCACCACTACCACCAACAACTATGGCAGACCGATTTTCCTTTTTAAAATCTCATCAAATACTCGGCAAGAAAAAAATTAGTCTACCAACTACTAGTATATATGCAACATGTTGCATGAATGACTTTGGCTCATGCGAGATGTAAAGTGAAATAATCCACAGTATCAACAATGTAAAGTGTGTGTGCAAGTGTAGGTTTGTAACTAGATGCCTTTGTGACTGCCTGACTGAATGACGGCCTTACAGAGACTATGGCGACAGACGGATATGCTTAAGATTGAAAGTAAAGTTTTGTTGTGGCAAGTATCAGGTTCAAATTGATTATAGGGTAGGGTATAGTCGCATATTGGGAAACACTTCATGGTGGGGTTGGTGGGGAAGAGAGGGTGTCACACGAGACAAAACAAACAATGCAAATAATATATTGACAATAGCTTTTGCTTCAAAGAGATAAAATTTATGAAAAATTATTCGAAAACTTATTTAAAAAATTAAATCGACATTTACGGTTTTAGAAAAAAATCCTAACTAAAAAAATAAGATGGAACAGATTAACAATATTTTTTGTCTGGTGCATTCAAACTCTGTTTTTTGAAGAAAAGACCAAGCTCAAACTGAGACTAAAGGTGGATTGTCGGATAAGCTGTCTTCGACAAAATTGTTTTAAATAATTCAAGCTTGTCCGAAAACCCTTTAATAGCTTGTCGAAAATCTATTTAACCCATTAAAACAAGACTCAAAGTAAAAAAAAATACTTTAAAAATTTTTTTATGAAATCGTCAATATAACTAAAAAAATTAATGAAGCAGTTCTTCGATAACTCATGTCCGAATTAGAGAAAAACCGTCGAGTCCGGTCTTGTCTTTTTTTCGACAACTACAGTGTAATTTTAGACGTATTCAACACGCTTAAAATTTGGTTGTCATCCTTTTTCCGTTGTTTTTATATATCATAATTTTCTTAGCATCCCTCCATTTTCTATTCCTTTCCCTCTTTATCCCTTTCTTCTCTCATATTTTCATTTATTTCCTTTAAGTTTTATTTCTTAGTTGACGCTTTCTATTTTTGACATGTGTAGAAAAAATTTCACTCCAGCTTTCGTGTGAAGGGTGTGACCAAATATTGTTCATAACAAAATACTCGAATATTAAAATGGATGTTCGGTATATGTATGATGAAAGGTATAAGACTCTTCTTTCCAAAACAGTTGAGAAATCAAAACTTGGTTTAAAATTGCCTGAGTTATAAGCTTATAAGTGAGAAATGATCCTAAAACCCGGTTTTTGAACTGTAAGTCAAGACTTTGAGGGTGTTAGGAAACTTTTCTATACAGGTTCATGTTGCACTCGACCAGACCTACAACATGCACTACGTCACTCCCCAAGTTCCAAATGACTGTCACATAGTGCAATTGCTCTTACTTTGTTATTGTCGGAAAGTATCAAGGGTTTATTATGTTAGGTAACAATTTTATTAAAATCTTTTAATTTGTACTGTGACGGGTGTGACTGAAAATTTAAATATTTCTATAACCTCACAAAACTATTATTATAAAAGTCATACAAAGTCGAAACTTCAACAAAACCCAAACAAGAATTTAGTCTTTTCAAAGATAAACAGCCATGTTCTGGAAAACAATTCGGTCTGGAAACAGAGGAAAATCGGTAAAAAGGTAATACTTTTTAGTAAAATTTTTCCGATTTTGCTCTGTTTTCAAACCGAATTGTTTTCCAGAACATGGATGAAAGACTTTTATTCATAAAGAGAAAGTGTAAGTTCAAACATTTAATGAAGAAAAGCAGAATGTATATGTTTATTTCCAAGTGTTTTTACAAGATAACACGGTATTTGTTGATTAAGAACCGAATTCTGTTTTGAAAGTTATTTGGGACGCTGAATCCGAATCTGCACTTTCTATCAGCACGCCTTTTTTATTATCGTGTAAAAGCAGATAAACCCTCAGAAAACCTATATCTTTGGGACGCTGAATGCGAATTTGCATCTATCAGCTCGAATTTTCGTGATATACCGTTGTGTCGAAATTGCTCAGATTCCACTTCATTTATTTGCTTAATTTTAAAACGGTTCAACATACTCAATTAAATGCGAAATTCAAAATTCGTCAAGAAAATTATCTTTAAGCCGCACCTACATTGGTTTAACATTTGCCCAGTAGTTTTAGAGATATCGTTGAAGTTTTGAAAAAAAAAATCAACAATTCTATAACAAAAAGAGAATTTTTGTTCTTTAACAATTCATAAAAAAAATAAAACTGCGACAAAGTTTCCACATTTGGTCTAAAATCAAGTTGTTTGAATGAAATGAGCTTTACTTTATTGAAATCGGTCCACAACTTTTGATTTTATTCACAATTTGCTGAGCAAACTGACTTGATAAAAATCGCGAATTCCAACTTTAGGATTTGAGTACAAATATCAATACACTTAACGAGACCGTGCCCAAAATCAGTACTTAGTAAAGCTATAACTTGATAAAGTTTTAGAGAAAAAAGTCAAAGTCTAGCCATGTCTCTTCTGGCACCTTCCACGCGCTCGTGTCCAAATTCTGTTTTTAGTAAAACTATAAGAGGTTAAAGTTTTGGAGAAAAAAATTTAAGGTTAGCCACGCCCTTCTGGTACCTCCGATATAAATGTACCCTTCCGCCTACTTTGGAAATCGAGTAATAATATCAATACACCCAAGGAGATCGTGCCTAAAGTCTGTATTTAGTAATGCTATAACAGGATAATGTTTTAGAGAAAAAATTGGAAGTCTAACCAAGCCCCTTCTAATACCTTTTATTTTAGATTTTATTTTACTTAAACAACCATTGTATGGCAGCCCCCTTAGGGGTTGAAGATGGGGGGTAGGTATGTTTAGGAAAAATTTTAGGTAGGAAAAATAACTGGGGTCAATTATATGAACCCTCTAGGGGCAATTCCGGGGCACTTGCGGGGCTTGTTGTAGATTTTTTTTCCCCAATACGAAAAGTTTCTCGATAACAACCGGGGACTCGATTTTGATCTTAGATCCATGTTTGCTTGGGCAAATTTTCTTAGAATTCATCGTAGATTAAAATGAAATGGTGTCACGCGCACCCTTTAAAAGACAAAATAATGTTGGGATATAGGGATGCAGATTTAAAAATTTCAGTTTTTTGCTTGGCTTTAGGTTAAGTGGCTAGTGGCAGATTTCGGTCTACTGAACCGACAAGGAAGAGTTTGTTTAATAATTTATTCCGGGGCAGTTGCGGGGATTGTTATGGATTCTTTTTCCCCAAAGAGAAAAGATTCTCGTTAACAACCTGGAACTCGATTTTGATTTCAGAACCATGGTTTCTTGGGCAAATTTTCTTAGAATGCATTGTAGATTATGATTTCGATCTCTATCTGTAATGATGATGTATACGATAGTACAGATAAGTAGTTTCTGCGAACAATAGTACTTAACACAATTATAAACAATATAAACAATTACCTACATCACAATTATTGTGGACTTTCTTCGGAAAATTTTACAGAATTTAAAGTCATATTATTGTAAAAGTTCAAATTCCTAACATCACACCTGTCGTTGTCTTCTAATAGACATTCTGAGCAGAAATCTAGTTCTTCCAGTGTCTTCCCGTTACTACACGTTTTAAAACTTAACATTCTTGGTAATCACACCTTTTTGTTAATATTAAATTTTCGATTTATGAATTTTAACCAAAAATGTGAGTAACATGGTCACACCCGTCCCAATGGAATTGTCCATAAGTAAATTTTTATCGTGTGTACTCCAGTCTTTTGTTTAAGAGATAATTGTGGCCCCTGAAGTTTTATTGTATTATATTAAACTTAAATTAATATTTGATTCGAAACTAAGTTTATATTTTCTTTGTACATGATATAAAATAATATATGAGAAATTTGAAATTTTGAAAAATTTGGATTCATATTGACTCTCTAGGCCTAAACTCGTGGATGTATATTTATGTATTTTTAGTTGTTAGGTCTTCAAACGAAACTCTGAATTTTTTGGAAATATGTATTTGGAACGAATCGCCAGTCGTTGAACAACTATTTGAGTCAATTCTTTAATTTTTAATAAAATATTGAGAAATATAATGAAAATTTAGATTTCCATTGACACAAATATCTTTTTAATATGAATAAATAACGTCTTCTCTAGTTTCCAGTTACACAAGGCCCCAAAATCCTATGCTGCCACCTCGCAATAGTAGAGTGTTCCTTTGCTGGTATGAAAAGTAAAGTTGATCATCAACACACTCGCACACTTTGCTCTAGCAATTCATAGTTCATACTTTTTTTACGTTATTATTTTTTCTTCCTCTACGCTGTTTACGCCTTAAGGCGACAAATGAGAATGCATAACAGCAACAACAACAACTAACATAACAAATAAGTTGATCTAGGAAAGAAATAAAATATACTATCTATATGTATATGTAGTAATATGATCTAAACATAATAGAGGTGCAACAAACCAGTAAAGCCACTAAGTACAGGAAAAAATGAACCAGAAAACTAACATAATGTGTAAGGATATAAGGAAGAGCAGCAAAAGTGTATATATGTGCGGCAAAATAACCATTAAACTGTACAACAATAATTACTTGTATTAGCCAACAGTAACAGTCATCTGTAGCTTTCATCATCATTAACTTGGCTACAGTCATGTTCATCATCATCATCATTGCCATCACCATGAGCAGCAGCAGCAGCAACAACATCATACATTTTTCTTTTCAAAATTCTTGGAGATTCTATTTTTTCTAATTATTCATAGGAACATAAAATTGAATAGCTCCGGTACTTGAGTGCATGATGCTTTAGCTAATTCTGCTGTATACAATTTTTACTGCTGCTGATGCTGCTGCTCCTGCTTCTGTTGCAATTGCATGCATATTAGAGCGTACAAAATTTTTTGTTGTATATTAACCCTTAGAACCTTAGATGCCTTACCAAGGACACAGCTTGAAATCATTACAAACGGTGGGGGGGGACTATGCTCTTGCATGTATGATGTGATTTCATTTAAATATCATACTGTTAGTTTAAACATTAGCCCTGGTCTGATCTGGTGGCAAATGTAGTGATTTTGCTCTTTGCAGGTGATTTTTGGAACCGCCAAATCACATAAAAGGCACAAGAATGCATAATGTTACACTTTTGGTAATCAATCATTTTTGTGTTTTATGTTCGATTAAAATAAGTGGGATTTTTACTCTCGCTTTTGATATGATTTATGGTTTCTCTTTTTAAGGGCACCACACACTGAGTAAGTTAGATTGTAGTGTAGTGGTGGAGAGAAGCACAGCAGCAGCAGCAGCAGTGTTAGGGGAATTTGTATGAAATCAATTAAAATTTGTGCAAGATGAAGTGTAAGATAAAGAAGTCTTTTGTTTTATGAAGATTTCGCTTAGAGGAATCAGCTTGATATGAAATGTAAGTAGTTGTTTTTTTTTTGGTTATTGTTATAAAGCGCCCAAGGAATGACAAGATAATGTTGGGTTATAGGGATACAGATTTGAAAATTTCAGATTTTTTGTTTGGCTTTAGGTTAAGTGCAGATTTTGGTCTACTGTACCGCCAGGGAAGAGTTTGTTAAATAGTTTATTAAATTGCAGGTGGTGTTTATGATTAAATGCAAACTCTTATGCTTGAGAATCGAAGCATTATTGTTACCAAAACGATTGAATCTTTTGTGAGCTGTTACAGTAAGGGACATGCAAAGTACAGTGAATAGAATAATTAGACATGTTTTTGTTAATTTAGCTGTGATATATTAGCAATATAAATTCTTACTATATAATACAGCCAATGGACAGTTCTCAATAACGTATGATTGCCGAAAAATGTGAAAATTTTCTTAAGTTTTTTTTTTAAATTTTTATAACATATTTGGAAATTTTGAAAAAAATTTCTTTACAATTTCTTTATCGCTCTCCATAGTTAAATACGTAACACAACTCTACTTTTGCCCATTAAGAGAAATTTTAAATATTATTTCACAAGGAAACGAGTTAGTTTTTAAATTTATATTTTTAATTACCACAAAAACTTTTTCCGCTTCGCAATTTAGACGTTAAAGGTTATAAAATATTACAAATGTACACATATGAGTGAATTTGTATCTTGGGTACACTTGAATGCGCATGTGTCTCAAGTCTTTTGTTTAAGACATAATTGAAGCCATTGAAGTTATATCTTATTTAATCATACTTATTATGACGATTTGAAATTTATAATGGAGTGGAGTATGTTTAGTTCATAGTTGCGGTGTATGAGCTAAGAAAATTTGTAATAAAAATTAGATGTGACTTAATGATAGTTATGTGTAAAGGCTTTAACAACTAATCTCTAGGTCATTAGTAGAGAGAGGTCACTGAACTAGAAATTAGTATTAGGTGTATAACGATAATGTTATAAATTATTAACCAAGTAAAGTATGTGAAATTTATAAGCTTTTGTAGGAATTTTAAGCGATGAGCAAAGGATTTTACTTTCGGTTTTCATTAAGATAAATCTTCAGTGTGTAAATGATGTCTTACGTCAGCGACATCTATAGGACAAAGGTAGTACTCGTCGAGACCTATACAACGATAACTTGTATGTTACGATAAAGCCACAAACAAAAAAGCGGCGATAAAAAAACGATTTCGGTTGTATTTTAGGGGGAGGGAAAGGACATTTTTTTTAATTTGTCCCTCGTCTTTGGAACCGGCCCAGTCTAATGTATACAATAGTACAGATAACGAATTAATATTTGCCTTATTGTTTTCTTATATGTTTACCTTTATGTTTTTTATATAAATGAACTCTATAAAAACTTTAATTTCTCCAAAATTGGAGTTTTTTTACTAGGTCACACCCGTCTTGTTTTTCTAAATGTGTTTCATTAAAAAAAGTAGTTTTTTCGAACATTAAATACGTAACACAATGAAAAACAATATAAATAATTAGCTACATCACAAAAATTGTGGACTTTTTGCGGAAAATTTTACTGAATTTAACCTGAAAGTCATAAGTTTTTAAAAGCTCAATTTCATAAGGTCACACCCGTCGTAGTCTTTTAATAGACATTGTGAGCAGAAATCAATATCTTGCTGTGTCTACACATTACTAAACTTTTTTAAACTTAACATCCTTGGCAATCACAGATTTTTTTAAATAATAAATTTTATATATATGAATTATAACCAAAAATTTAAGTAACAAGGTCACACCCGTTTTAATGAAACTGTCTTCTTCATAACCCGATTTACAAAATTGTTTAAAAATCATACAAAAATTGGCTGAGTTACGATTGTTTAAATAAAATAAAATGTTTGAATCTATGTAAAAAAAATTAAATTTAGTTTTTTGAAAAATGCTAAACGGGAAAAAGTGCCAAGTCTTATTATTTTTACATATAGTAATATAACTTATGAAGAAAATGCGATTATGACAATTGATGGACGCCTTTTGCTTTTATTCACAATTTTGTAAAGGCATCAAAGTATTATTATTACTTGGACCGGCCGTGGCATAGTGGTTAGAACACGCGACTACCATGCGGGAGATCACAGGTTCAACTCCTGGCTCCAGCCATCTTAAAAAAGAAAATAAATTTTTCTTTCATTGTCGGCTCCCCTCGAATGTTGTCGACAGCAACTTCGCAGTATTAGTGTCGAGTCAATCGGCGTGTCTAGTAAGAGCTTCTCAAACAGTGACATTCGCATTCGTCGATAAACACGTAGGTGCCGTTAGTTGTGAATCAATAAATAGAAAGCGTGTTTATTCACAACAACGCGAGAAGCTATCCCATACCTCATTCATGGGGTGTAAAGGGAAATTAAGTTTAAGTTAAAGTATTATTACTCGATTTCCAAAGTGGGCGGAATGGTTCTTTTGTATGGAAGGTACAAGAAGCGGAGTGACTAGACTTTCAGTTTTTTCCCCACAACTTTATTCTGTTAAATGGTGTATTGTTATTATTACTCGAATTCTGAAGTGGGCGTGGGAAGACTTCCAGTTTTGTCTCCAAAACTTTATGCTGCTATAGTTTTACTAAATACAGAATTTGTATGGGACGAACCAAAGGGGTGTGGTTAAGCTTTAAATTTTTTTCCAAAATTTTATCCTGTTGTAGCATTACTTAATACAGATTTTTGGCACGATCTCGTTATGTGTACTGATATTTTTACTCGATTTCTGAAGTGGGCGGAAGGGTATATTTGTATGGGAGGCACCAGAAGGGGCTTGGTTTTTTCTCCAAAAGTTTATCATGTTATAACATCTCGTTAAGTGTATTGATATTTTTACTCGATTTCTAAAGTGAGAAGTCGCAATGGTTATCAATTCAGTTTGCTCTGTAAAATCAAAAGTTGTGGACCGAGTTTAATGAAATAAATCTAATTCTATTCAAAATATATTGAACTACTCATTTATATTTATATTTTGTATTATTTTTTAAAGAACAAAAATTTTATTTTTTCTATAAAATTTTTATTTTTTTTTTCAAAACTTCAAAGATATCTCTGAAACTACTAGGCCAATTTTAAACCAATGTAGGCATGGCTTAAAGATAATTTTTTTTTGCGAAATTTTGGATTTCGTATTTAATTGAATATGGTAAACCGTTTTTAAATTATTCAAATATATATAGTGGAAGTGGCTTAATTTTTTGACATAACGGTATATCACGAAAAGTCGAACTGATAGTTAGAAAAAAACCAAGTGCAGGTTCATCGTACCAAATATCATTGAAAACAAAATACAATTATTTAGCAACAAATACCTTGTTCCCTTGTGAAATGAGCATATACACTCTGATTTTTTTTATTAAATATTTGAACTTACACTTTATTTTTATTAATAAAGTCATTTGTCTTTGAAAAGACTAAACTCTGGTTTGAGTTTTGCTGAAATTTCGACTTTATATGTTTTATAGCAAGAATTTCTTGAGTAAAAATGAAATATTTAAAGTTTTCGGTCACACCCGTCACATTACAAGTTTAATAAAATTGTTACTTTACCTAATACAGCCTTGATACTTTTCGACTATAACAAAGTAAGAGCAATTATTATTATAGTGAAATTTTGCGAATATCCATTTTAATATTCGTGTAATTTGGTGTAATATATAACAGGTGGAGTAAACCTACTGGCTTCTCAACATTCTTAGAGAAGTTTATTTTTACTGTACTTAAAAAAAATGTGTATGTCAAACTATGAAAGTGAATTCAGTCATTTGTATGGGATGTACCAAAGCTATCGGTTTTCTGAGGGTTTATGTACTTTTACACGATAACATATTTGCATGGCAAATCTCGCCCTTGTTATTACCAACAATAGACCGTGAAGCGAGTAGTTTTTTTCTCTACAAATTAATTGTACCCCTAAACCCTTTCCACAGATAATGTCCTCAAACTGCCTATTATATATAGTATTAGCTATGTTCACGTGTTCTCTGTCCTCCACCCTATACCTTCCACTTGTGATAATAACCCTTTTTTTTTAAGAAATTTGCAGCAATAAAAACAAATAAACTTAGTCACGCATTCCTAAAAATATCCCTTTTTCAACACAATATTCTGCTTCCTTTTCCCAGACGGTATTCAATTTTTTTCTTATTAGCTTATAAAAAAAAACGATTTTTAATAGGCAGTATTTATCAAGCTTTATTACGTGTCTCGAAACGAACTAGAACGACAAAAAAAAATGGAACTACGCCGTGCATTTACATTGCATCTTCCCCTGACCAAAATAAACAATACAAAACAACAACAAAATATCAACTACTAAAATACTTATAACCACAACCACGAAATCAAGAAAGGGCATTTCTCTTTAGCAATCCCCTCTACTGCCCACCTACCCTTTCGAGATTGCTGGAATTGCTGTATGTTTATGCACGTCTTAAGGGACATCACCATGGAGAAGAGCAGAAAAACACTGCAGAAAAACGGCGACCCAAGAATCACAGAAAAGGGCTTTTATTATTTTTCATTATTATAACACACTCGTACTCGTACTCGCAATACTCGGTGCTGCGATGATGGCCTATAACACAAGGGAACAAAATTTAACTTTTTGAGTGTTGTTTGGAATTTGATAGTTGTTTTTTACTAATTTGGGGTCGCTGATTTCAAATCTAATCTCCATTTTGCTCCATCAGCTCGAATTTTAAGTTACAGGTACTAATCGTATTTTCGACTTTTTTCCAAAAAATTATAGTTCAAAAAATCATAATTTTTTTTTCATAAGCTGGATTTTAAAATTTTATTTTTTTATTAAAGATATCGTTGTTACCTTTGAAAAAAATCAAATTTTTTAATATTACAAAAAAAAATGACTGAGTAACGTTTGTTTTATTCAAAAAAAAAAAAAAAATTACACAAAAAATTACACATTTTAATTTTCTTCACGCTGAAAGTTAATCGGTTGGGGGCAAATTGTTATTTTTATTAGCTTTATTGAATATCATATTAAGATAGCTTTCTAAAACATGTATGTACATAATAATCGATTGAAAATTGAATGAGTTATGCTAAATTCGGTGATAACAGATTTTTCGCAATTTTTTGTTTTTACCCAAAAAAAATTTAAGTTTTGTATTTTTAAAAATCATGATAAATTTGCAAATTTATTTATAGTTTAATTTTTAGTTTTGCCTCCTATTACAATATTAATTAACAGACCAAATTTAATTAATCGGCAGGTTTCAATTCGGAAGTTAAGGAAGAAATATTAATTTTCCAAAAATAGGTAATTTTGTATGGGAGGTACCAGAAGGGGTGATCCGATATAGTGCAAATTCATTCCTGATTTATATTTTCATAACCGTAAAACTTCCGCATAGTTTGACTGAATTCAGTGTACTTACAAAAAAGATATGTATGTAAGACTATTGGGGTGAGTTCGGTCATTTGTATGGGAGGTACCAGAAGGGGTATAGCAACGCTTTCGGTTTTTCTAGGGTTTGTCAACTTTTGCAAGATAAATAAACTGACCAAATTTCAATATCCTCCGGTAGTCTGTTTGGCAGCTATCGAAGATATATTAATTATCCAAAAATAGGTAATTTTGTATGGGAGGTACCAGAAGGGGTGGGGCTATTCCGCCCATTTACAATCCCATAAGTTCGTTTCGAAAAATATTAATACTGATAAATTTTCATAACGATCCGTTAAGGTTTGCTCGAGTTACACTTTCACAAACATATTAATAAATGTTATTTTTGTATGGAAATCGTGATTTTTGTAAATTTAGTTATCTCAGTAAATTGTTGACAAAATCAAAAGTTGTGCAGATATTTTAATGAAATAAAGCTCATTTGATTCACACTATATTAAACTAAATGTTTTAAGACAAACACTGTGATTTTTGTTGCAATAATTTTTTTTATGAATTTTTAAAAAACAAAAATTTTTTTTTTTTGTAAATTTTTTGTTTTATTTTTTAAAACTACAACGATATCTCTGAAACTACTAAGCCAAATTAAAAACAATGTAGGCACGGATTAAAGATAATTTTGTTGACGAGTCTAAGTTTTTTTTTTTAATTGAATATGGTGAACCGTTTTCAAGTTATTTAAATATTTGTAGTGGAAGTGCCTTAGTTATGGACATAACGGTATATCGCGAAAAGTCGAGCTGATACAAAAAAACCAAGTGCAGATTTGGATTCAGCGTCCCAAATTACCTTTAAAACAATATTCAGTTCTTAAACAACAAATACCTTGTTCCCTTGTGTAATCATTGGTCACTTTAGTATAGCCTTACGGTACGTACGTACGAATGGAGGCCTGATACGGCCTGACATACATAGGAATACTATATAAATATATGGTAAAGTGTAGATATTTTTATATAAAACGAAAAGTGGACAATTTTTGTTGTTGTAAATTGTGTGGCCTGTCGTTTGAGGAAAGGAATCGTCTGTTAGTATTTTTGTCTTTTGTATTGGGAATCAACGAGGTATCTTATACATTAGTAGCCAGCCAAGTTAACTATGAGTTGTTCTGCTATCATTAGGAGTCATTTTAGTGGCTGAGTATTGCCAGTGGATGCGCAAAGGTTAACTGAGTACGATAAACTACTTAAAAACATACTTAGATTTTATTATGTAAAATTGTGGAGAATTTGGTGTCAGGGCAGAGTAGGGGGAGATAGCTGCGAATTTTTTGTTACACTGTGTAAAGCCTCAGGTTTGCAGATTTCTTTGTGATTTAAACTCAAACTGCAGGTTTCGTGTAAGTGAGTCTTAATATAAATGCATATTTACTTTCTCAAATACGAGAAGCTCCAGAAAGAAGAAGATAACTGTTTAGCCATAGATATTGTAGTATAACATACAGATTTAACTCATTAACTTGACTTTGTATTCCCGTGTATGATTTTAATGATTTCCTGCACCAAAATCTACATCTATATTATGAATAATATTGGCTTTTATATAATAAGAAGTCATCATTACAATCTGTTGCTGTAAATAATATTCTCTTCTTTTTGTTTGTTGTGTTCATAATATCTACCTACCCATTTTCAAAGTTGTCGTTTTCAGTATGTTAAGATAACATGATATTTTTTTTACTTTGTCGTGAGAATTTGAAAGATTGGGATAATGTTGATAAAATATTAAATTTCGCTCTCATAAGTTTTGTAACATTTTCATTAGGTATCAGTTGCAGTTGTCTTTTAACTCTGAGAGCTTAAAGACTTTTGACGGAAATGATATTCTTTGATACGGATATGCTGCCAATATTTTGAACATTTTTTAATATATCGATATAAAAGTCTTTTCGCTGGTCAATGAAGCGTTAAGGAAGACTAATAGCAGTAAATGAGTGTTATTCCCCCTGATCGACTTTCGACAACATTCGATTGTTTTTTTTTTATTTGAATAAAATTAGTAAAAGTTAACAGAAATATTTAGTGTTGAGAATTTTTCATCTTCTGATAAAGAAGAATATGATAGGAGCAACAAGGACAAGTCACATCATAGATGCCCTATTTAAAAAACGACAAAGATTCGACGTGACTACGACATTCACAATGAGGGGGATTGTCTGCAAGATTCATAGCGTTTTTGTTAAATGCCCCACAAAATGTTGCCACTTACATATAAATGTAAAAATATTTATAAATATCTTAAGCACAATAAATAGTGGTATGCATGAATATTGACCAAATGAATATTACATTCATATTTATTCAAAACGGTCAGACAATGCACCTAAATTCGGTAATCCGAAAACTTTGATGTGAATTCTAGCGAGATGTGGGAATATTTCCTAATTAACAGAATATATCTTTTAATAGTGAAATGTAGATATATAGTAAAACTGTACAAAACGTTACAGTGTTAGAAGTTGAAATAAATTCGTCAACAACTATTCACTATTTCTGGGCATTTGGTCATTTTGTGTGGGGTTACCGAAAAGGTCTTACTCGATACCAACTGAGAACTATGGAAAAAACAAAAATCTTAATAGAAATCATAATTTGAAGTGAGTGGAGTAAACCACTCTTAATGTAAAACTATGAGATTTAATTCGTTCATTTGTATAGGAGGTACCAGAACTAAAGTTGCAAGGTATTCGAAGGATCGCACAATGGTCTCTCTGAGCAAATACGTGGCCAAAATTAATTTTTTTTACTTTGTGTTTTACCATTTTTGTTGTTACACAAAAATTAAAAACACATCAAAGCAACCAGAAACAAATTCTATTTTTGTAAACTGTTGTTTACCGTTAGTCATTGGAGCGACAAAGTTAGAAATTTTCACTATAGTTTCGAAAACGATTGAGTGCAGTACAAAATATGTATTTTGTCGTACGGTGTTTTTATAAAAATATAACAAATTTAAAAAAAGTTGTAATGGATAATCTTACTCATAGTAAGTACTTAAATAATTCCCTATAACAAGTTTGAAAAAAGAAAGATAAATAGGAAACAATTCACCTTGTTTACATACATATTTAATTTTATAATTTTTCACTTTATTCAAATTAATTTAAAGTTTAAAAAAAAAGTCCAAGTTTGTCCAGCATAAAATTAACTTTCAAAAACAACATGTGATCTGCTCAATTATATTCTTTAATTACATCTTGCGAATACTTGCGATTATTAAATGTATATTAATTTTTCTAGACAACCTTCGCTTCAAAAATATGAAGACGATATGACGAAATATGAAGAGTATGAAGACGAATTCGAAGATGGTAATATAATCTAAGAGAGCAAGCTAGACATAACTGACAGTTAATGTATTATTTTATTTTCACAGCATAAAAATAATATTTTAATTGAATTAATAAAAATTTTATTTGTCAATTATAAGTTAGCAAAACAGGAAGCAGAACTTGGGATCACTTAGGAGGAAAAAGTTATACAATTGACAACATATAACAGTATTAATATATTTCTGAACAAAAATTATAATTTTCTTAACATAGATAATTTTGGCCAGAAAAAATTGATTTGAAACCATTGTGGATCGGTCTGCTGTTACTAGGTTATTAAACTTTCAACATTTAAATGTCCTCCAGCTGTTTGTTTGGAAGTTATTATTATATTAGTATTATATTTCAAAAATAGGTAACTTGTATAGGAGATACCAAAATCAGTCGGCCGATATAGTCCACATTCATTCTAGAGTCAAACTTGCACAAGCAAAATTCTTACGCAAAATATGTCTGAATTCAGTGTATGAACTTACAAAAAAGATATGTATGTAAAACTTTGAGTGTCAATTCATTTGTGTGTATGATACCAGAAGGGGTGTGGCAATGCTTTCGATTTTCTGTGAATTTTCCTGACCAAATTCAAATATCTTCGAGTAGTACGTTTTAAATAATGGAAGAAATATTAATTATCGAAAATTATATAATTTTGTATGGGAGGTAACAGAAGGTGCGGGCTACTCTGCCAATTTACAAATCCATTACTTCGTTGTAGTAAATATTAATACTGATTAATTTTCATAGGGATCAGTTAACGTTTCCTCGAATTATACTGCCCACCAGTCATCCAACTGGACAGACAGACATAGCTTAATCGTCATATAAAGTTCTGAAACGAATTTGGTTTTAAGATATTTCAGGCCTAACACATCTCCATTAATGCGTAACACTTTTTCTTGTATCACAACAAGGGTGAGAGTATAAAAAATTATTTTCAAAAAAACGAACACAGCAACTTTTTGGGACCGGCCGTAAGATAGTGGTTAGAACAGCAACTATCATGCGGGAGATCCGTGGTTCGATTCCTGGTTCCAATCATCTACAATTTTCTTTCAATGCCGACCCCTCAATGTTATCGACAGCAACTTCGCAGTATAGCGTCGAATCAATCGGTATGTCTAGTAAAAGCTTCTCAAACAGTGACGTTCGCATTCGTCGATAAAAAGTAGGTACAGTTTGTTGGGAATCTAAAATGGAGAGTGTGTTAATTCACGCGTGATGCTATCCTATACCTCATTCATAGGGTGTAACGAGAATTTAAGTTTTTGTTAGCAGCTTTTGTTATAACTGTACAGATTTATTAAAATTTTTTTTAACAAATTCAAAACGTTTATTTTTCTTACAATTGTGTTTTTTGTGCAGATCTGTCCAAAGTATCTTATTACATACTAAAATTTGCTTCTAAAAAACTTTCAACAGATTTTGTATGTGGCCTTAAAATTTTAGTTACATTTAGATTGGGATATTTATTTTTATCAGTGTTAGACTTTTGAAAATAAATGAAAAAATAAAAATACTGAAATAAAAAGTTCAGTATTTTTACTATTTTTTTG
This sequence comes from Muscina levida, assembly GCA_964034835.1. NCBI lineage: Eukaryota > Metazoa > Arthropoda > Insecta > Diptera > Muscidae > Muscina > Muscina levida. The sequence continues at coordinate 144,096,019 of OZ035880.1, read as the reverse complement.
GCAACTCATTTATTTTATTCAATAGTAAGAAACCGTTTAAAAAGCTGTGTTTTTTTTCTTTTTGTAATCAAAAAGTCGTTTTATTCAGAATTACTTCACTTTTTTTGTTGATATCGTAAACCAATTTTTTTTTTAAATTAAAAAACAGGGATACAAGATCTTTCATTTTTTTTAAGAGTAGTTTGTAAAAACCGAACAGCAGAAACATCTTCAATGTTTTTTGTTACCAAGCATGATTTTATTATTTATTATTTAATACGCTTATTCAATAACACTATGTCACAAAATTTCAATAGTTTCTGTATCCCGGACATTTAATAATAGATTTTAATAAAAAATTTCACGCTGAATTCAAATCTGCTCTCAGATATGTGAAAAGTAGATATGTGACCATAAGAAAAAGTAGATATGGTCAAGGCAGCGATAACTTGAAAAACCATTAAAATTTTTACAAAAATCCAACTTTGAAGTGCCATAACTTCGTCAATTATAATTGGATTTTGAACAGCTATCGTTTTTTAAAGAAATAATTTTATTATATTTTATTGTCGTCACAGTTCGGTGACATCGGTGAACTAAAACCAGGGAAAATTGCATTTTAGTAGACCTACCTTTTTTCAATACACTAAAAATGAAAATTTGACCATATCTCAAAAACCGTTCTACTTTTCAAATATCTGAGAGCAGATTTGAATTCAGCATGAAATTTTACATAGGGATCAACTATTAAGAAGCCGGAATCAAAAATTTGTTGCATTGTGTAATCGATAATTTGAAAAAATAAACATATCACATGACAAATATTTTGCCAGGAAAACAGTAACTTCAAATAACCGTCAGATAAGTTAACAATCAATATTTTTGAATCTAAATTTTAATTTAATAATGTTGCAAGCTCTTACAATATTTTTTTTTGTGCTCAAATTGTTTAATAAAAACTGCCAAATTGCAAACGCTAGTCACGCTAATTTGTGGGCAGATAATACAAGTTCGCTCATGTTGTATAAAAAAATATTGAAAACTATGATTTGTGATCTTCTAAAGATTTACTTTCATATTAAATATACACTTTTAGATTTTCTCAATTCTACCTTAAAAAGTTCCACGAATAGGGTTTTTAATTAATGCTATGGTCCACAGAAAAGTTTAAAAAGTTACGGCGATTTTTTAAATTTTGAGCATTTTAATCAAAAAACCTTACGTTTGTTACTCTTTTGAGTGTTTGTTATATAATAAAATTGTTATTTTTTTTAAATTGAATAAGATATAGAAAAGTGAAATAACTGCAGTATAAATTCTCAAATAGATCTTCCATATAACAAAGATTTTTCTATAAGGAGGTAACGTGATAAAGTTCAGTGTAAAAAATTTCAACTGTTCTTCACAGATCTCTGGTACTTTTAGCTATTTTATTTTCACGATAAAACAAACTTTCTATAACAAAATATTCTTTATGACGAATAATTTATTTGGACAAATATAAGCTATTAAAAAGAATGATCTCCTTAAAGCGATTATTATTTTATTTGGGTAAGTCTTCGTTTGACTTTGAATAATGTGTACAAGTATATTGATTATTTAAAAATTTGATAATATTTTTAGAGCAAAAAAATTACATTGCACTTGCCTATAGCGTTACAATTGAAAATTCATAAAAACTAACGTACCATTTTTTATGTTTCTAAAAGGAACCTAATACTATAGAAAAGATAATTTTGTTTTCGAGTTTCAGGCCGATCCAAATGTCGCAAGTAAAGAAACATATTTGAATTAATTTTAGAAACTATTTAAGACTCGGCTTGAAGGACCTTTATAGCATATAATAGTGTTCTAAATAGCAACAGAATCTCATAATTATCTGTAAAATAGTTTCTAGGGTCAATGAAAAGAAAGCATTCCTAATAACTTCCTTACCTTATAACATTTAAATGTATAAATGTATAAAATACTGCGAAATTATTAGATAACATCTAACTATCTTCTAATAAAAACACTAATCAAAAATACCAAAAAAAAACTTTTGTTTTAATTAGAACCAATTAGTGCAAAAACAATTGCGAAATTAAACAATCTCATCTATTGTATCACAATTTATTGCAAATTGCATTTCTGAAACTCAATACCACTTATAATTAGTGTAAATTAACAAAATATTTACAAATTAAATCAACCGTGGCAAGTTATAAACCAACGTAAAATTTTGAAAATAAAAATTTTACAATATAGAACTATTAATGACAAGTGCAAGTTTTAAATCGTAGCTATTCAATAGAATTTTGTTTTCAATTTCACACTAGAATGTAATTTTTTGACAAAACTTTAAAATGCAAACCGCAAATTAACACACACCCAAAATCAAACAAAATAAAATATTCAATTTAAATTTTGCTAAAATGCTAAAAAATTATAAGCCCCATAGTTGGCAACGTTATAAAACTTTACACAATCTGCACATTCTTTATTAAACGAAATTTTGTTTAAATCTCAAATCACATATTTAATTTAAAAATATAAATAAAAATGCCACATAAAAATTATGCCACACTTGAAAACTTATATAATGAAATTTAAAAATAATTTAATTTCATTTAAATCTTATACTTAAAATTTTTAATCAACAGTCTTGTTCTTTAATCTCACCTTGTATAATATTTTAAACTTCCGATATTTTTCAATATATGCAGCAATTTGTATTAAACTTTTATCTTGTTCCAATTTAGACACCTGTTTTTTTCAGCTGAAGCACCAATATTTATTTTGTGTGTTTTAATTTCTCATAAATTTTCTTGAAAACAAAATAATTCTTTTATTCTAATTAGAATCCACGTAACTTTATTTATTTTTTGTAATATATTTATATTTCTTTGAAATATGTTGTTAGCATTAGTTGGGGAGAAATAATAAAAGAAATTAAATTTCTTTCTTGTTCTCAATTAGATTTTTTATTTTTTTGCTTTCTTTCCACCCAAGTCAAGGAGTAGTCACAAATTCACCATGAAACACAGTTCAAACAAAAACGTCAAGAAGAAAATAAGAAATTTGTAACCGATCTTGACCAATGTAAGGTCGACGTAGAACTAAAGTCTTTTACCAATGTAATGAGTTGTTATATAAGTTAGAAGACTTCTTTCTTCTTTGGATATTTCCACCAAACTCACACTCAGTGGCAGCAGCACCAGCACAAGTACCAACAGTCAGTCAGTACCACAGAGCCAGCCTAAGCGGGAGAAGTAGAAAATGATACCACAACATAAAATGGGAGAAGAAGACGTAGCAAACACTAACTGAATATCATCATCATCATCGTCATTGTCAACACCATCATTATGACGTTAAAGATAATAGCAATGATCATTATGGTATGATTAGCAAGATCATCAGAGTGGTAAAGTTGGTGGTGATGGTGGTAAAAAAATGAACCGAACGCCACAACCAAAGCCAACAACATACCAAAACTTAGCTTTACAACAAATGCTGATGATTCTTGTTCTTAAAACTGATGCTGACTGAGACTGACAACAACAGAATTGGTAACTGCTGCAAATCATCCAAAGCTCTTAAGAATGTACTCTATGTTCTGAGCACCACGCATGCGCGCAATGCGGCTTGCTGCTCGTTGCCTTGGCATAGAGTACAATCGTCATAGCCCACCTTGAGTATTTTGTTGTGTTTGCTGTTTTACTGCTGGCTGTGAAAGAGCGAGCACAGATTGTAACCACAAAACCAAACCACAATTACCTTAATGATCATTATGAACGGAAGGCAAAATGATCGTGATGAGATATGGCTAAAAACAGCAAGCAAGCAAGTGATCTCTAGAAATGTGGTTTGCACAAGAATTTCAATAGAGATGATGATGATGTGAGTGTTGCCGACAAAGAGCCGTAGAGAAATTGGTGAGAACATAAAGAAAGTTATTTTCTTCGGGGCAACGTGTTTATTGTGGTGCTGTGTGAGGGTTGCCAATTTGAGCATTAGTACGCACTAAGATTGCTAATGTGTAAAGGCTCTTAGAAACTAATGCTAACGCTTTTTTATTATTCAACAAATCTTCATAAAATATTTTTCTAAAACAGAATTGATGTCATAATATAAACTAGACAAAAAATGATTTTCAATATGCAAAAAAAGGTGCAAAGAATGAATGGGAACTGAGTGGCGTCAGTCAGCAGAGCAGACAGTGCGTTCTGCGTACACGCTCAAAATCGAGACAACAATTCTTCGACTAAAGCACAATGAAATTGTTGCGTTCATTACAACATCCGGCATAGAAATAAAGTTTCGTCGATTACATTAATGACAAAATTGAAACACAAGTTCGAGCACAAAGGTTAAACAATGGATCAACCCAAATCCGGCCGACCAAGAATTTGAATGGGTTACGATAACGGTCTACTCGAAAGCGGTCTAGCGTCTTTAAAGTGTCCAGAACATCCTTATTCCTCATCCTTTACAAATATTTACATTTATATTGTTACAAAATACAAATGGTACAGGAGTTAAAGTCTTGAGATCATGCTAGTAGTTTCCTAACGGAATGTTAACTAGATGGGTGCACCAGCTTTTCCAAAATTATTTTTCTAGACGAGGCACATTTGCTTGCACCTACATGGGAATGAAAATATGCAAAATTACTGGTATAGGAACGACACTACTCTTAAAGTGAAATATCAAAACGCCTCACATACCCAAGGTAACTTTAAGGACAGTACTGCCAGCAAGAGGCATTATTGGTCCATACTATTATAAAGATTAAAGAGGACATACGTTACAGTGGATACAGATCAGTATATTGTCAAACTATACAGTCTGTGTGTCTTGCTGTCCGACTGAGTTAATATTTTGTCAAAACTACTAACGGTATTGCAAATGGGCTATATGGCCACGCCCCTTGTCGTATATCCCATACACTTTAGAAATCGAGTAATAATGTAAATAAGCCTAACGCGATCGTACCTAAATTCTGTATTTAGTAAGGCTCAAGCTGGATAAAGTTTTGGAGAATAAATCTGGAAGTCAAGCCCCCATCTGGTACCTCCCATACCCATCTGTTATCGCCCACTTTAGAAAGCGATTAATATTATGAATAGAGCCAACGCGATCGTACCAAAATTCTGTATTTAGTAATGCTAAAGCAGGATAAAGTTTTGGAGAATAAATATGGAAGTCTAGCCACGCCCCTTCTGGTACCCCCATACAAATGCACCAATTCGCTCACTTTAGAAAGCGACTAGTAATGTTAATACACTCGACATGATCTTGCCCAAATTCAGTATTTTATTAAACTACAACGGAGTTAAGTTTTCTATACAGATGGAGTACTAATATCAATACACCCAATGCGATCATGCTTAAATTCTCTATTTAGTAGACTTAAATCAGAATAAAGTTTTGGAGAAAACAACTAAAAGTCTAGCCACGCCCCTTCTTGTACCTTCCATACAAATGTACCACTCCCTCCATTTTAGAAATTGAGTAATTATATCAATATACTAGCAATTTTTTTGTTTTACTAAGGGTGAGTGTATATGTAAGTCGGTTATTCCGACTGAAACTTTCTTGCTGGTTGTCTACATTTCAACGATCTTAGCTTCAGCACGATGAGGAAACATCTCACACCTTCAACGATTCTTTAGGTGTAGTTCGCAAAATTTTTGACTAAAAAAATGATACCCAAAGGGGTGACATTTACTGACCCCGTCATAGCCCAGAATTATCCCCAATAGAATCTTTACCTCTGGGCATACCCTCAAAGTAATGTTTTCAACAGCAACCCAGTGATTCGTAAGGGATTAAAGAAACTTATTCACGAGAAAATGCAGAACATTTCATAATTTTCAATTCCATCAAACTATAATAAGCCAGCATTCCTTCTCCTTTGCAATACTCATTTTATATCACGAGGCAACTCTACCATTAAACACTTGTTGTTATATCGCTCACACACTCTCTCTCTCTCTCCCGCTTTTCCTTATTTTCTCCAATCTATTCTCTCCTTGTTTGCCAACGCTCTCTGCTCAATTTTCTCAGTTATGCTAATGATCATTAGAGAAAGGTTTTCTCTGCCTGCCTCTCCATTACCACCGCTCAACGTCTTGCTGTTCTTATTTTTTCCAACTAGTTTTAGGAGAAAACCTTTCTCCCATCCAACATGTGTTTTTGCTCGATAGCAACTTTACAACTTGTTGCGCCGTATGTTCTAAACCACATTCTTGATCGTTTCAGCATTTCGCATTCACATATAAAGTGACGTGAACGTTACGGTGTTGTGAGCGCATCTCCTTTAACACCAATCTCGTTTGGATTGCCATAAACCAAATCTTGGCTTTGTGGCACCCTTGAAAGAACGTTGTTACCAACGGAAGAACAAAAAATCTGAAATATTAATGCCTTTTTGGTGAAGAAAACGCCATGATTTATCATAAAAGCCCATTTGTGCAGTATGACGTGTGTGGAAAACGACCAAAAGTCAGCGAAGCATTTCATTCTAGACATCGTACATTGACCGTTCAAGTAGCGCATATAGCACACCTCGCCGCTCCACACAGTCGCACACACACACACGATGTGTTGTAGAGATCATCCTCGCCGCCTGGCTGAAACAAATAAACAACGCGAAAACAACTTCAGCACCTCATCATCAGATATGCACGCATGCGCATACTTAGCCGTATGGCTACCAAATTCATAAGCTACATATTCCTTACTCAGCTCATCGTATCAGCTAGCCAACCAGCCAGTTAGGTCTTACACTGACTCCGACTACGGCTACTTGGCATAATGATCACTGCTGGTGTTGTTGTAGTTGTTCTTGCTGCCATTTCCATAGTCGTATTATTAATTTAACTGTAAATTCACTGAGTCGAACATAACAACTCTCCGCTGAGCATTTTCTCAGCACACAAAAAAAGATCCCCCAAAGTAGCATAAATATGTCTAAAGAGTTTGGTTTTTGTTGGGTGCTGCTGCTCCCAACATTATGGCCATGATAATGTTGGCCGTGATCATGAACTTGGTCATGATCAATGTCCAACTGCTGCTGCTATTATTGTTGTTTCAATGAACTTTATAACAATAAGTATGTTCGCTCTTCTGCCTGACAAATTCACCTAAAGTTGGTCAGGGTTAACAGTGGTTAACATGGAAAGAGAGAGCTTTTTTCTCGTCACTTAACAGAAAGCTTTAGTGCTGTTAACGATCGCTATGGTCCACACTGCATATGTTATAAGAAAAATGTTTTAGGCCCAGTGATGTTTATTCAAAGTGCCGTTGCTCTGTCAAAATGTCCGGAAAAAGATCATTGAACGATCTCTTAGTACGGGGAACATGTTAATGAAATTTTTATGTGTTTATTTAAGTAAATTGTGCGTGAGAATAAAATTATTAACAATAATAAAACAAAAACGGGAGCAACCCTTATGACTTTATTTGTCTTTTTATTATTGAAATATGTGTAATTTTTGTTTTATATTTTTGTTAAGTCATTTTGTCGACGAAGAAGAAAGAAAGGCATTTGTAACACCCGGTAAAGACTTGAGTTCACAAGATGCCATGATATGTGGTTTTTAATAGACTGCAGTGGTGTTATAAATGAAATGATCTCTCATAATTTTTTTTTTTTATTTGTTTTCATCCCTTAATGTCTTACTTAGCATGACAGTCTTTTTTGTACTGTTTCTTGTCGGTTCATTCATAATACTAAAGTAATAAAATTCACTCTATTATTCGGCGAATTGAAGAGTCAAACGATTTTTTTATTTGATGTTTTTATGAACCGTAAATAGTTAGTGGGGATAAGTGGTGTATTGTGTTGGGCTGAAAATAAATTATGAATGAGATCTTTTTGTTGTTGCTCAGCACAAGTTATAAATATGTACATTCATTACAAACTGCGTTATAAGAGTAAAAAGTTTACGAAGATATAGAAATATGTATGTATATTAGGGTGAGTCTTAAAAAATGTTTTTGGAATTTTTCATGGGCCAAGTTAAAATTTTATTAAGACGTACAAAAAATCTCTATGTGAATTTTTTTAATTTTTTTCTTAAAGGTTTAGGGGTCGCTACCGGGGTTCGAAATTCAAAATTTTACCGTCATCCTGAGGGATAAGCAGAATAACTCGAGTAAACCTTAACTGATCCTTATGAAAATTTTTCAGTATTAATATTTTCCATAACGAAGTTATCGAATTGTAAATGGGCAGAATTGTCCCACCCCTTCTGGTACCTCCCATACAAAATTACCTACTTTTTGATAATTATTATTTCACCCATAACTTTCAAACGGGCAGCTGGATGGCATTTAAACTTGGTCAGTTTAATAACCTTGTAATAACAGATAAACCCTCGGAAAGTCAAAGCCTTTGTCACACCCCTTCTGGTACCTCCCATACAAATGACCGAATTAACCCCCATATTTTTACCTACATATCTTTTTAGTAAAAATACTGAAATCAATAAAATTTTGTGTGAGATGAACACATGCAAAAATTTGACTCGTGAGTGAATATGGACTATATCGGCCAACCCCTTCTGGTACCTCCCATACAAAATTACCTATTTTTAGAAAAATTATTTTTTACCAATAATTTCCAAACGGGTAGCTTGATGGCGTTTAAACTTTGTCAGTTTAATACCCTTGTAATAACAGATAAACCCCCAGAAAATCGAAACCTTTGTCACACCCCTTCTGGTACCTCCCATACAAATGACCGAATTAACCCCCATATTTTTACCTACATATCTTTTTAGTAAAAATACTGAAATCAATAAAATTTTGTGTGAGATGAACACATGCAAAAATTTGACTCGTGAGTGAATATGGACTATATCGGCCAACCCCTTCTGGTACCTCCCATACAAAATTACCTATTTTTGGACAAATTATTTTTTACCAATAATTTCCAAACGGACAGCTGGATGGCATTTAAACTTGGTCAGTTTAATTACCTTGTAATAACAGATAAACCCCAGAAAATCGAAACCTTTGTCACACCCCTTCTGGTACCTCCCATACAAATGACCGAATTCTCCCTCATAGTTTTACATATTTATGCTACTTATTTGACAGAAAATTTTGATTTTTTTCATAGGTTAACTTAAAATTTTGTTAAGTCGTACAAAATAATGCGCAGTTTTAAACGTAGAAGTCATATAATATGACTTATGCATTGTATTTCGGGAATATCACCGGTCCTGTAATATTACTTTTTAAGAGGTTTAAAAACGCCTGGACAAAAATTGATCATTCTAATTTTAAACCTGGCATATCGGATGATCTCATATTAAGACAAGTAAAGAATTCTGCGAATGTTATTTGTTTTGCCGAAACTCAGCTTAAAGAGTTTCAGCCACGAGAAGTCTACAAAGAGCTACTTAAGCTGACAATAATATTCTGCGGGATGTTCCAAAAACACAAATATTCTTCAGAGCACCAGCAGGTCTTCACCGTGCTAGATGGAAGGCTAAGGCAATATATTCCTTAAAAATATATTTATTCAGAGAGCAGTTCAAGTTAAACGAAAGCGAATTATGTGGAATACAGGATGTTTGCATTTTTATAAATAATATTTACCTTAAATATTGGTTTGAATCCACTCCTGGACCTTCGGCTTCAAGAAATGACCTCCAGTTATTAAAAGACTTGAAGTCTTATGCAACAATTAATAAAGAGACAACGGCAATAGCCTTAAAAAAAATTCTAGGTCATCTATGGTATTTTTAGGAAGATTTAGTTGGATTTGCATTTTTGATGACAAAGTTTCTCATGAAATTAAGAAGAAGATGGTAAATGCTTTAAACATTCCAAAAGTCTTGAGCATTTTGTATCCAACAATACTCTTAGATTTTTCACCATAACGGGTATTAAATCGGGGTTCCTAAAAAAATGTTGAAGATTGGGAGCAAGATGCAGACTTTAAATTAAGTAAAGAATTAGTTCGGTCTAGGTTGAAGTTTGTTATGATATTGCTAAACACGGAGTGGCCTTGATGCAGGAATAAAATAAATTGCATACACATTATGGAGAACAGAAGCAGTTCCTATTATTATTGGTGAAAGAATTTAGAAAAAAATATTAAGATCCAAAAAAATCTACTATGTGTAAATAATATTTTACAATATTTTAAAATGTAAAGAAAATTTTAAGCAGCAATACAGTTGTTTATAATTATATTCTTTAATTTTAAGTTTTTCATGCAATGAATTCATGTTTAATATTAATATATTAAATTTTTATTTTAATATTATTATTTAACTTTTTAATTTAATTTTTATTTTCGAAATCTACCTTTTTAAATAATAAAACTTACTTAATTTCCCTTTGCACTCCATGAATGAGGTATGGGATAGCTTCTCGCGTTGTTGTGAATTAACACGCTTTCTATTTTTAGATTCACAACTAACGGCACCTACTTGTTTATCGACGAATGCGAACGTCACTGTTTGAGAAGCTCTTACTAGACACGACGATTGAATCGACGCTTAATACTGCGAAGTTGCTGTCAAACAACATTCGAGGGGAGCCGACAATGAAAGAAAAATTTATTTTTTTCTTTTAAGATGACTGGAGCCAGGTTTGAACCTGCGATCTCCCGCATGGTAGTCGCGTGTTCTAACCACTATGCCACGGCCGGTCCCTTTTTAAACAATAATACAACAAAAACTGATGAACAAATTTGAAATAAATCTTTTCTTATTAACTGTACTGTAAAAATGTCTAAGTTGGACTGCAAATCAGTGGAGGAGGGCAAGACAATAGCGTTGCATTATCTAAGTTCAATATCTAATAACATTCATTAAACTAGATTTATATTTAAGATAAGCATTAGTAAAATTACAATAAGCGTATATCTTTAGCAAAATATAAATGAATTCAGCATACTTAAAAAAAATGTATGTAAAAATATGGGGGTTAATTCGGCCATTTGTATGGGAGGTACCAGAAGGAGTGTGACAAAGGTTTTGATTTTCTGGGGGTTTATCTGTTATTACAAGGTAATTAAATTGACCAAGTTTAAATGCCATCCAGCTTTCCGTTTGGAAATTAGTGGTAAAAAATAATTTGTCTAAAAATAGGTAATTTTGTATGGGAGGTACCAGAAGGGGTTGGTCAATATAGTCCATATTCACTCACGAGTTAAATTTTGGCATGTGTTCATCTCACACAAAATTTTATTGAATTCAGTATTTTTACTAAAAAGATATGTAGGTAAAAATATGGGGGTTAATTCGGTCATTTGTATGGGAGGTACCAGAAGGGGTGTGACAAAGGTTTTGATTTTCTGGGAGTTTATCTGTTACTAAAAGGTAATTAAACTGACCAAGTTTAAATGCCATCCATCTGCCCGTTTGAAAGTTATGGGAGAAATGTTAATTATCAAAAAATAGGTAATTTTGTATGGGAGGTACCAGAAGGGGTGGGGCAATTCTGCCCATTTACAATTCCATTACTTCGTTATGGATATTATTAATACTGAAAAATTTTCATAAGGATCAGTTAAGGTTTACTCGAGTTATTCAGTTTATCCCACAGGCTGACGGTAAAATTTTGAATTTCGAACCCCGGTAGCGACCCCTAAACCTTTAAGAAAAAAATTAAAAAAATTCACATAGAGTTTTTTTATACGTCTTAATAAAATTTTAACTTGGCCCATGAAAAATTCCAAAAACATTTTTTTTTTGCCAAATAAGAATCAACCTAATGTATATGGGCAATTCCATGGTCACATATGTGACAGGTCGTACGTTTCAATGAAATGAGAAACAATGAAAAACTTGATTTTTTTATTACTGCTTTATATTTTTGTGTAATACTTAAGAAGCTCTATATTAAGTAAGAGAGACGAAATCCTCTGAACTGATGGTCCTAAAATATAAGCATATAAATAAATTTTTTCTTCTTTCACAAAAAAACTAACCAGTGCGAATTGAGTTGTACTTTTTTGGTAAAATCTTTTTTAATATGATTTGGAATATTATAAATTTGTTTTTTTCTTGTGCTGCATTACGAAATCAGAATTTTTGTATCAGGTATAGTTTTTTTGTTATTTAAAAATAAGTTTTGTTTTTCATTAATAAATTGTATGGGAGCGATAGCTGAAAAATTTAATATTTTAATATTCTACGTAAACCTGTGATGTAACATGTCCTTGAAAGTGCCTTTTTGTACTCTTATTTGGACTTCTTCCATGAATGCTGCAGCGACCTGTCCGATGAACATAGTGAAAGGTTCCTCAAATACATTCTAACTTTAGAAAAGCATTATGGAGTAAACTAGGTGCTTACTATGCTCGCTGACTGCTGCTGGTATATTTTACGACACTGCAAGGATATTCACCATAAAATAAAGAAATAACATTATTAACTAATAGAAAACACATATTTGTTTGCTATTATCGGTTATTGTATTTAGAAAAGATTCTGTTGAAAAATCCACAACAAGCCCGGCAACTGCCCCAAAGTAGCCCCTAGGAGGATAAAATGTATTACAGACCCAACTATTTTTCCCTAACATACCTACCATATCTTGACCCCCTAAAGGTATATACAATTTTTTAAATTTGCTCCCAAAGCTGCAATTTCCCCCAAGGTGCCCCTAGAGGAGCCAAATGTATGACCGGCCTCCAATATATTGCAAGACGAACAGTTTGTCAGAACATATCTACCCTTTATCTTTAACCCTTAAGGTGGTTCCCATAAAAATTTTTTATTTTTAATGTTTTATTTGCAACTATTTATTCTACGACAATAAATAAATTTTTCACTCCAAATTTTACAAAAAACTTGCAGTTTTTCAAGTTATTTAAATCGAAACGACATTACTTATTTAAAAACTTTCGAGCAAGAACTTGTGGAGAATTTTGTTGTCCTTAACTTAAGTGGTTATATATGAAGATCGGATAAGAGATACCCAAAATATTACCAAAATATTACCAATCCAAAAATTAAAAAAAAAAAATATATTTTTATAGAAAAAACCGGCACCTAAGAAAATTGTTTAAAAATCATTTTCGTGTTAAGGAGGTCAAAATCTATGGAAAAAGTGTTTTGAAATCTTGTTTACAAAAAATTTTTGTTCTGTGTAATTTTATGGTGAAAACATCATGAAAAAAATCGCCTTTTTCCCATATTTTTGCAATTTTCATGCACTGGATGCAATTTTTTTGGGTCGGTCTATTTGAGGCTATTTTTGCTCTGGTGTAAATCTATAACTTTGCCGAAGACAAATAGAAAAAATTCCGAACGGTTTATGAAATATGGACTCCGTAAAAATGTTCCTTTTTTCCAAAAAATCGTGTTGGAGTGGAAATTTTGGAGTATCCATAAAAAAAATGTTTCGATGTAATGGGATCAAGTCCTTTGGGGATTTTTTTAGTTTCGGTATATACTTCCAAAATAGCTGGGTACCAAGGTGGCACCAGACGGTTACCTCAAAAATGTTGCACTGTGTTATTTAACGATTGCTTTAACATATTAGAATAGTTTGTAAAAAATAAATAGCAATTGTAGGTATATCTTTTAATTTAATATCCTTTTTGATATCCTGTTAAATAAATTAAAAATGAATGGACCCAAGTGTGAGAGATTGATGTGGATTTTTGGGTGCTATCATTAGCTTGTTTGTACCATGACTGCGGACTTTTTGTTCGTTGAATTGGAAAATATGGACTTGGAAATTTTTGAACTGAGCGCTCTAATTTCGGTAAAAGTGTTATCAACACGACTGATGTCAATTGGTAGCTTCGAAGCCGCAATTTGATCCCTTTGTTGGAATAACCCAGAAATTTTCCACACCCATATTATATTATGGGACCGGCCGTGGCATAGTGGTTAGAACACGTGACTACCATGCGGGAGATCGCAGGTTCAAACCTGGCTCCAGTCATCTTAATAGAAAAAAATAAATAAAATTTTCTTTCGGCTCCCCTCGAATGTTGTTGACAGCAACTTCGCAGTATTAAGCGTCGATTCAATCGTCGTGTCTAGTAAGAGCTTCTCAAACAGTGACGTTCGCATTCGTCGATAAACAAGTAGGTGCCGTTAATTGTGAATCTAAAAATTTAAAGCGTGTTAATTCACAACAACGCGAGAAGCTATCCCATACCTCATTCATGGGGTGCAAAGGGAAATTAAGTTTTTTTTTTTTTATATATTATTATTACCCAGTAGGAAGTGTCTGCAAGACATCTTCAAGGATAGGTGCATGACCATAGTAAATCGTAGATGACATGTAGGGGACCATACACACAAATCGTCGACGAAATTTTCATACAAGTGCCCGCTTTGTCATGCACGGCCTGATGAGCGGCATGTCACCCACACAATCATGGACGACCTGATGACCGACAATGACTGTCAAATTGTCTTTACCAGTGCTTAATAAGTTAAAATCACAAATTCAAGTAGTTTTATTAAAACGTCCGATACATCGCACTGCTGTTTTTAATAAACTGACCATTTTTTAATTTCTCTTTCCTCTCTTCAATTTCATGTCGTTATTGTCCCGTTACACTATATTTTTTGTTTGATGCACGGCAACATTTGTATTTTTTCGGTCAGCTTTTCGTCAACCGAATGTTTTGATGACAAGTACATAAATTTATCACATTTTGTGTCTTGAGGACTGGGTACTTCATTATAATCTTCACCAGGCGCACGCATGTTCTGCCATTAGTAACGCCCATAAGAGGGAGTGGTAGGTATAAAATAGCCATCAAGGTGGAATTTGGTATTCAAGCTCTTTTTTTTCTAAGCGAAGGTTAATTTCTATGATGAGCCAGATCGGACAAAAACTACTTCCACCTCCCGAACAAACTCCCTTTTTTGGGGTGTCAACTCCCATATAAACCTCCCGTTTTGGTGGTGGACGTCTGTCTGTCTCCGCGATTGTAACCGTAGTTTAACAGCTATCGACCCTACATTTGGTGTTCAAGCTTATATTTTCTAAGCGAAGGTTAAGATCTAAGAATCGGGCAAATGCTACTCCCACCTTCCTAATAAAAATATTCATAACAATATTCTCAGCTCATAGTAACAGTATTTCACATAGTAGTTGTAAGAATTTACTGACGATACTGGATGTGATAGGCTAAACTTAACGTAACATCTCATCTACAATTGCATTTTTTCGAATAACAGTTTAAAAAAATATTGTTGTAATTCGAATAACTAGTTATATCACAATTTGTACAAATGGTGAAGGGTATCTGAGCCTCGGCATAGCCGAAATTAATTACCTTACTAGTTTTATTTAATTGTAAAAAGATACTTGGATTTTAACCGCCCCTTAACAACATTATGAAGGTACAGAATATAATTCATGTATAAAGGCCGGATCGATTTCGTCATGGTATAAAGTTTCATGTGTGAAATTATGCGTGAAATACAAAAACTTAAAAACTAAATTTCCCTTTACACCCCATGAATGAGGTATGGGATAGCTTCTCGCGTTGTTGTGAATTAACACGCTTTCTATTTTTAGATTCACTACTAATGGCACCTACTTGTTTATCGACGAATGCGAACGTCAGTGTTTGAGAGCTCTTTGAGCTCTTACTAGACATGCCGATAGACTCGACACTAAAACTGCGAAGTTGCTGTCGACAACATTCGAGAGGAGCCGACAATGAAAGACAATTTTTTTCTCTTTTTTTTAAGATGACTGGAGCCAGGAGTTGAACCTCCCGCATGGTAGTCGCGTGTTCTGACCACTACGCCACGGCCGGTCGTGAAATACAATATCGTTCAAATGTCCGCTGCCCACTAGAAAAGCCTAACGAAGTGAAATCGCCCAATCTTATTGGTCACATCACGTCACCGCCTCGAGATATAATCATATTTTCGCAACGTTTATGCACAATGTCGTCCATCATGTGGAACAAAGTGCTATCCTGCTAAAACCATATTCCTTTCGTATTAATATATATTAATTTTTAAATTTTCAAGTCCATCTTTTTCATGTGTATGCAGAACTTCCATTATAGGAAGCGACGATGGAAGGCTTTGCTTCCCAATTAGACTATGTTATTTCGAAATGAAGAGGGAAAACCTACTGATTATATTTGAAGGCAATCTGTAAGGCCTTCTAGGTCTTTCCTTTCGCCGTTGGGATCTCTGCCTGTAGTTGTGTCTGCTTTTGTGTTAAATGCGAAACAAGCATGTGTGACGTTCAAGCAAAGACTGACTGTTTTGAATCAGGCAAAACTTTTGAATACGTGTGAATTTGAAGATGGTGTCTGTGTGAAAAAGGCGATTATAAAACAAAGCTTCTTTATATTATGCAGATTAGGAATGCTGATCTTAATACTTTGATTTAGATATTATTTTTTTATCGTATCAACATAATTATAGCAATTATATTGGGTCAGAGAGTTTTTAAGGTGATCTTGATGGGATTTTTAGAAATTCACATTTAAGGCACTTATAACAAGTTTGAGAAGTTCTTTTCGATACTAAATTATGGGGACACAATGAAAATATCCATAAATTCTATAACATGGAATCGTGACTAATGATATACAAGTCAAGTGAGAGGCATTTTTCATATGTTGCATGTAGAAACCTCTTTTGATGTAGATCTAAATAATAAATAACTTGCTTCAATTACAACTCAAACGTTCATCTGTTAATCTGCGGACAATAATGCTTATATTAAGCATGGATACATAATTTTCAACAATTTATTCGATAACTCTATCAATGTTGCACATGTAAATTTGGCAAGTCTGTGTGTGTGCGCCTTAAATTTATCACCAATTTCTATTTTGTTCTAACCCCATCTAGACAAGTATTTTAGTCGTTATTTTTTTACTACTATTCTTACTACGTTCATTCATTTATTTTTCTATAGACATTCTTTCATGACAAATTCCTCTCTAAAACTATATTGTTTTTCAATTACACAAATTATTAACAGACATTTTTTATATCCATTGTCTGAAACCATTATCTTTATTTCCGATAATCCAACTTAATGCCCAAGTGAATCGTTTTTTTTTTTTAATATAAATAACAAAACAACAGTGAAAACAATTTATTTATCTTGAAAGAAGAATAAAAGCTAACATAAACTCTATTCATGTCGTTAACTGCATTAGAACATTTAATAATTTGTCATGCCTTTAGACCGTCGAACTTCTATTGTCTGTTTGCCATTGACTTACACAATAAATCGTTACAATTGCTAGATATTTATTTTATAGCCGGAACATGGTATTGTGTAGCGCATTCGTAATATATCAGTGGGTGATTGGTTTTTCGTCTATCGAAAAGTATAAATTATGTTAATTCAATTGGTTGTGTATTAATAATGAATATGGGAGCGGTGCTTATTGAAAAATGACCCAGTGCCTGTGATTAAGGCGAATGTGTCACAATACTACTCGTATTAAATAGATAAGTTATGTGTTATAGAAAGTATAGGAAAGGGGTGGTATTAATGAACTGCGTCGTGTCGTTTGGTTTGTTTACCTTCGCTAGTGTTTGATAAACTAATGGTAATAGGGAATATGAAACTTATGACAGTAAATTATATTGATTAAATATTTTTACACCGGCATTTAGTTTTCACTACTAGTAACAGTAAGAACTTAATGATACATAGGCTTGTTTATAGAATTAACATTGACCTTTGATTAAAAATATTGCAAGCAGTGATATGATTGGAATCATACATGGCTTTCAAAGGTTTTCATTATTGAGTTTTTATAAATTGTGAAGTAGAAAATTTCTGATACGAATAATTAGGGCGTATATTCATACCAAAACAAATTCATTTCAAATTAAGTGGTACATCTGTTTAGTCGTATTTATAATGCGAAATTTTTATTGTTTACAGACAATTGCAACACAATTAAATATATAATTATATTAATTTGAAAGTTCTCTTTATTTTTTTCAGGTACGTCAGGCATTTAATATTTTAAAATATTGAGGATGAATTGTAAGTAGAAATAAATATTGCTACATATGTAGGAATTCCTAGGAGAAAATATATGTTGTACTGTACCGAGTAAAGTAAATCAGGTTGAAAAAATTAACAGTATTACAGAGTTTTTTTTCTTCTACCAATTTTTTCTCATGCAAAATAATTTACCTTTTAAGACAAAGTGCAAAGACACGGTATTTTTGATAAACATTCTTATATGCCTGTTTTTTCAAACAGAGATGATCTTATATCCGAGTCACACTATAGCAGACATACACAAACGTTCGCAGAATGTGTGCAGTAGCAAAATTTTGGTAAACAACCCAACGGCGAAAATAAGGACCTAGAACGCATTTAAAAGCAGTCAGTAGGCTTTCCTCTGCATTCCCTCTTCCTTTCCAAATAACATGGGGTGTCGTTGGGAAGCAAGGCCTTTCACTGGCGCTTCCTATAAGAAGGCATAAAAGAAGGCATGAAAAAAGAGGAATTGAAAAATAAACAGAAATATGCAGTTGCAATCCTAAAATTGTTTAGTTTATTTTTAGATATTTCTCATTTCTATATATTTCTCTCTATACCTCAATTTTTTTCTTAACTTTTTTTTTACTTATTCGATGATGTCAGCTATATTAAGTAGCATTATGACTTTTTCGCTTATATTCCGCCTTAAATTTAGCATATAAGTGTCGGCCTATGACACTTAAACTTAATCTGTGCGCTCTCACTTACAAAGTAAGCGACGATGTCAGTAAGTGTAATTTCAGTTGCAATTACTTTATAAGCGGAGTCTTAAGCGATCTTAATATAACAATTGATTACGAAGAAAGTGACGATGTCTGTAAGTGCTATTTCAGTCGGAGTTATATGAGCGGACGTTATTTTTCACATTACACACTCCTGACGTTCTAAGTACTTACATCGATCGCTTACAATGTCATACTGATGACATGGATTACTAAATAGGTAATTCGTATCATTTAGCGCTGGATCGCAATTGTTTGTCAGCTATTCTACCATCTAGCCTATGAAGATGCATGCGAAATGTGTGACTGAAACTAATCATAAACTGTTTTAAGAAAATCACACGAACTCCTTCCTCGTTGCCTTTGCTTATGATGCCTTACATGTAAAGTTAAACGGAATGTTGATTCTCCCTTTTCAAAGAAGGCCAGCAGCAGTGGTCTAATGATGGGAGTGAATATGTGCTCGGGATATTTCAGAAAGGAAGGAGAAGACCTGTTTTCAGGCATGTGAAAACAAGGCCTTGAAGACCTGACGTTTGAATGTCTTTTTTTTTCCTAATTGGCAGCAGCAACAGAAATGAATCTATCAGTAGCCGCACGTAGAAAAGAATTCCATGCGGATCGTTCATTTGCTCACCTGGTCTATGCAACGAGTTGTAATACGAGCTGGGACATTTCATTTATTCGTCTAACGTGCCGAAGCTAGCGCATTCGGTTATTATTATTTTTGTTTATGGCGGAGCCAAGGAAGACAACATCATCTACCACTTCAGAGTTATAGTTGTCAACGTTCACGCATCGTCCCAGACCAGTGGACTCTTTGTTTGTTGAAACAAATGGTTTTGTCCTCATTTACCATCAGACACACTTCCGCCGACTGCTTGTTAATGCTCGAAAAAGCCGCAGTAACATCCCGAAATTCACGGCCAAGGATATCTATATCATCGGCATACGCGAGCAGCATGTGACTTTTGTTGAAAATGGTACTATTCGTGTTTACTGCAGCCTTCCGTGTGATCATCTTTATTACGATGTTAAAGAGTTCGCAAGACAGTCTCGCTTGGTAGAAAATGGCTCAGTCAGATTTTTGCCAATTTTCACTGAAGACTTCGTGTCAGTCAGTGCCATCCCGCAAAGTCATATTAGCTTCGCGGGGATACCAAACTCAGCCATATCATCCAACAATTTCTGTCGTATCGGACTGTCGAATGCAGCTTTGTAGTCGATGAACAGATGGTAGAGGTCGATCTGCATTTCTTGGATCTTCTCCAGAATTTGTCGGGTCGGTTGTGGATTTACCAGGTCCAAAGCCAGATTGATAATGATTGATAAGGCCCAATCAGGTTCGCCAGATTCTTGTACGCGTTGGGTAAAAATCTAATCCCGCGATAGTACTGAGCCTTTCTTAAGCTCAGTACATAAAACACTCAGATTCTAATCATCGGACATGCATTCCTTGCGCCAAATCGTGTTTATAAGCTGGTGCATGCATGTTGCCAGCTTATCGTCTCCGGCTTTAAAAAGCTCTGCCGGTAGTCCATCAGCTCCCGTAGCTTTATTATTTGTAAGCCTTGCGATCGCCGTGCTGAGCTCGTTTTGACTCGGTGGTGGACAAGCTACTCCGTCGTTTGATGATTGACATGATTTCGTCACTTATGCTGCCTTCGGGAAAGAGTAGAGATCGAAAGAGTTCCCCGACATATTTGCAGCACTCTCTAAGTGTCAGTGGCCAGATTTCCGTCTCTGTCCCTACAGGAGGGGATCCTTGTTCCAAAACCTTTGCTTTTAACATTTTGATAGAACTTTCGGGCTTCACCTCTATCCCTGTAGTTTTCGATATCCTGGCTCTCTCTTTTCTTCCACAGACGGCAGCCACGTTTAATATAGCTCACATGGGTCCTAGTAAGAGTCCCGTTGTGATATCATTTTCAAATTTTCGTACCAAATATTCCTATTCCGTTCGGTCAACGTCGCTATCAAGCCATGTTGTTGCTCTGACGAAGGCATGGATGTTCCGCAAATCGCCCACTGATAGACAGGTATTGTCTAGAAGTGTCCGATGACCAAGCTTTTCATATCTCAGGTCACCAAAAGCATGGCAGTGACATAGAAGATGCTCCGTGGTCTCCCCTTCTTCCTCATCATTGCAGCTTCGTCGGGTAGTTCAACCTCTTAGCGTGTTTACCAACCGCCAACTTATGACAGCTATGGTGTTTCTCAGGTGGACTCTGGACAGGTTCAACACAAATTGTGGCCATTGTAGGCCAAATTTGTTTGGTCGCGTTGATAAGGAGAGTGGGTTCTGGCACCCATCTCTTCTTAGCAATGAGGCTCATTTTTCCCGACCGGTTACCATATATGTCCCCATGTCCTGGAAACCATGTAAGGATAACCGTCGAATGTCCTGCTATCTCCTCAGGAGACGACCGGCATTTTCGAACATTTCTGGAAGTGGAGTACACGTTCTCCAGGAATCTGATAGCCGCTTTACCATCAGTAAGAATATGAATATTGTCGCTCAATATCCCACGATACTGAATTTACTCTACGGGTATTCTTATGGCCGCTATTTCGGCCTGAATTATGCTACAGTGATCCGGTAGTCCGATTGATAGCTGCAAATTCAACATCTCCGAAAATATTCCACGGCATACATTTAAATGAATTAGAAGGCCTTGTTGCATGCTTGCTTGCAGACGGCCTTGTTATTTTCACCGGTGGAAATGTTTACCAAAATTGTGATACTGCGCATATTTAGCGAGCGTTTGTGAGTGCTGCGCTATGTAAAATCACCTTTCATCACCCGTAGCACACAATACAATGGATGATGGATCAAGAACTGTGTACATATTTTTATTTCATTGATTTGTGAACCACATTTGGCAATACATTTTACCTCCAAAAATATAAAAAAGAACATTTATACACCTATGTATGTTCCCGCCCTCTAGCCATTCATCATCCTAACATTTGACATATCCATTGGCTATCTATTTATTCATTGTCTGCCACATTCAATGAATTAGTTTTCTATAACATTTCTCTTAACACTTCCACAAATCTTCATCAAATTAGATGGCTCTCACACCCCATTTATGCGGTCATTTAAACTAAACAATAGAGATGGATGACCGCTTGGATGATCCATTTTGGAAAGTACACAACAGCTAACTACAAAACATTTACATTTTGCCGATCTATTTTAAATAGTTTTGTTTAAACAAGAATAAAAAGCACCAGAAACCGGCACACACAAAAGCGCCAAAATATGGGTCACTTGCCAAAGTCATTGTTCGCGGTGTGCGGATTAATGACTGGTCTGGCTGACGGTTTAAACATTCTATACCCCACACCCCTCCTTTACCAGATGTGCCACTAAACATTTTCAGGTTGAGCGATCAGCAGTGAAAACAACAACAACAAAAGCACAGCACCATGGTGGCGGCGGCAAAAACAACAAATAATTTGTTAATTTTTGGCACGTACTCAAGTTAATGACGACACCACCCCTCCAAAATATTCAGATGAGTTGTGATTTTTTTTTTTTTTTGTATACATTTTAGATTTTTTGCGGTTGAAAAATTTTGGCACTAAAGAACCAACAAAAACGATATGTTTATTTCACATTTCACGCATATGAGATGCGGTTGAAAGATAATTTAAATAAAAACCGACTGCCACAATCTGATAAAAACCGTGTGTTCTCCCTATTCATTCTATGGTCATGTGTATGAAGCTGATGAGGGTGTTAATTGTAAAATAATTCCTCAGCGTTAGAAGTGGTGGAAGAACGAGTGTTTTGATTTACTTATTTCTACTTTCATCACGCCCACATGGAATGTGACCATTGCAGTGGAGCTACAAGAATTGATACAAATTACATTGTTGGGGGAATTTGTTAATTACAATAATTGTGAAAGTGTGATAATCTATTTTTAGGCAAATGACGAGAGCTTAGAGTAAAGTATGTTATGTAGTTCGATAGGACATAGATTTCTATTGCTTTTCAATATATCTATACGTTAAGAAGTAATGGTATTTGGCAACTTATGTGCTTATTAGCTTATGTAATTATATGTTGATATGTTATGCTTTTATCAATGTATAGCACATATATAGATTAGGTAGGCTTTATTTGTAACAATGTTAAATCGAAATTTATGTTTTTGACTAAGATAAAAGTTTGGTTCATTAAATAAATATTCCATAATATCGGGAAATGGGGAATTTTTTAATTTGAGTCTTTTTGATTGTTATTCATTTGTGAATAACCAGAAGCTCTCTTTGGAGGTGCGACAACGACCGAGAGATCACGTATTTCCTGGGCAATGCTCAGTGGTAGCAAATGTGAGAAGACGAAATGTTGAGTAACCTAATCGGCATGCTACCACCGATGCGTCTTAGGAAGTAAGTAACAGAAGTTATAGAAACTCAACACAGAGACTCTCTTAGTGGCTTTGGCAGCCCCAAGAAACTAGGATCGAGCGCGGTGGCCCACTAAGCTACCCTCCTTAAACAAAACAATTATTGTGAAAACATGAAGAAAAACAAGAACCCCCCAAATGTTGACGACCCCCGAAAACGTTATAAGGAGCATGATTTAAGGATATGCACCTGGAATGTCCGAACTCTGTACAGAGATGGTGCCTCTATCCAACTGGCAGATGTCCTCGACAAATACAAGGCTGACATCAACCTGGATATCTCCCGATCAAAATACAAGAAATAACATTGATCACGTGCTAATTGATGGAAGGCATGTCTCAAACGTTATGGTCGTGCGTGTGATGCGCCGTGCAAATATTGACTCGGATCACTACCTAGTTGCAGCCAAGGTACGCACGCGATTAAGTTGTGCTAAAAACACTCCTAATCAAACGCAAAGTAAGCTAGACATCACCAAGCTGCATACCACCGAGTGAGCCAATGCCAACTCCAAACAACTCTCCCAATTACACCAAAAAAACAACCCCCTTATGTCTGATGTTTTCGACACACAGTGGCAGCATGGGTTATGAAAAGCCACGCTCAGACAAGCCTGGTACGATGATGACTGTCGCGAAATGTCTGAGATAATGGATGCTGCATACATGGCAAAACTGCAACCAATGGCGACGTGTGCGGTGACGGAGCGTTATAATTTAAAAAAAAGGAGGGAGATGTTCAACCGTCTGTGGAAGAAAATAGAAAGCCAGGATATCGAATGCTACAGGGATAGAGATGATGTCCGGAATTTCTACTAAAGGGTTAAAAGCAAAGTTTTTGGAGCAGTGATCCCCAGCTGTAAGGACAAAGATGGAAAACTGGTCACGGACACTCAGAGTCTGCTGCAAATACGGAGGGAACACTTCCAATCTCTACTTGTTCCAGCATAAGTGACGAAATCACAACAATCATAAAAGACGGAGTAGATTATCCACCACCGAGCAAAAACGAGATTAGCACGGCGTTTGCAGGGCTTAAAAATAATAATGCTGCGGGAGCCGATGGACTGCCGACAGAGTTTTTTAAACCCGGCAGCGATGAGCTGGTAACATGCATGTACAAACACGATTTGACTCATGGAGTGCATACCTGATGGTTAGAGTCTGAGGGTCCTATGTCCCGTGCTTAATAAAGGCGATCCAAGTGTGTGTTCCAACCATTCTGGAACACAAACACGATCTAAATGCAAAATATCTTTATTATCAGTTCATAATTGCACTCTTCACGAACATTTTAGGACTTGGAAACAACCCAGGTAACTAACGTTAAGAAGCCCTTTAAAGAAAAGGATCCAAATCAACCGAACAGATCCAAATCATCTGAAAACTTCTTAGTTTTATCCGTTCGCAAATTACTGAATGATTTCCAAAAATAAAACGCTTGTACTCTCTCTGCGGAGGGCGTTTCCGATTTCGATGAAATGTGAAATAATCCTAATTTTTACCTTCAAATATTGTAGGATAGAACGTTCTTCCCCACGTCAGTAGATTATAGTATATTTAAAAAGTCAAATAATTAAAAGTTTAATTATGATTCATAGGAATCTTACAGACTATAACAAATTTGAGTTTACATTTTCGTAAGCACTGCTATTTTTACACACCTATGAAGAAACCTATATCTTACTTATATCTAGGTCACCATACAGTTGTTATAACTTTACATTGTTCTATTGGTCACCTTGTAATAATGGGAAGAGTTAATCTACATCTACAGTGTATTCAACCAACAACATTGAATTTCATAGCCGCAAAGTCTTGCACTAAATTACCATTGAATCTTCAATACTTTAACTGGCTGTCCACTCACCACTAACATATATGATATATCGTTTTTGGGTTGGTCACTACTTTATCAACTCCTTAATATCTAAATCAAATATTGACTCTACATCGACGATTAAGTGCAGTACTATTGGCAAGGCACAAACTAGTTCACACATCTGAACTGACAAATTCCAAATCGTACAAATATCAAATCAACGAGCGCGTGAGCAATTATTTTCAATTTTTCAGCACATTTTCATTACAATTTCCTTGTCCACAACGGTATGGGGTGGAGTGGGGTAAAAAATTTTCAATGATTATTTGTTCTTTGCAAGCAATTGTTGTAGCTGCGGCTAAGGCTGCTGCTGCTGCAGCGATGGTGTTATTATTCTTAGTGAATTTGTTATTTATGTTTATGCACAACTGAATCTGACATTGTACTTTTATTTGTGGTTAACACGCCCATTAGGTGTGGAATTTATGGATCTTTTCCACAGTTCCAGAGAAATAAGCAACACACAACATACAATCAAAATAGTAGAATCGAGCGTATAATGTGATCCATGCGAATTCGTATTTTGTATTCAAGTGTATTCTTCCAATTCGGTTGCGTGCAAAAATCATTCTTCAACACTTGTTGCCGTTGATCTGGATGCGGAGATGTGGTCATTCATGGCTGATGCCAGAGTGAGTCCACCGAAAAAAGAAAAATAGTGGGGGAAATAAAAAGTTCAAAATAAACAACGAAAATTGTAGACTATACTTAAATAAAGCAAAACATGGTCTAAACAATTTCTTTCTATGGTAGACTCCAGATTTTCTATGTTTTTTCCACACTTGACGATGTTGTTCTTGTTGTTGTTTGGTTTGTGTAACAATGAAATCTAAATCGTTGACCATAACGGCTTTGTATTCTTAATACTGTTCTTCAATTTTGTGTTTCTTGCGTATATATCTAGACGATGATGTTGACTGCTAAAGTTTGTGAAGGCTGGAAACAGGGAAGTCATACAAATTTGTGGAATATTAACATTGTTGCACAAATAGCGATCGAAGCATAGGGTTTTGACAGGGTTTTAACAGCATCAACAGAAATATATCTATCTGTAGCCGCACGTAGGAAAGAATTTCAATTGCTTCGGTCGTTTGCTTTACATAAATATTTCGTCACACCGAGTTTGGATGGCAGCTTTTCCACTCATCAATTTTATTGCCGAAAATTTTCGACCTGGAGAATATTTATCCATTTATTCAACGTGTCCAAGCCAGCGCACTTCGTCTATTTGAATTCGCTTGTCTACGTCGATGTCGCTATATAGCTTATGGTTTGTTCGACGACGGTAGTCGCCGTTAACGATGACGGGTCCAAATTATTTGCGAAGTATTTTCCTCTCGAAGTCTACCAGAATAGTTTGATCCGCGTGTGTCATTCGGCGAGAGAGGTCTTTGTCGTTAAATCACATGGTGAGCGCATGGTAGCAGCAGTTTGCGACCAATACTCGTCCCTTGATTTTCTGGTGGACATTGATTTTCGGCTGTGCCAATGTACATAGCATAGTGCAAACGACGTAGATTAGCAATCAGAAGGTGCCGAATTCGATTTCCAGCCGGGGCACTGAGCAAATCAACATCGATGAAAATTTACTTTTCAAATACTTTTGAGCCAGCAAAACTCATACTAAATGCTTCCACTACAAAAATCTAGATTGCGCAAGGACCAAGGAAAAATGAAATGATTTATCATCATTGCAAAATAAATCAACAAAAACGAGTTGGCGCCATCTTTAGAGGAATTTGGCGGTTAAAATTCACAACAACACCTAACAATCCCTTGACACAAACCTTGTTATCTGCAACAGAACGAAACAGAGTTGCCAACAATTATCGTATGATAATCGGATTATATGCCCGATCGAGTGCCGATAAATTGAAAATCGGTATAAAGAGTTAACACCGCAGCTACTTCCTCCAGCTGTTACTACAGCAACAATAACAAAATCCTCTACGACTTTGAAGTGATAGTTATCAACGTTCACGCAGCGTCCCAAACTGGTATAGTCTTTGTTCGTTGAAACAAATAACTTGGGTTTGTCTTCATTTACCATTTACTGCAGCCTTCCGCATGATCATCTCCATTATGATGTTAAAGAGATCGAATGCTTCTCTTGGTAGAAAATAGCCATCAGATTTGTTGTCTGTTTTCATCGAAGACTTCGTGTCATTCAGTGTTATCTCTCAAAGTCGTATCTGCTTCGCGGGGATATCAAACTCAGCCAGTCCTCGAGCAATGATATCTATCTCATTGCCATACGCGATCAGCATTTGACTTTTAGTAGTGTTTACTGCAGCCTTCCGCATGATCACTTCCATTATGATGTAAAAGAGATCGCTTGCCTCGCTTGGTAGAAAATGACTCTGTCAGATTTTTTGCCTATTTTTATCGAAGACTTCGTGTCATTCAGTGTCATCCCCCCAAGTCGTATCAGCTTAAGTGGGACATCAAACTCAACCACAGCATCTAATATGTCATATCGGACTGTCGAGTGCAAGATTTGTCGTAGTGTGAATATTTGGACTGGCGTGGATGTGCCAGGTCTAATGCCACACTGATCCAATCAGGTTTGCTATAATGGGCTTATGTCTTTCACATTACTCTTTAGACAGGAACTTGTATGCGATGAGTGAAAAGCTGATCACCTTGGATCACCTTTCTTAAGAGCAGGTCATAGAACACTCAGATTCCAATCATCGGGCATGCATTCCTTGAGCCAAATCGTGTTTATGAGCTCGTGCATGCACGTTGCCAGCTCATTGTCGTTAGCCTTAAAAAGCTCTGCAGGCAGAACATCGGCATTTACAGCTTTATTGTTTTAAAACCATGCAATTGACTAGGACCGACGTGGCATGATGGTTAGAATGCCGGCCCCTCGATGTTGTCCACAACGACGTCGCAGTATAGTGTCGAGTTAATCGGCATGGCTTCTCAAACAATAACGCTCGCATTCGTAGATAAATAATTAGGTGCCGTTAGTTGTGAATCTAAAAATAGAATGCGTGTTAATTCACAACAACGCGAGAAGCTATCCCATACCTCATTTATTGGGTTTTTTAATTGCAGTGCTAATCTCATTAAGGCTCGGTGGACAATATACTCCGTCGTTCCTGATTGGCGTGATTTCGTCACTTATGCTGCCTTCGGGAACGATCAGAGTACGAAAGAGATCCCTCCATATGTGCAATACACTCTGAGCGATTGTGACCAGATTTCCATCTCTGTCCATACAGGTATGGACCCTGTTCTAAAATCTATGCGTTTCACTTTTTTGTTGATCTATCAGGCTTCACCTCTATCTTTGTTATTTTCGATTTACTGGCTCTTTTCTTCCATATACACTTTTCTGCCTTAAGATGCGTTTCATTTCCCTCTTCATCTAATTATATCGTTCTGTCACCGTCCGCATTACCATTGGCTGCAGTTTTACCTTGTATGCATCATCCATTCTCTCAGACATTACGCGACATTGCTCATCGTACCAGGGCTTGTCTGAGCGTAGTTTTTCATAACCCAGTATGGTCATTGCGGCAGTGGTCATGGAATTCGCCACTGTGTGTCGTGAACATCAGAAATAGGGCGGTTTGTTTGTAAATAATTGCGAGAGTTGGTTGGAGTAGGCTTTGGCTATCTCGGTGTTACGCACGGATGTGAATAATGGCTTTTCGGTCACTTACAGGGTTAAACCGCGAGATCACGTGTCGAAGTCTCTTGACGACTATGAATCCACAGCTAAATGCATGGCAGCTGTAAAATATGTTACAGTTCTTTCGTCGTGTGCATCCCCGTCCCGTCCATCTCATTTCCTGTATGGCGGTAATGTCAGCGTTGTATTATCTTATTTTATCTTATTTTTCTTTTGTGCGTGTTTTTATAATAATTGTTTTGTTTGAGGAGAGTGGCTTATTAGGCCACCGCGCCCGATCCTAGTTCCTTGGGGCTGCCAAAGCCACTAAGAGAGCCTCTGTGTTGAGTTTCTGTAACTTCTGTTACCTACTTCCTAAGACGCATCGCTGGTAGCAGGCCATTTAGGTAACTCAACATTGCGTCTTCTCACATGGAATACATGATCTATCGAAAGTTGTGAGCTGCTTGGGCACCTCCAGAGAGATTCTATTTAGTCCCATGTGAATAGCGATCAGAAAACTCATATTAGAAAATTCTCCATTCCCATTCATTTTAACAATAATATTACTTGTTTTGTGATTTCTTCAAGAAAAATGTTGCCTCAACTTTTGCAGCACCCATCATATCACAAATTACCAGACAATCCGCAACATCTATGCATGTGTGTATTTTTCTGATTTCACATATTTGTATGTGAACAGTTTAAGTTAAAATTTCTTCATTTGCAATAGAAGAAAAAGCAACAACAACTAGAAAAACAAACATAGGAATGGTAACAGCTGCGCGCATGTGTAACAAACTTTTTAGCAATTCAGCCATGTGCTGCACAGTTGTTGCAGCACATTTTGCTGTTGTTGCTGTCTTCGGTCCAACTATGTACTAATGATAACGATTTGTTTGCTATGCACCAGACGCAACAAAAAACAAGCAATCTCAGCCAAAATAAAAGCGAATAAATTGTTTTATCTTTATTTTTGTTTTTTGTTTGTATTTGTTTGCTATTCAAAATGTCTTTATTTGTAGAAAATCTCAGCGTGTGTTATTAAAACATTTGCAGCCAAATTAAAATTCTAACCGAATTTTTGTTGTAGCTGAAATGGAGAGCGCGCGCGCTCTGTATGCATGTATTGGTTGATCTGCTGGTATTTTCTACAAAACTGTAAAGATTTTAAAGATTAGTAAATTCTTTGGTGTGTTCCAAAATTTTGTAAAGCTCTAGTTAACCAACTGAATAGTGTTCTTAATGAAAATTAAAAAAATGCAGCACAAAATAAAAACAATATAGTGTCTAGACAATAAATAAGCATCTAGTATATTATTAATGGCCTATCTCAAATACTAAAGTTTTATTCAGATCAACTCACGTAACGTTACATTACATATACAATGTATGATAATATAATATATGAGTTTTCATTAATTCCATATGACCTTTATCACTCAAGTTCACATGCTTGGCTTAATCATTTTAGTTTTTCTTAAATTATGACCTATTACCCGATTGGGTGGCATGGCATCACGTAAAACTATTTTGGTTACTTTTTTAACGCTTGTCTATTCTAACTATTAACTGTTTCCATTAAAGAAAAACCAATTAGCATACATCACTTCGGCAACAACCAAGAAAAATGATAAAATAACCAAATCAAAATACAATTTTTTTCACCTCTCTTATATCGCCGCCAAATACGCGAATTCCATAGAGTAAAAATAACAGCAATTTCGGATCAATTTCATTAATGTATCATATCGCAACGGTTGATGGAGTCAAAAGTGGTGGCAAAAAAAGATCATCCAATTAAAACCATAAACAACAAGACACCGGGAAACAGTTAGTAGAACCTTGAAGGCATTTGTCAGAATGAAACCAATTCGAACACAACAGCTCGCATACACTCACACACACTGATACTATATTGAGTGCGCTGGAGTTCGAGTTACATCCGAAGAAATGTTCAATTTAAAAGAAATTAAACTAAATCAATTTGTAGTACGCGCAATATATTGTCCAATTCATATCGCTTTTGGCTTTTAACTTTCAATAGCTAATACTACAAATTGTGTACACACTCCATCCAGTCTGTTTGAGTCTGTAACCGGACTCAAAGGCCATCGGAGGAGACTGGCCGTTGTAGCGGACGAGCGGATAAATGGAAGCTTTGGCGGTAGTACTTTAGGTATGAATGTACTCGTATTTCTGTTTAACTGATAATGCCACCCATTCAACGGTGGCACAGTGTGGCGAAACGAAGAAATATGAAAAGACTTATCTATAAGAGGGATCGTTTCATTTTTTCGCAAAGCGTATAGCAGAGGAGTTGTAAGAAAGTTATAATAAGAAAATATAGATCTAAAATAAATTCTAAGGCCAAGCAAGTTGAAATCACATTTTGAAGTCATCTATGCAATTGTGTTATTTTGAAGCTTATGGGAAGCTATACCAATCAACCGGTCTTCTTGAAATGTTGACTTAATACTGTTAGGAACAGCGGACTTTCTAAAATGAGTTTTCTGATCGTAACTCACTTGGGACTAAGCAGAATCTCTCTCTCGATAGATTACGTGTTCCCCGGGAACTGTCGGCAGCAACTGTGAGAAGGCGCAATGTAGAGCAACATAAATGGCATGCTCCCACCAATGCGTCGTAGGAAGTAGATTAGGAAAGTACCTGGGGTGATAATTCTTATACCGATTTTTAATTCATCGCCACTCGATCGGGTATGTAATCCGACCGTCATATGATCATTGTTGGCAACACTTTTTCGTTCCTAAATAGAAGGTTTGTGTCAAGTAATTGTTAGAAGTTGTTTGGAAGCATTTGGGATGATTTCTGTTGACTGGAGAACTCGAAATTATTTAAAAAGTAACTTTTCATCGATGTTGATTTGGCCAGTGTCCCGGCCGGGAATGGAATCCGGCACCTTTGGATTGCTTATCTACGTCGCATCCACGGAGCTATCGAAGGCTCAGTGGTAGGTAACATAAGTTCCACAAAGGCTCTCTTAGTGGCTTTGGCAGCACAAAGAAACTAGGATCGGGCGCGGTGGCCTAATAAGCCACTCGTCTAAATAAACTAAGTGTTATGAAAATACCATGAAAAGGAAAACCAAGAAACTTCCAAATGTTGACCTCCCAAAAGCTGTTATGAAACACACAAAAAAGAAGGCAAGAACACCCCGTAAATGTTGAAGACCCCTCCAAACGTTATAAAGACAATGATTTCAGGCTATGCTCCTGGAATTTCCGAACTCTCTACAGAGATGGTGCCTCTGATTAACTGGGGGATGTCCTCGACAAATACAATGCAGGCTGACATTAACGCCATACAGGAAATGCGATGGAAGGGAATGGGTTGATAAAACAAGATGATAAGACTGTGACATCTTTTACAGCTGTCATGCAGAAAGACACGAATTTGGATGTGAATTCATAGTTGGCAGGATAACAAAGTCGAGGACATTAAAGATGCATTCTATGATCGCCTGAAGGAAATTAATAAAATTGGAAGGGAAGATGCTGTAGGTTCAGCAATCAAGAATTAAGTTTACGCAACATTATTTTCGGCGACGGATTCAGAGTAATTTGCTTCGCGTCGGCAAGAAACATGTTAGTGATCGGAACCAGATACCCGCATAAAGATATCCACAAGGCAACCTCGATAGCCCCTGACCATAAGACAAGAAACTAGATTGATTAATCGATGGAAGGCATGCGTGCGTAGACGTGCGTGTGATGCGCGGTTCAAATATTGACTCGGATTACCACCTAGTGGCAGCCAAGGAACGCACGCGATTAACTAGTGCAAAAAACGCTCGTAATCAAACGTCCAGAAGGCTATACATTACAAAGCTGCATTCTCCTTCTTCTTATATGGCTGCAGCAACAGAAATTCATCCATCAGCAGCCGCACATAGAAAAGAAATCCAAGCGCTTCGTAAAGAGTTCGTGACAAAAAGCTTAGATAACAGCTGTTTCACCAGATTTTGGTTGCCCCCTACTGTGCCGCTCATCCAGTTTATTGCCGAAGATATTTTGAGCTGTTGCATTTTCATCCATTCGTATGACGTGTCTAAGTCAACGCAAACGGTCTATTTGAACACGCTTCACTACGTCGATTTCGTTGTACAGCTCATGCCTCATTCGACGACGGTACTCGCCGTTAATGAAGATAGGTCCAAATATTTTACGAATACCACCGAGATAGACAGTGCTTACTCCAACTTACACCATTAATAGATCAAACAAACCCCCACAAGGTAGCAACAACAGAAAATCATCTATCATTAGCCGCCAAATTACAAGCGCTTCGGTCTTTTCCGTTTCGTAGATAGTTCGTCACACCAAGCTTAGATAACAGATCTTTCACCTGGTCCAATCGACGAAGTTTTGGTCGCCCCTCCTGCGCGGCTCATCGATTTTATTGACAAAGACTTTTAGAGCTGGAGCATTTTCATCCATTCGTACAACGTGTCCAAGCCAGCAAATTCGGTCTATTTGTACTCGTTTTACTACGTCGATGTCTTTGTGCAGCTGATACAGCCCATGCTTCATTAACTATGATGAATATTTTATGAATACCACCGAGATATCCAATGCCTATTCCAACTAACCCCATCAATAAGTTTAGACAAATCCCCCTTATATCCCCCTGATATTCCCGAGACACAGTGACAGCATATTGCGAATTCTGTGACCACTGCCGCAACGACTGTAGTGGGTTATGAAAAACCATTCTCAGGCAATCCGATGATGTTTGCCGCGCAATGACTGATGAAAGGGATGCTGCATAAAAGGCAAAACTACAGCCAATGATAAAATGAGAAGTGGAGGGAGATGAAACGCGTCTTTAGGCGAGAAAAGCGTATATGGAAGAAAAGAGAGAGCCAGGATATCAAAAATTACAGGGATATATATTAATTCGACAGTTCTACTAATAAGCATAGGTTTTAGAACAGGGACTCCCACCTGTAAGAACAGAGATGGAAACCTGGTCACGGTCACGCAGAGGGAACACTTTCGTACTCTGCTTGGTCCTGAAGGCAGCACGGAATTATGATGGCGGCAATTGCACGGCTTAAAAACGATAAAGCTGTAAGGGCCGATGATCTGGCTGCACATCTTTGTAATGTCAGTTAGCAACGTGCATCCACAAGCTCATACACAGAATTTGGCAAGGAATGCATGTCAAATGATTGTAATCTGTCCTGTTTTATGTTCTGTGCCAAATAAAGGCGATCTGAATGTGTGTATATCAATTACCGTGAGATTCAGCCTTTTACTCATCACATTCAAGGTCCTGTCAAGTGTAAGACTTAATACTATTTTAGCGAACCTGAATGGACCTTATCAGTGTGGCTTTAAACCTATTAACTCCACCACCGACCATATATTAACACTACGACAAATTCTGGAGAAGACTCAAGAAATGCATCTATTCATCGATACGACAGAAACTATTAGATGCTATGACCGAGTTTGATATCCTTGCGAAACTGACACAGACTGACTCCAAGTGTTTAGTGAAGATAATCAAAATCTGACAGAGCCATTTTATACCAAACGAGGCTTTAGCCAAGGCGAAAGTCTATTTTGCAATCTCCTGAACATCATAATGAAGATGATCATGCGAATGGCCGGAGTAAACACGACTGGTACCATCTTTAATAATAGTCACATGCTGCTCGCGTATGACGGTGATATAGACATCATTGGCCGAGAACGATAAAAGTGTGTCTGGTGAAAAATTATGACTCCAAAAATAGTCATTGTTCTTTCTTCTAATCGGTATACACAAGACTGACTCTTCAGTGAAAACATGCAAAATCTGACAGAGTCATTTTATACCAAGCGACGCTTAAGACAAGGCGCTAGTGTGTCATTCGATCTCTTGACCTACATAATGGTGATGATCCATCCCATCCATCTTAAATAAAAGTCACATGCTGTTCGTATATGGTGATGATATAGGTATTCTTGGCCGAGAATCGCGGGATGTTACTGCAGCCTTTTCAAGCATTGAGATGCAGTCGGCAGGTGAAAAATTTTGGTTTCCAAAATAGTCATTGATCTTATATCTAATCGGTACACACAGACTGACTCGAAGTCTTCAGCGAAAATAGGCAAAATCTGACAGAGCCATTCTATACATATCAAGCGAGGCTTTAGAAATGGCTCTAGTCTGTCATGCGATCTCTTGAACTACATAATGGAGATGATCCATCCCATCCATCTTGAATAAAAGTAGCATGCGGTTTGTGTATGCCGATGATATAGATATCATTGGCCGAGGACTGCGGGATGTTACTTCAGCTCTCAAGCATTGAGAAGCGGTCGACAAAATTGGGTGTAAAGAAAATCCGTGACTCCATAAAGTAATTTTCTAGTAATTTCTCTAACTTCTATTCGGTAACTTTTAAGATTAATACGCTTCTACCATAATTTAAAAATTTTACCTTATTGAATGCAACGGTCACTTTGAACCAAAACTCATCCCAATTCCTTTCAGTTTCCAAACACTGTACCACTCCGCTCTTGTCATCTTTTGCTTTGAGTTGTTGTATCTTTAGCTTCGTTGGCGGTACTTTTTTTTGGATATTGGCTTCTTCTTCTTTAAGGCTTCTCTTTAATTCTATAGACATTTTTTTCTTCAGTCTTCATCTTCATTTCAATCGTTTAACAATTTCCTGCCCTTAGGAGAGATATGTAAATATTTTTCGCATTTTAATAGAATTACTGCTATCTCGAACAGTACTACTCGTATTTCTTTCGTATAATCGCAAAAGAAAAAACGGAAAAAATACAGTTCAATAAAATGGGTTAAAACACTTTAGAGGTAGTTAGAAGGCAAATAACATTTAATCTCTTCGGAATGAATGAGACAACAAACGTTTATTTTGAATATTTACTAACAATTTAACTAACGAGCACAGTGATAATATTTTGATGATGAAAATCGCTTTAAATCATCAATAAACTGGTAGGAGAGTCGCGAAATAAACTAATTAAATATAGGAAGAATATTGGCATTAACAGTTATCAAATATAGGTATAGCAAGACAACAAGTCTTAAACCTTTGAGAACAATGATTCTAATATATTTCAACTGGTACCTTAAAATGATTTGTTACATTCTATATACTAGGTTAAAGGTCATGCTGTTTTGTTGTTATCAAAATATTAAACATTTTTTTAAGACATTCACATGCTATTGATCATATATTTCTGCATAACTTTATCATCTGTGGCGCAATTATCTGGGTACTGGAGAGACATAAGACTTTCATAAACGTTACTTTCTCAGCCTAGACGCATGCTGTGTTTCAGTTTAGCACTTACTATGCCTTTCATTTATCCCAATAATGGTAGATCAAGTTCTCATTTTTATTTCGTAAACAAATTGTTTTTTTTCGTTGTTGTTTGCTATCTTCTAAATTTTAGCCTCTAGCCAAATTGGCAATACTCTATGTCGAATATGTACTCAAAACAAACAGTAGTAACAACACACGTCTAGAAATCTTTAACCAATTGTCCAATTATTGTTTATTGTGTTTTGGTGTTAAATAAACATTTGTTTTATTTATTCGTTCGCTGCCGCCATTGTTTGTTGCGGAAACAAACAAAACGTTAAGATCAGCGCACCCAGAGGGATTCCACCCATACATACATAGATCATTCATTGATCGCTTCGGCAATTTTATTTAAAGGAATCTTAAAAGATAACAAACTATAAGGAAAGCAGACCTTAACACCCTCGAAAGCCAATACTTTGTATTGTTTTTTGGTCATTGTTGATGTTGGTTTGGTTGGTTGTTTTTTTTTTGTTTTTTTATGTGGAAGAGGTGAATGATCATTTTCTAGAAATTCTCACGCGTTCTTAAGTCACGAATCACTATCAACCAACAGCCTAACATGTGACCATAAATGGCCAAGATACAATATATATAGTAACATACATAGAAGCCACCAACTATACTCTTACATGTTGCAAATGTATAAACTACATATTTACACACACACACACATAGATATGTGGCTTAATACATGATTTACTAAAAGTGTGGAATTAATGAAGAATAATCATGGTTTTAATTAAATACTTTTTTTTTATTGGTCATTAAAACGCTTTGGAATTATGAACAAATTTGAAATTATAACATCTGGCGTTAGTGGCGTTATGGCAGATATAAGGAGTTAGTGTTAATAACTTCTAAAAGAAGTCATGCATTACCTAAGCGTCATGGCAAAGTGGAAGTTAATCAAACAATGTTGAAAAAGCAAATGAACATATAAAAATGAAAAGTTGTATGCAGAAACAAATATATTTTGTGTAATCTCTTTTTTACAATGATATTATTTAATCAATTAACAGTATAGCAGATGCAATAAAACTAAAAAAGTAGATATAATTTTTTTATTTTAAAATATTACTCTATCCGTCACTTACTCAAAAAAAATTTCATAAACATCCACATTCAGAAAAGACGAATTTTCTGATTTTATATCAAATCGAAAGGAATTTAACATAAAAACTGTTAAGTACTTTAAAACTGTCGTAAATATTTTTAGCCGCCATAAATATAATATTTTGTTAGTGGAAAACAATAACACACTACAAGACCTCTAAATCAAAAAAAAACTTTATTTCCCTTTAAACCCCATGAATGTGGCATGGGATAGCTTTTTGCGTTGTTGCGAATCAACATGCGTTATATTTAGATTCACAACAAACGGCACCTTCTTGTTTATCGACAAATGCGAACGTCACTGATTGAGAAGCTTTTTACTAGACATGCCGATTAACCCGACACTTATACTGCAAAGTTGCTTTCGACAACATCGACGGGGCCAGCAGTGAAAGAAAAAATGTAGATGACTGTAGTCAGGAGTCGAACCAGGGATCTCCCGCATGGTAGTCGCGTGTTCTAACCACTATGCCACGGCCGGTCCCGAATCGCATAACTGCTCTATCTTTGTCGCTGGAGCATTTACATACATCCCGGCAAAATATCCCAGCCACCGAAGTCGTTGGATTCTGACTCTTTTAGCTACGTCGATGTCCCGGAAAAGCTCATACAGCTCACGGTTAATTCGATGGCTAAACTCGCCATCGCACAGTGGTCGATCTTGTATGGAGCGAGCGGCCAAAAATACTTCTAGTGGATATATTAATGTGAAATTTTTTCCAAAATTCTATAAAAATATAATTAGTAATAAATCGAACAGACATTGGTCGTACGTAAGCCCCTCCCGAAACCCCACAATTATAAGGGTACACCGTATGATATTTTATTATAGTATGTAATATAGTATTATATAATACATCATTTTAATAGGCCAAAAACTGATTTATTTAAAACTGACTTATGATAAGATGATAAATTGTTAACTTCCGTTATCCCTTAATTATTCATCTGAAACTATATGTCCCTTAAAGGGACTTCAAAGTTCAAAAGATATCATGTCTAAAAATTCGTTTTTTTTTTGATTTTCAACGGAAAAAAAATTGTGTAGCCCCACTTTTCCCTATTTATTATATAAAAAAAATAAACTGAAATAAATAAATTATTAGAAATTTTCCGAACAGAAACAATTTTGGACATAAACCTATATTGCGTTGTATGGGCGGTCAACCGAGGGCGTGGCCGATTTGGATGAAAATTAGCACGCATCTTTTGTTTATTCTATGATTTTTTTTTTAAATTTTACACTTTTCCTTGGATTAGATAAATTGTGTGGCAAAAATTTGATTTTATGCACAAATTCGATTTGAATTGTTTAAGCGGTGGGCGTGGCTGCTTTTTATTATTTTAGTCGATATAATACCCGGTGCAGAATTTTAATGATCTTGAACCAACATTATTTAATGATAAAATGGGAGTGGTTAATGACTAATACCCCCCTTCTCTCCTAACGTACCCAGGCACCCACATTTATCCCATGTTAGCAAAAACTTGAGAAAATGTACGAAACTTGTTTTTAATTTATATGTTAACAATTTGTTTACAAGTTTAAACAATAAAAATATTGAATAATTTCATATAAAATAATATGTAATACAAAATTATAAAAAGGTTTGGTTTGTTTAAAAATATAACGATAGATACTCTTTGAAATAAAAAAGAGCTAAAACACTTTGCGTATTCTTTTTTTTATAGCAGTTTTAAAATTATTAATATTAAGCCTTTTTTTAGTCATAGTACCCTTTAAATGATAATCGAATTCAGAATTAATCTAGCAATTCAAAACCAGATTTTAATAAAATTTGGACATAAAAACAATGAGGCCGCTTTGGTCTGAGAGAGATTACACAAAGACGAGCATATGATATTACCAATTTTAGAATCTTGAAATATTAACTAATAAACCCAAAAAAGTCCCATTGGAGACTTCAGAGGGGAACACAACTAAAACTCTAGTTAAAATTTACATATTTGGACGAAAGAACACTAACAATGCAACTGGAAAAATATTAATTTTATAACAAATCTACAACAAGCTTAACACATTGTTATTATTTTAAAATATAGTTAATACCATGTAATTCAATATTCATTTCGATTTATTTCAACAGAAGTTTTTTTTCTTTTGTTTTAATTAATATAAAGTTGAACTAAATTTTCCCCTTTTTACACTGCAAAAACTAACAGTTTACTCGCTCTCTTTTTTGAAGCTGTTCTTAAAGAGTACAGATGGAATAAAACAAAAACAACTATAAATTTTAAAACCTTGTTTTTATAAGAAACAGTGATGCCACACTTGGTGACAAACTTCTGACTTTGATTTTTTTTATTTTTGGCCAATGGAATCGACCACTGTGCATCGACACAGATGGGTCCATATATTTTTCGGAGTACTTTTCTCTTGAATACTCGTAGGTTTTGTATGTCCGTTGTCGTAAGCACCCATGATGCGGCTGCATACAACAGAACCGGTTAAATTAACACCTATAGTGGTTTCGTAGTATCCCGAGATAAGGTGGTGTTACTAAAGTGCTGCCGAATTCCGCAAAAACATATATTGGCGAGCACTATTCTCCGTTTGATTTCTTGACTGACATTATTTTTCTTGTTGACGGAAGATCCGAGTTAGTTAGTTACTACCGAGTTACTACCTCAAAACAATAATTTTCAACTTGACGGTGCTTCCACATCGAGAGAACTCTTAGTTCGTCGTAATCATTATTTTTGTTTTGTCCTCGCTGACTGCTAAAAACATTTTTTCTGACTTCTTTTCTAGTGATGAGAAAACTGCAGTAACATCCCGCAGATTTCTGACAATGATGTCTATATCATCGGCGTATGCTAGTGGCATGTGGCTCTTGTAGAATATGGTGCCAGACAAGTTGACACCAGCCTTTCTCATCACCTCCTCCATAACTATATAAAATAGTGTACAAGACCATCCTGAGACCTCTTTCCATGTTGAATGGTTCAAAGTGATCCTTACCAATCTTAATAGATGATTTGGTGTTTCCAATGTACATCTGCAAAGTCGACTTCGTTTTGCAAACTCAGCAATGGCCTCATATAGCCTTTTCCTTATCGGAGAGTCGAAGGTGCTTTTCGAGTCTGCTTTTCATGAGTTTTTTCAGGATTTGTTGTAAAGTGAATATTTGATCCGTCGTAGATTTACCTGGTCTAAAGCCGCATTGATAAGATCAAATTAGTTTTTTTTTACAATTGGCTTTAGACGTTCACACAATATGTTCGTAAGGACCTTGTATGCAATTGGCTTATTCCACGGCAGTTCTAACGCTCACTACGATCTCATAGTGTATGGAAAATAACAGACTGAGACTCCAATCCCCGGGCATGCTCGTCTCTAGCCAGATGTTATTCATAAGCTTATGCATGCTCCTAATCAGCTCCTCCCCACCTGCCTAAACAATTCAATGGGAAACCATCGGCTCAAGGCCGCTTTGTTACTTTTTAAGGCGGGATATTGCCACACGTATCTCGCTCTGGCTCGGAGGTGGACAGTTAATACCATCGTCACGGAATGGAGCGGACTCTTCTGGAGTGGCGTCCGTATCCAGTAGTTTTCTGAAATGTTCTCTCCATATCTTCAATATAACATTCGGGTCCGTCACTAGCTGTCCTTGCAGGAGAGGAAACCCTGTTCCACGCATTATCGCCTTAACTCTCTTGTATAATATTGGGGCTTCCACACTACTTCTCTTCTTCAACTCCTTCTTTTTCCGTCTTCAAAGACGAGTTGCCTCTTGTATCTTCTCCCTGCGCCGTTCACGAACAGCTCCCGCTGCCATTGGCTGCAGTTTCGCCATGTATACAGCATCCGTCTCTATCGTGGAATTGCGTTCTATGGTGTCGGCTATATATTACTACTGCGAGGTAATATTATCACGGGTTGGAGCATTCCCTAGCGGTTGAGATAGGTGGTTGGAGTAGGCTACCTCTACATCTGCCGTACTCAGTTTACCGATGTCCTTCTATATATGTTTTTCACCACGTTAAGACTTGTGCGTACCTTAACTGCGGTAAGGTAGCGATCGGAGTCAATGTACGTACCCCTGATGACTCGTACGTCCAAAACACTCGATGCGTGCCTTCCATCGACTACTACGTGATCTATCTGATTCCTCGTAAATTAATCTGGAGATAACCATGCTGCCTTATGCATATGTATGTCGCACGCTTTCATGCGAGCACTCGAGTCCCTTCCACCGGATTTTCTTTAAAGGGGTTGTATTCTTTGAGGACTTCCGCTAGCTGGATGGAGACACCTGGTCTATACAGTGTTTTAACATTGCAGTTGCATATCCTCAAATCATGGTCCTTAATTCGTTTGCGGTGGTCGTCAACATTTTGGGGGCCCAATTTATTCTTTTCATACTTATTTTCATTGCAGTAGTTCAATCGTCGTTGGCACTACGTCGCAGTTTTCTCCTCCTGCCAGAATTTTATTACAGCCGCCCATTCTGGGTCAGACGCTGACAAGGGTGCCGCTCACTCTGAGCCGACGTGCCTCGCAAAATCGGACAAAAGCTTCTCCCACTTCCCATACAAACTCTCCATTTTTGGGGTCTAAAATATTTATAAAACAAGAACTTAAACAGAATTGGGTTGTTTATGATCTTTGAAAACTTAAAAATGCCCGACCGGAATATTGATGTCAAAAATACATGACGGTAATTTGAGTAAGATCGGACAAATATTTTCTGTTCGCCAAAGAGGTCAAAGGCTAGTTTCTTAGTAAAAACTTAGTAAATAATATGTTTTTCACTAATGCTCGATTAAGAAATTGTATTTTCCTTAAGCGCCTCGGCAATTTTTGCCAACTTGGTTCCAATCAGCCTGGTTATATCTCTACTATACTGTGAAAATTTCAGGACGATCAAACTATTATTATCCCATCCCGCTTATCATCCCACAACAAATACAAAATATCAGATTTATACCTCCAATAGTTCATGAGATACAGCCGTTTAAAGTTTTAAGTTTTATGCCACGCCCACTGATCTGATCCCGCCCATTTTTTGTTGGATCACGAACTTTTCTGCCAAATGCACCCACACAAATTTTCATTGGAGAAACAGTCCTCCAGATATTTCGGTTTTAAATGTAGGGTCCAATGGCGGGGCCACGTCCATTGCATATATCAAAAATTC
This sequence comes from Muscina levida, assembly GCA_964034835.1. NCBI lineage: Eukaryota > Metazoa > Arthropoda > Insecta > Diptera > Muscidae > Muscina > Muscina levida. The sequence continues at coordinate 144,053,794 of OZ035880.1, read as the reverse complement.
AAGTACCCTATTTTTACCACCGACCACACAGCTACATCCTGTGAAAATTTCAAAAAGATCGGTCAAGTCGTTTTCTGGTCTATACGGTTCTAAAAAATACTAATAAACAAAGACAAACTCATTTTCATATACAGTATAACACCTCTAATCCAGACAGATATAGTTTCGGCAGAAGGATTAAGAATGGACAGCGTTGAATATATTCAATTCATATCCTGATAGGTCGTATCTATCTCTCTTAACTGAATAAGTGGTACAGCATTTTCATCAATCCATTCTGTGCTTTTTTTTTGTTCTAACTTGCGAAAGCTACGAAACAAACAAAAAACAAATTGACGTCCGGACTATAAAAGTATAATTAATTAACATTGAGCTGTCCGGACTAATGAGTGTCAGAGAGGTTACACTGTATATAGATTTGACCTTTGACCTCTTTGGGGCACGGCTTAAATTTGTCCAATTTTAATTCAATTTTTGCCATAGCCGTTTTATAACAATTGACACAATATTCCGCTCGGGCATTACCGAAAAGTCGGGACCGGCCGTGGCATAGTGGTTAGAACACGCGACTACCATGCGGGAGATCGCAGGTTCAAACCTGGTTTCAGTAATCTTAAAAAAAAAAAAATTGTTATTTTATTGTCGGCTCCCCTCGAATGTTGTTGACACCAACTTCGCAGTATAAGTGTCGAGTCAATCGACGTGCCTAGTTAGAGCTTCTCAAACAGTGACGGTCGCATTCGTCGATAAACAAGTAGGTGCCGTTAGTTGTGGATCTAAAAAAAATAGAAAGCGTGTTAATTCACAACAACGCGAGAAGCTATCCCATACCTCATTCATGGGAAGTAAAGGGAAATTAAGTTTTTTTTTATTATTACCGAAAAGTCAAAGTTTAAAAGTTTCGCTTCTACTCTATTGCTCACACATTAACAAGTGTACGTTTACTTTAACCTTTATGTGCTCGGATGACTACATTTGTAGTAATTTTGAAGTATAACTCTTGTAACTTTTTTGTTACAAAAGGGAATGGTAGAAAATTTTCAGTAGCTTAATAAAAAAAGTGTTTTTACCAGATTTAACTTATAAAGCCAATAATAATGGAGGCAGCATACTCCACATCTTAATTTTAAAATGACCATCCCCTGGCCGACTGGCTACAAATGTAGTCACCATATAAAATGTATGGAAATTCACTTTTGAATTATACTTTCACTTGCAAAGTATAAAAAATCACCAAATTATTCCAAATGTCGAATAAAGAACTATATAATGCAATACTGCAAAGCAGACGATATGAAAGCAGGTATCTAACCTATATAGAACTGAGAGCGTTCGTTGAACTTATATTGCTACCAAGGATCAGTAAACCAATCGATGGGGATAAGATGCCTTGTGCAGTTTAAACGATGTATATTATAGCTATGCTACAATGTCCAAATGAAGCTATCTCTTCTGATACCTCTCATACAATTCTACCTATTTTTTTATTCAGTCAGTTTCATCTTGAAATAGTAAACAAATCCTCAGAATGCCGAAACATTTTCCACACCCCTTCTGGTACCTCCCATATAATTGAGATCACTATAATCATCTTACAACAGTAGACAAAGCGGCCGAAAGCCCCACCCCTTCTAACATACCAATAACGGAATTTAGTGCTGTGGCGGAACGATATAATGGGAAGAGTATGTCCCGTCTCCATACTCTTCCCATTATATCGTTTGACAATTACCATACATACTTGGTTTGACAATTACCATACATGATGAGTTTGACTAGACAGCAATAAAGCCGAACTATATTTACTTAGACCATACCACCAAAGCAACAAGGTGCGAAATAGAAAATGGAAGGTCAGTTATAAGACTTTCAAGTGTTCCTCTTACAAAGTCTGTAATTCCGAAAAAACAATTTAAAGTACATACTAGATTGCAAAATAAAACAAAGCATGCGTAGAAGAGATGTACAAAATGGTTTCCGCCACACAACCAAAAGTTAAGCTTGGCGTAGCCTTTGGCATATTCTACAATATGCTTGATATAAACGTATTAGTCATTATATATTTGGAAAATCATAGCCAAGTTTAATACAAAAGCATGAAGCGAAACTTCCGGCGGAGCAGGGCATAAAAGATTTTTATGTCTTTAATGGAACAACGCATTTACATTCCAAAAATTTTGGAATATACATCAGCTTTGCTGATGTTACTAATGACATACATAAATCCAATTCACCTAGTCCAATCCTGGTGTACGTTATCTATTTTTCTACATACAAACATGGCAAAAGATGTTAGTTTTCCAGAACTATTTAGTTTTGTAGTGAGATATACTATTTTGTCTTAAAACAATATAAATTAACCACTAATTTTGAAGCAAATATGTATATATTACTTAAAATTCCATGTTTGCTACATTTGTAGTCATCCCGAGCACATAAACGTTAAATTTTTTCTAGTCCTTCCTACCTGAAATGCAAGAAACATCACAACAAAGACATTGTACCACATATAAAATTATTTAATGGATAAACGGACGTACAGAATGCACATCGCTTAAACCCTACCCTCCAATTGTAACCAGTGCTAACTTATGAAGTATGGCAAAGGACCTACAAGCAGATTGCCTCATTTTAATTAAAAGCAATAGACACAAATCGTGCCACCTAATAGCAACCTGACAAAATATTTTCAGTACTACTGACACTGACCTAAACAGCGTAATCGGTATAAATTCTCTGCATACCACTTCTTCTTTCTAAAATTCGTATGTGTTAATTTCCCCACCGCCGCACTTTTGTGTCAAAACAAAACTGTTTCCTTTAGAGAAAATATCGTGTACGCAGTAGTGCAGTATTAGCGATCCATATCTAAATTATCAAACAGATAGAGACGAGAGAATTAAACAACTCTACCGAATTGTACCGTATTAGCTAGCGCCTTCTACTTTTCCTTCTCCTGTACATCGTGTGGCAAAGTAAATATGCCCCCACGAATGGCTAAGAAATAAGATTCGACGGCGGCGGCGGCGGTACACGTGATTTATGATGAAGTTTAATTTAACACATTTTTTACTTCGTCTTCTGTGGCATTCTTTTGGAGGTAACTTTACCAAAATCACCAAAACCATACAAATATTCGGGTATAAAGAGATCTTTTTCAACTGATTATTACGGGTGTTTTCGCTGATAACATTTTAACTCTTTTCATAAACTTTAGCACTTTTATTAGACGAGGCAGAGGCACTAGAAGAAGAAGAAGAAGAAGAAGATGGAGCAGATTTGAAAGAAAAACTACATTTCTTTGGTGGCAGACGATGGTAATTCAATGCCTCTTTGTGGCCGCCACAACGGACGATATCTCTACGTGGAGAGGCTAAAGGCGTGTGTTTGTGAAATTTTTGGGTCAAAACTATAGTATAAAGTTACTCATTCAAAGAATTTGTTTTCAGTTTTAGCTTTTTTTCTGTTATCGTTGTTGTTGGCATTGTTAATTGTATTTGCGAGACGTTATTGTAGCTGATGTGTGTTGTTCTGTTATCAGTTTAGTTTCTGGCGGAGACGAAAGAAATTTATGGCGTGTTTATAGAAATGTTTAGATAATGTTTAACATACATTTTATGACTGTTCTGTTCTGTTGGGAGTTTTAATGCTAATGTTAATTTAATTAACAAAGATGTTACTTAATGTTTCTTGTGCTATGAAAGAGAAGTGATAAACTCAGTGGTGGTGGTATTTTTTAGTCACAAAAGAAGAATCTTTGCAAATGCGTTTGCCATTCTTGTTGTTGGCGATAACATAAAATACAGTTAATACACAGATGAAAGGACGTATATATGTTAAAGTGATAGTTAGATGGTATGAATTTGCATACGCCACTTACTTATTTAAATAATGCAAAGAGATTGATTTCTCAATAGAATATAATTTAAAGCACTTAATTTATGTTACCGGCCCTATGCTCCTCAAAGGAGTGAAAGGAATAAATATTTGATGAATTTCATATCAAAACCGATATTCATTGAACCCGACCCTCTCAGATTTTAATGAAATTTTACATACAGCTAGATTTTACATATAGAAACACAACCTCATTCTTAGAAATTGCATTTTTGAAAATATGTGGGCGTTGCATGGTATCAAAATATTTGAAAAATGGCGGTAATAGGTTCTTTTAAGCTTTTAACTATGGAACGACTCAACCGAATTGAACAATCTTGGTGCCATTAGAAAGGTATATAAATCATCTTTCTAAAACATACAATGGAAAAAATGGTAAAATTTTTGTGCCAAAAATAACAGTTTAAACTTAAAAAACACTTCGAAGATCAAGTCTCTTTTTCCAAAAAAAAATATTTTTAGATAGGTCTATTTAATATATACAACATATCCAAAAACTTAAATGGGGTTTTTTTTATTTTTTTTTAAAAAATTTTTAAGCAAATGTATCTCATGTTAACTTCCTTATATTTTGATATTTTTTTGTGACAAAAATGAATAAAGTAGCTAAATTTTGAAAGTTATACAGATTTTTTTGGTAATTCTAATAGATTATAAATTTTTCAGACACCCCCAAAAATATGATAAATTTTGCGCAATATATACTGTTGACTTTCGGAATATTTGCTAACATTTAGTGAAGTTTCTAAAGGTATAAAAGAATGGAAGCTTTGAGTTCCTGTAATAGTATTAGCATTTTTATACCTTGAAAATAGTTGTTCTTTTGTTTTGTTGTAGTCGTCAGCATCTGCATAAGCAACTTCTATGGAGGTCTTACACGTTTGTGAAGCCCAATGATAAAGGTCTTTTGCTGTTTGAAGGAGTCACTTTAGACCCTAGGTTTCTTTGAACCAAATTCGATTCATGACTTTTTAAATCGTTTGAGCCATATTCGTCTGTCTGTCCGGCTGGTCAGCACGATTACTTTCGAAAGACGCCACCAAATGTTTTGAAATTTTGCACGAGTTAATATTTCTCCAAAACTACTTACGGTATTGCAAATGGGCTACATGTCCCCGCCCCTTCTGGTACCTCCCACACAAATACATCATTCCGCCCACTTTAGAAATCGAGTAATAATATCAATACACCCAATGCTGTCGTGCCAAAATTCTGTATTTAGTAAAGCTATAGCAGGATACAGTTTTGGAGAAAAAAATTGGAAGTTTAGACACACCCCTTCTAGTACCTTCCATACAAATGTACCGCTCCGCCCACTTTAGAAATCGTGTTATAATATCAATATAATAGAAAATTGTATGTTTTATTGAGAGTGAGGGTAGATGTAAGTCGGGTTGCCCGACTGAAACTTTCTTACTGTTTTTTGTCAAGGAATTTGTAGAACACATGAATAAGTTGTGAGGTGCATTTACTTAAAAATTTTTTTGAAAATAGAATAAGAAAAACCCCATTTTAGTTTTCAGATATGTTATATATATTAGATAGGCCTATCTAAAAATATTTTTTATTGGAAAAAAATACATGATCTTCGAAGTGTTTTCCAAGTTTAAACTTTTATTTTTGGCACAAAATTTTTTCAGTGTAATATAAAATTTTAACAGTGTATGTTTTCGAAAGCTGACTTATATACCTTTCTAAAGGCACCAAGATATTTCAAATCGGTTGAGTCATTCCATAGTAATCTCAGCTTAAAAGTACCAATAACCGTCATTTTTCAAATATTTGGGCACCTTGCCACGCCCACATAATTTCAAAAATGTAATTTTTAAAAATGAGGTTGTGTTTCTGTAGGTAAAATGTAGCTGTATGCAAAATTTCATTAAAATCTGAGGGGGTCGGGTTCAAAATGTCCCTTTTTTTATAGGTTTTGATATGAAATTCATCATATATATAATTTATGTTGCAACCTGACTTTTGCATGCACATGCACATTAACGTATTTGTATTATTTTTAAGAATAGCAAAAAACAATCAACAAATACTGCCAAAAATATTCCTATAACGAAACATTTTAGCAGTACCGAATTTTAAATAAAAAATATCATTTAAATCCAAAGTATCATAATCCGAAATTTCAAAAAATTGCCACAAATTGTATAAAATGTTCTAACTTCAATTATGTAAAACGCGAGGATTTATCTTTTCATTTACTTTTTCACTCAAGAGTGAACTTTTTTTATAAAAAAAAAGCATGATAGGATTGTTCGTGGCACCTCCCATAAAAGGTGAAAAGTTGCCATCATATATCAGGAGTACGGTAAAATTGGGAACTTTGACATTTTATTTGTGACACATTTTCATTAATGTGTGCAAAAATGTGTGTTTTGAGTTTACTGAACGTTTGTGTAAAAATTAGCGAATTGAAAAGAGTTCATGTTTATAATTGCCCAGTAACGTCACACGTACGAATTTCTTTAGGATTTTCGAGTCTTTTTTGCTCTTGGGTTAATAGGGGGACCCCAAACGACCAAAAAATCATCGTAGAGGAGTTTTAAGATGCAACCTGGGGAGATATTAAGACAAAACCGTGCGAAAGTAATCTCATAAAAAAAAAAATTTTAGTAAATCGGGCTTGCCCTTTAGAGCTGATTTTTTATGTTAGAGTGTTAGTTAATTTAATTATCTCTTAAACGATTTTTGCGTTTGCGCAAATTGTGGCAGTATCCAAAATGGTGTTAATTTTGATAAACTTTTCTCCAGCAACTTCTGCAACTAATATTTGCGATTCTATTCATGACTTTTTAAGTCGTTTGAGCCATGTCCGTCTGTCTGTCTGGCTGTTCGGCTGGTGCGCACGATTTGAAATTTTGCACGGGTTAATATTTCCCTAAAACTACTTACGGTATTGCAAATGGGCTACATGGCCCCGCTCCATCTGGTATATTATTAAAAAAAAAAAAAAAACACATTTTTTTTTATTATTAAAAAAAAAAAAAAAACACTTTTCTGATCGTAAGCCGAATTTGATGTATCATTTGATACACTTTAACGTAAATTTAATATATAACAGAAAATTTTATGTTTTACTGATGGTGAGGGTATATGTAAGTCGGGTTGCCCAACTGAAACTTTCTTACTGGTTTTCTTATCAAATGATATATACCCTCATCCCGCAATCTTTTGTTGCAAAAATACCCTGCTATATGCAAATAATGCTTCATTTAAGCATTGATTATGAAAGTACTTCAAAAGTGCTCAAAAAAATCAGCTCATCTCTTTTCTAATTAGTTAATGCATAAGAAAACATTTTATAAAAATTTGTCAGTAACGTCACCATTTATTTGCGGCTGATTACTATAAGCCCTAATTGGTCCAAAAGCCAAGCTTTGTACACAAATTTACTTGCTAACCAATAGTTTGATTTATATTCTATCCAAAAAATGAAATCATCTGCCTAAAGTATAAAAAAATAACAACTAAATTTACCGTTTTTGCCGATATATATTTTCCAAATACACCTTGCACGTGCCACTTATGAAAAGGATGTAAAATGTGAAAGCAGACACAAATTTTGCACTGGCATACAGTGCTGCCAGATTCTATACTTATTTGACATTTGAAATGTAAAAAAAATGTTGGACCTTGTGACAGAAAAAAAATCTATGTGGTTTCATATTTCGTGGCATTCCCGATATATACAAGGCTTGCCTGACTGAATGACTGATCACTCCTCAGTCCAAACGGCTAAAGCCAGAACCTTGAAATTTGGAAATCAGGTTCCTTTTATGATGTAGGCTCGCACTACGAAGTGTTTTTTTTGGAAATTCGAATTGCAAGGGGATAAAAAGGGCGTGACACCGATCATATACCTCGAAAATAGAAATGACTGCATCTCATAAACCATTATAGGTACAAAGTCGGGATTTGGTACATAAGAAAAATTACTTATTTGTGAAAAGTGGATGGCCCCACGAACCTTTTTTTTATATCGTTATATCAACGCTTGCAATGAAATTTTCACTGTGTGGTACTGTTTGTAGGGCCTTTATCATAGGTTACATGAAAACATAATTAGACAAAGGGGCGTGGTTTCTCCCACACAAACCGCAATTTCAATCAGTCATATCTCACTAGACATAAGAGCTACGAAGATGAAATTTGCTACATATGTAACTGGTACAAGGAGGATTATGTTCTACCAGAGTGTTAAGGCGACAATGCATGATACAGCGTTCCCCTTCTGCAAGGACTGCTAGTTGCTAGACCTGGTAAATCTACGACGGATCAAATATTCACAAACTCTTAAAAAACAGATCGATACCTACCACATCTTTGTCGACTACATAGCTGCCTTGCACACTCCGATTAGGCATAAGTTATATAAAGCCATACCTGAGTTTGTTATTCCTGCAAAGCTAATTCGATGTTGCAGATGTACCTTGGAAAACACCAAATTCTCGGTTATGATTGCTGAAGACCTCTCTGGACGATTCAACACGGAAAGAGGTCTCAGATAGGGTGATTTTTTATACTGTACACTAGTGTGGGTCGGTCCCCATACAAAAAAATTAAGCCAAGGCGGACAACCCCTACGATTAAAGATTAAGCAAAGACAATATCAGAACACAAAATTTTTTTTTCATCACCTACACACGGCCCAAATACGTTTTATTGAGCAACCTTGTTATTTGATGTGATATCGAAACAAAACGCATACCGTTGTTCTTGGTATATAGAAGGCTCCATTTTTGCCTTTAGTCACTTTTGACTCCGAAGTCAATTTTGACTTTGACTTCCTGTATTTCGTTTTCGATAACCATATGATGCCCATTTCTTGTAACGTCCATGAAGGTCTCTGCAATCCATGAAACTTTTGCTTTAGAAGCATTTACTTAAATTCACAAACTCAAAAGTTATGGAGGTTAAAAAAAATGTTGGTCACCCTACACTAAAAATAATTAATTTGTTGTGCTGTGCTGTCATTTGGAGTCCTATTGGAACGAAATGCATATCATTGTTCGTATTTCATCAAACGCTACTTTTCACCCTTAACACACTTTTGACTACGACGTCAAATATGAAACTAGACATTTCATTAACTTCATCATATGGATATAGAAAACAAAATACAGAAAGTCTACGTCAAAATTGACTTCGGAGTCAAAAGTGACTAAAGGCAAAAACGGAGCCTTCTATTTACCAAGAACAACGGTATGCGTTTTGTTTCGATATGACATCAAATATCAAGGTAGCTCAATAAAACGTATTTGAGCCGTGTGTAGGGTAAACGGATCAAAAAAAAATTTTGTGTTCTGAAATTATCTTTGCTTAATCTTTAATCGTAGGGGGCATCCATATCAAATTTTTTTTTCGACCCACACTACTGTACACTATTTAATATAGTTATGAAGAAGGTGATGAGAAAGGCTGGTGTCAACATGTCTGGCACCATATTCCACAAGAGCCACATGCCACTAGCCTAAAGATAGCCAATTGATGTTTTTACCATCTCCGGCAGCACTTTGGTAACACTACCTTATATAGGGGTGCTATGAAACAACTATACCAGGTGTTTATTTTACCCGTTTTATTGTATGCTGCCGAATTGTGGGTATTTACGCCATGAGACATACACAACCTGGGAGTTTTCGAGAGAAAAATACTCCGAAAAATATGTGGACCAATCTGTGTCGACGGCGAGTTTCGCCATCAGATGAACCATGAGTTGTATGAGCTTTACCACGATATCGACATAGCTAAAAAAGTCAGCGCCTACCAGAAAAATAGTATCACGTGAAAGGTATATCGACTTCAATTTATTTTGTCTTATTTTATAATTGTTGCATACTTTATGCTATTTTATCCACCTAAAATACTTATATATTTTAAATTATTTATTATTATTCCCCTACGTTAAATACAACGAATAGAGTTTATTGACATTTCTCGAGCGCCCCAGGTGCATTGTCCTCCCATAGGCCGCACCTAGAATACAACACGTGCATTTAATATTCTATACTAATTATGTTTTTAATACCTTTAAAGATAAATATCTCTTGGTTGATTGATTTATGATTACCATCGGCCAAATTATAGCCTTGCCTACGAAATAATATTGACATTTCCTTTTACAACAAAAAAAAAAACAAAACCATCAACACAACTAACACCACAAACAAAGATTTTCATTAATTTTCGGTAATTATCCCAAATATCGAAAGAAATAGAAAATATTTTTTTAATAATTAAATGGATTTTAAAAGAAAATCTTCAAGAAACACACTCCAACTTCAACACACACTATAATTCAGAGTTCGTAAATACTTATCATTGAGAAGTATTATTTTGCTCTTCTCCTCATATACAACTCTATTTGCGAGCGACTCAATTTTGTGTTTTCATTTTCGACGTAAAAAGAAATGAGCGCTCGTTTGTTAATGCTCTAGAACGTCATCGCTCGTTAAATACTCTTTCGAAAGCACTCAACAAAAGAGTACTCATTGCTTTCAATGCTTTGATATTTCTCACTCAAAAGTTATTGCGATGATAAACTCTTTACAACAACAAAGCTAAGTTTTGAGTGCTCCTGTTTAATAACATGCTCATAACTGATTTGGTTTACAGGAATTACATACTTGTATCTGCTCTGCTAGCGTCGTTTTTCGAAGTTGTTCTTGATAAACATTTTGCGTACCACTGCATTAGAGTCACATTATTTTGTTTTTTCTCGTAAAAAACCTGTGCAAGAATATATACATATGTCTATATCTGCCACGCCTCCCAACGGCAATATGCTCCACCACTAAACTGTGTGTCGCATAAAAAACAATTTTCATATCAGAGCATTGTTGGATTTGTCAAACAAGCAAATTATCAATCTTAATAATTTAGGTTTATTAAATGTAATTTTTAATATAAAAAAAAATAAAAATAAATGATTCAATGTGTTAACAGTATTATTTTTTCAAAAATAATAATAATTTTCTTACATACTACCTAAATATCAATGCATATTTTCCAAGCAACACAATTCATTTCTGTGTTCAACGAAACGACGGCACTTGAAAAATCAACATTATACATATGTTCACATTTGCTTATTTATGATTGATAAGTAAAATTCAATCGATCATTTTCGTGAAATGAGCGCTCCTTGTTTGCTTCAATGAGCGTACAATGAGTTATTCAATTTAAAAATTCTATTCAAACAAGCGGTCGCCATTTAACTTATCAAAGCGATGTATTGAATGAGTGAAACTAATGAGGAGTTTATAGAAGAGAAGATTGCTTGATTGCTTTCGCTCACTTGTTTTGAAAATGATAAACTCATTGTAAAGATAACTCAATAGAGCGAGAGCGTATTTTGATTGCTCTACGCACTCTGCTATAATTACAATTAAATTTTCAGATAAAGGAAATCTCAGAAATCTAGTTTCTTATGGCTGTGGTTAGAATCTAGTGTAACCCAACATTCTTTCCTTTTTTCCTAAACATCAAAATGTTAATTATTGTTGTGACCTCATGTTACATATACCGGCAAACACGAGCACTCGCATAAAGACGCGAGTGGGGAAAACACTAATTAACCTTTTTGTCCCCTTTGAGGATTCCATGATCACAAACCAATTGTGGAGGAAATCTTCAGTTTTGATGCTTTATGATGCGCCACAATAAAATGCTACTTCTTGAGAGAGAGAGTATTTATAGCGCCTACTGTTGCTAGCCGGCGGTGCCAAGAGGTAACACAAAACAAACTCACTAGAACATTTACAATTTTAGTAATAATTTGAAAAATGAAATGTTAGCATGCCAACCACCGACATCCCAAACATTCAGCCGAACTCATAAATAATTTTCAATTCAAAAGTGTGGAGAGTCCGTCCAACCTCCTTGGACGTGTGTGTAAGCCATGAGGGGTTTTCAGCATTTGTAGAGCGATTAAATTCCAATTTTTCAAACAACACTTGTACTTAAGTCCAGCACATTGGTCGCATACAAAGTTTGAGGCTGTTACAATTGGAGCGCTGATTAATTTCCTGCTGCATTAACGGCTATGCCAAGGCGCTTGTGTGGACAAAAGCCGCTAGGCATTTTGGGGTTTTGGGGGGGGGGGGGGGGGATTGTAAAAGTGTAAGGTGTTTTTGTGGCCGAAATAAACATTAAACTGTTTTATTGTAGCTGAACATGCGTTTACGCCAAACATTGTATTGGTCCAGCTTAGGAGGAGGCGTGCACAAGTGAAGCAAGGGCTTGAAGTGCCTTGAGCAGTAAAGAAAATTTGGGAGGAAAATGCATTTTACTTTTCAATACGATTGTGTGGCTTTTTACGGGCAATTTCTTTTCATTTCTAAGAGAGATTGAAATTAAAAAAAAAACTTATTCCAAGTATCGTGTGTTTTTCCATACACCTTTTAGGAGAGAGAGAAAAACTTTAACGCATTATGTCGAATTTGAACATATGCATATCTATATTTAGTTTTCTCTTATTCAAAGTGGGAAAAAACACTGCGTAGTGGGTATCTGAATCGAACTCAACATTTTTCGCAGTACAACATTTGTCACATATACAAAGACAAAATATAGTGGTATTTATGTGCCGGTCCCTGCCCTGCACCAAAATAATGAATTTTTTGTGTTGTGTTGTCACTTGGCATTCTGTCCGAACGAAATGCACTAAATTCCGATTCTTACTAATAAATACCCTCATCCCTAAGGGTGATTGTATACTAATTCGGAAAATTGCACATAACTGCTTTTGGTTCTAATTTTAAAAGAAAATGTATCTCTAGCATTCATCAATACATTTCTTTAATATTTCTTTCTCATCCCCTCTCTATTTCCAGCACACCTTAACCGGTCACAGCGGTAAAGTCATGGCAGCCAAATATATACAAGAACCCGTTAAAGTTGTTACCGGCAGCCATGATCGAACGCTCAAAATTTGGGACTTGCGTAGCATAGCCTGCATAGAAACGAAATTTGCCGGGTCCAGTTGTAATGATCTCGTTACCACCGATAGTTTAGGTTCTACCATCATTAGTGGTCATTATGATAAAAAGATTCGTTTCTGGGATATACGTACAGAAAAACAGGCTGACGATGTTTTGATGAATGCTAAAATTACCTCATTGGATTTATCAAAAGGTAAGTGTGTGTGTGTGTGTATGTTGATAAACTAACGGCATCACAGCGAACGCAACTTAAGAAACATTTTATCGTTCTCTGTTACAGATTGCAATTACCTCATTTGTTCAGTACGTGATGATACTATAAAACTTTTAGATTTACGTAAAAATCAAGTTATTTCCACATTTTCGTAAGTATTTGCGTTACAAATTATATTAGCGGTGTATTCATGCTGTGCTTGGCAAAGAGGCAGCCTTCTATAGGCAATGTTGTAGCTGTGTGAAAAAGTGCATACACAAATTTGATTGCACTCTAAATTATAAATGTAATTCATTTTCATTTTTTATGTTGCGAGAGAGACAGCAGTAGAGATATGCAGGTTATACGTAGTGAATATATTTGCTGTGACTTTCTCTCTACCTTACAAACTTCCTTTGCCACATATTGTGAATACCCTATTGTGTTAATAATATATGTTTTATATTTTTACAATTTTATTAAGTCTTCTTTGTTTTTGTTTCTTCTTTCTTTTTTTATATTTAGCAATGAACATTTTAAACTTAGCTGTGATTGGGCTCGCGCCTCTTTTAACATGAATGGCACGAAAATTGCCTGTGGCTCAGCGGATGGTGTTATTTATATATGGAATGTTTTGGGCAACTTGGAGTGCGAATTAAAAGGACATGCGTAAGTTTTATGTGTTTGGCTTTTAAATAATAAATAAGTTAGCATTTGTAGCAAAAAGTAGTTGTAGTAGTAGTAGTTGTAGTAAGATTTGGATATTTATGACAACTAAAATATGTATATTTATTAAATAGAGTCGCTCGATATGGTGAAAAAACAATTTGATGCGCTCACTCCCCAGTTTTGAAGTTTGTCTGAAGACAATTTGGGGACATTAATTTTTTTTACCCTTGCACTCTACGACCACCCGAAATTGTATTCATTATGTTGTATGGCCATTTGATATCCAAAATTTCAATCCTATCGATAGGTTTTGTTTAAAAAAAAAAGTAAAATTCTCCACATAATTAATGATATCTCAAAAAGGATTAGTCCAATATTATTAAAATAAACGGAAAAATTTGTTCAGATTTAGGAGGCAAAAAGTGACGACGACGAAATCTACGCCCAACTAGAAGAAACATATGCCCGTAGCACGCGCCTTGATGTTAAAATCGTACTAGGAGATTTTAATGCCAAATAGGCCTTGAGAATATCTTCAGAACAACAATCGAAAAATTTAGTCTGCATACTAACACATCGCCAAACGGAATCGGACTGATTGATTTCTGTGCAGCAAGGAACATGGCTATTAGCGGCACACAATTTGACCACAAAAACATTCGCAAGGCAACGTTGATATCTCCCGATAAAGTAACGAGAAACCAAATTGATCACGTGGTATTCGATGGAAGGCACGTGTCAGGTGTCTTAGAAGTACGAGTTATCAGGGGTGCGAAAATCAATTCAGATCACCACCTCATTGCAGTGAAGATGTGTACTAGGCTTAGCAGGGCGAAAACCCTGCGTAACCAGGCACAGAGAAAGCTGGACATCGCTCAAACTGCAGACACGGAGATAGCCAACGCCTATTCCAACCAACTCCCGAAAAGGCTCCACGAAAAGCCCCCCAATGAAATAACGCCCAGGAAATAACACCCAAAAACAGTGAATGAAATAACATCCAAAAATAAATTAAATAAACCCTAAAGCAAAAACGAAACAACCCCCAATATTTGAGAGTTATTTCATATGAAGCCTCTTACCGATGCGTACGGTCCTCTCTAGCTTACTCTGTGAACGTCTAAAGCCAATTGTGGAAAACCTGATTGAACCTTAGCTGTGAGGCTTTAGACCAGGTAAATCCACGACGGATTAGATATTTACACTACGGCAGATTTTAGAGGAAACCCATAGAAGCAAATCGACACTTACCACCTCTTTATCGATTACAAAGCTGCCTTCGATAGTACCATCAGGCATCGACTATACGAAGCCATGTCTGAGTTCGGTATCCCTGCGAAAATAATTCGTCCAAATCCTCTGTTCGATTTGGCAAGAATCTATCTGCACCATTCGATACGACGAGAGGTCTTAAACATGGTGAGGGTTTGTCATGCATACTGTTCATCATAATGATGTAGAAGGTGTTAAGGAAAGCAGCGGTTAACATGTCTGGCACCATATTTAATAAGAGCCACATGCTGCTCGCATATGCCGATGATATCGACATTATCGTTCGAACGATGCGAGAGGTAACAGCTGTCTTCTCATCAGTTGAAAGGGAGTCAGCGAAAATGGGTTTGGCAGTGAATGAGGACAAGACGAAGTTAATGGTATTATCGAACAAAGTGCTTCGATAGTGGTGGATGAATTTATCTACCTCGGATCCGCCATGAACAAAAACAACAGTGTCAGACTTGAAATAAAACGGAGAATAGGTCTCGGCTAGGGTGTTCAAAACCGAAACCGAAAAACCGTAAACCGGTTTTTTTATTTAAACCCGTATGCCGGTTTTTGCAAAAATGTCATTTTCGAATAACCGGTTTAACCGAGTTTTATCCTTCGGGTACTCGGTTTTTTTAAATTAGTTTGAAATTGAATTTTAAAGTTTTACAAAGCTTCTAAAAGCACTCTTGTTTATAAAATGTATAAAGGTTTTTCTAAATTAATTTGAAATTGAATATTAAAACTTTAAAAAGCTTCTAAAAACATTCTCGTTTACAAAATTGAATAACCTAATTATATGTATTAGGACCGGAAAATATCCTACAAGCTAATCCTGTGTAAAGTAGTCTAAAAAGGCGGAAACAATGGAATTTGCTAACGAGCTTTTAAATAACTTTATCCTGCAATTTCCCCAACGACGGCAGGGTCTAGTTACAGTTCAGATTGTGAGATGGGGGAATCTCCTAATGGTAGTCTTTGCAACGATTTAAACAGGACAATAAATAACATCCATAATACACCAGTGAAAACAAATTGCAATGACACAAGCCTATATGATGATTTCAACTATTTCGATAGATTTAATAAAAGGACAGAAAAGCTCAACACCCTTCTAAACGCTGTTTTGTCAATAAATCCTACTTCCACAATAAGTGAGCGCGTGTTTTCTGTATCAAATACTATTGTAACCAGTAAGAAAGTTTCAGTCGGGTAAGCCGACATACATATACACTTACCCTCAGTAAAACATATTATTTTCTAGTATATTGATATCATTACTCGATTTCTAAAGTGGTCGAAGTGGTACGTTTGTATGGGAGGTACCAGAAGGGGCGTGGATAGACTTAAAGTTTTTTTCTTCAAAACTTTATCCTGATTTAGCTTTAATAAATACAGAATTTGGGCCTGATGACGTTGGAAGTATTGATATTACTACTCCATCTCTAGAGTGGGAGGAATGGTACATTTGTATGGGAGGTCTCAGATGGGGCGTGGCTGGACTTTAAAACTTTATCTGGATACAGAATTTGGACACGATCACGTTGGGTGTATTGATATTACTACTCCATCTCTGAAGTGGGCGGAATGGTGCATTTGTATGGGAGGTACCAGCAGGTACGTGGCTAGGCTTCCAAATTGGTTCTCCAAAATTTTATCCTGTTTGAGCCCTACTAAAAACAGAATTTGGTCACGATCGCGTTGGATATACTAATAATATTAATCGATTTCTAAAGTGGGTGGTACCTGATGGGTATGGGAGGTGCCACATGGGGCGTAGCTAGACTTCCAGTTTTTTCTCCAAAACTTTGTCCTGCTATAGTTTACTAAATGTAGGATTTGGGCACGATCGCATTGGGTGTATTTATATAACATACTAAATAAATGAATTTTTTTAAACCAAATTATTTTTTTTTATAAATATTTTTAACCTTTTAGGAAAAACCGAAAAAAACCGGTTAAACCGGTTTTCTTTCAAATGCTGTATTCGAAATCCGATTTTTCTAAAAAATCAATTTTTCGAATAACTCGGAAACCGGGTTTCTAAAAAAAAGGAGGTATTTGAACACTCTAGTCTCGCCAACAGGCGTTTCTTTGGACTACGCGAGCACTTCATAAACACCACCCTATCTCGAACTACCAAAGTCCAACTGTACCAGGTACTAATTTTACCGGTCCTGTTGTATGCCTCCGAATCTTGGGTGCTCATCTGGCGGTGTTTGGGAGAAAAATACTCCGCAAAACATATTGACCCATTTGCGTTAACCGCGAGTTCAGAATCGTATAGAATTATACCACCACATTGATGTGGTCAAGCAAATCAAAGTGCAACGATTACGCTGGGTAGGTCATGTCGTGAGGATGCATGAGGAAAATCCAGCGCGAAAGGTATTCTATCAAGACGGCGCAAAAGAGTGAGACCGCGACTAGGTTGGAAGGAACAGGTGGAGGAATCATCAGGTGTGGTCAAGCAAATCAAAGTGCAACGATTACGCTGGGTAGGCCATATCGTGAGGATGCATGAGGAAAATCCAGCGCGAAAGGTATTCTATCAAGACGGCGCAAAAGAGTGAGACCGCGACTAGGTTGGAAGGAACAGGTGGAGGAATCACTGACGCTGCTTGGTAGTACTGACTGGAGACGGTGCGCACAAGATCGAAGCGACTGGAAATCTTTTGAAATTTCGGCCTCTGACTTATTATGTATATGAAAAATCTAAATTCTTGAAACGTCATGAAACGAATTTGGTCTTAGGATACCTTTGGTTTAACACCTTTAATGCGTTACACTTTTTCTCGAGTTCTGCATTTCCATTATACCTGTGCTTGCAAGTATTGGATACCTTCAATTAATTTTTATTAAATTTGGTGTTTTCGCCAGTTTTTTTATTTTTTGCTTAACATTTTGTTTCATAACTTTGAAACTATTGATCGTATGAAAAACAATTGTATACATCTTTTAAAGGTATTGTAAACCAAAATTTTTGTAAATTGTTTTTAACAAAATCGGACAAGTTATTTTTGAAAAATGACAACATAAGTGGAGAAATTATTAAAAATAACTTATCCATGTAAATGAAAACTTGACCATTCCTGTACCTCGGTAGCCATGAGGCATCAAATCTATATAGTGGTTATTCAAGCCCGTTTATTGCTGTTGAAACTCCAGCGTCAATTTCAGTTCATGGGTTTTGGCGGTGTATAAGGTAACCTATTAAATTTTAAAACCTCTATAACTGGAGAAATTGTAACCTTGAATAACAATATGCTCCTCGTTTCGATCGTACAGCAAATGACGACCCAGCATTTTAAATACTATTTAAAAGGGTCACAGGGCGCATGTTTTCAAAAAAAATTGCATGTTCCCAAATGGTTTTTGGACTAACTACAAAACTGTGGGGTGAACGCATAAACTTTTTTTTCGATCCATCTGATGTACAATTTAGGTTTCCTAAGAGAATTTTGATATCTCACAACGCCTGAAATTATGCCACACTATATAAAAGTTCTATTATTTGTTATAAATTTTCACCCCTGTTTTCCTCTAGTATTTGTTGTAATTTTTTTGTATCAAAACGTAGTTCTAGGTTTATTTTACTACTAGTACCCTCTATAAAAATTATACCATTATACCATTTGTTTCCTTGCTTTATATATATCGCTACGCTTCATTTTTCCCTCTTTTTGTTTATTTCTTTCGCACACATGATATCTCCCCACAATCTCTAAAACCAACCGATTCTAAAACAAAAAAGTTCTGGTTCTGGATTATTTCACAGCTCTGCGGTAAATGCAGTAAGTTGGAGTCCCACCTGTAATGCCATAGCATCGGTGGGTAAAGGTAAAAAATGTCTAGTCTACACGGAAACGTAGCCGATCATGAGGACTAGAATTGCGGCTGCCGCCAAAAGAATGCTGACGACGACGACGATGTGGCAACATGACGCCAATTCAACAAAATACTTTGAAAGCGTTATAAAAAAGAATATATTTTTTGGAACAAATAAAACTGTAAAGAAAAACAATCTACCAGAACTATACGTGCAAGCAACAGAAACAACAACAACAACAGATTATGTTTATAATTATTTTCCAAAACATCGTAGAATTTATTAAGAAATTTAATTAATGTCTTCAAGTTAAAATTTGAGAAAATGTTATAAGATGTGTTTTTTTTACTAAACGTAAAACTCTAAGTTATTTTTCTAAGCATTAAACACTATAATTGAAAGAGAAAAAAACAAACAGCAAACGAAAACTTAATTATTCTCAAAGAAAGCTTATGTATGTATGTATAATTTAAGTATTTTTTTTTTTACTTTAGAAACAAAATGTATTTTTTGATATATCTTTAAAATTTAAACAAATTAAAAAATCCTTAAAATATGTGTAAATTTACATTGATCTACTTACGTGAGCACAGGAGACTGCAGATGAGCATAATTTCATAGGCATTAAGTTCGGGTATATTTCGGAGAATTTTTAATCAGTGCACAATCTTTTCTACATTTTTAGCAACTCGATCAGAATGAAAGAAACTCGAATTATGAAAACATGGCCTGTGTCTGAAATATGTTGAAATATTTGTATCTATAAAGTCCTCATTGATATAGTCAAATAACAAATATATCCTAGGACATTAGTATTGTTAGATTTGTTTTTAATTTAAAAAAAATTGAGATTTGATTTTTGCATCACACTATATTTATTTCTGAGTAATAATTGTAGAGTTATCAAAAAATTTCCTTTAAATCACCACAAAATTTTTTAAATTTTGTTACTATATCGTAAAATAAATCATGAGTTATTTCGTACTTTATGAGTATTTACCACGAATTTACAAGAATTCCTCATTAAAAATACTATTTTCATATTACAATTGAGTCCACAGAATTACTTAACCCTGGATCTAAATGTAAAATGGTAAGAAATCTCCAAAGAACACCAACAGTATGGTCGATCTTCTTTTTGTGTAAAATTAAAAATGTCTGCTAATACATAATCGTTTGAATATTCCAAAGTAGTTCATTTATCGTTTTTGTCAAATCAGCATAAAAAATATGTTCATAAGTCAATTAAAACTGATCGAATTTTTGCTTTATTCACTTTTATACCAAGACAGGAAGGGTCACGATAGACAAACGTCATATCAAATTATTGGATTTTTAAAGCACTATCTAAAAACAAAGCAGTTGCGAAAAAAATATATAGGTTAATCCCTTGCCAAAATTTGGATTTTTTTTATAAAAATTTTGTATTGTTTTAAATGGCACACGTAGTCGTAGTCGTTCGAGTGTTGTCAAGTGATTAATTTATAGTATTTGTCAGGAAATCAGCATAATAAAGACGTTCACAAGTCAATGAAAACTGGTCAAATTTTCGCTTTATTAAATTTTTACGATAGCGGGTGGGCTCAAGATAGACAAAAGTCATATTTAATTATTGGATTTTTAAAGCGCTATCTAAAAACACAGCAGTAGCGATGAAATTCGCAGAAAAATATTTTTGAGCAAAAAATTTGCCAAAATTTGGATTTTTTATAAATAAACTTGTATTGTTTAAAATGGCACAGACTGCTGAAACGTAGTCGTTTGAGTGTTGTCAAGTAATTAAATTATAGCTTTTGTAAAGAAATCAGAATAATAAAGATGTTCAAAGGTCAATGAAAACTGGTCGAATTTTCGCTTTCTTCAATTTTTACGATAGCGGGTGGGCCCATGATAGACAAACTTCATATCAAATTATTGGATTTTTAAAGCACTATCTAGAAACACAGCAGTTGCGATGAAATTCGCAGAAAAATATTTTTGTGCAAAAAAATGTATAGGTTAACCTCTTGCCAAAATTTGGATTTTTTTATAAAAATTTTGTATTGTTTTAAATGGCACAGACTGCTAAAACTTAGTCGTTTGAGTGTTGTCAAGTACTTAATTTATAGTTTTTGTCAAGAAATCAGCATAGGAAAGACGTTCAAAAGCCAATGAAAACTAGTCGAATTTACGCTTTATTCAATTTATACGAAAACAAGTGAGCTCAAGATAGACAAAAGTCATATCAAATTATTGGATTTTTAAAGCGCTATCTTAAAACACAGCAGTTGCGATGAAATTCGCAGAAAAATATTTTCTTGCAAAAAAATGTATAGGTTAACCCCTTGCCAAAATTTGGATTTTTTACAAAAATTTTGTATTGTTTTAAATGGCACAGACTGCTAAAACGTAGTCGTTTGAGTGTTGTCAAGTAATTAATTTATAGTTTTTGTCAAGAAATCAGCATAATAAAGACGTTCACAAGTCAATGAAAACTTGTCGAATTTTAGCTTTATTCAATTAATACAAACTCAAGTGGGTTCAAGATAGACAAAAGTCATATTAAATTATTGCATTTTTGTAGCGCTATCTAAAAATACAGCAGTTGCGATGAAATTCGCAGAAAAATATTTTTGTGCAAAAAAATGTATTAACCCCTTGCCAAAATTTGGATTTTTTTATAACATTTTTTATTGTTTTAAATGGCAAAGACTGCTAAAATATGATTATTTGAGTATTATACAGTAGTTCATTTTTCGTTTTTGTCAAGAAATCACCATAATAAAGACGTTTACAAGTCAATGAAAACTGGTCGAATTTTCGCTTAATTCAATATATACAAAAACAGGTGGGCTCAAGATAGACATAAGTCATATTAAATTATTGGATTTTTGTTGCACTACCTAACAACACAGCAGTTGCGATGAAATTCGCAGAAAAATATTTTTATGCAAAAAATGTATAGGTTAACTAACCCCTTGCAAAAATTTGGATATTTATTATAAAAATTTTGAATTGTTTAAAATGGCACAGACTGCTGAAACGTAGTCGTTGGAGTATTGTCAAGTAATTAATTTATAGTTTTTGTCAAGAAATCAGTATAATAACGACGTTCAAAAGTCAATGAAAACTGGTCGAATTTTCGCTTTATTCAATTTATACGAAAACTGGTGGGCTCAATATAGACAAAGGTCACATCAAATTATTGAATTTTTGTAGCACTATCTAAAAATACAGCAGTTGCGATGAAATTCGCAGAAAAATATTTTTGTGCAAAAAAATGTATAGGTTAACCCCTTGCCAAAATTTGGATTTTTTTATAAAAATTTTGTATTGTTTTAAATGGCACAGACTGCTAAAACGTAGTCGTTTGAGTGTTGTCAAGTAATTAATTTATAGTTTTTGTCAAGAAATCAGCATAATAAAGACGTTCACAAGTCAATGAAAACTGGTCGAATTTTAGCTTTATTCAATTAATACAAACACAGGTGGGTTCAAGATAGACAAAAGTCATATGAAAATATTGGATTTTTAAAGCGCAATCTAAAAATTTTGCGATGAAATTCGCAGAAAAATATTTTTGTGCAAAAAAATGTATAGGTTAACCCCTTGCCAAAATTTGTATTTTTTTTACAAAAATTTTGTTTTGTTTAAAATGACATAGACTGCTAAAATATGATTATTTGAGTATTATACAGTAGTTCATATTTCGTTTTTGTCAAGAAATCAGCATAATAAAGACGTTCACAAGTCAATGAAAACTGGTCGAATTTTCGCTTTATTCAATATATACGTAAATGCGTGGGCTCAAGATATACAAACGTTATGTCAAACTATTGGATTTTTAAGCACTATCTAAAAACACAGCAGCTGCAGCGAAATTCGCCGAAAAATATTTTTGTGCAAAAAAATGTTTAGGTTAACCCCTGCGAAAATTTGGATTTTTTGATGAAAATTTTGTATTGTTTAAAATGACATAGACTGCTTAGATATGATCATTTGAGTATAGTACAGTAGTTCATATTTCGTTTTAGTGAAGAAATCAGCATAATAAAGAGGTTCACAAGTAAATGAAAACTGGTCGAATTTTCGCTTTATTCAATTTATACGTAAATGCGTGGGCTCAAGATATACAAACTTCATATCAAATTATTGGATTTTTAAAGCACTATCCAAAAACACAGCAGCTGCGGCGAAATTCGCAGAAAAATATTTTTGTGCAAAAAAATGTATAGGTTAACCCCTTGCAAAAATTTGGATTTTTTTATAAAAAAAAATAGTTTAAAATGGCACAGACTGCTAAAATATGATCGTTTGAGTACTATCAAGTAATTGATTTATAGTTTTCGTGAAGAAATCGGCATAATAAAGACGTTCAAAAGTCAATGAAAACTGGTCGAATTTTCGCTTTATTCAATTTATACGTAAATGCGTGACTCAAGATATACAAACGTCATGTCAAATTATTGCATTTTTGTAGCACTATCTAAAAATACAGCAGTTGCGATGAAATTCGCAGAAAAATATTTTTGTGCAAAAAAATTTATAGGTTAACCCCTTGCCAAAATTTGGATTTTTTTATAAAAATTTTGTATTGTTTTAAATGGCACAGACTGCTAAAACGTAGTCGTTTGAGTGTTGTCAAGTAATTAATTTATAGTTTTTGTCAAGAAATCAGCATAATAAAGACGTTCACAAGTCAATGAAAACTGGTCGAATTTTAGCTTTATTCAATTTATACGAAAACAGGTGGGCTCAATATAGACAAAGGTCACATCAAAATATTGAATTTTTGTAGCACTATCTAAAAATACAGCAGTTGCGATGAAATTCGCAGAAAAATATTTTTGTGCAAAAAAATGTTTAGGTTAACCCCTGCGAAAATTTGAATTTTTTGATGAAAATTTTGTATTGTTTAAAATGACATAGACTGCTTAAATATGATCATTTGAGTATTATATAGCAGTTCATTTTTCGTTTTCGTGAAGAAATCAGCATAGTAAAGACGTTCAAACGTCAATGAAAACTGGTCGAATTTTCTCTTTATTCAATTTTTACGATAGCGGGTGGACTCAAGAAAAAAAATTCATATCAAATTATTGCATTTTTGTAGCACTATCTAAAAATACAGCAGTTGCGATGAAATTCGCAGAAAAAAATTTTTGTGCAAAAAAATGTATTGGTTATAGGTTTGGATTTTTTTATAAAAATTTTGTATTGTTTTAAATGGCACAGACTGCTAAAACGTAGTCGTTTGAGTGTTGTCAAGTAATTAATTTATAGTATTTGTCAAGAAATCAGCATAATAAAGACGTTCAAAAGTCAATGAAAACTGGTCGAATTTTTGCTTTATTCAATTAATACAAACACATGCGGGTTCAAGATAGACAAAAGTCATATTAAATAATTAGATTTTTAAAGCGCTATCTAAAAATACAGCAGTTGCGATGAAATTCGCAGAAAAATATTTTTGTGCAAAAAAATTTGCCAAAGTTTGGATTTTTTTTATAAAAATTTTGTATTGTTTTAAATGGCACAGACTGCTAAAACGTAGTCGTTTGAGTGTTGTCAAGTAATTAATTTATAGTTCTGTCAAGAAATCGGCATATTTAAGACTTTCAAAAGTCAATGAAAACTGGGCGTATTTCGCTTTATTCAAAAAAATGCTCTCGCTTTGATTAAACATTATTAACTTACCATATAACCTGAAGAATATCATTCACCTTTTACATACCAATTTAAGCCATCGATTATCTTTACTCTGGCTTATGATGCTTCCTTACTAAATAAAAACAGTTGAAATAGTTATTTATTTTATATTAAAATCATTTTGTTTATTTTCAAAAATTGGGTTGTTATTTTTCTTGTTTATATTTCAAGGTAAAAGTTACAGTTCATTCATACATTATGTCTTGTTGTTGTTTGTTTCATTAACTAAATATTGACAAAATCGCATCTCGTTTTTAAATGTAAATTAAAAAAAAAACATATTAGCGCCCTTAAATAAAATACTATAACAAATTTTTATGATTTCGTTTTTCTTTTTCAAATTCTTAGCATTGGACTTTACAAAGTAGTTATATAATTTCAGTTATTTCTTAGTTCTCATTTAGAAATTTCAATAATAAGCAAAAATAAAAAAATACAACGAGTGGGTAAAATACTTTTTTTTTCAATCAAAGAGATTTTGTTTGATAGTATTGCAACAGCGACGGCGTTTTGCCAAAATGAAATGAAAAATGAATGAAATGAAAGAAATTCCTCAAACAAGCCATTTAGGGCGGCCATAAGAGCTCCCGTGTAGCCAGAGGGTATATAGACTAGTCCAATAATTCTGTATGGGCTGACCATTGATCAATATAGCCGGCCGGTCAGCGTTCCATACATGTCCGGGTATCCTTGATCAAGTAGACAGGGCATTTGATGCAGCCCTTGCTGTTACAGCTTAAACAGTGTGAACTGGTGGTGGATGGACAACCTGAGAGAGAAAAGAGAAGAAAAAACTGAAACATTAGTCAAATTTCTTGAAACTAATTATACTAAAAACAAAAAACAATTTAACGAAATAAATAAAAATAAAACATTTATGTATCTGACAGGGACGTAACAGTTATAAGAGATATGACGAAAAAGTCTTTTATAACCATTAATATTGACTAATTAAAATAATGGTTATAAAAAACCATTATCGAAGAGAAATATTTAATTTTGGTTATCGTAACCAATATAAATAAGAAAAATTTTTTTTTGGTTATGAATAACCATTATAGCAACCGAAAAAATTTTTTGGTTACCAATAACCATTATCGAAAGTAATTTATTTTTTTGGTTATCTCGACCCAATAATATATCGTATTTTTGATGTTATGTTTGTTTTTATACCCTCACCTTACGGATAGGTGGGTATATATCATTTGGTACGACCCAAAACTTGAACACGTAGAAGGAGTCACTTTAGAACCTAGGTTTCTTTGAAACTAATTCGAGTCATGGCTTTTTAATTAGTCGTTTGATCCATGTCCGTCTGTCTGTCTGTCCGTCTGTCTGGCTGTCCGGCTGGTTCGCAGGAGAAGGTTTATGTGAATGAATATTTTAGGCAAATTTTCCGGAGAAGTCGGAAAATTGCAAAAATCTAAAATTGAATTTTTGTATGGAATTATGTGTGCAATTGTTACGGAATGCCTTTTAGAATAGAAAAATAGATGATTTTTGTTAAAATAGAAATAGAAAAAATAGAAAAATTCTTGGTGTATCGCTTGATTTAATGATTTCAGTCGACGTAAAGGTGGAAAATTCATTATGATGCTTGAGAAATTTCGGATTATTGTGAAAATTATTATGTTTAAAGATTAAACGCGAAAAGAGCGAACAATTAAAAAATAACGGCATGAGCATTATTCGAACCCGCACTGGATACAATGTATTCTGTTGACTACAAGATCATTATCAGAGCAGACAAAAGACCCTCTGGGGGCCATGCAAGACAATTCAATGCTCCCACTATAAATGAAGTCGCAGTGATTGATGTTCTGTAGTGGAGAGGATGGCTATCACCTCAATTTAAAGAAGGTCAGTAGAGCGAAAGGTTTGTTAACCAAGTCATCACTTCTTTTTCATTCTCGACATTTCAGAAGAAGAAACGAGTTAAATGGTTAGCTCAATGAATTTTTTTGCGTATCGATTGATGACGATGTTGACAATCTGTTAAGATATCGTCGGTCGAAACGGAGCGTCTCAATTTTATTCGTTTCAATCAGTCGCCACATTTCTAGAAGCTTGAAAACATTTGCATTTGCTCGAAATCGATACGCATTGGGTTTCAACGCTCTCCGAGGCAACTGTTTCTGCTCCACCGACTCAAATTCGTACATTGTTTGCGATCATCAAATACAAGGACGAGATGGCTCACGATGTTTTGCACAGAGTTCACACGACAACATCGAATTTCGATCTTAAATTAACTTCTGATCGAAGACATGTGCGGCAATCTATTGTCGAAATTGGGAATACCAGCGCTAAATCGTTCGATGCACAACGCATTCAATCGCGAATTGCAACGAGAGCATGGCTCTGATCAAGATGAGCTGACTGAAAGAGTGCGAACAAATGTGCCGCTGTTGAATGCTGAGCAAACAAACGTGTACGATTCGATTCTGGCAAAAATTCGGTCAAGATCGCAAATTGTGTTAGCTGTGGCATCCTCTGGTATTGCTGCCACATGCACGATTACGCATAAACGAGCTTTGGAGGCAGTTGACAATTTGGTGGGGCTATGCAATTTTATCCAAACGCTTCCCGTCATCCCAAAATCTACTGCTGCTGATGAAATTAATGCATGCCTTTGAATGAAGTTGAAATTGACAACGAACATGAAAATCACGTCGCAAAACGACCCATCGGATACTGAATTACTGCATTTTAAGACAGCTACTTGCCGAATTCCAGTTGATGGTCAACTGGATTGATGACGTTCCTGGCAAATTTTTGCGAGCTTATATCGTCGAAGGAGGAACTCATCACCACATCCAAATTAAAATCAGTTGACAGCGTAACCGACGAGAATAAGGCGACCAACTATCCGACAGAATTTTTGAACTTTCTAGATGTGCCAGGAACTACGCCGTCTTCATTGTTTGTTTTTGTGCCGGAAAACAAATCGAGAAACATTGTTTATCAGATCGTTCTTCACTGATTTCGATCAAATTCATATAAATCACATTAAAATTTGAACTATCTGTTTCCTTATATGAAGACATTAACTTGAGAGCGACACGAAGTTTGCCGGGTCCGAGGTTGTATGGCAGAACAACGTTTGCCGGGTCAGCTAGTATTTTTCTAAAACTACGTACGGGATTGGATATGATGGGCTACATGTTTTAAATTTCAGAAAAATGCGAGAAAAACACGGGGATTTAAAATTCGTTATAAAACTTCATTTATTTAGTTACAAAATTACCTTGCTTCACAATTGATCTGAATGTAACACTTTATACGGCACTGGAAGGGGGTATGTTATTAGAAAACCGTTAAAAAATGTAGGGAAAAAAAGTTTATTCGTGGTATGTTTTTAACGTTCTTCACGGGTGGCAGGAAAAATTTGAACCAACTCTTTCGATCTTTCATCTGCAGTTAGAGGTAGGTAACTCCTTGAGTTTAGCACTGCTAGAACGCTTGAGTGAACGCTCTTTACCGAACAGTTATGCGCTGAATTGAGATGCGTTTTGTTGTGCGTAGCTTAAGTGCGTACGTCAGATATCGGTTATTTCGCGTAATCAATATCAATACGCACAACGCGATCGTGCCCAAATTTTGTATTTAGTAAAGGATAAAGTGTTTGAGAAAAACAGGACGTCTAGCCATGCCCCTTCTGATACATTCCATACAAATGTACCCTTCCTTCCGCCCATTTTAGAGTAAAAATATGTATTAACAAACTTTATTTTTGGACATTATAATACTGCTAAAATTTCGTACGGATCAGTTAATGTTTACTTGAGTTATGGTGCCCACCAGCCATCCAGACAGTCGGATATAGCTCAATCGTCTTAAAAAGTTCTGAAACACATTTGGTCTTAGCAAACTAGGGGTTTAACTCGTCTCCTTTAATGCGTTACACTTTTTTCATTTCAAATTATATATCAAATTGGTGACTGATAACCAAAAAAAAATTTTTTTTTCGATAATGGTTATTAGTAACCAAAAAAATTTTTTGGTTGCTATAATGGTTATTCATAACCAAAAAAAAATATTTCTCATTTATAATGGTTACGGTGTCTAAAATAATATATATCTTACTATAATGGTTAAATATTCCCTAAAACAAATAAGGCTCATTTTATCGTAACCTTTTCTTCCGAAACAAAAATAATAACAATTATTTTCAGTCCCTGGTATCTGAAATACTATAAATTTTTCAGCAACTTTAAATTTAGACTAAATATTAACACAAATTGAAAATAATTGGCGTAATATGAACCAATTCGGAATATTGTGCCGCTTGATGTAAAAAATACTTAAGGGATATTTAAATAAAATCGGACAACTATTTCCCTTGCCCCAAAGAGGTCAAAGGTCAGGTTTTTATTAAATTCTTAGAAAGTCCTACATTTTTTTTAAATGTTCAACTAAGGAATTGTATTTTTTCGCGTAATTTTGTCACATAAAGTAGCGAGTGGGCGTTGTATCATCTCTTTTTGCTTACTTGGTTCTATCACTACTATACTGTAAAATTTTCAGGACGAACAAACTATTATTATGGCAAACTATTGTTATCACCTATGTTCTAGAAAACAATACGGTTTGAAAACAGACCGAAATTGTTTCTTTTTACCTATACTTTTTACTGATTTCGGTCTGTTTTCAAATCGAATTGTTTTCCAGAACATGGGTGTATGGCTGTTTATAGCTGTTTAAACGATTTCTTTTAAATGGGGAGTGGCACAGCCCACTTTCACCCGGGCTGTAATTTCTACTATACCAACAACACATACCAAATATTTGTTTTATACCTCTTAGAGATCATGAGATACAGCCGTTTAAAGTTTTATACCACGCCCACTGATCTGATTCCACCCATTTTTCGTTTTCGAGTCTATACGGTACTAAGAAATGCAAATAAACAAACACGAACTCATTTTCACATGTACAGATTTCACCTTTGAAAACTTTTGCGTAAACTACGGTAAATTTTTTTTTTCGATTTAAAAATTTTGAAACTTTTATTTTTTTTTATTTTTGTTTCAAAACTTTACAATTGCTTTTACAAACTTCAAACCGCGAACGGCTCGTCAATTTTTAACCGATCGAGCTTATATTTTTACGGTTTACAAAACTGAAAAAATTGTACCCTAGGGTTCACAAACTTCAAACCGACAACGGCACACACTATAATTTTGATCAGAATAAGAAAATTCAAAATTTAGTAAAAATCAAATCATTGCCAATCCCAAATCTAATGCAACTGAAATTTCCAAATCTCTCAATTCTTATCCGATCTTTATGCTATTTGGTAGGATAGTAGAGCCCCCGTATTTTAAACGAAAAAAAATATTACTGGATAAAAATTGGATCACTGCTACGCCCATTTTCTTAACATGTAAAATTTCCTTTTTTTACGATACTTTTCGACATTGAAATCGCTTTTACTTTGTTATCTGCAACAACCCGCAAAATTTTTTTCAAGAAATCGTTGTTTTGAGTTATTGAAAAAATTTTCGACCATTTCGACATTTAATTTGTATATACCTTTTTGTAATAGCAAGACGAAGCACACAAAGTTGTTGTTCATGGGCGGCATTTCGAAAGCAAAAGTTTCTAACGCTAATATTTTTTGAAATACTTAATCGATTTCATTCATTCATTTCTAGAAATTATTACATTTTAAAACTAAGCCCCCAAAATATAAGTTCATATTCTTTTATCATATTTTTTCTAAATATTTTTTAACCTAACCTTACACAAAACTAAACAATTTTTTTGGTATAGATAAATTTTCATAGGGTTCACCTTAATACTGACCATAGATGAATTCACACCATAGTAAATGACAATTCCACAAATGTCTTAAAGGTATCGCATTTTTCAAAAATATGGTCCTAAGGGCAGGGCCACGCTCATTTGATACATCTAAATTTCATGTTCATCCCGACATACAACTATATGCCGACAAAAATTCTAGAGGAATGGTGATGCTTCCTATAAGCTTCACAGAAAACACAATTTCATAGATGGCCTAAAACTTTGAAGTCATTTTGCGCGAACTAAAAATTAATTTTAGACCTATGGTTTATTGCTAAAATTGTTTTAAAATTTTCTGTAGATTACTTTTTTGCTATACGCTTTCACCATGACCCCTTATGGCCACTCTAACAGACATACGTTTAAGAAATCGGAAAATCAGGACATAAAGCTAACTTATGAATTCCCATGTTTGATGAGAATTCGCGATATCTGATAACCCTGGCTGTGACCTCTGTTGGACTTCCTAATCTGTCGACATTAGTTATGGGCATATCTCTCTGCTTTAATTCGCGTGACTAAAATATCATGGCCAGTGCATAGATCGCCTTTAAAACTTTCTTTTTATTTTTAGGAATGACCACATTGGGTCACAAAAGTTTATAATTTTCCACTATCGGCAGAATTAAAACAGGGTGACACAGACGTTATTCATATATTCATTCATTCATACGTCTATCTGTTTTATTATTATAAAATTCTTTCTTTGTAAAGTATCAAACAAAAGAACTTCTTCGATATACTATAGAGAGATTAATTTCTATTACAAACTGACCTACTGAACTATATTCGTCGAAATGTATATATGTATCTGTTGTTGCAGTATTACTTAGGGTTAGAGTTGCAGCTCCAACATCTGTTTAAATGTAACAATTTAATTTATTATATTACCCATTTAGAAACACCGATAATGTTTTCTCTTTGTCTCCTGCTCTGAAATAAATCACACCTGTCGATCAATGTAAACACTGCTATCTTTAAGACCAACCTTATTTGTACTATTTTAATTAAGTATTCTCAATTTTATGTAAAATCTTCTAGTTGTAATCTACAACAACAGAAAACAAGCATCACTGTATATTTTGTGTTTTTTCTAACTAAATACAAAAACAACTAAAATTTATATAAAATAAAAACTCAATATATATACATATATATAAAACCACAAAATACCGAACAATAAAAAAAGGAAAGCTTTTATTTAAATGGATTTTCTTTTTAAGTACACATTTCTATAGAAATTGAATATTTTTCACAGATCTGGATCATTTGATAAGTAGTGTAAGATTCAACAACGAAACACTAAATGCAAACGGCCAAAGTGTTATTGAAGTAGCTGCCAAGGGGTTCATGCTAATGCGCCGCCGACCATTTATAGTAAGACTATTAATTTCAAATAATAAATTTGATCTGTAACTGTAACGTAGTTCAAAGGAGTAACACACATTTATTGTTTAGTCATTCAAATTGTTTTGGAATTCCTCAAGCGTTGTGTCTGTTGTTGTGGCCAGCATTAAAAAAAAAACACCAAGTACATGTCGTAAGTATTCCATAACAATGGTCCCCGCCTCTATATCAGTTATCTTTGTTGTCAATGGTCATGTCGGATAACAGTCGCATATAGACAATTTATGAGCGTTTAGTTCATATTTAGTTTGGTCATACGAAAAAGGTCTAGTTGGCGAATTAAAAGGTTATATTACATGACGGAGTTAAATAGAGGCTGCAGCTCAGGTGACAAGTAAAAGGCGTAGTAAAAATATAAGTTTGAAGAGAGTATGAATCTTTTTTTTAATGTAAGACACATTAGGAGAAAATTTTTTGAACAATGGTCAACATTTTATAATTTTTTGCAATGTTAAATTGTGTAACTTTCTTCATAAAGATGACGATTAAATCCAATAGTTTTTTTGTTTGTACATAAAAGACTTTCTGCTTTCTATGGAGACCTTTCAAAACATTTTTACAAATTAAAAATAGTTCTGCAAAAATTTATTCTGCCTATATTTTTCACAATGATTTAAATTCCACCTATCCAATCCCACCTCTTAACCTAATCTCTCCAAAAACTCCTCCGCCTCTGTACGTCATAAACCTTAAGCATATTTGTTACAAAAACTAAAAATAGGCGACCCAATAACCCGATCTCGTAGGCGTTAGTAAATTTAGCTAAAGATCAACAATTGTTATGATAGCGCATGTTTATAACCATTTACGCCATAACCATATCATATTCATAATTTCATCGTGTTGCAACCCCAGTCACAGCGATGTTGCTGTTTATTAGTCTCACTGCGTAAAATTTGTTTGTTGACGGTTTACTCGCGCTGTTTCTTGGGTCCGTTCGGTCATAGAGCAATGATATTTTTAATTGTATTGTTAGACTTGCGGACATTGTCTTGGCACTTGTAGGGCAAATCATAATTCTTTGTATGTTTGAATAAAGCAACAAATGCCGCCACTTTTCAGCGGAGGAAATAAAAAACAAAGTCAAATGATTTGAATATGACAGTGACAGGGTTGCCGCTGTGATGTAAATGTTAAAAGCGATTTCAGAATTCATAGTTTTGGTGTGTATACATTTTGTAAGCTGACCTTAAAATATATATTTCGACTTATTGAATATTTTTACTATAATGCTTCTACTATTTAGTTGTATGAAGCTATTTTGATCCCAAATAAAGAAGGCAAAATACACAAGGCATTTTGCGAAAAACAATCGTACAATACATTAGACCGGGTCACGAAAAAAGTTTCTAAAGTAGAGAACAAATTTAAAAGATCACCACGAAGCAGCTTAAAATTTTTTTTCCTCCACAACCTCCCAAAACAATCAAAATCGATATTTTACAGGTGCATAGTTTTATAGGTCTCGACGAGTACTACATTTGTCCTATAGATGTCGCTGACATACGGCATCATTTTATAATGATGATCAAATTTAATACAGTTTCTACCTCTGCAAATTCAAAAATATTTTTTCTAGGATTAATGCGCTTTAAAAACTAGAAACATTTTGCTTTGAAAGTGTACAGTTTTATGCAAAAACAACATCACCACATCATTTTATAATGATAGTCCTATTTAAAGCAGTTTCTACCCCTAATCTTCAAAAATATTGTTTTCTCGGATTAAAGCCCTTTAAATACCAGGAAAATTTTCCTTAGAAAATGTAAAATCTTATTCAAAAAAGTTACGTATTACAAAATGTGTTTACAGCATTAACACAAATATTTTTTTATACTGTTCGCATTATTACCGAAAATTATTGCATAAATTTAGCGCTGTCGAAAAAAAATCAAATACAAATTACCGCATACTTAGTAGCTTAAATTTTCCATACTTTTTAGCTACCGACCCGGTCTAAAATACATGGATAAATAAAGTTAACTATTAAAAATTATAATAAATGTAAATTTTGGAATTTCAAATCTATGTTATTTCAAACCAGATGACCAATTTGACATTTATGCCCACAATCAGTGATGGTATATTTGACGATTTATCGTCATTTTGACGATTTTTGGTCCAAAAAAACCGAAATGACGATTTGACGATTTTTACCCCTTAAATTACGATTTTTACAAATTACAACTTTCCTTTCCAAGTTTGCGCTTGGTAACCCTAACTTAATCAGCACAGAATGAATGTGATGCCAACAAAAATGTTGAATTCATTACAATACATGTCAAAAATACTTTTTGACACACTATATGCAAACAAAATGACCACAACATGAAATAGATGAAGTTAGAATGAACTGCATTAATTTTTACATCGAACTTTGTTATCCAGTTCTGAAACAATTTAAATTTGAAAATAAATTTAAATCATTAAATTTAATTAATCCGAATGTATTAATAAATGGTCCAGAACAGTCTTTCTCTATTATTGTAAAAGAGTATCAATATTTTATTGAATACAATAAAAAGCCAGTTAGATTTTAGAAATATATTTAATAGAAACAACGAAGAGTTGTTGAAATTTTGGAAAACAGTATGTAAGCTAAGACGTGCGGACTCTTAACTACTTTTTCCAGTTGTAACTAAATTTATTAAAAAAAATTCTGATACTACCACATTCGTCGGAATATTTAGAAAGGAAATTTACTCAAGTTAATTAAAAATAAATATAGAAAACGATTAGAAAGAGATTCAATGGAAGGTATTTTCTTCACAAAAGACTTCCTTAAATTAAATAAAGCTAATTGTTATGATTTAAAGGTAAAGCCAGACGTACTTAAGTGGTGACATGTGTTTAAATAACAGTACATCTGCTTAAAATGTAAAATTATTTCTTAAATAATTTTTTAAGACTGAGAAAACTAGGAAGGTTGTAGCTTTCTAAAAGCACAATGTAATACAAATTGTATAAAAATATATTAATATGTAAACTCTCACTTTTTGTGGTTATTGTTATTGTTTTTTTTATATATATTTTATACAATGAATTATTTTACTTAAATTAATTTTTAACTTATTTTAAAGAAAACGTTTAAAAAAATTTATTTTATTGTTTTTTTGCGTTAGTTTGTTACATTTACGATAAAATTAGTAAATTTGTGTGTAAAGATTTTTTGACGATTTTAAAATCAGGTTTTGACGATTTTGACGATTTCAAAACCCAAAATTGACGATTTTTGCCCAATTTTGTATACCATCACTGCCCACAATACTGCCGCTATTCTAATCGACAAAAAAAAATATATATTTCAAATTTCAGACATATTGGACGATATTTAGAGGTCACTAGAAATTTACAGATTTACGATATTTAGAGGTCGCTAGAAATTTACGAATTTTTGTAGTACTACACTATAAAATGTATATAATTTGACACACAAGACCAAAAACTTGGGATTTCTTGCGACCTCCAAATATTGTCCGATTGTTCAAATTTCTGGTATACACACTTATTTTGATAAATGGAATAGGGGCGGCCTTGTGGAGACAAAAAATACTACATCTGCAAAACTCATACATTCTTGAGCAAGTCTTATCTTTAGGTTAGGTTAATTAGGCAGCAGCGTTCAGCATAGCTCACATGGGTACTAGTGTGAGTCCCGTTACCAAATTTTTGCACCAATTATTTCTATTCTGATTTCTCAAGTCATTTCGTTGCTCATAATTCCTCATAACCTGATACTCACCGTCGCAATGTAAATATTACGTATAGATACAAGTCTCTTCATTTTAATACTACTTTGGTTGAAAAAATGTTGTAATGGTTCATTGCTTATTGATTGTTTTAATTTAAAATGTTCATTTTCAAAATAACTCGATATTTTTAATGTGTTGAAAAGCTACAAAACTCATTTTTAGCAAATTGTTTCAAACGCGCAATTAGTTTCAACGCCTCATCGTACGATGTTGTGGGCTTACTAATTTCTTCATTAGGTTCCTCTTCTGAATCACTTACGCCCATAATATCGTTTTGATCTTCAAATATAATTTCTAAATTGTTGTCTTCAGTGCAGTAATTTTTATCTATGTGGAGAAATCCATCGAAATCATTTGCCAAATCGAGTCCTGCTTGAAATTTAGCATAAATTGCCATCGGAATGTCATCTTCGGGATCGAAATCGGGAAGAAAATCCTGCTTTATTCCAAGATGCTTTGATGAAATAAACAGCTTCAAGCACATTAATAGATTTCGATAGCTCTGAAGCTGAACTTGCACTGTCAATTTCACGTAGTAAGTGTTTAAAAGTAAGCTTCTGTAAAATATTTTAAAATTTTGGATTATTCCTTGGTCAAGTGGTTGGCTTACTGCCATTATGTTTGGAGGCAAAAAAACAATGTTTATATAAGTTAAGTCTAATTCTCTTGGGTGAGATGCTGCGTTATCGATTCTGGGCCCTCATTTTATTTATCAGGTTATATCAGGACGCGTTGTTGTACTTGGAGGCACACAACAATGAATGGAACCCAAACATTGAAATCAGCTGTGCTAGTGCTACCACTTGCTATAAATGCATTTTGACAAATACGAAAGGAATTTGTTGTATGAGGAACTACAATTCTGTCCGTTTATGAGAGACCTTGTGATCAAATGGTTTGAGAAATGGTGTCCGGTTATATTATTGGAATAATGTATGTATGGAAACATTAATGCAATAGCTGTGTCCGTAATTTTTGTCCGGCAATTGCAGCTGTCCGGCTATAAGAACTGTCCATAATGAGGAATTTCGCTGTATTCGATGCCACAAGTGTTCGATGACCAAACTTTTCATATCTCAGGTCACCAAAAGCAGAGCAGTGACATAGAATATGCTCCGGGAATGCCATTTTTACCTTATCACTGCAGATTTTACAAAAATCCTTGTAATGATGTTTCAATCTCTTAGTGTGTTTACTAACCGTTTAGTGACCGGTCATTACAGCTATGATGTTCCTCAGATGGAGTCTAGGTACAGCGAAAATCGTGTCCTCTGTATGTCCATAATAGGCCAAATTTTTTAGGTCGCTGTGCAAGTGTTTCCTCTCATCCTGAGCAATGAGGTTTAGTTTTCCCGCAATTAGTTGTTTCCCTTTTATGAAAGGAACACCAATGAGACCGTAAACGTTGCCCGAGTTCAAGGTACACAGATAGTTCTTGGCACTGAAGGTTGAAATTTGCGAAGGGGGCGTTCGAAGTCCAAGGAAAATAAAACTTGGTATCCTGATAGTACAATTTAACACAATTATGAACATGAGGATGAAAATTTAATTTTCGATCAGTATATAAACTATATTTTAGCCTCAGAGAGATACAATTTGGTGGAAAAAGTATATTTTAGTCCTAGAGACGTCACAATATATTACAATTACACTCACGTCGAATGTTTTACATGGTACAAAAAAAAGTAAATTCGACCGCGACTACGAAAGTTGCCGAAAGTCGACAACGACTAACGTAGTAAAAAGAATATTCCTCAACTATGCCGGAGCGAAATATTGTGTCAGTCGTTTTAAAACGAGGTTAAGTACCAAATCTGTATATATGAAAAAACTGGAAGTCTAGCCACTCCCCTTCTGGTACCTCCCATACAAATGTACCATACCGTCCACTTTAGATATCGAGTAGTAGTATCAATATATCCGACGTGATCGTGGTCTTATTCTGTATTTAGTTAGCCACGCCCTTCTGTTACCAGTATACCCACATTCATCCATCTGTACATACAACAGGATAAAGTTTTGAAGATAAAACTGGTAGTGTTGCCTTCCTGGTACCTCCCATAAAAATGCACCATTTCGCCCACTTTAGAAGTCGAGTATTATGGGCGGGATCGGGTCAGTGGGCTTGTTAAGCTATTTGAAATTTTAAAAGGCTGTATCTTATGAACTGTACAAGATTACAGCCGTAGTTTAAGAGATATCAAGCAGAAATTTATAATGCAAGCTTCTGTACTTTAAACTGAGGTTATGTTCTTAAAAGAGCAAGATCGGTAAAGATCTGCTACCTCCTCCCATACTGTCCCTTTTTGGGAGAGGGTCCTGCGATTCCAACCATAGTTTATGCAAGCTTCTATGTTTAGTTCTAAGATGAGTAAGAATGGACCAAAACTACTCCTACCTACCATACAAACGTTATGGTGCGTTTACTGGTACTGTCAGACAAATTAGTTCTGAGTTATGTTAAAATATGTGAACAAGCTTTTCAAAAATTTAGATTTGTAATAAAACATTGAAAAAGATTAATAAAAAAATAATTTCTACTAATTTTGTAATCGGAACACCATCATATTTTTTTTTATTTTGACGAACATTCTAATAGCAAAGTAAATTGTAGCTCAAAATAGGCAAAAAAAGAAATTTCAAATTTTCAATTTCGTTTTTCATTAACTTGAATCTTTGCAAGCTTTTTCTTTTGTCATTTATCTTTTATGACATAAAAAAAGTAAAAACCAAAAAGAGTTTTGACTCCAAAATCCATAAATCCTACTCAACATTTTTTAAAAGCTACAAAGTTGGCATCCCTGAAAATGCCTTAAGTTACAGCCTAGTCCTCCTAATACTACTCGTGTCGGTGGCGTCGGCAGTAGATGTAGTGTTGCCCGTAATGATGTTGATGATACCTTAACCAACCAATTTTTGTTTTTGCTGTTGTTCATACATAAATTTGATACTGCGGCTATGAGAGCTGTTAACAAAAGCCTAAATGAAAGAAAACGAAATATTTGCTATATTCTTACATAGATATATGTATGAGTGTATGCATTAGTGTTTTTGATTTCCCGGCATTTTTCATTTCCCGGGATATCGGGATTTTTATTTCATTTTCCCGGGATCCCGGGAAATCCCGGTCCAGAATAAAAAATATGTAATAAATGCCTTTAACTATTAAAAAAATTGTTTAAATTTTAATGCAAACAAAGAAATATGAAATGAAACATACAAATCATTCTAAAAATCTCGTGTTATGGTTTATTTGAAAAGTTGTTAATGCTTAGACAAGCTATTTTCGTGAAACCTGTATATGAGCAATCTCCTTATAGACTTAGAGTGGTGTACGAAGGGATTTTTCAAAATTCGTACTTTTAGGTGAAAAAGAATTCTAACAATCGAGAAAACTGGTAACATTATACACGCCAAATGGCAAAAGCTATCATCGTGGCAATGTATATGAGCAAGCTTCTTAAAGAATAAGAAGGCCGCTGGGAGGGATTTTTCGAAATTCGTACTTTTTGGGGTGAAAAAGGACCCAATCCAAACGATTAAAGCTATAAACCGTTGACATTTTTCAAAATTCGTTCTTAGGTCTAAAAATGCCCCAAAAGAGGTAAAACTTATACAATCACCCAGACCAACGGCTAAAGATAGCATAGCAAAAATCTATATGGGAATGCTTCCTATATAATTAGAGATCTGCATGAGGAGATTTTTCAAAATTGTTACCCCTTAAAAAAAAACCTAACTAAACCAAGAGCAAATGGTTTAAGGTAGAACAGCAAATAAGGGGCGGAGTATTACTTTTAGTGAGTAGTTGTGCGCTGTGAATTCATATCAAACTGGTACCATCACCCTAAAGTTATAAATGCGGGTATTGGGGCTAATATTTATTTTATGAAGCAATTCCGCGATATGAAAGAATTTCGAACTTTTAAAAGGACAAACCCGAAAATGGGATAAAACTGTTACCATCACCCAGACCAAAAAGCTACAGGTAGAATCGCGACAATTCAATGTAAAACGTATTTTATATAGTAATTGTGCACTATGAAGGGATTTTTTTGAGATTCGTACTCCTTGAGATAAAAAGGGGATAAGTGTTATCATCGCTCAGACCAAACACCTAAAGGTACAATCACCCAGTACACCAACAGGGAAAGTTATATGTCAGTCAATTGGCTTAAAAATATTGTTTTAGAATATATCAATAAGTAAGTATCCATCAACTCATGGACATGGTATTGCTAATCCATTTTAGCAATTCAATACGTTCGAATTTTTCGTTATACATTGAAGCACATTTGAAAGATAAATAACACATCGAGAGCCGGAAGACGATAGTGATGGTCTAGAAAATAGTCACCAATTGGTAATTTTATGGTAACAATTTGGAACACTAAATAATTTATGGTTTTAGTTTTAGTAGTTTAACAGATTAAACAAGCATAATGAAATCCCGGGAAATCCCGGTCGCATTCCCGGGATTCCGGGACAAAAAATTGGCCGGGATTCCCGGGATTTTTGTCCCGGGAATTCTCGGGACAAAAACACTAGTATGCATGCTTTCTTCCTTTGCCTGTAATACATCTGAATAACAAAACCAACAACAACAGTAACAACAACGCAAAGATGAGATATTGGTCACGACAATTTAAACGTGTTCCAATAAGCAATTAACAATGGTAAGATTCATACTACACACAGAAACAGCAACGGCCAAGTCTATTGGGCCAGCACACAAACAAAAAACTAGCGAATGCCGCTTTATTTAGACACACAAATGTACAAGATCAACAACAATAGCAACAACAGCAACATCGGCAAAGAAAAGAAAACGACAAAAGGTCTGAATGTAACACAAAATATTGGTATGAATTACTACAGCGTACAAACATAGTTATCACGGATTCACTGAGTCCGCGCGCACATATTGAGTCCTATAATTCGCATCCATAGCGAAACAAGAACTCAAGCAAAAAAAAAAATATTATTTGACTTCATTGGGCTAGGAGTTGAAATTTGGGAGTTTTTTTTTGCTGGGTCATTACTGGTGAAAAAAAAAGAAAAACTCTCTCCTGTTTGTTTGTGGTGGCCGATGATGATGCTTTCGGAAAGAAATTATACAAAAGATTATTTATGGTTTGTTAAAGGTTTTTTTTTTTGTTCAAAAATATTCACCAACTATCCGGAGAAAAGTTTACAATGATGGCACTGATGGAATTTGGAAAACCCTACTAAATTGGTCATCAGTTCATGGCAGGAATTTTGAATTGTGGTATGCTTACGCCTAAGGCAAGATGAAAGTGGGGGAAAGCAAGAGTTGATGAACTGCACTATAAGACAATAAATGATAAAACGCCTTAAGAGTTAATATTCTGAAATAATACTTGTTATTTTATTAACAAGTTCAATTTTGAAATCGAGTAAAATTGATTCCTTGTAGAAAAACTTAATTCTGCGAGTGTCTTTTAAAAAATTAATCATTTAGTTGATTGTCGACAGGTATGAATTAATAGTATTAACTCAGCCGATTTTTTATGACCTATGCAAAAACCTATCGAGAATCGATGTCACAATATCTATTGCTATATCGACCCACTCTTATATTCAGAAGTGCCGATTATAGTTTTTATTGTAAACTAAAGGATTATTATAGAGACGTAATATTATTATATTGTCATAGTTCGGTTTAAGATCAGTTCTATTGGCAATTATTTATTATTGCCAATAGGTTTTTATTCAAGAGTGTGAAATATATTATGTTGACAGCAGATTAGGCGTATGACGTCATTTCGACATTAACCACAATGTCTCGTCAGCGCCCTTTGCTGTGCCTTCTCCTCTATCTATCATGCAGAGGCAAGGGTTTGTGTGTATTATGCTGGCATGTTGGACGCTTTGAGGATGATTTCTTCGCACCGTTGGGAAAAGTTCTCATTAACTTTGAGATGCTTTCTTCCCTTAAGGTTTGTCACTCTAGCTCTAAAAAAGGTTTTGCCACGGCTACTACGCCCATTGTGTCCAAAATTTTATCTGCATATTCATATTTGCGTTGGGAGTGCTATATGGGTTTTAAATTGTATCTCTCTAGCTTTAAAAAAAGTTTTGCCAAAAATTAAAATTCCGTCTGTATATTCATATTCATATTCATGCTGTCGAGTCATAAGGGTAAAACAAAGTTTTTCCACATAACAATTATTTGTGCTCATGCACCGACAGAAGAGAAAAGCGATAAGGACCAGCCATGACATCAAAAATGTACTAGGCTATTTAAATGCTAAAATAGGCAGGGAGACCGCATTTGAGCCTACCGATTGATTTTTCTGTGGCAAGAAATGTAGTAGTTAGCAGCACTAGAATTGACCATAGAAATAGTCATAAGGCAACATGATTATCTCCAGATCCATTGACGAGGAATCAGTTGATCGATTGTTCTGGACGTGCGAGTGATCAGGGGTGCAAACATTGACTCCGATCACTACCTTAGCGCAGTTAAGGTACCTCGGAATACAGAGGTAGCGGACGCCTACTCCAACCACCTAACTCAACTGCTACGGAATACTCCAACCCATGATAATATTACCTCGCAGGGGCAATATATAGCCGGACTGCGAGAAGCGTACTTGGGTACTCAAAGCCGTCTCAAGATAATGCCTGGTACGACGATGAATGTCGCAATGCCACGAGAGAGACGGATGCTGCATACAGGGCGCAACGGCAGCCAATGGCAACGCGAGCTGTTCGTGAACGGCATAGGGAAAAGAGACGAGAGGCAACTTGTCTCTTTAGACGGAAAAAGAAAGAGCTGAAGAAGAGGCAGGATGAGTGCACATAGGTGCTCCGAAGTAGACGGGAAGCCCATAAAATTTTACCAGAGAGTTAAGGCTAGAATGCGTGGAACAGGCTTGCCCTACTGCAAGGACAGCGATGGCCAGCTAGTGACGGACCCGGATAACGTTCTGAAATTATGGAGAGATCTTTTCAGAAATCTACTGGATACGAACACCACTACAGGAGACCCCGCTCTAATCCAAGACGATGGTATTAACTGACCACCTCCGAGCAAGAGCGAGATACGTGTGGCAATAACCCGCCTTTAAAATAACAAAGCGGCTGAAGCCGATGTTCTCCCGGCTGAATTATTTGAGGGAGGTGGGGAGGAGAACATCAGGCTAGAGGAGAGCATGCCCGCGGATTGTAGTCTAATTTTGTTATGTCCCCTTATACAAGAATGCCTATTACCAATTGCGTGCAAGGTGAACGCCAAATTGTAGAAGAACTAGTTGGATCTTATCAGTGAGGTTTCAAACCTGGTAAATCTACGACGGATCAAATATTTACTCTACGACAAATCCGTGAAAAAAAAACTCATGAAATGCAGATCGGTACCTACCACCTCCATGCCGACTACAAAGCTGCCTTCCGATAAGGAATATACTATATGAGGCCATGTCTGAGTTTGTTATTCCTGCAAAGCTGATTCAAAGTAGATGCAGATGTACCTTGGACAACACCAAATCCTCGGTTAAGATTGGTAAAGATCTGTCTGAACCATTCAACACGGAAAAAGGTCTCAGGCAGGGTGGTAGCTTGTCCTGTACACTATTAAATATAGTAATGGAGAAGGTGATGAGAAAGCCTGGTGCCAATATGTTTAGCACCATATAGCCTCTGCCGATGATATAGGCATCAATGGCCGAAATCTGCAAGATATTACTGCAGTTTTCTCATCACTGAAGAAGGAGTCGCGGTCAACGGGGACAAAATAAAAGTAATGATTTCGACGAATAAAGAAAGAGGAACGAACGGTGAACGTTGACAATTATTGTTTTTGTTTGAAGGCGAATCCGAAGGACGGCGCAGCTCAGTGAGACCCAAACTTCGTTGGTTTGTGGTGTGGTTCGCGACGTAACTCCAGGCATAACATTTATGAACCACTTTCGTATGTTATAATGGGCCACTTGAGTAAGTAAGTTATCGAGAAATATCTGGGCACCAAATGTTTTCTCTCTAGCTCTAAAAAAATTTTGCCACGCTCACATCGCTCATTGCGTCAAAAATTTCATTGAGATCGGTTCAGCCGTTGAGACGTGATTGAGCCACAAGCAAACATACAGACAAATATTCACATTTATAAAATAAATAGGAATTAATAGGGATAATTTCCCTTCGTTCGCCTTTCTCCTATATCTTATTTAAGAAATTCAAAGGACAATGTGTTTTTTTTGTTTTTCTATATGCACATTTTTAAGTCGTAGTAAAAATTTAAATGGATTCTAATAGCAATTTTGTATCTGTAATTTAGTATCATATTTTTGGCCAGCAATGAAATACCTCACTTACACAACAGTGAACTCGCAATACCACCCTAACTAAAAGTAGCTTTCTCAAATCATATGTGGTGGTCGGATTTTCATTTTTTGGTCACTTATTGTGGGGTGGAGCATCTCTCTGTACACAATATGCCATCGATAGATGGGACGGACGGGCCTTAACGTTGAATGTGCTATGGGAAAAAACATATTTGATGATGAAGACATTTACGGCTTTCAACATTCACAGCCAGCATGTTATGTTTATTTAGTCATTTCTATAAAAGGAAAGTTTCTCCTTCTGGCTTTGGTGCTGGACGGGCGCTTAAAGAGCAACACCGAACACCAAACGCCAACAACAACTGGCAGCTAAAGCCATTGTCGCCGCCACTGGGAGTTGAATTGTAAAATGGTTTAAGT
Source organism: Muscina levida (assembly GCA_964034835.1). Classification (NCBI taxonomy): domain Eukaryota; kingdom Metazoa; phylum Arthropoda; class Insecta; order Diptera; family Muscidae; genus Muscina; species Muscina levida. Next base: position 144,009,611 of record OZ035880.1, on the reverse strand, counting down.
CAATTCCTAATTTATTGTTGTTGGTGGTGCCTGATGCCGTGTTTCCATTTCATTCATTCATTCGTTCATGATGTCCAAATGAAAAAGAGGTTGCATGAATTAAAAATTATGACATTATTTTCTATGGCAGCAACAGCTCTCAGTTCAGTCCTCGCTATGAATATACAATTTCACGAGCGCTGCCTTGTTTGAGAAATTTCGCTCGTTTTAACCTATGAATATTTAAATTAAATATAAAAATTTCTCTCGCTGTCGCTTATGTGCTCAGGCATTGTAGTTTTATTTTGCACTTGTAATTTATATAATTAATATAATAAATTTTAAATATTTTTGCTGTTCTCTCGTGTTATCTGAAAAGTGAATCTATTTTTTTTTGTTTGTAGCAAGCAAGAAGGCAGTCAGGCAGGCAGGCAGTGCAACTTGTAACTTAGATTTGCACAATTGCTTGAGAGTTATGATGCCCATTCTAAGCGGCCCACACATCCGTTCCAGAAATCAAGAAATAGAGTACATGTGTGTGCCACTTCTAGGCCGTACTTATGAGAATCACATACTAACATATATTTAGTACATCTGCTGTGCCAAGCACACACAATCAATGAATCTTTGGCTCATTCATCGCATATTTTCTGGGTTTATAACATGTGAAAAATGTAGCAAGTTAACATAAATACACTCAGGTGGGAGTAGGTGGTAATACGAAATGTGAGTGCGTTACATTTTATGAAGTTGTGAAGACTTCATTTCACGGTAATCTTGTTAGTAAAGTGGTGCTAAATTGAATTGTAACATAATGTATGGACAATTTATGATACTGTTGTCGGCATTGACAAATACATTAGAAATACTAAATGCTAACAAAGTGTGGTCAGTTTTGTATAATTTGTGTGATCGGATTTGTAAAGTTTGTAAATAGCAAATTGATTTGTTTGACGATCTGCGAAAAGAGACCGATGTGTGGCAACTTTCTGTGCAGTGTTAGCTGTGTAGGCTTTTTGCAAAGGAAAGTACACAAACTATAAAATAATAAGACATGAAGAAAATTTACTGTCAAAAAGTGAAATCGCATTTGCATACGTAAAATTTGAAACATTGTGTGTTGTAAATGTGATTTCAGTATATTAAGTAATTTGGTACACGTATACGTAATATTTGTTAAGATATCTGTACGTCATCAAATTCAGTCGCTAACGATTTCTTCGTGACTGAATAAATGGGTTCTTTATTACAAATGTAGTGGATTTTTTTACAAATCAAAGTTTCGATAAATTCTATTGTAGTGAATTAAAGATTTTCGGTTATTCAACAAACAAAAAACCAATATGAAATAAATATTTTTTCAGTAACACAGTCAATTTGTTACGGTGCTACCTTAATATGAACTTATATGTATATACAAGCTTTCCCGACTCGCGTTGCTTCACCCGTACTTACAATGAATCTTCTTAGGAATATAACGAACGAACACCCATTTATGTGATTGTAGCTTTAACCCATTGGTTTGAGTAATTGTACCGCTTTAGTCCCTTATTATCCCTAAAAGTACGAATTTCAAAAGATACATTCGTATCGCACAATTGAAATGCACTGGTACTCGATCAAATTCTATAGGAAGCATGTCCATTAGACCGTATCGCTTCTCCGTACACCAGCGAATATGAAACATTGTTCCAAGGACATTTCAAAATTTTTTTTTTTTTTTGCCGAACGTAGGGGTCGCCATTTTAGTTTTTTCGTTATAGCGACAAAAAATTCGCTATATCAAGCTTTAAGATCGGACTGTTAATATAGAAGATATAACGAAAAAAACTAAAATGGTGACCCCTACGCTCGGCAAAAAAAAATTTTTTTTCAAATGTCCTTGGAACAATGTTTCATATTCGCTGGTGTACGGATAACTTTTTTTTGTGTGCCTGTAAGGTGATACGGTATAATGTCCATATACGATTTTTTAGCCGTTTGGGCTGGGTGATGATACCAGTTTTTTCGGCCTATTAACCCCTAAATACTCGAATTTCTAAAAACCCCATCTGGCGGCTCTCTAATTCTATAGCGAGCAATTCTATATACATTTTAAAAACTCTACCTTTAGGCATTTGGTCTGGCGATAGTACCAGTTTTATTTCTTTTTCTGTATTTTTACACCTAAAGAACGAAATTCGAAAAATTATTTCACATCGCACAACTAAAATATTCACTTAGATATTTGCGGCTATACCTTTAGCCGTTTAGTACTAGTTTTATCCCTTTTCGGCCTTTTTTACCCCTAAAAGGTAAGAATTTCGAAACCGTCCTTGCTTCGTTCTAATTCCAAGCCCATATAAATTATCATGATTATATCATTAGCTGTTTGGTCTGGGCGATAGTAAAATTTTTATCTCTTCTTTGGTTTTTTTATCCAGAAATTCTAGATTAATCCCACAAACTTCCAAAGATTTGCCTTGCGAGTTATTGATGGTCATTGCCAAAGCCAACCGAACGGGAAATTGGAATGGATGATCAGTTAGAATAATCGCAATTCGTAAGATAAAGACTTACTCTTCTCTTAATTTGCCTTGATGGTCGTAGGTTTATCAGATTCTTGACGGACAGCCATGTACCGTTGCACAATTTCGGGTTATTTGGGGCAAAATCATAGCCCCACCAAATCGTTTAAAATCACCTCGTAAATCCTTCATTGTTCGCTCAACTACTTTCAAAGCTCGTTTATTCGTTATCGCGCATTCATCCCAAACGTTATTTTGCATTCTCGCATCAATTTCGCTATTGCGGATTTAAACCGTGAGAAGATTCATCGACAGTTTCAAAACAGAATTTGCAGTACGACTGCTTTCCAACAATGTGGCAGCCATGCCAGAGGATGCAGCGGTCAAAGTTATTTGAGATTTTGACCGAACTGTTGACAGAGTCAACAAAAAAAATGTCTTGCCTGTCAACAACCTTCATCAGCGAATCGTACATGTTCTTGTACTCGTCATTTAACAGCAACACGTTTGTTCGAACTCTTACGGTCAGCTTATCTCGATTTTAGTCTTACACCTGTTAAAATTCGATTTGGCGCTGGCATTCCCAATGTCGACAACAGATTGCCGCACGATGAGAGCAAACAATGTACGAATTTTAATCGCTGACGCAGAAACGGTCGCGTTGGTGAGCATTGAGTCCATTCTCGAGCACATCAGTACGCTGGGAATAAAAGGATAGCAAAGATATAAGCATACATCTTGGCGTTGATGAACTGTGTATAGTTTGCCTAACTATTGCACGACATTTACGTCATCTAAGTTTTGATCGTCTAATAGGGGGCGTTAGAAAGGCTAATAACTCTCCCTTAAAAACTACAAAGTCGTTTCGGAATGAATGCCCGCAATCCAATTGGATAAATTAATTTTTCACACGTAACCTCATTTTCTGAATCAAATTGATAAGTATTGCATAGGATATCAATATATATTTTTATCTAAATATTATTTATCTCGCTAAATACTCCAACCAACTTTTATCCGAAATTTTCTCTTTCAAAATCATCAAATCATGCGAAAGAATTTTATATTTTTCCATACGAAAAGCCATTCCGTAGCAATTGCACACAAAATTCCATACAAAAAAGCTATTTTTCCAATTTCCCGACTGTTCCGAAGGATTTTCTCAAAATTTATTGCAATTACAAAACAATTAAAAAAAAATTTGAGCAAAATGGCCCATCCGTTTTCACTTGATGAATTACTTTACACTTTTAACACCATTTTTATACATATAGATTTCAAAATAATTCGAAATTGTCCAAGTATCACAACGAATTCGAAAAGTCATTCCGGAATGATTATCCAAAATTTTTCACATTTAGATCATCTAAAGTTTTCAAATCATACGATAATATGCAAAATTTTGCCAAAAAATTCAAATTTTTCGGGTTTATCCGGAATATTCCGAGTTTTCCACCAAGAATTTTTCTATTTTCCATTCGGAATAATTATTCGAAATTTTTCACTGTTACATCGTCAAAAATTATCAATTCATACGACAAAATGCAAAATTTCGTCGAAAAAAAATAAATAAAATTTTTCCGGAATTTTCCAAATTTTCCGACTAAAATTTTAAATTTTTACCGTCGAAAAGCCATTACGGAACAATTGCACACAAAATTTTATACAAAAATTCAATTTGCGATGCAAAATGTTTCCGAAAAAATGCAAATTTTTCCTGAATTTTTCAACAATTTTTTTTTATTTTTCAACTCGAAAAATCATTCGTAAAACTTGCACACAAAATTCCATACAAAAAAACAATTTTCGGTTTTTCCAATTTTCCGGCTTTTCCGGAGGATTTTCCCAAAACTTTCTTTAACACAAACCTTCTCCTGCCAATTACGAACAACTGCAAAACAATTTCAGCAAAATCGGTCCAGCCGTTCTCAATTGATGAATTACTATACATTTTTGCCACCATTTTTATATATATAGGTTAGTCAATTTATTTCTCCGATATAACGATTTTTTCTAAAGGGGCGTGGCACAGCCCATTTCCCAGCGAGACGTAGTACTCCTTTTAGCATTAACATATTTACCAAATCTCTTCTTCATACATCTGATGGCTCGTGAGATATGACAGATTGAAATTTCTGGGAGTGATCAGTCAGTCACCCAAGCCTTTTATATATATAAGTAGATGAACTTTCTAAACTTACAATGCGGTTTAACGAAAGAAACGGGCATAGTTTGTTGTTCGTATTTTGGGCAGCACCAGTAGACGTAGATAATTATATAAATTATTGCCATTACAAAATTGGCAATATCTGTAATTTATTTAAAACTCGTCATTCAGATGAAAATACATTTTATAACTAAAAAATTCATACGCAATCATAACAACTGCTTTCCCATCAAAAAGTTTCTTCCAATTATTATTTTAGCCAAAAAAGTCCAGAACTGTATGAAAATCGCCCTTGGCAACATTCTCAATGGTACTACCCACATGTTTCTACAAAAGATTACAAAAAAGAACAAAAAAAATATAAAATTACAAGATTAACTTTACAATTAATTGTTTTATATAACTTGTATTGGCTTACAATTCCGCTCACTAATCCAGGTTGAGGTTCAGCGTAGACTGCTCCACAGATACTGAACAACAAGATGACAGCAATAATAAAAATGTTTAGGAGTTTCATTGTTAAGTGAAGCTTTTGTACTACTGACAAAATTTGATCGAAACAGACGGTTTCTAATAGACATCAGTTATTTGAACTAACTTTTAAAATAAATAGTAGATTAGCTGGCATAATAAAAAATATGTTTCCGACGCTTCATCGGTTCGAAAACCATATGTTTAGCAATTGTTTAGTTAAATTTTAAAATTTCCGTTTATTTGTTGAAATAGGTTTACGAACAAATGTGTAAATAAAAACACATACCAACGAGAAGGGCAATAATTGTTCCAATTCGCTTTTGTTATGTTTTTGTATCAGTACTAACTTTAAAAAAAAATGGATGAAGAATTTCGTACAACGAATATATAAATATTTTTATTTATACATTTTTAATTCAATTTAGTTAAAGTATTGCTATTGTTGATGAAAAAATTGTACTCTGTTAATATTAATATGGCAGACAATGTTCTGACTACGACTTGTTCTAATTTGGCAGCAGCGACAGAAATTCGTCCATCACTAGCCGCATGTAGAAAATAATTCCAAACATTTCCAAACACAGGTCAGCAGCAAAAAAAACGCATAAATAACCTCTGTATAGACTTGATGTATCATGGCTATCTAAGTACAACCGGTAAGAAAGTTTCAGTCGGGAAAACCGACTTACACATACCCTCACCCTCAGTATAACATAAAATTTCTAGTATATTGATATTACTAAATACCGAATTTGGACATAATCACGTTGGGTGTGTTGATATTATTACTCCATCTCTAAAGTGGACGGAATGATACATTTGTATGGGAGGTATCAGAAGGGGAGTGGCTAGACTTGCAATAATTTTCTCCAGCATTACCTTTACTATGTACAGAATTTGAGCACGATCGCGTTGGAAGTATTAATAACATTAATCGATTTCTAAATTAGGCGATACCAGATGGATATGGGAGGAACCAAATGGGGCGTGGCTAGACATCCAATATTTTCTCCAAAAGTTTATCCAGTTTTAGGTTTACAAAATATAACAATTGGGCACGATCGCGTTGTTTGTATTAATATTATTACTCGATTTCCAAAGTGGACGGAATGGTACATTCAATATTCAGATGCAATAACGTAAGTAGCTATGGGAAAATATTAACCCATGCAAAATTTCAAAAAGTTCGTTACGTCTTTCGAAAGCTATCGTGTGAACCAGACGGACATGGAACAAACGACTTAAAATGTCATGAATCCAATTCGGCAGTAGCAACGGACATTCACCCTTCAGTAGCCGCATGTAGAAAAGAATTCGTTCTTTTGTGTTTCGTAGATAGTTAGTTACACCACGCTTAGATAACAGCTCTTTCACCTGAACCATCCAACGAAGTTTCTCTGAGCTGAAGCATTTTAATCCATTATATTGTCCAGCCGGCGCATTTGGTCCATTTGTACGCACTTAACTACGTCGACGTCATTATACAGCTCATGGTGCATTCGACGACGGTACTTGCCGTTAACAATAAAAGGTCTTAATATTTTGCGAGGTATTTTTCTCTCGAAGACTGCCAGTTAATCGTTGATCCGCCTGATTTATTATCCAGGATTCTTCTCAAGACATGTATAATCAGTGTCTAGTTAGAGCTTTGATCGTTGAGAGAGGGCTTTGCCATTAAATCGCTTGCTTAACGCATTGTAGCAGCGGTTTGGAATTAAAAGTCGTTTCTAGATTTCCAGGCTAAAATTATTGTTTTTGTTTCCGTAAACAAAATCATCTACCACTTCAGAGTTATAGTTGCCGTTCACGCAGCGTCTCAAATGAGCAGACTCTCGTTGAAATAATAAATTGGTGCCTCATTTATCACCAGATATACTTTTCCAAATGTTTCTTAATGTTTTATAAAGTCGTAGTAACATCCCGCAGTCTACGGCCAATCATGTCTATCAGTGCCATCAGTGTCATCCCGCAAAGTCGTATCAGCTTCGAGGGAATACCAAACTCACCCATAGCAAATAATAGTTACTGTCGTATCGGACTGCCGAAAGCAGCTTTGTAGTCAATAAACGGTTAGTAAGTGTCAATCTGCATTTCATGGATCTATTCCTGGACATGTCGTAGTATGAATGTCTGGTCGGTCATGGATTTACAAGACATTGAGCACTAAAATGCAATCATCGGTCGTGCATTCCTTTAGCCAAATCGTGTTTATGAACTGGTGCATGCACGTTGACAGGTCATCGCCGCCGGCTTTAAAAAGCTCTGCCGGCAGTCGATCGGTTCCCGCAGCTTTGTTGTTTTTAAGCCGTGTAATTGCCGTGCTGATCGGTGACGGACAATCTACTCTGTCGTTGCTGATTGCTGTGATTTAGTCACTTATGCTGCCTTTGGGAACGAGTAGAGCGTACGACAGTGTTCTCTTCATATTTGCAGAACACTCTGCGTGTCCGCGACCAGATTTCCAAAAACAAATGACCAAATGACGTCTTTACAGATTTCATATAACTTTATTATGAAAGTATAAGGAGGAATCGACATCGGACGCAACCATTGGTTTTGTTTTGGAAAAAAAAAACAAACACACCTATGCTAATATCTCATGCTCTTTCTAAATTGAAGGCCATTTGGATGGATTCCAGTGAAAATTAAGCATTATTTTTAAATAAAATTGCTAACTTGGTTGAAAATTCTGTAAAATTTTCAAATGTCGTATGTGACGCATTGCCTAGTGGATCGTAGACCAATCCGGACAGATCTAAAAAAGAATTTAAGGTCTAGGCCAGCCTCTGGCGATGCTTGTTGCTGCAAACTTATCGTCAAATCAGTACAAAGTTGTTTGATATCAAGCAAAATATCACCAATGCCCACTGTTTCCACCTTACAATGCTGTAAAAGAGGCATTGAGGTTGTGCTAACCACAGGACATAATAATTACTGAAGTTATAGCTGAATTTTCGCCTCAGACGCTAATTAATCATGCCGTGACAAGTTGTACAGTGTTGAAAGGGATTCTTAGAACTTTATCAAACGTTAAAATACTAAACATTATCTAAAAGTGGTATTGTGATGGGCCGGAATAAGTTAATAATCGATAAAAGTATATGGACAAACATGGCCTCATGATAGTATGTTTAATGTATCATTGGATTCAGAAAAGTTCGCTCAATAAGCAAGAGAAACTTCGGAATTGTATTTGATACAATATATACTCAATGTCCGTAAGTCCTCCGATCGGACTACTTTCTGAAGACGTTCAGGAGGCAAGAAACACAGACTGCAAAAAAAATCATGACATTTTTATTAGAAAATTAACCCGAATTGACACAAATACGGATTTTTTTAATCGTCTGCATATTTCATACTTCAATTTCAAGAAAATACATAATTTTCTTATAATTTCGTAATATAAACTACTGAATTCAAATGTGAAACTTAAGAAGACGGGAGAATTTCTAATGCATCAATTTCAAATATTAATTAAGAGTTTTTTCCTTAGTTCTCTGTTGATACCGTATAGAAATAGTAAATTAAAATTTTTTACATTTGTTTACAAATGTTGATAACCAGGGCCAACACAAATATGCCCGAAAAAACGAAAAATATGCGCATTAGATAAGCACGAAAAACACAAAAAAAATCCTTTAAAACTCATAAAAAATGCACAATAGATTTTGACTAGTAGTTAATTTTGTTCACTGAATAGATTTTATTTTAGTGTTACATGAGTGAATTCAATGGAGTACTTAATCATTTAATGTATAATAAATATTATGTATACGCCTTCACCATAATTTTTCTCACATATTCTTGATTTCGGCTATTGAAATCTTGATCAATATTCTGTTTATGAATATATGTGATTTTAAGAAGCTGTTTTGTGAAAGAGAGGATAAAACTTACTAAGTGCTTTATATGTACCTTAGACAACACCAAATCCTCGGTTAAGATTGGTAAGGATCAGTCTGAACCATTCAACACGGAAAGAGGTCTCAGGCAGGGCGATAGCCTGTCCTGTACACTATTTAATATAGTTATGGAGAAGGTGATGAGAACGGCTGGTGTCAACATGTCTGGCACCATATTCCACAAAAGCGACATGCCACTATCCTACGCCGATGATATAGATATCAGTGGCCGAAATCTGCGGGACGTTACTGCAGTCTTCTCATCCCTAGAAAAGGAGTCGGCAAAAATGGGTTTAGCGGTCAACGAGGACAAAACAAAAATAATGATTTCGACGAACAAAGAGTCCTCTCGATGGGGACGCAGCGTCAACGTTGAAAATTATTGTTTTGAGGTAGTAGATGAGTTTACCTACCTCGGATCTTCCGTCAATAAGAAAAATAATGTCAGCTAAGAAATTAAGATGTTTTTACGGACTTCGGCATCACTTTAGTAATACCACCTTATCTCGGAATACTAAGAAACAGCTTTACCAGGTGCTAATATTACCCGTTCTTTTGTATGCTGCCGAATCATGGGTGCTTACGACAACGGACATACAAAACCTGGGAGTATTCGAGAGAAAAGTACTCCGAAAAATTAATGGACCTATCTGTGTCAACGGCAAGTTTCGCCATCGGATGAACCATGAGCTGTATGAGCTTTACTACGACATCGACGTAGCTAAAAGAGTCAGAATGCAACGACTACGATGGCTGGGTCATGTTGCCAGGATGGATGTAAATGCTCCAGCGAGAAAGGTGTTTGAAGGCGAACCTGAAGGACGGCGCAGAGCAGGAAGACCCAAACTCCGTTGGAAGGACCAAATGGTAGGCGACGTGCCACCATCTGGTAGGACTAACTGGAGAACACACGCACAAGACCGAAGCGTGTGGAATTCTTTAGTACTTCAGGCCTCAAACTTATGAACCATGTTTGTAAGTTGTAAGTAAGTGCTTTATATGTGAGAATCGTATTGTTTTCAAATTCATATGGTTTCTGAGGGAGTTAGAAAGTCCAAATAGTATAATGTGTGTTGACTTTAAAAGTCCCACGGCCCATTGCTTCAACGTAAATTTTTTTTCGCTATGCTATCAGCTTTGTCATAGTTGAAAAGTTAAACTCAACACGAGAACTCATTGAAATTCTTAAAGAATTCTCAATATAAACACACAAACAAATATTTAATTTATTTTGTACCGGAAACACATACAATAAAAAATACAGCCTCTGCAGAAGATATTAATTTTTTAACAAAAGATAGGAGTCGCCAGTTGCGAAAAATTAAAGAGATTATCTTCCCATCTTAATGAAATAAACAGGTGTTGTGTATACTGCGAAAAAGATATACGAAAAATAAAAGAAAAAAAATAAAAAAAACCTGAAAACCCCTAAAATATGCTTTTATATGCATAAACCCCAAAAACATGCCTGTAAGACTGTAATATGCCTTTGCATATGCAAGTATGCATTGCATACTTTTGTTGGCCCTGTAAATAATACTTTTGACCCTGAAATTATACATAAGTAATTTCATATGTTTTCATTTTTCCAAAAAGTGCTTCTGCGTGAGTTTTTAACTTTCAACAAAAATTTATTTAAATATGAATTTACGGTATACATATTTTTGGTTTAGATCATCATATTCCAACGTTGAAATAATTATTCAAAAAAATTCTTTAAAGTGGGTGCGCACAGTGAGCTTTTATCTTATATGTAAAAATTTTTATATTGAAATTCATCACAGGAACTGCTGACCAAATTAATAAACGGATGACAGAACGTCACCATAATATCATTACATTAATAGCAAACATATAAACATTTCTTGTTCAAAATGTTACTGGGAAGCACAAGAACATAAACTATAATCACATAATCATTATTGCCAATTTTGTTGCATTCGAAGTTCACACAGAACTGAACAAAAAAAAAACGTAACAATTAAGATCATTTTAAATTTAGGATACTCGTAATTTATGTGTAAACTTAATCTCCATCATCTCTAACGTACAAATGACCAAGCACTACTGATGTACCTAAAATCACATACATATGTATTTGAGTACGCAATAAAACCCTTTCGCACAATGCCAACTATATTTGATTTTGTTCAATTTGCATTTCTAAGAATTTTGCAATGAGTAGCCAGAACCGACGAGAGATGGCTTAAACACACATAACAGTGAAATGTTTTCTGACGATTTGAGTAAAAAGCAAAGCACCAAACCTTGTCAATGTTTGTTTGGGTAACGAGGAACAATCAAAGCTTTTACTCGTTTGCTTTTGTTTGAATTCTGCCAACTGTCAATGGAAGATGATAAAAACACAAGAAAAAATTTGCTGACATTACACGCGGTAGTGATGGTAGCAGCAGTCGTAGTTGTTGTAACACTGGTAGCGAAAACATCAAACAGTGGCAGCATCTATGCACTGGAGTTTGGAGGTCGAACGAATTTGAATTAATTTGCCGATAAGAAGCGCATGAGAAAATTGAATTAAGTCGCGGCTACATTCATAACAAAAAATAATAACATATCTCAGAAATATACGCAGAAGTTGCTCCGACGTTTTTAAATAAATCTATATTGAATTGTTATGTAAATGGCATTAAATTTCAACACCTTAAACGGCACCTACTTGTTTATCGACGAATGCGAACGTCACTGTTTAAGAAGCTTTTTACTAAACATGCCGATTGACTCGACACTTATACTGCGAAGATGCTACAGACAACATCGAGGGGGACGGCAATGGAGCCAGGAATTGAACTTGGGATGTCCCGCATGGCAGTCGCGTGTTCCAACTACCATGCCACGGCCGATCCCGTATTATTTTTGTACAATTTGAATAAAATATTAACAAATTAAATCAGATTTATGTTATTACTTTATATGACCTCAAATAGTAAGCTACAGCAAATGCGTATCCTTGAACCAATTTCTATTACAAAATTCTACGACACAATAATCACAATGACATCACTGTGCACCATCAATACTGTTCAAATGTCAAACAGTTTAAACTTCTCCAGTTTCAAAATTTAAACAAACGCAAATGTTTGAAATACCTAAAACAACAACCACAAAATCCCCAACAATTGCCGGCCATTGCCGCATATTATGAAGAAGCGTATGTGCACCGGTGTTTGTTTTTTTTTCTTTCTTGACTCCCAACAATGAGATGGACAGTCGGACGGACAGAGAGACCCCTTTTACTTGTCAATTGATGTTGGCTGCGTACCTAAGTACTGTGTACAACTGTGGCCGGCCGGCCACTGTGATACGGTTGAGGATGAGTACTGCAAGACGACTGGAGTAGTCCAGAAGTCAGTTTTGTTTGAGCTTTTAAGTGAAAGCAATAACAAGAAAAGATAACACAAATATTTTGTTTTATATTATAATGGTTGCACATACAGCTGGTGACTAAAATAAGAGTAGAGGCTCTATAAATAAATTATATATTTAATATAATATAAATCCTTTATTTTTTACCACTGTTCGAGACATTATGGCTGTTATAACGATGAGGGGTGTGACACAGCCCACTTCCACCCTGGCTGTAATTCATACTGTACCAACAACACATACCAAATATCAGCTTTATAGTTCATGAGTTACAGCCTCTTAATGTCTCAAGATTTATACCACGCCCACTGATCCGATACCGCCCATTTTTTTATTAGATCACGAACTTTGCTGCCAAATGCATTGGAGAAACGGTCCTCCAGATATTGCAAAATAGGATTAAATGGGCGGACCCACGCCCACTTGATGTATCAAAAATTAAAGTAACCTTTTTTCCCCACCGACATCTAAGCTACATTCTGGGAAAATTGGTCAAGCCGTTTTTGGGTCTGTACGGTACTAAAAATGCAAAGAAAGACAATTATTTCCGTATGGGACGACTGAATGTAAATCGGACCAACATTTGCAATCGGTAAGGGTTTTTTCTTCAGGGCATATGCATCAATAGTAATACGCTTAGAAAGGTAGAAGCTGCAGGTGGCGTCACTGCCAGAAAGTCGATACCTGACTTTATGGATTGTAACGACTTATTGATCTCAGAAGACCTAAGGAAACTAATATCCCTACGGATTTCATTAGAGATAATGGGTACAATGAAGTTAGGAAAGATGGGACAAGGTTATTATTGAAACCCGAATGATGGACGTACGTCAGATGGATCGATTCATGATGACGTTAACAGATGGGGACAGCTCGATTAAGGGTACCCAAAGTCATAGAAAACCATATAAAACGGCAGTCCAATGACCCTGACGTTTTCAAGACTTTAAGAAAACAAATAGGGTTATATAGACAATTTGAACAATTTTGTTTGACCATTGCCTGATTTTAAGGTACTTCCCGGAGGCATGTACGTAATCGAAAACGGTTTCTATCTCAAAATAGGGGTAAAATTACAAACAATGCAATAATAACAGACCGATCACACCATTGATTAAATTTAGGGTAGTTCCCGGAGGCATGTACGGAATCGAATACGGTCAATATCTGAAAATAGGAGTGAAATCCCAGATAAGGAGATAACAACAGACCTATCAGACCATTGATTAAATTTGGAGTACTTCCCGGAGGCATGTACGAAATATACAAAATCGGGATAAAATCTCAGGCAATGCAATGACAACAGACCGATCTCTATGATATCGGCTTTCGAAAAATTTTTGCTAGACAGATTATATCTAGCAGTGGACGATTTTATGATCCTTAGGCTTTAGAAAAGGACAGAACATGTATCCCGCTTAATTGGTGCTGGGGACTCATGCCTCCATGGCAATGAAAGTCATCTCATAACCTCGCGAGGCCGTCAATAACCGTTTTAACACAGACGCGATCGCCAGTTTACAAGTACTCGAAAGTTTCGTTATATACAAAACAGTCAGTCGCTGCTTGAGTATTATAAAAGCAACACCACACGCGATTATTTCGCACCATTTGCATCCATCCTGGCAACATGTCCCAGCCATGGAAGTCGTTGGATTCTGACTCCATTAACTACGTCGATGTCGTGGTAAAGCTCATACAGCTTATGGTTAATCTGATGGCGAAACTCTCCGTCAACACAGATAGGACCCTGCCTGAGACCTCTTTCCGTGTTGAATGGTTCAGAGTGATCCTTACGAATCTTAATAGAGGATTTTGTGTATCCCAAGGTACATCCGCCAAGTCGAATTAGTTTTGCAGGAATACCAAACTCACCAATGACCTCATATAGTATATTCCTTATCGAAGAGTCGAAGACAGCTTTGTAGTCGACAAAAAGGTGGTAGGTGTCGATCTACTTTTCATGAGTTTTTTCCTGGATTTTTCGTAAAGTGAAAGCCGCGCTGATAAGGTCCAATTAGTTTTCCTACATTTGACTTTAGACGTTCACACAATATGCTCGAAAGGATAATTGGTTACAGGCTTATTCAACGGTAGTTCTTACACTTCCCAGCAAACCAAAACTTCCGACGTGTCGGACATCAGATATTTCTCTTACATTTCATCAGAAAATTTTCCGAAAATGAACGATATCGTCATAAATGCCTTCAGAAATAAGACCGAGTTTTTCTGCACACTCTTCAGAATTTTGTCCGCAAAGTCTGCACGTTCTCTGAATTTTTATACACTTTAAACGATTTTGTCTGCACATTCTCTATAGTGTGTTTTTGTTCTTCTTCTTCCCACAAGAGAAACCTGTCCCTAGGGCATTTTTTGTTTTGTTTTCTCTCACAAACAACAACAACAAAAGAAAACTAGTTTAGCTATTCCTAAAACGGGTTATTGTTGTTTGTTGTTTTTTAAGTGCTTTGCGCATTCCAATGTGTGTTTTTCATCCCCATTATCAGTTATGATTGTGCACACAATATATTAAGACGTCACGTCGCGGAAAGTGTTACAAACATTTAAAGGAGAATATAGCATGTATCAGAAAATAAGAAAAGAAATGTTTTGCCGTCAGGCAATTAGAAAAAAGTGAAAAAGACGCTGAAGTACTGTTAAAAAATGATTGCCAGAAGAAGACAATGAAATTAGCAAACTAGTAATGAAATTAGTATAAACCAAAAAAATAATAATTTTTAGAATTTTTGTGTAAACAAAAAAAAAAGCAGAACTCTCTGAAAATTTTCGTACATTTATTCAGAATTCTGTCCGAAAATCTCACGAATTCTCGTATAAAATTTCCGTATACTGTCGGATATTTCTGGTAATATTCGGATTATTTGCCAGAGTTACTTCAGAAAAATCCAAAAGTCCCTTCGAAAAGTCTCCAAATTTTTTTCAGATATCTGTCCGAATTTTGACCGAAAAGTCCGCAAAAGTTTCCGAATTTCCCCCAGACATTTCGGTCCAAATTCTTGTCAACCACCCATACAACTTTCGGACAGAATGCTGACAGAATTCGGCGTCAGAATCGGCAACTTGTGCAGACTTTCTGTCAGACATCTGACCGAATTCGGAGAAAATGGTTTGCTGGGTTACTACGATCACCTTTCTTGTATATGGGACATAACAGACTGAGGCTCCAATCTCAGGGCATGCTCTACTCTAGCCAGATATTCTTCAAGAGCTAATGCATGCTCCTAATCAGCTCCTCACCACCTACCTCAAATAATTCAGCGGGAGACCATCGGCTCCAGCCGCTTTATTATTTTTAAGGTGGGATATTTCCACATGTATCTCGCTCTGGCTCGGAGGTGGACAGCTAATACCGTCGTCATGGATTGGAGCGGACTCTTCTGGAGTGGTGTCCGTATCCAGTAGCTTTCTGAGATGTTCTTTCGATATCTTCAGAACGTTATCTGGGTCCGTCATTAGCTGGCCATCTCTGTCCTTGCAGGACGGCAACCCTATTCCACGCATTCTCGCCTTAACTCTCTGGTAGAATGTTCGGACTTCCCTCTATTTCGGAGCAACTCTGTGCACTTATCCTGTCTCTTCATCAGCTCCTTCCTTTTCTTTTTTTTTCTCTTTTCCTCTCGTCTCTTCTTCCTGTGTCGTTCACGAGCAGCTCGCGTTGCCATTGGCTGCAGTTTCGCCCTGTAGACAGCATCCGTCTCTCTCGTGGCATGGCGACATTGATCATCGTACCAGGCATCTTCTTGAGACGGCTTTGAGTACCCAAGTACGCTTCACACAGTCCGTTCTATGGAGTCGGCTATATATTACCACTGCGAGGTTATATTATCAGGGGTTGGAGCATTCCGTAGCAGTTGAGTTAGTTGGTTGGAGTAGGCGTCCGCTACCTCTGTGGTCGCACTTTACCGATGTCCAGCTTTCGTTGTGCCTGGTTACGTACGGTTTTCATCATTGTTTTGCGTACCTTAACTGCGGCAAGGCAGTGATCGGAGTCAATGTTCGCAACCCTATTCACTCGTACGTCCAAAACACTCGATGAGTGCCTTGCATCGACTACTTCGTGATCTATCTGATGCCTCTTCATTTGATCTGGAGATAACCATGTTGACTTATGAGTATTTCTATGGTCAAATCTATTGCTGCTAACTACCATATTTCTTGCCGCAGTGAAATCAATCAGTCTGATGCCATTATTCGACGTTTCGGTGTGCAGACTGAATTTTCTGATGATAGGCTCAAATACGGTCCCCTTGTCTATTTTAACATTAAAAACGCCTAATACAATGTTGATGTCATGGCTCGGGCTAAGGTCATATACATTTTCTAGGCTCTTGCAGAACTCGTCCTGTTATGTGTTATGAGTGCTATGTTCCAAACTTTGTTTTGACTCTTATGGTGGTCACACACCGGGTTGAACCGTGAGACTAGGAGTCGCAATCTCTTGCCAACCTCAAATCCACATCTAAACTCGTGCTTGTCGGCATGGCCACTATAGTAGATGTCGCACGTCTTCATAAGCGAGCACACGTGTCCCATCCACCGGATTTCCTGTAAAGCGGTTATGTCAGCCTTGTATTATTCGAGGACTTCCGCCAGTTGGATCGAGGCACCTGGTCTATACAGTGTTCTAACATTCCTCATATCATGGTCCTTTATTCGTTTGCGGTGGTCGTCAATATTTTGGGGGGTCCATTTTATTATTTTCTTACTCCTTTTCACTGCAATAGTTCAATCGTCGGTGGCGGTTGACATACCAGGATTTTATTACAGCCGCCCATTCTGGGTCAGACGCTCACTCTGAGACGACGTGCCTGGGTTTTAGGTTTTACCCCTTACCATTATTGTGGTTACTGTTAGCAGGCAGTGATCAATTTTATTTACTTCTATATAACAAATTTCATTAAGTTAATTCTTAATATCCCTTTGCACCCCATGAATGAGGTATGGGATAGCTTCTCGCGTTGTTGTGAATTAACACGCTTTCTATTTTTAGATTCACAACGAACGGCACCTACATGTTTATCGACGAATGCGAACGTCACTGTTTTGAGAAAGCTCTTATTAGACACGCCGATTGAATCGACGCTTAATGCTGCGAAGTTGCTGTCAACAACATTCGAGGGGAGCCGACAATGAAAGAAAAATTTATTTATTTGTTTTTTCTTCTAAGATGACTGGAGCGATGTTTGAACCTGCGATCTCCCGCATGGTAGTTGCGTGTTCTAACCACTATGCCACGGCCGGTGCCAAATTTCATGCTTAAGATTATTTAAAATATTAAATGTTGTCGAAAACTCGTGTTTTGCCTAAACTATGTACTCCTTTTTGGCACTGCTGGTACAAAGATTCTGAGCATAGCCAAAAAACACAAATACTAAGACCCAAAAGGCATGGTCACAATCTGGCATTGAATTTTCGTTGAAGTCTCTCAAACACACTGATGAACGCAGTGCATGCAATGCATGTAGCCGGTTTAACGCGTGTTTGAATTTGATTTGTTTAAACGCGTCTAACATCCAATTGACATTGTTGTCAATTGTTTCGGTATCTGGTGTGTTACCTTGGCTGTTACAACATCCACAGACCAACACAGCGAGAGAGGGAGAGAGAGAGAGAAAGACACACACAAATCACTTTTATTCGATTAGAATAGGAATCAAACGTCTGAAATACCGCGTGTCGCTTTATTCGTATAATGATATGATTTTAATTTCTGTCAATTAATTTGAAAATCATATCAGACGCAGAATACTCTAGCAGAGAGAATGGCTCACCATAGAAAATGTTAACAACTACTACGAGGTAAAAACATTTCTAACAATCACCATACCATAGTGCCACACACGTTGCACGATGGTTAGCCTGTCTGCTCGCCGTCATAAGGAGATGGTGCACTTGAGAATTTAGCCTTTGTTTTTTTTAATTAGACTTCGTTTGTTACAAATAGTTAGCCAAAGTGCCCCCAATCGCTTCCGCGGTTAGCTTGAATTGCGATCATAAAAATGTGATTGCATAATGTTGCAATCCCAATGTACTTATTACGATTTATATGGCAATCTGTTCGCGGTCCAACCCACTGAAGAGTTATTGTGAATTTTTATGATTTTAGGCTTTTGGGGCTAAACACGCAAACGCAATTAATGTGCTTAAGTTTTAAGCAATTTTAATGTTTACATTTTCATTGTTGCTTGGCTAAATAGGCATAGAAATTCGAAGCAGCTGAAGGGTTAAACATATTCAGGAAATGCATAGTAAAGTTAAGTATATGCGGAAATATACAACTGCAGGATGTGCGGATTAAAGAGGCATCGAATGCAGCATTGACATAGCTGGCGGAATACTAAGAAAACACGCAATAACCAGAATCAACAGTGGTTCATTACTATGATTAGAAGCACATAAAAAACGGAATAATGGCCTTTAAATAAATCAAAGTAATTAACAATTAGTACTAGTCATTCACGAGAATAGATGTGCAAAAGTTAAACGAATTTGTAAACAACTGGATAGAAATTTCGATATTGTGATTCCAATAGCTTCAACATAATTTACAGTCTGATAAATCACATAACAATGTCTCCCACTACTGAAGCTTCTTCAGTAAACAATTTCCAATATGTTATGCAAGTGAATCCTTTTTTCATTTGAAAATTATGATTAATTAATAAAAACCGTTTACAACAACAATTGATTTAGTAAATCACTTTGTTTTAATTAAATTAATTGTTCTATGGCGGTAATTTATAATAATTTCTTTATTTAAAAGATAACCAAAACGACCGTTCCTCACTTGTTGCCAACGATGCTGGCCAAGACCCAAACAAAAACCACATGTTACGACTATAACAGAACAGCAACTGGCAACAGGTCTAAAAGTTATCCCTCCCCCCACCCACTCTTCAAATTTATGGTGGTCACATACAATTTTGGCTAAAATTGCCCAAGTTCTTGCTGTTTGTTGTTGTTGCTATTGTTCGATGGTAACGCCTAATGGTACACCTAACAATTAATTATAATTTATTAATGGCAGACACGTAACGCAATAACGGTTCCGCTTAAGAGACGGCTGTACTCCGTTTACGGTCCACTCTAATAAAGTGAATCTATGGTTGCACTTTTTTTTTGCTGCTGCTGCTGCGGAATTCAATTGATGTAGTTGAGGTTGAGGTGGTGGTTCCCTCTTCTACGACCACTACCAATAAAAGAGGAGAACAGTAAGAAAAACGGATATGTTAATTAATGTTTAATAAAGGTGAACACGATGATGTCGCCGTAGTTGCCGCCATCGTACATGATCTCCTAAGTATGATTAATTAAGGGTAAACCTGGCTGGTTATGTAATAACATCAAGGACCACCCATTTGCCAGACATGTAGTATAGTACTTACATAGAGACAGAGAGACACAGTAAGAAAGATATCTACACATATGGCATCACATTGCATCGTGCCTCAACTCATGGACATTTATATGTAAATTTTTTTTGTTCACTGATTTTACAAATACTTACCCGATAAGAATTTAGATTGCTGCTTCTTCTTTTTCAACCAAAGGAGGGAGCTGCGCAGCACTGCAGTTGTAAACGTTGAAAATGCAAATTGCCACTTTAGTTACGCCTCATTGGAGACGACAGTCGGGCTTTGATGTGCTGCTGCAACGAGAGTGAGAGAAAACAACAAAAGCGATCTTAATTGTGTTGTATAATATGAAAATTTGTCATCGTATATTTTGTGATGTTTATGACTATATTAAATTCGGCAATAAGTAAAGATGTAAGAATTTCATGGAGTTCTGAGTATTGGGCGGTAAATAAATGAAGGAGAATTTATAATTTTGGAGAAAATTGCTAAATAAACTTCGTAAGTACATAAAACATTTTTGAGGGAAAATTTATAAAGTATTGAACTGAATTTAGGGAAAAAAGTAGTAAGTAATTATTGTGCTTAAATAAGACATTAACCAAAGTGCACAGAAGTGTGACAGGCGAACCATGAATCAATATATTCATCTATATCAAACATCCACTTATCTTACTTGGATGCGCTAATTGATGGTAATATAATCACCGTAATTCAGCAATCTTTGGTAAGAAAGGATTTAAATTTGTTTAAAACAGTTTGGCATCTTGATTAATAAATTAGTGATTTGAAAAAAAGCTGTGTTTAATTAGGAAAATAAAAATATACACTGGAGAGCAGAAAATTATACGCTCCACTGTATTTCGATGCAGATGTACTTAAGGGGTCATAATCCAAAAACCGAATATAAGGAATGAAAGGGAATCAAAAACTACACTTTAACATCCAACAACAACAAAATGGTATTTAGTTACGCTTATGTTTTTTTGCATTTCTTTACATTTTGTGGGGGTCATGAAATTAAACGCAGTGGTTTTTAATTACGAAATAAAACTTTTTTATTAAAAAAAAAGCAAATTTAAAATAAAACTAGTAAGGCGGTTATCTTCGGCTATGCCGAAGCTCAGATACCCTTCACCATTTGTAAAAATGGTGATAAAACTGGTTATTTGCACTACAACTATATTTAATTAAACTTTGTACCACAAAAAATGGGAGTTGTTGAGAAGTGGACGTTACTTTTAGCTTCAAACATCAATTTTTTGTCAATAATTTTTATCGATTTTATTCGATTTACCGATAAGTTTATGAGTTGGTGAGTTGGAGAATATTTTTATGAATTTTGTAACTCCCCAAAAATCGGAATTTGTTTGAGATGTGGGAGTAGTTTAAATACGATTTTGCTTATCTTAGAACTTAACCTCTGCTTCTGGATATACCAAATTTCAGCCCGAAAGCTCATAAACTACATGGACATACAGACGGACACCTCCAAAAAGGGGGAGTTTGTATGGAAGGTGGGAGATGTATTCGTCCGATATTGCTCATATTACAACGTAAGCTCCTATTGTAGGATTAAAGCTTGCATATCTAATTTCAGCACGCTATTTCCTAAGCTACGGCTGAAATCTCGGGGGCAATTAGGCGGACACCCCAAAAAAGGTAGAGTTTGAATGGGAGGTGGGAGTAGTTTTTGACCGGCATTGCTTATCTAAGAAAGTAGCCTCTGATTAGAGATTGAATCTTGCGTACAAAATGTTAGCTATATACCTCTTAAAATACGGTTGCAGTCGCAGGGACAGACCCCAAAAAGGGAGAGTTTGTATAGGACGTGAGAGTAGTTTTTGACCGATCAGTTTCATCTTAATACTCAACCTCCGCTTAGAGTACGGAAGCTTGCATACAATATTTCAGCTTGATTGCTCTTAAATTACTGCTGTAATCGCGGGGACTGACATACGGACACCCTCAAAAAGAGGAATTTTGTATGGGAGGTGAGAGTAGTTTTCCACCGATCGGTCTCATCTTACTATTCAACCTCCGCTTGGTGTAGGGAAGCTCGCATACAAAAAGTCAGCTTGATTGCCCTTAAACTACGGCTGTAATCGCAGGAACAGACTCCAAAAAGGGGGAGTTCGTATGGGAGGTGGGAGTAGTTTTTGACCGATCGGCCTCATCTTAGAACTTAACCTCCGCTTTGAGGATAAAAGCTTGCATTCCAAATTTCAGCCCGATATCTCTTAAGCTGCGGCTGTAATCGCGGGGACAGATAGACGGACAGACGGTCACCTTTAAATCGACTCGGATTTCGATGCTGATCATTTATATATATATATTGTCATACCCACCACGCCTCCTTATGGGCGTTACAAATGGAAGAACAAAATTAATATACCCTTCACTCTGTTCATGCGCATGGTGAAGGGTATAAAAACACTTTGTAATATGTAATGCGTATGACCTCTCTTATTTTGAATTAATTCAAAAATGTCATTCGGTCATACTATTTATCAGGGTTTTTGGGGTTGAACTTTGTATTGCCTGCTGTTGGAGTACATTTTATGAACAAGTATGCCCCTACATTTTCAATATGGTTCATGTCAACGTTTTGTTCCCTTTTTGGAGTGAGTAGACGCAATCTTTTGCTGAAAAATTTAACTTTTGTAAAAAAATTAATGCTAAAAACACACCAAGACAACCACTAGAAATATTAGTAGTAGCACTCAGCACATTAACCCAAGCTGCGCTCATACTATAACTCAACAAAAAACACCTTAAAATTATCGAAGTCAAGAAAAAAGATGATTAATTTGCGCATTGTCCGACATTGTTATATTTACGAGACTACTCCGCTTGAACGGCTTAAATCCATTGTTACCATAACAAATTTCAATACGAATGATCTTATAGTCCATTCAGATATTGCGTTTTAAAATAATAGGGTTCTATGGGCAAGGCCACGCCCCCACTTATCACTCTTTTTTATGACCTGATAACGGATATTGCTTTTAAATGCATCAACACCTCATTTTATGTCTTTCAGAGTAAAGAAAGGCAGAATATTGCATATTTGCTATTGTGCAATATTTTCACAAATTTTAAAGTTTTTACAATTACCCTGCAGGTATATCTCCGCCCTACGGGCACTGCGACGCCTACTCTAATCCCGCAAATTTATTGCCAGATCACGTATGTTATTGTTTCAAGTTACTCAGGATAAAAGTATGCCAGATATTGAATTTTTGTTAATTGGGGCGTATGGAAAGGCTCCACATTTGACCCGATCCAGTTCCTTTTTGTACAACACATATCAAATTTTAAGGCAAATGATGCTGAAGTCCTTCAGATATTGCTTTTGAAAAATTAGGGTCCTATGGTCAGAGTCTTGCCTACTCTAATCCCGCCAATTTATGACCTGACAACGAATATTACTGTTAAATACACAAATACTTAATTCAAGTCACTCAGGAAAATAGTACGCCAGTTATTGCAGTTTTTGATATGAACCCGTTGGTTTTACGTGTACTTACGTGTACTGATCCCAAAAGTTACCATACAGACTAGACTAGAGTTAGACTACAGACTAGATTGGAAAGCTTCTTTGCCCTTCAGGGGCTGTCCATCTTCACAAAAATGGAGATTTCAACAGGATCAGATTTCTTTTAATTAATTACAGACAACACTTCCGAATCGATGACAAAGATCTTCGCTATTTTCAAATATGTGGAGGAAATACTGGCAAGGAATTTGAAGGAGATCGTCACGATCAATGTGGACAGTCAAGCGGCCTTAAAGTCTTTGGTATTAAAAGTCATAACGTCGAGGACGGCGCTCTCAAAACTGCCGGATAATAGTGTTCGACTCTGCTAGGTCATCGAATATAGTGACATTTTAGGAAACGTTCACATCGAACGGCTGGCAAATGCATACTGGGAACATCGCACCGACTGTGTGGTATCACGGTATATTCGGCCAGGACTGGATATAGGCGAACCAGGTCACTATTGAAACTGGATAGGAATCCGTTAAACGACTAATTGGAGTAATTAAGGGAAACTGTGACGTCAGAACATTTGCATCCAACTTGGTGACGACACAGGAGAATTATTACAGGCTTTTCGACGATGAGGAGGAAATTAAGACCATTTGTTATGTTGTTATTCCCAGCTCTTCATAGAAGAAGGATGCAATTCCTCGGAAAATGGTTCTTTGATAGTCTCACCGAATTGCCGTCATGAAACATGGAGAATCTGGTGAAGTTCACTTATGGTTTGCGCCGGCTTATACACTACTTAAGGAGAGACCGGTGTGTGTTTTTGGCACTTCTTTTTCTTCTCCTGTACTATTCTTAAGAACACTTTATTATCGTGTAAATACTCTTTTTCTTTATAATTCTCCTTTCTTATATCAGGACAATCGAAATGGACCACAATGGTCTCCGAGTGTTGCATGTCTTCAACCGAAACCTAAACCTATGCTACACTTCCCCATACATTGCATTACGAAAGGAAATATGCTATATCTGGGCCACGCCTACTTTTCTAACCTCGTTTATTTATGGCCTAATCATGCAAATTCCTGTTGCAAGCACATACACCTAATTTCAAGACGCTCAGAGTAATCGTAAGATAGATATTGCATTTTTAGTGTGAAGGCAAAGTTTTTTCACATTACACATATATGTCCGACAGAGATTATAACGCATTCCATGAGAGCCTAGGGAATGTGTAAGACCGTAACCCGCCATCAAAATTTGAATAGGCGATATCAATGCTAAATAGTATTCGAGCCTACTATTAGAAAATTTTGCCTGCACATTGTAACGTCGAACAATTGTATCAAACTGATTGACTTCTCTGCGGCATGAATTATGGTAGTTAGCAGGACTAGATTTGACAATAGACTCATAAGGCAATATGGTTATATCCAGATCAAATAAAGAGGTATCAGATTTATTACGTGGTAGTCGATGGATGTTCGAGTGATCAGAGGAACATCGACTCCGGTCCCTTCCTTACAGCAGTTAAGTTACGCACAAGGCTAAGCATTGCGAAAAACTTACGTAACCAGGCACAACGAAAGCTAGACATCGGTAAACTGCAGATCATAGAGGTAGCGGACGCATACTCCAAACAGCTAACTCAACTGCTGCGTGAAGCTACAACCCCTGAAAATACTACTTCGCATTGGTCGTATTTATGGAATGTCACAAGAGAGACAGATCCTGCATATAGGGATCTGTCTCTCAGCCAATGGCAACGCAAGATGTTCGTGAACGGCACAGGGAGAAGAGGCGAAGAGCGTAAAAATAAGGAGCAAAAAAGAAACAGGGTGGGCTCCATAAAAAATGACAAAAAAAATGACCCAAAAAAATTAGGGCGAAAAAAATCAAACTCAGTCACGAAAATTTCACCAACAACAATTTTGTGCCCATGGGCACAGTTCCATTCTCAGGCGTATTTAATATCTCTTTATACCCCATAAATGAGGTATGGGATAGCTTCTCCCGTTGTTGTGAATTAACAGGTTTTTTATTTTTAGATTCATAACTAACGGCACCTACTTGTTTATCGACGAATGCGAACGTCACTGTTTGAGAAGCACTTACTAGACATGCCGATTGACTCGACACTAATGCTGCGAAGTCGCTGTCGACAACATTCGAGGGGAGTCGACAATGAAAGAAACAAATTTGTTCTTTTTTTTAAGATGACTGGAGCCAGGAGTTGAACCTGTGATCTCCCGCATGGTATACGCATGCTCTAACCACTATGCCACGCCCGGTGCCAGCTCAGGCGTATATTGTTAAATAAAATTGGTTATTTTTCATTCCTACAAATGAATTAATTTGTAAAAAATCAAATCTTTTTCAAATTAAACGAAAAATGAAAAGAATTCCCCAATTTTGTATGGACATTTTTTGGGTAATTTTTCGTTTTTTTTTGGGGTATTTTTCAATTGGGACTGACATAGAGCCGACAGGATGAATGCACAGAGTTACACCAAAATAGAAGGGAAGCTCGAAAATTCTACCATAGAGTTAAGGCGAGAATGCGTGGTACAGGGCTGTCATGAACAACGAAGACATGGCAATTTACTGGATACGGACACCACAGAAGAGGACACCTACTCAATCCATGACGATGCTATTAACAGTCCACTTTCGAGTCAGAGCGAAATACGTGTGGCAATATCTCGCCTTGAAAATAACAAATCTCCCTGCTACTCCCATGGTGCCTCCAAGAGGGGTACATTTATGACCAATCCCCACTAGTATTTCGCTCCTAACATCTTTTCCGAAGTTACCTACCCATTTTCATCTCATTGGTACTTTGGGAAAAATGTTAGGAGGAAATAATAACTAGGTTTGAGGCTTGCTGTGGATTTTTCCCCAATACGAACAATTTCTCGTTAAAAACCGGTGGCTCGATTTTGGTTCTAGACCCATGGTTTCTTGAGCAAATTCGTCGTAGATTACGATTTTGTTTACCGCTTGGTCCAGAAAAAAATTGATGCCCGGGTATTGAAGTCTCAGTCTGTTATGTCCCATACACACGAAAGGAGATTGTAGTGAGTGTAAGAACTTTTGTAGCATATTGTAAGAACGCTTTTAAGCCAATTCCATAAAAACTTATTGAAGCTTATTAGCATGGCTATAGACTAGGTAAATCTACGATTGACAGATATTCACTTTATCACAAATCCCGAAGAAAACTCATGAAAACCAAATCGACACCTACCATCTCTTTGTTGATAACAAAGCTCCTTCGACTCTTTGATAATGACTTGTCTATATACAGCAATATCTGAGTCCTGCAAAGATAATACGCCATTGCAGATGTACCTTAGAGAACACTAAATCCTCGGTTCAGATAGGTAAGCCATAGCTGAGTCCTGCAAAGTTAATACACCAGTGCAGATGTACCTAAGAGAGTACTAAATCCTTGGTTCAGATTGGTAATATCTCTCCGAACTATTTAATACGGAAAGAGGTTTCAGACAGGATGATAGTTTTTACTGTAGAATATTTAACATATCTATGGAGAAGGTGAAGAGAAAGCCTGGTTTAAACATGTCTGACACCTTGTTCAATAAGAGCCTATGTCGATGACTGCGTCGATGAAATCGACGAGTAACGAATCTGCGTATGTTACTACGGTTTTCTCATCGTTTGAAAATGAGTCAGCATGGGGATGCATGGATGCTGAAAGCTTTTTTTTTTAAGGTAGTAAATGTATTGACCTATATCTTATCTTCCATCAATAGTAAAAGCTTTTCAAACGGCTAACGCTCGGATCCGTCGTTAAACAGTAGGTACCGTCGTCAAAATAGATGTCTATTAATTCATAACGATGAAAGAAGCTATCCCATATCTCATTAATGAGATGTTAAGGTAAATTAAGTAATAATAATTATATTGTAATTCTTTTTAATAATCATTATTTTAGATCAATCAATTTGCAAATAAAGAATATTTTTTTTTAGTATTTTTTTCCCTTCTCACTATCTGTTGGAACAGCCCTCGTGCATAATCCACAGATATGCTCATGTACCGACATTTTAGGGCGCTTCTCTTCTTAAATCATTTGTTATTAAGTTAATGATTTAATAAGACACACACGAAAAAGCGCCTTAAATATATGTTCAAGTTAACTTATTAAGTTATGGTATTACGGTAATCATGCTTTTCGTACAAATTACGGCTTTTGTCATTAATTTGCATTAACATTTTGGGTAGTGTTTTTGTTTTTACATGTTTTCTTTTGTATGGGCTACCGTTTCTTTCGAGGAATACATGTAGTACTCGTACAAACATACATATGTATATTCCGGCACATGCGTCTGCTAAATTATGTTTAAAGTGTGTTGGAAATTATACGAAAGAGGAGAATAACCTTTAATTAATTGTAATTTATGGAGTTTTGGAAAATGTTGTTGAAAATTTGCCATGCAATGATCAAGATGTAGAAGTAAAAAAAGCGTAAAGTACAACGTTTTAAATGGATGGCATGGAGAAGAAATTTATTTGAAAAAAAAAAGACGAGTGAGTGGCAAAGTAATAAAATAGAATTGCAGCCATTTAGTAAAAAAGCAACAAAATTTGGATTTAAAGAAGATTAATATATCTTTATGAAAGGGTTTAATCAAAATTACATCGAATCATAATGTCATTGGGAACAATTCAATAGTCAAGAGACCATAAATTTTTCCATGGTTTAGCGTTGCACGTTTCACAATAACATTGGAATGTATAATGTCCTTTAAGAAATATTGGTTAACTCTAGGTTTGTCTGTGTCGAAGCCAAGCAAGTCTTTGTTAGTTTCTGTGCACCTTTATTTTAAACAACTGAACTTTATAAATAACTTTAAGCCTTTTCAATTAAGTTATTAAGACATGTACAATAAGAATTTCTGCTCTATCCACAAGACGAATATCTCTCCCTCCCTTCAGTAGTTTTTACAACAGACGAAGAAGATTCCCAAGGTTAAGAAAATACATACTGTGTTTTCACAAAATAATCTAAATAGTTGACTACATTTTTCGAGCAATGTCAAATTTTTGTAACATAATTTTTATTAAGTAAACAACAACAATTGCACGCAATTTACTTTTTAATTGGATCATTTACTTGTTTAATGTAGCCTCGTTTCACAAACAAAAAACAAAACATTCCGTTCCGCTAGTTTGTCAAACTTCCCTTAACAAGCATAAAAAAAATCATCTAAAATGAGACGAAATTCCAATGCTGATGAAATTAAACAATTAATGGATCATCATACGTTCATTGTGACCACTGATCGTAAGTCATTGCACACCCAGATCAAATCGTTGGTCCAGCAAGCTCAAGAGGTTGCACTGAAGGAACTTAATCAACGACGCAGCGCTTTGCAAAAGCTTTTGGAATATGAGGATAAGATTTATGAAGAAGAATTTGCCAATAAAGTCAAATCACGTATCGAAGAGGACATACAGGAGCGCAAGAACGTCTTGCTCAAGATCAAAGAGGAGAGTACTAAGAATGAACAGGAATTCTTAAAATCGAAACGCATCCAGCAGTACATGAACAGTTGCTATGAGATACGTGAAGCTTTGCGCCGCAAAGAAATGCAAGAGGTTAAGCAATGCCAATTGGAGCAAATGTTGCAGAAGGAGCGTACTCTAAGGAATGAGCAAGAAACGGACAAGTATTGGCACAAAGTGCAGCTGAAGAATATTGCAGTGGCTGATAAGCGCCAGCAGGAGGAGGTCTGCCTAAAGAAGGCTCTTGTCAAACACAACTCTGACACCTTGAAAGTTCAAGTGGAGGAGATGGAGGAGAAGAGGGAGGAACTACGACAGGAGAAACTGGAAGACAAACAAAAACTGGACGCTCTCTTGGAAGAATTACGCCTCGAAGAATTTGACCGCAAAATCAATGGTAAACCTGCCAAGGTCTTTGCATATCGTCAGGAACTTCTTGATATGATGGCAGAGAAGCAAGTTCTAAAAGAGAAGGAAGAGCAAGAACGTGCAGAAATGCATCGCCAAATGATCAGTGAGTTAAAACAGCTGGAAGCTCAAGAGTCTGCAGCCGCTGTGGAGAAAAAGAAGGCCTTCCAGAAAGCCACCATAGATTATATAAAGTATGTGCAACGTATGCGTGACTTGGAGAAGCAGCAACAACGCATGTACGATGAACGCACTCAAGACCTTTACCGCGTAGATACATGTACAAAGCATAATATCCTGCGGGAGAGACAGCGTAAAGCTCGCATAGCTGAACAATGTTACGCCGAGTTGCGCAAACAGATTTGTGAGCAGCAGGAACGACGCCTGCGCGATGAAGCTGAACAACGCGAGTGTAAAATCCTAGAGAATCGTTTTGTTCGTGATGAAATATCTCGTGAAAAGATACTTGAGCAGCGTCGTAAAAATCGTGAAGGTTTAGATAAGCAAATAGCTGAACTGAAAAACATACGCGAGGCTGAGGAGGCGAAATTTAATCAGGATCTTAAGCGGGCCAGTAATGATCCTGAATTTTGTTCGGAGTTGGCTGAACAATATATACGGGAGGGCATTGACTACTTGGAGCCTCATGCTTATTGGCATGTATTGTTGTGTCCCAGCAAAGAATATGTTCTTAAGCCAGTGGCTGCCAATGTGGATGAGTTGATGGGTCAAGATACCAAGTCGAGGCAGTGCATTGAACCATGTGGTTACAAGGTGCGTGAAAAGCCAGATTGTTCTGCGCCCGATGGTAGAGGCGACGAGCAAAAGTAATTGGGATGGTTACCTGATATATTTTAGTGGATGTATTTTTTTGGAGAATAAGAGATTGGAGAAATTAAATGAAATTTGTTGATGTATTATGGTCTTTCGTTTACAAAAATAGTCGTACTTACTTACTTAGCTGGCATTTCCTACAGTAGTTTTGATACAGATCGATCATTTGTTTTCTCCAGTTAGTCACATCAAGTTTTCATGAACATGGTCTGCCCAATGGAATTTTCGTCGCCCTCTTTTGACCCGTTCACCGTTCACTGTCGCAGACTTTTCTCGCTGTAGCATATTCATCCACGCGTACAATATGACCCAGCAAATGCAACTGCTGCACATTACAACGTTTGACCAAGTCAATATCTGTTTTGGGTCGTACAGCTATTAATTCGTATGACGTCGTTACTCTCCGTTACCAATTATCGGCGCATATATACTAACCACTTGGTCCTTCCAACGAAGTTTGGGACTCCCTGCTCTGTGTCGTCCTTCAGGTTCGCCTTCAAACACCTTTTTCGCTGGAGCATTTACATCCATTCTGCCAACATGTCCCAGCCATCGAATTCGTTGGATTCTGACTCTTTCAGCTACGTCGATCTAGTGGTGAAGCCCATACAGCTCATAGTTCATCCGATGGCCAACCTCGCCGTCGACACAAATATGTCTTTATATTTTTCGGAGTACCTTTCTCTCGAATACTCCCAGGCTTTGTATGTCCGTTGTCGTATGCAACCACGATTCGGCGGCATACAACAGAATGATTAAATTAAGGCCTGGTACAGCTGTTTCTTAGTATCCCGAGATAAGGTGTTACTAAAGTGTTGCCGAAGTCCGTAAAAGTATCTATTGCCGAGCACTATTCATGGCTTTATTTCTTGGCTGACATTATTTTCTTATTGACGGAAGATCCGATCGTCGAAATCATTATTTTAGTTTTGTCCTCGTTGACCGCTAAACCCACTTTTGCTGACTCCTCCTCTAGCGATGAGAAAACTGCAGTAACATTCCGCAGATTTCGGCCAATGATTTCCCTATCATCGGCAAAGGCTAG
Source organism: Muscina levida (assembly GCA_964034835.1). Taxonomy (NCBI): domain Eukaryota; kingdom Metazoa; phylum Arthropoda; class Insecta; order Diptera; family Muscidae; genus Muscina; species Muscina levida. The sequence goes on along the minus strand of OZ035880.1, from coordinate 143,978,510 downwards.
TGGCTCTGTGGAAAATGGTGCCAGACATGTCGACTCCAGACTTTCTCATCACCTTCTCCATAAATACATTAAATAGTGTACAGGACATGTTATCACCCTGCCAGATACCTCTTTCCGTGTTGAATGGATCAAAGTGATCTTTACCAGTCTTAATAGAGGATTTGTAGTTTTCAAAGGTACATCTGCAAAGTCGAATTAGTTTTGCAGGAATACCAAACTCAGACATGGCCTTATACAGCGTACTCCTTATCGGAGAGTCGAAGGCAGCTTTGTAGTCGACAAATAGGTGGTAGGTGTCGATCTACTATTCATACGTTTTTTCCAGGATTTGTCGTAAAGTGAATATTTGATCCGTCGTAGATTCACCAGATATAAAGCCGCACTGATAATGTCCAATTAGTTTTTCTACAATTGCCCTTAGACGTTCGCACACTATCCTCGAAAGGACCTTGTACGCAAATGGCATAGGCTTATTCCACGATAGTTCTTACATTCACTACGGTCTTCTTTCTTGTATATGAGACATAACAGACTGATACTCCAATCCGCGGCCATGCTCTCCTTTAGCCAGATGTTCTCCATGATCTGATGCATGCTCCTAACCAGCTCCTCCCCACATGCATTAAACTATTCAGCAGGAAAACCATCAGCTCCAGACGCTTTGCTATTTTTAAGGCGTAATATTGTCACACGAATCTCGCTCTTGCCCGGAGGTGGACAGTTAATACCACCGTCATGGATTGGAGCTGGGTCTCCTGGTGTGGTGTCCGTGTCTAGTAGATTTCTGAAATGATCTCTTCATATCATCAGAACGTTATCCGGGTCTGTCACCAGCTGGCCATCGCTGTTCTTGCAGGAGGACAACCCTGTGGTACACATTCTCGCCTTAACTCTCTGGTAGAATTTTCGGGCTTCCCCTCTTCTTCTTCAGCTCCTTCTTTTTCCGTCTAAAGAGTCGAGTTCACTCTCGTTATTGAAAAAGTCACCATTAGACTGTCGCTTGTCTTCGCTCTCGTCTGGCACCGTAAGATCTTTGCCAATCTTCACTGAAGACTTCGTGTCAGTCAGCGTCAGCACACAGGAATACCAAACTTAGCAACGGCTTCGAGTGATTTCAGGCTGTCGTTTGCAGCTTTATAGTCGACGAATAGTTTTTACTTGTAGATCTGTTCCTCTTGGGTCTTTTCCATGGTTTGCCAATGTGTGAATATCTGGTCAGCTGTTGATTTACCAAGTCATAAGCTACATTGGTAAGGCCCTATCAGGTGGAAAGGACCTTATGGGAAGGGTAAAAGGCTCACCTATGGATCACCCCACCGGAATTCCATTCTTGTCCTTACAGGAAGGGAGCTCAGTACCGTAACTATTTGTTTTTACTTTTTGGTAGAATTTTCGGGCTTCATCTTTATGCCTGTACCTCTCTATATCCTCGTTCTCGCGTTGCTTCATTTGAAGTGGTTTCGCTTAAATAGCTGCCTCGCCTGTCTCCTTGTGCCGTTCTGTAACAACCCGGGTTACAATTGGCTATAGCGTTGTCGTGTAAACAGCACCCTGATCCTCAGACTCTATGCGACATTCTTCATAGTACCATGGTTCGTCTGAGCGCAGTTTTTCATATCCTAACACGGTTGTTGCGGCGGTTGGCATGGAGTGCGCAATATGCTGCCGCTGTGTATTGTAAAACGTTAAAAGTGAAGGTGTTGTGTCGTAGTAGTTGTCAGAGCTGGTTGGAGCAGGCACCAACCAAACCAAAAGATCCGACACTGGCTGATATCCGACACGGTTACACATTGTTTGAACTCTTCTTACTGATATCGTAAAAAATTCTGTACGACTCGTTGAAGGCAGCGATTTCGGAACTCTGTGTCGGAGGAAACATCAAATAGTTATTGAAGAAACAACGAATTTCCCTTCAGATTTTCCTTTACGATTTACTTATAGAAATCTTTCAGACATCGGTACGATATGTCGTACGTCAGATTTCCCTTATCTGCGTCAGTGTCAGACTTCTTGTCATCCACTCCATACGTTTTTAGAAACAACTTCGGCCCGATTTCGGATCCGATCTCGGAAGATATTTTCCTAAAGACAGATATTTTGGGCAGAAATCGGTACGATGCGTCTGCAAGAGCATCCGAAATTTTTCAGATATTTGGCAAGATATCGGTCCGAATTTATAACGACGTCGTACATACATCAGAATTTCCTTAGCTGCGTCGGTCAGACTTCTGGTCAACCACTCCATAACGACTTCAGCCCGATTTCGGATCTGATATCGCAAAATTTTGCCGACTGTCATACCGATTTCTGAGTATTTTGTTTGCGAAGCATTGGCTATCTCTGCAGCTTTGAGAAATCCAGCTTTCTTTGACATTATTTAAGTGCGTTTTTCATTCTAATCAATTTTGTGCGTATTTTGTGCGTATCTCAATTTTGTGCTTTTGACCCAGTCGCAACATAGGACAATTTTCTTTAATCCAGGTAAATTTGTCACAATTTCCTCTTATATAAATATGTTTTCAAGCGAATCAGAGACTCATGGAATGGATTTTCTTATCCTAGAAAAACTATATCTTGATACGTTTGTAAAGATTTCAATTTATAAACTCTTGATTAACCCCATTGCAGTAGCTACACCTATAGCCCTATATCATTGTCACCTTTCTTAACTTCCCCTAACATGTAACACAATACGACATTAATATTTGCAACAAAATCGATATCAACACCTCTAAAATGTAGTAAGCGTACAAATAATATTCTCGCCCGAGTACATCTAGAAAACATTTAAGTATGAAGAATAAAATCTACAACACCTTAAAAAAAACTCTGTGAGCAATTAACGCATACGCCCTGAAACATACCTTAAAAACTGCAAAATAAATATGTGTATGCTTATCCCTCCAATAAATGCAACTACAAAAGCTGCAGCAGAACATGGTGTCTGTCTGTGGAAAAGAACAGAAAAATGTTTAAGTAAAAAATATCTGGTACTTAGGCGCCATAAAAGGACTTCTTAGGTTGCGTGTCAAAATAACAAAATGTTTATTTTCTTCCCTCCCCTATGTAATTTTAGTTCTTTTCTTTTAGTTTGTCTTCTTTGTCTATATCCCTACCACGTTGCTTTTGAATGCAATACAAATATTGCCATTATATTTTAGCCACAGGCTGCTGCTGGACGTTGTAAAAAACAACGGCGTTTATAGTTAGTTTCCGCCGAGTATTCACACGAATACATTGTGAATTGTGTGCAAAGATAGATAAAGGGGATAGAACCACACAAAATCTATACAGATTAAACAATTTTATTATTAAAGCAAATGGAAGTGTTTTAAGCTCAGATTTGAAACTGATAAAAGAAAATGGTTAGGTCCATCCCAGTACAACTGGACGACATACAGTGGCTTTTAGGGATAACGAACAAACACAGAATTAAAAGGATTTTTACGGTTCCCCCTAATGGGTAACCCAGCAAAAATTGTGGTGTTGCATTGGGGAAAGTAAGGTGCTCAACGCTCTCCACTTCTTCTTGATTGCAAAAGTCAGCGGAGTCGATGACTATTCTCCTAGTATGTTCTCCAATTAGACAATGTCCCGACAGAACCGACTCTAACAACGACAGTCGTTTTCTGTCTACTGTAAGGAGATACTCTGATATTTTCAGATTGTGCATATTTAAAACAATTAACTTAATTAACCTTTACACATCAAGAATGAGGTACGGGAAAGCTTTTCGCGTTATTGTTAAATAACACGCTACATTCCCTGCAGTTATCGAGATCATGTAGATCCTGACTGTAGTGTATATGTAGTTTATTTCTAACGCTTGTGGCGTCTGAGATCTTTTCCACTTCTCATATGAAGGCGTACCTAGAATGCCTTTTCGGTTTCCTAAACAACTACATACATATCTTTAGCTTCAACAGGTATTTCTCTTGACTATTAGCTTATAAGTCACCATGGCTTTTGACATACTTCCAATCATTTTCGCTAGGTTATCTTAAATGCGCTTAAAACAAAAATATTTAAAACCATGTTTAACTGCACCAACAATAAAACAAATACAGCAAAAATTTTTTACACAAGTGTTCTCGCACGCACAAATTCATTTGTTGAGGCGTTTCAGAAATCAATAAAAACTATTTTTTATTTATAATTTTGCACTAAAAAGTAATTTGCGCCTTAGTTGGTCACAATAGGGCTTCATTATTTTTATTTTACTCTTCGTTGTTTATGCCCCATCTTTCGATCCAGCGGGTGCTGGTGATGTCCTTTGTGATTGTGGCTTGCGTGCATGCTTGCATGCGTCTACATTGGCCTATGCGTGTCGTTGGTCTTTTGGGAGTGAGAAGATGAGGGCGACCATCATCTCACTGGGCGTACATGTCGAAATCCATTAACATTCTTGTCATCATCACATCGTGGCAAAGCCACTAATCCAACATAAAACACATTTATAAAGAGTCCCTTTTAAAGAGATGTTTCTCTTGTTGTTGGTCTCCCATTCTTATTGTTCTGGCGTTCGTTGGCCTGTTGTTGGCAGGCTGGTTATTGGCACAGAAACTATTTTTAGTTTGGTGCAAGGAATCATACATATAGGCACACAGCAATGACAATAACATCTAAAATAACAAAAAAAACATTGCTTTTTAATGACAATTTTTGCCGTTTGTTGGCCATAGAGAGAGATTTGCGATGGTCAAGTACTGGTTTGCTGAGTTTCTTCGTAACCGTACCATCACAAATGATAAAACCGTTTCAGGAAGGCCACAAGAGGCCTGAAAATATTGCGAAATTTTATGAAATTGTGTTGGGTAACCGTACGATAAAATTGAATGAATTAGTTAATATCATTGGGATCTCTAACGAAAGCATTAGTCATATCATTTAAGATTTTTTAAAATAGTTATAAAAAACAAACTATTCAAAGTAGAATGCTAAAATTTTCCTACGAATGGCAGAGAAGTATGATTAGATCCTTCAAGGATAATGAAGGATTATTATTCTTCTTCTTCTTTAAAGACAGCAACAACAGAAATTTATCTATCAGTAGCCGCACGAAGAAAAATATTCCAAGCGCTCCGTAGATAGTAAGTCTCACCAAGTGTAGATAACAGCTCTTTCACCTGGTCTATCCATCAAAGTTTGGGTTGCCCACCTCCATCGAGTTTATTGCCGAAAACTTTTCGAGCTGGAGCTTCTTCGTCCCTTCGTACAACGTGTCCACGCCACCGTATTCGGTCTTTTCAAACGCGCATAACCACGTCGATGTCGTTGTACAGCTCATGATTTATTCGACGACGGTACTCGCCTATTGCGAAGTATTTGTCTCTCATAAACTAAAAAAATAGATTGATCCACCTGAATCATTACCCAGGGTTTTGCGCTGTAGGGAAAGACAGGTAGGATCAGTGTCTGGGAGAGTTAGATCTTCGTTCGTCTTGAGAGGGCTTTATCATTAAAACGCTTGCTCAGCGCTTAGTAGCAGCGCTTTGCGATCAATACTCGTCTTTAGATTTCCAAGCTGATGTTATTATTTTTGTTTATGCCGTATCCTAGGTAGACAAAATCATCTTTCACTTCAAAGTTATAGTTGTCAACGTTCACGCAGCGTTCCAAAAGAGAAAAATCTTTTCGTTAAAGCAAATAGCTGGGTTCTTTCCTCATTAACTTCCTCGGCCAATCATATCTATATCATCAGCTTACGCGAGCAACTTGTAACTTTTGTTAAAGATGGTGCCAGTCGTACTTACTGCTGCCTTCCGCATGATCATCTCCATTAGGATGATAAAGAGATCGCATGACAGACTATCGCCTTGTCAATGGCTCTGTTAGATTTGTGTCACTTTTTACTTTTCACTCGTGTCAGTCAGTGTGTTCCCGTGGGGATATCTGATCCAAAACCTTTGCTTTTTACCTGTTGGTAGAACTTTTGGGCTTCACCTCTATCGCTGTAATTTTCGATATCTTGGCTCTCTCTTTTCTTCCATATACGATTTGCCGCCTGAAGATGCGTGTCATCTCTCTCCTCTTCTTATTATAACTCTCCGTCACTGCACGCGTTGTCATTGGCTGCAGTTTTGCCCTGTATGCACCATCCTTTTCCTTAGACATTTCGCGACATTTCTCATCGTACCAGGGATTGTCTCAGCGTAGTTTATAACCCAGTAGGGTCATTGCGGCAGTGGCCATAGAATTCGCAATATGCTGCCATTGAGATTGGGATTGCCGGGAACATCAGAATTGGGGCGGTGGTTCGAAGTAATTGAGAGATTTGGTTGGAGTAGGCATAGGCTATCTCGGTGGCATCCAGCTTTGTGATGTCATGCTTCCTTTGTGTTTGGAAGCTTTCAGCACTGCTTAATCACATGCGTACCCTGGATAAAACATAATGGTGATTTGATTCAATATCAACGCTTGAGTCACGCTGTCCATCGATTATTTCGTGATCAATCTGGGTTCTTGTCTGTTTGGGCAGGGGATATCCTGGTTGCCTTGTGGATATCTTAATGTGAGAATCTGGTTCCACTCACTACCATGTTTCATGCCGACGCCAAGCTAACTAGTCTGAATCCGTTAGCGGAGGTGTTGTTGTGCGGATTGAATTTCCTGACTGCTGAACCAAGAGCTTCTTCCCTTCCTATTTTAGGATTAAAATCTTTCAGAACAAATGCCATGTGAAAGGCAGCGGTCATGTACTTCCTCCTGGCGCTCATAGTATGTCGGGATGTGTATACAAATAAGCGTAATGTAAAAATGTTTCGTCCGGATGGGAATAGTTCGATCACTTACAGACTTAAACCGCGAGACCAGATGTCGAAGTTTCTTGACGACTATAAATCCACATCTAAATTCGTGACTTTCTGAATGGAATGTACAAAAGATGTCACAATGAATTCGAAGGGTATGTCCATCGCATTTCCTGTATGACTGTGATGTCAGCCTTGTATTTGTCGAGGACATCCGCCAGTTTCATAGAGTTGCCTTTTCTAAAGAAAGTTCGTACATTCAAGGTGCATATCCCTAAATCTTGATCCTAATAACGTTTAGGGGGAGGGGTTTTCTTGTTTTCTTTTCTTCAAGTTTTTATAATAATTGGGTTTGTTTAAGGAGAGTGGCTTTTTAGGCCACCTTGCCCGATCCTAGATTCTTGGGGCTGTTAAATCCACTAAGGGAGCCGTTGTGTTGAGCCTCAGTAACTTCCTAAAACGCATCGGTGGTAGCATGCCATTAGGTTACTCAACATTGCGCCTTCTCACATTTGCTACCACTGAACGGATGTTCAATGGCATTACCCGGGGAATACGTGATCCTTTTTCAACTTTTTTGTTTCACATCTTAAAAACAAAAACAATATTTAGAGAGGCCTTAGTGTCCCCTTTCATTTGATATGCATATCGTCTCACTAGTACTGGCAGAACAATTAAAAAATGTTATTGTTTAATAATAAATTTATCTGTATAACTATTTATGTCCTTTTAAATGCAAAATCGACAAGATAATGAAAAAACTTTGTTTAGTTTCATGGCAGCTTTCAAAACGGATAATTCCATAACCAAAAAAAAAAAATTAATTTTGTCACACGGTGTTATAAATGTTTACACGAGTTATTGTAACCACTGGCCAGCCACATAGGCGGACAAGTGTTAAATATCCTTAAAAGTCCTGAAACGAATTATGTATTAAACTACTTCCAATCTTACTCGTCTCCTTAAATGCTTTTAACACTTTACCCACTCTATGGGTAAGGATTTTCACCTTAACTTAGGAAATTTCAATATAATGCATTGCAAGATTATAGTCCATAGGTGGCAACTTAATATTTTACTTAAAAAAAAAATAATAACAGCTAATGTCAATTTGTCTTCTTAGTGTAGCCTATAGCATTATGACAACGAGCAAAATAACCCAAAGATTCCTCATGTTCACAAAGAAATATTAACAAAAACAACCACTCTACTTCAAAGATGCTGTTATTTTTTCTTCAATGTGGTTTTGTTTCAAAGACTTAAAGTTATGTTTAAGCGCATCAAATAACACGCTAAAAATAATCATCTTCATCTGCCGAAGGGAAGACCCACTCTCACATAGATGCTAACACAGAACTAAAACAAAGCAAAAAAAAAAACGTCTCCGATCGGTGAGACGTGTATATTATTTATAAAACTAACAAATAGGTACAATGTTACAAGATACTTTTCGAGATGAATATCATCATGTAGCTGCCGATGCCGATGGATGCCGACAAGGATGATGAGAACAAGTTAAGTTCACTCGATTGCGTCTGTCCTTCATAAAGTGTTGTGCAAATGGCAAAAGAATACGAACTGTTGTATAAATAAGTGTTACGGCGACGATGACGGCGGTGACGACGTCCTTTGTGGTCACATTGAAAGTGAAGGTTCTTTTGCTAGGTCCAATGTCGTCACCGCGACGTGGAGGTGTGGTAAAGAATACCAAAGGGTTCCTATAGCTGGCAATGATGATATAACGCAACGCAACTACCTTATCTACTGATGGGTGTTTGTGCTGTTAATTGATACTGCTGTAGAATACGGAATACGGTACGGTTGTGGGGCATGTCCATCAAAATCCACTGAGTTGGTGATAATCGCTGGATACAGGGCACGTTGGCAGGCAGCTAAGGCAATGACTTTTGCGTTAGTGGCAACATCACAATTGTCAGCATCATGATGATCATCATCATCATCATCATGATCATAGTATTTTCATTTTCATCTCTCAGAAACAGATGAAATGTAAACTATGAGTTAAATATACACAACCATGTTCTGTTTGTTATGTGACGAATACTAATTTATTTTTATATTTTTTATGAGTTTAAAAGCTTTTTTTTATAATCGAGTTGCGTAAAGAAATCGGCGACAGGGCGGCAAGTGTTAGTTTCAGTATAAGATAAATATTTTGTGTAATTTGTTAAGTCCCTAAAAAGGCAAGAGTGTGTAATTGAGGACATTCCTGGAATGATTGTGTATCAAGTTATATTGGTCCGAGGAGGAGTCATGCAATGTGATCGGTGGATGTTCACTGAGTAGATGTGGCAAAATTTGTCATAAATATCTGTTGTTTTTCATATAACGACTGATTTCAATTATGAACTATAAATAAAATTATGTTTTTTGTTGCAGATAAATTAAGCAAAATATAATTATTGCACAAACAAAAGACTTAAGAAACGAACATGGTTTAAAGAATTCAAATTGTAATTGGCCGTAAGGCTTTAAGTTACAGGCCATATTAATGAAATGAAAAATGATTTTAAGGAAGATGTATCTACGTACAATGTTGGTTAATTACAATTATTGTTATAAAAAATTACCAGCATATTTTAAATAGTGAAACCAAGTGGTAACAAATTTCATGAGTTTCTGACTCTTGCCACTTACAAAATTTTTTCAAAATGTCTTTGTACCAAAAGATTTGCGCTATATGAACAAGCTTACATATTCATACTTAAGTGTCAGCATAAAGTTGTCATAGTTCTCTATTTCTGGAAACAATTATAAAGCATTTAATAATTATCAACTGTATCGAGTATGAACCATTATTGAAACAAATACGTGGTTTTGTTTTGATATACGAATCCCACTTAAAAAACAATAAAATTTAACAAATGTTCTTTAGATTGTACCTACGTTGCGGATATTTCGGGAAGGATCAAATTTATATCAACGAAGACCATTTTGTTATGTGGTCTTTTAACAGATTCGGTAAGGTTTTCTACTATCTTGTGTTAAGACTTTGTTTTGAATGGATTCATTCTACAATACCATTAAGTTAGGTTTTCCTTAAAATATTAGCTTAACGGTTGGTCGATTTAAGACCTTTACCTAAAAATAAAAACTAAATCTTCCTTTACATCTCTTACTATATAAAGTCTTTCCCTGTAAAGAAAGGCAAGTTGTAGGGTTTTACATCTTGTGTGATTATCATATTATTTACCTTACATCACGTAAATTGCTTTCAATGCCACCGTGATATGAATTCCCATAACAAGTGTCAAGCTAAGTGGTCCTACCGCATAACCCTCATATTTATTAGAACGTTTAAGTTTATATCACAAATATCTAAACGATGGGCTTCTTACAACAGCATTCTATTTGCTGTTAAAGACAACACTCTAAAGCTATTTGAATTTAGCACCTGCCGATTCACACTGCGGGGTTACTTTAACACCATGCGACTGGTAGCTACCTTATATCAAGTTGTTAACAGTGCCTAGCAAACACTTTTACATTTGAAACGGTTGCAATCTATACTAATATTATAAAGAGAAACTGTTTGTGAGTTTGTTTGTTTGTTTGTTTGTTTGTAGGTGGTAATCTTTTAAACTACTGATCCGATTTTAAAAAATCTTTCACTAGTCGATAGCTACGTAATCCCAGAGTGCTATAGACTATTTTAACTTTTAGGGGTAAACAGCCGGAAAACTGTTACCATTACCCAGACGAAACGGCTAAAGGTAGAAAAGCGAAAGTTGGGGTGCATATTTATTTTATGGAGTAGTTGTGCGATACAAATGGATTTTTTAAAATTCGTACTTTTAGGGCTAAAAAGATCGAAAAGGGGATATAATTGGTACCATCATCCAGATCAAACGGCTAAAGGTAGAAACAAAAATTGGAGTGCGTATTAATTTTATAGAGTAAATCCGCGATGCAAAATTATTCTTCAAAATTCGTACTTTTAGTGCTAAAAAGGCCCAAAAAGGGATACAATTTGTACCATCACTCAGATCAAACGGCTAAATGTAGAATCGCGATTTCCATAAAATGATAGAGCTGCATTTGCGGATTTTTTGAAATTTTTACTTTAAGCGCCAAAAACGGTCCAAAAAGCTATAATCACGAAAATGTATATGAGCATTAGGGGTATAACCAAATTTTGGCCCTAGCACCACGCGATGGCGAAGGTTGTGTTATTTACGAATAAATAATTTTGGGGCCATTTCGGATAAAAAACCTCACCCACGAAAACGATTTTCTAAAATCTCCCAAAAAAAAACATTCATTTTAAATAAAAAATGTTGAATACTTCATAAATAAAGTAAAATAGTAAACTGAAAAATTTTGTTTGATGTAATGGAATGACGATATCTGGAATGTTTCTCCACATTATTGTGCTATCTTTAAATTTGGTCAAAGCCTTTGTCCAAATTTTTGCATTTTTTAAAACGCTTTAAGGGCTTCTTTTAAAATCCATTGTTTTTAAGTATTAAACACAAACTCGGAATATAATTTTCTTTGAATAATAAAAACTATTAAAGTACATGACGTAATTATCAATAACATACATTCAGCTTCCAAAATATTTACAGAAATGTTAAATCCAGCTTGATATATTGATAAAAAAAAAAGTTTTTTGCGATTTTTAGCTAAATAAATAAAAAAAAATCATTTAAAAACTTTACCGCGTTTGGTGGGTGAACTTTTTTGACAACTGCGAAAAAGTAATACCATTTTTTTATATAATTTTCGATGGCCTATTCGACTATGCTAGGGCCATTTGGATATTTGCAAAAAGTTGCAAAAAGTTATATCCCTAATGAGCATGCTCCCTTTAAAACTATAGAGCTTCATGAAGAGTTTTTTTTTTAAATTTTATGGCTACAAATGGGCAAGAAGGGATAAAACTGGCACCATCACTCAGACCATACGGCTAAAGTTACAATTGCGAAAATCGTTTTGGACGTGCTTAGTATAACATGAAAAAGCTAGATAAAGGGATTTTCCAAAATAAGTACTTTTAGAATCAAGAAAGTTTCAAAAAGGGATAAAACTGGTACCATACAATGGACGAAAGTTCGTACTTTTATGCAATCACGAAAATTAGGTGTCATTCTTATTCTATTGGGTTGTCGTGCGATTTGAAGGAATTTTTCGAAATTCGTAATTTAAGAGGCCCAAGTCTATGAAAGGGATAAAATTGGTCCCACAACCCGGACCAAATGGCTAAAGATAAAAATGCTAATATTGGCGTGAATGTAATTCTTATAGAGTAGTTGTGCGATACGAAGGAATTTTTGGAAACTCTAATTGGGGGCAGTAGACATGGGTGTGTCACTTAATCAGAGAAATTAATTTTGACCAAATGCGTCATTCTAGTATCAAATTTGATGTGAATATTTATCTAAAAGCATGTGGTTTTCCGCTAATGAAGTGGACTTTAGCTAATTAGGCATTATTAAATATCTAAGTTGGGAGCGGAAGAAATAGGCGAGGCACCAAATCAGATTAGCGAGCATTCTGATGAAATGAGTGGTTGTGGAAAAAAATTTAATAAATTAAAATTAAATATTTGTCTGGCGAAAAGTGTTATCGATAGACCAATCGTTAGTAAAATATAACAGTACTCAATACCTTTATCGACGATGGAAGGCAATGTCTTCCAATGATACCCTATGTTATTAGGGAAGAAATGCAAAGGAAAGGCCTGCTTACTGCTCTCGAAGGTATTCTATAAGGCATTTTAGGTCATTCCTTTCGCCGCTGAGTTCCTTAAACATGACGATTCTTGTACCCGGTGAAGTGTTTTTGTGAGGAGTTTTTTTTCATTACTTTAATAGTCAAGCGGCTGTAATCACAAGGCCTTCTACAAGCAGGCATACCACAAGGCCTTCTCGGACTTTCAGATGTAATTTTTTTAGGCCTTGTTTTCACATGCTTGAAAATAGACCTTATCCTTTCTTTCTAAAATATCAGGAGAACTTAAGGGTAACCAACTGCATAGTTATACCCTCGACCTACTGTTAGGAGGGTATATAACATTTGATAGTACCCAAAAGTGTAACACATAGAAGAGTCTAAAGGGTCTAAAGTGACCCTATCTTTCTTTGAACCAAATTCGATTCATGACTTTTTAAGTCATTTGCGCCTTGTCCGTCTGTCTGTCTGTCCGGCTTGTACGCTCGTTAACTTTCGATAGACGCAACCAATTTTTTTAAAACTTTGCACGAGTTAATGTTTCCTTAAAACTACTTACGATATTGCAAATGGGCAACTTGGCCACACCCCTTCTGGTACCTCCAATATAAATATAACATTTCGCCCACTTTAGAAAACGAGTAATAATATCAATACACTAAACGAGATCGTGCCCAAATTCTTAATTTAGTAAAGCTTTATCATGATAAAGTCTTGGCGAAAAAACTGATAGTTTAGCCAAGCCCATTCTGGTACCTCCCATACAATAAAAAAGATGTGGGGTCGAAGTTTTTCTAAACTTAGTAGAAGTTTGAAGACGAAGAATTGGTTTAATTGCTCTACATTGACTTTTGCCAAACTTCAGTGGAAGTAGAATAGTCGACAGTCTGCAAACGCCTAACTGCCGTCAGACTGCTTTAAAAGCAATGGAATGTGGGTGGCATATGAGTTGAAGCCGCGTAACATCGACAGGCGATTTTGTTTTTGCCTCTGAACATCTCTTCGAGCTCCCAAAAAGAAGGATCTTTTTCCATCGTATTGTGACTAGCCATGAAAAGTGAGCGAAATAAAAGATTTGACCCAGTACATGTTGCAGGTCTGGTCGACTACAACATGACCATGTATACAAACAAACGTCAAAAATTTGACGCACATTTCAAAAACCTGTTTTTCGAATCTTTCCTCACTTATGAGCTTATAACTCAGTCAATTCTTAACCGAGTTTGAGTTCCTCAACGGTTTTGGGAAAAATAATCTTTGACATTTTCAACGATATATACTAGAGTGAATTCTAAGAAAATTTGCCCAAGAAACCATGAGTCAAATATCAAAATCGATCTGCCGGTTTTAACGAGATACTTTTCGTTTTGGGAAAAATCCACAACACAGCCCACAACGGTTCCGGGATCGCCCCTAGAGGGTTCAAGTGTATGACCGAACCCCAGTCATTTTTTTCTCCTAACATTTTTCGCAAACGTTCTTTCTCTCCATCTTCACGTCCATAGAGATATTTTTTTTATAAAATTTGCTCGCAACGCTCATACTGCCCTGGAGTCGCCCCAAGAGGAGTCAGATGTATGACCACCAATATTTTCTCAACCCCAACAGTTTCTTAGATCATATCTACTAACTATCTTCAACCCTTTATTTGGTTCCCATATTTAAGTTTATAATTTTTTTTATGAAATCAGAAATCATCCCATGGTGCCTCCAGAGTGATAAGATTTACGACCGACCCCGTTAGTTTTTCCCTCCTAACATCTTTCCCGAACATTCTCAGCCCCTAGGGGAGCTTCCATACAAAATGCACTTAAACGACCAAAACACAAAAATTTTCCAAAAAATAATATTTCCGTCTCGTGCCTGACGAGAATTGTCCTGAAAAATTGTAGATTGATTGATAGTGAAAGTCAAATAAACTATGCATTTCAATTCTAAGAAACCAAATTCATTATTTATTGCAACGTAAAATGTTTGCTGGGTATCTCATATCATAGTTATACAAGATTACTCATTAATTTTCATGCATTCGATGACGATAAAGTCATAAATGTTTACATAATTTAGATATTAGACATTTAAAAACAGCGTAACGTCCTAAGCCCTTGGGATGCAATTCGAATAACAATAGAAAAATGCTACCTGTAGGTAATCGTGACTGCCGCAGTTAAAACCATATGTGGCGACTGTTTATGAAAATATCTAACTAATGTCAATTACCATCTTTTTAATCATTTCATTTCAATTTATTCATCCTCTGACACTCAAAGATGATGATTTATACCATTGGGCAAAGAGCAACGGCCGTTTCCATAGCTTGAGATCTTGATCTCCTCTAGATAATGGCAAATAAGGAAATAAAATGCTGCAACTATACTATAATTTTGATGATTAACTCATGAGAATATTTCCACTTAATTCGTTTTTGTCCAATCCCCCGGTATCCCCTTGTCCTAACCTCTCTCTCTGTCTTAACTCTCTGTCATCCTCCTTCTAGGTTTTTAATTTGTTATGAGCCGACCGGAGGTGGAAGAATTGCATTATAATAACACTTACGTTGGCATTAAACCTATATTTAAATTTTATAGATTTTCCCTGCGATAGAGTTACACTGACTGGTGGAGAAAGAAACTTTTCTTTGGCTCTCAACATATGCACAGCAGCGCAAATGACAGAAGGTTCTTTGGACTTTTGTTAGAATTCATGTTCAGCGTAATATACATGATACAAGATTATCATTTACGTTGATGACAACAACTATAAATATTATGATAGTACATGTGACACTCGAGAAAAAATAGTATAAAGAAATATGTGGGGAATAAATTAACTGTAGTTAGCATTACAGTCATCCCGCAAAGCAGTATCAGCTTCGCAGGGATACCAAACTAAGCCATAGCATTTAATAGTTGCTATCGTATCGGACTGTTAAATGCAGCTTGCTAATCGATAAACATATAGTAAGTGTCGATCTACATTTCTTGGGTCTTCTCCAGGATTTGTCGTAGTTTTATTGTGCTCCTCTTCTCATTGCCATTGGCTGCAGTTTTGCCTTGTATGCATCATTCTTTTCCTCAGACATTGCGTCGGGAAGTAATTGAGTAATTTAAAGTATTTGAGAGAGTCGACTGCAGTATACATTGGCTATATCGGTAGTATGCAGCTTTGCGATGCCTAGCTCTTGTGCGTTTGACTACAAGCGTATTTAGCACTAGTTAATCGCGTAAGTACCACGACTAGGTAGTGATCCGAGTCAATATTTTTAAAGTCGTTTCCCCTCATTGCAACGAAAACAACAAGTTACTTTCTCTTTAAACAGACCACTTTCCTTGAGTCTTCACATAATTCATATAGAAAACTATATACTTGTTTTGTAACAAAGCT
Source organism: Muscina levida (assembly GCA_964034835.1). Lineage (NCBI taxonomy): Eukaryota > Metazoa > Arthropoda > Insecta > Diptera > Muscidae > Muscina > Muscina levida. The sequence goes on along the minus strand of OZ035880.1, from coordinate 143,962,683 downwards.
TTACACATGTACAAGCGCATTAACATGTGCTGCTGCATAGCCTCTAATACCTTTATTATTTAAAAGTTCTTCATTCCTCGGCAATGTCGTTCTTCCCTCTTTCACTGCTAATACGTATAGAAATTCCTTAAGATCAGTCTTTAAGTTTATTACCCCGATTTTTGCGAGCTGTCGTAAATTTTCCCTAGATTGCGGTGCAATCATTTATTTATTCAAACATTTCATGTGGATAATTAGAAGTATCTCAACCTTTTGTTTAATTGTTTGTTGCAACATTACATTGTGACGTTTGTTGTGTGTGCCACTTATGCAATTGTTGGGCTTTTGGAACGTACGTGAGTAATGCCTGACGCTGACGCCACTTTCTAGGTGTACGGTAGAGTAGAGTATCATATAATTAATTATATATTCTCAGCTCAAATGGAATTTTTGTGCGACAGCACTTTGATTTAACTTTAGTCTTGGGTCGTTGTAATTAGCTGGAGTATCGTCATAGTTGAAAGGTTTGCAAACTTGGGTTGATGAGAGAAATGTTATATGTTGGCTAAGGTGATGCCACATGTTACATTTAGAGTTTTCTTCGTAGTAATTAGTCAAGCAATGTGGCTGCGTGTTGAGCATAGAAACTAATATATAGAGTTTTGTTGTAATAATTTGGCTGAATGTATGCAATATTTTTGCACATTCTGTTTGAAAATAGTAGTGCATGCATATTAAATAAGTCGAGTGATGAAATTTTATTACAAATTTGACTAAATAATTATTTATAGAATTGGTTAAAATATAAAGCAACATACGACTAGTATGTATATCTACACCAGTCGCAGGCCTCCTGGAGAAGCTAATATATGATGCAAGGCAACAAACAAAACCTAGAGGATGACTCTTATAAAAAAGAGAAAAATAATAAAGAGGAATAGGTGGGGTAATTGGGACAGGATATTTTATGTAAATGAAAAAGTGATGATATGAAACAATTCACATACTTTTCTGCATTATCAGAAATCGATTCGATCGAATCCCGATACCTATCAACGTCCATGATTTATGGAATTCCGAAAATCTCAAAAACAGTGTATAATTCAAATTGGCAACAAATATCCAGCGAAATAGATTATTTTCAATAGAATGTGAAGAGAGATATGATATTAGATTTATGTTATGTTTCCAAATATTACAAATATTGGAATGACATATTTTGGCTCTGCTGCAACCTAGGAAGAGAATTCTGCATATCCTTCCTTTCTAATTTGAGTATTTTGATTATAATTCACCTGGGAATATCCAGCAGCTCGCAACGTCCGAGAGATCACGTATTTCCCGGGCAATGCCACTGAGCATCCGTTCAGTGGTAGCAAATGTGAGAAGGCGCAATGTTGAGTAACCTAATTGCATGCTACAACCGAAGCGTCTTAGGAAGTAGGTAACAGAAGTTGTTGAAGCTCAACACAACGACTTTTTTTAGTGGCTTTGGCAACCCCATGAAACTAGAATCGGGCCCGGTGGCCTAATAGGCCACTCTCCTTAAACAAAACCAATTATTAGAAAAAAACAAGAACAACCCCCAAATGTTGGCGACGTTATAAGGACCATGATTCACGGATATGCATCTGGAATGTACGAACTTCCTACAGAGAAGTTTCCTCTATCCAACTGCGGAAAGAGACTTCGACATCTGGTCTTACGGTTTAACTCTGTCAGTAACCGAATAGCCAACATTCGCATCAAGGCAAAATATTTTAACATTACTCTGATTTGTGTACACGCCCCGACAGAAGACAAAGACGATGACATTAAGATGCATTCTATGAGCGCCTGGACGGAATATATGAACGGAGCCCTACAGATGACATTAAAATTATTCTGGGAGATATTAATGCTCAAATAGGAAGGTAACATACTCTTGGTTCAGCAGTCGGGAGAAAGAAAGATATCCACAAGGCAATCTGAATATGCCCTGATCGAAATACAAGAAACTAGATTAAATCTGCGGGAGATTATTGCAGTTTTCTCATCACTTGAAAAGGAGTCGGCAAAAATGGGTTTAGCGGTCAACGAGGACAAAACAAAAATAATGATTTCGACGTACAAAATTCCTCTCGATGGGGACGCAGCGTCAACGTTGAAAATTATTGTTTTGAGGTAGTAGATGAATATCGGATCTTCCGTCAATAAGAAAAATAATGTCAGCCAAGAAATTAAGCGGAGAATAGTGCTAGCCAATAGATGTTTTTACGGACTTCGGCAGCACTTTAGTAATACCACCTTATCTTGGAATACTAAGAAACAGCTTTACCAGGTGCTAATCTTACCCGTTCTTTTGTATGCTGCCGAATCATGGGTGCTTACGACAACGGACATACAAAACCTGGGAGTATTCGAGAGAAAAGTACTCCGAAAAATTTATGGACCTATCTGTGTCGACGGCGAGTTTCGCTATCGGATGAACCATGAGCTGTATGAGCTTTAGTCAGAATGCAACGACTACGATGGCTGGGTCATGTTGCCAGAATGGATGTAAATGCTCCAGCGAGAAAAGTGTTTGAAGGCGAACCTGAAGGACGGCGCAGAGCAGGGAGACCCAAACTCCGTTGGAAGGACCAAGTGGTAGGCGACGCGCCACCATCTGGTAGGACTAACTGGAGAACACACGCACAAGACCGAATCGTGTGGAATTCTTCAGTACTTCAGGCCTCAAACTTATGAACCACGTTCGTAAGTTGTAATGGGCCACTTAAGTAAGTAAGTAAGATTAATCATTTGGTAATCGATGGAAGACATACCTCAAGCGTTGTGGACGTCTGTGTGATGCGCGGTGCAAACATTGACTCGGGTCACCACCAAGTTGCAGCCAAGGTATGTACGCGATTAAGTAGTGTTAAAACAGCTCGTTATCAAACGCAAAGGGAACTAGACATCACAAACCGAGACAAGACAATGCCTCCTCCAACTAACTTTCTCAATTACTTCGAACCAATTCCCCTAATTCTGATGTTCCCGACACCCAGTGGCAGCATTTTGGGAATTCGATGACCATTGCCCGAATGACCGTATTTGATTATGAAGAACTACGCTCAGACAAGCTCCAGTACGATGATGAATGTCGCCAGATGTCTGAGGAAAAGTATGCTGCATACAGGACAAAACTGTAGCTAATAGCAACGTAGGCGGTGACGGAGCGAAAAAAGCGTCTATGAAAGAAAAGAGAGACCCAGGATATCGAAAATTATAGAGATAGGGGTGGTGAAGCCCGAAAGTTCTACCAAAAAGTAAAAAGCAATGTTTTGGGAACAGGGATCCCCACCTGTAAGTAAAGGAAAAAGGAAATGTTTTATCAACATCGCAAAATAAATCAACAAAATCCCTTAATACAAACCGTGTTATCTACAAACGTACGAAGCAGAGTTGACAACAATGATTGTATGATAATAGGTTTACATGTGCGATTGAGTGTCGATAAATTGAAAATCGGTATAAAGAATTATCACCCCAGCTACATTCACCAGGTGTCTCAACAACAACAAATACTATCTGTGTGTAATAAAAATTGTATTCAATAGCTTGTTAGCTTTCACCAGATTAGGATCGTAGCGGATTTTATTGTTTTAAATATTTTAGAAAGAGTAAAATTTTGTTGTTGCTTTATTGTGTCTCTCTTCTGAAGACCACTTCTTTCGACAAGACGATAGTTTGTCATGAGATCTCTTTAACATCGTAATACAGGTGATCATGCAGAAGGCTGCAGTAAACAGGACTGGTACCATCTTTAACAAAAGTCACATGCTGCTGGGAATGCCGTGCATTGGCCGTGTATTGCCGAATGTTACTGCAGCCTTTGCGAGCATTGAAAAACAGTCGGCGGAAGAGGGTCTGGGGATAAATGAGGACAAAACCAAACTATTTGTTTCGTCTGGGACGCTGTGTGAACGTTGAGAACTATAACTTTGAAGATGTGGATAATTCTGTCTAACTTTCCTCCGCCGTAAACAAAAATATAATGTCGGCCTGGAAACCAAGAGACAAGTATTGATCGCATACCGCTGCTACTATGCGCTAAGCAAGCGATTTAATGACAAAGCGCTCTCTCGAAGAACATAGATCCAACTATACCAGTCTTGCTCTACAGAGCACAATCTTGGGTAATGACACAAGCGGATCAATTTATTCTGGGAGTCTTCAAGAGAAAAATACTTGGCAAAATATTTGGACCCATCATCGTTAACGGCGAGTACCGTCGTCGAAGAAATAGACCGAATGCTGTGGCTTGTACACGTTGCACGAATGGATGAAAATGTTTTAGCTTGAAAGGTCTTCGTCAATAAACTTGATGGGCGGCGCAGGAGGGGACGACCAAAACTCCGATGCATGGACCAGGTGAAAGAGCTTTTAACTAAGCTTGGGGTGACGAACTATCTACAGAGCGCAAAAGACCGTAGCGCTTGAATACTTTTCTACGTGCGGCTACTGATAGATACATTTCTGTTTTTTCTGCCACTTAAGAAGAAGAAAAAGATCATAGTAAAGTCTATGTGTAACATTAAGTCAAAGTATATGAACTTTGTTTTTATTTCCCGTTTTTACACTTAAATTAATAATCTGGCAACGCTTCTATACAAATACGGTTATTAACGCTGTACACACTTGTAATTGTTCTTTCTTCAATGTTGTTTCTATTACACCTTATCCGCACTTCCTCATGTCATAGCTTTTTAGGAGTAGCATTACATATCGTAAAGTAAAAGCGATAAAAATCTTAACTCTGGCTATCACTTGCGAATGATCAATGTGATTTCTTTGGTTAGTTTAGGTTGAACACATTGCAGACAACAAGTAGTACATAAGAGTTTATTATCAAGATAATGTATGGCGGTTCTTTGCACATACAGGCACATTAAGTGTACCCACGTCATAACTTGAGTTATTTGTGTAACAATTATTGTATTTATATGTAACCATAACTGCAATTGTTAAAAAGCTCTAATAGAAAAAAGTTTGCTTAAGAAAATTCATAGAGCTAGAATTTGGTTATACGGAGAGTAATGTGAAATTTCTTCATGTAAGTATCAGTAGTATTAATAAATATTGCAAAGAATTATGGAAAAACTTGAGATAGATGCTTTTTTATTGTGTTTAGTGATTAATAACTAAAATTGATGCAGTATTTAAGATAACAAATGTAATAGAAAGTGTTTGTAATTGGCAACATTTTTCATCAGTACAAAGTTTAAGAAATTTTGATTTAAATATTAGGCGTGTGTTATTTACTATTTAGTAGCATAGTGTTAATACAATAGTAGTTGCAATAACATGTGCTATCAAGCAGTTAAATTGTTACCTTTGGCTCTAGTGAGACTCGTTTAAGTTTTTAATACTTCCCATGCATAATTCATTTGTCCCATAGAAATTACTAAGTGACCACAACAGTAATTTACATTAAAGTTAACTTAGACCATGCAATCATATTCAAGCGTTTCACTAACTATCCCTAACTGTAAATATCTACTTTTTAGCAATTATTTCTCAAGTATTTCACGATTAAACAATTTAATTATAGTTTTTTCTATAACGGCCATAATGAGACACCTGTGCACCTATGTCTAAACAAATATTTCATAGAAATATCTCTAAAAAATTCTTCGTTCATTTAGTTACTGGCCACAATGTTTGCTATAATTACTCAGAAACATATACACCATTGCCATTCTCAGCAATTTTCACTTGCTAACCAAATTGCAAAAAAAATGCACTAGCGAAATACAATCCTCCTATTCGTTTCGTTTGAAATTCTAGAAATATCTATGCAAGTGCTTGGTTCTCTAATTAATGACAACAACAAAATACATTCAACTTGTTTTGAAATCTGTCTAATTTTCACCCAAGACACATTATTCCCAAACTCTAACGAAAAGTATAAGGGAGGGAAAGAAGGCAAAATAAATGGCATAGTGGAGTACATAAAGTTGAGAGCAAGAAGCTAAATATTTTGTTGCTTCCATTAAACCGAAACCATAATCATTTAGCACCAGCCAGGATCTGAGCCCACAACCGCCACCACTACCACCACCACCATGATCAAAACCAGCAGCCACAAAAGTTGCTAGGAAAATGCAACAAAGCGGCTTGTGAGTTTAGAGTTTAGAATTATTGCCAAACAAAATATAAACTAATGTGATTGTATTTATGTCTAATTTGCATGCAATCCAATCCCGCAGAGGGAAAACAAAATGAACGGATCGGATCACAACAGATGATTCCCGATGTTCTAGAGGGTTCAATAGCCGGAACGGCTAAAACATGAGGTCGCCACCAAAAAGTACAGGTACAATCTTGTGGGTTGATGGCATTGAGTTTGCTATTACCTAATAGATGGAGGGGGACGATACAATGACGCTGCACTCGGCACTGGTACTATGTTAATTTTCGTTGTTGTTCTTGTTGCTGTTGTTGTTGTGTAAGCCCACTCTATTCCATAAGTTAACAAGGCACGTTAAGAGGCGCAAATAAGGTAGTAACGAAAGATAAAAGCAAATTCAATCTCGTATACTACTTAGTGTATGCTTGTACAGACATACATTTAGTGGGCGAACTGATATTGAGCGGTATTAGAAGAGGATAGGATAACTAGGCAGTAGAGATAGATAGAGGGTATTTAAGAAAACGATGTGTTGCAGGCACGTAATTCACTTGCAACACCCTCGCGATCATATCGACAGCAACTGCAAAAACATTAGCGGCCACCACCAACCAGTCAGTACATGCCAGCAACCGCAACATTAGCATGGCCAATTTTATACATTTACACATAGGTACGCAGATAGCGGGACAGACGGACAGACACGGACAGACTACCCAAATACGAGTAGTGTTGATGATTATCCTGCAAGCAAAGTGAAAAATTTGCATAATCACAGTTACACGGCAAGCACAGAAGTGTTTTCATTTTCAATTAGCATCCATTAGTTGGTTCAACTTGAAATAATGACAGTAGAATCAACATAATTTTCTTCATCGTCGTCATCACCGTTGTAGCCATCTTGCAGCACATCAAGCTGGACTGACACTGACACCAACCGCTAGCAACAGAAGTTACTACTAAACGCCCTTTTGTTTGAAAAGTTCACAGGCATTGCAACATCTATTGGCAACCTCACTTTTAGTCTGATGATATAAGACATTCAAAGTGATTGCTTTCTAAATTGAGAATAAACAAAACAGTGGTTTGGTGGGCGGGAAGTTTGAACAGTCGCCAATAGAAGGTGTATGTGGGATTGGTTTTATGTTGTGTACAATAAAGTTTCTTACATGTTCTTGGGCTGTTTGTGTAAAAGGCAGAATATGACAAGTGGTACGTACAAATTTACTAGGCTTGTAAATATATGGTAATATTTCATAAAATCTCAAAATATTTGAAAATATAAAAAGTATTTCAAATAATTTAAAATAATTTAAGACAAAAATGTTGATGCAAGTGAAAGCTTTTAACCGGTTTTACTTGGTAAACCTAGAATTATCCTTGTCGATTACACTTCAAGTCTACTCACAGAGCTCAGTATTCGTGGAACTACTGCGCATGGAGTACTATCACGTGGTGAAGCCCGGAAACGTGCCATTGACACCCATCAGAGCACGGCTAAATGTGAGGGGCGAAACCTTAAACCTAGGCACGTCGGCTTAGAGTGAGCTGCCTATGTCTGACCCTTAATAGGCGGCTGTAATAAAATCCTGGCAGGAGGAGAAAACTAGTTGCGCTGGGCTTACAACCCGTCACCGACAAGTGTACTTTTGCAATGAAAAGAAGTAAGAAAATAATAAAATGGATCCTCCAAGATGTTGACGATCACGGCAAACGAGTTAAGGACTATGCTGTGAGGAATGTTAGAACACTGTATAGACCAGATGCCTCCATCCAACTGGCGGCAGTTCTTGAAGAATACAAGACTGACATAACCGCTTTACTGCAAATCCGGTGGACGGAACACGGGTGCACGCGCATGAAGACGTTCGACATCTACTATAGTGGCCATGCGATCAAACACGATTTTGGATGTGAATTTGTGGTTAAGAAGAGATTGCGAAACCTAGTCTCACGCTTCAACCCGGTGTGTCGACGAAAAGCCATAGTCACGATATAACACTCATATGTGCCTATGCTCCGACAAAAGATAAAAGCGATAAGGACAAAGACGAGTGTTCTGGACGTACGAGTGATCAGGGGTGCGAACATTGACTCCGATCACTAACTTACCGCAGTTAAGGTACCCACAAGGCTAAACATGGCGAGAAACCAGGCACAACGAACATCGGTAAACTGCGGACCAAAGAGGACGCCTACTCCTACCTCCTAACTCAACTGCTACGGAATGTTCCAACCCCTGATAATATTACCTCGCAGTGGCAATATATAGCCGACACCAGAGAACGGACTGTGAGAAGCGTTTTTGGGTACTCAAAGCCGTCTCAAGATGATGCCTGAGACGGCTTTGTCTAAAGCCTCGCTTGGTAGAAAATAGCTCTGACAGATTTTTGCCATTTTCCACTGAAGACTTCGGGTCAGTCAGGGTCATCCCGCAAAGTTGTATTAGTTTAGCGGGGATACCAAACTCAGTGAATATCTGATTTACCAGGTCTAAAGCCACAATGATGAGGTCCGATCAGGTTCGCCAGAACGGGCTTCAGTCTTTCACATAACATACTAGACAGGACCTTTTTGCGATGGGTAGAAGGCTAATCCCGCGATAGTTGGTACACGCACTTTGACGGGCGTTGCACCGTCCTCTTCTGGCTGTAATTCTAACTGTACGAACAACATATATATCAAATATCGTCTTTATACCTTTTATATTATATGTAGTTCATGAGATACAGCCGTTTAAAGCTTCAAATTTTATACCAAGCCCACTGATCCGATCCCGCCCATTTTTTGTTGGATCATTAATTTTCTGCCAGATGCATCCACACAACTTTTTAAGGCGATTGAAGAAACAGCCCTCCGATATGGAGGTTTCAAAAATATGGTCCAATGGGCGGGGCCACGCCTACTTCATACATCAAATGGAAGTACCCTATTATTAGCACCTGCCACACAGCTACATTCTGTGAAAAATATGCAAATAAACAAACACTTTCATATATGTATATTAGGTCGTCTCACCAAAAAAAGTATCTTCGGTCCACCCCCCAAAATGTACCTTGGCTTGGTTTACGATGAATTCCTAAAAATGTAGTGCTTAGGATTAAGATCCAGTGAGCTGGACCGCTTTTAAAAATGGTAATTTTTTAATTTTTTCAAAGATTTTTGATATTTACCTAAAGATTGTATGCGCAATATTAGTATCATAAGAAAGCATCCAACGGTATGTTAAACATGCCCACAAATGTCCTGACACGTCCTTTTATCAGGAAAATTCGGCAAAAAACGGATTATTGAGTTTTTAGTAGCGACATTTTTCTGATTGACATATATTTATCCTAAGTCGATTTAAGTAAACACGTGTTCCAGCTTTTTTCCCTAACATCTTTTTTTAGTGTATGCTGTACATTTTACAGCAACCAAATAATTCACACAGTGGTAGCATATTGCGCATTCTATGGCAACTACCGAGCTAGGATATAAAAAACGGCGCTCAGACGAATCCTGGTACGATAAAAAATGTCGCATAGCGTCTGAGGAACAGGATGCTGCTTATAGGGCAACACCAATTGTAACCCATGCTGTGGACCGAAGATACTTTTTGTGGCCCCATACAAAAAGAGTCGCTCTATTGGATAGAGATTTGACATTTTCCCTCAGCTTAAAGTTGTCCGATTTTTGACAGAGTTCTGATCCTGTGTGGCCCGAACACGAAGACCAACATTTAACACGAAGTGCTTCGTTCTATGTCCACCTGTAAAGGCGCTATAGGAAATCGTACGGTGAAGAATGGATCAATCAGTAAGAATGTCCAATAAATGTCGAAATTTTCCAACTCAGGAAATTTATTACCTTACTAACGTGATACGGGCTCATAGGTCGACACGAGAACAGAGTGGGATACGCAACAAAAAACGTGTGTGAATTGCAAGAGTAGCAGCGTTGAACCAGCTACCGACAGTTTTTGCATAGCTTTATACAGAAAGAGACTGCAAAATTTAGGCAAATCTTTCTGAAGTGGCCTGACAGAATCTATATCAAAGATTCTGCCAATCAACTGAAGACAAAATCTACCATACCCCTGAATGAAACCCGTCACGCAACTAACAAACATGTACGTTAAAACCACCGATTGAAGGGGACGCACAATGGGTTACACAATGGCACCATTAAGACCGATGTGATCCTTTCCTTTACGTAAAGGATTCCTGCCAACCAACCAACCAATGATAAAAAAATTAAAAAACAATAAAATAATTATCTCATTAGAAGTATTAAAACTGTTTCTGTTTTCTAAATCACACAACCTTCAGTTTTTAATTTTGTATGCATTTTTTTTATATTTCTCTCCCCTTTCTTTCCTTCAGCATCACGGTGCAATGTCCTTTCTGTGACAGGCGCAACAAACCGAATAACCAATAATGAAGAAATGTGTACTTTCGTCTGTTGATAAAGAATCAGAAACCGTTGGTTTTATTGCGACTATTATTAACACAAAAACGCAAAAGTACACTCGCATTCGCAGCTCAACGAAAAGCGAATCCTGAATATCCCAAAATGAACGTAACTGCAAAATGAACGTATCTGCAAACGGTGGTAGATGTTGATTGCCGGCGTAGCCAAATGACCGTCCGTCCGATGGGCCCCATCAGACTGTCTGTTTGTTTGCTAGTTGAAATCATTTTAACCAAAGCGGGCTGTCATTGAACTCATCACCCGGCAAATAATTTTGTGGCAGCAACGGCCAGGCATACGGATGTATGAATGTATGAATTGAATAATGATGATCAGGAACATATGAAAGCCGCCTCTGCTATCAGGCGGAATAACAGCAGCAATATCAAGGCACAAGAACAAGCGTACAAGCATGTACAAGCAAGCACCTTACTTTAGGAAAACAATCATCAGCCGCGGCAGAGTCATCTTCCTCACCAGCGCTCCCGTGTCGTCCTCTTTTTCGGTCTCTCATCATACAGTCATCGTCGGCGTCATCATCGTTGTGGTTAACAAAACAAGAGTTTTGTGTCAGCCAACAACAAGAGCTACCAGCACCACTGACATTGGCCCATACCTGTAGTAGTTGATGGTTCCACCATCACCACCACCACCACTACCATTTGCTGTAAGTATAGATTTTGGGTTAGAGCTTCTGCTTGCTGTAGTGACTCTTTGCTTTCCTTGCAACATTTTCCATCATCCCGGAAGTGCATAAGTAGCCATCATGTAAAATGAAAATTGGCATTTTGTAGTGGCACTGCTGTTACGTTACACCAGCGTAGTAGCAGCAGCGGTATCTCTAGTGTGGATGAACAGTGGAAGAAAACGCAAGCGTTGCAAAGAGATATTTAATAGTGGTTAACACATATAGCGAAAAGTATTCACCAAAAGCGTTCTATTTTTAAAAATCCTAAAATATAAACCGCCTGCCGTTTTGCACAAACGTTATTGATTTTAACACTCTTATGTTTAACTTAAGTCATTAATTTGAAGATTTAGCAAAGTCTTGTAAAAAATGTAATTGTTCTCCCATTGTGCAGCTAGCAAGGAATTCCCCTCTTGCCAAGGCAACAAATGTTCATCCTTCGAATTTTGAATGTCGTCTTCGTCGTCGTTGTTGTTATTGTTGATGATGCCGAAGTTACTGTTGCAAGCGTGCCCCTTGTTGCGACCGTTGCAGCAATTGCTGTTGTTGATATTGCATCATTTCAATCGATTGGTATTGAAATTGTTTTCATATCAAACAAACATATAAATGTGGTAAACGAGCGAGTGAATATTCGAACCATGTAATTTAAGTTACGTTTTTCAAATGGCAGATATTTAACTTTTCATTGGCGAAAAGCTAAAATAACGTAAACAAACCGAACATAAGGAAATCTATCTGTATGAGGCAGAGGCAGAGTTAGATGAGGTAAAATTCCACTCATCGTCATCATCGATGTCGTTGTCGTTATTCAAACAACAACAGCAGAAGCAACAGCAGCAACATCAATTGGTCACGTTATCAATGACCGTTGGGAGCAGACGAAAGAAAATGGAAAACTTAAAAAATCGCACCATAATTCCAAATCATTTGAGAGTCCTCCTCTTCGGCAATATCATTGCTGATGGAATTTCTTTGATATTTTAGTTATTTGCTATTAAAATTGAAAATGACTGGACAAATCAGCCAATAATATAAATATATCAACGAAATATTAATCATAAGCTATTAAAAAGAAACATTCGAGAATATTTCTATATAAGTTGAAAACTGTCATGTCTTACATATATTGAATCTGTGGGTCTAAATATAAAACTCCCAAGTGCTTGTTATTATTTATGTATTAGTACGAATATTCTTTAAATCTGATTCAAAAAGATTGCCTGCAATTTTATATGTACATATGTATATGTACATGGGTAAATTCGGTCATTTGTATGGGAAGTACCAGAAGGGGTGTGGCAAATTTTTAGGTTTCTAAGATTCTGCCTACAATTCAAAATAATGAAATTGAACAGTTTTTTTCGTTTAGATGTTATGGAAGATTATCAGTTTTCAGAAGGAGCCTACAATCATTCCTGAGTCAGATCTTGACTGAATACTTGACTGAATTCAGTGACATACAAAAGAGATTGAATATGGAAGAATTCGGTCATTTGTATGGAAGGTGTCCGAAGGGATGTGTCGTATCGTATTGTTGAATGCAGCTTTGTACTCGATAAACTGGTGGTAGGGGCCAATCTGTATTTATTGGGTCTTTTCCAGGATCTCACGTAGGGTTAAATCCACACTAATAAGCTCCATTTATGTTTGCTAGGATCGGCGAAAGAGAAGACGACCAAAACTTCGTTGGATGGATCAGGTAAAAGAACTGTTATTTAAACTTGGTATGACGGACTGCCTATGGAGTGGCTACTAAAATATGAATTTTTGCTGCCATATAAGAGGAAGAAGTATATTTTTCTGCATTCCGTGCGTTTTCTTGCAATTTGTGCACTCCACCAATTCGCTTTGTCTTTCCCAATAGTTCTTTTGCAGGATTTTTCTTTTTCCTTTAGTCAGTAACTTAATCCTGGAGCATAGTGTCGATATACAAATGGTCAGGAAAGTAACAGTCTGGCGGCACTCAGACAAGATTTTAATTTTTGTCGTTAAAAAGTGTAACATATGTATAACCTCTCTTCTGTTAATAACAATAAATGTGGGTTAATTACTCCCATTTACTAGTGTTGGGCGGTTTATTGATTAGAGGGATGTTTCCTTTGTTGGGGCAGGACAGGACCTTTCTGCTGATGGAGTTCGTTGGATTATCTCGGCCCAACTGCGGACAGAGTACAGTAGCTGTTTTTGTTCGCAAGCCCGCAAAACCTAGTCTTTATTCAACCATAGTTCTTGGATGCAGTTAAATTCCTTTTTATCTGATGATTATGGGAGAGAGAGGGGAATTGACGGTGCTTTTGAATGGTAAAAGTTAATTTTTGTAATCTTCACTACAGTGTAGACGACAGTCTGGGTTGTAGTCCTCTGGGTTTATCTTTCAAAGAAATTCATTTGCTTGTTTTTGTCATCCCCTTTGTAGACATATGGGACTGGTCGGAGCAGTTCCATGCGACTACCATGCGGTTCGATTCCCGGCTCCAGTCGTCTACATTTTACTTTCATTGTGTAACTGTGTACAAAATTCTCCTACAGAAATACATAATTTTTACCTGTGTTACTTTAACACATAGCAAAATAAAATTTTACCCAAACCTGCTTGTACGAGTATTGATTTCCAAACGATATGTGAAAGAATAGTTAATGTCTTAATCATAAATACTTATTGATACTATCGATATACTTTAAACTGATTCCAATTACAAAGACATCACGCATATGGCATCTGCTGTTTTTATTGCTAATACATCATTAATGAGTTCTAATTCATAATTTGTTGCGAATTTATTGCATTCTTTGTTTTGTAAATGGACGCCTATTGAAATTAGAATTTAATCACCAAACACGATCAATGCTAGACGAGTAATAGCACTATATTCATACCCCTACTATGGTTACGGTTGTCGGATGAAATTATTATGAGTATGAGTGGAAAAATGGATTCGTAATAAAGCAATTTGTGTTGAATTCCAAATTTATTTAGTTCATTATATCATCATATGGGTAATTAGAAATTTTCAAATGTTACGGTTAAAATAGAATGTAATGCAACATTTAGCTGCGTAAATGTTTATATACGTATAGCTTTATAAATGCTTTAGACTGTTCGCTATTAACTCATACGACTTTAACAAGATATTTGTTAATAAGAATATTTTTTTCAAGGTGAAATGTAATAACTGGTATATGCATGCACATAAATGTATCTGAGTTAAAAAGAACAATTTGTTCTAAGCATTGTTTAACATAACGCAATAGACAGTTGTTACTGCTATGGATTTGCCATGTAATAAAATCAAAGGAGATCTTTGGCATAATATAGTTTTGCTTTGCATTATATTTATATTTAAGAATTATCTTTCACCCCCATGTGACTTATTTATTGTATAAGAGATATCTCTTTTTTTCTGATAACACAATAATGACAACACGGCATCTTCCTTTGATTATAATTAATTGTTTACTCATAAAAAATCACGTAAAACGGTGTAAGAAATCCCCACCAGTGAAGCGTCACAAATCATCACAACAATTCGTAAATTGCTCATATGGGTTCTAATTAAATAACAGACAATTTGTCTAAAAGTGATAGATTGTAAAATATTTCACGGATGCACACTAACAAGGCTAATTTCCTCTTAACACTTTCACTACACAATGGTCTTGCCTTTTGTATCAAAAAAATCAGTTGTTACAATTGTAAAAAAATGGACTGTTTCTCCTATGATGTACTCTCAAATAAAAAAATGGTGACTCAAAGTGGAATGGTGCAAGGAGTCCTCCAGTAATGAGGCGTCACAAATTGCTATGAGCATTCACGTAATGTTTACATGACTCTAAATTGTAAAGAGACGAGAGAAAGTAATAATTAAGATGGTCAGTAATCATTCAATGAAAATAGCGTAATCTTCTCCGATTATGATATATTGTTCACTCCAAAAGACGGCGTGAAACGATGCACGAAGTCTTTACCAATCAAGCGTTACAAATTCTTATGAACATCCACGAAATGCTTATACAGGTGTTTGTTGAATAACCTCTCTTTTATTTAATCTTTCCCCAACACTAGCTTATCAGTATTTACCTTCTCTACATAATAAATATAACTCGTAAAATATAGATTTAGTGTTGTAAGTTTGTTCATTCTGTATATAAAACACAAATACATATTCCTTTGGTCCGATCGTAGAACGCTCACATCAACCACCTATATAAGTATAGGAATGTGCAAATATGGTAGCAATTTTCCACTTATTTAGATTCACATTTGGTCCCGATAGGTGGCGCTGCATTCGTCCGTAACTGGCAACGACAGCCATTCCTACAATAGTGTGTAAGCTTAAAAAAATTTATAAAATTTGAGTTACAGATGTAAAATATGGTAAGTATATATAAGGCTTCAATTATTATGTTCTTGGACTACTTTGCCCTTACTACTTTGTCCTTCTCATATCTCGGGTATATCAATTACAAAGCACCGAGTTCAGTGGGTCATCAAAAGTTTCCACTTTTTGACATCTCTGGGACCCAATCAAATTATTGCCGTATATCTCCAGGACAATATTGATGTTTTTACGCCCTGACTTTTGATAATCATCAGAGCCTGTTTACAGAAGTCACATACATATACGAATAAAACAAACGGACTTTAAGATTGTTTTGAATCTTAAAGGTGGGAAAGCATCCCTTACTATAGCCAAGGATTTTGGACCTTTTCGTCTACCATCCTTCCTACCAAAAACTTCGAATCCGATTAAGCGTCAATTGTATATCAGATCTTCTCTTAAATCAAATTAAATTCCAATTTCGATTTTAACGATTTTATTGCTAAGGAACCCATTTCATGACCTAGTTAAGATTTGATCCAGTTAGCTCTATTATAGAAAAGCACATTAAAAATATACCGGATTCTCTGTGAATTTCTTCTACGTTATCATCAAAGTGTAATTTCGCTAACATTTAAAATTTTGTTGAACTTGTGACTAAATCTAAGATTTTCTTGATTAAATTGGTGTTTAAATTCGCCTTATCGTACTATGGGGGATTCTCCATACATACTGATAAAATTTTCTATAGAAAAAGATAAGAGATCCGGGGACACACCCCATAGTGATATAAATTAATAAAATCTGAGTAACGCAACCATCAATATTATGTTAAATATAATAAAAAAAAAAATTAAGAGATTCACAAATGTCAAACTAATATGTTATCTGTAAACTAAATTAAATATTTGCTATAAAGTTAACTAGAAAAAGGTAATAAACATTGTCGTATTAATACTTAGGTATAAATATGCCGGCATTTCTGCCACATTATCAGTAAATCGTGCAGCTTAAGAAAGACAGCATTAATAAAAAAAAAAATGTCTTTAGTAATATATCTAGTTATTGCTATAATGGCAGTGGGTTTGGTGAACTCTGAGGTAGTTTTGACATCAATTAATATTAAAACCTCTATAAAATACTTGTATTTTTTCACTTCCAGCGTAACATTTTAATATCCTGGAATAATGTGGGCAACACCAGATCATCTATTCGTACAGATGATTACATAAACGTCTACAGGCGACAATACAATTCCAGTATTGAGAATTTGGAATTACAAATTGAGTCCTTCAAAGAATTGTACACTGAACGTTTAAAACTTATGTATAACCAACGTGATTTATTAGTCAGCGCTGTAACCGAAATTGACAAACGTCTATATCCTTTGGAAATTTTAAGCGATTTCAGTAAGGATTGTGTCAAAAAATATACATCACTAATACCGCCAGTGTATAGTGCCAAGAATAATATGCAAAATTGCATTGCTACAGCTAGCAATCAATTAAATTCATTGCTGTATAGAGTTACTTTGACCGTTAGAAATTTGGGCAATTATTATAGGACCAACTTTGAAAAGCTAATAGAAAATTGCCTAAAGGAAAAAAACGAAAGAAACTATACATTATGCATTACTAGTGCGGTAAGTAAGGGTGTTCCTGAATACATATATACATTGATAAATATATCTGTAATATCTGTATTTATTTGCTACAGATTGCAGTGGCTAACTCATATAGTCAAACTAATATAAAATCCTTTGCCAGCCAATTACAAAATGCGCGGGTATCTGCTAATAACTATATTAATCAGGCTGTGGAATGCTGTTTCTCTGTGCAAAATCAAACGGTATCATCAATAACGAGAGCCAGTACGTACATTGAACAATGTCTGTTGAATGTGGATGAGTGCAACGACCAAAAGGGATACTATTGCGCAAACATCGAACAGATTTCATTATCTCCATTGGATTATAAAAATCAGACTATTATAAATCCTTTCCGTGGACGTAATGAGACAACAAAATGTGTCATATTGAATGTAATATAAAATGTGTTTTATATTGTGATGAATTTCCATAAAAGGAATATACAAAGTAAATAAACTTAATGCATATTAAACTGATTGTATTGTGATATTTTATGGTAAAATTAAAAAACCGATTAAGTGATAATGGTTAGAAAACGAGACTACCGTGCTATAACGTAGCAGCGGGAAAGCCGAGGCATTGTAAATATAGGCCTGCAATCATGACTTCGGAATCAGTTTGTTACATACAAGTACAACTTCTTTCACCAGGCATATACACAGGACATCCCAACGGCGAACGGAAGGACATATAAGGCCTTATAGAACGCCTTTAAGAGAAGTGTAAAGGGTTTCCTTTTCATTTCAAAATAAAATAGGTTGTCATTGGGACGCAAGGTCATCCATCGTCCCTTTCTATAAGAAGGCCTGCATGGACATGAAAAAGATGGACTTGAAAGGACTCAAATTGTTTAGTTAATGGAGATCGTACCAGTTATTTTTAGATATTTTTCAATTCTATATATTTCTCTTTATACTTTGCCTTTTTTCCAACGACAGTAAACCTCAATATTGTGTTAGTGTATCAAATGATACATCAAATTGGCTAAACGATCAGAAAAGTCTTTTAATGTTTGATATTAATGGTCAATTCAGTTCCACGTACTAGGAAGTCACGTTTCGAACTCCATGACGAGTTCATCTTCAGACCTCTATGTGACGAACTGATGTACATGCGGAAATGTCCAGCAAAAATATTTTGAATTTGACCGTTAATATTCAAACATGGGAAAGGAGGAAATTTTTTCCCCACAATTCCCTTTTTACCACAAACTTACTTCATAGTTCATAAATTTGAGGCCTGAAGTAATAAAGAATTCCACACGCTTCGGTCTTCTGCGTGTGTTCTCCAGTTAGTCCTACCAGATGATGGCACGTCGCCTACCACTTGGTCCTTCCAACGGAGTTTGGGTCTCCCTGCTCTGCGCCGTCCTTCAGGTTCGCCTTCAAACACCTTTCTCGCTGGAGCATTTACATCCATCCTGGCAACATGTCCCAGCCATCGAAGTCGTTGGATTCTGACTCTTTTAGCTACGTCGATGTCGTGGTAAAGCCCATATAGCTCATGGTTCATCCGATGGCGAAACTCGCCTTCGACACAGATAGGTCCATATATTTTTCGGAGTACTTTTCTCTCGAATACTCCCAGGTTTTGTATGTCCGTTGTAGTAAGCACCCATGATTCGGCAGCATACAACAGAACAGGTAAGATAAGCACCTGGTATAGCTGTTTCTTAGTATTCCGAGATAAGGTGGTGTTACCACAAAGCTCAAGCTTTATTTTCAAGGAGATTCGTTGGTAAACTAAGCTTACTTCGAGATTTTACGTCAAAGTAAGGCATAGATTTTAGGGCCATGACAGTGTATTTCGTACACTCCTTGCTGGAGTTTCAACTCACTACTTCACGATTGTTAGTCAGCCATGCTACCATCTAGCCCATAAAGATGCATTCGAGTTGTGTGACTGAAACTAATCATTAATTGTTCAAAGAAAAATACACGAACACCTTCCTCGTTGGCTTTACTTTTCATGCCTTCTGTAAGAAGAGAGATGGAAATGAGTATACACACGGAATGATGGAATGACAAACCATCGAATACGACCAGCGGCGAAAAGATGGGATCTAAAATGCTTTATAGAAAGCCTTCAAAAGCAGTCAGTAGGCCTTCCATCTGCATTCCCTTTTCCTTTCCAAATAACATCGGATGTCGTTGGGAGTCAAGTCCTTCCATCGTTGCTTCCTATAAGAAGTCCTGATGGAAAGCCTGCGCACGCATAAAAAAGGGGACTTGATAAATAAAAAAATATGAAGTTGGTCACCGAAATAGCTGATTCCCCCTTCTCAAAGAAGGCTTGCAGCAGTAGTCTTTAAAAGATGGAGTGAACATGTGCTCGTGATATTTCAGAAAGGAAGAAGAGGACTTGTTTCAAGGCATGCGATAACAAGGTCTTAAAGGCATAACGTTTGAATGTCTCAGGAGGCCTTGATTTTTTCGCTGGGCTTTGATTCTCCCTTCTCAAAGAAGGAATGCCGCATTGGTCTTTAAAGAATAAAGAAAACACAATTATTCATGCCTTCTATGATAAGGGAGACGGAATGTGTATACACAGAATTGGTGGAATATCAAATCATCGCCAACGTTGATTCTCCCGTCTCAAAGATGGCCTGCAGCAGTGGTCTTTAAAGATAGAGTGAACATGTGGTCGGGATATTTCAGAAAGAAAGGAGAAGGCATGTTTTCAGACATGTGAAAAGAAGGCCTTGACATGACATCTGATTGTGTCAGGCCTTGTAACATACATGCTTGTAGATTTCCTTGCAAATTTCGCCGCTGGGATACCCATTAGCGGAATTCATGTTTTGGAAGGCCTTCCATCAGGACTTCTTTGAACTCTGGAAGACATGCTATACACATTGCAACTTTCTTTCAAAATTTGCGAACATTGGCGGTCAAGTCCTTCTGCTCTCGCTTCTGTCTTAGTTGTACGAACTCCTTCTTCTCTAAAAAATGAATGGGCCTAATATACATGAGACTCGTTCCTTTGTTAGACAGGGTCTTTCATCAGGTCTAGATAAGAATGCCTTCTAAAATTAAATATCTTGAATATAAAAAGTTTTCATAGTTCAGGCCTTATATCATGCTAAGAAAAAATACTGTGCGATTTTTGATTTGTAGATTAAAAAAGGAAATGTAAACCCTTATTTTGGGTTTTTGTGTCAGGCATTCGAATTTTTTGGCGGATCTGTTAAAAGGTCTTCTAGAATGCCTTCTATGGGGAAGGCCTTATCAGTTACTTTATATACATATGCACATTTCGCTTCTTAAATGAGACCTGCAGTTAGGCCTTTTGCTAGGGTGAGAAAGAACCCGACAGACATGCTTCTTTCTCTTTTTAAAACAGACCTGTGACCAGCCCTTCTGTGTAACTTACGAAAAATTCCATAGACATGCTCCTCTTGCTCTTGCAGGGGTTAGGAAAGATCCGGAAGACGTGCTTCTGACCCTTCTTAAAGCTCCATAGACTTGGCTAAAGGCAGAATTGATGCTCATAGCCGTGCACACTTCACTTTTCCAATTAGGTCTCTTACAGGCCTCTTATGGGAAGGTATCATCATACAACATAAAGATAAAGAACGCCAGCTAGAAGCCCTTCTATGATAAGTGAAATATGTAGGCCTTGCCTGCCTATGATGCCCAATGTTTATTTAAAATGAAGGTTGTATTTGTAGGTTAAGGCAAAGGTATGCAAAGACCCCCCAGCAGCGGAAAAGATGAGTCATTGTAAAAATATGCCTGCAAACATGCGTTCAAAGGCATTTTGTTGACATTCAAATACGCCTTCCTTTTCCAGGCATGTATACAGACTATAATAAGTCCTTCACTAAGCCTAATAAAAAATTCCATACTCATGCACATTTCGCTTCTCAAATCAGACCTGCAATGAGGCCTCTACTAGGATGAGAATAGATCCCGCAGACATGCCTCTTTCCCTTCTTAAAACTGGCCTGTGAGCAGCCCTACTGTGTACCCCACAAAAATACCATAGATGTGCACAAAGGACATGCAAACTTTCTTGCCTTAAACAGGCCTGTTGACAGCCCTATTAGTAGAAGGCAGAATTGACGTTCATAGCCATGCACTTGTCACTTCTCCGATTAGGCCTGTTGACAGGCCTCTTAAGGGAAGGTAAGACAGATGCTGTTGTTTATGAAAACCACATGTATGTTATTTGTCGTAAAACAACTATATCACGTGATAGCCGAGTAGGTAGCATGCCCAACTATAAGTACTGAGGTCGGGAGTACGATTCCCGCTGCTGGAGTTTAAAAAAAATAGTTATTACAAATTGTAATAAATATTCCCAGCAAAATATTTTGTTGCAAAGAAACAATTACAGAATAGCTTTTACTGATAAGTAACAAGTTACACTTTCGGTTGCGCAATATATTATTTTTGTTTGAAATTGTCCCAAAACCAACATGTTCTTCGGAACGTGTTATGAAATGAATTGCTCCATAACTGAATTACATATGCTGTTTTTTTTTAATTTAATTGGTTTTCAATTGCGTACTAACTCGAAATATATTTTAACTCAGATTTTTGCGTTTTTCTTAATAAATACCCTCTAAAAAACACTTATTTCGAATACGATGGATGTAAAGTTTCATTAACGCGCAAATATAATCTTGTTTTTATGTAATCTCTACACAAATAATAATGGTCAGGTCTAGTCACAGCAAATTAAAATAAGTTTTATTCGTTTTCTGTTCTACGGAATCGGTGGTGCAACATGTTGTACATAATCGGTTATATGGAACCAGAAACAGAATAGAATGTCGATTAAAAAAGAAACGATTCTAGTATCAATACCATTCGCAGCAAGTTCTAAAAAATTTTCCTGGGTTGTATTAAAAATTTATAAAAAGTAGGAAATCATTTAATATGGAAATAATTCGCATATGTTTTTTTTTATTATTTAAGTCCTTCTATAAATGCTCTTTTGCAGGCCTGCAAGCTGGTCTACAGTAGCAATGCCTCATAGAAGGCCCTTGTTATTAGGACTACAAGGAGGACATACTAGGCATGCCTACTGAAACACCTTCAATGAGAAAGGGAATGTGCAGGCCTTGCCTGCCTATGACACCCTTTGTTAATGTGAAATGAAGACTGCATTTGAAGGGTAGGGCTTCTGACTGGCCTGTAAGAAGGCATACAAAGCCCCATTTTTTGCTGCTGGGCCATTGTTTGCTGCGGTGAGTATCCGATGGAAACACACATAGATAAGAGGTTGTGTGGGTTACTTTGTTGACCTACCAGCCGTTAATGAAAAGAAGAAGCAATTTAGTAATCCATGACATCAGTATGGCATTGTAAGCGACCGATCTTAGTACTTTGAAAGTCATGCGTGTGTAATGTAAAACTTATCATTGTAACACCGATTGAAATGGCACCTAGTGACATCGTCACTTACTTCGTAATGAAGTGTGTTATCAATCTCGTTTAAAACTTTGCTTATATCGTAATTGCAACTGAAATTGTACTTACTGACAGCGTAGCTTACTTTGTAAGCGATTGCGCACCGATTAAACGGCCTATGACACTCCTATGCTAAATATAATGAGGAATATAAGCGAGAGAATCATCACTGATTGCTACTAAATATAGCTGACATAATCGATTACGTAATGGGTATTTTTCCACTGGGTTGTTGTGTGTTTTATGCATACTAGTTTCGCACGGAAAGTAGTAACATTCTTCTCTAAAGATTTGTGATGATAGCGGAGATGTCGCAGTATCCCAGCGGTAAATGCACCGAAGTACATTTTTATTAATCCATGACATCAATGTGACATTGTATGCGATCGATCAAAGTATTAAGATTGTCACGCGTATGTTATGTAAAATATATAATGTAATATAACAACACCGATTGAAAAGGCACCTACTAACATCGTCACTTACTTCGTAATCAAGCGTGTTATCAAGCTGGCTTTTAACGTAATTCCACTTGAAATGGCACTTATCAATATCGTTGCTAACTTTGTAAGCGAAAGCGAAACGATTAAACGGCCTATGGCACTTCTAAGCGAGAGAATCATCACTGATTGCTACTAAATATAGCTGACATCAGCGATTAAGTAATGAGTATTTTTACCGCTGGGAAAGGGAGCTTTCCTAGCTGTCTCATAATACATTTCACAACTCTTGAACAACAAAATTTAAAATGAAAAACGATTACCAATATTAATGATCTTCAACCAAACTATGAAACAACATCAGCAAATTCGATTGCAATAACAGAACTTTACAATTAAACAAATTCAACTTACTCCCACTTGGGACAACCACAGTAACAGTAAGCTTCATTTTAAATTGATTTCTGCCGTCTACGTTTTTATATCGATATAAATAAGAATTATACGATCGTACTCCCGTTGCTTCACAAAATCAGCTATTTAATCGCCTAAAAAGAACCTCAATATGCTAAGAATAAAACACTATAACTTCATTTAAATTTATTACACATGTGTGTTTATATCATCCCTAATGAATATTGAATAGATAAATATACTATATAATATTTACGTACTCTAGCTGCAAATACAACTTTTATACTTCAACCATCGTAAAGTTAAAATGGTAACACATTTAATCCCCTGGCACAACAGGATATTGCTGGTAATAAAATTACCATATCAGGTGTCATTTTAAAATAATTTATGTGGCAAACTATTTTTACAACACAGTGAGCCATCATCAAATCATCGTAAACAAATCATTAAGATGCCCGTAATCACTCATGTATAAACGCATCGCACTGCCGCGGTCGCACTTCAATTAAAATACGTTTTATTGTGTTGCTTTGTGTTCTTTTGTTTTCTTAATGTCGATTGCAATTGCGACCGAGATATTTCATTTCACTAATTGGAATCTCTCTCTAATAGGCAAGCAGCATCATCTCAGCAAGAATTCCATCCATACATTTGCCAATTTGTGCACATTTACAAGTACTGCAGCGAATAGACCAATCAACCGCCACCAAGTTGTGTTAGATTGGTAACACGATGATGCATCTTAAGGTAGCCAGTAAGCGTAGCAGCTGCTAATTAAGAGATGGCATGTTTATGAACATAATTCAATTCATATCCTTAAGTTAAAGTAAACAATCTTTAAAGTCATAAATTTTGCTGGTTCTGGAAATAGTGTAATGCGTGTACGCTTTGAAAATGATAATAAGAAATTTGCACCCTAAAGGGCTATAGACAAGATATATGTAACTGGTGTATAATTAAAGTGTCATAAACATAGAGCGGAATAGAGGAACATTTTAATAAGAGTTAGTGTAATTTCATAGAAACATCGTTACTGTAAGAGAGGTGAAGGTAGGTGAACAAATTAATAGGTAAGAGCTGCTCATAGTTTTAGATAAGAGCTGGTACTAAGTAAGCATGCGCAAAAAATGTTAAACGACATAGATGTGTTCGCTTCGAAATGTGTCATTGTACTTTTATTTGTTGTTACTTTGCTCAGAATAAAAATTGATTGGTATTTCGTGAGTGATAAATGTGAATTATCATTATTATTTATGAACATGTAAAAAATTTAAAGATCGAAATTAAAAAATGTCGTCTACATGTTTGCTTTTGTTGTACCGATTACCGTCTGTGCACTGAATTTCATTTCTCTGGCGATTAAAAACATTTCTACCACATCCACTTCGCCCACTGCACCTGTTGTAGAGAACACTATCTTTGTACCAAATTTAACATCTAAAGGGCCACGCCCACACCGCCCACTGATCGGAAATAAAAATGTTCAGTTTAATGTTTAAATATAGTTTAAAGTATAATCTATGTACCAAATTTTATCTTTATAGGGCTAATGGTGAATGGGGAATTTTCTAATTTAAGTCTATCTGAATGTTATTCATTCGGGTATAACCAGAAGCTCTCTTTTTAGGTTCCCAAGCAGCTCACAACGTTCGAGATATCACGTATTATCCGGGCAAGGTCACTGAACATCCGTGCAGTGAATGCAAATGTGAGAAGGCGAAATATTGAGTAACTAAATCGGCATGCTACCACCGATGCGTCTTAGGATATAGGTAACAGAAGTTACTGAAGGCTCCCTTAGTGGCTTTGGCAGCCCCAAAAACTAGGATTGGGCGCGGTGGCCTAATAAGCCACTCTCCTTAAAAAACAATTATTATGAAAATACAAAGAAAAGAAAAAATAAGAACGACCCCCGCAAACGATATAAGGACATGATTGAAGGATATGCAACGGAATGTCCGAACTCTATACAGATATGGTGCCTCTATCCAACTGGCGTATGTCCTCGACAAATACAAGGCTGACATCACCGCCATACAGAAAATGAGATGGACGGGACAGGGATGCACACGACGAATGAACTGTGACATCTTTTACAGCTGCCATGCAGAAAGACACGAATTTGGATGTGGTTTCATAGTCGGCAAGAGACTTCGACACTTCGACAGTGACCCTATAGCCACTATTCGCATCCGGGCGAAATATTTTTACATTACGATGCATTATATGAGCGCCTAGAGGAAATATATGACCTCTGCCCTGCACATAGGGTTGCCAGACGGTCTTGATTTTTCTTGATTTACAAGAATTTGTAATGCTCGTCAAGAATCAAGAAAAAATATGTTTTGTCAAGATTTTTACAAGCCGACCAAAAAATAATGTGAATATGTTCAAAGTTTTAATTTCCTTGCACAAGTTTTATAAAAATCAAAGTGTATTTGTTCGAAAATATATCAACACATATATTTTCCCCCTTTATTCAACACTAACACCAGTTTACAAATCATAATTTTTTGTCAACTACAGAGTTCTAAAAAAAAGTTTCTATAGATTTCGGCATAATAAACGAATATGAGATCTAAAATTTTTTCCTCCGATTAGTTGTCTAGATATGAATTTTTGAATCTTTCTACGCACTTTTTATGAGGTGCTTCAGATTATTGGAGAATAATTCGTAAACGCATTCAACGATTTGAACAAGAGTGGTCTCCAATTAAAGGTAATGAGCTCTCTAAAACCATCCTATACAAGGTTTTGACATCGGTTGGATAGTTTTGATGGTAAGGGCGATTAAAGTTTAAAAACGATTTTTTCTTTACAAAAATCACGGTTATAAAAAAATAAAAAATTTATAAAAATATTAATTGCAAAAATATCTAATTTCATAAATTGACCATAAAAGTCCAACTTTTCCGAGCAAAACACGCCATAGTTTATAAAATTGGGGGACAAGTGGGAGAGTTACATGTTTTTTAAGAGGACAAATGGTAAATTTTTCGATTTTAAGCATTTCAGAAAAGTCGTAAAGCAGGTTGCATGAAAATTACAATACAAAATGTAAATGCCACTGGTTTGTGGGTCGATCATACTTTAAAAAAAGCTTGAATTAAATTCCTAACTGATCCCTTTTAGAAAATATATATATTTTTAATTTCTGCGGACTGGACCAAAAGTCTTTTTACTTTTCAAGCGATTACAGTACCAAACAGGACAAATGAGATAAAAATTGTTTTTTTTATAAAAGTACACAAATAGGGGTTTAATTATGAATTATGTTTAATTTTAGATTATTTTTGTTTTTTTGGAAAATATCGATATTTTTAATTTTTTTAATATGATTATTTAATTCGCAATTTTTCTCATTTTGTGCTTCGAATTATTAAATTTACCAATTTTATTATATCACAAAATAAAAAAAAGTCTACATCAGTATTTCCAATAACTTTTTTATATCCTCACCAGTAGGTATGAGGTAACAGTAGACAAAAACTGAGAAAATCAAAAGGTTTGCCACACCCCTTATAGTACCTCCCCTTATAGTACCTTTGACTCCGGAATGAATATGGACTATATCAGCTGACCCCATATGATAACTCCCATACAAAATAACCTATTTTTTGGAAAATTACTATTTCTTTCATTACTTCCAAACCCACAACTGTAGGATGCTTAAATTTAGTCAGTTTACTTATCTTGAGATGTTTTGCGCAAGGTAAAAACTTATTCAACGTTGACTTAAGAATAAAAATCGGCCTCATTCGCCCCTACCGACAGCTCCTATACAAAATTTATATATTTCCAATAATTTCTTAATGAAACTTCTTAAGACGTTAAAAATAGTTTACTTTTAATTTTTTGCATTCATAGGTGAAACTTAAGAAATGGGGTGATTTACCCAACCCATTAGACATTATAAATTCTTTAGAAATTGTTGTGCGTAAACGTCTCTTTCGGTACCCCCTATAAAAAATACCCATATGTCCAGAGATAAAATTAAAATTTCTACATTTGTTGGCAAATTCATTGAAAATTTTTACACTTACCCTTTCTACGGTGTAACTACGTGTCAGTAAAAATGTCCATAGGACCTAGAGTCCTATCTCCAACCGTTTACGCTCTACAAGCTGGAAAATTTTTATACATTAGTAATTTCATTTAAAACTCGTTTAGTTTTAATAACTCGAGACTTAAATAATGTCATACATAAGGTTAAGGTATTTATCAGTCAGTTCATCTGACTGAAATATCTGTACTTGATTTGTTCAATGTTTTGTATACTTTTTATACAGAAATTATATATCTATTAGAAAATAAATTAAATTGAAATATTAACCACTTTTAACGTATGAGTATTTTAATTTGTCAAGATTTTTGTTCAAAATCAAGATATTTTTTGGTGAATGTCAAGAATTTTACAATTTTAAATCTGGCAAGCCTACCTGCACATGAAATTAAAGTTGTTCTGGGAGATTTTAATGCTAAAATAGGAAGGGAAGGTGCTCTTGGTTCAGCAGTCGGAAAATTCAGTCTGCATAAGCAACACCTCCGATAACGGATTCAGACTGGTTAGCATCGCGTCGGCAAGAAACATGGTTGTGAGTGGAACAAGATTCTCTCATAAATATATGTACAAGAAAACCTGGATATCCCCTGATCAAAATACAAGAAACCAGATTGATCACGTGGTTATTGATGGAATGCATATCTCAAGCGTAATGGACTTGCGTGTGATACTCGATGCAGCCAAGGTACGCACTCGATTAAGCAGTGCTAAAAACGCTCGCAATCAAATGCAAAGGAAACTAGACATCACAGAGCTGCATACTCCCGATTTAGCCAATGCCTACTCCAACCAACTCTCTCAATTACTTCGAACCAACCCTTATAATTCTGATGTTCCCGACACCAAGTGCAGCAGTGCAGCATACTGCGAATTCTAGGACCACCGCCGCAACGACCGTACTGGGTTATGAAAACCGTGGAAGAAAAGAGAGCGCCAGAATACCGAAAATTACAGGGATAGAGGAGAAGATCAAAAGTTCTACCAAAAGATAAAAAGAAACGGTTTGGACCAGGGATCCCCACATGCAAGGACGGAGATGGAAATCTGGTCACTGACATTCAGAGTGTGCTGCAAATATGGAGGGAAAACTGTAGTTCTCTGCTCATCCCCGAAGGCAGCATAAGTGACATAAAAACGCCAATCATTGACGATCGAGTAGACAGTCCACCACCGAGCCAAAAGGAGATCAGCACTGCAATTGCACGGCTTAAAAATAACATAGCTGCGGGAGCCGATTGAGTGCCGGCAGAGCTTTTTAAAGACGGCAGCCATAAGCTGGAATCGTGCATGCACCAGCTCATAAAGGCGAATTGGCTCAAGGAATACATTTCCTATGGTTGGAATCTGAGTGTCCTATGTCCCGTGCTTAAGAAAGGCGATCCAAGTCTGTGTACCAACTATCGCGGGATCAGCCTTTTACCTATCGCATAAAAGGACCTGTCTAGTGTGTTATGTGAAAGACTAAAGCCCATTTGCGTGATCCTGATTGGACCTTATCAGTATGGCTTTAGAACTGGTAAATCCACGACCGACTAAAGCCGACAAGAAATGCAGATCGTCACCTACCATCTGAAACTATTAGATTATATGGCAGAGTTTGGTATCGCCGCGACGACGATACGACTTTGTAATGGAGATGATCATGCGGATGGCTGCAGTAAACACGACTGGCACCATCTTTAACAAAAGCCACATGCTGTTCGCGTATGCCGATGATATAGATATCATTGACCGAGGACTGCGGGTTGTTACTGCGGCCTTTTCGAGCATTGAGAAGCAGTCGGCAGAAGTGGGTACAGAGATTAATGAGTACAAAACCAAGTTATTTGTTTCAACGAGCAATTAGTCTATTCGTTTAGGACGCTGCGTGAACGTTGAAAACTATATCTTTGATGTGGTAGATGATTTTGTCTACCTCAGCTCCGCCATAAACAAAAATAATGTCAGCCTGGAAATCAAGATACGATTATTGATCAGAAACTGCGCTGAGCAAGCGTTCTACAATCTGTTTATCGACTACAAAACTGCAAGCGACGGTCCGATACGACAGAAACTATTCGATGCTATGGTCGACTTTCGTATCCCCGCAACGCTGATACGACTTTACGGGATGACACTGACTGAAACGAAGTCTTCAGTAAATATAGGCACAAATTCAACCATTTTCTACCAAACGAGGCTTAAGACAATGCGATAGTCTGTCATGCGATCTCTTTAACATCATAATGGAGATGACCATGCGGAAGGCAGCAGTAAACATGACTGGCACTACCTTTAACAAAAGCCAAATACTGCTCGCGTATGCCGTTGATATATGATATGTTACTACGGCCTTTTCGAATTTTAAGAAGCAGTCGGCAGAAGAGGGTCTGGTGATTAATGAGGACAAAACCAAGTTATTCGTTTTAACGAACAAAGAGTCTGCTCGTCTAAGAGACGAGGATTGTTAGCAAACCGCTACTAATATGCGGTGTGCAAGCGTTTTAATGATAAAGCCCTCTCTCGGCGAACGATGATCCAACTCAACCAGATACTGATCCTACCTGTCTTGCTCTACAGCAGCGAACCGCGAGAGCTAGCCCAAGGGCAACATGAACGAGAGAGCCGCACATGTATTCTCACACACATTGAATGAAAACAAACAAATGCATTAAGTATCGCTTGAGCATTCGTCCGACGCGGTTGTGTCGACGCTTGTTGTTAGAACGACAATAAAAGAAATGCCTTTTTTCGGTAAAAGTGAATTCTTATATGTTAATGTACATAGCCACGCGCACGGCAGTAATATTTCCTGGATTATTATATTATAATTTTGTTCATAGTTATGAAAAAAACTATACAACAATTTCTTTACTACAGTTAGAGAGGGAAGACCCGCTTGTTCGGCAAAACTGCAATAGACACCTCTTTCGTCGATTATAACACTCAGTACTAACTAATTTATACTTTTCATAGTATACATCATTAACGATTTCGTTTAACTGCGTATATACCTATTAAATTAATCCAAAGTAAGCGAGCGTTGCGTCAATTGACTCCCATGCGCATTACTAGGGGATATTAAAATAAACAGACATATTCATTTTCATATTTTTTTTACTCTTCTCTTTCGTGTTTGAATGCAAAGTTCTCCCGGCTTTTTTCAGTGTGGGATATGAAAGTAGCGTTCCTCAAAATGCATGAATAACTTAACCACTTGTTTACCGATTTTTACAAACAAATATGTGCTTTAGTCGTAAAAGCAAACTCTTTCTAAATAACAAAACCAACATAAGGGTATTCTAATAAAACTTTGGCTAAAAACATCTTCAAACTTAAAAAATAGTGAAAAAATTCGAAAAGAATGAATTATTGACCCTTAACAAGACAGTTATAGCAAGATATCTATATATAAATATATTTCGTTGGAAATTTTTAAGATTCTTCTTCCTAAAACCGTCAACAAATCAAACAAAATAACCTGAAACCCCGGTTTTTTAACCGTGAGTCAAGATTTTGGAGATGTTAGGGAAATTTTGTATACATATTCATATTGTACTCGACCAGACCTATGCACTATGTCACTTCCCAAGTTCCTGCAAATTTTTCCATTCTGCAGTAGTATATTATTAACGAACTAGTTCACTCCACTTCATTATCTATTTCATCATATAATAAGTGTATAATAAGTGTTTTCGTCAATGGACGAAATTAAATTCCCCATATTAAATTCGTCAATAAAACATATGGCGGGTATATTGACGAGGAAGTACTGTGTCATTCCTGGTCATCGATGGTATCATTACATACGTAATGCTTACCAGAACAAGCGGGGAGAACAACTCATACAAACTCATAGTGTGATTGTATTGGGCTGCCGTTTACTGCTCTACAGTGTAGAATCCTGGGTAATGACTAAGGCGGATTAATATAATCTAGGAGTTTTTGAGAAAAAATACTTCGCAAAAAAATATTTGGATTCATCATCGTTAACGGCAAGTACCGTCGTCGAATGAATCATGAGCTGTACCACGACATCAACGTAGTTAAGCGAGTTCAAATATACCGAATGCGCTGGCTTGGACACATTGTACGAATGGAAGAAAATTCTCCAGCTCGAAAGTTCTTCGTCAATAAAATCGATGGGCGGCGCAGGAGGGAGCGGCCAAAACTTAGTACGATGCCTGATCAGGACAACATGTTATCTTTGTGGCTTAGTGGAGGACTGGATGTGAAAAACAGCTAGCAGACGTTTAATTTCCAGAACCTAGCAGATCCAGATCGAAACACATGGTTGGTTTGTTCGGATCAATTTAATATTGGCCTGTGTAATAGTGCAAAATCAGACACCTAAACGGCAAATGGGATAGATTCATAACGGACTGATGTCGCGTGTGTGACTACAAAGAGGAATTCGAGACTAACTCTGGACTAACTTCCAATTGAACGAACATACAAAGTTTATTAAATCCCCAATATCCAGTCAAATTTCTGAAATTATCAAAAAGGAAATGATAACTAAACCTAAAAATTATAAATCACTTAATTGGATGAGAGTCTTATAAATTTGTCGATTTTATATATATAAATTAAAAAAAATTACTATCCTCAACCACAAATGTAAACCCTAAGCTCTGCAACCCAGTGTGTCCTGTTCAAACCACTGTGCTCGTCTACTAGATGACAGCTGACACGTTTGAAGCCGGTAATCCATCATTAAAACTTACGTGCGAATAAACATAGCAAATGTGCTTCACGTTCAAATTATTATTAAAATTTAACATGCAGCAAACCATTAGAATCAAAGTAAATCGGAAAAACTGAAAAATGAGAATAAATTGAATAATGAAAATATGCACAAACATCAAATGGGAATTTATCATCTTCATCATTGTCAGTTTGCATGTCAGTCACTCACACTCAAGCTGTGGCCGAGACGAAAGTCCACCTCTTGGCGGCCACTGCCTACGAAGGAGACAAAACGTTGCAGCAGCAACAAGAACAACGGTAACAACATACAAACTGAAATAGAAAAGACTTTCTTCCTTTTAATTTCGTCTCAAGTTTGTTGCATGTTGCAATAGCAGCGGGTAAAAAATTTAAAATTAAAAATAGAAAATGATTTTTCTCCTCTCCACCCCCCTCAATTAACAATTCGCTAGAAATCATCGTTATTTAAGATGGTTAAAGTGTTAACAACAACGGGCGCAAAAGCTTTTATGAAGATTGTTGTCTAAAGTTCGTTCGGTCGTTTAGGTTTTTCTTTTCGCGGCGGCATCCTAGTAGTTGGTTTTGGCGAGACTTCCTCAAAGTTGAAGTATCCTTGAGAATGTCAGCTCCCGTAATACAAGAACGGCAGTGCCTAACCACAGACAGAAAATTAAGATGCAAACTAAGGAATAATTTAGAGTTCTTTAACTCAACTAACGTTAAGTTCCAAGTACATAGTAGGTATACAAGCTGACTTCCTTGTTTAACCTGTGTTAACTTGACTTCAAGATCAAAAAAGAAACAAAAACACTTGATTCCTTCGCTATGGGTAGCATGGAATGATGATGATGTGCCACGATGATGGTGATGGTGATGGCGATGATGATGTCGTCTTGGCTGTTAGTGTTTGCCTTCTATAGATTGTTTTTTTGTGTTGGGGAATGATGGTGGCATTGCATGCCAAATAAAATCATGAAGCAGGTGGATGCCACAACCAAATCTCTTTAATACACACACACACACACACATATATATATATATATTGGCACTTGCATAGGATGGCAGCTTTATAACTAACAGAAAAGTCCCTCCTTGAGGAGCAAATGCAAATTTTACAATGGTTAGAATAACTCTGAATTGTAAGTACTGAAGTTTGTACATTTATATCAATATGAAAATATTAAGGAAGTCAAGGCTTAAGAAAAAAAAATCCATTTATTTTCATTTACTACTAGTTTAGGCAAAACCCAAGAAACTGTGTGTGCAGCCAATTGGTAAGTGAGCAACGACTTTGTGGTGCGTTATTTGTGGTGTAATGAAGTTTGAGATATGTTATTACTTTTGGAAACAAACTTTTGCAAATGACTATTATATAACTACTAGATATGACTATCACAGGGCCTACCATGGCATAATGGTTATAACACGCGACTATCATGCGTATGATCTGGCTATGATCTAGTTTTGATGGGCGCCCTCTCGAAGTTGTCGATAGCAACTTCTAAGTAGATGATTCAATCGGCAGATGAAGCAAATCTGACGTTCGGAATCATCTTTAAACTGCAGGTCTCGCAGAAGCGTAATAACTCACTTTAATGCAAGAATCTTTTTCCTCTTATGTATTGAATGCTTACGAAACAACCATCAACTCTTAATTTACATTAACATTGTCATCGACAATGATTACCTGTTCTTCTTCGTAATTGGCAGCAGCAACAGAAATTCATCTATTAGATGCCGCACGTAGAAAAGCATTTCAAGCGCTTCGGTCTTTTGTGCTCCGTAGATAGTTCGCTACACCAAGCTTAGATTACAGCTCTTTCACCTGGTCCATCAAACGAAGTTTTGGTCGCCCTCTCCAGCGTCGCCTATCATCGTTGAAACAAATAACTTGTCAATCTGCGGGAAATGATATCTATATCATCGGCATACGCGAGCAGCATGTTAAAGATTGTATCATTTATGTTTACTGCTGCCTTCCGCATGATCATTACGATATTAAAGAGATGGTAAGACAGATCGCCTTGTCTAAAGCATCGCTTTATAGAAAATGGTTCAGTCAGATATTGTAAATTTTTACTGATGACTTCGTGTCAGTCAGTGTCATCTCGCAAAGTAGTATCAATGTCGCGGAGATATCAAACTCAGGCATAGCGTCTAATATTTTCTGTCGTATCGGACTATCGAATGCATCTTTGTAGTCGATAAACAGATGGTAGGTATCGACCTGCATTTCTTGGGTCTTCTCCAGGATTTGTCGTAGTGTGAACATCTGGTCGGTCGTCCAAAGAACACGCGACTACCATGCGGGAGATCCAGGTTCGATTCCCGGCTTCAGTTATCTAAATTTTTCTTTCAGTGCCGGCCCCCTCGATGTTGTCGACAGCAACTTCGAGTGTAAATGTGGAGTCAATCAGCATGTCTAGTAAAAGATTCTCAAACAGTGACTTTCGCATTCGTCGATAAACAAGTAAGTGCCGTTAGTTTTGAAATGATCTAAAAATAGAAATCATGTTAATTCACAGTAACGGGAGAAGCTATCCCTTACCTCATTCATGGGGTTTTAAGGAAAATTAAGTAAGTAAAGCCACACTGATAAGGTCCAATTAGGTTCGCTAAAATTGGCGAATAATACACTAGATAGAATCTTGTATGAGATGAGTAAAAGGCTGATCCTGCGATAGTCGGTGCATACACTTCGATCGTCTTTCTGAAGCACAGGACATAGAACACTCAGATTTCCATTATCGGGCATGCATTCCTTAAGGCAAATCGTGTTTACGAGCTGGTAAATGCACGTTGCCAGCTCATCGCCGACGACTTTAAAAAGACATGCCTGTGGTCCATCACCTCCCGCAACTTTGTTGTTTTTAAGCCATGCATTTCCCGTAGTGATCTCGTTCTGGCTCGGTGGTGGACAGTCTAATACATCGTCGATGATTGGTGTGATTTCGTCACTTATGACACCTTCGGGTACTACTAAAGATCTAAAGTGTTACCTCTATATTTGCAGCACACTCTGATTGACAGTGATTAGATTTGCGTCTCTTTCCTTACAGGTGAGGATCGGTCGTCCAAAAACTTTACCTTTTGGTAAAACTTTCGGGCTTTACCTCTACCTCTGTAGTTTTCGATATCATGACTCTGTCTTTTCATCCATAGACACTTTTTCCGCCTGAAGAAGCGTGTCATCTCCCCCTTCTCCTGTATGCAGGATTCTTTTTTTCAGATATTTTACGACATTCCTCATTGTACCAGGTCTTGTCAGAGCGTGGTTTTTCATAACCCAGTACTGTCGTTGCGGCAGTGGTCATAGAATTCGCAATATGCTGCCACTGGGTGTCGAGAATATCAGAATTAGGGGGTTGGTTCGAAGTAATTGAGAGAGTTGGTTGTAGTAGGCATTGGCTATCTCGGTGGTATGCAGCTTTGTGATGTATATTTTCCTTTGCGTTTGGTTACGACCATTTTTAGCACTGCTTAATCGTGTATGTATCGATTCAATATTTGCACCGCGCATCACACGCACGTCCATAACGCTTGAGACATGCCTTCCATCAATTACCACGTAATCAATCTGATTTCTTGTATTATAATCAGGGGTTGATTCAGGTTGTTTTGCGGATATCTTTGTGCGGGAATCTTGTTCCACTCAATGCCGACGCGAATCTAGCTAGTCTGAATCCGTTATCAGAGGTGTTACTGTGCAAACCGAACTTTTCGACTGCTGAGTCAACAGCATCTTCCCTTTCTATTTTAGTATTAAAATCTCCCAGAATATTTTTTTTTCCTCCAAGCGCTCATAGAATCCATCTTTAATGGCCTCATCTTTGTCTTCCGTCGGGGCGTGTACACAAATCAGCGTCATGTAAAAATATTTTGCCTAGAGGCGAATAGTAGCTATTCGGCCACTTACAGGATTAAACCGAGAGAACAGATGCCGAAGTCTCCTGCCAGCTATGAATCCACATCCAAACTCGTGTCTTTCTGCATGGCATCTGTAAGAGATGTCACAGTTCTTTCGTCGTTACATCCCTGTCCCGTCCATCTCATTTCCTGTATGGCGGTGATGTCAGCCTTGAATTTGTAGAAGACATCTGTATAAAGTTCGGACATTCCAGGTGCATATCCGTAAATCATGGTCCTTATAACGTCTGCGGGGGTCGCCAACATTTAAGGCACTAAGAGAGCCGTTTTGTGTTAAGCTTCAGTAACTTATGTTACCTATTTCCTACAACCCATCGGTGGTAGCATACCATTTATGTTACTCTACACTGCGCCTTCTCACATTTGCTACCACTAAACAACTAAAGTCCCCTTAATGGAAATTTGGATTATGACACGTCACCGAAGCAAGAGCTGACGTTCGGAATCATCGTTAAACTGTAGGTCTTGCAGAAGCGTGTAAATTCGCTTTTATGTAAAAATGTCTCTGATATCACATTCCTGGGACCATCAAGTGCTTTGCGGCTAAGGTAAAATGTATTGAATGCTAACGACACAAACAAAATTCCTAATTTACATTAACATTATCATCGACTATTAATACTACGCAACAAAAAATATCGACATCAGTATTCCCACTATATTTTTTGGTGCATTGTGATTTGTGATATTTCGATTACATTAAAAGTTCTAATTATTAATTTTTTTTTTAATAAAATTTAGACAATTTTCTTCATTTTGATCCATACAGTTATTAACCATGATACTAAGTATAAAGAAATCAATTTTAACAGCTCCCTTACCATAAATCTCTCCTGCCGCTTGGAATGCTCCACCGTTACAAGCCTCATCTCGAACATAAAATTCCTCTGCATCGTGGTGCATTCAATTAAACGGCACCTAAACTTTAACGACGTTGCACCAAATCTACGATCTCTTTTCCTGCCTAGTACTTTGCATGTTGCATCATAGCTTAAAAAATAAAAGTATTTTACACAACAACAACAACGAAAAAATAGATTCCTTTTTATTTGCCACAATACTCGTATAATACGCTATAGCTAAGGCCTCTACGCTGGATCTGAATCTCTGCAACAGGTGATAGAATGAATGAGTGCGTGCGTGTTCTTTGAACATTCAAGTGAATACACTTTTACTGTAAAAATTCAAGTGGACAATGCTGCTACATATATTGTTGCATGTTTCTTGCGAGTTTATGTGCATGTAAGCGAGTGTGTGTCTATGTGTGCATAACGTTGCAACGTTTAATTCAATTTAACATTCAGCAACAACAGACGGCCGGCCGGCCGGCCATAGTGGCAGCGATCAAGGCATTACATTAAATGACTAACGCCAACTAACCACCCAACCAACCGCCAACCATCAAATCAACCTTCAAATGGCGTTACGACGTTACTGACACCATCGGACATGAGCGAGTGACCACTTCAACGGCGATCATAACTGTTTTTATTGAAATTGTAATCATTTGAGTGAATAATAAAACTATAATTTGCTGTTGATGTGGAGACACAAACGATTTCAGCTGCACTTTAAATGAAAACAAATGAGAGGGCTATGTTGCTAGGTAGACTTTCGCAACTTGATGCAACTTGACGTAGGAACTTTACTCTACTAGTGTCGGGAAATGTTAATTGTTATGTGTGGTGGTGAGTAGGTTTTGAAAGAAAGTGTATGAACATTAGCAAAATTGTTAGAATTATTAAAATAACTTAACACGCCACGTAACTTTTAAGGCAATGTAAATTAAATGGTCAGAGAGATTTATGTACATCTATAATTTAGTAATCGGCACAGTGTTACCAAACAACAAAAAGTAGCATTGCTTTAAAAAAAGACATACATTTTTTCCGACATCCTTAGTAAATTTTATAATATTGAACTTTTAAAATATTTTCGAGGGAATTATGCCATGAAAGATATCCACAAGGCAAGTTGGCCATCTCCCCAACAAAATACCAAAAATAAAATTGATCATGTGGTAATTGATGGCTGGCGTGCATTTAGTGTCATGGACGTGCGATTGATCCGTGGTGCTTATATTGACTCGGATCATTACCTGGTTGCAGCCAAGGTGTGCACAAGATTGATCAGAGCGAAAAACGCACATAACAAAACACAAAGAAAGCTGGACATCGCGAAGCTGCAAACCCCAGAGATGGCTACTGCCTACTCCAACCAGCTCTCCCAACTTTTACGACACAACGCCTCTACTTCTGACGTTCCCGATACACAGTGGCAGCATATTGCGCATTCCATGGCAACCGACGCAACAACCGTGCTAGGATATGAAAAACTGCACTCAGACGAATCCTGGTACTATGAAGAATGTGAATAAAAACGTCAGATGAAGGAACGTGTAAACGAGGATATTGAACGTTATAGGGATAGAGGTGAGACCCGAAAATTTTACCAGAAAGTAAAAGCAAAAGGCTACGGTAATGGGCTCTCCTCCTGTAAGGACAAGGATGGATATCTGGTTACAGATACGCAGATTGTGCTGCATATATGGAGAGAACGCTTCCCGCAACTGCTGGCTCCAGAAGGCAGCGCACGTGAAGGTATCACGCTAATTGTCGAAGACGGCTTAGTTTTCACACCACAAAGTAAAGCCGAGACAAGAAGAGCGATATCGCGGCTGAAAAATAATAAAGCAGCCGGTGCCGACGGAATTCCGGCAGAGCTCTTAAAGTCCGGTGGCGGGGAGCTTATAACCAGCATGCATCAGCTCCGACGCATGATTTGCCTAAGATGCATGCAATGATTATGTATTATGTCCTTTGCCGAAAAAAGGTGATCTAACTACTGGCCTTTTACCCATCGCATATACGGTACTGTCGAGTGTGCTATATGAAAGACTAAAGCCAGTGTTATCCAACCTGATCGAGCCTTATCAGTGTGGATTTAGACATGGTAAGTCAACAACAGACCAGATATTCAGTCCTGGGAAAGATCCGAGAGAAACAGATTGACACGATCCATCTTTTCGTCGACTTTAAGCTGCCATCGACAGCCCGATACGGCAAAAATTACTCGAAGCCATGTCTGAGTTTGGTATACCAGCGAAGCTGATACACCTTTGCGGAAAGACGCTGACTGACACGAAGATTTCAGTGAAGATTGGCAAGGACCAATTCTATACCATACGGGGCCAAAAACAAGGCGACGGCCTATCGTGTGACCTCTTGAACATAGTGATGGAGTTGATAATGAGGAAATCTGCAGTAAACATGAGTGGCACGATATTCAACAAAAGCCACATGCTACTTGCGTACGCTGATGACGTAGACATCATCGGTCGAAAACTGCGGGTTGTGACTGCAGCCTTCTCAAGTAAACAGAAGGAATCTGCGAAAATGGGTCTAATGGAGAACGAGGACAAAACGAATTTATTGTTTCAACGAACAAGGAATCTACTCGTTTGGAAAATTGCGTGAATGTTGACAACTATAATTTCGAGGTGGTAGATAATTATTCCCTCACCCTATGGATAGGAGGGTATATAACATTTGATACGACCCAAAAGTGTAACACATAGAAGGAGTCACTCCGCCCACTTTATAGATGGAGTAATAATATCAATACGCTCGACACGATCGTGCCCAAATTCTGTATTTAGTAAAGCTATAACGGGATAAATTTTTGGAGAAAAAATCTGGAAGTCTAGCCACGCCCCTTCTGGTACCTCCCATACAAATATATCACTCCGGCCACTTTAGAGATGGAGTAATAATATCAATACACTCGACATGATCGTGCCCAAATTCTGTATTTTGTTGAGCTGTAACTGGACAAAGTTTAAAAAAAAAAATAATCTGAAAGTCTAGAGGCGCCCCCTTTCTTGTACCTTCCATACAAATGAACCACTCCGCCCACTTCAGAAATCGAGTAATAATATTAATATAATAGAAAATGTTATATTTTACTAAAGATGAGGGTATATGTAAGTCGGGTTGCCCGACTGAAACTTCCTTACTGGTTTTATCTACCTAGGCCCTGCCATCAACAAACCTAATAATGCCAGCCTCGAAATCCGGAGAAGAATCCTGCTACTACGAACTAAGAAAGCGATTTAATGACAGAGCCTTCTCTCGACGAACAAAAATCCAGCTATACCAGATACTGGTTCTACCTGTCTTGATGGTTCAGAATCCTGGGTTACGACACAAGCGGTTGAATTGGTACTTGCAGTATTCAAGAGAAAAATACTCCGTAAAATATATAGGCCCCTGTACACTGACAGTGACGTGGTCATACGCAATAAGGTGCAGCGGTTACGTTGGCCAGGTGATGTTGTACGCATGGACGAAAATACTCCAGCTCGAAAAGTCTTCGACAATGAACTCGATGGACGGCGCAGAAGAGGGCGACCAAAACCAAAAGACCGGGTTACTGAGAACCTTGCACAACTTGGAGTGACTAACTGGAGAAGATGTGCAGAAGATCGAAGCGCTAACGATATTTTTTACGTGCGGTGTATAATCCAATAGGATTGCAAAGAAGTTCCAGCTAATTCCATGAATAATATAGAGCAGTTAACATGTATTGATCTTTAGACTCACACAACGCACTTACGGTTTAAAGATGAAGCTGAAGGTCAGCTATTTGAAAACCTTTTATTAGCCATGACGATTCGACAACATCTTAAGAGCCGCCGATCAGAGGAAAGCAGGTATCTATAGCAGAAGTTAAAACCTTCTCTGCCGCATGATAGACGCGTGTTGGATATCACTTTTTGACTAAAAAGTTCACGAATTGCCCTAACAAACCACTGAAGTACCACAGCAAAATAAATAATATCTCTTGATTCGACATTCTAATGCATAATCTCAAAGTTTCTAATGAATCTATAAGATTACTTTATGTTCTGAGAAAGTACTCCAACCGGAGCTGTCTTTGTAAGCGACCTTGAAGGCTATACAACACTGCATTGAAAAGAGCAGGTTTTAGGGCACCCTATAACCAAATCATTGCGTGACTGACTAAATACTAAACGCAAAATATTGAATTGTCTAGAATACATTACTATGTATGATGCGACGATGGCAACACAAATAACCGCCTAAGTAAATACGTGTATACAGAAAAAGGGTGCAGCAAATGTTTATTCAAATAACCCATAATTTAGAGCCATGTTAAAAGTGTAGAATTAAAGGGATTTGTAGACACTTGTATGTGTCTTTAATGCAATTTCGACATTAATTGAACAATGACACGCAGCTACACAAGATTCAAATCATAGTAGCACTCGTACATTTCGATAAAGTATTATTACTATTAATCATCGAGAAAGCAAAATATTAAGAACATTTCTGACAATACTTTGTAACGCACAAGTATTTATGATAATTTTATTATTGCGCTTTATCATCTTCAGCGTGTGCCTGGGAAAATACTACTTAGGAGCAGATATAAAATTATACCATAATTAAGATTCAATTTGCGTTTGCAAAACGTATCAGCATATTGTAGATACGCAACAAATGTGCGTGGACAAGATAACGTACGTGAGAAGTCACAAGTGTTGCATGCTGACAGCTTGCCACTATGATAATAAATAGTCATTGCAGCACTATTTAGTATGATAAAAATTTGATGTAATACGACGCAGTAAAAGGAAAGGAATTACAGTGTAATAAAGTGTAGATTCAATTGGATCTTATTAGGCATCGATATATCGGAAAGATGGTTGTATCGAAATGGAATAGATTGAATAAAAAATCGGTTTAATATATAATATATACTAAAAACACCCCTGTAAAGAGAGAAGATCTAGATCAACAATCTAATTATACCTCGCCAGATCAGAAAAATGGTTATACCCGTTGGATCCAAAAATGGCATGCTACCACCGGTGCGTCTTAGGGACTAGATAACATAAGTTACTGAAGCTCAACACAATGGCTCTTAGTGGCTTCGGCAGCCCCAAGAAAGTAGGATCGAATGCGGAGGTGAGTAAACCTGGAATACAAGGCTGACATCACCGACATACAGGAAATGCGATGGACGGGACAGGGATGCACACGACGAAAGAACTGTGACATCTTCTACAGTTGCCATCCAGAAAGACTTAGATGTGAATCCATAGTCGGCAAGGGAATTCGACATCTGGTCTCGCGGTTTGACCCTGTAAGTGACCGAATAGCCACTATTTGCAACAAGGCGAAATATTTTCACATTACGCTGATTTGTGTACACGCCCCGACGGAAGACATAGACGATGATTTGAGATGCATTCTATGAGCGCCTGGAGTAGATTTATGACCGCCACCCTGGGATATTTTAATGCTAAAAAAGGAAGGGAAGATGTTCTCGGTTCAGCAGTCGGAGAATTTAGTCTACACAGCAACACCTTGAATAACG
This sequence comes from Muscina levida, assembly GCA_964034835.1. Classification (NCBI taxonomy): domain Eukaryota; kingdom Metazoa; phylum Arthropoda; class Insecta; order Diptera; family Muscidae; genus Muscina; species Muscina levida. Next base: position 143,920,085 of record OZ035880.1, on the reverse strand, counting down.
TATTTAGACTGGGTAGTTTCGCGTCTGCAAGAAACATGATAGTGTATGGATCCAGATTCCCGCATAAAGATATTCACAAGGCAACCTGGATATCCCATGATCACAAGACAAGAAACTAGATTGATCACGTGATAATCGGTGGAAGGCATGTCTCAAGCGTTATGGACGTGCGAGTGATGCGCGGTGCAAACATTGACTCGGATCACCACCTAGTTGCAGCCAAGCTACGCACACGATTAAGTAGTGCTAACAACGCTCGTAACCAAACGCAAAGGAAGCCGGGCATCACAAAGCAGCATACCACCGAAATATTCAATTCCTACTCCAACCAACACTCTCAACTACTTGGAACAAACCCTCCTAGTTCCGATGTTTCTGTTAGCAGCAGATTGTGAAAAATATGATCACTGCCGCAACGACCGTACTGGGTTATGAAAAACCACGCTCAGACAAGCCCTGGTACGATGAAGAATGTCGCTAAATGTCTGAGGAAAGGATGCTGCACACAGGGCAAAATTGCAGACAATTGCAACGCGTGCTGTGACCTCTTCAGGCGGAAAAAGCGTCTATGAAAGAAAAGAGAGAGATAAAGATGAAGCCCGAATGTTCTAGCAAAAGGTAAAAACAAGGTTTTGGAACAGGAACCCCCACCTGTAAGGACAGAGACTGAAATATGATCACGGACAATCAGAGTGTGCTGCAACTATGGAGGGAACACTTTCGTTCTCTTCTCCTTCCCGAAGGAATCCTAAGTGACGGAATAACAATAATGATCGATGACGGATATGATTGTCCACAACAAAGCCAAAACGAGATCAGCAAGGCAATTGCACGGCTTAAAACAAATAAAGCTGCTGGACTGCCGGCAGAGCCGGATGAGCTGGCAGCATCAGCATATAAACACGATTTGGCTCAAGGAAAGCATGCCCGATGATAGGAATCGGAGTGTTCTATGTCATATGCTTAAGAAAGGCGATCCAAGTGTATGTACCAACCCATCGCTTAGGAGATAATGTCTAGTGTGTTATGTGAAATAATAATGCCCATCATAGCGAACCTGATTAGACCTTATCAGTGTGGCTTTAGACCTGGTAAATCCAAGACCGACCAGATATTCACACTACGACAAATCCTGGAGAAGACCCAAGAAATGCAGATCGATACCTACCATTTGTTTATCGACTAAAAAGCTGCATTCGACAGTCCTATACCACAGAAACAATTAGATGCTATGGCTGAGTTTGGTATCCCCGCGAAGCTGGGGGACATGAAGTCTTCAGTGAAAATAGGCAAAAATTTAACAGAGCTATTTTCTACGGATCGAGGCTTGAGATAAGTCGATAGTCCGTCATGCGATCTCTTTAACATCATAATGGAGATGATCTTGCGGAAAGCACCAGTAAACACGACTAGCACCATCTTTAACAAAAGCTGATGATATAGATATCATTGGCCGAGGACTGCGGGATGTTACTGCGGCCTTCTCGAGCAGTGAGAAGCAGTCGGCAGAAGTGGGCTTGGTGATTAATGAGGACAAAACCAAGTTATTTGTTTCAACGAACAAAGAGTCTATTCGTTTGGGACGCTGTGTGAATGTTGACAACAATAACTTTGAAGTGGTATATGATTTTGTCTACCTTGGCTCCGCCATAAACAAAAATAATAATGTCGGCCAGAAAATCAAGAGACGAGGATTGATCGTAAACCGCTGCTACTATGCGCTGAAGAAGCGATTTAATAATAAGACCCTCTCTCGACGAACAAAGATCCAACTCTACCTGATATTACCTTGCTCTACAGCACAGAATGACGAGAGATGACACAAATGGATCCATCTAGTCTGGGAGTATTCGAGTGAAAAATATTTCACTAAATATTTGGCCCATTATTGTCGCTGTATAACGACGTCGACGTAGTCAATCGCGTTCAAATAGAGCGATGCGTTGGGTGGACTGTACGAAAGGACTAAAATGCTTCAGCTCAAAAATTTTTCGGCAATAAACTCGATGGGTGGCGCAAGTGGGAACCATGGAATGATTATTCGGATGTCATTAAATCTAGTAAAATTTGGTTGTAAATACATTTTTTTCATGGAATGTTTTTACTTACTTGCTGCCAAATATTGAAAAGTATATTTCACCACGTATGGAAAAACTCAATGAGTATCATCATTTCAGAAAATAACAAAATGGGATATAAGAATAATCCAAATTATTATAAACCTATCAAATGTAAAATAGATAGCATCTCAAGTTTCTATCACCCCAAAAATCCTTAAATGCAGCTCCGTTTGCATGTCCTACCGCCAATGGGAACAAGGAAACACCTGGAATTGTTTATTCCAATATTGCCGCGTCTATACACTAATCATACTTTATTGTGTATCATTAGCAATGAAAACGCACATCTGATGTTTACTAAAAGAAAATTTCATATCTATTTTTTTTTTAATTAAATTTTAGAAAATAACTTTACCATTTCCCATAAAACCAACCATATTTGTATCCAAATAGAATATAACAATGCAAGCTTTTAAAGTTAATTGTTTTTCTTCGCTCAGCTTCATTTTAGTGCAACAAAACGCTCAGAATATTTACGGTAATAAATGTATTTTACATTAATATTTGACACGGACAGGCGGTACAATGCGTGCTGTAAATTGCTGACAGAATTTCTATTTAAATTAATTATTTTATTTTTATTTGTTGCTTAAAGGTGGAGAGGCTCTTATGCTCACGTATATCCCATCATATACTGTTGGCAGTGGGTTGAGGATAAAATTTGCGGTGGTGTCGACTAAAAAATAAAACGTATTTGCATCCTATAAAACATATATGGGAGAGCCTCTCGCATTTGTGTAAGTAAACTCCGTAATAAAGTCATAACACTGTGGTTTAAAAGATTCATCTTAAATAATTTCATGGAAACAAAACTTGCTAAAATATATTTTATTGTTTTATGACGCACATCATTTTACTTAAGTTCTTAAAGAAATATTTCAGCACCGTGAGAAATAACAATAAACGAATTAAATTTCAAAACTAAAGGTAAGGTGTAAACGCCTATTTAAAGTTAACTCAAAGTAAAGTTTTCATTGCACTATAAAGGCTTTTTCGTTCAGTGTTAAACCACAACTAACTTTTCATGTGTTATTTTTGATTGTAGGAGATACATTAAATGCTAAGTAATTAAAAACCTTTCTGACTTGTTTCATTCTAAATACAGCACCAGAAGTTGCCACAAGGCTACATTTGCACAGCATGAGATTACCAAAATCTTGAACATTTCATCTAGGAGTAGAGCTCAAAAATAAATTATTTCCTACGTGAGGCATCAAACAAAACTGACAACGAAAGCAAACAAAAACAACAAAAAAACCAACACAACAAAACATAAACGACATCAACAGGTGGAATACAACCAAAAATAAAGAAGTTGCTTTTACCGCTTTTAAACCCCCCATAGTCAAGTTCATCATATGATGTCGGTGTCTTTTGTAATGATGGTGCATCATAGTAGCTGGTAGCTGCTACATCCATTCAGAGTCATCTAAATGCAACACAGGATCATTTGAAATGCTCACGAAACTTCTATTACAATTGTAAGTCCCGTCAGCAAGAGATTATTCTCGTTGGTAAAAATTTTAAAACGTTGGTACGTGCGTTTCCTAATTCAACTGTCATAAGCGTTAAATGCTTAGTTGCTGGTTGTTCTTGTTTGGACATCAAGTTTCGAAGTATTTGCCGCTGCTGATCTCCAGAGGGATTAGTTGGATTTATACGTTGTTCAGACGTAGGCTTTTATAAGGAGGGAGGAGAAAAACAGTATATGTCATAATAAATATAAAAGTTTGTCGTTTCGCATCTGCAAGTGCATTTTAAATAATTCAAATCGCCTCAGATGAATCTTTAGCTATATCAAATACTTCTAAATTAGGACAATTTGCTATGCTTTTAGTGAGATTATTAGTTTTGTGTACATTTTTTCATAGAGGGTGATTTTAAAAATTTTTGAAAAAAACTGAAAACATTTTCTGAAAGACAGTACCACGATAGGCAGTAAAAGCAAAATTTAGATGTTTGTAACGGATGAACTCAATAAAAAATGAACCGATTTTGGTAATTATTATTTTAAAATCTCACCATTTGGCTAGTTAAATTAGTGGCGTACCTGTTCGCTTACCGAAATAAAAAAAAAACTCAAACTGTTTGTTTGTTAGTTTTAGTCGATCGTGTTTTATATATTAAATTTACTTTAAGTGTATCAAATGATACATAAAATTCGGCTTACGATCAGAAAAGTGTTTTTTATTGTTTTGATATTTTTGGTCAAATTCAGTGTGTCACGCACTAGGATGACGCGTTTCGAACTCCATGACGAGTTCATCTTCAGACCCCTTGTGACAAACTGATGCACAATGGTACATCATCAGCTGTATATATATCTACAATTATGTCAAACATGTACATGCGAAGTAGATATCAGCCGAAAATGTCCAGCACCAATTATAGTTTGAATTTGACCGTTAATATTCAAACATGAGAAATAGAGGAAATTCTTTCCCCACGATTCCCTTTTTACCTCAAAGCTTAAGCTTCTTTACAATTTCTCTATAGTATTCATTAGCCTACCTAATACTTAATATTAGATAAGGTTTATCACATTTTTCACATTTCATATTCATTACTGTATGGCTTGAATGCATTGATTTCTTATGTTGTTTGTAATTCATTGTTTTTGAGGGTAAGAAAAGTTGGCGTTTCAATTCAATTCTAAATATAAAGATCCTCCTATTCTGGGCAGGCGGGAGAGGTAATACCTAGGGAAAGAAATTTCAATGTATGTATTTGAAAACAGCCATTTTGCTTTGACAGATTTGTTTTGATTGAAAATTTGCAAAAAAAAATTCAAAAGACTTGAGGAAAAAAATTGTATTTATTGATTTTTGTTAATAAAAAAATATATGTCAATTTGGAGCAGAGTCCGGCAAAAGCTGAGTCCGCACACATCTCAGCGGCAATTAAAACGAAAATCCTCCTTAGTTATCCATGACATCAGTATGACATAGTAAGCGAGAGATCTAAAAATTTAAAAAAAATTTTATGTAAAAAATAGCGTCTACTCATTATAACTCCGATTGGAAAGCCCCCAACTGACAATGTCACTTACTTCGAAATCAAGCGTGTTATCGAGCTCGCTTTAAACTCTGCTAATAACGTAATTGCAACTGAAATGACACTTACTGACATCGTCGTTTAATTTGTAAGCAAAAGCCTACTGAGTTAACGGCCTATGACACTTCTATGCTAAATTTAAGGAGAAATATAATCAAGATTTCTACTAAATATAGCTAATATCAGCGATTACTAAATGGGTTCTTAATTGGGATTTTGAATAAGAGTAAAATAAATCGTTTAGACTCGCTTGAGCATTCATCCAATGAAAGTGCAAGAAAACTAACAACGAAAAATGGGAATACAAATTCTTTTGTTCATGTATGTGAAAGTGCGCTGCCAAGTTCGTGCTAATATTGTTTTGATTCTGGCTTTCTATATCATGAATATGTACATAAGAGCGGGTCAATTTGTTACTAACTTACTTAAGTGGTCCATTACAACTTACGAACGTGGTTCATAAATTAGAGGCCTGAAGTATTAAAAAATTCCACACGCTTCGGCCTTCTGTGTGCATTCTCCAGTTAGTCCTACCAGATGGTGGCACGTCGCCTACCACTTGGTCCTTCCAACGGAGTTTGGGTCTCCCTGCTCTGCGCCGTCCTTCAGGTTCGCCTTCAAACACCTTTCTCACTGATTTCTTCGTATCACGAGTTTAGGTGGTGTGACTAAAGTACTGCCGAAGTCCGTAATAACATCTATTGGTGAGCACTACTCTCCGCGTGATTTCTTGGCTGACATTATTTTTCTTGTTGACGAAAGATCCGAGGTAGGTAAATTCATCTACTACCTCAAAACAATAGTTGTCAGTATTATTATCATTATTTTTGTTTTTTCCTCGTTAACCGCTAAACCCATTTTTGAAGAGAAAACCGCAGTAACATCCCGCAGATTTCGGCCAATGATGTCTATATCATCGGCATAGGCTAGTAGCATGTGACTCTTGTGGAATATGGTGCCAGACATGTTGACACCAGCCTTTCTCATCACCTTCTCCATAACTATATTTAGTAGTGTACAGGACAAGCTATCGTCCTGCCTGAGACCTCTTTCCGTGTTCAATGATTCAAAATGATCCTTACTAATCTTAACAGAGGATTTGGTGTTTTCTAAGGCACATCTGCATATCGAATAAGTTTTGCAGGAATATCAAACTCAGACATGGTCTCACAAAGCCTATTCCTTAACGGAGATTCGACTGATCTACTACGTCAAAACAATAATTTTCACCGTTGATGGTGCGTCCCTACAGAGAGGACTCTTTGCTCGTCGAAGTCATTATTTTTGTTTTGTCCTCGTTGACCGCTTAACCCATTTTTTCTGACTCTTTTTCAAGTGATGAGAAAACTGCAGTAACATCCCGCAGATTTCGGCCAATGATATCTTTATCATCGGCATAGGCTAATTAATAGCATGTGCATCTTGTGGAATATGGTGCCAGACATGTTGACACCTGCCTTTCTCATCACCTTCTCCATGTACAGGACAAGCTATCGTCCTGCCTGAAACCTCTTTCCATGTTCAATGATTCAAAATTATCCTTACTAATCGTAACTGAGGATTTGGTGTTTTCTAAGCTACATCTGCAAAGTCGAATAAGTTTTGCAGGAATATCAAACTCAGACATGGCCTCACAAAGCCTATTCCTTGACGGAGATTCAAAGACAGTTTTATAGTCGACAAAGAGTTGGTAGGTGTCGATCTGCTTTTCTTGAGTTTTTTTTCAGGATTTATGTTAAGTGAATATCTGATCCATGGTAGATTTACCAGGTCTTGTACGTAGTATAACTGTGGCAGGTTAGTGATCGGAGTCAATGTGCGCACCCCTGATCACTCGTACGTCCAGAACACTCGATGCGTGGCTTCCATCGACTACCACCTGATCTATCTGATTCCTCGTGAATTGATCTGGAGATAACCATGTTGCCTTATGAATATTTCTGTGGTCAAATCTAGTGGTGTTTACTACCATTTTCTTGCCGCAGAGAAAGCAATCAGTCTGATGCCATTGTTCGACGTTTCGGTGTGCAGATTGAATATTCCAATGGTAGACTCGAATGCGGTGTCCCTGCCTAATAAAATCGCCTTGTACAGTTTGGATGTCATGGCTCGGGCTACAGTCATATACATTTTCTAGGCTCTCGAAGAACTCGTCTTTGTCCTAATCGATTTTCTCTTCGGTCGGAACATGGGCACATATGAGTGTTATGTGGAAAAACTTTGTTTTGACTCTTATGGTGGCTATTCGGTCACACACCGGGTTGTACCATCAGACTAGGTTCGCAATCTCTTGCCAACCACATGGTAGGCTCAAATGTCTCCCTGCCTATTTTAGCATTAGTACAATTTTGATGCCATTGATGTATTGACTCTCTAATCTCTTGCCAACCTCAAATCCACATACAAACTCGCGCTAGGAGATGTTGCACGCCTTCAAGCGCGAACACCCATGTCACGTCTACCGGATTTCCTGTAAAGCGGTTATATTATCCTTGTATTTTTCGACGACTTCGGCCAGGTGAATGGAGGTACCTGGTCTATACAGTGTTCTAACATTCCAGGTACATATCCTTAAATCGTGGTCCTTAACTCATTTGTGGTGGTCGTCAATATTTTTGGGGGTCCATTTCATTCTTTTTCTACTTCTTTTAATTGCAATAGTACAAACATCGGTGGCGGGTTGCAAGCCTAGTGCATTACGTCGCAGTTTTCTCCTCCTGCTAGGATTTTGTTACAACCGCCCATTATGGGTCAGTCGCTGACCAGGTTACCGCTCAGTCTGAGCCGACGTGCCTGGGTTTTAGATTTCGCCACCCACAGGCGTCACCATGTGGAGGTACTCCGTCCGCAGTGGTACCACGAATACGGAGCTCTGTGAGTAGACTTGAAGTGTAATTGGCAAATTTTTACCAAGTTAAACCGATCAGTAGCTTTACCTTGAATCACACTCCCGACGCACATTATTAGTATTATGAAACCCAATAAAACTCTATGTGTCTGTAATACACAGACCAGACACATTTTCTGCTGCCCTCAATTAAATGTTCGCCAAAGTTATAAACGCCATCAAATGTAACACCAACAATTAAAATAACCATACAACCATACACCCCTATTAAACTCTGCTCCTCGTTGAAAAGGAAAACGACTGAAAGCTAGCAATTTTTTCGACAATATTTCTTATCATTTATGTCACAATACACAAACACTGACTTTGGATATACCCTCCAGACATATTAGCAGTTATTCACGGCCAGATTGGAGTGCCAGCAACACAGTCAGCTTCCTGCTGCATTTGTTACACATTTTCCCCAGATCATCAGCTGAAGTTAATTAATTTTCATCTTGAAATGTTCGCTAATAAACTCCGCCCCAAAAAATGTGGCTGTTATTTGTTAGTTACGCTAAAAAAAACCTTCAACGTTTCTATGTGCTGAGTATGTGCACATGGCTGTACATCAGCAGGTTTGACATTATACCCCCCTCCCTACTTGTGTTACGTTACATTTCCGACTTAAGGCTGACATTTAACGAGAGCCAAACGTCCATCATTCGCCAAAAGAAATTAGTAAAGAAAATGCACAGAACTGTGAGTACCCTACCGGCAATTGCAATTGCCAGACAAGTTGCTATAAATAATAGCGGTTTTATTAGGAGAATTATATTTTTTTTAATAGTTGTGAAACATTTATTTGTAATAGTAATTTATTAAAATATCTTTGTACAATTAATATTTCAACCAGAATTTATATTTATTGTAACTCTTTATCAATGGCTATACTTCGAACTGCACAACCTATAGATTTTCCAAGCGCTTAAACAAATTTAATATAAACCCCTTTTTCTACAAACGGAGGTTATAAAAATAAGTGCTTTTAAGCTAAAATAAACTACAACAGCAACGCACAACTTACAAAAATAAATCAGATTCTTTCCTTCATAATATAATAGAAAAAAAAACTTCTTGTTTCAAACTGCTGTTGTTGTTGTTGGTGCAGTCTAAGTATCGCCAAGTTACCTTGACCATAAGCCTAATAAACCACATCTAGTCATCTCAAGTAACATGGTCCACATGATCGCTGGTTGCATAAGGTAACCATAAAAAAAACTAGGAAAAGCAACAAATAATCGAGTTATGCCACATGTTAGCAACATTTTCATGTTGCACTTGTATATGGCAGCAACAGGGAAAATGTGTGTATGTAGCCGCCATAGCATCAGCAGCAACAGTAAAATTTATATTTCTAACAAACTGGCAGTTTGACGCGTATCAACCGAGGATATACGGTGGGGCAATCGATGATGGTATAGTAATCGGTTAAAAATATGAGACTGAAAGTCCAATCAACTAGAATTTTTACGGTCGTAACCAACAACATTGTAAAGGTTAAATTTGATACTTTCTCAGACCGACCAATATTAATATGGGACGAAATTCTAGTCTACATCATCGCTTGCCACAGGCAACGAACATAGAGTGTAAGAGTTTAAACGTGGTCGTACTTGCTGCTAAGACCAACATCATATTGACCGAATATATGAAGAAACCACAAAAGAAATAAGTTAAAGTTTGGTGCGCTATATCTTATCGGTGGTAAATATTATCCAACAATGAGAAGTAAACTATATAAGAAACTTTTCTAATTTTTAAAAAAAATTGTTCCGTGACAAACTTTTTTCGTACAGCATTGTAATGTAGTCACCAAAAAGTACTGTGGAATTTACAGCTTTGTATACAACATATATACATAGCGTCAGGTGTGTGATGCAAGGTAAAGCTTCTGATCGGTTTAACTTGGCAAACCCAGAGTGATCCTTGCCAATTGCACTTCAAGTCTACTCACAGAGCTCCGTATTCGTAGTACTACTGCGGACGGAGTACCTCCACGTGGTGACGCCTGGAAGCGTGCCTCTGACACCCGTCAGAGCACGACTAACTGTGAGAGGCGAAACCTAAAACCCAGGCACGTCTGCTCAGTGTGAGCGGTACTCTGGTCAGCGTCTGACCCAGAATGGGCGGCTGTAATAAAATCCAGGAAGAGAAAACTGCGACGCGGTGTGTAGGGCTTGCAACCCGCCACGAATTTTGAACTATTGCAATAAAAGAAGTAGGAAAATAATAAAACGGACCCCCCAAGATTTTGACGACCACCACAAACGAATTAAGAACCATGATTTAATAATATGCACCTGGAAGAATAGAAGGCTGACATAACCGCTTTACAGGAGTACCTCCACGTGCTGACGCCTGGAAACGTGCTCTTGACACCCGTCGGAGCACGACTAACTGTGAGAGGCGAAACCTAAAACCCAGGCACGTCGGCTCAGTGTGAGCGGTACTCTGGTCAGCGTCTGACCCAGAATGGGCGGCTGTAATAAAATCCAGGAGGAGAAAACTGCGACGCGGTGTGTAGGGCTTGCAACTCGCCACGAATTTTGAACTTTTGCAATAAAAGAAGTAGGAAAATAATAAAACGGACCCCCCAAGATTTTGACGACCACCACAAACGAATTAAGAACCATGATTTAATGATATGCACCTGGAATGTTAGAACATTGTATAGACCAGATGCCTCCATCCAGTTGGCGGAAGTCCTCGAAGAATACAAGGCTGACATAACCGCTTTACTGGAAATCCGGTGGACGGGACACGGTTGCTCGCGCATGAAGACGTGCGATATCTACTATAGCGGCCATGCGGACAAGCACGAGTCGGGATGTGGATTTGTGGTTGGCTAGAGATTGCGACACCTTGTCTCACGAGTCAACCCGGTGTGTGAACGAATAGCAACTATAAGAGTCAAAACAAAGTTTTTCCACATAACACTTATACGTGCCCATACTCCGACAGAAGAGAAAAGCGATCAGGACAAAGACGAGTTCTACGAGGGCCTAGAAAATGTATATGATGTAGCCCAAGCCATGACATCAAAATTGTACTAGGCGATTTTAATGCTAAAATAGGCAGGAAGACCGCATTTGAGCCTACCATCGAAAAATTCAGTCTGCTCACCGTAACGTCGAACAATGTCATCAAACTGATTGATTTTTCTGCGGCAAGAATTATGGTAGTTAGCAGCACTAGATTTGACTATAGAAATATTCATAAGCAATATGGTCATCTCCAGATCAATTGACAAGGAATCATATAGATCACGTAGTAGTCGATGGAAGGCATGCATCGAGTGTTTTGGATATACGAGGAATCAGGGGTGCGAACATTGACTCCGATCACTACCTTACCGCAGTAAAGGTACACACAAGGCTAAGGCGCAAGACGTACGTAACCAGGCACAACGAAAGCTGGGCATCGGTAAACTGTGGACCACAGAGGTAGCGGAAGCCTACTCAAACCACCTAACTTAACTGCTACGGAATGCTTCAACCCCTGATACTATTACCTCGCAGTTGCAATGCCATGAAAGAGACGGATGATGTATACGGGACGAAACTGCATCCAATGGCAAAACCATGTGTTATAAGGAGATGAAGAAGAGACAGGATGAGTGCACAAAGATGCTCCAAAGTAGAGGGGAAGCCCGAAAATTCTACATGAGAGTTTAGGCGAGAATATATGGAACATGGCGATGGCCCATCAGTGACAAACCCGGATAACGTTCTGAAGATAGGGAGAGAACATTTCACTAATCTACTGGATACGGACACTACTCTAGAAGACTCCGTACCAATCCAAGACGATGATATTAACTGTCCACCTCCGAGCCAAAACAAGATACGTGTGGCAATATCCCGCCTTAAAAATAACAAAACAGCTGGAGTTGATGGTCTCCCTGCTGAATTGTTTAAGGCTGGCGGGGAGGAGCTGATTATTATCATGCATTAGCTCATGAAGAACATCTTGCTGGAGGAGAGCATACCCGGGGATTGGAGTCTCAGTCTGTTGTGTCCCATATACAAGAAAGGAGAACGTAGTAGAGACCGGAAGGAGATCGTAGTGAGTGTAAGAACTACCATGGAATAAGCCAATTACCAATTGCGTACAAGGTCCTTTCGAGCATATTGTGTGAACGTCTAAAGCCAATTGTAGAAAAACTAAACGCACCTTATCAGTGCGGCTTTAGATCTGGTAAACCTACGACGAATCAAATATTCACTTTACGACAAACCTGGAAAAATCTCATGAAAAGCAGATCGACTACAAAGCTGCCTTTGACTCACCGATAAGGAATAACCTGTCTGAGTTTGGTAATCGTGCAGAGCTAATCCAACTTTCCAGATGTATCTTGGAAACCACCAAATCCTCGGTTTAGATTGGTAAAAATCAGTCTGAACCATTCAACAAGGAAAAAGGTCTCAGGCAGTGTGATAGCTTGTCCTGTACACTATTTAATATGGTTATGGAGAAGGTGATAAGAAAGGCTGATGTCAACATGTCGGACTATATATTCCACAAGAGCCACATGCCAATAGCCTATGCCGATGATATAGACATCATTGGCCGAAATCTGTGGGATGTTACTGCAGTTTTCTCATCACTAGAAAAGGAGTCAGCAAAACTGGGTTTAGCGGTCAACGAGGACAAAACAAAAAATAATGATTTTGGCGAAAAAAGAGTCCCCTCGATAGGGACACACCGTGAACGTTGAAAATTATTATTTTGTGGTAGTAGATGAGTTTACCTACCTCGGCGAGTAACCTACTATCTGTGTCATGGGTGAGTTTCGCTATCGGATGAACCTTAAACTGTATGAGCTTTACCACAACATCCAAACATCGTTGGAAGGGCCATGTGGTAGGCGACGTGCCCCCATCTGATAGGACTAACTGGAGAATACACGCAGAAGACCGAAGCATGTAGAACTATTTAATACTCCAGGCTTCAAATTTATGAACCACGTTCGTGAGTTGTAATGGGCCACTAAAGTAAGTAAGTAAGTATACAGTTTGCACTTTAAACGACTTTAAGACAATTTGTTCACTTAATGTATTATTCCCCAAAAACAAAAATTTCAGCTGACAACACTACTTTCATCCCACTTTACATTACAGTATAATTCCTACTGCAACACATCATCGTCACATTTGCTCAACGCTTATGAACACAGGTTGCCGTTGTTTTCTTTATTGATAGAATTATGACCAAAATTTGCTAAAGGGTAATTTACGCTCGACAAGTTTTCTAATAAATTTCTAACTGCAGCGCAAAGAAAGAGAAAATCCAACAACGATGTTTAAAATGATTTATAGGAATTGCTTAAATTACCATTAAAGCCATTTATAATTTCAATGTGAAATATTATCTGTAATATGAGACTTGTGATAATGCTAAAGTAAATTGCACAGAACTTACGTTGCTTACAAATAGTAATTTTAATATATTCCAATGTATGATATTGCTATATATGTTGCATAGAATTTTGTTAGATATCATTATGATGGAATGCTTTTAATAGGAGACCAAAAAGGAAACGAAATGCCAAAAAGGCAAATGAGCAATTGTGAAATCCATTTGGAATAGTAGGGCTATCTCTTCAGATATTTGCGGTATTTTAATTAATAACGTAATTGGGCAGTAGTTGTTATTTGCAGCGAAAAGAAGTGTGTGTTTTCTTCTGCGACACCCTCAGAATGGTTGTAGAAGATAATTATTTGAACAGATACCGACATATGCAATAATAATTCTTTATCCTGTTTTGTGCAAATATTCTATAATTTCGCTATTTTCTCAATTTTATGCTATTGTAGTAACACTGCCAAATACATCTTTTGACTTTTGTACAACAACGTTTTTTTGCTTTGAAAAACTGGATTCTAACTCCCAAAAATATACCACTTTCACAACAACCTATTTAATGATTTGTGAGAACAAAAATTGAAGCGGCAGTTATGCCTCCCAGCTAAATGAATTATTGCATCCGAAAGATTCGAACACCACCAGAACGCACTGAACGAACACTTGTTATCGTTCCCCTGCGCAGCAAAGTCAATAAAACATAAATTGAACACAAATAAAATAAAAAGAATTTTCATTCCTATGCCCCGTCTTCAAAAAGAAAAGAAAATTATGAAAATCCAAACGCATTCGGAAAAGAGGAACATGGATAAACACGCAAGTAGGACGCATGTGCGAGCTGTGCAACACAGCAAATGAGACAATGTACACGCATGAGGCATGTGAGCAGAAAAACCAACATCCGTTTATGAACATCATCTGACTGCATGGGGCAACGTAGGATTTGGTAGGAGCGGGCGGTAGGCGCATACGAGTTAGTCAAGCTAACGATGTTACGGCAAAGTTAAAATGTGGACATAAGATCAAGAGGGTTTACAAATCTCAATTGGTGGCGCAAAGGAGGATGGTGTAAGCAAAAAAAGGAAACTGTGACTGAAACTTGAAGTTACTCATTGAAGCATTAAATCAGTGTAACGTTGCACCATTGCAATGATGAATCACTGAATCATTAACACTTTGATCCATTGAATGATTGCATCATTAACACTTTGATACTCAATGGGTCATAGTGTTAATGATGCACTGACTAAATCATTGAATCAATTAATCATTAAATCATTAAATCATTAAATCATTAAATCATTAAATCATTAAATCATTAAATCATTAAATCATTAAATCATTAAATCATTAAATCATTAAATCATTAAATCATTAAATCATTAAATCATTAAATCATTAAATCAATAAATCATTAAATCATTAAATCATTAAATCATTAAATCATTAAATCATTAAATCATTAAATCATTAAATCATTAAATCATTAAATCATTAAATCATTAAATCATTAAATCATTTAATCATTAAATCATTAAATCATGAAATCATTACATCACTTTATCAATTAATCAATTATTTAATTATTCAATTATTCAATTATTCAATTATTCAATTATACAATTATTCAATTATTCAATTATTCAATTATTCAATTATTCAATTATTCAATTATTCAATTATTCAATTATTCAATTATTCAATTATTCAATTATTCAATTATTCAATTATTCAATTATTCAATTATTCAATTATTCAATTATTCAATTATTCAATTATTCAATTATTCAATTATTCAATTATTCAATTATTCAATTATTCAATTATTCAATTATTCAATTATTCAATTATTCAATTATTCAATTATTCAATTATTCAATTATTCAATTATTCAATTATTCAATTATTCAATTATTCAATTATTCAATTATTCAATTATTCAATTATTCAATTATTCAATTATTCAATTATTCAATTATTCAATTATTCAATTATTCAATTATTCAATTATTCAATTATTCAATTATTCAATTATTCAATTATTCAATTATTCAATTATTCAATTATTCAATTATTCAATTATTCAATTATTCAATTATTCAATTATTCAATTATTCAATTATTCAATTATTCAATTATTCAATTATTCAATTATTCAATTATTCAATTATTCAATTATTCAATTATTCAATTATTCAATTATTCAATTATTCAATTATTCAATTATTCAATTATTCAATTATTCAATTATTCAATTATTCAATTATTCAATTATTCAATTATTCAATTATTCAATTATTCAATTATTCAATTATTCAATTATTCAATTATTCAATTATTCAATTATTCAATTATTCAATTATTCAATTATTCAATTATTCAATTATTCAATTATTCAATTATTCAATTATTCAATTATTCAATTATTCAATTATTCAATTATTCAATTATTCAATTATTCAATTATTCAATTATTCAATTATTCAATTATTCAATTATTCAATTATTCAATTATTCAATTATTCAATTATTCAATTATTCAATTATTCAATTATTCAATTATTCAATTATTCAATTATTCAATTATTCAATTATTCAATTATTCAATTATTCAATTATTCAATTATTCAATTATTCAATTATTCAATTATTCAATTATTCAATTATTCAATTATTCAATTATTCAATTATTCAATTATTCAATTAATCAATAGGCGCCACAGTTTCATGTGATGTGAGCGGCCAACCAATCCCTCTAATTAACGTATCTCGCATACCACCCCTCGTATTACCGACACTCGCTTAAACCGTTTGTTCTTTGCCTATGTGGAACACACCGTCATTACACATGATGCCGCGAAGAAGAAAAGCGTCGTCTTGTAACACTTTGTCTACCACTGCATACGTATATAAACATTGTGGCATGAGATTGAATGAGGCATAAATACACACGTTGCACACATGACTTGAGCAGCCGCAGCAGGCCTCATTGTTGTTAGGCTGACCGACCGTCTGTCTGACTGCTGCCAATGAAACGGCCATCCAACCTGTGCCACCGCCATTGTCGTCATCATCATCGCGGTCATCCTTGCAACATTCTGCTGCAGAACCATGCAACATTAGGAGAAGTCATCGTGTTGCTTGTTCTACATGCTTTTATTTCTTCTTCTCCAGTTGTTCATTTCCTTGCCAGCTATTCCACTTTTTTTCGCCAAAGCACTGTTATAAAATCGTGTTTGTCAACATTTTTCCAAATGCCAACAACTGCTCATTTTTTGTTTGTTGTTTTTTTTTGTATTTTGGTTGACCATTTCCATAACGCTCTCATTGGTGGTGGCCTCTGGTGACTTGGGGCAGTCGGTGGTTGCGTTAATGTACCATAACATTGTTTCTTAATCTAAAACTTCTGATTTTGGTGGCGAAGATGCAAAAAAAAGAAACATTTCGGGTTTAAATTTAGAATTCCGCGACGAAAATGATTAAATGAATATGGAAAATATGCACAAAACTAATAACATGTGTGTTAATCTTCACCGGCAGCGCAAACTTTGGACAGATGTAAAAAATTGCGTTCATTATTGGCAAGTGTGCAATCATTTGTTTGGGGAACTGGTTTAGCCGCGGTACGTGTCAACGAAGTATATTTTTTAAAATACTAATGTTCCATGGCATTACTTTAATTTGTGTATGTAATATGAAAAATATGAATATCTTATCTTATTGTAGGTAGAGTTGGTTGACTTTAAACATAACAAAAGTAGTGTGTCACTGCAGGCAACAGATAATTGACTTGCAATTTGTGGTTGAAAAGCTAGGCATATGTATATTTCTGCTGATATATATTACAACAACTATAAAAGTGAATTCATAATTATTGGCCCTTATTGCGTAATAGAATATTTTCATTAATACATTACCAGATTAAGTAAATTTGTATAAGTTGTTGGCGACTTACCTAAAACAAAAGAAAACAAATTTATATTAGCATTAAATTAATTATATACCAATACTAATGAAAATATTACAATATTTAAATTTTTAAAATTATTAAAAAAAACTAAACAATTAAATAATAAAAAACCTGGGCAACGTTGTTCGTGATATTTTTTATCATGAATACAGGCAAATAGTAAGCGACGAACCTAATAGTGGGGTAGCCACCCGCCTTCAGTCCTTTACTGGCTATGAAAACACGAAAAAGAAACAGTAACAAACGGAACTCCCCAAATGTTGATGATCCCCCCAAACGTAATAAGGACCATGATTTAAGGATATGAACCTGGAACGTCCGGACTCTCTATAGAAATGGTGCCACTATCCGACTGGCGGATGTCCTCAAAAAATATAAGGCTAAAATCACCGCCATCCAGGGGATGAGATGGACCGGACAAGGAGGCTCGCGACGTAAAAATTGCGACATCTATTACAGCTGCCATGCCAAAAAGCACGAATTTGGAAGTGGAATTGTAGTTGGCGAGAGACTCAGATATTTTGTCTCGCGATTCAATCCTATTAGTGATCGATTAGCCACAATTCGCATCAAGGCGAAATATTTCTACATCACACTGATTTGTGCTCATGCCCAAAGGAAAATGAGACGATAAGATTAATGATGTATTTTACAAGCGCCCAGAGGAAACATATGACAGCTGCCCTGGCCATGACATTAAAATTGTTCTGGGAGACTTTAATACAACAAAGGAAGGGAAGATGTTCTTGGTCCATTGATCGGTAAATGCAGTCTGCATACCGACACGTCAGACAACGGGTTTAGGTTGGTTAGCTTTGCACCGGAAAGGAACATGGTAGTAATTGGAAACAGATTCCAGCACAAATATATCCACAAGGCAACTTGGCTAAACCCCAATCAGAACTCCAAAAATCAAATTCATCTTGTGGTAATTGATGGAAGGCATGCATATAGTGTCATGGACGTGCACGTGATCGGTGGTGCCAATATTGGCTTGGATCATTACTTGGTTGCAGCCAAGGTGCTACGACACAACGCCTTTACTTCTGATGTTCCCGATACACATTGGCATAATATTGCGTATTCCATGGCAACCGCCGGAACAATCGTGCTAGGATATGAAAAACGACGCTAAGACGAATCCTAGTACGATGAAGAATGTCGCATTGTGTCTGAGGAACAGGATGCTGCTTATAGGGTAACGTTAAAGCCAATTGTAACCCGTGCTGTTTGGGAACGACAGTAAAGCAGGCGTTACAACTATGTAAGCGAAAAAAACGACGAGGATATACAGCGATACAGGTGGGATAGAGGAAAGACCCGAACATTTTATCAGAAAGAAAAAAACAAAAGGCTATGAGATCCCCTCCTGTAAGGACAAGGATGGAAATCTGGTTACAGATACGCAGAGTGTGCTGCATATATGGAGAGAACACTTCCAGCAACTGCTGGTTCCGAAAGGCAGCGCACGTGAAGGTATTACGCCAATTCTCGACGACAGCTTAGATTGCCCACCCTCATGTCAAGCCGATGTAAAAAGAGCAATATCTCGGCTAAAAAGTAATAAAGTAGCCGGTGCCGACGGACTTCCGGCAGTGCTCTTCAAGTCCAGTGGCGAGGAGCTGATAACGGTTTGGCTTAACGAGTGCATGCCCGAAGATTGCTAAAAAAAAGTCCAAGTGTGTGTTCCAACTACCGCGGAAATTACTCGAAGCCATGGCTGAGTTTGGTTTTCCAGCGAAGTTGATACGACTTTGCGGAATGACGCTGACTGACACGAAGTCTTCAGTAAAGATTGGCAAGGACCTTACGGAGCCATTCTATACCTTAAACAAGGCGACGGCCTATCGTGTGACCTCTTAAACATAGTGATGGAGATGATAATGAGGAAAACTGCAGTAAACACGAGTGGCACGATATTCAACAACAGCCACATGCTACTCGCGTACGCTGCTGACGTAGACATCATCGATCGAAAACTGTGGAAGGAGTCAGCGAAAATGGGTCCTACGGTAAACGAGGACAAAACGAACGAAGTTTCAATGAACAAATAATCTACTCGTTTGGGAAACTGCATGAACGTTGACACCTATAATTTCGAGGTGGTAGATTATTTTATCTACATAGGCTCAGCAATCAATAAAACAATAAATGTCAGCCTCGAAATAAGGAGAAGAATTTTGCTTGCTAAGCAAGCGATTTAATGACAGAGCTCTCTCTCGACGAACAAAAATCCAGCTATACTAGAACCTGATTCTACCTGTCTTGATGTACGGTTCAGAATCATGGATTATGACACAAGCGGATGAATCTGTTCTGGCTGTATTTGAGAGAAAAATACTCCGTAAAATATATGGGCCCATCATCGTTAACGGAGAGTATTGAAGACGTATGAATCATGAGCTGTAAGAGCTGTACACTGACATTGACATGGAATAAGGTGCAGCGGTTGCATTGGCTGGGTCATGTTGTACGCAAAGACGAAAATGCTCCAGCTCGAAAAGTCTTCGACAATGAACTCGATGGACGGCGTAGAAGTGGTCAACCAAAACTCCGTTGGAAAGACCAGGTTACCGAGAACCTAGCAGAATTTGGTGTGACTAACTTGAGAAGAAGCGCAGAAGATCGAAGCGCTTATAATATTTTTCTAAGTTCTGCAAATAGGTTCATTTTGATAAAATTTCAGGACCCACTGGGCACATTGTATTGGGGGTACCAGAAAGCCTGGTCCGATTCTGCACAAATTATTTAGAATAAGGTTAATACTCAAAAATTACTTTGTTCAAAATTTAATCAAAATTAATCAATCTAATAGGGTGTTATAGTGTGATAAATTTTCAAGACAGAAGTCTGTTTTCGGTAAAGATTTGTGCAAGAACATCAATAATTAAAATGTTATGTTCTGCAAACTTTGGACAAAAATTTGGTTTAATAATCTGATATAATTTCAAGACCCACTGACCAGCGTCAAATGTCTCGCTATCTCCGCCAGAGACGACCGGCATTCTGGAACATTTTTCGAAGTGGTATAAACGTTCTCCAGGGATATAATTGCCGCTTTTACATATCAGTAACAAAATTTGCTCTACGGCTTTTCTAATGGCCGCTATTTCGGCCTGAGTTATGCTACAGTGGTAATTTCAACTGCTCGGAATAGATTTCACATCCCGCTCTTTCTCTTCATTTCGGTCCGTCCATGAAAATTAGAATGACATCTTCCCAAAGTGTAGAGTATTGTAATAGAGTAATCCGTGTCACACCTTCCATTAAGTCCAGAATTTTGGCATGACCATAGCCCAGTGCCTCCATGCTCTCGTGGCGTCTAAACACATTGCGGTGTTCGCTGCTACCTTCTTCTCCTCAATGTCTGGAGGTAACTAGATTAAGATCGTAAACTGTGCCTTAGTTGGAGTAGTTCTAAGTGCCGCAGTTATTGTGATAGCCACCAATCTCATAATGCATTCCAACCTTAATTGTTGGCTAGCCTTCTCCAGTGCCGGCCACCAACTTGTCGATCTGTAAAATTAGATTGGTTTAATAACAAAGTCATTAAACCAGATTACATTTTTGGGGCTAAGTCCCCAGTTGAGGACGATTTCCCTTATGCGGCAGTATAGAGCCGCTACCGCAGGTCCTGACCTAAGTTTTCAGATTCCAATTTTGTTAATTGTTCGACTAAATTAATATTTTTGAAATTGGGATCATTAACACCGGTATATTTTTAAAAGGATCAGTAAAGATTTACTCGAATTTTTGTATTTATTATAACTCTGGAGATCATGTTAATATGTTCTTGTGATTTCATTTACCTTTACACATCACGAATGAAGTATGGAATAACTTGTCGACTTATTGTGAATTAACACGCTTCTATTTTTAGACTAACACAGCGAGTCATACATTTTAAAGACGAATATGAACGTCTGATGTTTGAGAAGCTTTTATTAGACTTTTACTGCGAAGTTGCTGCTGACTAAGACAGGAATCGAACCGAGGTCTCTCGCTTGATAGTCATGTAATTGTGATGGCAATGCTGGTCTGCAAAACTAAGATAAATTCTATTAAAAGCTCTTTTGGCAGATTTTCTATAAACCTATTGACTTGCTCTTATTTCTCATTAATATTTCTTATGAAACATTTCTAAGGGCAAAAGTCAACTGTTTACGTCATTCTCTCTCTCACAACGAACAATGGTGCTTTCCATTTGAATACTCCACCAGAGCTTCTCATTCCACACATATCCTACTCAAAAACAAAACTATTGCCAGCAACATTATGAAATGACCACAGCCCACCATATGATGGATGGTCCATACAATCCTCCTCGCGAACCTGGATGTCAAGTCTAACCTTAGCGGAACCATCGGATACACACCTCAATAGATAACACATATTTGGCTTGTTAGCTAACGGTTATACCTTTATTAGCGTGTTCCCATACCCACCTGTACAAGACAAACCAACGGATTGGCACAGAATGGCCCACGAGTGGATACCGAGCCATACCACAAATACCACATTCATTCATAAAACAATGTATAGAAATAATTCGCATAATAAAGAACAATAAAACGAAATTCCAGCTGAAATATTGCGTGTAACTTATGCCAATTTTCATTTATTATTTTTCCGCACTCTCAGTCTATACTCAACATCTACTTATATATCCATCCATATTAACAATATTAAAGATAAACCACAATAATTTATGCCATAATCAAGGCAACAATAAACATGAGGTTTATACGCTGCATACAACGAACGTCCCGAGAGCATCGTCATCATCATCGTTGTAATCATCATCACCACCACCACCGCCTTCGCCTCATCACCATTCCAGACATTTTGGGCTGCCTGCATTCGAACACAGTTGGCTTCTCAGGTGTAACCTTAAAGGTGAAGTACAATCGGCCATAATGTGAATACAGACAGGTTAATACCAAACACGTACGACCAGACAGTGGTACCTCTACATTTTCGTACGTATGTATGCCGTAGTGAAGATACTACATTTTAACACCTTTTGACAAAACGTACAACCGATAACACCAATGTCAGTACCACTGCCAGTGTGCCAATGCCATAAGTAATGTCGGGAGACTCATTCGCACTCGTATTTACCGTGGAGATTCTTTTCACGCAGCGTATCAAATGTGGTACATAGCCGAGCGTGAGGTGGTTGGCGGTGGCATATAAGGATGGCGGCGAGAAGTTGCAAGTAGCCCTAAGGTGTTTATAAAAAGGTTATAAAAGTTAAAATAACATGCAACGACTGCGTTGATATCAGCATCAGTTACACCAAATCATACAGCAATAAAACTGTATGAATAGAGAAAATTCCCATTTGGGGAGGCGAAAAGAAGGGCAATGATCATAAACGAATTTAATGTGTGAAGTTTTATAAAAATTCAGAAAAGTCAATAGGAAGTTGGTGCATAACTGTTGTAATGGTCGTTGGTAGTTTTCAAATGTAAGATACTGTTCTGGATACTGTTCTTAACCAATGTTGGTCGGCATTAATTAAATTTGTAGCCTAAGTAGTTGTTGGTGGATGGAGAGTGGCAAGGGTTTCGTCTTAGATCCTTTTTCTGAATGTAGACATTTTAAAAATTTTATAATGTTATATCCGATATAGCAATATTGCCGACTATTAGAGCATATCATTTTGCTAAAACTTATTTCAATCAAACATTGCCTTGAACTTGAATTTACATTAACATTTGTTTATTAATTCAACATGATTTGCCTTTGTGAAAGATACATTTTTATATCCTTCACTATGCGCACGTACACAGAAAAAAATTACGACAAATGAATTGTCATATTAAATACCATTTCGTTAATACAATTAAATATTTAATTAAAAAGGCGCCAACAATCGAAATTGTAAAAACAATAAATAGTGTTGTCACATTTACAATTTTTGTATTTTTGTTGAATTTTAACTGTGGTAGAAAATTTTTACATATGACAATTTACAACCACTCTCAAATGGAAAAATTGTTATAAATCAAAATTGAATGCTAACAATTTTATTTAATTACTTAACAACAATTGTGTTTTTTTTCTGTGTACGGAGTGAAGGGTATATTATTCTGGTTTTGTCATTTGTAACGCCCATAAGGAGGCGTGGTAAGTATGACAATCGCCATTAATATTATAAATGTGAAATCTGTCTGTTTGTTTGTTAGTGATCTATACAGAAATTACCGAAGGCTATATATTTTTTAATTTTTTGAACTTATGGGAGGAGTGGGCGTGTCAAAACTTTTTTTTGGGATAGGGAGATAAAATTTGATACACAATATGAATATACAGACGACATTTAAATTTTGGATTAGTATGCGGAGTGGGGCGTGGCAAAATTGTATTTTAGACCTAGACATATACAATTTGGCATACAGATAGCACTTGACAATACGAGTATGAATATGCAGACGACATTTAAATTTTAGATCAGTAGTCGGAGTGGGGCGTGGCAATACTGTATTTTAGCCCTAGACATGTACAATTTGGCACACAGATAGCACTCGACAATACGAATATGAATATGCAGACGACATTTAAATGTTTGATCAGTGGGCGGAGTGGGCGTGCCAAAACTGTATTTTAGCCCTAGAGAGACACCATTTGATATCCATATTGTACTCGAAAACAGGAATATGAATATGCAGACGAAATTTTAATCGTTGACTCAATTGGCGGGATGGGCGTGGCAAAACTCTTTTTTAGAGCTATAGAGGTACAATATGATACCCACATAGTACTTGACAACACGAATATGAATATGCAAACAAAATTTTAATTTTGGAGCAAAATCTGACAAAAACTACTTCCACCTCCCATACAAACTTCCCTTTGTTGGGGTTGTCGGTCTGTTTATCCCTGCGTTTACAACTTTAATTTAAGAGCTATCGAGCTGAAATTTGATATACAAGCGGAGGTTAAGTTATAAGATGAGCAAATTCGGACAAAAAACTGTGGTGGTGCGATTTCGTCATCTATGCTGCCTTCGGGAACGAATAGTGATCGAAAGTGTTCCCTCCATATTTGGAGCACACTCTGAATGTCAGTGACTAGATTTCCATCTCCGCCCTTACAGGTGGGTATCCCTTGTCAACAATCTTTGCTTCTTACCATTTGGTAGAACTTCCGGGCTTTACCTCTATCCCTGTAATTTTCGATATCCAGTTTCTTTTTTCTTCCATAGACTCTTTTTCCGCTTAGAGGGGCGTATCATCTTCCTCCTCTTCTCATTATAACGCTCCGTCACTGCACGTGTTGCCATTAGTTTTGCGCTGTATGGAGCATCCTTTTCTTCAGACATTTTGGCGACATTCCTCATCATACCAGGGCTTGTTTGAGCGTGGTTTTTCATAACCTAGTACGGTCGTGGCGGCAGTTTCGCAATATGCAGCCATTGGATGTCAGGAACATCAGAATTAGGGGGGTTAGAGTAGGCATTGGCTATCGCGGTGGTATGCAGCTTTGTGATTTATAGCATCCCTTGCGTTTGGTTACGACCGTTTTTAAAAAACTTAAAAACTTAATTTCCCTTTACACCCCATGAATGAGGTATGGGATAGCTTCTCGCGTTGTTGTGAATTAACACGCTTTCTATTTTAGATTCACAACTACGGCACCTTCTTTTTATCGAAGATTGCGAACGTCACTGTTTGAGAAACTTTTACTAGACATGCCGATTGACTGGACACTTATACTGCGACGTTGCTGTCGACAACATCGAGGGCGACGATAATGATTGAAAAATGTAGATGACTGGAAGCGGGAATCTATCCCGGGATCTCCCGCATCTGCCAGTTGGATAAAGGCACCTTTTCTGTAGAAAGTTCGAACATTCATATCCGTGCATATCCGTAAATCATGGCCCTTATAAAGTTTGCGGGGGTCGTCAACATTTGGGATGGGGTTATTGTTTTTTTCTTCGTGTTTCCATGTTAGTGGTTTATTAGGCCACCGCTCCCGGTCCAGGTTTCTTGGGGCTGCAAAAGCCACTAATATAGCCGTTGTGTTGAGCTTCAGTAACATCTGTTACCTACTTACTAGACGCATCGGTGGTAGCATGCCATTGGGTTAATCAACATTGCTCCTTCTCATATTTGCTACCCCAGAATGTTCAATGGCATTGCCCGGGGAATAGGTGATATCTCCGAAGTTGAGAGAAAGAGACGTTATGGTTATTCCCAGGTGAATAACAATCAAAATACTCAAATTAGAAATCTGGATGCGGGAGGCCCTTTTTTGCGGTACAAAGTTTAATAACATATAGTTGTAGTGCGAATGTTGGCTTTAAAGTTATCCATCGTTGCTGTTTTATCAGCATAGACCTAGTACCCTCTCAAAAAGTAGTCCAAAGGTTTCAAATCACAAAAACGAGGTCTATTTCTTGAGATAATTCAATCACCACGTGTATATAACTTGACTTCAAAATTACCCATAATCCCTGACGCGTAAACTCCACACCCCATATGTTAACTATGTATGTCTCCTTTACGATATATATTCAACACAATTTATAGAAATAATTCTGCATTCGTTCTTCTCTTCGACAATTTGGAATTCCACTCGGCTACGTTCGATACCCAATAAATCTCGTTCATGACTTTGGCCATGAAAATCTCTCAACACAGTTGATTATCCAAAGTTAAAGTTACCATCCCAACAGATGAACAATTCCATTCTAGATCCAGTTCTTCTGCCAAATACTCACATTATTGCGGTTACCATTTTGTCTTTGTTCGTAATGCCATAAGTTAATCAATAAAAATTCTCCCATAATTATTATGGCCTAAAAAGCCAAAATGGTCATGATGCGGATGATACTTTGGAGAAGAGTAAATGAAAAATATCATTTGATTGCCGATTTGTTAAACAGAAAAAAAACAAAAAAATTAACAAAAACAATACAATGATATGGATTTCTTTGGGTTTAGACTTAAAACTGGACACGAATTCGTGAAGAACTGCATTTCGTTGCTGGTTCATTTATGAGAAACAATTAAAATATTTCGAAGATTCTACTTTTGTGATGCTACGTTAAGGCTTAAGCATTTCCACGTTGGTGGCGCCGTACATGTTGTGAGCTCTATAGGTTTTTGTCCTTGGCTCATTTCGCATCATTTCCTAGTGCCATCAATGGAAACAAAGTAAAGTTTAATATCATCCCAAGCAAAACTAGTTGAATAGAAGAGACTACTTTGGCAGTCATTGGCGATTAAAATTCTTGTCATTTCATAATACTTTTAGGGGCAGACATGAGAATATTATTATACATTTTGTGGTATTATAGAGATAAAAATAACTTTAAGTATATCATCGATTGCAAAATTTATGGAATTGATATGTGATGTGGTCGTATTTTGTTTTTTTGTGGCTTTAACTGGGTAACTATAATTTTGTGTGAATGTTACTGCAGATGGATTGTAGTATTCCTATGAGCGATAAATTAATGCACTGCATATTTACTGTACATAGGAGTAAGGAAAGAAATTGTTTAACTCGCAATAGTTATTAATATTTAGAGACACATATTCAAATATCAGCTTTGAGATAAATACTAGTAAAATAATTCTTTAGCCCCCAAAAAGGGGAAGTTGTAATGGGTAGTGGCAACAATTTTAGTCCGATATTGCATATCTTGGAACTTAACATTCGCTTAGATAATAGGATAGGTGATAAACTAACGGACATCTTTAAATCGGCTCAGAAATCGGCGCTAAAATTTAGAACTCTGAATGTTTCGTTTAACAACATTATATATTATATTTTACTAAAATCCACAAACTGCAAAAATGTAATGAATGACTTTAAATGCCAACAACCATGTACAAATTTATCGCATATAATTATCACCACTCAACATATCTTGTTTTAATTGCAAAAATGTAAAATATGTAAACTTTAAGAACAGCATTTAAACTGAGCTATGTTTACAAACGCTTGCTCCTTTTAGCAATTGAATTAATGAATGACGAAGAATTACAGACAATAACAAGGTGCTAATATATAAAAGGCATATTTAAATATCAACTACGACAACAATTTGTATTTAATTATAAAATATAAAAAAAAAATGCTCTCAAAATAAGCACAACATCCCAGTTTCCCCCACAAACCTACAATTATAGATACAATTACAATATCACTTTCAAGCGGACCTCCAAACATGTCCTTCACTTTAACACCATATTTGACACGAAGATGTAATTAATATGTGTCACCAATGGATACATGAAATAGCGCCTCTTACTAGTTATAAATAGAAAATGAATTATTTATAATTAAACACAGACACACAAACACGATTTATCTTCTTTCCATTCTCTATGGCGACAGGCTAGTTAGGACGACCATTTGGGTTCTTGGAGTTACCTTGAAAACAAGATTCCACAAATTTGATATTGTCGTGTCTGCAAAATGTTGACCACAAAAACCACATGGCCAAGAAATTAAAAGATGGTACTCGCATGGTTAAATTTACATTTAAATAAAAGAACGGCGTTACATAAAATTAATTAAAGTAACACATCAATGGATGTGTGTGCATGGATGTGTACTACATACAAAGCTGCGCTTGTATGTAGTATGTTTTGTATATTCTTAAGGTTGCTTTTTGTAATTTTATTAACTACAACAGATTCTTGTTAAGGGACAACATCAACTTTTATCATTAGGGGATTTCAATGGCTTAGTGGGAATGGCGCCTCAACGAAGGTTGACAAATTCTAACAATTGAAGAATAGAATATTGTAAGAGATCAAATTATCAGATTTAATTATAAATAATGGTAAAATATCAATTTAATACAAAACTACTTTTGTGAAATCTTCTTTGAGAATCTTTATATATAACTGACTGACTGAATAAATAACTCACTAATCACTGCTCAGACCAAATGGGTTAAGTTAGAATCGTAAAAATGTGGATGAAGTTACTCCTTATACATAGAGGAGGCTCGTAAAAAGAAGTTATTTTTTAATGAGTTTAAAAGGGATACAACTAAGATATAAATGAAGTATATTGAGTGGTAAGAATAAATTTTTTTAATCGGGTACTTTACCTAGAACAAAAGTCTGATCACAAAAATTGGGGTCTACATTCATTTTATGAAGTAATGGTGAGATAGTAAGGCATTTTTTGAAATTCGTACTTTTGAGAACAAAAAGAAATAAAAGCAGAGTGCCATTGTCCAGTTCAAAAGGCAAAACGATGATAGAAATTGGTATGCCCAGAAAGGCAATGAGACTGAGACTTTGCTCAGAGGTGGAAAGTTACTGATTGTTACTCAGTTGGGAGTGACCAGAAGCGATTCCTTTGTGGCACTGTCCAAGCAGCTAACTACTTCCGGTCTTCCCCAGGCAATGACTTTAAAGCAACCGTTTAGAAGTTAGCTAGAGTTAGAAGGCGAAATGTAGAGTAAACTAATCGGCATGCTACCACCGATGCGTCTTAGGAATTAGGTAACAGAAGTTACTAAAGCTCAACACAGGCTCTCTTTGTGGCTTTGGCAGCCCCAAGAAACTAGGATCGGGCGCGGTGGTCTAATAAGCCACTCTCCTTAAACAAAATTCAGTCTACACAACAACACCTTCGATAACGGATTCAGACTGGAAAGTTTCGCGTCGGCAAGAAATATGGTTGTGAGTGGAACCAGATTCCCGCATAAAGATGTCCACAAGGCAACCTGAATTTCTCCCGATCAAAATACAAGAAATCAGATTGATCACGTGGTAATTGATGGAAGGCATGTCTCAAGCGTTATGGACGTGCGTGTGATGCGCGGTGCAAATATTGACTCGGATCACCACCTAGTTGCAGCCAAGGTACGCACACGATTAAGTAGTGCTAAAAAAAATCGTAATTAAACGCAAAGGAAGCTAGACATCACAAAGCTGCATACCACTGAGGTAACCAATGCCTACTCCAACCAACTCTCTCAATTACTCCAAACAAACCCCCCTAGTTCTGATGTCCCCGGCACACAGTGGCAGCATATGTCGAATTCTACGACCACTGCCGCAACGACCTTACTGGGTTCTAGTACAATCTCTAGTATGATTCAGAATGTCGCGAAATGTCTCAAGTAAAGGATGTTGCATACAGGGCAAAACTGCAGACAATGGCAACGCATGCAGCGACGGAGGGTTATAATGAGAAGAGGAAGGAGAAAACATGCCTCTTTAGGCGGAAAGGGATAGAGTAGACTGTAGAGTAGACTGTCCACCACCGAGTCAAAAAGAGATCAGCACGGCTTAAAAATTAAAAAGCAGAGCCGACTGCGATAAGCTGGCAACGTTCAGACACCAGCTCATAAATACGATTTATCTCTAGGAATGCCTGCCCAACGTTAGTAATCTGAGTGTTTTTTTCTTGCTTAAGAAAGGCGATCCAAGTGTGTGTACATAATATCGCGGGATCAATATTTTACCCATCACATGCAAGGTCCTGCGTGATTGGACCTTATAAGTGTAGCTTTAGATCTAGTAACTTCACGACCCTCCAGATATTCATACTACGACAAATCCTGGATAAGACCCAAGAAACGCAGATAGACATCTACCGTCAGTTTATCTACTACAAAGCTGCATTCGGCAGTTCAATACGACAGACACAGTTTGATGCTATGGCTGAGTTTGGTATCCCCTGAAACGACTTTGATGGCCTTGACTGACACAAAGTCTTCAGTGAAAATAGGCACAAATCTAACAGCGCCAATTTCTACAAGCGATTTCATAAAAAGCAATAGTCTGTCCTGCGATCTCTTTGACATCATAATGATCATGCATAAGGCATCAGTAAACACGACTGGCACCATCCTTAACAAAATCCACATGCTGCTCCCGTATGCCGAAGATGATAGCTATATCGGCCGAGGACTTCGGGACTTCGTGCAGTCGGCAGAAGTAGGTCTTGTGATTATTGATGACAAAACCAAGTTATTTATTTTAACAAACAAAGAGTATACACGTTTGGGCCGCTGCTTGTACGTTGACAACTATAAGTTTGAAGTGGTAGATGATTTGTCTACATCGGCTCCGCCAAAAAAACAAAAATAATAATGTCAGCCTGCAAATCAAGAGACGAGTAATGATCGCAAACAGTTGCTACTATGCGCTGAGAAAGCTTTTTAATGACAAAGCCCTCTATCGATGAACGAAAATCCTCCTCTACCAGACATTGATCCAACCTGTCTTGCTCTACAGCGTAGAACCCTGGGTAATGACGCAGGGGAATCAATCAATTCTAGGAGGTTACGAGAGAAAAATACTTCGCAAAATATTTGGACCCATCATCGTTAACGGCGAGTACCGTCGTCGAATGAATCATGAGCTGTACAACAACATCGACGTAGTCAAGCGCGTTCATATAGACCGAATGGGCTGGCTTGGGCACGTTATACGAATGGACGAGAATGCTTCGGCTCGAAAAGTCTTCGGCAATAAACACGATGGGCGCCGCAGGAATGTGTACCCAAATCTTCGTTGGATGGACCAGGTGAAAGAGCTGTTATCTAAGCTTGGTGTGTGACGGAATGCTTTACTACGTGCGGCGACAAATAGATAAATTTCTGTTATTGCTGCCATTAAAGAAAAAGAAGAATTTATATTTTATGTCGAATTATAGCCAATGTAAGAAAAAATACAATAAAAGTAGTTTTTGTACTAAAAATTACTTTTAATGCACCAAAACGCATTTTTGTTATATCAAAACATTTGTATCCAAAATTACTATTTTATAGCAAAAATTACTTTTATTGTATTTCAATGTACTTTATTGTATAAGTGCCAATAGTGATATAATGGTTAAAACACGCGAATATCGCGCGGGTGTCATGGGTTCGATTCCTGCCACAGCCAACTACATGCCTTTGGTCGTCGGCCTCATCGATGTTGTTGACAGCAAATTCTAAGTAGCCAATCGATGTACTTTTATAGTACCCAAAAATTACTTTATTTGCAAAGTTGTTTTGTTGTAGCAAAATGCATTTTTGTTTTATTAAAAACTAATTTTATTGTATCAAAAAGTACTTGTATTCTTTTTAAAAGCGACTGTCGTCCGGCTGACCTAGGCTCAGTTCACGCTACAGCCATGAACATTTCTTTGATCGTTTTAGTAACAGCTAGGATGTGTCCATGGTTCCTACCTAGGTTAATGCAATTGTTGCGGAGTTGACAATCATTGGGAATTGTAGTAGGAACGATTTCGTTGATCTTTGGCTCCAAGGATGTTGTCCACGGCAACTTCCGTTTGGTAGATTCAATTGGCTTAAAGAGTTTTCCAAATAGCTTAAATTAGGATACATCGTTAAACTGTAGGTGCCGTTGTGTTAGTCTAAAATGCGAGAAGCTCTGTCATATCTCAGTCAGTGGTTGTAAAGGGAAAATATAATTTACCACATTTCCCATTAATTGTACCAAAATACTTCATATGAATATGTATCCATTCATAAATATAAATATTACAAAAATTACCATGACGAAAAACAAAATCCCTGCATGTCCTACATATCGTAATGAAGTTTCGATGTTACATCATTCCATAGGAAATACATTCTCGCTCTTCTTATGCCTCAATATTTGTAATAACGTCAACGTTGTCATTGCTTCCCCAGCAATATCGGATACCTTCCCGTCATAGGCAATTAGTCATTGTACATTTTATTAATACACCTTGACTTGGTTTGTTATTGTCCAGTCATTTGTCTAATTCGTATTTCCCCCGAAGGTTTATACTATCTACATATCGAGTACACGTCCTAACATATGCTGATCACACTTAATATGGTCAATTTGCTTGATGATGTTCGTTGTTTGTTGTCGACTATATTTTTTTGTTGTTCTGTGTTATCTTGTTGTTGCTGGTGATTTCCTGCAACACCAATTTGTTTGCCCTTTATGTTGGTTGCATCTGTTGGCGATACATTTCGTGTGTAGTTTTGCTTAATTGGGTTTGAAATACAAATAACTTTGATAGCCCAACAACAGCAACAACAACAACAGCATCAGTATCTTTTGGCCAGTTTGCGCATGTGGCAGTGGCATTGCCCAGGGATGCTGTTGCCTCGGGCGAAATGGAATGTGCGCTTAGCATCGTTGTTGACCAAACACTAGTAGCATTAAATGCAATAAAATCGACAACAAAAACAAAAACAACAACAGTAGCGCGAGGACGACAGCAATAACAATATTAGCATTAGCAATTTTTGTATAAACAACAATATAAACAGCAATACCAACAGCAACAGCATCGGCCGCAGCAGCAACATTAGCATCTACTAATATTATGCAAGAATGTTTTGCAAATTGTAATGACACTTCCTTATAGAGAACAAGACAGCGATGCGCTCAGTGTGCATTTGTGCACACTTGGTAATATGTATTTATTTTTGTGCAGTGTATAAATATTCAAAAGAATCTAGAAGAATTTTCCTATTTCCCCAACGTGGATCACATAGCATGTGATCGCTGCTCGTTGCGATGCAGTATGCTGCAGTAAGCTGCTGATGTGTTATAAAAACATAAATTCCACCAGAAGTGCAACCAGGATTTGTTTATTAATGCTCATAGAGTGACTTCAAATCGAAATTGCTCATAGAGAATTGCAGCTGTACGTGTAAAAGTGTTCATAATTCTAACTAAGACATTTTAATACATCTCATCAGATCTTATAGTGTTGCATGTATGCAAAAGTACTTTCAACTTAATTTATAGACTTTACAAAGTCAATGAATATGACTGTCCGTGTTCATATGGATTTGTACACGCGATTAGTATGCTGGTCATTTCATGTTTCATACATCTTTTACCACATATCAATCATACGTAGTATTAATTGATGAGCGTAGTTGTTGTAACGGAAATCCTGAGAGTAGTTGCAATGTAGTAGCAATGCTTATGTTGTTGATGTTACATACAATATTCTAGTTTTGTTTTGTTTTTTATATTCTTGTTCAATTGCAATCTTCGTCAAATGTTAATTTTCAACTACTTTCGATCCTTCATCGCCTATGGGCTTGTCATAATGTACCATGAACATTTTCTTGATTTAATAACTCAGACTATTCTTAACACTTGTCAATTTGCGATGATATATTACGGGTACATCAGATGCGCCGAAATATATATTACATGTGTACTCAAACCGCAAGAACAGAGACGAGAAAGACAATAAATCGAAACTAGAAGGGCTCTGGACGAAAACTTTGTTTCTGAGAAAAACTCACAGTGATTTTTAATGCCACCCATTTCGATTATCAAACTTTAAACACAAAAACTAAAGCATCGTGCAGTTATTGTTGGGTTGTTGCTATTTACTCTTCTACAACATGCAACAAGCCACACCACCGACCGCAGCACCACTCCGCCGGCACAACCATAACAACGGCGAGCGATGGATGATGAAGTGTTTTATGGCTGATTTATAAATCACTTTTGATTTTTGTCTGGGGTTCATTCATCCGTACAGAGAGTCGATTCCCTATCTGTCTGTCCGTCCGTCCGTTAGTCTGTCTATCTAGGCTTCAACATCGAAGCCACCACCACCAGAGAAGTTGCCAGACGTAGACGATCAGACTATAGTTTCATTTATCAATATTATGTACATAAATATTTTCTTTAGATTCTGTAATATCGTTTTTTATTTTGTATATCTTTCTCTTTTTGTTCGTAAAGCGGCATTTTAAAAAAGAGCAACCAACTTATGATCACATATTGTTGTAATAAATTCAATAAATTTAACTAGAGACCAACGTCATCGCTTTTGTTCGAATTAGTTATTGTTGTGTTAAAACCCATAATTTTCATATTAGCAACAGATCCCCAGACTATTTTTCATCATAATTCAGTTAAGCGCTGCCATGGTGGACTCTCTTATGACGGCCGACAACAAGTATCAAAATGTTGGCGGTGCCAAAGATGAAATATCTCCTGCAGATGGGTTTATTGATGACTATAATTGAAAAAATTAATGGTAACAAATATTTTATTGATTGCTCTAAATGAAATTGAAAGTTGAAGGCTGGTGGCTGGCGCAGATAGGCTTTGTGCAAAATCAAGTTTGTGTTTGCGAAGTTTTTTTATGTGTGGCGAGAGGTATTTGGGGTAATAGCGCTTAATGGATTTTAACATATGCATGTGCACATATGTAAGTGAACGGATGTCTTTTATAAATTTTGTGTAATTGAAAGTTAGTGCTATTCATGGAGAAAGTAATGAAATTGAACTATTAGGTAAAGTTTCAAAAATCACATAAAGACGGCGCGAAGGAAGTCAAGTCTTAAATAAAACTTTTATATGTAAGTAGTGGACTCGGCAAGGCTTCGCTATTGTATACTTGACAAATAATTATAATATGTTTGGCTTGCTTAGTAAAAGAACTAAGTTCAAGCGTCGATTTTGCTCGCTCTGTAAACAATTCGTTACCCCAAGTTACTTCTTAACCTGATCAAAAAATCCGTCTGCAAATTCATATATATAGTGCCAAGTACTATCTGTACACCAATATTACCTTATATAGTCCTAAAACCCCTTTTCCGACATTCCCTTTTGCCCACCGATAGGATATAAATTGTTCGTCTTCATATTCCCGCTGCCGGAAAATATAAAGTGTAACATGGTTTTTTCGTCGGCTGAGGTAAGTACAGTCGTCGCCAGGGTCGCCATAAGGACCCACAAACCCTTACGGAAAAGAACTCTGTAGATTTTGTCTGACTGGGGCAAAATAACAGTATTGTTTATTGATGGTGTAATTCAAACTTATAATCTACTGTATATATAACTATTACTTATAATAGATACGAAAACAATTCAAATTCGGATAAAGTGATTGCTTTATTGTCTTGTCTGGTAATTTGTACCCAGGCCGATTTTAGATGATCGAGCATTTTTAGTATACTCTCGACGAGAATTGATGAGGGCTATGACTGCAATGACAGGTTTGGGACTCTGGTCGATTTAAGACAGTCAGGAACTTTACGACTCGGTCGCTTTGAGGTGATCGGGAACTCTATACTATACTCCCAAAATTGTAGCGGTCAGGATCGTTTCGGTATTCAGGAACGTGGTAATTCGGGTACTTTCGATAATTCAGGCTAGTACTAGCAAGTCGGCAGCGTAATGATGATTCGGGTTTGTCGGTATTTACGATTAATATCAGCAGTATGTGGTCAGATTGATGCTTCGGGTTTTTTGGGGTTTACGATTAATATCAGGAGTATGTGGTATGTGTGTGTCATGTACGACCTGATGAGCGACAATGTCGGTCAAATTTTCGTTGATGCCTTTACAAGCGACCTGTTGCCCACACAATTATGCACGACCTGATGGGTGACAATGTCGGTCAGCTTGTCGTCAACCGAGTGTTTTGACATCAATATTTCACATTTTTCTTCCTTAAATTTTGTTGATTGTGTTTGATGCACGACAACATTAGAATTTTGTCGGTCAGCTTGTCGTCAACCTAGTATTTTGACGACAAGTACATACATTTTTCATATTTTGTCTTGAGGATAGCGTTGACGACAAAGTCTTGTATGACGGAACTTCCTACTGGGTTGTTAATTCGGGGTTGTTGGTAATTCGGATTCGACTTTGCAACTCAGGATCGTGATGATGACTCGTGCTCTTCAGCAAATCGATTTTTTGCAACTCAAGGTTGTATTGATGATTCGGCTTCCGTCGTAAATCAGTTTAGTTTCTGCAACTCAGGATCGTGTTGATATCTCATGTTCTTAAGCAAATCGAGTTTGGCAACTCGTGGTTGTATTGATGATTCGGCTTCCGTCGTAAATCTGTTTAGTTTCAGCAACTCAGGATCGTGTTGATGATTCGTGTTCTTTAGCAAATCGAATTTTGGAACTCGTGGTTTTATCGATGATTCGGATTTTGTCGTAACTAAGTTTGGTATCCGCAAATCAGGATCGTGTTGATGACTCGTGTTCGTCTGGAGATCAACTTCTCGTAGTTTTATCGATTCCGAATTCGCGACCGAACTAATAGCACAGTGCAGCAGTAAAACTTGAACCAATTGGGACCGCCAAAATCTGAAAGCTTATGATGGTAGAAGAAAACCCCTAGCTGGGTTTTGAATTATTAGCTAAGGTTTTTTTATTATTCATTTTTGAAAGTTCAAAAATCATGTACTGATTCTTAAGGCTATGTCTCGTGAACTATTCAAAATTTTGATATCTCTCTTTGGTAAAAGTTTAGCTCTTAATCAGATCTAAAAATTGAACCTTCAGATAAAATCAAAACACAACATAATCTCACTCAAAGCAACAAAAATTAAAAAAAATCGTAAAATTTCATCATAGATTTTTATTGTTTTTTGTTTATTTCTATTTTGTATCTACTTCATTTTAAAAAGCATAGCATTTTTAATTTCGATATACGTACAATTGAAAGTGATTTCTGTACAGTTTTGCTGTTTTGAGTAAGATGTTGTTGTTTTCTTGATTTTATCTCAAGGCAAAATTTTTAGATCTGATTAAAAGCTAAAAATTTGCTGAAGAGAGAAAAGCTATATTCGGAATGGTTCACGAGATATAGACTACTAAAATCTTCCTCTCAGTAGAAAACTTCAAAAATGAATTAAAAGAAAACCTTAGCTAATAATTCAAAACCCAGTTAGGGTTTTTCTTCTACTATCATAAGCTTTCAGATTTTGTGGGTTTCAATTGGTTCAAGAGTTTAAAGTAGGAAAATGTGCTACTGTGTAATCTTACCCGACGGAGCGTTAGCATCACGATGCTATGGTGCTAATTTCTAGTACAAGGCTACAGACATGAATAGTATCTTCGTGTACCAGACCGAAATCTGTGCAACCGACGAGTCGGTATAACCAACCGGACTTGAATTCAACAGACTGAAGCCCGATTCAACAGACCGAAGAGCGATTCAATAAACCGAAGTCCGATTTAACAGACCGAAGTCCGATTTAACAGACCGAAGTCCGGTTCAACAGACCGAAGTCCGATTTAAGAGACCGAAGTCCGATTTAAAAGACCGAAGTACGATTTAACAGACCGAAGTCCTATTCAACAGACCGAAGTCCGAATTAACAGACCGAATTCCTATTTAACAGATCAAAGTCCGATTCAACAGACCGAATTCCGAATTAACAGACCGAAGTCCGATTCAATATACCGAAGTCCGATTTAAAAGACCAAAGTCCGATTCAACATACCGAAATCCGATCCAACAGACCGAAGTCCGATACAACCGACCGTAGTCGAGATAAACCAATGGAATTTTTAGTTCAACAGACCGAAGTCTGATTAAACAAAAGAACATTTCTTTCGATAAATTATTTCCCTGAGAAGGGCAGGGGTACAGAGCAACTTAGCAATAAACTTCGCTGCGGAAGCAACTGACGAATTTAACAAGCAAAATGCTCGATCAGTTTTGTAAGTGGAGCTCACGATGTATTGTGACTTATATCGCATCGTCGTTTCCTGAATGTGTTTGGTTCGATGTTGGTCATCGCGCTCATTCGCCGTTCGTGGCGATTGCCAAATGTGTCGTTGGTGGCAGTCGCGTGCATTGCCGAACGAGTCGTTTGCGGCGGTCGATGGTATTGTTGTTTAACCTTAAAGTAATTAAAACAGTGTATGCAGATTTAGTTGGTTGGTGGTATGCAAGAGTAAATGAAGGGCGAGTAGTCGGCATATCCATATTCATATTGTCTTGTACTATCTGAGTATAAAATTTCTTCTCTCTAGGGCTATAATTCAGTTTTTCCACGCCCACTGCGCCCGATGATACAAAATTTAAATTTCGTCTGCATATTCATAGTCGTATTGGTTTGTACTTTCTGAGTGTCAAATTTCTTCTCTCTAGGTCTAAAACACAGTTTTGCCACGCCCACTGTTCCAAAATAAAAATTTGCATGATCATATTTGTGTTTATGAGTACGATCCGAATATCAAATTTTATCTCTTTAGTTGTAAATAAAGTTTTGCCAAGCCCACTCAGCCAGTAGGTTAAAAAATTTAAAAGTATATAGCTTACAGTAATTTCCATATGGTATACTAACTGACTATCAAATTTCATTGCAATCGATTCGACCGTTAAGCAGACATACATTCACATTTATAATATTAACAGGGATAGAGATACAGCCATAATGCCTCTTGTAATATAAATTCTAATTGCAGTAATAGAAATAGATCTTGATCCGAACAATGAAACCAAACTCTTCATTTACATACATAGATCAACAATACAAAAAACAAGAGCAAATCATACATGGGAGGTACACTGGGTTGGCATTTGTTGCCAAAAACAATTTTCTGCAATTGTGTCCGATGGACAAAGCATAGACAAGAGCTTGTGTGGATTATGTTGACGTGTTGTCTTCGTTGATATTATTTTTGCATCGGTGTGTTTGGGCTTCTCGAAGCTTTAAAGCTTTTAACACTTAAGGTTGTGATAATGTGTGGAGAAGGCACGGCAAAGGGTGCTGATGAGATAGTTTGGCAACTATCGAAATAGCTATCCGCCCTGCCAGCTGTCAACATAATCCATTTCACACAACTCTTGTAAAATAAATTCTATTAGCAATAAAAGAAATAGATCTTGAACCGAACAATGAAACCAAACTCATTTTTCTAAATATATATAAATATATACCAGACAGATTTGACAAGTTATCTATATAACTCTATATATCGATAGAAAGGCCGCAGCCTCCTCTTTCCAAATCCGATGAGAAAAATCGGTTCATATTTAACCATGTCACTGGCTTTATAAGTGCGTGAATGTACGTAAAACCAGTTTTTTTACCCGTAACTCAAGATTTTATGGGTGTTTGGGAAAACAGTATCATTTCCAATGTATCGAATTCAAGTTTTTTTTGTCGCACTGTGTTATTTTTGTTAAATCTTTCCTTCATTAAATTCTTAATTGAATCCCTGAAGACGCAGCACAAAAAATTATGTATAACAAGGCTTTAGTAGCCAAGTAACTGTTAAGGTCATTTAAAAAATTTCGATTACAAAAAACAAACATATATAAAGGACTTTCCTTTGCTTGTAATAAAATTCTTATGTCACAGCATATGGCTAAAATATGTATTGAAAATGTCTCCAACCTTTTTTTTTTCACTACAACAACTCCAAGTACTAACTCATAGAATGAACTTAAAAGCATCTGTAACAACGACCACAACCAAACGAAATCTGTGTCTGCAAACCAACCGTCCTTCGATAACTTCATTATATCCATAAAAATCAAGTGCAAAAATTCCAACATAATTTTGCATAAATGCAAACATTATTCAACAGCAAGAGATGAAATCTTTTTCATGTAATTTTTGTTTAACAGTTAAATGTACAACGACAAAACAAACACCAACACACACACACACAAAGGCTTTGGCAAAAAAATAAGGCAACTAACCATCCAACTTCTGGTAGAAAGAAAGCCGGGCGCAGGAGCACAAACACTTTGCCAAAAGTACACAAAAAAACGTCAACTAACCACCCACAAAAAGAGAGTTACAATAAAACCAAACCACTGCAATGAAACTCACACACACACATGTACACACATACCATGGCCAATTTGGAATAACATATGAATTACTTAGGAATAATAAAGAATGTCACGTTTAGTAGTGTAGGCGGTTACATAACATTCGTACCAAACAAACAGCTGCTGAATCCAAACAAGAACGACAACAACAGCATGAAAAACAGATTGCAGAATATGTAAAGAATTATAAATTTTGTACAATCATCATGATAAGAAACGGTATTTAGAGAAGCAAACAGACACAAAATAAACTGTGCAGAAAAATAAACTTAAAATTGATTATAGAGAAAGAAGACTGGAGAAAGAGGAAATGTAGTTTTGGCTGTAGTCAAATCAAAAGACTTAAGCAATATACATATTTTGTGGTGGAACACTATATAAAGCAGATAAAAATTGCTTAGACAAAAACAGGATTATTAATGTATGCTTACGTTTTTACATATTAATTACACTGTGATAGTTTTTGGCAAAATTTTTCGAAGCCAAATGCCGAAGAGGATGGTTTCATCCTTATTCGGGTACGAGAAATCGAGCTGCATCACGGTATTATAAAAATTTTTGCTAATCCTTTTGCTTTTATCCTTGAACATCCTTGTAAATTTGCAATAACAAAATTTGGAAAAAAATACAGGTTGGAGACTATGGCATGCTTCTAAACATACTTAAATTTTATAATTCTATCTTTATAAGTTAAGTATTAAACAATTCTTTAAAATTGTCTCTTAATCAATGTTTATCAATATTAGTAATTTTTAACACTAAACTAATAAAGATGGAATAATGAAAGTTTAGTATTTGTAGAAGTATGCCGAGTTTATTTTTTAGGGCAAATATAATTTTAACGGGCAAAGTACACAGAAGTATTCGACAATACGAATATGAATATGATTATCTGATATCTGATTCCTAAACTTCTGTATTCATGTGAACTGTTCTGTAATTGTGGTAGAGAATCTATGTCCAGACTGCGTGTTGCGTTCAATAGTATTGTAAGGTATGTATTTGGTTTGGGAAGAAGAGACCATGTTTCTGTTTTTGCTTATCAAATATTTGGCGTTTCTTTCGAAACCTATCTTCAAATAAGGACTTTAGTATTTTTACATAAAATCATTTACACCCGGAAACCTAAATACTTGTTTGATATTCTACGTTTCTCACGATCCAATAGAGGCAACCAATTGATACAAATAAGACACAATAGACGTATATCTGATCATCATTTCTTTGTTAATGCAATTCGTCTTTGGAATAATATCCCTAATAATATACAAACAATAAGTAGCGAAAGGCAATTCAAGACAAATTTGTACAGACATTTTCAGCAATCATAATTAAATAATGTTATTAATACTTATAGATATATATATTTTATTTTAATTTTATTTTAAGTAATTTTTAATGTTAAATTTTTGATTCTTATCTAAAACATATGTTTAATATTTTATATTCTATTTTTTGTTCTCCTCTTTTTATGTTATTAATGTTAGTTTTAAGTTTAATTATGTGTTACGATCTTGTTTATTTTGTTATTGCAATAACATGTTACTCTCCATTATTCAATGTAAAATTATATATTTACCATAACCAACCATCTGTCCAACATAAATGTCCTGTACTTAATATAAGACTATGTCTTTTGTGCAGGTTATAACAATAAATAAATAAATAAATAAATAAATAAAAAAAAAATGATTATGCAGACAAAATTTTAATATCGGATCAGTGGGCGTGGCAAAACTCTATATAAGCGCTAGAGAGATATAATTTGGTACACTGATTGTACTCGACAACACGCGAAAAGGGCGTAACTAAACTAATTTTTAGCCCCAGAGTGATGAAATTTGGTATTCAAATAGTACTCGACAATACGAATATGAACATGAATACGAAATTTAAACTTTGTATAGTGGGAGGAGTGGGCGTCGGGCTTGTGATGCAAGGTAAAGCTTCTTATCGGTTTAACTTGGCAAACCCAGAGTGATCCTTGCCATTTGCACTGGTGACGCCTGGTAACGTGTTTCTGACACCCGTCAGAGCACGGTTTACTGTGAGGGGCTAAATCTAAAACCCAGGCGCGTCAGCTCAGGGTGAGCGCTACCCTGGTCAGCGTCTGACCCAGAATAAAATCCTGGCAGGAGGAGAAAACTGCGACGTCGTGCGCTGGGCTTGCAACTCGTCTCCGTCGTTTGAACAATTTCAATAAAAAGAAGTAAGAAAAGAATAAAAAGAAACCCCCAAAATGTTGACGACCACCGCAAACCAATTAAGGGCCATGATTTGAGGATATGCACCTGGAATGTTAGAACACTGTATAGACCAGGTGCCTCCATCCAACTGGCGGAAGTCCTCGAAGAATACAAGGCTGACATGACCGCTTTACAGGAAATCCGGTGGACGGGATACGGGTGCTCGCGCATGAAGACGTGCACGAGTTTGGATGTGTATTTGTGGTTGGCAAGAGACTGTGACACCTAGTCTCAAGGTTCAACCCGGTGTGTGAACGTATAGCCACCATAAGAGTCAAAACAAAGTTTATCCACATAACACTTATATGTGCCCATGCTCCGACAGAAGACAAAAGCGAGCCTACAATCGGAAAATTCAGTCTGCATGCCGAAACGTCGAACAATGGCATCAGACTGATTGATTTCTCTGCGGCAATAAATAT
The DNA here is from genome assembly GCA_964034835.1 of Muscina levida. Taxonomy (NCBI): domain Eukaryota; kingdom Metazoa; phylum Arthropoda; class Insecta; order Diptera; family Muscidae; genus Muscina; species Muscina levida. Next base: position 143,877,469 of record OZ035880.1, on the reverse strand, counting down.
GTTAGTTAGCAGCACTAGATTTGACCATAAAAATATTCATAAGGCAACATGGTTATCTCCAGATCATTTGACCAGGAATCAGATAGATCACGTGGTAGTCGAGGAAAGGCACGCATGAAGAGTTTTGAACGAGTGATCAGGGGTGCGAACATTGACTCCGATCACTACTTTACCGCAGTTAAGGTTCGCACTGGGATAAGTATGGCGAAAAACGTACCTAACCTGGCACAACAAAGCTGGACATTGGTAAACTGCGTACCACAGATGTAGAGGACGCCTACTCCAACCACATAACTCAACTGCTACGGAATGCTCCAATTCCTGATAATATTACATCGCAGTGGCAATATATATCCGACTCCATAGATGGGACTGCGAGAAGCGTACTCAAAGCCGTCTCAAGAAGATGTCTGGTACGATGATGATTGTAGCAATGCGACGATAGAGACGGATGCTTCATACAGGGCGAAACTGCAGCCAATGTCAAAGCGAGTTGTTCGTGAACGGCACAGGGAGAAGAGACGAGAGGCAACTCGTCTTTTTAGACGGAAAAAGAAGGAGCTGAAGAAGAGACAGGATGAGTGTACAGAGTTGCTTCGAATTAGAGGGGAAGCCCAAAAATTCATGCCAGGACAGCGATCGCCAGCTAGTGATGGTCACTGATAACGTTCTAAATATATGGAGAGAACATTTCAGAAATCTACTGGATACGTGCACCACTCCAAAAGATCCCTCTCCAATGCATGACGATGGACTAGACTTTGTCGTCTACAAAGCTGCCTTCGACTCTCCGATAAGGAATAGGCTATATGAGGCCATGTCTGAATTTCGCATTCCTGCAAAGCTGATTCGACTTTGCAGATGTACCTTGGAAAACAACAAATCCTCGATTAGGATTGGTAAGGATCATTTCGAACCATTCAACACGGAAAGAGGTTTCAGACGGGGTGATAGCTTATCCTGTACACTATTTAATATATTTATGGAGAAGGTGATGAGAAAGGCTGGAGTCAACATGTCAGGCACCATATGCCACAAGAGCCACATGCCACTAGCCTATGCCGATGATATAGACATCATTGGCCATTTTCTTATCGCTAGAAAGAGTTTTCCTGACTGACATTTCTGTACTGGTTTTTTATACATGCACCCTACAAACAGCAAGTCTATGCTTTATTTCATTGTTTATTGTTTGGTGTCGTATCGAAACAAAAAGCCTATAGTTGTTGATGGTCTGTCAATGTTGGCCCAAAGTTTCCTTCCAACACTTTTGACTCCGTAGTAAATTTTAACTACTAATTCCATGTAATGAATGTCCCATACCCGTATGATGCCTGTTTTTCATAATTTTCGTGAATTTCTTTAAAACCCTATGCAACTTTTACTTTACGAAACTAAGTATGTAAATAAAAAGTCTAAACTATCTCGGAGTCAACAGAGACATTGTTACCACTTAAACGACCATAAAACAATAAAAAAAAAATAGGGCAAACAAGTCTATATGAGCCTTCTGAAGGGTGCACGTATTCCGAATTTGTCTTTGGATAATATTTTAACGTAGAGAATGTCGACAGCAACTAATGAACATTTATCAAAAGTGAAATGATTTCTGCCTGTACAACGATTGTTTTTCCACACAAATTGGAAACTTGTATCAGCTAAATGTCAACTGTCATACTGATTGCAATCGTAGTATTATATAAATTGGTTATTTATACTATTCCGCCACGGTATACTGCCAAACAAATGGTAATCTACTGTAAACTCTATTCGTAAGCATCATCTTTAGTAAGGGATTTCAAACACCGTTCGATGTACTTCATATTAATTAATGACCAGTCAAGTCTGACTGTACGCATTTAGCTCAATGTCTCATCCTTAGTCATGAGTGATGCAAATGAAATGCTTCCTGGATTGTTACAAACAGATCACTATTTCTTCTTTAACAAACTAAAAAACACACAACAATAAAACAAAACTACGCAACACAGCAGGTTTTTAAACCTACAAGCAATCATATTTGATTTTCTTTTTGTTTATTTTTGTGAGTTTTTTTTAATGTACAATTTTTGTAGATTAATATTCATTTTTATTTTCAAGGCAAAAGAAATTCCATTCGCTCATTGGACATTAGCCATGTCTATGTTCGAGGAGGCAAAAAACGAGAACAGAACATAAACATTTTCTCTCTATGTTTAAACAATCCTGTTGAACATCCAAGGAAAAAGATAGTACTGCTCCGATGTTGTGTAGCATTTAATTTATGATATTTGTGAGATGATTTAGTGTAAAGCACATTCAGCAACAACCAACAAAGCGTACAACACAAACAACTAACAAACATGTTGACATCACATTATGTTCAGCATTATCATACATTACTCGTAAGAGTAATTCTAAAAGTTGTTGGAGTTGAAGTTGGAGTTGGAGCAGTTCAATGGGAGAGTGCATCATTGTGCGTCATTTGAATAGAAATAGCTTGTCTCTTTGTGGTGCGCTATGAATGTGTTCTGCCAGCTAGAGCTCTAGCTAGTCTACTCTAGAGTTGACTATGTACATATGTGTGTGTGTGTTTGCTTAAAATGTACAGACATAGTAGATGCATTCCGCCAAGATATGCAACAAAGAAAATCCATGCTTAACCTGATTAAAGAGTTCAGATACAGGTGCTTTTGTGATGAAAAAGTGAAAAGATGATGGAAACTGCATTTTGAGTCGGTGAGCTATCGTTTTCGTCGCTGATTTCGGAGACATGACATTAATTGTATTGTGTATTTAAATCAGTGTAGGGCAACACTCATACTATCACATTTATGTTTGTGTCTGGGATGCAGCAAAGAACAAAGGTCAAGTTATCGTAATTAACATGATAAGAATGGAAATGCCTTCTTAAATAATACATAATTCTCTTCTTTGTATTGTAATAACAAATTACGCGTTGCGCGACGCTTCCCTTCCCTATCCCTATTATCCTTATCCCTATTAATATTATAAATGTGAATGTTTGTCTGTTTGTTTGTTTGTGGCTCAATCACGTCTAAAGGGCTAAAACGATTTCAATGAAATTTGGTAGGCAGTTAGAATGCTGTATGGAAATTACAGTACTCTATATATTTTTTATATTTTTGACCAAATGGGATTAGTGGTCGTGGCACAACATTCTTGGAGCTAGAGAGATAAAATTTGATACCCAGATAGTACTTGGCAGCAAAATATGAATATGCTGACGAAATTTTAATTTTGGATCAGTGGGCGTGGCAAAACATATTTTTAGAGCTAGGAGGATAAATTTTGGTACAGAAATAGTACTCGACAACTCAAATATGAATATGCAGACGACATTTTAATTTTGGATAAGTGAGAGGAGTGGGCGTGGTAAAATTAATTTTTAGCCCAAGAGAGATGTAATTAGAGTTTCTGTTTTTCCCGGACTTTTTTTGCTTTTCCCGGAATTTTCGCGCAGTAGAAAAACTAGACAAACTATGTTAATTTTTTTCAATTTTGCAGTATGAGATTATATAGTACAAACTGCAAGTAAAACAAAAACATTACAAACAAAAACATAACAAACGAAAAACATTAATTTTAATGTATATGTATATAAAAATATTAGTTAAACAATAAAAGTTAATTTGTCATTTTGAAAATACGTTTGTAAAACGGAAAGAGCGTAAATGGTTTCATCTGACAGTCTGTTTCTAATTCTATTTACTAATTGCCCTGTTGTTTAAAACATTCTCTCGCTTCCAACTGATGTTGGCCTTATTGTCAGAAGAGCATTCAATAAAATGGTGACCTTTTCCGTTGCTTTTCCACTTGCTTCGTAAAATTGTAAATCCTTTTTTATCGAGTAATTAAGTAGTCTATTACTTGATGCAACATTGCATTTGTTATGGCATCGGTTAAAATATCCTCAAATGGTATTTCGGTACTAATGTCACAAATAGGAATTTCGTCCGATTCCAGAACTTCGTCGATAACGTTTTCTTTAAAAAGTCGAGAATAAATTTGTTAAGCGTTTGCGATAACATTTTGTTTTGAAGCAGTTTGAAATAAGTTATTAGCATTCTTATCGAGTACTGTTGGATCTTTACGATACTTCACTAAAGTATAAAGTCGCTTGCCCCTTCTTTCTTCAATTCGCTTCTTTAAAGCTTCTAAAATTTGATCATCCAAAGGTGTTTTAATTTCCCGGGAAACCGGGAATTAAAAATGACCGGGAATCCCGGGAAATCCCGGAAGAGAAACTCTAGATGTAATTTAACACCCAGTTAGTACAATGTAACGTGAATATATATATGCAGAAGAAATTAAAATACTGGATCAGTTGATCGGAGTGGTCATGGCAAAACTGTTTTTTAGCCCTAGGGAGATATTATTTGACACCCAGATAGTACTCGGCAACTCGAATATGAATATGCAAACGAAATTTTAATTTTAGATCAGTGGGCGGGGTGGGCGTGGCAAAACTATATTAAAGATTCAAAGAGATAAAATTTGGTACACAGATAGTACTCGACAACACAAATTTGAAATGCAGACGAAATTTAAATGTTGGATCAGTGGGCGGAGTGGGCGTGACCAAACTGTATTTTAGCCCCAGAGAGATACAATTTGGTACACTGAGAGTACTCGTCAACACGAATATGAAATGCGGACGAAATTAAAATTTTGGATTAGTGGACGGAGTGGGCGTGGCAAAACTGTATTTTAGCCCTGGAGAGCTAAAATTGGCAAACAGATAGTACACGGCAACATGAATGTGAATATGCAGACTTTTAATTTTGGATCAGTGGGCGGAGGGGGCGTGAACAAATTACATTTTAGCCACAGAGTGATAAAATGTGGTACAGAGATAGTACTCACCACTTCAGGTTAAAATTTGCAGACGAAATTGATATTCTCAAATACAGGGTAAAAGGGGTGTGGCAAAGCTGTTTTTTTTGTAGCCCTAGAGCGATTATATTTGATACACAGGTAATACCCTATACCGTACAATACAATTTAATTTATTGAAATGTACATTTATTGTACAAAAAAGTACATTTATTGTACTAAGTGTACATTTATGGCATCAACAAGTACTTAATTGGTACCAAAAAGTAAAATTTATTGTACTTAAAAGTACAATTTATTGTATTAAAAAGTACTTTTATTGTTCACAAAAAGAACACTTAATTGTACTACAGAGTCCATTTATTGTACCAAAAAGAACTTTAAATATACTAATAAGTACCTTTATTGTACCAAAAATTATTTTTATTCAAAAATCAAAAAGTAGTTTTATTTATCAAAAAGTAATGTTGTGATGCAAAAAGCAAGGAAACTTTTTGAGCATTATGATAACATGCTTTTCAGAATTGCTTCAGCAAAGTTTAAGGACTATTTGCATGGCATCAGATTGTTTTATCAAAAATGGCGATGCAGAAATGAATATTCCGATAAAATATTTATTGTCGTCAGAAGGAATATTAAGTCAAACATTTTATTTCTGATTTGTGAGCAGAAAGGAACATGGGAAAATGTTTTTAGGACTATATATGATTAATATTTGTAAACAGATAGTACTTGGCGCTATAGATATAAATTAACAGACAGATTTTTTAGTTGTGGTTAGTGAGACGTTGTTATCAGGTCAGGGAGTAACTTATGTTAACGAATTGTTTACAGAGCGTACAAGATCGACGCTTAAACAACAAGTATGCAATAGGAATTGAGAGATGCATAGGAACTGATTTCAATTGTCGTGAGAATTAAGATATGTTATGTCCAGAACAGGGAACCAAGTCGTAATCAGATGAAATTTGGCACACAAATAGTACTCGAAAACACGAATATGAATACGCGGACGAAATTAAAATTTTGGATCAGTGGATGGAGTGAGCGTGGCAGAACTGTATTTTAGCCATAGAGTGATAACATTTGCCACACAGATAGTACACGGCTACACGAATATGAATATGCAGACGAAATTTAAATTTTGGATCAGTGGGCGGAGAGGGCGTGACCAACTGTATTTTAAGTTTAAAAAATTTCCGGGTTTGTGTACCTTGTGTTGGAAATGTGTTATACTCGGACACGTGCAAAGAACAACTTGAATGTTTATATATACTGCCTGACTGTTATCAACTTAGCATAAGGTGTGACCATCAAGTATACCTATTTTGGCTGAATTCATATCATAAAGCAATATTATATAGAGGCACCAACTCTCTCGCGAATATAAGGTTCCACAGGCACGAGATAAATGGAGGGGAAATGTTTGAAAGGAGAGACAATGTGGATCGTATGTTGCACGTGGAAGAAAGAGACGTATGAGAAAATGCTGCGTTTTTGCACAAATCCCAAAAAAACACTATTTTTGGTAAATTTTCAAAAAAGAGGTGACATTTCCCCACTCCGAACATGTTAGAATTTGCTTGAGCTTTTTCATCAAACTGACGTGTTCTTTCAGTCCACACAGAGTTGAAGACCCATTGATTTGAATGAGAACTTTATTTTGCCATTAATTTTCAAAATTTTATGAGAATTGCTTCTGTCTTTTGTGAACAATGTTGATTCATTGCTGTTCATAGAATAACTAAATAGCTATTAAAAATTAGCTCCTAAGAAAAACAGATCCACATTCTCCTTTATATGTTGACTTTGAAGTTGTTACTTCGACAATTCTTTATTCACACACCTTAGAAATAAATAACTTTATAGTTATAACCTCTACAAAGTTTCATCATCTGATACCCACACAAAATGCCTGACAACACAATTAACTTTACAAATGATCTATCCAACTTCCTTTTTCACTTTTATTATGAATCCCAAACAGAAACGTAACCATTTACCGTTAATTTGCTCATTTATGAATTACTTTCTCATCAATTATATAATCAATTGCCATCACGTACAAATTATATTCAATAACAACATCAACATTAATATCTTTGAGACCGGTAACGAACGGCACCGCCATACCGACTACAATATTGTTGCAGTATCTCTTTATCATCAGCAACACTTTCGCACGTCGAGAAAAAACGGGATGAACCACAAGAACAGAGCGAAAACGTCGAAACAACATCTTCCGCATCCTGAGGTAATTTTCCTTTTCTATGGCGGCGGTTGTTGTTTTTTTCTTCTTTGGCGATTGTTGCAAAACAACCGTAGTATTTGTTCTCGTTGTTGCCATTGTTAACATCAAATAAAGTTAAACCCTCAACAAATTGCAAAATAATCCGTTTTTATTGCCGTTATACACCGTCACCGTCATCATCGGCACAATAACAGCTACACCTCATCCTCGTTGGCAGTTCCAGGTGAATGAGTGCAGAGCTCCTTTAGCTGAGAATCAAGGTGTTGGCCGGTCATGGTCAAGAAATTCAATTTCATTCAGCAGCAGCAGCCAACAGGAAAGCAATGCGAGGCACAACGAAACGGTTTAACGATCGACCGATCGATCGAATGAACAAATAATGCTGAACCAATGAATTGATGTAATTAATCAATGCAACGCAACGACACGGAAAAGGCGTTGTTCCACCGCCAAGTTGTATCCTTTCCTTTACACTTTGACCAGATTGTAGGGTAATGACTTGGGCAAATAGTGGCAGTCGCATCATGGCGTAGCCACCATTAGACTGTCTGTATGAGTTTGGTTCAACACATACGATATTAAGTTATTCGTATTGTTTGTTAGTTAATTTAAAAATGTTGCGTTTTTGGCTATTAGTTGTCACTGTGACACACTCTGGCAGGATTAAAACATGCTTGGTTAAAATTGCATAGCAATTGGTGAAGAAAAAAGTTACAGCCGAACTTCTCTATAAAGTAGTCACTGGGGATCGCCGATTTCTACTCTATAGAAAAATATTAGTTATAGAGAAACTACTGATTATTTGGTAATATATGTAAAACCTATTTGTAATATGTATATATGTAAAAACGATACATACAAATTTATATAAACATTGAAACTTATTTCATCGACAATATCATATCATCTACTGAGCAAGGAACAAATTTCATCCGGGACAATAGGAAAATGTGTTTTTGAAAAATAATTGTTATAGAGAAGTTCGACTGTATATATTATAAAAACAAAAATGATTTTGTGTTGGTTTGAAGTGTATTTGGCGTCGTCCATATATTATGTATATACGTCTGTTCCCAATAGGTACGTATGTTCCATATTGGAGGGCTTACTGGTCAACGTCTGTCTTAGAAAGAGCGGCAGTAGGAATAAAATGCGGAACCTGGTGGGCTGGGCTTGCTACCCGCCACCAGTATAATTGCAGTGAATAAAATGAGAAATAAGAAGAAAAGAACCCCCCAAAATGTTGACCACTGCAAACTATTTAAGAACCATGATTTGAGAATATGCATTTGTACTGTTAGCACTCTATACCGACCAGGTGCCTCTATTCAACTGGCGGATGTCCTCGAAGAGTAAAAGGCTGGCATTACTACTATAGAGGAAATCCGATGAACTTGAAATGGATGCTCTCTAATGAGGATGTGGAACGTGTACTGCAGCATGAGTTTTATTGTGGATTTGTGGACGGCAGGAGACTACAACACCTGATCTCTAGGTTTACTCATGTCAATGAACAAATCACCACCAAGAGTGAAGGCAAAATTTTTATACAAAAATGGCGAGGTCAAAGATGAATACTACGCCCAACTTGAAGAAACATATGACCGTAGCCCGGTCCATGAGGTTAAAAGGAACATGGTAATTAGCAGCACTCTATTTGACCACAAAAATATTCACAAGACAATGTAAAGATCGGCCGATCAAGTGGTAATCAACTGGTAATCGATGGAAGGGTCGCGTCATCTGTCTTAGACGTATGAGTGATCAGAGGTGCAAACATCAACTCGGATCATCACCTCACTGCAGTGAAGGTGCGTATTAGACAAAACAGGGCGAAAACCCTGCGTAGCCAAGCACAGAGAAAGCTGGACATTGCTAAATCATCAATCTTAGAGAAGACCACACGTCAACCAATATGTCTCCTGCTTTTTCAAAAATTTTCATCCCCAATTTAGAGTCAATTGTTTTTTCATTCCTGTTCAAATAATTTTCGAATGGGACGTCGACAACGAATATTTCCCTGAACGGGAAGCGTATTCCTCCATAAACAAATACATCTATGAGTTTGCGGCGTTGTGCTATAACCCCATCATGATCTGGCAAACGAACTTAAGGCTTAAATAATATCATACTACTTATTTTTTTTTTTGTTGAAGAGAGGATATGCATGGTGCAAACACACCACCGGCTCATGTCCCTGATAACACTAAGCTCTTAAATTTTCTAGGTATTTTTTTGTAATTAAACGATTTATATTTCTTCTGTATATTCTGTCTAAATAGAAAGTGAAAAAGACAGTTTTGTCATAAGTTCATTTTAATGTAGGAACAATTTTTGATATCTCAAACATTTTGGGGTTGCGCAAGTGTGCAGTTACGTCCCTAAGACACAGGTCAACATATGTCAAATAAATAAGTTACTTATCCATTAGTTAATTTCATGTACCTAACTAAAACAGAAAGTAGTGTTCTCCAAATTCGTTAACATCTTAGCGTACCTTCCCATTCGTACATCAATAATTATTTTCTTTAGCGGTGAGGTTAAGGTTCTCTTACGTCATTTCTGCGCTAAGCACTCGTGCAACATCATCAGCAGTTGCAGCAAACAACGTAGGGCAATATTTGCCTTTTGTTATGCAATAATAATCACGCTAGTGATTAAGATTAGATATGCTTGAGATTCTCTCTCGCTGTGGCAGCAGCAGCAGCAGGCCGTAACACCTAAACACTGAACTGTGTGATCATGCGCTTGCGCAACAACAAATAAATATAATTCATTTTAAAGAAGGGCATTAGGCTTAAATGAAAACTTTTGCAATTTTTCATTTTCATACAGATCTAGACAGAGTATACGATGGAGGAATAACCAAAAGAGCACATTTTCTCGTTTACGATGATCACGTGCTTACGCATGCGCATCCATTTTTAAGGAGTGCAGAGAACAATAGTGGTGGTTCGTTTTTCTTTTTTCATTAACAATCGAGTAAGTGCAACGAATTCAAATCAATTTGAAATTGAAATAAAATGTTTTAACTACGTGAAGTAAGTATGAGTAGGTTGAAGGCAGTGTTAAGGTACCCTACATATAAAAGTTGGAGACATTTATATGAAACCTGAGAAATATATTTACAAAAACAAATTCCATGCGCTGTTTTAAGCTAAGTTTAAGATAAGCAACGTTTGTCACACTTGGCGTTTTATTAAAATCATAACTGTTGATATTTAAGATTTAATTAATAATTGGGGACAAAATATTATCATCTTTTAGCTTAATCGGTTACAGACATGAAAACGAAATTTGGCAAGCTTGTAAAAATATAGCAATTGACTACTTTTGCCAATTTGTATCCTCATATAAATTAGCAAGTTTAAATTTGGATTTCGGCAAAAACATTGTCAGTTGTGCATGTACTTAACTATTTAAAGCTCACCAACAAACTGTATTACCCACATGTAGGGTATTCGTACACAATAAAGAGATCGCCGTTCTCCCTTAACTAAGGTTCAACCTTCTTCCCAATGGCGCATATCAAAATTAAGCCTTTGTAGTCCCCCCTCTTAAAAGGTATCAATTTCGTTTTACGGAAGGTAGAGTAATACCTACCATGAGTAAACACACAACAACATCTCTAATATTGAAGTGTTCCCGCGTTCTAAGTTCTAAGTGCGCATGTGCTGACCATTGTGCCCTCAAGCTTTTAATATCAGCTTTGCCGCACTAACAGTCTGAGTGTCCGTTTGGGTCTCTTTTGTTCCTTTTTATTGGATTGTTACGTATTTTATTGTGAGAAATATTCATTGATTTTAGCTTTCGTATGCTCAGCATACAGAAAAAAGTTTTTCTTTCCTAGGCTTTCGTTTTATTTATGGGTCTTCTGCTTCGGCTGCTTTATGGCTACAGAGTGAATTAACATAAAAATGACAAAGATCTCTTCGTTGGTTTTAATGGCCGGCAGGTGTAAGTCATACCCGGTGCATTAGGTCTTTCCAATTGCCATCATGAGCTAAAGACATGTAATTTTTTTTAACATTTAAATCGTTTCCTAAATAGTTAGTAGTTACCTCAATGTAGGGATTTATTTGATTGTTATGTTTATGGCCAAAAAGGTTAAGGGTATTGAACGAATGATTAAATTGGCTAATAGATGGTATTTGGAAGGTCTTAGGTGCATATAATCTATATATTTATATGAAGATGGGTAATATGTGGTAATGCATGAAAGATCACTTAGAGGTAAGATTAATAAAAGCTCATTTTATTATACGTAAAATTAAACGATCGTCTGCGTTAGAAATTCATGTAAATATTGGATAAGAAAATAAAGTGATTTTATTACTTAACTCCATTTTAGAACAAAAATCCATTAGTTTTGTTGAAGTTATTCAAAGTTCATCAAATATGTTATTTTGAATTATTTTTCAGCAATTGCTTTTCTAAAAGAAACATCAGAAGGAAAGAATATTATCGAATATTATACCCAAAGGCAAAGTTAACAAACAATTACAGGAATGATAAACATCAACAACAATATCACTCTCCAAACAAAAGATTTTTTGATATTAGCAGATGAAATTTTCTGTACTTTTCCAAATTAAAATAAAAACACAATTAATTATCATTATAATTACAATTAATTTTTTTAATTTAACACAATTAATTATCTTTAATTTTGATTGCTGGATTTGTGAGATAAAATACATTCGAATAGCATGAAATTAAGAGTAAAAGGTCTTGAAATAAGACTTACTTACTTAAAAAATTTAATTTTCGTTCTAAAATTAATATCAGCTTGATTTAAGAATTTTCGAGCTTAACGGTAGCTATATGTTTACAGACGAATGCGAACATCATGTTTGAAGTTGAAGCGCGAAGTTGCTGTCGACAACATCAAAAGTTCTGCCGATGAAAGTTAGTGTATATGACTGGAGACAGGAATCGAACCATGAATCTCCCGCACGATAGTCACGTGCTCTACCAATCGTGCCCCGGATGGACCCAAAAAAAATAGTAGACAAACTCTCAGAAAATCGAAACATTTGCCCTGGTTGTACCTCCTGTACAAATTGCCGATTTGACCCTTAAGGTTTTACATACATACCTTTTTTGTAGGTACACTGAACTCAGACTTATGTTATGTTAGATGTACGCTTATGAGAGTTTTACTCAGAAATAAAGATTGACTATATTGGCCTACTCCCTCTGAAGTCACCCATACAGAATGACCTTTTTTAAATAATATTTCTCCAATAACCTTCTAAACTATACAAATTTGATAATTTCGCGAAAGTAATATTTTTCGAAAATTGTTTGTTTTGTCTTTCAAATGACTGTTATTGATTACACTATGTAGGTTATTTCTGTCCTCTTTCTAACAAAATTAAAGAAAAAATTATTATATTTTCACTTTTTTGAGCATTACTTTGAGGGAGTCCAAATAGTTCACTAACAATGATCGCCAAAATTGTAACCATGGTAAAGTTGAACAACTTTGGTGAACACATCAACACAATCTGAACGTCTCCAGGCACCCTAAATAGCTCATAAAGGCCAAAAATTTCATATCAAATTTCCATCAAATGGAAAATGGAATTCATATTTTCATAACAATTTAACTAAGTATATGTTTATGATCTCTATAAAATCTCAAGCCATTCTGTGTATCTTTGCTTAACAACCCGAAGAAAAAATCATTTATTTACTTCGCGAGGATCCAGTTATTCCCGGGATATATATCGGTCCCGGAAATTGGGAGCACTATTAATAACCCTCAATAAAAACGAAAAATTTTAACGGAAATATTATTTTGTGGAAAATTTTTGTGTTTTGGTCGTTTTAGGTGCATTTTGTATTGGAGAATATAGGGTAGGTATGTTCGGGAAATATGTTAGGAGGGAAATACTAATGGGGTCGGTGGTACATTTTACCCCTCTGGAGGCAACGTGGGAGCAGCAAGAGCTGATTTCATAAAAAAATTATAAAAATAAACAACTTGGGGGCTAGTCATACATTTAACTCCTCTAGGGGCTACTTCGGGGCAGTGAGAGCGGTGGGAGCAATTTTTTAAGAAAAAAATTTCCGTATGAGAGCCCCCTTAGAGGGTGAAGATGGGAAGTATGTTAGTTTAGGAAAAATGTTAGGAGGATAAAATACATTTGAACCTTCTTGGTGTGATTCCGTTGTGGACTTTGTTGTGGATTTTTCCCATTACGAAAAACCATTGTTAAAAACCGGGGGCTCGATTTTGGACCGATGGTTTATTGGGCAAATTTTCTTAGAAATCATAGTAGATTACGATTTTGATAACCGCTTGGTGCATATGTTTTACTCCACGCAAATTGACCAAATCGGACCTTTACAAATATTGATATCAACTTTTAAAAATGTTGGCGAATTTGGTTAAACTTTTTACACTGTAAAATTTTTGACAGTTTTACTACATGTCTGTAAAACTCTGGTCTAAGAGTCTAATCTGCAACCATTTACACTCCGCAATCAGTCAAATTAAAATATATAGGTAATTTTATTTTTGAATCGGTTAATTTGAATATCTCAAGACTTAAACAATATCATACTTAGTGTGAGGTTATTTATTAGTCAAATTACCTGGTTGAAATTTCTGTGCTGGTTTTAATTAACTTATTCTATGAAAAATAAATAAACTATTTCAAATCACTTCAGTGTTTCTACCATATAAAAGGCTCGTATCTGTACTGTTTTCCGCAGTATTATAATGATTTTCGACATCAAAAACTGCGTACTGCTTTTTTTCCTCAAAATACAGTTTTTCGATACATAATAGAAATAAAAACGGCGAACAGCGAGTTCACAAACATGGAATGACGTCGAAGCCGTTATGAACAAGTTAGGCGAATACAAATTGTACAATGCCAATGATAATGCGGTAAATCGATATATCAAAAACTATTGTACGAGCGACAAAATTATGCAATGGAGAGAAGACAATGTTTCGATTGTGGATAGGTGGGTGGTAGAGTTTCTCTCCCGGGATTTCCCGGTCATATTTAATTCCCGGTTTCCCGGGAAATTTGTCCGGGATTCCCGGGAAATTGAAACACCTTTAGCAGATAAAATTTTAGAAGCTTTAAAGAAGCGAATTGAAGAAAGAAGGGGCAAGCGACTTTATACTTTAGTGAAGTATCTTAAAGATCCAACAGTATTTGATAAGAATGTTAATAACTTATTTCAAACTGCTCCAAAACAAACGCGTACGCTGAGCAAATTTATACTCGTCTTTTTAAAGAAGACGTTATCGTCCTATTGTCCTTATTGTCCTATTTGTGACATTAGTACCGAAAGACCATTTGAGGATATTTTAACCGATGCCATAACAAATGCAATGTTGCATCATGTAATAGACTACTTATTTACTCGATAAAAAAGGATTTCAAATTTTTCGAAGCAAGTGGAAAAGCAACGGAAAATGTCACCATTTTATCGAATGCTCTAATGACAATAAGTCCAACATTAGTTGAAAGGGAGAGAATGTTTTCAACAACAGGGAAATTTATAAATAGAATTAGAAGCAGACTGTCTGATGATACTATTAACGATCTTTTTGTTTTCAAAACATATTTTCAAAATGACAAATTAACTTTTATTGTTTAACTCAAATTTTTAAATACATACACATTAAATGTTTGTTTTTCGTTTGTTATGGTTTTGTTTGTGATGTTTTTGTTTTACTTGCAGCTTGTACTATATAATCTCATACTGCAAAATAGAAAAAAATTAACATAGTTTGTCTTGTTTTTCTACGGCTCGAAAATTCCCGGGAATTCCCGGGATCCCGGGAAAGGCAAAAATTTTTCCCGGTTTCCCGGGAAATGAAAAGTCCGAGAAAAAGAGAAACTCTAGTGGGTGGAGATATTTATTCATCTCAATAACGCTGATTACGAATTCAAAGAAATGGCCACGATCGTTGAATTTTTTTTATGTTTGCCAGGAATTTAATCTCTGCAGTGAACAAAAATTGGACGTCAGACAAAACCCGATTAGATGTGCAAACATTGAAGGCAATTCTGACCGTCAAATGTAATATGAAGTACAAATGCGTTGATTTCTACAATTACCTCAAAACGAAGCCATCATTGCTTATTCAGTGAAATGTACTGTTTTTGGTCCAAAAAAATATACGAGTGTTAACCATATATAATTTTTGTGGGTCATGTATATAGTTGTATATACTTGAATTTTTTAGATATTATCGATGAATTTAAAATAGCGACATCGATTTGAAGATCCAAGAAAACGTTGACTTATCGCTTATATAGAGAAGAAGCTTTTATTTCTAACTTAAAATAATATAACTTCCATTCCATGGACAACAACCAATTGCTATGAATAAAAAAAAACTCATCAGTGAAAACAATAGAGCTTTTTATGAATCGAGAAGACATAAAATATTAGAAACAATGAAACTAATATTCAAAACATGATAAATACATTTTTTTTCGCAAATCACCTTGAGTTTTTACTAAATAAATATTTATTTACATCTCGCTATAAACAACAATTTAAATAATGTGACGCCTACTTACCTTCAACTCCCAGTTTCGTATGTAAGGTTTACTTCTTACACCCAACTACGGTACAAAGCACTTGCCTCCTTTGGTCCATCACTTTTCATGTCTTTATTTTGTTAACCATGATATACATAAATGTATGTTTGTTTACTTATTATATGTCGACTTGACACGGTTTCACTTCCATATCCCCGCTGTTTTGTTGCACTAATCACTCTTTTTGTTGTTATTAACATTGTTCTACTCTCACAACAACAGAAGCAATGAGAATCCAAAACAACGAAACATACGATCGAATGAAAATTGCAACTAAATATTGGCAATTTTAGTTCCCGAATTTCACGCACATTTTAAATAGTTTACGACAAATGTAAAGACACAACTGTGAAATAAAATTAATAAATTTTCAATTTGCTACACTTTAACGACACAATCGCGACAGGTTATTATCAAAAATTATGATTAAACTGCGCTAATTACATCGCACATCCGAATAAGTTTAAGAAGCCTACGCAACTGCATGTCTAATGTGAAGAGTGAGGTGAATAAACTCCAATTGAGCAACGGCAGAAAGTCAGAGATGGGAGTTTTGATTTATAATGAGTGCAATAAATAATGACATTACTGTAAATCATTGCGACTGTGGATAATTTATTGAAATTATTAAAATTGTGTACTGTCGAATATTTTTCAAAGCAGAAAATGAATTTATTTGCTAAAAAAAATAATTTTATATTAATAGGTACAAATGTATAATAAATCCTTAATAATAATTTAGTGCAACAATTTTAAATTTAGGTCAACGAATCAATGCTAAATGATTCTTATAACTTTTGAACCTTTCCTAATAAATTAATTATGTATGTAGTTTTTGTTTCATTATAATGAACCGCTCAATCGATTCGTTATTTCTTTTTATATGTACTGTACAAACTCGATTACCGCAACTAATACAAATTCGGAAAGTTGAAATAACCGCTGTAGTTGCGCAAACATCTGCATGTACTTCTAAAGGCCTTTAATATTTGTTTTAATAAAAATTTTGTAGTTTGTAGATTTTCATACATAAACGTTTTTTTTTTTTAATACCAAATATTCATATCAGAGACTGCAATCATTATGAGTTTTATTATATAAATACGTTTTAAGGATTTTCTTCGAAGATAATGATTTATTTTGAGTAAAATTAAAATAGTCAGTCCATAATCATTATTTTTAAGGGAAAAAAAAATTAATTGAAATAAAATTCTGATCGAATGATACACTAACACAAAAAAAAATTATTTTCGTTACATAGCCTCATATAACAAATTCATACCGGTATTTTTAAGAGCTATTATTTGAGAGAGAGCCATATTTTTGTTGAAATTTGTTTTTTATTTTATTTTCCTTTTTATAGATTTTTTATCAGGAGCTCCCTTTTTGTATATGAAACAACAATTTCGTTTTACAAAAAATTTTGGATATTTTTAGAATTGTGAAAATATTACTTATTTGTATATTACAAATCATCAAAAAAAATTATAAAATTTAATTTCATCTTTAAACTTTAAAAAATTTGAACAATTTTTTCGAAACGAATGGAAAAGAAAAAAAAGTATGTTTTCGTATTTTATATCGAATATTGCATAATAAAGCACACAAATTCTACTGGCTGAATAATATGTACCCATTTCTAGCCAAAAAAAAGTGTAGTTTTTTTTAACAAAACCCATAAACCCCTTGTGGCGCACAATACTGTTTTAATATAAGTATATAAATAAACAAAATTGAATTTGTTCACTAAACAATGTATATTATTAATTTTTTAACATTTGTTTTGAGTACAACAATAAACGGTTTATTTACAGTTATAAAAGACCGGATTTTCGTACATTTACGAACTTATAATCCAGCAACTTTGTTGTATATGAATTGATTTCAATTAACTTAACGTATTTGGAAAGAAGAGACTGCGGCGCTTCCAATGATATATATACTTATACATGTAAACTCACACATCTATCTGTTTTTGCTTGAAAATAGCAAACTATTTGGTACAGGTCAACAGCAAAAAAAAAATCTTGAATAACAATATATAGATTTGATGTATTATGGCTACCTAAGTACACAAATAGCCAAATTGCTCAATTCTAAAAATATTTTTTTTTATAATAATTTTTTAAGAAAAATTTTCAATATTTTGAGAAATTCCTCCACTTATATTGTCACAACTCGAAAACAACTTGTCCGATTTTTTTAAACTAAATTTACACTAAATTTTGATTTACAATATCTTAAATGATTTGTAAAATTTTTTTAGTGCGATAAATAGTTTCAAAGTTATGAAACTAATTGTTAGGCAAAAACGAAAAATTCAAAAAATCATCTGGAAAAAATAGTAAACTGCAAAAAGTATTAAATTTAATTTATTTGTAGTGAAGTTACATATCATGTGAATTGATATGGATCTTAAAAATCGATGCATGCTTTACGATTTCATAAACAATTAATTGAAAGTATCAAATATATACAAGCACTGTAGAAAATGGTATAATGAAAATGCAAAACACGAAAAAAGTAAGTAAGTATCTTATGACCAAATTCGTTTCATGACTTTTTAAAACGATTGAGCCATGTCCGTCTGTCTGGCATGATGGCTAAGGCAGGATAACTCGCATAAACTGCCATACAAATTTAACTTTTTGTAAAATTCAATATCATTCATAACTTTCTAACGGAAAAATGGAGGACAGTCAAACCCCCAGAAAACCAAAACATTTGTCATACCCTTTCTTGTAGCTACCACACAAATAACCGAATCACTCATAGTTTTACGCATATATCTTTTTTGTAAGTCCATTGAATTCAGTTATATTTTGCGTAAGATGTACGTTTATGAAAATTTCACTCTGATACGAATTTGGACTTCATCGGCCGACCTATTTTGGTAACTTCCATTGAAAATTACATATTTTTGTAAAATTATTATTTCTTCTTTATTTTCCAAACGGACAACTCGAGGATATATAAATTTGGTCTATTTAACTATGTTCTAATAGTAGACAAATGCTGAAAAACCCGAAGCATTGGGAAAATTAAAAATTACCCCAACCATCAGAAACTAACATTTGGTAAAAATGAACGAATTCAATTAATTGTGAATAAGTTCGAAAAGAAACAATCGGTTTTTAAGATCGATATTTTATTCTGTTGCTTATCCATGTGGCGTTGCGATATAGAAAAAAATCTAAAAATTTTTTGCCGTTTTCGATTTTTCATGATTAAAAAAAAAAAAAACTTCATAATTTCACGTAAAAATTTTTTTTTTATTGTTTTTATTATAACTACTGACCCGACTGCAACGCAATATACATATAAACGGATTAAAAGTAATAAGTAAGTGAATTTAAATTTTTTGAAGTTTTTTTTAAATAATATCGGACTAACCCTCCTTGAGTTATATTTAAATATGTGCAGAAATATCTAAAAAAATTATAATTTTACTTAAATCTTTAAAAAAAAAACATTTCCATTTAATTGAAAATTTGGACCATATTTTTACTACTGGAGCCGCAATACCTGAAATTAGTACAGTAGTTATTAAAGCATTTAAAATTTTTTCGATTTTGTTGCCTTGTGCCATTTATAGACATACAAAATCTAAGATTGATTAGAGTTTGATAGTAATTACTAATGATTTAATTATTAAAAATAATCGACAAAACAAATAATAGTAATCGAAAAATTTAAACCGTCATTGTAACTAATGATAAACAACTAAAGGGGTAGTTCGATTTCCTGCACTCACTAACAATCATTTTCGGTCTTTGAATAAGCTGAAAACTACATAACAAAAATTGTGCTATTTTGAAAAAAATTTTGTTATATTTCAGTAATGCGATTATCATCATCAACGACACCATCGAAATTACTGTAATGGCTCAACATCGCTATTCCCATTTTTTGTATTTATTTTTTAAAAATTTTCCCATAAGTACGTACTATTCAGTATAGAATAGTACAGATAGAAAGAATTATATATGTGGTTTAAGAAACATAGCAACTTTTCTTTTATAAATATAAAAAAAACATATATATATGTTACATGTTTTAAAACAGAGGATAAAAACGTGAAACACTATGCTCCGTCGCTACTTACACATGGATGCCTAATGCTTTATTTTTTAATAAAATATAGCCTATAGCACTCAGTGTTAAGGTAGCACTCTACTGATTTTTAAAATCAGATGTGTATATACGAAGATTACCTTATATATACAAACAAACAATCTAATAAACTTACAACCATCTTCTCTTTATTATACATATTAGTATAGGCTAGTATAGATTAGTATAGATATAGATAAAGAGTTCGTGTTTCCGTTCCTTACTAACAAAAAAATTTATTAACAAATACTCAATATTGTAAAAACTTATACCGGGACTACTCTGCCATCATGTGAAATATTCATGTTTAGCTGCATGTTTAAATTTGTAATCATTAGCAATATATATTTTCCAGTAGTTATCTCTGTAGGCCTGGTGAAATTAATAATTATTGTAATTTCTCTCAAAACATTCATAATGTTAAGCACTATATGTTCACAAATTTGTATTACTTTCAGTTAAAAATAAGCTTGCTACTCTCCAGCTGCATGTTTTTACCCGTAGTACTCAGGATCATGTATCAATTCAATACCCCGTCCTAGATCGACGATAATTCCTTCCAGACAATGATATAAATATCTACGTATACATACCTACTTTTTAAACATCGGTTCACTCGTTTATACATACAAATACGTCAACATACGAACAAACATCATTCTCCCATCTCTGGTTCTCAACCATCAATCTGTCAAGGGTTTTCATTTCATTTCTTCCTAATTGTCGTTTAGTTGCGTGATCTAATTAAACTCGTTCGGTTGTGCATCATCATTCGTGGTGTTTAATTACAAAATTCGGTATTAATTTGTCGCTATAACAACATATAAATGTTAGAAATCAAAAATTTAGTGTTACATTAACATAAAAGAGTTTTTATATTGTTTTAAACTATTTTAATTAGCGTAAAATTTGCTAAACAATATTGTCCATAAATAAAAATGTTCGGTCAGTGGTTTAGTTTTCGTGTTTGTGCTTGTCGTTGATTGTAGTGTGCGAACTAAATGCCGGTAATAACAGAGAGACGAGTAGTGATTAGAAATAAGTGAGAGTGAAGAGAGTATAATAATGTGTTCATTATGTGCGCGAATGAGAATTGTTGAGAATGCACAACGGCGCGGCGGATGTGATAATATGCAAAACTCAAATAATAATAACAATGCATACAAAAATCAATTAAAGGGCCGAAGATCCCAACTATGTTTGTTAACTACATTTGACTGTTTATATTTTCAACGACCGGCTGGTGGAAAGTCTTAATTATAAAGGTGAGTGTTGCTTATTTGTGAGAAATTATCGATTTGAATGTAAGAGTGTAGAATGATATCATACTTGTAAATCTAAACTTGTATGGCACAGATTTTCGGTATATATATATATGTATGTTTATGTAATTCTAAACCTTCAGTACGCAAAAACAAAATGTCAAAATCTTATTGATTGCTAGTTCTATCTAGCAATATCTGATCTAGAAGTTTGATATAGCGAATAGCGAATATAGCTCTTAGGTCCACTTACCTCAAGTGTACCTTTTTAGTACTTACCCCACAAATCTCATTTCCCACCTAATTTGACACCCTAATGTTAGAAATTTATAGCTCGCGAAAAATCATAAAACTTTTGCTAAGAAAGTATTTCGATAATTACAGCACAACTATTTAAAAAATGGTTTTATTAATTCATTGTTGCAGACCGTAGGGGTCACCTTTTTAAATTTGTCATAGTTTCAATATTTACATGCAGATGTTAAAGTATGATATATCGATGTGTTTGTCTGTGACAGATCAATTTTTTTTTAATTCAAAAAAACTTTGACCCCAAGTAACCTTTACATCATACCTTAACTTATACAACAAGGAATAAGCAACAAAAAGCAAAATAAGATAATAGTAATTTTAGTCAATCATATCTCGACGTTATTCAAGTTGGCTATATTTTTGACGGATCTCGAGTTTAGATAAAATGTGGCCCATGCGTTGCTCGTCGGTGACCGCCATGGCATATTCATGTACTATATGAACAAAACTCGTGTTTTGCGAATGATATTGATAAACTGTGAAACTAATTAGGTTTAGCAAAGAAAACTATCAAATGAAGATATGAAGATATTTTTCTTGCGCTTACCTCGTAATTCGATTACATCTTGCGAACATTGTAATGCTTCCAGATGCTCTTTGGTATAGAACTGCAAGCATGGCGGCCCTGCCAACTCGAATTTATTCCAATTGATCATATCGTAGTATGAGTCACTTTCGAAGTTTATAAAATTAACAACTTGTGAACCGAACATTTGACGAATGCATCCAGTTGCATCATTTCGGGCTAATAAATTTTTAGTATAGCCATCTGAACGCACTATCGCATCTTCGTCTGTTATCATCGATAACAAAACATTCTCAGGATGGAGAAAGTATGTTAGTAGGAAAGACTAATTGAGGTCAAAGACTTTTGAATTAAAAAAAATAACACAGTCATCATGTATTACCCAGGGACGGGTTTGTCCATAATTGTAGTTCTTTTGCAGCCATTAATTACCGATTTTTTTTTTATTTAAGATATGAAATTATATTTTTTCCTGTATACGGCCGTTACACGTGGAATTGCCCTTATATTCAAATTACTAAAATTACTTCGATTAAAATTAAAAAACAAATTGTCAAATACAATTAAAAAAAACTACTTAATCAAAACGCGATAAGTTCAAAATGCTAAAAAAAACATAACAGTGCTACATTTTTCAGCTCATTGATTTGGGACTCAATTCTGAGAACTGCACGTGAAAGTAGCTCTTTTGTTTGACATAACTCGAGAACCACTAGTCCGATTTAACTGAAACAAATTAAAAAAAAAATAAGAATTATAAATTCCTTTTATAAGCAACAGTTTCACTTTTCCATTCATCAAATGATTTTAAACTGGGTTTATTTTGTATCAGTTACAATAAAACTATTGTACTCCGTGGCGTATGATTTACGAGGAATAACAATATAACAATAAAATATATAATATGGATAACAATATAACAGATAAGCCTAAAACGTGACAAATTCCCTTATACGATACTTACTTACTTCAAATAGATATTTAATTATTATGGCATGTAACTTAACAAAACGAATGATGCAGAACTTCTTCCTTTTGGGGCTACTTTCACGTGCAGTTCTCCCAATTAAGTTCCAAAATAATTTATTGTACTGTGTAAGTTAAGGTCTAAGCAACATCCGAAATTTTCAAATTATATGAATTTTTGAGCCTCTTAAAAAACCACATATTTTGTTGAAACAAAAACAAAAAAACTCAATTGACTTATTTACAATTAATGTACAATATTTGACCATTTCAGTTCGCAAAAAAAAAATATATTTTTATTGTTTAAATTAAAATTTTACAGTTTACGAATACCCAAAGTCATTTTTGAATGGCTACAGCGTAACGGCAATTTAAAATCAGGACAAAAGTTTTTTGAATTTTGTTATTTTCACCTCCAAACTTACAATAGTGACCGTAATCAAAGGGGTAATACCCAGGTCAATAAACTCGTATGAAGCTAAAATAATATTCGTCTGAAAATTTTTATACTAATGAGTACCAGTGCCCTACCAACTCTCTCTGGGTTTGAGTTACACGTCTGTTCGATGAATAGGCTCAAGCATATACTAACATGTTCGATATTGGGTGTGGGGATATGTCACTTATTTTCTTGAAAATCTACCAAAAATACTATTAAAAGTTAATGTTAAAATGTGAAATATGTTATGTTATTGTGATTTGTGCACCCAGCAAAACAAAAATCTCTTTTTTCCACGTGTAACATCCACATTGTCCTCCTTTCAAACATTTCCCCTATAATTTGCTCGAGCTTATGGAACCTAATTTTTGCGAGCGAGTTGGTTTCTGTATCTATTATATTGCTCTATGATGAGTAATCACATTTCGGGGGGTTAATATACTTTCTGTATTTGGCCTCTGCAGGGTTCCAAAAACCTTCGCCCAAACCTTCATAAGATTTTTGATGTTTAGGGTCCAACAAAAAGAATGTCACTCTTTTTTTATATATGCGATTCGACCAATAGGTTTCCAACTTGTTCTGGTCTGAAATTAGAAGTCAGTTTGATGAATAGGCTCAAGCGAATTCTAACATGCTCGGTGTAGAGATGTGTCATTTCTTTTTTTTGAAAATCTAAAAATGTACTAAAAGTTAATGTTAAAATGTAAAATATGTTAAGTTTTTCGATTTGTGCACCCAGCAAAACAAACAAAAAAAAATATTTTCTTTAAATCTCTTTCGTCCACGAACCACATTGCTCGATCCTATGGAACCTTATTTTCGTGAGAGAGTTGGTGTCAGTTAGTTCATTAAAACCCAAAAACCAAGGGTCGGAAAACGATACTTTATTTGTTTCTAACAAAAATAACTAACATAGAAGTTGAAAAATATTTCTCAACACATGAGTTCAATATGTTTTCTAACAATGTTTGAAAACATATCTCTCATGTTCAAAATAAATAATGAACAATGATGGAAAAACTATAAAATTTTTATTTTCAACAAAGATAAATAACATTCAAGTTGAATATTTTTTTAACTTTAGAGTTGAAAATCTTTTCGAACAATGTTCGTTTCAAATTATAATAAATATACATTTCTATATATACATGAAAAAACTGACGATGGGTTCTATAAAGATTCATCAAGTTGATTATTTCACAGTCTTCAGCAAAACTTAAAAGGCCAGGTACTCTGTTATTGGCGATGGTATAGTATCGATCATATCTCATTCATTAGATGTAAGGGAAAATACATAGCTCTAAGAATTTTCTGAAATTTTAGATTTTCTCCCAAAATTTTTTTTTGAAATTCTTAAGATGCTGTGTTCCATTTGTATAGTTATGACATATCTTAATACAAACATATTTCTTGCCCTTAATTTGGTCGACACAATATTTATTATATTCCTGTTTCGGTGGGATATTTAAAAGTTCATTATTTTTTTTTACGTTCATGTAGTTTAATATTTTTTTCAACAATGATAAATAACTTCATTTTGAACAATTGTTCGTTATTTAGTTTTTTCATCGGTTGAAAATTTTTTATTGTACACAAGAGTTCAATATAATTTCGAACATTTGTGGAATTAAAATAGAACATTTGAAACATTTGATTTTGAACGTGTAAATTCGTTTTTTTTTATGAGTAAAAAACTAAAAAATACTCTATTTTGGTGTTAATATCGGATGTCTGCCAAAAACTCTCTAAAATGTATAATGACAAAGCACTAAAATCGGTACGGAAATGTATGGTTCTCTTCCCTCTTCCCTCTTATTAACAAAAAGGTAATGTAAAATGATACGTTCTATAGCTATTTTTATTGGAGGCACAATTAAGAACTCAATATGAGTTAAGTTTGTCCGAACTGTTAATAGGGTGTTAAAAACTACCGAAATGATAAGTCCTAAATATTTGAGAACAACAACTTATCATTTTGTTGTTGTTTTAAAAATAAATAAATGTGCCGATAGAGGCATGATGGTACGCGCTTTTCTGTTCTCCTATGTACGCTAACGGGGATACATTTACATGCTAAGCTAAACGGGGATAAGTTGTTTAAAGAAGTAGTAAAAATAAAAATATGGCCAAATTTTATGTTGCAAAGAAACAAAAAAAAAAATGAAAAGGAAAAGAGAACGTCAAATAAAATAATTTTGATTTGTATGATTTTCTCAATTAAATGTTATTTTACAGATAATTTTTGGTGGAAAAAAGTTTAAAATTTTAGCTTAAGATCCAAGCGGAACATTAGATCCTAAGAAGGGTCATGTTGATTGTTATGGTACTCCAATAAAATGCTCCCTCAGGCAAATTAATTTTTGTTTTTATTTTTAGCTTTGCTCACAACAAAATTCAAAACTGCAATTAATACGATATTTACGAATAAATGAAAAGAAAACAAACAATTATTTGATATAAATTACAATGCTGTTAGCCACACTCTTGCTTGTAAATAATATATTCGAACACATTCTGTTCGAATGTTTTCAACAGTTTTTTTTTGGGGAAGTTTGTAAAAAGTTTGGTAAACATTTAATTTATTTATTTATATATATAGCCGTCTACATGATATGTAAATGTTTCCTTATGTACCAATTAATTCTGTGAACTAAAATCATTGTCCCAGCGTCATCTTTAATTGCCTGTAACTTAAATGTTAAATAAAAAATAAAATTAGTTAACTCTACCACCACAGACTTTCGATTGTCACCATGTGCACAGAATAATATTATAAACAGAAGCCCTTTTTTGGCAGACAAAAACTGCCTGCAGGGGGACTCGTGTATGCTAATGGTACTAAACGCGCACTTGGAATACTCAAAGCGCACTTGGAACACTCAATCTGTTTTCTCTCTCCATCCATTTTATAGTTTTTGGTCTTATATATATTGAAAATAAATGGTGGTATGATGGTAACAATGTATAATGCATATGTGTATGTTGTTACATATACAAAAAACATTGCGAATTTCTGGTAATATACCAAAAACTCAAATTTCACTTTCACTCATTCTCTCAGTTACCTCTCAGTGACATACAGCGCCCTTACAAATAATTTTTCGCATTTTTAGAACAAAGAGAGAGATGGGGATTCTGATTTATATTATTCTGTGGTTAACATTATGCAACAAAATTAAAAAAAAAGTTGACATCTGTATTCCAACCATATTTTTGTTGATGCATTATGGTGTTTCGATTACAAAACTAGTCGAAATTATTTTTTCTTCTTAAGAAAAAATATTTAAATTTTAACATTTATTTAAAAGTTACGAAAAAAATTTTATTTTCTAATTTTTACAATAGTTATAAAAATTAAGAGTTATTTTGTAACTTTTATATTTTTAAAAATCAAAAATAAAAGATAAATGGAATGTGTTTTGAATCAAGTGGTATTTTACAACAAACCCACTATTTTATTAAGTCATGAATGTTTTTTAAATTTTCGTAACACAGCACTTAGATCTAAAGATATTCAATTTAAGTTTGATTTTTAAAAATAAAAATTATGTAATAAATTTAAAAATAAGTGTTATATCGTAACTTTTATTTAACAAATCAAAAATAACTTATTTTAATTGAATAAATAAAAATATGTGTTTTTTTACTTTAAATAAAAATATGTGTTTTTTTACTTTAAATAAAAATATTAAAATAATTGTTATATTGCAATTTTTATTTTAAAAATAGTTAGTTTTGGATAAATTATGTTATTCAGCTAAACATAATTTTTTTTTAATTCATAAAAATTTGAATAAGTGTATAGTTTATCTCTTTGGTCGCGACGTCAAATCTGTTGTGAACAAAATAATTTCTTTTATAAGAAGATTGGTGAAGAAATTTCGTTCAGTTTCCACCCTTTTGCACATCATTATAATGAATCGGCCTAGGAAACCACGTGATCATTACATTGTGAGTAGAGGATGTGTTCGGCAATTTTACGTAAATTACTACTAGGAAACCTTTTTCTGGAACATTTAAAGCTTGTAGCATTTCAAGGTATGAGCATATAATAAATATTTTGCCATAAAATTCTACTATAAGTACCTGAAAACACCAAAGCTCCAAAATTCAACTTGAATGCTGGAAATAAAAATTTCTTTAATGTATTAATTCTTCTCTTATTTTGAATTGGTGTGTAAATGCCCCCACAAAACTGAATTTTAGGGAGATGGTCGAAAAAAATCCTACGTAAAATTTCACTATAAAATACCAAACAAAAGAAAGATGAAGTTGTAAATAGTTATAAAATATATAGATATAATATTCACAAGTAATAAATCAGTACAAGTTTCGATATTTAAGCTCTTGGAAATTCTATACCGTTATCAAACAATGTCCAGTATATGTCAACGTAAGATAATAAATGCTCTTGCCTTTATAGCGTTCATGTGGACCCTTATGCCAGTAAAATTAAGAAAAAAAGGGGCGTACCGAGAAAACGTCTGATTCTAATGTAAATTGACCTGAATCCGAATATCAGTCATAGTTTTCCCATTCACCCACCGATTTTTTTTTTACCAAAACGAAGTAGCAACTCTGATACAGTTGCACGGTGGTCCCAATGACTTAATTAGCGCGAAAAAAGTCAGATTTACGAATGGTACAAAAGTAGAAAATTTTATGGTTATTTAATAGCAAGTATTCCATAACAGTAACTTTTTTTTTAATAATTAAAATTATCTTACGTCAGTATTGGGTTGAATACAAATATCTGTTTTATGTTGTTTTTAATAAGAGTTTAGTCAATAACACTAGTTTACAGTCATTTTGCATTTTGAGTTGTAAATATTTTTTTCTATAGATTTCGGCCTCCTAAACACGAATATGAGATTTAAATGCTCCTACCATCAAAACTACCAAACCCATGTTAAAACCTTGTACAGAAAGCTTTTAGGGGAGCACATTACCTTTCTTGTTCAAATCGTTGGACGCGTTTACGAATTATTCTCAAATATGCATCTCCTTTAAATCTCATATTCGTGTTAAGGAGACCGAAATCTATAGATAACAAATATTTAGAACTCTGCAGATGAAAAAAATAAAGATCTGTAAACTATCACCAAAATTATGGGACATGAAAAATGCGTTCCGTGAAAAACAAGAATAACTTAACCATTTGTTAACCAATTTTTACAAATAAATATGCAGTTTATACATGACAGAAAGCACTTTCTGAATAATATAATAAACATTAGGGTAATGCAAAAAAAAAATACTTCAAACTTCAAAAATAGTGAAAAAATCAAAAAAGTTATCAATAAAAATATATATATTTTTGAAAAGGTCTAAGATTCATCTCTCTAGAAAGCCAAAATCCGCATCAAGCTTCGCAACTGCACCGGGTTCGGCTCTAGAGGGGTAAAATGTATGGCCGACCCCCAGTCATTTTTCCCTCCTAATATTTTCACCAAACATACCAACCCCCATCTCCACCTCCTGAGAAAGCTCCCATACAACAATCAAATTTTTATAAAATTTGCTCCCATCGCTCTTAATGCCCCAAAGGTGCCCCTAGAGGAGTCAAATGTATGTCTGACCCCCAATATTTTTGCAGCCCCAACAGTTTCTCAGAACATATCTACCTTCTATGTTATCTTCAACCATTAAGGTGTTTCACACATTTTTTTTTGTTATTTTTATTTATCAACCCCAACAGTTGCTCAGAACATACCTACCTTCTATCTTCAATCCTTAAGGTGTTCCACATACAATTTTTGTAATTTTTTATAAGAAATCAGCTCCTGTCGTTCCCTTTGTGTTTCATAGTAGGATAAAACGTATGACTGATACCCAGAAATTTTTCACTCCTGACATTTTCCTTAAGCCACCATCTACAGCCCCTAAGGGGGCTCTCATACAATTATCACACTTTTATAAATTTTGTCTCCACTGCTCTAAATGCCCCAAAGGCGTCCCTAGAGGAGTCAAATGTATGTCCGACCACCAATATTTTTGCAACCCCAATAGTTGCGTCCCGTGAAAAATATGAATAACTTAACCATCTGTTAACCAATTTTTACAAATAAATATGCGTTTTATACATGACAGAATGCACTTTCTGAATATTACAATAAACGGCTCCACGAAAAGCCCCCAATGAAATAACGCCCAGGAAATAACCCCCAAAAAATAGGAAATAACACCCAAAAACAGAGAACGAAATAACATCCAAATATAAATGAAATAAACCCCAAAGCGAAAACGAAACAACCCCCAATATTTGGGAGTTATTTCATATGAAATACCACCCAAAAATGTATGAAAAAAATTTGGGGAATATTTCATTTCTCGTTTGGACGTTATTTCATTGGGGGGCTTTTCGAAAAAATCAAAAAAGTTATCAATAGAAATATATTTTTGAAAAGGTCTAAGATTCATCTTTCCAAAGATCTATTCTATTATTGCTAATAGAATTTGTTTTACAAGAGTTGTGTGAAATGGATTATGTTGAAAGCTGGAAGGGCGGATAGCTATTTCGATAGTTGCTTAACTACCATCATCAGCACCCTTCGCTGTGCCTTCTCCACCCATTATCACAACCTTAAGTGTTAAAAGCTTAAAGAAAGTCGTGAAACCCAAACACACCGGTGCGAAAATGGTATCATTATTTTTTATAATATTGTTTGAGAAATCAGCTCCTGTTGCTCCTATTGTGCCTCCCGGAGGCGTAAAATGTATGACCGACCCCCAGTCAATTTTCCTTCCTAACATTTTGCCCAAACATACATTCCCCCCATACTAATATCAAATTTTTACAAATACTTTTCCCACCGCTCTAACTGGCACAAAGGTCCTCAAATGTATAATCGATCCCCAATATTTTCGCAACCCCAAAAGTTTCTCTGAATATATCAACCCTCTATCATCAACATTTATGGTGGTACCCATACAATTTTTTTATGTTTTATAATTTTTTTTAAAGAAATCAACTCTTACTATTTTCATTCCCAAAAACGTACAGTTTTTTCAAATTTGTTTATCTAATCAATCAATATGCCAGTCAATATTCACTCACGCATTTGTTCTTAGTTCTAGTGTCCCACTTTTGACATATTTACATTGTTAAAAGCTACAATCATCACTTATATTCCTTTTCTCAGCCTATATGGCAAAAACAAAGCTAATAAATTCCGACATCTACTTAATAAGGCAGTCATTTGTTGCATCTATAGGTATTTAGTTATAATTTGTTTATCATTAACCGCCGTGATGGACACCTCTGTCACTTAATGCTGACATTGTTTAATTGCAGCATTTAAACGCAACAAGACATTCATCTGCTTCTCCCCTCTCCTCCAGCGAGTTTGATGTTGAATGCAAACGAAACATGTGTCCAAATAAATCTCAGTCGAGGACCAGAGGTTCATACGTTCACATAAATTAAGAATGCAAATTATGCACTCATCAGATAAAATTTCTTGCGAACTTGCGTACAAACAGACATTCTTGTCGTCCGTCGTATACTTTCCTTAAAAAGAAAATTGTTAAAATCAAATAAAAATTCTACACATATTTCGTTTCATTCCATTTTGCCATTCAGCCAAAATTGAAATGACTGACAGTGACATTTACAAACACTTTGTTTGCTGTTAACTTCAAATGGCAAACCCTGATGATGACCATGTTCAAGATGATGATGATGACGACGACGACGAAGAAGAAGAAGATGTTGAGGTTCGGGCTGTCATTGAGTCCACTTAACCACTTTAGAATGAGTAATGTAACCGCTTTTCCTAAACGATGCAATGTACAATGTTTTACATAAATATTTTTATGTAATATGCATAAAAAATGCATAATGTTTGAGCAAAATGATGTACATCATCATTATTAACAACATTATAAAATGTTGATTCCTTTGGCAGCATAAGCTGCTGCATAGAGTCTACAGGCATTGTTTTGCTTTCTACAATAGCGTGTAATATGAGGAATATAAGTTGTGATCAGTTTGAAATGTTTTGGTTAAGTACAATCCATTTGTTTGAAAGGATTATCCTTAATATAAAAATTAATCTTATCTTGTGTTAGATTTTATCAGATGACGTTGGGAATGTTAGGAATATGGTGGTTGTGTGATAACTAGTTTGAAATTAATTCAAGGAAAATTTGTATACCATTAACCCTAAGGATTTGTATGGGAGCTACTTTGTATGGGGTTATGACAAAGGTTTTGGTTTTCTGAGGGTTTGTCTGTTATTACAAGGATATCAAGCAGACCATATTTAAATGACCTCCAGCTGTTCATTTGGAAGTTATTGGAGAAATATTAATTTTTACAAAAATATGTTAATTTGTATGGGAGGTACTAGAAGGGGTGGGGCTTCATACTTCATTTTGGAAAGTATTAATACTGATAAATATTCAAAGAGATTATTTAAGGCTTACTCGTGTTATCCTGCCCACCAGCCATCCAGCAAGATAGAAGCACTTGGCTAAATCATCTTAAAAAGTCCTGAAACGTATTTTGTCTTAAGATATTTGGGTTATAACACTTCTCCTTTAATGTGTTGCACTTTTACTGCACTTAATGATATAAAGCCTCATTTCAAAGGGTGAGGGTATATTAACCAATTCTACTTTTAATGCTAACAATGAATGCGTTAGCGCAACAACCTCTTCTTGGGTTCTCATATTAATAACTAACACTTGTTGCGCTTTAGAATATAAATCCTTTATAAGTCAGTATGATAAACTACCGAATGTCGTCACTTCATGTTTATGATTCATTCCAACATAGTATTGACCTCTTCAGCGCTAAATGTCCATATATCATTACAACATCATTTGACCTCTCCACATACTCCATTTCCCTTGTACACATATCCACAAGCAAAAATTCTAAAAAGTTTCCGACAATGCAAAAATCAAACATTGTTTGATCTATTGGCTTTTTACCTAGAATTTTTGCAAGCGGTTTTTTCTACTGTGAGAAAATTGCCTAACGAATTGCACACAATAGAGTTGCTAAACTTCTTTTCCATCAACAACTAAGTACAAGAAGAAAAAACAACATAAAGCTGAACATAATATTTTCATAAATATTCAATTAATCATTATTTAGGAAAAGGCGCACGCATGTGTGGTGAAAACCAAAAACAAGTGCATATGTAAGTGTATTCAGAAAATTGACTAGTAGAGGCAGAATGCCTGCCGCATTTAATCTTAATGAACACTCTAGACGTGGAGACATGTACATTTGCCTAACGCATTTGAAAAGCACTCGAAGAAAAATAACAAGCGAACAACGAAAATCTTTGGAACGATACAGGCTTCAACAACGCATAGAAATTATTAAAATGCACAACAAGGATGGTGAAAATCTTGCAGTCACAGTTCGTGAAGCACCTTGTCGGACCTTAATACAGAAATTGGTGGAAAAATTCGAGCTGTTGGCACAAGTTAGTGATGTGAAGAATAAAACCTGTACATGTTGCTC
The DNA here is from genome assembly GCA_964034835.1 of Muscina levida. Taxonomy (NCBI): domain Eukaryota; kingdom Metazoa; phylum Arthropoda; class Insecta; order Diptera; family Muscidae; genus Muscina; species Muscina levida. The sequence goes on along the minus strand of OZ035880.1, from coordinate 143,844,707 downwards.
AAGAACAACTGAGAATATTGTTAATGTAGCCCAAAGTATGGAAGAAAACCCAGGTTTGTCCACTCCTCGTCGTTCTTTGGAATTGGGCATTCCACAAACGTCATTACACCGTATTTTGCATAAAGACTTAGGTCTTAAGGCTTATAAAGAATAGTTAACACAACAAGACGGCGCTACGTGTCATACAAGCAACGAAACCATTGATCTTTTACTGAAAAAGTTTCCGGACCGTGTTATCTCTCTAAGAGATGATCACAATTGGCCACCGAGATCTTGTGATTTAACACATTTCGACTTCTTCCTTAGGGGCCACGTGAAAGATTAGGTCTACGCCAACAGCTTTGCGTCGATTCAAGAACTCAAAGATAAAATTCGCGAGGCTATCGAGGACATAGGGCAGCCACTTTGCGATTTGGTTGTGGAAAATTGATGGAAAGGTCCTGTAAGCGTACTCGTGGTGGCCATTTGGCTGGTGTTGTTTTTCATTATTTATCTAAAAAAAATGGAATTTTTTCTTTGAATACAAAAATAACACCTCTTTTTGGAAAACCCTTTATAAATTAACTCGCTTGAAATATGACTAATGGCCTTACCTCTTCAGAATTGCGGTATATGTTACGCAGTTCAACACATTTTCGGGACTCAATTCTGAGAACTGCACGTGAAAGTAGCCCCAAAAAGAAGAAGTTCTTCATCATTCGTTTTGTCAAGTTACATGCCATAATAATTTAATATCGGTTTGAAGTTAGTAAGTATCGTATAGGGTAATTCGTTACGTTTTAGGCTCTTTTGTTATATGGTAGCGTATGATTATAATAAGTAATATTCCACGTAAATCATACGCCTCTGAGTACAACAAAACAAAATCAAAATCATTTGATGAATGGAAAAGTCAAACTGTTGCGTATGTAGGAAAAAGTTATATAAACATATTAAAGGTATTGTAATTCTTAATATTTTTAAATTTGTTTCAGATTAATCGGACTAGTGGTTCTCGAGTTATGTCAAACAAAAGAGCCTAAAACGTGACAAATTCCCCTATTCGATACTTACTAACTTCAAATCGATATTAAATTTTTATTGTATGTAACAAATAATGCATAACTTCTTCTTTTTGAGGCTACTTTCACGTGCAGTTCTCGAAATTGAGTCCCAAATCAATGTTGTACTTTAATATTTCATTCTGTCATGAGAGACCCATAGAACTTGAGTTGCCATACACAATTATAAAAAAGTGATCTTCTTAGGGCTTGAACATATTTATAAAAAAAAAAATTACTGTGCTGATTAACGAACACTTAAAAAAATTAAATACTACACAATTTTTCCGAGTCTATAACATAAATATGATAAAGTACACTACATGTATAGTGCGTAAATTTATAAAATAAATATCAGACAACAATTGTAAAAGTTTGCTTGAACTGTGTTGTATTGTCTTAACAACATCCCTGGACATCTTCATGGTTAACTACCTCTCATTTATATTTACGCCTTTGGTGGCAGGTACCTCCTCCGGTAGTGTGTATCTAGTCTTTATTTTTGGTGCCGTTAAACTTTTGTCATCATATTTTTGTGTACTGTTGACCGACCAAATACTTTATGGATATGCAATTGTGTTGTCTCTGTGGACATTTTTGTCGACATTCTCTTAAGCATAAAGTGGCAATAAATGTTAGTAATGAGTGAATAGATTTTCTGAATAAGTTACATGCAAGCGTTAGTGTGTTACGTCATCACATTCTTCGTTAGCGTCATTACCAGGGTAACCGGAAATATGCAAATGCATGTTTTTTTAGAACAATATATTAACAAAAGGGTGAGGTATTTACATGTTTTATGGTCCTACAAGTGTTTTGAGACCTATTTGTTAGAGCATATTTTAACCATAAAGTCATATTTTGGCATATTTTGGTTTTAAGAGCATAGTATAAAAAAACATCCTTTTTAAGCATATTTTATATTTTTAGGGCATATTTTTTAAAAAATATCGCTTTTTAAGCATATTTTATGTTTTCACATTAATTTTTCGTTCGTAAAAAGTATTTCCAACTTTGTTTTTTTCAAATGTAACAGCCAAATCTGCGACATGTTTGTCTACTACTAATTTTACTGTTTTTTTAACCCTCCCCTACTGATAGGGTATATATCATTTGATACGACCCAAAAGTGTAACACATAGAAGGAGTCACATTAGACTCTAGGTTTCTTTGAACCAAATTCGATTCATGACTTTATAAGTCGTTTGAGCCGTGTCCATCTGTCTGGCTGTCCGGCTGGTACTCACGATAACTTTCAAAAGACGCAATCAAAGGTTTGGAACTTTGCACGAGTTAATTTTTCCTATCCCAGCAAAAGTGTTCAAATTTGACACATATATTTCCTATAATAAACAACAGAATCGTGCCAAGTTTCATCCAAATCGGCCACGCTCACCAATATAGGTGCAGATGTAAAACTAAGGGATAACGAAAGTTACCAAGTTACCACCTAAGCAGAATTCAGTTTTAAACAAATCTGTTGTCGACCTATTAGAATGATGTATTATATAATACTATTTTACATACTGCAATAAAATATCATACGGTTTACCTTAATGATTGTGAGGTTTCGGTAGAGGATAAGCTACGACCTATATCTGTTCGTTTTATTACTAATTTTATTTTAATAAAATTTGGGAAAAAGGGGTTCAAACATGTTTGTTAAAATGGACTTAAATCTTTCAGATAACACACTTGACAGGACCTTGTATGCGGCGTGTAAAAGCAGATCCGCGGTAGATGTGCACAGACTTGGATCACCTTTTTTATGCACAGGGACTCACATTCCAATTATTGGGTATGCATCCTCGTGCTGTTGTTCTTTAAAAGCTATGTCGGCAGTCTATCGTAGTGTTAAAGTTGTTTTAGCTCAGTGGATGATCTACTCCATCATCAATGATTGGTGTGATAACAGTGCAATACATAAAAAGTACCCAAGAACACAGTCTGTTAAATTTTGCTTAAAAAAATGTCTGGAAAACGAGGTTCGAGCGAATTTTTGGGTTGTAAGCAACTAAATGTACAATCCAAAAACCTGAAATGTTTTATTTTCAGTTTTAATGTAATTATTCTATAAACATAATTTGGTACATTCCCCACTCATATCAAATCTCTTACAATTTTCTTTACTTTTTCATTCATGTATTAACACTTTTTAGTTTTGTTGCATTTGCACCTCGCTGTGTTCGAAACTTCCCGTCAAACCTCTTTAACTTAATGTCCTCTGTAAATTCGCTCGAACCTACGCTGTTGTTTACAGAGCTTTTGGCGGGCTGGGGTGTTTCATTACTTTTGCAGCCTGCGGCGCACTCTGCGTATGCGTGACAAAATTGCCATCTCTGGTTTTACAGGTGCGGTTCTCAAATCCAAAACCTTTGCTATTTTACATATCGGTTAAACTTAGGGGATTTACCTCTATACTTGAACTTTACTTTATATTCTCTAAGTTGTCCTTTACAGACGCTTTTTTGCTGAAAGGGGTGTTACGCCTGTCGCAATATGCCGCCACTGTGTGTCGGAAATATAAGGTCACTTGTCAACAGTACTTGACAAATTTAGTTCGAAAAGGCATTGGCTATCTCGGTGCTTTGCAACCTTGCGGTGTCTAGATTTCTTAACGTTTGGATACGAGCATTTTGACACTGCTTATCTTTGGCTACTCCTAGATGGTGATCTGAGCCAGTTCCCTAGGTATTGACTGAGCCCTGTGTTTTTGAGTTATGATCACCAAATTTTCTTTTGAAAATTACATCTTAAATATATAGTTTGAATTTATATTTTACTTCAAGAATCCAACATTTGTCAACTTATTGTTTATAACAAAAATTGCCTTACACTTTACCATAGTAACTTTTTTAATGAACCCCTTTTTTTTCCTGCTGTTTACGACCTAATTCTCTAACATATCGTGAGTTGGTAAAAACGATTGTTAAATCATATTGACATGCCAGCAACAATGATATTATGATGCGTTTGGAGTGAATGAAACGAAAAGACAAGTCGAATATATATGACAAAGTTTCTTTATATATTTGTATACCGTTGACTATCATTGCCATCCATACCTTTACTTCAGTACACATTTTTGTGTTTATTTCTACCTTTCGTATTATGCTATTTTATGAGATCCAATCAAATTCCTCGTTTATTAAATATTCCTTGAAAATTCATACAATAATAATGTTGTGAGTAAGATGTTGCGGTTCAAAGGTTTCACATAAGGTCTTAACGTAAATTTAACACTCTTACTTGTTTATCGCATAAATTATAATATTGATTTAACGTTAACAAAAACAACTTCGCAAACAAAAAAAATCATCTCAGATTCAAATGATTTCACAACACGATCTCTTATCTATCTTCGCGTTGTTATGACAATTGCCTGCAATGCCACCTCAATCGCCGCCATCAACTTCATTCATAACCATTTGCCTGTTGGAAAGTCTTACTGTGAGCTTTTCCCTTTGGATATGACCACATTGTTATGTGACACGTTTATGGCCTTCGATTTGCATGTTTTCCTCATCCTCCAACAATCAGACGTCTGTACGGGGACAGATGAAAATAGTATGTGAACACATACATATGTCCTGTTCAGGTTGCCTTCCTGTTGTTTTCTGGCAAAGAGACCAGTTAAGGGTTTTTGTACTTTTTTCACTGTGGTTTCCATCACGTTTTAGGGTTTACATTGTCGTCACATCTATATTTGTAAAGGGGGCTTCCGGTGGGGTTACGACTAGTTTATACTGAATAATAATGACAGTCTCAGTGTAAATGGCTTTGTATGGCTATTAATACAAACAACTGGATCGTCATGTGCAGATATGAAGTATATTTTGTTAGCCAATTAAATATAAAGTTATGTAAATTATAAATAATAACAATGAACCTTAGGGTGAAATCGAGCGTCGAGTATAACAGTTAAGAGCGTTAAAGGGAGGTACATAGTATATAAATCTCAATTTTTGGAAAAACAATTTTTTAGTATTTTATATACATGCTTCAATATGGTCTTTAGGTATTACTTTATTTTAGTGTGGAGGGCCACGCCCTCTATCGGCACAATTTCACCTTTTTAATTACATAAGTGATTAGCAAATGTGTGTAATAAGTGGTTTGTCTTATTTGTATATAGTATAAGAATTCAATTTATTCTGTCTAATTTTGATGCCTTTTGTAAACTCAAAATATTGCTACCCTTTTGGAATACCCGCCCCATCTACCACTGTGACGTATAAAGCGGTGCTTTGTCATTCTCTGCATGTTTTCATCGCCTTGCGCGCTCTGTTTGGTTGGGTGCACTTTTGTTTTGCACAGGCAACATTTGAAATATTTCATTTTTATGTTAATAAACCATTTTAAGTCATGATATTTTGACATACTTTGCTGCCAAATAGAGAGATACGAAGATAAACGAAATGTTTGGTGACACATTTTCTCATGATATGGTTGTGGCCACATAACGACAAAGATTTATCCATATGTACAGGCTACGGCGGCAAAAATACTGGTTGGGATACATTTAAATTTCGTATGGCAACAAAACAGTTGTGTTTTGGCTCTTTTTCCGGTATTAGATCAAAATTAAAAACGGTCACGAATTTCTGTTCCTTTTCTGTTTGAGAGGGGGAGTTTTCGCGACCATTTTGCGATGTTAGCTTAAAACAGTTTTTCAATTCGATCTTCAAAGAAGTTTTCATAGAAGAAAATAAAGTTGTACTTGTATGAATCAAGTGATTCGACATACAAATATGCCGAAATAGCATTTTAGTGTACGAATCAAGATAGAGATATAGCACATTAGCTTAGTGATCGCAAGGATTTTTATTAATTTTATTGATTGTTCATATGTATTGGAAATTGATAACAAATTGCTAAAGGATAATCATAGTGATATATTATTAGATAGATCTTCATAATCTTTTTTGCAATAAACGTTGTTTTGAACGAGCACTAATGGGCTAGAAGGGGTGAGGGCTGACCTGTTGTTACGCTCCACTGTATTTCGTTGCAGATGAACTTGAGGGATCAAAGCCCAAAAACCGAAAATAAGAAATGAAAGATAATCCAAAACTACACTTTTACATTCAACAACAACAAAACAGTAATTTGGTCAGTCATACTAATTATCAGGGTTTTTTAAGTGGTATGCACCCTACATTTATAATAGGGTTCATGTCAGGAAAACACGTTGGCCCCTCGTTTTCTCAACGAAACCAATTTTTTGTTTTCTTACTAGAGTGAATTTATTTGTCATATTGTTTCACCCTGAAAAAAGTTCTTTCAACAGCTTGGGAAGGTCAGCTCCAAACATCCTTATGCTTAGAATTTATCCCAAACCATCGATGACCTACCACCTATGTTTCTCTTAGAAATGAAGCGTGGGTCTATGCGCAGATCATTCGAAAGGATGGATCTGAAAAGGATGTTAGCCTTTCTTACATTCAGTTGACAATTAGCTTGACCTGTAGTAGGGTATAATTTTCGGTTGTCCTACAGACAAAAAGCATGAGTATATAACACTGTACGACACGATTTTTCACCCATGATCAAACTGACCAGATTCTGAAAATATAGCTCAAATAAAATTATACATATCTCCCAGTTTTTCTAGATCAGCTCATTTAAGTTTTTTACGAGCAATTAAATTTTTGAGCGAAGCTCCCATACAGCGGCTCAAAAGTGAATTATTCCTGTTCGCAGAACTCTGCGAGTTATTAACAGAATTTGAAGAATTTTTTTTTTAATTTTTTTTTAAATGATCAGGAGCTGAATCTGACGAAGAAAAAATTTTAAATTTGTCACAAATTTAAAAAAAATTGTGACAATTTTAATTTTTGACAATTTGGGACAATATTAATTTTTGAAAAATTTTATATTTGGGCTTCGTCAGAACCCGCTCCTGGCCATTTGAAAAATAATAAAAAAAGTTTATCAAAATCTGTTAACAACTCGCAGAGTTCTGCGATCAGGAAGATGTCACTTTCGAGTAGCTGTATGGGAGCTTCGGTCCAAAAATTGAATTGCTCGTAAAAAACTTGAATGAGCTGATCTAGAAAAACTGGGAGATACGTATAATTTTATTTGAACTTTATTTTCAGAATCTGGTCAGTTTGATCATGGGTGAGACCAAAAGTTTAAATTTGTCCTACAGTATAATACATACACTTTCCTGCAGTAATTTTATTAAAAGCTTAATTTCCCTTTACAACCAAAGAATGAGGTATAGTATAGCTTTTCGCTTTGGTGTGGATTAACACGCTTTCTACATTCATTACATTCATTCACAACAAACGGCACCTACTTGTTTATCGAAAAATGCGAACGTTACTGTTTGGGAAGCTTTCTACTAGACATGCCGATTGACTTGACACTTGCTGTCTACAACATCGACGAGGCCGGCAATGAAAGAAAAATGTAGATGACTAGAGTTGGGAATCGTGCTACGGACCTCCCGCATGGTAGTCGCGTGTTCTTACCACTATGCCACTGTAATTTTTCTTACCAGTTCACAGATCACGGCTTATCGTAATAGAGATGAATAATATGGAAACAGCTAAAAGATGTCAAACTTGTGGAACAAATAAAAAAGTTTTGCCCCCTTTTGGCAGCAGGAAGGTTAAATTTTACGACATGTAAACATAGAGCATTATCGCATATTCTTTTTTTATTATAAAACATATTCCATTGAATTTGGGTCATGATGTTTAGAACATCCGACTAACACTGCGGATGACCTGGGTTCGAGCCCTTTTAAAGCCTTCTAAATTTCTTTGATCAACGGACCCTAGATGTTGTTGACAGCAAATTTTGAGTAATCAAACCTATCAGCAATTGTCTAGGAAGAGCTTTTGCAAAAGCTACCTAAAGGTCCCGTTTTTCTTTAATGTTCGAGCGGAATATTGTTTCAATTGCTATAAAATGGTAAAGTTTTAAGCAAAATCAAACAACTTTATGACTTTTCTAAAGAGGTCAAAGGTTAAATCTATATATACACCAATACCTCACTTTGCGTCGTGGTTACGTTCCAAAAAAACATGACACAAGGTGAATTATGATTTTCTATAGCAAACCATGTAAAGATCGAAGATTGGTTCCAGGGTTTAGAAAACACTACTTTTTAAAAAGAAAATTGAACAAAGTAACACTTAAAAACAAAAATGATAAAAAATTCTATTATATTCATAAAAAAAAAACAAATAAAAAATTTCATTAATTTATATAAAACAAAATAGAAATTAATCACTGTCTGATGAGTCCACAGTTGCTGTTTTCTTACGTCAGCTTTCTTTTACAAAAAATTAGTTCAATTGGTCCAAAAGTGAAATAAATTTCCTTGTAACAATTGATATTCGTAGCAACCGCCTGGGACACTTAAAAACTCCTTCCGTTGTCAGGATCGTTTTTTAAAATAATCTCCATAGAGCGAAAACCCTGCGTAACGAGTCGCAGAGAAAGCTGGACATCGCTAAACTGCAGACCGCGGAGATAGCCAATGAATAGAATATGACTTGGCCGACCTTTTTGAAATTTTCACACAAAAGAGTGCTAGTGATAACAAATTCAGAGATCTCGATGTAAACAACAATATGTAGAACATATCATCATCAGAAACGCAAAAGGACCTACTACCACAAAAATTCAAAACTGAGCGTTTAATTCAAAATGATACACTGCATGGAAATACATATCACCAAAATTTGTTGTAACTTTAATATTATTCATTCTATTTAGTTTTTTATCCCTCCTGTAAAATTTTCAAAAGTGATGATAAGCCTTTTTGTATTTCTGATGACAATATATAATTTTCATAAAACTTAATTACTCAAGCAGCACTTGCACGCAAATAAAGTAATTTTAATGTTGAAAGTGACTTAGTGTTGCTAACATAAATATAAGTTTTATAGCTGTTATCATTTGTCTAAAATCAGTAGGGGTTTTAATGTAATTTACTATATCATCAATTTGCCAGTCATAACAAACGTAGAAGAAGCAGTCATGGGTAAATGTTGTATTTATTTTAAAATTTACGAGGATGGTGTAGAATCTATATGAATTACATGCAACTATGTACGTTTTGATACATTGCTATAAAATTCCTCTAATAACACAATGCAACAAATTTTTGATCCCGGCTTCTAAATAGTTGATCCTTATGTAAAATTTCACGCTGAATTCAAATCTGCTCTCAGATATGTGGAAAGTAGAACAGATTTTGAGATATGGTCCAATTTCCATTTTTAGTGTTTTGAAAAAAGGTAGGTCTACTAAAATGCCATTTTCTCTGGCTATAATTCACCGATTTTACTAAACTGTAACAAAAATAAAAGTTAATAAACTTATTTCTTAAAAAAACGATAGTTGATTAAAATCCAATCATTAATGACGAAATTATGGCACTTCAAAGTTGGATTTTTGTAAAAATTTTAATGATTTTTCAAGTTTTCGCTGCCTTTAATTAAGTTTTTTTTCGTGTTTCCGTAAAAATTGCTCCGGTTTCAGACTATTACATGATAGAATAATATGTTACAAAAATTTTTTGCCCTTGGTCATCAAAATCGGATAAAAAATCCTTCCGCATTTGCAGTATTTGGTAAAATAAACCAAGTTTTTTTTTTAGATATTCCTATGTGACTTGTTTAACAAAAAACTTGAGTTATATTTCGGAGAGCAAGCAAAACAACAATTACTACTACTCTCAAGAAGAGGTATCTGTACTTAATTGTGAATGTAGCGTTTATTTTTCAACCGATTTTGATCACCAAGGGCAAAAAATGTTTGTAACATATTATTCTATCATGTAATAGTCTGAAACCGGAGCAATTTTTACGGAAACACGGAAAAAAACTTTATTAAAAGCAGCGAAAACTTGAAAAATCATTAAAATTTTTACAAAAATCCAACTTTGATGTGCCATAACTTCGTCATTAATGATTGGGTTTTAATTAACTATCGTTTTTTTAAGAAATAAGTTTATTAACTTTTATTTTTGTTACAGTTCAGTAAAATCGGTGAATTATAGCCAGAGAAAATGGCATTTTAGTAGACCTACCTTTTTTCAAAACACTAAAAATGGAAATTGGACCATATCTCAAAATCTGTTCTAATTTCCACATATCTGAGAGCAGATTTGAATTCAGCGTGAAATTTTACATTAAAATGTATTATTAAATGTCCCGGATACAGAAACTTTTGAAATTTTGTGACATAGTGTAACAGACACATTTTATCTGTCTGATATATACCGTTGTTCCAGGATAGTAAACCAAAAATTTATAATACTAATAATTGAATGAACCAAATAATATTTTTAGCTTTCAATGTTTTGCCATCAGTTCAATACTTAGTTCATTCAATACTTTTGCAAAAAAAACTACCCACAATTTCACTTGAACAACTTAAAAACACTGATTTCAATGTTTAGCCGTCCGTTTAGTTTTTAGTAAATGTCCCCTTTACAATTTCACTATTAACTTTAGTTATTCTTCTATCCTCGTATGAAACTACATACTTTGCAACTCAAGTAACACGTGCTGATAGACAGAAACAACACAACTACTGATTGTTTTATTATATACAATGTGTGTAACTTCCGTCACTATCGCAAAAGTCAGTCGAAAGGCATCTTACAGACAGTATAGAAAGGAAACCAAAAAACAGAAGTCGTCTTCCAATGCACACCACCATCAGCATTGGATTCTCTAAGACACCAATAGTCATCCTATAAATTCATTATTAAAACCTAAACAAATTCTTTATTGCTCTTCTTTCACAAAAATGTAAGTTGCTCATTCGAAAGTCTACGAAAATACGAGCGGCGGCCAACATCTTTGCACCTGCGTACTCTGTGCAAACGAGGAAGAGAAAATCGAGATGTGTTCATCATTTTTATTTCACTACAAGTTAGTGTAGCTGTGTGGCTGTCGATACTTGGATATTTGATGTTGTTGTGGCAATGTTTGTTGCAGCATTCGTTACGGCCAATTTATGTTTGGTATCATCCTTAACATTAAAATAGACTTCAATTAATACCTACGATCGGGGATCATACTGAGCTTGAAGTCAAAAAAATTGACAGTGGTTTACAGGAGAAGCATATTTGTGGGGCTCTGTGAAAGAAATAAGATGTAAAATTACTTAAAAAATTTGAAATACTGCCTAAAAAGAAAAAAAACTTAGCACCAAAAAGTGCGATTTCGCACAATCGTATGAATTCTAAACGTCAGCTTTTTAAAAACATGAGACTACCATGCGGGAGATCCGTGGATGGATTCCCGGCTCCAGTCATCTACATTTTTCTTTCATTGCCGGCTCCCTCCATTGTCGACAGCAACGTCGCAGTATAAGTGTCGAGTCAATCGGCTTGTCTAGTTAAAGCTTCTCAAACAATGACGTTCGCATTTGTCGATAAACAAGTAGGTGCCGTTTGTTGTGTATCTACAATCGTAAGCTTGTTAATTCACAACAACGCGAGAAGCTAACCCATACCTCATTCATGGGTGTAAAGGCAAATTAAGTTTTTTTTTAATCCAATTAAACCTGTCTTCAATTGAACTTTTCTTAAGCTATTGTTACCTATTTGAAACCACTGTGCAACATCTCATCTTTACCACCACCAACTACTGGCAACATGGCCCTCAACATCGTTTCAAACGATGGTCAATTGATAATTATGCATTAACAACACCAAACGCGTTTTTAAAGAGCTTAATTTGATGTTGCCCACATCGTGTTGCTGCTGCCTCCTCTTCATTTGTGTTTGTCGCTCGCTGACTACATCTTTGTTGCTATTGAAAAATCATTAAAGAGTGTAGTTTTGGCATTAACAGGCTTTTCCTCGAAATAAGTATAAAATAAATGAAATATTATGTAATATAATTAAAAATTAATTACCTCTTATGATATCGATGAACAGCATCGACATCAGAATCAACAGGCAAATAAACATGCGGCGACAATTATGACCAAGGATATGTTCACACAAACACCACGACATATCAACATATTCATGTTAACGTCTCTGCAATACAGAACAAACATAAATCGTCATGTTTTTAGTTTTTTTTTGTTGTCTTATTGTGTCTCATTTAAGTTTCTTCTAATCCAGTGGATTTCCTTTAACAAATGAGCTAAAAAGAGGGGTGGGTGGATAAGTTGAAGCAAATGTGAAGATTACAAATGTTGTAACCGACAATGGGTGGGAAGGGTACCTGGTTAATTATCTAAAATTAAGACCAATATGTTAAAATTATTTATTTCCAATTATAGTTTTGAATTTGGTGCTGTACATTTTCGGTTGATATCTACCTCGCATGTACATGTTTGACATAATTGTAGATACCATTGTGTACCATTGTGCATCAGTTGGTCACAAAGGGGTCTGAAGATGAACTCGTCATGGAGTTCGAAACGCGTCATCCTAGTGCGTGACACACTGAATATGACCAAAATATTTAAACAATAAAAAAAAACTTTTCTGATCATTAGCCGAATTTGATGTATCATCTGATACACTAACGTAAATTGATATATATACAATACGATCGACTTAAACATAAAAAAAACAGTTTAAGAAATCATAATATTAAAAATAAACTATTTTCAATGTTTTAAGGAATTTTTTTTAAAGAAATTATTAGAAAAAAATTTGAATTTTGCGAAATTGACTAATTTGTATAGGAGGTACCAGTGGGGAGCAGAACAAAGTGCCAATTTTTTTTCATACATCAACTTTCAATAGACGCATACCTTTAGCAAAATTTGACTGAATTCAGTGTACTTACAAAACAATTACCTATTCATAGTAGGGCGGCAGCGAAATGAATAGCCAATTTTTTTTGCGGAAATTATAAAATCTGGGACCGGAATATTATGCCTATTGATGTAAGTAAGATCGTACAACTATTTCCCGTGCCCCAAAGAGGTCAAAGATCAGGTTTTTAGTAAATCCTATATTTGTTACCAATGTTCGTTTAAGGAATTGTATTTTTTCTAGTAAATATGTAATAGGCAAATATTGACGAGGGAGGGCGGCGCCTCGGTACTTTTTGTCGACTTGGTTCCAAATAGCCAGGTTATATCTCTTTACTGCGAAATTTTCAGGAAGTTCAAATTATTATTATGGCTGTTATAACGGTTTCTTTTAAAAGGGGCGTGAAACAACCCACTTTCACCCTGGTTGTAATTCATACTGTACCAACAACACACACCAAATATCATATTTATACCTTTTACAGTTCATGAGATACAGCCACCTAAAGTTTCAAGACTTATACCAAGCCCACTCCGATCTTGGCCATTTTTCGTTGGATCACGAAAATTGTTGCCAAATGCATCCTAATTTACAAGGCGATTGGAGAAACAGTCCTCCAAATATTTCGGCTTCAAAAAGAGGACCTAATGGGCGAGGCCACATCCACTTCATATATCAAAAATTAAAGCAACCTATTTTCAACACCGTCTATACAGCTGCATTCTGTGAAAATTAAAAAAAATCGGTCAGTCGTTTTCGAGTCTATACGGTACTAAAAAATGTAAGCAAATAAAGATAGACCCATTTTCATATAAATATATTTGACCTCTTTGGGTCACGGCTTAAAAGTTGTCTGATTTTGCTAAAAAGTTGACCATAGCTATTTAATAAATTCTTCTTCTAAATTGGCAGCAGCAACAGAAATTAATCGTTCAGTAGCCGCACGTAGAAAATAATTCCAAGCGCTTCGGTCTTTTGCCGTTAACATGATGGGTCCAAATATTTTGCGAAGTATTTTTCTCTCGAAAACTCCAGGAAAGAATAAATGATCCGCCTGCATCATTACCCAGGATTCTGCGCTGTAGAGCAAAACAGGTAGGATCAGTGTCAGGTAGAGTTGGATCTTCGTTCGCTTTATCATTAAAATGCTTGCTCAACGCATTGTAGCAGGGGTTTGTGACAAATACTCTCTTGATTTTCAGGCTGACATTATTATTTTTCTTTATGGCGGAGCAGAGGTAGACAAAATTATCTACCACTTCAAAGTTATAGTTGCCAAGGTTCACACAGTGTCCCAAACGAGTAAACTCTTTGTTCGTTGAAACAAATAACTTGGTTTTGTCCTCATTTATCACCAGAGTGACTCCTGCCGACAGCTTTTCAATGCTCGAAAAGGCCGCAGTAACATAACGCAATCCACTGCCAGTAATATCTATATCATCGGCATACGCTAGCAGCATGTGGCTTACTGCTGCCTTCCACCTGATCATCTCCATTATGATATTAAAGACATCACATAACAGACTTTCGACTTGTCTGAAGCCTCGCTAGGTAGAAAATGGCTCTGTTAGATTTGTGCCTATTTTCACTGAAGATTTCGTGTCAGTCAATGTCAAAGTCGTATCAGCTTCGCGGGAATACCAAACTCAGCCATAGCATCTGATAATTTCTGTCGTATCGAATGCAGCTTTGTAGTCGATAAACAGATGGTAGGTGTCGATCTGTATTTCTTCTCCAGGATCTGGTCGGTCGTGGATTTACCAGGTCTAAGGCCACACTGATAAGGTCCAATCAGGTTCGCCAGAATGGGCATTAGTCTTTCACATAACACACTAGACAGGCCCTCGTATGCTATAGGTAAAAGGCTAATAGAACACTCAGATTCCAATCATCGGGCATGAATTCCTTGAGCGAAATCGTGTTTATGGGCTGGGGCATGCACGTTGCCAGCTCACCGCTGCCGGCTTTAAAAGCTCTGGCGGCAGGCCATCGGCTCCCGCAGCTTTATTATTTTTGAGCCGTGCAATTGTCATGCTAATCTCGCTTTGGCTCGTTGGTGGATAGTCTACTCCATCATCGATGATTGGCGTGATATCTTCGGCGTACCGACATTTCGCCCAATGTCATTTCGCCCAAAAATGAAAATGACATATTGCCCAAAATATATACAATGTTAGTTGTTGCCCAAGAAATTGGGGTTTTGAGCGGTATGACATGCATTTTCCATTTTTCGTCTTTTAACCGTCGTCATACGATTTGTATAATATGATTCCTTTTGAAACTGACATTTCGCCCTAAAAATTTGCGTTGGTCCTTATGTCATTGCATTTGGGCGATATGTCATTTTGTAATTAGGTTTTTGATCGATATGACATGTTTTGGGATTGTGAATGTCAGTGACTATATTTCCGTCTCTGTTCTTACAGGTGCGGATCACTGTTCCAAAACCTTTGCTTTTTACCTTTTGGTAGAACTTTCGGGCTTCACCTCTATCCCTGTAATATCCTGGCTCTCTCTTTTCTTCTATTGGCGCTTTTTCCACCCGAAGAGGCGTTTCGTCTCCCTCCTCTTCTCACTATAACGCTCCGTCACTGCACGCATTGCCATTGGCTTTAGTTTTGCCCTGTATTCAGAATCAGGGCTTGCCTGAGCGAGGTTTTCATAACCCAGTACGGTCTTTACATCAGTGGTCATGAATTCGCAATTTGCTGCCACTGTGTTTTAGGGGTATCATTGTGCTATCTCGGTTGTATGCAGTTTTGTGATATATAGCTTTTTTCTGCATTTGGTTACAAGCGTTTTTAGCAGTGCATACTCGCGTGCGTACCTTGGCTGCAACTAGATTTTGACCCGAGCCAATATTTGCACCGCACATCACATGCACGTCCATAACGCATGAGACATGCCTTCCATTAATTACCACGTAATCAATCTCTTTTCTTGTATTTTGATCAGGGGATATCCATGTAGCCTTGTAGATATCTTTATGCGGGAATCTGGTTTCACTCACTATCATGTTTCTTGCCGACGCGAAGCTAACGAGAGTGAATCCGTTATCGGAGGTTTTCTTGTGTAGACTCAATTTTCCGACTGCTGAACCAAGAGCATCTTCCCTTCCTATTTTAGCATTAAAATATCCCAGAACAATTTTAATGTCAAACATCTTTGTCTTATTCCGGGGCGTGTACATATGCAAAGTAAAAATATTTCGCCTTCATGCGAATATTGGCTATTCGTTCACTTACATGGTAAAACCGCGAGACCAGATGTCGAAGTCTCTTGCCGACTATGCAACCACATCCAAATTCGTGTCTTTCTTGCATTGCAGCTGTAAATATGTCACAGTTCTTTCGACGTGTGTATCCCTGTCCCGTCCATCGCATTTCCTGTATGGCGGTGATGTCAGCCTTCTATTTGTCGTATATGTCGAGGAAATCCGCCAGTTGAATAGAGGCACCTTCACTGTAGAGAGTTCAGACATTCCAGGAGCATATCCGTAAATCATGGTCCTTAGAACGTTTGCAGGATTCGTCAACATTTGGGGTTCTTGTTTTGTTCAGATGATGGTATAAAATTAAAACACATTTGTGGACAACTTATTTTTGACAGACATCGACAGATTGATACCTCTATTACACACCTAATATCGTGTCATTTATCTCCATAGATCGCAGATAAAACTATACGCTGGCCATAAAATTTCGCAATACCGACGCAGATATATAAAATTTCTTAGCAGCATTCTAAAGTGTTGCAGTTTTCAAGGCACACATGCTAAGAACATTTTACCCTTCCGCTCTTCTTTGCCTTTCTATTAGAGATTTAAAATTTTTTTAAATATAATTTAATTTAGTGTGCATAAATTTTTTGTAATTTGTTTGTTAATTTTGAAATTACATTTAATAAACATACCTTTGCAGTCTCAACATCCCTCGTATAATGCACCCTAATGTTCATTCTTAAAATCATGTTTGTAATGCTAATCATCTATCTTTCTATTTCGAGTAGTTGCAATTTATAATTCCACACAAGTGTTGCTGGGTATTTGTAATTCCCAGCTGTTCTTGTTGTTGCTGCTGTTGTTGCAGTGGCAATTTCATCTGCCGTCTTAATGATGAAAAATATCACAGAGGATGCTACTGGTTTACCTATCACCACCAGCATCACCATCAGCAGAAGCAACCATCAGAAAAACAGCCAATACCACAAACAACAATTATTCCAGCCATACTGATTCGCTGATATACGATTCCATCCATTACATGCATAGAGGCGATGCCTCCACTTAAAGCTCTACTGCCCAGAATCTATAGAGCAAAAACAAATAATTTATGATTTGGATACTTGAAGTTGCCATAAAAAAGCCACATCTTTAATTTTCACTTGATTAGAGAGTGAATGCGGAGTGAAGTGTGTGTGTGTGAGAGTTTTCGTCTTCGTTTGGACACAAAGTCAAAGGAAAGTGTTTGTCTTCGATGCAAATACACTTGTTGTTGTGGTTATTATTAGCTATTTAAAATATTTTGACGCCTTTTTTATATAATTACATTGACATATCGAGTATCGACCAGATTGCAAATGGAATTGAATTACCAGAAGTGCGGTTGTGGTCATGTATAACATGACACACGTACGTAAACCCAAGAATTTACAAGTAAAGGAAAATAGTTGTAATGTGTTAAATAGTCGGAGAGAGAAATCTTTTTGGAATTCTTAGTTATTAGAAAGTTTTGTTTGTTTATTTAATAAATACAATTGAGTAAATTATAATACATTCTAACAAGTTTGATATGTACAATATCCGGCTATTGATTGTGATTGATGTTAAAGTTCCTGAGTTACCATTATTAAGGTGTAACGACAAGTTTCCTCAGGTTGATGGGGTGCAGCTCGCGGGGGAAAGGGTTCGTCACAGAAATTTGTAAGGTGTAGCGACAGAGAGGGTAACAACGGTTTTTGATGGTTTAAAGGTGGGTTTTATTCACAATTTCAAGGCTTAGGGGTAATTCACTTACTTATTGTACTTTAAAATACTTAAAATTAATAATTACTCACGCCCTGTCCACACGTAGGAAGGCCTGGATAAGCACTTCCGGGGTTGTTCCGCTGAAGACTGGCAGTAGTACCTCCGGCAGCTGGTGACGAGGCAGCTTGGAGTCCGATTCAAGGGTCTGCAGATATGTCCAACAACTTGTTTTGCGACTCGCCTAAGGCTGACGAAGCATTTCAGAAGAAACGAGAAGACGCGTTGAAGACTCGACCTGGGGGTCAGAAGACGCGGCAGAAGACTCAGGCTTGGTACTAGCGAATACCCGGCGCAAGACTCGTCTGAAGACTGACGAAAGCACTCCAGAAGAATCGAGAAGACGTGTTGAAGACTCGACTAAATGGTTAGAAGACGCGACGGTGCAAGAATCGACTGAAGACTGACGAAAGCACTCCAGAAGAATCGAGCAGACGGGGGGTAGACTCGACTGAAGACTGGCGAAAGCACTTTAGAAGACGCGGGTAGACTCAGAAGAAGACTGGCGAAGCACTTCAGAGGAACCAGAAAGACGAGGGGTAGACTCAGATGAAGACTGGCGAAAGCTCTTCAGAAGAATCGAGAAGACACGTTGAAGACTCGACTAAAGCGTTAGAAGATGCGACGGTGCAAGACTCGACTGAAGACTGACGAAAGCACTCCAGAAGAATCGAGCAGACGGGGGGTAGACTCGACTGAAGACTGGCGAAAGCACTTTAGAAGATCCAAGAAGACGCGGTTAGACTCAGATGAAGACTGGCGAATCACTTCAGAGGAACCAGCACAACGAGGGGTAGGCTCAGATGAAGACTGGCGAAAGCACTTCAGAAGAATCGAGAAGACGTGAGGTAGACTCGACTGAAGACTGGCGAAAGCTCTTCAGAAGAACCAGGAAGACGCGGGTAGTCTCAGATGAAGACTGGCGAAAGCACTTCAGAAGAAATAGTAAGACTGGCGACCTTGCTTAGTTGACCTCGTTCACTGACTGTTCCTCTAAGTACGCGTTGCTTCCTTTTTATACTACCACCAGCCTGTGATGTTTTCTACCATCTGCCAGTGATCATCACCAACAAGTAACGGTACTCTGTTTACCAAATAAGTTGAAAACAACTTTTGGTAAACAACTCCAATGAAAGGGAAAATTGCCTAAGTCATATTTTCGGCTGTATGAAAAATGCCCCAAATGCAAAATGCCCCAAAAAAAACGTAAAATTACCCAAAAAATTTTCCATACAAAATTGGGGAATTTTTCATATGAAAAATCCCCCACAAATTTTGGGGAACTTTTCATTTATTTTAGGTAAATTTTCGTTTTTTAATTTTGGGTCATTTTTCATATGCAAAATGACCCAAATTTGCAGGTATGAAAAATACCCCAATTTTTTTCTCCATATAATAAAAAATAAAAAAAGGATAGTGCAGATGATAATGAAATGGGGGGGGGCGTCTCTTATTTTTCGACTTATGAAAAATTACAGGGAGATATTTACGATACTGACTTCGACGTATGCGGCGGGGGGCGAGGCGTGGGGGGCGTGCCTCCCACCGCATTCGTCTTTTAATAATGCTAAAGAGAGAGTAGCGAAACTACTAACGACGTATGCGGCGGGGGGCGTGCTAGATTTGTTTAGAAGAATAATTTTTTTGGGGTATTTTTCATAAATTTTGTGGGGTATTTTTCATAATTTTTGGAGAAAATTTCGTTCTTGAGTTTGGGTCATTTTTCATTTTTTTTCGCCCAATTTTATTTTGGGTAATTTTTCGTTTTTTTTTTGGGGCATTTTGCATTTGGGGCATTTTTCATAGAGCCCATATTTTCAGCTTCGCCGAATAAAACCAATTTTGTTCATTTTATTTGTTTCATTCATTTTGTTTTATAAATTCGTATCTGAAGCTGGAGTGTTGGCGAAAACGACCCGTAGGGGACTTTCGTCGTTACAAAGGTTAATAACAAAGTTTATGTTAGGTGTGAGAAATGATTTACTGTGGTGGTGAATTTGATGTACTATTGAATAACTTATATGTATATGCGTTATTTACACACCAGGGTAACAATTTATTAAAAGGACATAATATAAAATACTGTAATTTCTGTTCGTACATATCATCAAGGCATTTTTTTGTGTATATGTTGACTTACTGCAATATATTGTTCTTCATAATCAATGTAAAACTTTTATACATTTTTAAATGTTATTAAATTAACGCATTTATATATTTCATTAGTTTATTCGACACTTTATTTGTTCATTAACCTCGAATCAATGCTGTTAAAGCTTATAGTTTAATTTAACTGCTTTCCCACACCGGAATACTAAATTCAAGCACTTGTTACATCTCTTATGTCTTAACAACAAGTTTTACTTTGACAAACTGCCAACCTACTGTTGTGTATTATTTAATCCTATTTTATAACTTCAACTGTTGCCAACTGTGGCACTTTGTTAATTTTATGCGCTGCAGCAATAGTCGTTTGCATTTTTTGCATACAAGTTTTATGTTGATTGTAATGCAAAATGTGCATGTTGTTGAGAATTTATTACTACTAGTTTTGATGGCGAAAACGATTCATAAATAGATGCCAAATGCATTTAGTAAAATGCTGAAAAGCAATTAGAAAATGATGATGACATGAAGTGCTATAATTGATCAACTTTTTCTTTACAATTCAACTTATTTTGTTAAAGGGGAAATTTTAAACAGGAAAATAATATTAAATTAGGAGGACGAGAGTGGTGTAATATGGTGTATGTTTGTGTAATAAGTTATACACGCCAAATAGGAAGGATCATTTGAAGAAAGCAAAAATATGCAGGACTAATAATTAAATTTAGATAAACCTTGGATCAAAAGTATGCCAAAGGTCTGATTTTGAAATTGTTTTGTTTTTATATACTTACAAGAATGTAAGTTATATTTTTGTTATTGCTTTACATATTTTACAGATGCATATTTTAAATTTTGGGACCGGCCGTGGCATAGTGGTTAGAACACGCGACTACCATGCGGGAGATCGCAGGTTCAAACCTGGCTCCAGTCATCTTAAAAAAAGAAAAAAAAAAATAAATAAAATTTTCTTTCATTGTCGGCTCCCCTCGAATGTTGTTTGACAGCAACTTCGCAGTATTAAGCGTCGATTCAATCGTCGTGTCTAGTAAGAGCTTCTCAAAACAGTGACGTTCGCATTCGTCGATAAATAAGTAGGTGCCGTTAGTTGTGAATCTAAAAATAGAAAGCGTGTTAATTTCACAACAACGCGAGAAGCTATCCCATACCTCATTCATGGGGTGCAAAGGGAAATTAAGTTTAAGTTTATATTTTAAATTTAGCAAAAGGTTTAAAAAAAATATTATAAAAAGTATAAAAAAAATTTAATAACATAAACTAACAGCTTAGTTTAACAACAAACCTTGTAAAAAAGCTTGAGTTTTGTGGTGAAAAGCCATGGTAAAGCTTGAGCTTTGTGATGTAAAAAGGGAATCGTGGGGATAAAATATCCTCCATTCTCATGTTTGATTGTGAATGGTCAAATTCATAACTATGCTGGACATTTTCGGCTGATATCTACTTCACATGCATATGTTTGGCATAATTGTAGATATATATACAGCTGATGATGTACCATTGTGCATCAGTTAGTCACAAAGGGGTCTGAAGATGAACTCGTCATGGAGTTCGAAACGCGTCATCCTAGTGCGTGACACACTGAATTTGACCAAAAATATCAAACAATAAATAATAGAACACTTTTCTGATCTTGAGCCGAATTTGTTGTATCACTTCGATACACTTAACGTAAATTAATATAATGTAATGTAAGATCGACTAACAAAAACACAAATACACATACACTGGCACGGCACGGCCTAACAAACTATATATGCTTAGTAGTTAGTAGTGAGCAAACACTGTATATGCTCAGTAACAATAGTAAGCTTAGTTTAACAACAAACCTTGTAAAAAAAGATTGAGTTTTGTGGTGAAAAGCCATGGTAAAGCTTGAGCTTTGTGAGGTAAAAAGGGAATCGTGGGGATAAAATATCCTCCATTCTCATGTTTGATTGTGAATGGTCAAATTCATAACTATGCTGGACATTTTCGGCTGATATCTACTTCACATGCATATGTTTGGCATAATTGTAGATATATATACAGCTGATGATGTACCATTGTGCATCAGTTAGTCACAAAGGGGTCTGAAGATGAACTCGTCATGGAGTTCGAAACGCGTCATCCTAGTGCGTGACACACTGAATTTGACCAAAAATATCAAACAATAAATAATAGAACACTTTTCTGATCTTGAGCCGAATTTGTTGTATCACTTCGATACACTTAACGTAAATTAATATAATGTAATGTAAGATCGACTAACAAAAACACAAATACACATGCACTGGCACGGCACGGCCTAACAAACTATATATGCTTAGTAGTTAGTAGTGAGCAAACACTGTATATGCTCAGTAACAATAGTAAGCTTAGTTTAACAACAAACCTTGTAAAAAAGCTTGAGTTTTGTGGTGAAAAGCCATGGTAAAGCTTGAGCTTTGTGAGGTAAAAAAGGGAATCGTGGGGATAAAATATCCACCATTCTCATGTTTGATTGTGAATGGTCAAATTCATAACTATGCTGGACATTTTCGGCTGATATCTACTTCACATGCATATGTTTGGCATAATTGTAGATATATATACAGCTGATGATGTACCATTGTGCATCAGTTAGTCACAAAGGGGTCTGAAGATGAACTCGTCATGGAGTTCGAAACGCGTCATCCTAGTGCGTGACACACTGAATTTGACCAAAAATATCAAACAATAAATAATAGAACACTTTTCTGATCTTGAGCCGAATTTGTTGTATCACTTCGATACACTTAACGTAAATAAATATAAGTAATGTAAGATCGACTAACAAAAACACAAATACACATACACTGGCACGGCACGGCCTAACAAACTATATATGCTTAGTAGTTAGTAGTGAGCAAACACTGTATATGCTCAGTAACAATAGTAAGCTTAGTTTAACAACAAACCTTGTAAAAAAGCTTGAGTTTTGTGGTGAAAAGCCATGGTAAAGCTTGAGCTTTGTGAGGTAAAAAAGGGAATCGTGGGGATAAAATATCCTCCATTCTCATGTTTGATTGTGAATGGTCAAATTCATAACTATGCTGGACATTTTCGGCTGATATCTACTTCACATGCATATGTTTGGCATAATTGTAGATATATATACAGCTGATGATGTACCATTGTGCATCAGTTAGTCACAAAGGGGTCTGAAGATGAACTCGTCATGGAGTTCGAAACGCGTCATCCTAGTGCGTGACACACTGAATTTGACCAAAAATATCAAACAATAAATAATAGAACACTTTTCTGATCTTGAGCCGAATTTGTTGTATCACTTCGATACACTTAACGTAAATAAATATTTAATAACATACTTAAACATTAAAACATTGGTTGATTTTTGCACCACAGTGTAGATTTGTAGTTGGCAAAAGACACTTTATCAACTACAAAGCTGCCTTCGACTCTCCGATAAGGAGTAAGTTATATAAAGCAATGTCTGAGTTTGGTATTCCTGCAAAGCTATTTCGACTTTGCAGAGGTATCTTGGAAAACTCTTAGTCCTCGGTAAAGATTGGTAAGGACCACTCCGAACCATTCAACTCGGAAAGATGTCTCTGCCAGGGTGATAGCTTGTCCTGTACACTATTTATTATAGTTCTGGAGAAGGTGATGAGATAGGCTGGTGTCAATATGTCTGGCACCATATTTCACAAGAGCCACATGCCACCATCTATACTGCGGGATCTTACTTCAGTTTTCTCATCACTGGAAAAGGAGTCATCAAAATTAGCTTTAGCGGCCAACGAGGAATTACGTTTTTTTAAGTCCTTTTCGTCCTTATTTTGTCGTCGTTTTAGCAATATTTTAACAAAATATACAAATACACAAATAATATTTACAGACTTTAACCCTTATCCTGTACTTAAAAAAAATTACGTATACTGTATTTATGGGTCAATTTTGCCCAATACATATTTATATGAATATTTAAATTTTTTGAAATAGTTCGGCCGTTTTTAAAAGGAATTATGCTATTACAATGATTTTTGCACACAAACTTTGCACATTTGGCACATTTTCTGAGTATTCTGTACTATTTTAACATTTGTGGTATACATAGCAACGGTCGCTTGTAAGGTTTGTCTTTTGCAGTTCACTTGTTGCAGCAGGATTTAAACTGCGTACCATTGCTTTAGCTGAATTGCTGGAAGAAATATGATCTCGCCGAGATATTTCCTGTTGAAGAACAAGAGGCCTGCCTAATTCTTTCCAAAATATAAGACGTCATAAATTATTTTTCTTATTCCAGTCTTGATTTATTGAAGTAAGTAAATAATAAGCGTTATATTTTGTACTGTCCAACATGTTGTGGAATAGGGTTGAGAGCCATCGATTATATCTGCGCCTGCAAGTGCAATTTCTGGCAAATTAATTTATCAATTCCTGACTTCGTGTCATGGCGTTAGTATGATATAATGTGGTTACTAAAATAACAAACATATTTTGCTTGTGTACGACAACAAATGCGAAAATGATTGTCTTATTTTCTCTATCGAGAAGAATTGAGAAAAGTTTTCTGGTATATTTTTCATGTCCAATTTTATTAGCAGAAGGTACGTTTTATTTTTTCGGACTGGAGAACCATAGTAAGGTTTCGTTTGAGTAGTTCATTTCGAAATCCTTAGGATGTAAGTAAATTGTTGCATATAACTTTTCGACATTTCAAATCTTTAACTAAATCCAAAACAATGCAAATATCTTGTTCCGGCTTTCAGTTTACAGCTTTATGTGTATGTGTTTGCTTGCAACAACCATGTATATATGGGATTCTTAGTCCATATTTACCGGGTTTAGAGGGTATATATTCCATGAAAGGGCTACGTTCACGGTATGTAACTAATTGTTCACCTACGATCGTACTTTTGCCAGGAATAACATATTATTCTAAAATTTCTGTCCCAGCGATACCAAAAGTCACTTATAAGAGCTAGTTTATCTCGCGCTTGTCTAAATTTCTGTCTGACTTTTTATCGAAAGGAGAACACGGAGTACATTCTGAAATCGTTGCTTTCAATATTGGCCTGCCCTTCTTATCATCTCATAATCTTACTAGCCACACCACGAGATCGAAATACATACGAGCTAAGAGAAGAGCGCCCAAATATGCTTTTGATGAAATTTCGTCTACCAGAATCCAGTTTTCTTGAAAACTGAATGGATATAATAACTGTTGAAGAAATTCACAGCTAATATATTTGACTTAGATATGCCTAAATCGCTCTAAAAATAAAACATAGTTACAAATTTCGTTGATATTTGTATTGGGCAATATTGACCCATAAATGCAGTATCCGTAACTTTGTTCGTAGGACACATCAAAAAAGAGTATTTAACTTAATTGAACTTTTAAGACCAAATTTAGGCCAAAAAAGTAATTGTCAGAAAATATCACGAATCAGTTTTCAGAACGTCCAAAGTTATAAGAAGTAAAAAACGGTTTGGGCAATTTTGACCCATTAATACAGGATAATGGTTAAAACCAAATGTTATTCGTGGATTTTTTACACGTCCAATCATTTATAGACCTCCCTCAAAAGAAATTGCAATAAACCTAACACGAAATTTGATATTTGCTTCGTTACTAGAACCCTAATATTATGAGATCATTTCGATTTTGCACCTGTACTACAGCACTAAATTACCGCATCAGTTCATTAATGGCAAATGCATTTACTACTTAATATATGTACAAGTATGTAATATACACAGCTTCCCAAATAGGGTTCAATCACTTTTACACTCATAAACACTCATCTTAATTTGAAGATTTTGAATTCTATTCTACTGCAAAAGAAAAATAGAGGAAACAAATCTGGAGAAGATTACAAAATCGTGTTGTTGTGTAGTTTACAGCCTGTTTCCCGGATTTATAACAATTTAACGATTAATAACATTTAAACATGCCAACCCAGCACTTAGTTAGTAGACTCTCTCTCTCTCTCTCTCTGTGTCTCACAGACAACTGTGTAAAAGTGTAAGTTTTACTTATTTCACATTCGCTTCGTTCCGTTTGATATTTGCGAACATTTTGCAAACATCTGCGTTTGCATGTGAACGCATTTGCTGCATGCCCGCCCCCTTTCTTATCATGCTTTGTATGCAGCGAAAATATCGAATGCCTCCTGTTATATGCTGATATCAAAGAATGAAATGAAAATTACCCGGAGCTAAGATGATTGGAATATTGCGCGTAATAACGCCATAATTGAATGTTGGGGGGTTAATTATCTTTGTATGGGAAAGTGTAATAAAGTTACCACTATCTTAACGGTTTCATGCATTATCTCAGAATTTTCATGAAAATTCTTGAAACGCTTTAACGAAAATGAGCTCATTTGTGTGAAATAATATTTAATTTGCAAATACATTATGGCGCCAGCAAATGACGGCTACTGTAGGTAATGTCAGTCAATTATCTAGTGGCGGTTGGAAATTGGTTGGAAGCTATATATGTATGTATACAGCATGCAGCGTATGCTATATTTACAGCAAAAGGGATTAGGATAATCGCAGTATTCTAATGACGTTGGGAAAATATCTATAACTGAGGTGGGCATAGCTACAACAGTTAGTTGTTACAATGTTGTGCAAGTGCATTCAGGTGGGTGAACTGACGTTCAAACACTCTTAACATGTATTGCTAGTTTTACAAACAATTGTTATAAAATCGTACCAATTTTTTGAAAGTTTAATTGATTCAAATTGATTCAAAAAATACTGTTGTCAATATCTACTACTTCAATTGGGCAGAGGCACCCTAAGCTGCTACCCCCGGATAGTATGATCAGGGTAGGATTTCCTTACTCACTTACTTTCTTAAGTGGCCCATTACAACTTACGAACGTGGCTCATAAATTAGAGGCCTGAAGTATTAAAGAATTTCACACGCTTCGGTCTTCTGCGTGCGTTCTTCAGTAAGTCCTCCCAGATGGTGGCACGTCGCCAACCAATTGGTCCTTACAACGAAGTTTGGGTCTCCCAAATCTGCACCGTCCTTCACATTCGCCTTCAAACACCTCTCAAACTGGAACATTTACATCCATTCTGGCAACATGTCCCAGCCATCGTAGTTTTTGGATTCTGACTCTTTTAGTTACGTCGATGTCGTAAAGCTCATGGTCCATCCGATGGCGAAACTCGCCGCCAACAGAGAGGGGTACATATATTCTTCGGAGAACTTTTCTCTCGAATACTCTAAGGTTTTGTATGTCCATTGGCGTAAGCACCCACGATTGGGCAGCATACAACAGTGCGGGTAAAATTAGCACCTGGTATAGCTGTTTCTTAGTAGTTCGAGAAAAGGTGGTATTACTAGAGTGCTGCCGAAGACCGTAAAACAACTCTGGCGAGCAATATTATCCGCTTGATTTGTTGGCTGACACTATTTTTCTTATTGACGGAAGATCCGAGGTAGGTATATTCATTTACTACCTCAAAACAATAATTTTCAACGTTCACGTGCATCCCCATCGAGAGGACTCTTTGTTCGTCAAAATCATTATTTTTGTATTGTCCTCATTGACCGCAAAACCAGTAACGTCCCGCAGATTTCGGCCAATGATATCTATATCATCGGCGTAGACTAGTGGCATGTGCCTTTTGTAGAAGATGGTGCCAGACATGTTAACATCAGCCTTTCTCATCACCTTCTCCGTAACTATGTTAAATAGTGTACAGTACAAACTGTCACCCTTCCTGAGACCTTTTTCAGTGTTGAATGGTTCAGAGTGATCCTTACCAACCTTAACCGAGGATTTGGTGTTTTCCAAGGAAAATCTGAAAAGTCTAATTAGTTTTGCAGGAATACCAAACTCAGACATGGCCTCATATAGCCTATTCCTTATCGGAGTCGAAGGGAGCTTTGTAGTCGATAAAGTGGTGGAGGGTGTCTATCTGCTTTTCATGAGTTTTTTTCCAGGATGTGTCGTCAATACTTCATCAGTTGTTTGTTTACCAGGTCTAAGTCCGCACTGATAAGGTCCAATTAGTTTTATTACAATTGGCTTTAGACGTTCACATAATATACTCGAAAGGACCTTGTACGCAATTGGTAATAGGCTTATTTCACGGTAGTTTTTTTTTTTTTTTTATTCAGCATTTGTTACAATAGTCATACAATATTTAGTACCTCAGCGCCACTAAGGCATTATTGAGGCTAGCTGGCAACAGTAAACAGCTTTAAATATTTATATAACGTATTAAAAAATTAATTAATTAATTAGGAAAAAGAAAAAATAGATAATTATGTGTATATACATATAATTTTAAATATTATTATACAATAAAGAAAAAAATTTACTAAATCAGAAGCATATTTTGTAGCAAATATTCTTTTAAACGTTTTTTGAATATTGAAATTGATGGCGATATTTGAATATGAAGCGGTAAATTGTTAAATTCATTGCTGCCCGTATATTCTACTCTTTGCCTCGTCATTTCCAGTCGGCATCTTGTAGGTAGTAAAATATTGTTGTTCCTGGTATTAAATGAATGGTTGTTTCTTCGGAAAGATATTGTGTGATATCCAATGTTGTTAATCTATATATATAAAAGGCTTGGGTGACTGACTGATCACCACCCAGACCAAACGGCTAAAGCTATAATCGTATATGGGCATGTTTCCTACAGAATTAGAAAGGGTACCATTTAAGTTCTGTGATACGAATTTATCTTTTTAAATTCGACTAAAGTGGTTAAATCACTCAGACCAACGGACTAAAATTACAATCAGGTGTGTTCTTTCGTCTTATGAAGCGTTGCATTTTACCTGTATTGGTTAAATTCATAAGAAGATTCATTGTAAATACGGGTGAAGCAGCGCGAGCCAGGAAAGCTAGTGACTTTATAAACGTAAACTAGGAGTTGATTTTTATGCAATCCATAGACCGGTAGAATAGTTTTTGCAACATCTTTATATAAAAGCAACGTTGAGTATGTTTTCGGCAAATTGAATATTGACTTTAATGCTCTATTTTGCAATACCTGAAGAGATTTCAAATCCATGTTTTTCTTGAAAGCGAAAACCACACCTAGATAATTTAGATGGCTCTGTATTAAAGATTGAAATAGTATCATTTTTGTGCGTGTATCAAAATGGTTTTTAAATTTATATAAAATTCCAAGCGCAGGAGATATTTTGGATTTCAATATTTCGATATGAGTCTTCCACATTAAATTACTCTGGAGTGTAACACCTAAGTATTTTATAATTTCTACTTCCACAATTTCAGTTCCATCAACTCTAATCGAACAGTTGGCAAAATTTCGATGAGACTGAGGTCTAAATCTGATGAACTTAGTTTTGTTCGCATTTAGTACAAGTCTATTTAGTCGGGCATATTCCACGATGAATGCGGCATCTCGCTCAATATTATTCTTTAAAACCACACTTTCCTTGAAAGGATAAAAGAGGCATATGCCATCTGCGTACATGAAAAGTTTTCCATTCAGCTGCAGGTTATTAAGGTCATTTACATATATTTTGAACAACAAAGGTCCCAAAACGCCATACATGGCTGATTTCATTGAACTTTTCGATTGATTTATTTGTACATATTGTTCTCTGTTATCTAAGTAGCTTCTCAGCAGTGCCAATTCTTTACCTTGTACACCGTAAAATGATAATTTCTGGCACAGTATTACGTGATCCACAAGATCAAACGCCTTAGAAAAGTCGTAAAATATCCCAGCAACACCAGAAAAACCTTTGTCTAACCCGTCACATATGTAGTTGACCACATTAACAATAGCTTCTTCAGTTCCGCAACCTTTTTGAAATCCGTACTGATTTTTAACAGCAAATTCTCACTTGTAAAATATAACGATAACTGGGTATATATGATCTTTTCAAAAAATTTATCCAACACTGATAGTAATGCTATTGGTCTATATTTCTCAACTGAAGATGAGTTTAATTCTTTTGGTATAGGTACAATTTTATGAATTTTCAACACTTTCGGATAAATACTATTGTAAAACGAACTATTAAATATAGTCGCCAATATCGGGCATAGCAATTCAGCACACTCTTTTATCGTCCTAGCAGTAAGCTCGTTACCACCGACCCTTTTACATACATCCAAATCCAATATTATATCACATATTTCTTCAATAGTTACTGTCACAAAAGTAAATATACCATAATGTCGCCGAAGAGTTCTAAGATCATTCCAATGATCATGAGGAGTAACTTGAATTTGTTGCTTCAAATTCACAACTGAAGTCACAAAGTAATCGTTAAACCGCTCAGCCTTTTCCAAATCGCATAATATGACTCCTCTATCATCTTTAAGAATAATATCGTTTTTAGAACCTCTTCCAAGTGTTCGGTTTAAAAATTGCCAGCATTTCCTTGGTTGTCTATTGAAATTAATAAGATTACTTTGGAGATAAGTATTCATAGATTCCTTGTTCGCAAATTTGATAAGTAATTTTGCTGATACGTTTCAACAACGAAACGCTGACACAGCAACGCCTCTTCCTTCTTTTTTTCAACAAACTGTCTTTGAAATCTATAAGCGCTTGCAAATGCCCATTTACCCAGGGAGTTATTTCGAATTTTGAATATTTTTTTCTTTTACATTCCACTGTTGACAACGTCACGGCCTTTGAAACACAATCTATGACATATGATATATCGTTGGACGGATCTCCAGTTAGTCTTGAAGTCAACAGGTTATTATGAACATATTCCTTCACACGTTCATAATTACATCGTTTTTGAACAATTTCCACAGTATTACGATTCTTAGTTCGAGAGTTTTAACTGCAAAGTAGTATATTATGGTCTGTAAGTTCACATTCAATAGACCTAATACGTAGGCCTGCATCAATATTGCTATATATGTGGTCGATCGACGTACCACTAGTCGGACGCGTCACAAGATCGTGACGATTTTTGAAGTCGTATATTTGAAGCAGGTTAGACAATTCACTCATATCAACACAGTCTGAAGCATTAATATTTCAATAGTTCTTATTTCGCGGTTGGGACCGGCCGTGGCATGAAGGTTAGAAAACGCGACTACTATGCGGGAGATTCCAGGTTCAACTCCTGGCTCCAGTCATCTAAAAGATAAAAAAAAAATCTTTTATTTCCAGTATAAGTGTCGAGTCAATCGGCATGTCTAGTGAAAGCTTCCCAAACATTGACGTTAGCATTCGACGATAAACAAGTAGGTGCCGTTAGTTGTGAATCTAAAAATAGAAAGCGAGTTAAATTACAAAAGCGCGAGAAGCTCTCCCATACCTCATTCATGTGGTGTAAAGGGAAATTAATTTTTTTTTTGTTTAAGTTCCTACACTCACTACGATCTCCTTTCTTGTATATGGATCGGGGTCTTCTGGAGTTGTGTCCGTATCAAGAAGATTTCTGAAATGTTCTCTCCATATCTTTAGAACGTTATCCGGGTCCATCACTAGCTGGCCATCGCTGTTCTTGCAGAAGGGACACCCTGTTCCAATTGTCGGGCTTCTCTCTACTTCGAGGCAGCTCTACGCACCCATCCAGTCGCATTTTCAGCACATTTTTTCGTCTAAAGGGACGATTTGCCTTTCATCTCTTCACGATCAGCCGTTCACGATCAGCTCGCGTTGCCATTGGCTGCAGTTTCGCCCTGTATGCAGTATCCGTCTTCGTGGCATTGCGGTATTCATCATCGTACCATGCATCATCTTGAGACGTCTTTGAGCACCCATGTACCCTTCTCGCAGTCCGTTTTATGGAGTCGGCTAAATATTGCTACTGCGAGGTAATATTATCAGGGGTTGGAGCTTTCCGTAGTAGAAGAGTTAGGTGGTTGGAGTAGGTGTCCGCTATCTCTATGGTCCGCAGTTTACCGATGTTCAGCTTTCGTTGTGCCTGGTTAATAACGTCTTTCGCTACGCTTAGCCTTGTGCATACCTTAACTGAAGGCAGTGATCGGAGTCAATTTTCGCACTCCTAAACACTCGTACGTCCAGAACACTCGATGCGTGCTTTCCATCGACTACCACGTGATCAATCTGATTCCTCTTCAATTGATCTGGAGATAACCAATTTGCCTAACAAATATTTCTATTTTCAAATCTAGTGCTGCTAACTACCATATTTCTTGCCGCAGATAAATCAATCAGTCTGATGTCATTGTACGAAGTTTCGGTGTGCAGACTAAATTTTCCGATGGTAGGCTCAAATGCGGTCTCCCTGCCTATTTTAGCATTAAAATTGCCTAGTACAATTTTTTATGTCATGGCTCGGGCTACGGTCGCACATATTTTCTAGGCTCTCGTAGAACTCGTCTTTGTCCTCATCGCTTTTCTCATTTGTCGGAGCATGGGCACATATGAGTACTATGTGGAAAAACTTAGTGTTCACTCTTATGCTGGCTATTCGTTCACCCATCGGTTTGAGACTAGGTGTCGCAATCTCTTATCAACCACAAATCCACATCCAAACTCGTGCTTGTCCGCATGGCCACTATAGTAGATGTCGCACATCTCCATGCGCAAGCACCCCTGTCCCATTCACCGGATTCCCTGTAAAGCGGTTATGTCAGCCGTGTATTCTTCGAGGACTTCCGCCAGTTGGATGGAGGCACCTGGTCTATACAGTGTTCTAACATTCCAGATGCATATCCTAAAATCATGGTCCTTTATTCGTTTGCTGTGGTCTTTAACATTTTGGGGGTCCGTTTTATTCTTTTCTTACTTCTTTTCATTGCAATAGTTCAAACGTCAATGGCGGGTTCAAGCTCAGCGCATCGCGTCGCGGTTTTTTCCTCCTGCCAGCATTTTATTACAGCCGCCCCTTGTAGGTCAGACGCTGACCAGGGTACCGCTCACTCTGAGACGGAGTGCCTGGGTTGTAGGTTTCGCTTCACACATTTTGCCATGATATGACGGGTGTTAAAGTCACGTTTCCAGGCGTCACCAAGTACTCCGTCCGCTGTAGTACCACGAATACGAATAACTAAGCTGCCCATATTAAAATGTCCTCCAGCTGTCCGTTTGGCAGTTATTGGGGAACATTTTTTTTTACAAAAATGGGTTATTTTGTATAGGAGGTACAATTAGGGTAGGGCTAGGTTGCTCAGTTACAATCCCATTACTTAATTTCGGAAAATATAAAGATCAGTTAAGATTAACTCGAGTTATCCTGCCCACCAGTTATCCAGACAGCCAGCCGCACAGACGGACAGACATGGCTCAATCGTCTTCAAAATTCATAAAAAAAACTTTGGTTTTAAAAAATATTATGTTCTGTCAACTTTGGAGAAAATTGGTTCATTAACATGGTTGTAATAGGCTGATGAAATTTCAAGACTCACTGGGCGCTTTGTATGAGGGGTACCAAAAAGTCTGGTCCGATTCTGCTCAATTTATATACAATATAGTACAAAATAGCCACAAAATTGAGATTGGCAATAGTGGCCAAAATCAATCCGATAGGGTGTTATAGTGTGATACATTTTCAAGGCTTATCTAACCAGTTGTATGGGAGGTACCAGAAACCAGAATTTTCCTAACATCTATATATACAAATTAACCACTTTGTAAAAGATCATGCAAAAAAAAACCTAACTAATTAAATACAATTTCTACCTAGCATGAAAGCAAATATAGAACGTTCTTGTTATTCATATGTACCATGCAATGCTACATACCTAATCTTCTGCCTTTATAGCCCTTTTGATACCTAATCTTGATATCAATCTTCATCAAATATAATAAATTTCTGCTCGCTGCTTCCTTTTTAATTCTCAAAAAAAAAAAATATCGTCACTGTCACTATTTATTCTTCAAAAGTGTTGAAAATTATATAAGAAACTTCACTTTTTTTCCAATGCCATATTTGTCTTTTACTAGAATTATTGCAGTCCTTTTTCGTGATGTGATCACACATAAAAGGCGCTTTTTGCTACCCAATATAAGCAAATAATTTCACACTTGAAACTTGTCAAGAAATCACATGATGACACGTTCATCTTCAAGTTCTTCTTCCTCAACGCTAAGCTACTAGCTGCGAGTACAATTGTCTGCAGATATCGTAGGAAATTGAGCTAGAGAGAAAAAAAAGATATGTGGCAATGATGCTGTCTCAGATATAGAGATACCGACGAGTACCAACTGGTAGTAGTTACAAATGACGGTATATACTTGAGCCATGCTAGTGTGGTAGTTGCATGTTTATGTAAGCTGATTTAAATATTTATGGACTACAGATAGATTAATGTCACTTAGGGCCATAAATACCAACAACAACTACAGCAGCAGCGGCAACTGGAAATTCACATATATTTATATACATACAAATATATATATAAAGAAGATCTATAAACAGAAACACAATAACATCGCATGGAAAAGAATCAAAATACGACCACGACTATGAATACTCGAATAAGATATATTTGTCCTATAAGGAATTTAGTTACCAAGATAAAAAAGACAACCTTAAGAAAAAAACACACACAAAAAGAAAAACCCATCACAATATCAGCTATGAATCCAATCTGCCACAGTAACAACAACAACAACAACAACAAGAACGCATCATAAGAAAACGTATCAGAACATGTCTATAAACTTGTATTAATTATCATTTATCAAGGTCACATTGAACGAGTTGCAGCAATTCTTCTTAGACACTTTCAATATTAGCAGGCCATTAAACAGCGAAGGGAAACCAAAAACTATAACTTAATATAGAATATGATGTCTATAACAATAATAACAATAACAGCAGGTTTACATTCTTCGGTCGTTTTTTTTTTGCTCTCTATCTTATGGTTTTACCTACATGTTTATAAGTGACTTCTATCCTAAAAATAGCAACATTTTATTGCCTTCTGCAATACGAGGTAAATATGCTATATACATACTACGATGTGTGTAGAGGCATAGAGAGCTTCTTGATGTGTGTGGATTAACGAAATGTTGACAAGGATCTTAATGTATAGCTAAACACGTCATATAAACCCTTCGAGGTATAGGCATATAACAATAACATCATTGTTGGACAGTGGGAAAGCAAACTAAAAATAAAATCACAAACTAAAAATAAATCCACGGCTTATCGTTGTATAGTGATGAACATATATCGTCGGCAAACCTGCAAAAAGGTATTGAGAAATGGACTTAAGGATGCAAAACTGTCTATTCCCTGTAAACAAAATCTCATGTCTATTGAAAGTAGTTTTGTAGTTATTGTATCAAAACACAAAAAGTGGACTTGAGTCCTTTTGGCAGGATATGGTCGATATGTCCGGCAAATTTCCGTCTATGATTATTGGTATACATAAAAGGGGAACTGAACCTGAACTGAGAGGCTTAAGGTGCCGAGCTGAAGGCAACCGGTTGGGTCACGGGTTGTAGGTGGTGAATGGTCTATAGATATAAAGGTCAGCTGCGAATAAGTGAAGTATCACAAATAAGCACTCCCAGACAATCAGGGTATCACCTTTAAATAGGTAACCAACCAAACTTCCTTTAAAAACTCTAGCGTTTGTCCACCAAGATGGTGCAGCTGCAAGCGGGCATCTGTTATTTCATTAAACGGCTCGCTACACAAATGTGTAACCTCGATAGTCAGTCTGATGGCTTAGATGGCAGCCCATTCATCAGGCTAGAAAGCTGTAGACCAATTGTTTGCTCATCTGAAACAAACCGATAATGAAACCTAGAAATAGAGAGGCCCTCCTTTTAGGATCGACGGAAATACAAATATAAAAAGGGGATTTTGGGGAATTTGCTAGATAGTTTGAGACTTCGTAGCCATATTTATGGATGCGTTGAATACAGTTGTTTCTTCAATGATATTACCTTGGACCGCTTTAACCTTTTTAAGGTATTGACGAGAACAACTCATCCCAAATACTTTGCCATATTAATTGCAGATGACTTTTCGAGCTGGTGCATTTTTACTTGTTCACATGACATGTCCCAGCCAGCGCATTCGGTCTATTTGGACGCGCTTTACGACATCAATGTCTTTACAAAGCTATTGATTCATAGGAAGACAGTACTCGCCGTTAACGATTATGGATCCAAATATTTACTGGAGTATTTTTCGAGGGAGGGCGACTTTGTCATTTCTTGCTTAGCGCATATTTTCCGACTGTTAATATTTTTATATACGGCGGAGCTAAGGTAAACAAAATCATCACTTCAAAGATATAGTTGTCAACGTCCATGCAGCGTCCAAAATGAGTAGATTCTTAGTTCTTTAAAGCAAATAACTTGGGGTTTTGTCTTTGTTAATTACCATACCCACTTTAGCCGACGCTTCTTAATGCCCTCGCAACGTGGGTCTTCTCCGGGAGGCCTTAGGGTAATATCGCCCCCATGAAGTTGAGAAACCTCTTTCTTGCCCTGCAAGGCAAAAAGACGGTAGTAAAGATGTACCTTCTTTACAAGCTCCAAACAAAGAATCTAAAGATGGTGCTACAGGAGGTCAGGTTGGCCCAGGGCGCTTTGCCCTAGGGAAGCCGCCTACCTGATCGTTTGGGTAAGGAACAGAATACACGCTGGTAAACTAAGGATGTGATACTCGACAGAAATGAAGCTGGGTGTCTCTTGATACCATATGAGTCTTGCATATCTCATTGTGAATCTTAGAAATTCTTGGTTTAATGTTGCGTTGCATGGAAAGCACCAAAACCTCTAACAAGGGAGTAGCAACTATTGCAGGAACACTGTTACGTTTTTACGGACTTTTTCCTTCATAAAGCGAAAGACTATAATTGTGCATGGTTCTCTGATGCTCTTCCTATCAACTCGGAGAGTAACTCATTCAGTTTATATTTGTGTTATTACCCCCGAGTGAGACCAGTGGTTTAAAATGAAGATTCCAGCCGAATTGGGTATTTCGGTATCTATTAGAAGGTGGTGAAGAGGCCAGTCGGATGTGGAAGTTGAATTGTTGTTTGCAATGGCGTTTAAGGAAGAAATGGGTTCCTGTCCACATGACTAAAAATTGGGGATTTATCATAAATATATAATAACATTAATAATAATTAGATCAGTTCCCTCCATACTTGCACCACACTCTGCGTGTCCGTGATCAGATTTACATCTATGTTCTAATAGGTGGCGATCCCTGTTACCAAACTTTCGCTTTTTATTTTTTAGTACATTTTTCGGTCTTTACTTATACTGTATCTGTACGAAATCTCGTCTGCACAGACGATGCGTGTCGGGATCCTAAGAATAAGGGTCCCTTGTTAGCAGTAATTGGAAGAGTTAGTAGAAATGGGCATTGGCTATCTCGGTGGCATGCTACCTTGATAAATGTTAAATACTGAGGTTGCTCACAACAATGTGCTTCCTTCCATCGAATGTGATTATATAATATGAGTGCGCAGAGGGACCTAATTTTATATTTTTTGAAAGACCAGTACGATCACAACAAAAAACCAAAAAATTCTCTTATCTTTAAATTTTTGACTTTTTGGTTTAAGTGGATTTTTATTGTACAATCGACTCCCAACAAAACCCCATTTATCGTTTTTGTTGCCATTTTAGGTCAACCCATTTATCATTCAGGCGAGATGTGCCATATAAACTTGTTCGTAAGCAAAATCTTTAGGACACTGAACATTTTTCTATAAGTCACATTTTCCATCCACTTTATTTCAGTAACCCGTTTAGTTTCTCGTTGCATTCCGTTTGATTATTCATGACGCTTAACTGTTATACATATGTATTTTTTCCAACCAATGTCATGAAATTTACACACATTGCCCCACTGTACCCATAACATACTATTATATTTCTTACTTAGAGGTTTTCAGGAAAGTCTCTATAAAAAAATTGATTTTCTTCCATAATACCACGTTTTTTTTATTGATATTCTTATACATATATGCTATGATTAGTAAAGGGAATTAAGCAAAGGGTTCCTTATCCATTGGCATATCTGAACATACATACATTTTGTCCCTTGTCTGTCCATCACTCTTGTTGGTAGTGTAATACTTAAGTGAATATATGTACAAGAAAGAACGTAAAGTCAATAGGTAGCCGTTCGTAGTAGCAGTGACCAATTGGCATTTGACTTAACGTTTAACACGTTTGAAACCTTATCCATCCATTGTTCCATAAGTCCAACGTCCCGTTGACTGTCTGTCCAGTCTGTCTTTAGGTTTACGTACGTAAAAGAAACATAAAAATAATGCTTTTAAGTACAAAATGATCTTGGTGTGAATGCGCAGGACAGCTTTTAAAACGAAACATAACAATTATTACCGATTTTCCATGAACTGTGTAAACATTTCAAAGCAATGTGTTAATGTTTTAGATTATAGGCCAAATCAAAGATTGGAATAGGTAGAAGTACGGCAAAGTAAATTCATTACATATTCTTAATGAAATGATATGTTTAAGCATTAAATTTCAAATACTTAATTTACAAACTGTTTTTAGATTTGAATCTTATATTAGCTTACTAATTATAGAAATACAGTTCGAAGAATATATAGATTGCTGTAGATATTACCATATGCTTCAAATGAATATTGTGTAACAAATTATATGATAACTTTTACCAAATAATGTCGCACAAAAAGTTAATGGGTTTTACTTTTTAAAATTGTTTTTAATCAAAAAAGCTAAAATAAGTATCAAAAACGCGCATTTAATATAAAAGTTCCTAAAATATGCGCTTAAATATGCAAAATCAAGCATTATTCGAAAAATATGCAGTAACGATTGAATGCCATTAAAAAAAATTTCGTGATTCGTAAAGATAACTTCACCGTTTCCATTTTAGAATGTCCAAGAAAAATATGCATTTGCATAAGATTCCTTGTCTAATAATAACATTCATAGACTGAAATTTCTGTACTGGTGTTATCTATATTAAACCATCATATGTTAAACAACTTTAAAGTATAATATCATAAATCGGGCTAGGAAACTGGACTTATATATCCGTTATCAAGATTTAATTAAAGCAAGAAAAATATTATAAATTGCATGATTGCTGATTACATAGTTTTTTTTTCTTTTGCAGCCAATCGTTACATTCATTAACATGCTCTACTGTGGATATACATATTTTGGATTTAAGGTAAGTTAAACACGAATAAACACATTAAAATCAAAGTATTTAAAGACAGTAATATCTTAATATATATTTTTCATCTGACTGAGCTGCATATAAAGACATGTGTCCTTAAAGTTTTGATTGACTTTAGATCATATAATGCATAGTTGCATTTTCCAATCGATTCAAGAACGTATCTCTACTTTGGCATTATTGAATTTTGTTTAAAATTGTTACCAGAGAGTTCTCAATCCCTAGAAACCTATAGTTATACCATAAAATTATCATGTCCAGAACCAATTATTGAAACAAATGAATTATTTTTGCTTTAAATTTCACAATACGAATTGATTTTCATACAATGTTATATATTAAGTATATACATTACAACATACTACTAGTTGATTTTATTTGTTGCATTTTTTAAAGCAGTGCCATATTATTTTGCTTTGCAAGATGCAGTAGTATGTAATAAATAACTGAAAAAAAAACTTTTCAGTACTTGATCATCTTTGGCCTTTTTTTAAGAGAAGAGTTATCTAGTTGTTCGAGGGAGGTGTTTATTTCTGTATTTCTGTATTTATCTTTTATTCTCTTCAATTGTATCTTTATTAAATATTTTCTCCCTTACAAATGTTCGAATTATGTTTGTATCTCTTTTAATTCGAACATAGATAATTTCAGCGCCTAAAAGTATGCCATAATTCTATTATTCTGCGTAAAGTAATTTCAGGCAACATCTTTTCATGTTTAGTGATTGCCCAGACGCAAATGAACTGCAGCAACACAGTGTAAATGGCGGGCACAACGATTGTAGGAAAACAAAGTGTATTGGTGTGCAGAAATTACAATTCATATAGAGGAAACTATTTTTAACATTCCAAATTTTCGAATTGATATTGAACTAGTAAGGTTATTAGCTTCTGCCATGCCAAAGATCAGATACTCCTCACTATATGTAAAAATAGTTATAAAACTAGTTATATGCACAACAATTATATTTTATTAAATTTTGTACCGCATAAAAGAGGAGTTTGTATGGGAGGTGGACGTTAAGTTTGGTCGGTCAAATCCATTTTGTTTTCACTACTTTTTTATTACTACCGAAATGTCAAATACTGAGCTTAAATTGTTCGTATCAGTCGAGCAAATTTTTCTGAGTTTGTTACCTACTAAAAAGGGGGAGTTTGCATGGGAGGTGGGAGGCTCGAATCTTGCTCATCTTAGAACTTAACCTACGCCGAGAGGATAGAAGCTTGTATACTAAGACTTAAACTGTAGCTGCAATCGCGGGGACTGGCAGAAGACACCCCAAAAAGGCAGATTTTGTATGGAAGGTGGAAGCAGTTTTTGTAGAACATTGTTCATCTTAGAAGCTTCCGCACCAAATTTTAGCTCGATAGATTTTGTTCAACGGCTTTATTCTCGGGGACAGACCCTCGAAATGGGGTAATTTTTATGGGAGGTTTGAGTAGTTTTTAACCAATCTTGCTCATTTTATAACTTAACCTCCGCTTAGAGAATAGAAATTTCAGTTTGATGGCTTTTGTTTTACGCCTGTAATCGAAGGGGCAAACATACGGACATTTCCAAAAAGGGTGAGTTTGTATGAGGGGTGGGTGTAGTTTTTGTCCGATTTGGCTCATCTTCGAACTGAACCTCCGTTTAGAGAATAGAAGGTAGTATATCAATTTCACCATGATATTACTTAAACTTTGGCTGTAATGGTGGGGTGCTGACAGACAGTCATCTTAAAATCGACTTTTTTTGTGCGGAAATTTTAAAATGTTTGATCAGAATATTGTGCTACTTTATGCAAAACTAGCATGGCGGCTATGTTTGGCTATGCTGAAGCTCAGATACCCTTCACCATTTGTAAAAATGGTGGTAAAACTGTTTATTTGCACTACAACTATATTTTATTAAACTTTGTACCACAAAACAGGGGAGTTGGTGAGAAGTGGACGTTACTTTTAGCTTCACACATCCATTTTGTCAGTAATTTTGTATAGATTTTATTCGATTTTATGAATTTTGTAACTCACCAAAAATGGGAAGTTGTGTGGGATGTGGGAGTAGTTTAAATCCGATCATGCCTATCCTAGAACTTAACCTCTGCTTCTGGGCACAAGCTTACATACCAAATTTCAAACCGAAAGCTTATAAACTATAGGGATATACAGACAGACACCCCCAAAAAGGGGGAATTTGTATGGAAGGTGGGAGAAGTATTCGTCCGATATTGCTCATCTTACAACGTAAGCTCCTATTATAGGATTAAAGCTTGCATATACAATTTCAGCTCAATATTTTCTAACCTACGGCTATAATCGGGGGGCTGTTACGCGGACATCCCAAAAAGGTAGTTTGAATGGGAGGTGGGAGTAGTTTTTGACCGACATTGCTTATCTTAAAAAGTAGCCTCCGCTTAGATATTGAATCTTGCGTACAAAATGTCAGCTATATACCTCTTAAAATACGGCTGCAATCGCAGGGACAAACCCAAAAAGAGGGATTTTGTATGGGAGGTGAGAGTAGTTTTTGACCGATCAGTCTTATTTTAATACTTAACCTCCGCTTAGAGTAGGGAAGCTTGCATACATTATTTCAGCTTGATTGCTCTTAAATTACTACTGTAATCGCGGGACTGACATACGGACACCCCCAAAAAGAGGGATTGTGTATGGGAGGTGGGAGTAATTTTTGACCGATCGGTTTCATCTTACTACTCAACCTTCGCTTAGTGTAGGAAAGCTTGCATACAAAATTTTAGCTTGATTGCTCTTAAACTACAGCTGTAATCGTAGAGATAGACTTAAAAAGGCGGAGTTTGTATGGGAGGTGGGTGTAGTTTTTGACCGATCGGGATCATCTTAGAACTCAACCTCCATTTAGGACAGCAAAGCTTGCATACATTATTTCGGCTTGATGGCTCTTAAATTACTACTGTAATCGCGGGACTGACATACGGACACCCCCAAAAAGAGGGATTGTGTATGGGAGGTGGGAGTTGTTTTTTACCGATCGGTGTCATCTTGAGCCGATTGGGCTCATCTTAGAACTTAACCTCCGCTTTGAGGATAGAAGCTTGCATTCCAAATTTCAGCTCGATATCTCTTAAACTGCGGTTGTAATCGCGGGGACAGACGGACAGACGGTTACCTTTAAATCGACTCAGATTTCGATGCTGATCATTTATATATATATATATATTGTCATACCTACCACGCCTCCTTTTGGGTGTTACAAATGGAAGAACAAAATGAATATACCCTTCACTCCGTTCATGCGCATGGTGAAGGGTATAAAAATACATGACGGAAATTTAAGTATGACTGGACTACTATTTGTGTTGCCCCAAAGAGGTCAATGGTCAGGTCAAATATAGTAAATCCTACATTTATACCCTCAACCTACGGGTAGGAGAATATATATCATTTGATACGACCCAAAGGGTAACACATTGAAGGAGTCGCTTTAGACCCTAGGTTTTTTTGAACTAAACTCGATTTATGACTTTTTAAGTCGTTTGACTCATGTCCGTCTGTCTGTCTGACTGTCCGCTGACCATCGAGTTAATATTTCCCCAAACTACTTACAAATATATCATTCCGGCCACTTTAGAAATCGGGTAATAATATCAATACATCCAACGCGATCGTGCAAAAATGCTGGATTTTGTTAAGCTATAACAAGATAAAGTTTTGGAGGACAAATTCGAAGTCTAGTCACGCCCCTTCTGGTATCACCCATATAAATGTACCATTTCACCCACTTTAGAGTAATAATATCAATGCACCCAACGCGATCGTGTAAAACTAGCACAATAAAGTTTTGGAGAAAATACTGTAACTCTAGCCATGCCCCATTTGGTACCTCCTATACCCATCTGGTAACACCCCCTTTAGAAATTGATTAATATTATTAATAGACCCAACGCCATCGTGCCCAAATTCTGTATTTAAAGCTAAAGCAGGGTAAGGTTTTGGAGAAGAAAACTGGAAGTCTATCCACGCTCCTTCTGATACCTCCCATACAAATGTACCACTCTGCCCACTTTAGGAATCTATTAATATTATACATACACCCAACGCCATCGTTCCCGAATTGGAGGAAAAATTTGGACGTCTAGCCACGCCCCTTCTGGTACCTCCCATACAAATTTACCGATCCGCCCACTTTCAAAATCGAGTAATAATATCAATACACCCAACGCGATTGTGCTCTAATTCTGTATTTTGTTAACCTATAACAGGATAACGTTAAAAACAAATTGGAAGTCTAGCCACGCCCCTTCTGGTACCTCCCATACAAATGTACTATTTCGCCCACTTTAGAGATGAAGTAATAATATTAATACACCC
The DNA here is from genome assembly GCA_964034835.1 of Muscina levida. Classification (NCBI taxonomy): domain Eukaryota; kingdom Metazoa; phylum Arthropoda; class Insecta; order Diptera; family Muscidae; genus Muscina; species Muscina levida. The sequence continues at coordinate 143,801,362 of OZ035880.1, read as the reverse complement.
ATAGCCATCGTGTCCGAATTCTGTATTTAGTAAAGCTAAATCAGGATAAAGTTTTGGGGAAAAAATTTAAGTTTTCCAAATATTGCGGTTTCAAAAATATGGTCCACGCCAACTCGATATATCAAAAATGCAAGTACCCTATTTTCAGCACCGCCCACACTGCTACATTCTGTGAAAATTTCAAAAAGATCAAGCCATTTTCGAGTCTAAAAAATGCAGATAAACAATTTGCAATTTGACCTTTGACCTCTTTGTGGCACGACTTAGAGTCGTTTTATTTTGCTCAAATTTGACCATAGCTATTTTAAAACAGCTGACGCAATATTCCGCTCAAATAATAGCGAAAAATTTACATATTGTCATAACTACCACGCCTCCTTATAGACATAACAAATGAAAGATAAAATGGAAAATACCATTAGGTCCGTGCGTGCTCTTGTTGCAGGGTGTATAAATATAACGCTTAGATTTAAATTTCAAGTCTTTCCTCAGAAAATTCCCCCATAGAAAAATTACAACTCATATTGAGGAAATTATATTTTAAATTCCAATTCCCGAATTAATGTTGCAAAATCACAAATGTAAATCCTTGACAGTTCTTTCAGTAATTTTCTTTTAGTATTGCAGTATTGTGCCAGAATTATCACTTTTCAATTAATTATATGCTTATGTGAATATAAGCACTATTAATTTTTTATACTTATGACCGCGTCGAAACATCAAGTTATCAAATTGCGACCCTTAACCCCTCTCAACAGCTATATAATATAAGTTTTCCACATATTCATATGTAAAATCGTCTTCACAAACATCAATAGCCATTAAATAGTAAATTTACAAAAAAAAAATCAACAACTTGTTGCAAAGCTATACAGCGTGTAAATAAGACTGTAATACATCAATTTTAATGCTGTTGCTAAACATGATTGGCACATCACAGCCTCTCATAATGATGGCGCCCAAGCGAATGCGTTTATGACGTTAAGATTTTATGATTGGAAATGTTAAGGATTTAATGATATGTTGATTTTGGCATTCATGGCATGTCTTAGAGTGTAAACATGTTTTGAGTGTTGTAATAGTGCATTCATAGCACTCACATGCTGCGAAAGCGATAGGGAGTTATCATTTATTTGCGTGGGCTAGCGAAAATTGATTATTACTTTATTAGGAAGCTTATTTAATAAGTATAGTTGAGAAAAATTAATTGATAAGACCTTTTGTACATTATTTTAACTTCCTTATTTGTGCTTCTGGCAAGTTTTTTTATTTTCCGTAAAAAAAACATATACAAATCTGGAAATATTATCTCTAGTATATGTGGTACACAATTGAGACCGAGACTAGCATGATACTAAGAATATACAGTTATTGTAGAGGTAGTCTACGAAACTACTACCAGTACATATTAACCATTTTAGAGTTATTTTATAATTACTCAGCTAGAGAACTCGACACCTACCTTAAAACTCGCATTACCAAAAACCCAGTTAATTTTATTTTGTATATGTAAATAAAATTGCTTAATTTAATTTTGTACCTTAACCAATCTTATGTGATATACATAGCACATCTTGTGTATGCCAAAGTCAAATAAAGTCACGATATTCCCCCTTTTTTTTGTACATTTCTCCATGCTTGACAAATTTTCTCTCTGGCAATTTGCTGCAGTGATGGACAATGTTTATGTGATGCCCCAAACTCATAGCGACCATGTCACTTGGCTCCCTTTTTTGGTCAACTTCTCCCCCACTTTCTATTCTCTCCGAATGCTGTCAGCTTCTTGTGATTCCTTTGTAACTCACATGTGTAGCGAACACACACAGCAAGAGTACAATGCGTGACCATGTATGCCCCCTTGGTATCTTTTGAATGTGATCTTATGCCATTTTGTGAATAACTGCGCATGCGCCAAATCCGAATGAATACTTACAGCTAGACAACGGACAGACGTCGGCGCGCAGGAATTGTTCATTTGTTGTCTTCCTTAACAATTGTGTTTGGTTTTTATCTTTTGTGTCCAGTAGTCCAATGTTTACCACTACCACTGCTAGTAGGTGGCTTCAACTTCTTTTAGGAAAGGTTACCGCTGTTACTATTGCTGCTGCTGCTTCCTTCTCGGCCTTCTTTTATTAAAAGCGTTGATCTTTTTGACAGGTTTTAAATTTTCTTTTGCATCATCTTCTGTTGATTCTTTAACAGATTTTGTTAGAGTACCATGTTGCTGTTGCAAATGTTTTGGCCAATTTTGGTTTGTTTCTGTTCATATGCTGCATGTACCTACTGGTAGTACGTAGTAGTAGTATCTCTGGGTAGAGTTCGGAGTTTGTAGTCTGAGACCGCCTTAAACTGGCGCTTATCTGATTAACATTAATTGAGTTGACTTCCATAGTTGGTGGGGCTGTGTTTTTTTGCGCCCCGCAAGTCTTTGGCTTGTGGTCATCTCTTCATACATAACTAAGTCTTTCTTTAACTTTGCAGGAACTCTATTAATTGAGGTGTTTGCCTTTGTCGCGTTGTCAATGGGGGTTCACTATAAGTTATTGAAATTCCTTGTGCTTAACAAATTTTCCAGCAGCCATTTCTATGTTGTCTAATTAAAAAAGAAAAAAGTTTCGTACGGTTCAAGGTCTTTTGGCGCGAAGTGAATTATTTCCAGAGATGACATGTCGATGATTTGTGCCTGATCATAAATTTGAGATCTCAATTGAATTGAAATTGAATTTATGAATTTAGTGGTGGTGGTGTTGGGTAGGACTTACAGTAATAGATTGTTGACTTACATATAATATTATTATACATATTTATAAGTTTGTGTATAAAGTTGTTTGCTATTTTAGGGGAATATGGTGTCAATTGTCTCAAAGTACCTCTTCTGAGATTAGTAAAGAGGGAATGTGTCAAGCTAGTTTTAGGTTAGGTTAGGCTAAGTTTTTTATACCCTTAAGCTACGGCCAGAATGTTATATTTCATTTGATACGAACCAAAAGTGTAATACATACAAGGATTCACTTGAGACTCTAGGTTTCTTTGAATAAAATTCGATTTATTATTTTTTTGGTCGTTTGAGCCATGTCCGTCTGTCTTTCTGTATATCAGTCCGGCTGGTACGCACGATAACTTTCGAAAGACGCAACCAATTGCTTATAAAACATAATACTTTCCCAAAATTAATTACGGGACTGCATATGGGCTACATAGCCACGCCCCTCTGGCACCTCACATACAAATGTACCATTCCGCCCACTTTAGAAATGGAATACTAATATCAATACATACAACGCGATCAAATTCTATATTTTGTAAAGCTATTACAGGTTAAAGTTTTGGAGTAAAAACTGAAAATCTAGCCACGCCCCTTCTGGAAAGAAAGAAAATTTAACATGCAAATACACCTCAAACTTCGTCCCAAACCCGGAGTTAAGCCATGAAATAATTCTTCGCCTGAATGGTTAGGTTATCTTACATCCACTAAGGCCTTCTAAGTTTAACCGAGTTTGGACGAACGCGCATGATATAGCGATATGTTCCTATGTTAAGGGTGAATTGGCAATCAACTGAATAATATTGTCAACTACTTTTTCAGTTTAACTGTTGTCTAACTGTCGTTGAAGATATTCTCTGTTGGAACTGCATTTCAGACATTTCAAGAAAACGTATTTGGCATCTTCAATCACATCTTGACAACACGGACGAAAAGGTGTAGCAACAAGTCTAAAACTTGTCCGCTCCGGAACTGGGTTTTGTAGTACACAAGGCTCCGTGTTTCCTCTTTAACCAACTAATTAGTGCATGTATAATTTTACATGTCCACCTTCCTTTTGTAGTAGTTTCCATAGTTTACGCTCTGGCTTCCGCTTTTGTAGTGAAGTTTTTATGTATCCACGCGTATTCTTTTGCTAACCGGTGCACTGGTATCACTCCTTCTATAACGAACGAAACTGCAACGTATACAATTTTATTAGTCTGACATCCTATAAGAGCATTGTGAAACGGTTCCTGTAACCACATATTTCATGAGGCCACCGTCCGTATTATAGAGAACTAATTGGTTTCTGAGATAGTGTTGTATGATTAATAAAATATATTGGAGAATACTTAGATTCAGCAAGGTCCAAGTTTTGGTCCTTTTCTTTGTATGAGAGAAACGTTGAGTATTTAAAGGGTACATTACCTGGCCTTTCCAACTGAGTTTTGGTCGCCCTTTTCTGCGCCGTCCATCGAGTTTATTGCCCAAGACTTTTCGAGCTAAGACATCAACATGATGTACCCAACGCAACCGCTGCACCTTAATGTGTACAGCAGGTACAGCTCATGATTCATACAACGTCATTACTCTCCGTTAACGATGATGGGCCCATATATTTTACGGAGTATTTTTCTTTCGAGTACTGCCAGAACCGATTTATCCGCATGTGTCATTACACAGGATTCTGAACCATACATTAAAACAGGTGGAACCAGTATCTTGTTTATCTGGAGGATAAAGAGCGTCGAAAGAGGGCTCTGTCATTAAATCGCTTGCTTAGGCCGTGGTAGCTTTTATTATCAAGCTGGACTCTTTTCCGAATTTGTAGGCTGACATTATTTGTTTTGTTGATGGCGGAGCCCAGGTAGATAGAATCATCTACCACCTCGAAATTGTAGTTGTCAACTTTCACGCAAGAAGCTAACAACTTCGTTTTGTCCTCCATCACCAATAGATCCTGATTCCTTCTGTAGACCTGAGAAGGCTCGCTGTTTTCGACCGATGATGTCTACGTCATCAGCGTACGCGAGAAGCATGTGGCTTTTTTAAATATCGTGACACTTGTGTTTACGGCAGCTTTCCTCATTATCATCTCCATAACTATGTTGAAGAGGTCACACGATAGGCCGTCACCTTGTTTTAGGCCTCGTCTGGTGTGGAATGGCTTCGTCAGGTCCTTGCCAATCTGCACTGAAGACTTTGTGTCAGTCTGCGTCATTCCGCAAAGGCGTATCAGCTTCGCTGGAATACCAAACTCAGACATGGCTTCGAGTAATTTCTGCCGTATCGGGCTGTCGAAGGCATAGTCGACGAAAAAATGTCACGTGTTGATCTGTTTCTCTTGGGTCTTTTCCAGGATTTGCCGGTGTGAATATCTGGTCAGTTGTTCATTTACCAGGCCTAAAGCTCCACTGATAATACCCGATCAGGTTGGATAACACTGGTTTTAGCTTTTCACATAGCACACTTGACAGAACCTTATATTCGATGGGTAAAAGGCTGATCCCACGGTAGTTGGAGCACACACTTGGATCACCTTTTTTCAGTACAGGACATAATACGCTTACATTCCAATCGTCGGGCATGCACTCTTTAAGCCAACCCGTGTGCAGGAGCTGGTGCATGCTCGTTATCAGCTCCTCGCCACCGGACTTGAAGAGCTCTGCCGGAAGTCCATCGGCAACGGCTGCTTTAGTTTTCTTTAGCCGCAATATTGCTTTTCTAACATCGGTTTGACTTGGTGGTGGGTAATCTAAGCCGTCGTCGACAATTGGCGTAATACCTTCACATTCGCTGCCTTCTGGAACCAGCAGTTGCTGGAAGTGATCTCTCCATATATGCAGCAGACTCTGCGTATCTGTAACCAGATTTCCGTCCTTGCCCTTACAGGAGGGTGGGTCATTACCGTAGCCTTTTCCTTTTACTTTCTGGTAAAAATTGGGCTTTACCTCTATCCCTGTATCGCTCTATATACTCGTTCTCCCGTTCCTATATCTGACGTTTTTTTCGCTTAAATAGCTGTCTCGCCTGTTTTACTGTCACCTTATGCCGTTGGCTGTAGCGTTGTCTTATAGGCAGCATGCTGTTCCTCAGACGCTATGCACAATTCGTCATCTCACCAGGATTCGTCTGAGCGCTCTTTTTCATATCCTTGCACGGTTGTTGCAGCTGTTGCCATGGAATGCGCAATATACTGCCACTGTGTATCAGGATCGTCACAAGTAGAGGCTTTGTGACGTTGTAGTTGGAAGAGCTGGTTGGAGTAGCCAGTGGCTATCTCTGGGGTTTGCAGCTCCGCGATGTTCAGCTTTCTTTCTCAATCATTCTTGTGCGCACCTTGGCAGCCACCAGGTAGTGATCCGAGCCAATATTTGCACCACGGATCACGCGCACGTCCATGACACTAGATGCATGCCTTCCATGAATTACCACATGATCAATATGAGTTTTGTTGTTTTGATCGGGGGATAGTCAAGTTGCCTTGTGGATATCTTTGCCTTATCATTTTTGGGCTGACACTAACAAAGTTTGGCACATTTTTTTCCCATATTACTTGCGACCACCTTAGTAGCCATCTTTAGATGTTACACTTCCAACCATGCACCTCCTCTTTACAAGGATGGTATATGGCTTTGGTGCAGCGAGATGATCTATAATTTTCGTCTTGTGATCACAGGGTATAGATATCGCTAATTTTGTACTTTATGTGATTTGCAATACTGCTACTCGCAAATGCAATATCTTTTACTGACCCATATCTCTTCCGCAAGAGGTGGTTCGCAGCTTCTGCTAATGTCTTCCGTCTTGCCTAGCAAACACTTTCCTTTCAAAACTAACACAAGTACTGACAATTTCGGTTCGGACATTGATAAGGTTTATAGATCTCCCATTACCTTAGGCCATTTTCGCTGCTTAATTATAAAGGAACATTCTTGCAGAATGTTCTTACAGTCTTGGGCGGATATTGAATTCTTAAATAAAAAACTCCATTTCCAATTACATTCCATTAGTGCGATATGGTACATCTTCTTGCATTAATATGAGTTAACACACTTCAATTTTTTCGACTCACACAACGGGACCTAAAGTTTATAGAGAAATCCAAATTTCTTTGAGAAACATTTACTAGACTGCCCATTGTCTCAATTCTACTACGAAGTTCCTGGGGTCCGCCTATGCAAGAAATATAGATGACTGAGACAGGAATCAAATCCTGGTCACCCACATGAAAATCGTGTGTTCTGACCATCATGCCACTGTCGGTCTCGGTTTTGATTTCAATAATACTAAATCCAAAGAATTAATAGCTGCTTCACTTTTGCGATAGATATGGACTCATACTTAAAATAACAGAATTGATGGGACCAGAGACAAAAACAGTATCGCCAAAGTTTCACATGACATTTTCAGCGCTAATGGCCACTAAATACAGAGAGGCAATTCTTGTCACAAGGAGCTTTATTACATCTTTACAATAACTTAAAAGCTGTGCATGTTTTTCTGCAAACATCATGTCTTACATTAGTAAACCTTACTTCTAATGAAAAACTTATATCACGATATAATATATGTTAATATTTGTTAATGCCTCATTAAATGACCAGCCAACTTTTTGCACAGTTTTATTTGCACTTAATGTACTCAGTTCATTACGGATGTTCCTGTTACTTTGTATGCATAATAGTATTCAAATCAAATGCACAAAAAAAAAATTCTAGTGCATTTACATTTCCTCCAATAGCTAAGACATTGTAATTGCGTGAATTAGTACAATGTTCTTAAGTAAAAATGCAAGTATTTGCACAAAATTTACTATTTTCCCATGAATTGTAGTATCACTGGCAGCACTGGATTTAGAACATTCTTTATTTTTTTTTTCAATTTACAGTTGCTGCATGCAGGAAAGCACGTACAGACCTAAAAGTCCATTTTAATTTCCATCCTGTGCACTGCGATTTGAATGATGCCAATCCTTTGATAACCGTTAAACCTCTTCTACTTCCTAAAGGCAACAGCTTATTCAGTGAGAGCAGCAGCGTCTTCTCTCACAGCATTGCGTTACAGAATGAAATTAAATATGCCAAACAAGAGTTGACTACGACAAAAAATTAAAAAAACAAACACCGGCGATAAGGTGCTTCACCTAAAGTTCAGGTCTCCACAAGTTACGTAATCGCTGCTCACAAAGATGCCACAAGAATGTCGTGCGTCCTTCATCGTTGTTGTAGCCGGCCTCTTATTGTTGTAGGGTTAGGGACGAGTTTAGAAAAACATTAAGAACACTGCCACATGTGGATATATGGTAACATTTCCCATTAACACCAAGCAAAGGATAATCGCCAACTCATAAACTGGCTTTACGGTGTTGGTGGCGTTGGTGTTGTACAAGCACGAGGACGCTTTACGTGTCGCAAACGCTTTTTGTACTCCACACCAAATAAACGATAAAAAAAATCTCTAAAAAAAGGATGCCGTGTATAATTTTCACGCACGCCCTTTTCTTGCAAATGCTAAATTGAAAACCGAATGCAAACATTTTACTAATTCAGCTTTGCCAATGTCTCGCCACTGCGCTTGCGGCGTAAAGATCTCTGTAAGCATTAGGTTAAACTACTCTTGCGCCCGTACTACCAACATTCAGCCAGCGAAGTGCACGCACAGTGGAAACCTCCTAACCTTAGAGAGGAGGAGGAAAACTGTGATCTCATTGGTGTTGTTGGGCAGTTTGAAAAAGAAGCGTGATTCCAACTAATTCTCAGGCTTAAACAGTGGTGATCAGGCAAATGCTTTGAAGAAGACCAAGTCATAGGTACTACTCGTACACAGTGGAAGATCACAGATAAACCCGAAAGTTAACAAACGTGCCAACATTAACTCTTGGTAAACGAAACGTAGCGAGTTTGAAAAAAAAGCAAAAGTCTTTTGTGACCACAACGGTGTTGTAGACCCAAAAATGAAAAGCGGAAGTAAAGATGTTTACTGTAGTAAAAAAAAATAACAAAAATGCAGAACCCTTCTTCCACTGTGGGCTCACAAATTTCGCAATGGCTAAAGCTGTTTGTTGTTGCAGTTTGCATTTGAAGATATTATCACCTCCGCCTTGCATAGGAATGGTGTGTGGTGGTAACACAGCAAAACTTTGGACAAGATTTCGAATAGTAAGTGATTACTTTCGGATTGTTTTAATAATAAAACGAAAAGCATTATAATTTAAGTTGAATACAAATAATTTAACAGAAGATATATGTCATTGCATTCATCTTGCCTCAATAATGTTAGGCAGCTGCTTAATATATCAACAAGTTACAAAGTCGGGAGTGTGATGCAAGGTAAAACTTCTGATTGGTTTAACTTGCCAAACCCAGAGTGATCCTTGCCAATTGCATCGGCTTCGTATTCGTGGCACTACTGCGGACGGAGTACGTCCACGTGGTGACGCCTGGAAACGTGCCTTTGACGACCACCGCAAACGAATTAAGGACCATGATATGCACCTGGAATGTTATAACACTATATAGACCAGGTGCCTCCATCCAACTTGCGGAAGTCCTCGAAGAATACAAGGTTGACATAACCGCTTTACAGGAAATCCGGTGGACGAGACATGGGTGCTCGTGCATAAAGACGTGCGACATCTACTATAGTGGCAATGAGGACAAGCACGAGTTTGGATGTGGATTTGTGGTTGATAAGAGATTGCGACACCTAGTCTCAACCCGATGGGCGAACGAATATCCACCATAAGAGTGAAAACAAAGTTTTCCACATAAGACTCATATGTGTCCATGCTTCGACAGAAGAGAAAAGCGATGAGGACAAAGACGAGTTCTACGAGAGCCTAGAAAATGTATATGACCGTAGCTAAAATTGGCAGGGAGACCTTCTTTGAGCCTACAATCAGAAAATTCAGTCTGCACAACGAAACGTCGTACAATGGCATCAGACTGATTGATTTCTCTGCGGCAAGAAATATGGTTGTAAGCAGCACTAGATATAACAATAGAAATATTTATAAAGCAAATTGGTTATCTCCAGATCAATTGACGTGGAGTCAGATAGATCACGTGGTATTCGATGGAAAGGACGCATCGAGTGTTTTGAACTTATAAGTTATCAGGGTTGCGAACATTGACACCGATCACAATCTTACCGAAGTTAAGGTACACACAAGGCTAAGCATGGCAAAAAACACGTAAGTAACCAGGCACAACGAAACCAGGACATCGGTAAACTGCGGACCACAGAGGTAGAGGACGCCTACTCTAACTACCTAACTCAACTGCTACGGAATGCTCCAACCACTGATAATATTACAGTGGCAATATATAGCCGACTCCATAGAACGGCCTCCGAGAAATGTACTTGGGTACTGAAAGCCGTCTTAAGAAGATGCCTGGTACCATGATGAATATCGCAAAGCAACGAGAGAGTCGGATGCTGCATACAGGGCGAAACTGCAGGCAATGGCAACGCGAGCTGTTCGCGAACGACACAGGAAGAAGGGACGAGAGGCAACTCGTCTTTTTAGACGGAAAAAGAAGGAGCTGAAGAAGAGGCAGGATGAGTGCACAGAGTTGCTCCGGAGTACAGGGAAGGCCGGAAATTATACAAGAGATGTAAGGCGTGAATGCGTGGAAAAGGGTTGCCCTCCTGCAAGGACAGCTATGGTCAGCTAGTGAAGGACCCGGATATCGTTCTGAAGATATGAAGAGATCATTTCAGAAATCTACTGAATACGGACACCACTCCAGAAGACCCCGCTCCAATCCATGACGATGCTATTAACTGTCCACCTCCGAGCCAAAGCGATATACGTGTGGCAATCCCCCGCCTTAAATACAACAAAGCTGCTGGAGCCAATGGTCTCCCTGCTGAATTGTTTCAGGCAGGTGCGGAGGAACTGATTAGGAGCATGCTTCAGCTCATGGAGAACATCTGGCTTGAGGAGAGCATGCCCGGGGATTAAAGTCTCAGTCTGTTATGTCTCATAAACAAGAAATGAGATCGTAGTGTGTGTAAGAACTACCGTGGAATATGCCTATTACCATTTGCCAATTGTAAAAAAATAATTGGACCTTATAAGTGCGGCTTTAGACCTGGCAAATCTACGATGGATCAAATATTCACCTTACGACAAATCCTGGAAAAAACTCATGAAGAGCAGATCGACACCTACAACCTCTTTGTCGACTACAAAGCTGCCTTCGACTCTCCGATAAGTAATAGGCTATATGAGGTCAAGTCTGAGTTTGGTATTCCTGTAACGCTGATTCGACTTTGCAGAAGTACCTTGGAAAACACCAAATTCTTGGTTAAGATTGGTAAAGATCAGTATGAACCATTCAACACGGAAAGAGGTCTCAGGCAGGGTGGTAGCTTGTCCTGTACACTATTTAATATAGTTATGGAGTAAGTGATGAGAAAGGTTGGTTTCAACATGTCTGGCACCATATTTCACAAGAGCCACATGCCACTAGCGTACGCCGATGATATAGACATCATTGGCCGTTACTGCAGTTTTATCAGCACTAGAAAAGGAGTCAGCATAATGGGTTAAGCGGCCAACGAGAACAAAACAAAAATGGTGATTTTTTTCGTACTCTCAATGGGGACGCACCGCGAACGTTAACAATAATTGTTTTGTGGTTGTAGATGAATTTACCTATATCGCATCTTCCGTCAATAAGAAAAATAGTGTCAGCCATGAAATCAAGCGTAGAATAGTGCCCGCCAATAGATGTTATGACGGACGTCGGCAACACTTTAGTAACACCACCTTATCTCGGAATACCAAGAAAAAGCCGAATCGTGGTTTCTTACGACAACGGACATACAAAACCTGAGAGTGATCGAGAGAAAAGTACTCCAAAAAATATATAGACCTATCTGTGTCGACGGCGAGTTTCGTCATCGCATGAACCATGATCAGTATGAGCTTTTCCACGACTTCGACGTAGCTAAAAGAGTCAGAATCCAATGACTACGATGGTTGGGACATGTTGCCAGCATGGATGTAAATGCTTCACCGAGAAAGGTGTTCGAAGGCGAACCTGGAGGATGGCGCAGAGCAGGGAAACCCAAACTTCGTTGGAAGGACCAAGTGTTGTTAATATTTTCCAAAGCGAAGTAATAGGATTGTATATGGGCAGAATTCCTCTCCTCTTCTGGTACGCAAAATTACCAATTTTTGGATAATTATTATTTGTTCCATTACTTCTAAACGGACAACTAGATGATACGTGAATTTGGTCAGTTTAATTGTACGCAAAACCTCAGACAACCGAAACCTTTTCCACACTCATTTGGTACCTCGCATAAAAATTACCAGATAGATCTTCATACACTGAATTGTATCGGTCGACCAATTCTGGTACCTCTCATACAAAAAAAAACCTGTTTTTGGAAAAATAATATTTATCCATATATCTGTTGATCACATATCATATAAAATTTTTAAAAATATCTAATAGTAATAAGTTTGCTGGGTTACTTTGTAGTCCATGCCACCAACGCTTTAATGCGGCATTGACCCTTTGGTTCTACCCTTTCTGCTCAAATATTTAAACTGTGAACACTGGGCACCGCAGTGGCCGACAACAAATGTTCCAATTTGTAGTTAGATGTAGTTGTTGTTGCTATATGATGCTTGTCCTGCTGTTATTTTGGGTGATGTTGTTTTTGTTTCAAATGAAAAGTTTATAAATATTATTGTAAAATACACACGTTTTTCTAGCAACAACAGATGATTTGATATCACTTTTCAGTTGGTTTGTAGTTAAAATTGTAAAACATCTTCTGTTATGGTTTTCACCACAGAAACCCCTCTTTTTCGTCTAGTAACAACTTTAAATGCGTTGTGGCTTTCCGCAGTGGCTGCTGCTGTTGCTGCCGCTTTTGACCATTTGCCGTGGTTTGCATTTTTTAATGCAATTAGTAACATTTGTTTTGTCTGAATCAAAAAAAAGAAAAACCAAAAACATAAAAAGATTTATACAAGATTAGCCAAAAGAAAATCTTCTTCTCCACAGCAATTGTTAGCTTTAAGTAGTTGTTGATGCTGTTGTTGTTACAACTACGACTGCTGCCGTTGTTATTCCCCATCTTGTAATTGCAGTTGTTTTGGCTTTTTGGGTTTTGAGAGTTAGTTTTGTGTGTGTGACATTTCTTCGTGTTTTCGTGGTTTAGTTTTCTTCACCTCAGCGAGATGATGGTCAGTGTTAGTTTTTGTTGTTGTTTGTTTTGTAAGTAGAAAAAATATTCAGTTTGTGGTACAGTTTGATTTGACCAATTTTAATGATGTTGTTGGTATGTGGCCACCAATTGATGTTAGCAAATCACAAGTGATTAAATTCTCGTTAAAATATTTAGGCTGGAGAGATTGACATTTTGTAGATTAGCAGCAAAGTGGTATTAAAGTTGAAGAGGCGCTAAATTCCAATGGTCCTAATTGTTTTGGCAGACGTGTTGTTTGGTTTATTTGTTGGGGGGCAGTTGGTTTCAGCAATAAATTCAATTAGACAAAATGAGAAAGTTAATGGTGAACATGGAACTTTCGGAAATAATTTAAATATTTACTATTTTCGAAAATTTTAAGAAATATGTGTGCGGTCACGGTGGAATGGAGAATGGAGTAAATCTGGGATAAAGATTTTATCATTACTCAAGAACGATTTGGCCGACTGTATCAGTCAACTGAACGTGTACATCATATATTATCATTCACAAATATTTGGGAATGAGAAAGCTCTGTGCACAGTGGGTGCCGCTCGAGCTCACTTTTGCCCAGAAAAAAATCTGCGAAAACTATGATGAAAATCCATAAATTGGGCTTCGAATATCGTCAGCATACACCGTATTCTCCAGATCTGGCTCCAAGCGACTATTTTCTGTTCTCAGATCACAAAAGAATGCTCGCTGGGAAGAAATTTTCGTCGAATGAAGAGGTGATCGCCGAAACTGAGGCCTATTTTGAAGCAAAGGGCAAATCGTACTATCGAAAGTATCGAAAAGTTGGATGGTCGCTATAATCAGTGTATCAACCTAGAAGGGAATTATGATGAATAAAAAAAATTTTTTTGCCAAAAAAAATCTGTTTTACTATGGTAGGCCGGTGACTTTTCAATTGACCTGTTATGTTATTCTGTAGGGTATCTTGTCGGTCGTGGATTTACCATGTGTAAAGCCACAATATTAAAGAACCAAATAGGATTGGTGAAAAGGGCTTTAGACTTTTACAGAACACACTCGATGAACCTTATATGCAATGGACAAAAGGTCGATCGGGTAGTACTTAGCTTTGTTATTCTTAAGACGTGTAATTGCCGTACTGACCTTGTATTTGCTCGGTTGCGGACATTCTTTACTTTTGCTGCCTTCGGGAGCAATAAAGTCCCCCAACATGTTTAGCAAACTCTACGTGTCCTTGACCTGATTCCCATTTTTGTCTTTACGGTGTTGAATCTCTGTTCCATAACCTTTTCTTGTTACCTTTTGGTAACATTTTTGGTTATTACAACCATCCTTGTACTTTTCGATATTTTTCCTCTTTTTCTCCTCCATCGACGATTTTTTTTATTTTAAGGGACGTTTCCGCTTCTCATTATATCATTCCGTCACGGCGTGTATTACAATTGGCTGCAGTAGTACACGTATTTCTCAAACAATACCTTATATTCATTATCGTACTATTTACCTTTTACACCCCATGAAAGAGGTATGGGATAGCTTCTCGGGTTGTTGTGAATTAACACGCTATCTATTTGTAGATTCACAACAAACGACACCTACTTATTTATTGACGAATGCGAACGTCACTGTTTGAGAAGCTTTTACATGCCGATTGACACGACACTATATTGTGGATTTGCTGTCGGCAATATCGAGCGGGCAGGCAATTTAAGAAAAATGTAGATGACTTTAGCTGGAATCAGACCACGGATCTCCAGTAGCGTGTTTTAACCACTATGCCACAGCCGGTCATAGAATGCTCAACATGCGTATGTTTGCGGTAATTAAGAGAGTTGTTTGGATTTGGCACGGGCTATCTTGGGGTCATGCAGCCTTGGTGATCCAAGTCAATATTTGCACCACGTACGCCCATAACGCTTGAGACATGCCCTAATCCGGGTATTTCCACGACATCAGCGTACGCGAGTAGCATGTGGCTTTTGTTGAAAATCGTGCCACTATGTTGAAGAGGTCACATGATAGGCCGTCGCCTTGTTTAAATCCTCGTCTGGTACTGAATGGCTCCGTAAGGTCCTTGCCAATCTTCACTGAAGACTTCGTGTCAGTCAGCGTCATGCCGCAAAGGCGTATCAGCTTCGCAGGAATACCAAACTCAGCCATGGCTTCTAATAATTTCTGCCGTATCGGACTGTCGAAGGCAACTTTATAGTCGACGAAAAGATGGTACGTGTCGATCTGTTTCTCTTGGGTCTTTTCCAGGATTTGCCGAAGTGTAAATATGTGGTCTGTTGTTGATTTACCAGGTCTAAAAGCTGTTAATATATCTATGTAAAAAATCAAGTATCATCTTTGATTAATTGAAAATTAATCATTGCTGATGAGACTGATACTGTACATATGTAGCGAGTTTGGATATGGTACTCGCTACATATACATATACATATGTATGTGTATACAACGTATGAGTAATATTAATTTTATGCGGTTTCTTTATTAATCATACGCACATTGTTCCAATATTGTAATAACCAGAGAGATCTTATATAACAACTAGAATTACTGTCTCCTCTGCCCTTAAATTGTGGATTTATATTTTAATAACACAGTGCAACAGCCAATCAGGGCGGTGAGAAAATCAAAGTAAGAGTGGGGGAACTAGGCGAGTAAAGTAAAACCCCCAATTCTGCTGAAGAATGAAATGAGAAATCATCAATGGTTCTTGAGTTATAGCTGAAAAACTAAGCGAACAAACATCAAGATAGAGAACAAATACAAAAGGTCATAAAAACATGTTTGGCCTGAGACTATACTCACTTAACAAGTCTAGTTCCTTTACTCTGATTAGGAATTTCTGATCCCCTTGACAATAACCCCGAAAGGATCCACAGTGCTATGAATCCACATCCAAAATTCGTATCTTTCTGCATAATAGCTGTAAAAAATGACACAGCTTTTCCGTCGTCTGCATTCCTGTCTCGTCTATCACAGGTCATGCTCTATATAATATATGCGGGGATCGGTCTTGTATTTCATTATATTTTCAAAATAATTGGTTTATTTAAGGAAAGTAAATACTGAGGTCACCGTTTCCCGTCCAAGTTTGTTGGGGCTACCAACGCCATCAAAAGAGCCATTGTGATAAGCCTTCGTTAGCTTTCGTTACCTACTTTCATACACACATTAGGCCTTCTGGAGTATGTCATATGCGCTCAATGCTGATTATCAGTTTTATTTCGAAGCATTTTTATTCGGAAACAATATAATTTTACTATTTAAGTGAAAAACAAAGTTATGCAGTCAAAATTTAAAAAATTCCATAAAATTTCCCACCAAGAGCCGCCAGACAATGGACATTGCTATCAAACTCTATGTCTGCACAAGTACTGCTAATTACACTGTGCTACACACAAAATATACAGGGGTTCTCATGTAGCATTTCTGTTAGACTGGAGTCCATAGAGTAAAGTGATACTTTTAGTTTTTCTCGGTCACTTCGTTAAGTAATGCTTTTATACCAAATTAAGTGAAATGACGATATTCCTAAAATTATAAGTTCCAAAATTCATAAGTCTTCTCTTTGTAAACCGATATTCAGAAGTTTACATCTGTTTTAAACCTATGACTTTCACTTTTTGTTAATAAAAGGAATTTTGAAAATCGGTTCAAAAATAGTGAAACGGCGGCAGTTTCAGCAAAACAACCCCGAAAAAAAATTGCGAATTCTCATGTATTATGTATATATGTATTATGCTATATTAAAGTAGCTTTCTAAAATAGCTAAGTTTTCAAGAATCGGTTGAAAAATTAATGAGTTATGCTAAATTTTGTAATAACATGTTCGCGTCATTTTGTGGTTTTTCCTTAGAGTGTGTGTGTCACTTTGTACAAATACATATGACGTATACGTATCACAACAAGTAATTCGTACTACATATTCCAAAGAATGTCGAAAAATGTATTACAAAAATTAGCATAACTCATTCATTTTTCCACCGATTCTTATAAGCTTACCTATTTTAGAAAGCTATTTCAATATAGCATAATACAAAAATAAAAAAAATATATTGCGCTGCTTCATGATCAACTGAGAGCGTTGGGAAAATGAGAATTCGCAATTTTTTTTCGGGGTTGTTTTGCTTAAACAGCCGCCGTTTCACTATTTTTTAGCCGATTTTCAAAATTCTTATTTTTAACAAAAGGTGAAAGTCATAGCTTTAAAACAGATGTAAACTTTTGAATATCGGTTTACATAGAAAAGACTTATGAATTTTGGAACTTGCAGTTTTAGGAATATCGCTATTTCACTTAATTTGGTATAAAAACATTACTTAACGAAGTGACCGAGAAAAACTAAAAGTATCACTTTACTCTATGGACTCCAGTCTAACAGAAATGCTACATGAGAACCCCTGTATATTTTTTTCCTTCACATTTGTATCACTGTGTTATCAAATTGAACAGATCAATAGATATAGCAGTAGTTAATATAAATTCTCTACGCATTGAATTAATAATTGTCATGCTTAAATGTGTAAAATGTTGCAAGCAATCACGAATTCCAATCAAATATTCTGCAAGAATCTATTGTTAAGCGTGCAAATTAACAAATCACACCTAACCGCACCTATGGTCTACAAGCTGAACCATCGCTGTGTTAGACACCTATACTAACTCTATATAACTAAAGTTTTGTGATGGGGACAATTTGATTAAATGATTCCAAAAACATATCGTATTGATCACATTCATTTGAATATAAATCCATATGCTACGCTATTTACTTAGTGCAACATTTCCCACATAATTAAACAAAAATAAACATACACAAATTGTTAGCTCACTATATGTTAAGACATGGCAACTGTTTTAATTCAACTTCAATGACACATGTATACTCAATTCCAGGAACAACATGTGCTCAGTTAGATATCGCATTTCCCGGCACAGCTACAAGAGATTAAATGTAGGCGGAGTTATTTACAAATCGATGTTAGAATACTAACACTAAATCTGCAAAAGTCTATACCAAGCGATTTTTCATTTAAGTATTTGCTATAAATTCCTAACAGTCTAGAGGGTTTTGTACTTTATAGCCGCCACCACCATCGCCACTGCCGCTGCCGGCAGCTCTGACACCACACCACGAGCGCACTAGTGGTGGACATTTGGCAAAACATAAATGGTAAACTAGAAACGCAAAGGTAAAGTAGAGTGCAGCATTTGGTTGCTAATATTTAAAAGAAATGCTAAAATAAACACTGCAGAAATTAGATTGCCATGATGCACGTTTTTAGATATGATGCGTTTTATTCTGCATAGTTTAGTCCGTCGTCGTCGTTAGTTGCTTTTTGGCTTTCGTTCTCTGTTCTTTGTTTGTGGTCTTCCAACACGTTGTGTGTGACGTTTTGTATAACAAATGCGATTTGAACATGAGTTGCATATTTCCTTACCGCCGCGTTATTCAGTTTTACGTTGTCTGGAGATTTTCGTTGTTGTGTTTTAGCAGAAAATCGTTTTGAAAAAGTGCTTTTAATTTGCAGATTAAAGTGGCATCATCCTCATCACAGTCATGTCGTGTCATGTCAAAAATATTAAATGAAAGCGCAAAAAAGTTTCAAACAAAACAAAAAAATAAACGATGGCTATTTTTCGCTTGAGATATGTTTGTGCTTATAAGAGCTTATAATGTGTTACAATTAACACTTGAAACAACATCAACAAAATAGGGGACAAAGCTGGGAACGAAAGGGAACAATTGTAACAAAGATTTTTTGGATAAACTGCTTCAATAAATTAAGTGTAAATTCTTGGTTTGTAGAAGGTATAAGTCACGTATAACAGGATATATAATGTTTTCTGTTAAATGAACAGAAATTAAATTGCTGTCGCACGTTATTTCTATTTTAAAATTTGCCTATATCAAAACTGGGCTATAGTCTTCGACAGTTTTACGTTACTTAAGTGGCCCTTTACAACTTACGAACCGTCCTTCAGGTTCGCCTTCAAACACCTTTCTGACTGGAGCATTTACATCCATCCTGGCATCATTTTCTAGCCATCGTTGTCGTTGAATTCTGGCTCTTTTAGCTACGTCGATGTCGTGGTAAAGCTCATACAGCTCATTGTTTCGGAGTATTTTTCTCTCGAATACTCCCAGGTTTTGTATGTTCGTTGTCCGTTGATTCGGCAGCATACAACACAACGGGTAAAATTAGCACCTGGTGTAGCTGTTTCTTAGCTTCCCGAGATTAGCTGGTATTACTAAACTGCTGTCGAAGTCCGTTAGAATATGTATTGGCGAGCACTATACTCCAATTGATTTCGTGGCTAAGTTTATCTACCCCGGATCTTCCGAGGTTGACGGTGCGTCCCCATCGAGAGGACTCTTTGTTCGTCGAAATCATTATTTTTGTTTTGTCCTTGTTGACCGTTAAACCCATTTTTGTTGCCTCCTTTTCTAGTAATGAGAAAACTGCAGTAACATCCCGCAAATTGCGGCCAATGATGTCTATATTATCGGCATAGGCTAGTGGCATGTTGCACTTGTGGAATATGGTGCCAGGCATGTTAACACCAGCCTTTCTCATCACTTTCTCCATATTAAATAGTGTACAGGACAATTTATCACCCTGCCAGAGACCTCTTTCCGTGTTGAATGATTCAGAGTGATCCTTACCAATTTTAATAGAAGATTTGGTGGTTTCTAAGGTACATCAGCAAAGTCGAATTAGTTTTGCGGGAATACCAAACTCAGACATGTCTTCATATAGTCTATTTCATATCGGAGAGTCGAAGGCAGCTTTGTAGTCGACAAAGATGTGGTAGGTGTCGATCTGCTTTTCATGAGTTTTTTTTTCCAGGATTTGTCGTAAAGTGATTATTTGATTCGTCGTAGATTTGCCATGACAAAAGGTAAAGTCCAATTTGTTTTTCTACAATTGGCTACAGACGTTCACACAATACGCTCGAAAGGACCTTGTACTAAATTGGTAATAGGCTTATTCCAATGTAGTTCTTACACTCACTATGATCTCGTTTCTTGTGTATGGGTCATACCAGACTGAGACTCCAATCCCCGGACATGCTCTCCTCTAGCCAGATGTTCTCCATGGGGTGATGCATGATCCTAATAAGCTCCTCACCACCTGCCTTAAACAATTCAGCAGGACGACCATCGGCACCAGGCGCTTTGTTATTTTAAAGGTGGGATATTGCCAAACGTATCTCGCTCTCGCTCGGAAGTGGACAGTTAATACCATCGTCATGGTTTGAAGCGGGGTCTTCTGAAATGGTGTCCGTATCCAGTAGATTATTTTCTCCATATTTTTAGAACAATATCCGGGTCCGTCACAGCTGGCGATCGCTGTCCTTACCGGAAGGCAACCCTGTTCCACGTATTCTCGCCTTAACTCTCTAGTAGAATTTTGGGACTTCCCCTCTACTTCAGAGCAACTCTGTATACACATTCTGTCACTTCTTCAACTCCTTCTCGAGTTGCCTTCCGTCTCTTCTCCATGTGCTGTTCAGCGAACAGCTCGCGTTGTCATTGGCTGCAGTTTTGCCCTTTATGCAGCATCCGTCTCTCTCATGGCATTGCGGCATTAATCATCGTACCAGGCATCTTCTTGAGACGACTTTTAGTACCCAAGTACGCTTATCGCAGTCCTTTCTATGGAGTCGGCTATATATTGCCAATGCGGGCTAATATTATCAGGGGCTGAAACATTCCGTAGCAGTTGAGTTAGTTGGTTGGAGTAGGCGTCCGCTACCTCTGTGGTCCGCAGTTTTCCGATGTCCAGCATTCGTTTCGTCATGCTTAGCCTTGTGCGCACCTTAACTGCGGTAAGGTAGTGTTTGGAGTCAATGTCCGCACCCCTGATCACTCGTACGTCCAGAAAACTCGATGCGTGCTTTCTATTGACTACCACGTGATCTATCTGATTCCTCGTCAATTAATCTGGAGTCAAATCTAGTGCTGCTAACACCTATATTACTTGCCGCACATAAATCAACCAGTCTGATGCCATTGTTCGACGTTTCGGTGTGCAGACTGAATTTTCCGATGATATTCTCAAATGCGGTTTCCCCGCCTATTTTAGCATTAAAGTCGCCTAGTACAATTTTGATGGCATGGTTCGGTCTATGGCCATTTACATTTGCATAGAACTTGCTTTGTCATCATCGCTTTTCTCTTCCGTCGAAGCATGGGCGCATAAAAGTGTTGTGTGGAAAAACTTTGTCTTGACTCTTTTGGTGACTATTCGTTCACACACCGGGTTGAACCATTAGACTAGGTTTCGCAATCTCTTGCCAGACACAAATTCACATCCAAATTCGTGCCACGTTTTCATGCGCGAACACCCGTGTCCCTTCCACCGGATTTCCTGTAAAGCGGTTATTTTGGCCTTGTATTTTTCGAGGACTTCCGCCAGGTGGATGAAGGCACTCGGTCTTTATTTTGGGGGGTCCGTTTTATTATTTTCTCACTTCTTTTGATTACAATACTTCAAACGTCAGTGGCGGGTTGCAAGCCTAATGCACCACGTCGCAGTTTTCTCCTCCTTCCAGGATTTCATTACAGCTGCTCATTGTAGCTCAGACGGTGACTAGGGTACCGCTCACTCTGAGTCGACGTGCCTGGGTTTAAGGTTTCGCCTCTCACAGTTAACCGTGCTCTGACGGCTGTCAAATGCACATTTCCAGGCGTCACGACGTTCTGTAAGTAGACTTGAAGTGTATTTGGCATCTGACACGGTTGAGATGTTCTCTAAAGGTGATTTTTGACGAAAACATTTTATTGGTTATGAACTTACCCGACATACCATCCGATTCGAGAATGATATCAAAAAGAATCGCTTTTATGATACGTTATCAAATGTTTACCAGCGATTCGATAATGTTATTTTAAATTGTTTTTTTTTAGAATTCTATTGCATTTCTATCGCTTTAGCGAATGGCCAACGAATCGTTACCGAATCACCTATCTCCACATGGTATGTCCGATAGAACCAAAATTTATATAAACTATTTTTTTATTTTAAAAAATCGAAGTCGGCTGAAAGTTTTTAACTTCAGCAGGTAGAAGCTCATTTCATTAAAAATTATCAAAAAGTTAGAAAAAGTATATTGGTTTTTCCCCTCCATCAACACATTTCACCCCGATGAGGAACCGTTTGAATCAACCCCACCTCCTCCGTACTTTGGCTTATTATTTGTTTTCTCCTCTTCACAAAATAAGTGTTTCGCACCCAAATCTTGTTAATAAAGATATCTATATAAAACATTCTCATTCCTAATATCCATATAAACAAAAATAATATATTATTGCATGTGTGCAATGTTTCAATCTATATATACATACACAAATATATTTAAATTATATGCACCAATTCGGTCAACTTGTCAATTATTATGCCCTTTACTATTTTGTCAGTGCCAATTGATCTATAAAACTTCACATCTATATTTGGATAGCCACTCCACGAAATGTCCTACCTGTCACAAACTATAACACATTCAATTGACCGCAACCGAATATGTCACCACAAAACATATCCCAATACTAAGATTAAATATTTCGACATTTCTTTACAATCATTGACAGTTCTTTTCCATTTGGAGTTTTTGTTTTCATTCAAAGCTATGACAACATTTACTTTTGCTTTTTGAGAGTGAAATTTTCAACTGCCAAAATTTTTGTCCTAAAAAACAGTTAACAAATCTTGACCAAGCTGTTGCTTAGCAGCCACAGTAGTTGTTTTTGGTTGATTCAGTTGAAAAAGGAATTATAAAGATTGTCAACCAGAGATTACCAACAAATAATCCGCATGATTTCTTACATGCCACCAAAATGGCTAAAAACTACCAACATGAAATGCCAGACAACCCAACAAGAACACTTTCATTTCAAAACAGACAAACACTGGCCCCAAAATACCGGACCAGAAAAAAACGCCACACAATCAATGACAAAACGTTGCAACAACGGCCAAAATATATTTGGAAAATGTTGCCAATGCCGCAATGAATGCAGCCGCAGCAGCAACAACAGCAGACGACAAACATGCAACGCACTCGTGTGCACTTGGCCATGTGACGTTTTGGGCCTTCTACTTTGTGGAGGTGGCGGTGGCTACAGTGACGGTGGGGGTGGGTGACTCTTGGTACTGTTGTCAGGCATTCACCTAATTTCTCAGTTCAAGCACTGAGAAATACACAATTTTGGAATTTTTTCGTTTTAGCGTGTCAAATCGCCGCGCACACGAATGAAAAATGATCAACTTGTTTAGAGTTTGGGCAGATTTGTCTTTTTCGTTTGTTTGTTTTTTTTTTGCCATTTTCGGATAGTTGGTGGTTGATGTCTCCCAATATTGGTTTTTGGATTCACTCCGCCTTTCTTTTCATGTTGGCGTTGTGGTCACGATCATGTATCGATTACCAACATTTGTGATAGCGATACAAAACAACCACAGCCACAGCCATGATGCAGTATCGAACAAAAAATTGATTGAAAAATTATGCTACCGAAAGTGTTGACTGTTTATACAATTTTTGGCACTGCATAACATTATGAGTGTTGCCATGATAGATTATAAGTTTGATGATGAAAATATATACGATTGCATTGGCAATTTGCTAGGGTTGCTTTAACACTTGTGTGTTTTACCGATGATTGAACATTACATGAAAGCTTGGCGTATGCTTGAGTTTAAGTATTAGCTATGGTCGTTATTTGTATAATAACTTGATTAAAATCTTGAATGAAAATTGCAAAACTGAAACCTTTAATAAGCTAAAGCTTGATGTCTGTACAAATTAGAGAAAGGTTTAAGGTATGCACCTTGATCACGTCTCAAAAACTTATTTTTTTTTACAATTAGTTAATGAAAGTGACTGAATAGTTACTATCCTGATAAAATATTAGTTTAATGCAGTTGTAAGGTATGACACGACGTAAAATGAACAGAATGAGAAGACAGAGAACAAAACAGCGATACAGAAATAACTGGCAAAAAACCTATATGGATGATAGCTCTGTGGAATTTGTATATGAAATTTGGTTTAATCTTCATATTAATTAGTTTTTATTTCAATTTTTCAGTATGATTTTGTCTTTTTAAGAAAAAATTTTTAAAACTGTTTTTTCGTAGCGAAAATCTTGTATTTAATTTTTTTTTTATATCGCTAAAAAGTATGCAATAATATTAGGTTACAGGCAAACAACATTAAAAAAATATTTGTGGTAATGCTGTCAAAACGTAAGTTTTTTGTTTTGAATTATACTTTATACTTCCAAAGCAAAATATTCTTGGGTTTTAAAGGACTTTAATCCTAGAAAAAAATAATTTAAATTTTAGGGGTGGAAACTGCATTATATGAAACCTTCATTAGAAAATGATGCCATTCGTCAGCGACATCTATAGGATATATGAAGTAATCGCCGAGACTATTCAACGATCTTGGCTGCGTTTTAAGGGGAGGGGGAGGTACACATTTGTTTTTCAGGTTGGCTCGAGGTGGTCTTCAATATTTTCCTTCGACTTGGGAAATTTTTGTTCGTGACCCGGTCTAGTCATAATGACCCGTACCGAACTTTAAGTCAGCTGAACTGGCTTACAGGCGAATCTGTATAGCTCATTTATATTACTATGCCAGAGAACGATAAACATTAATAGTGTGGAAAATTTTGTTTCAAAAGTGGTTAATTGGTATTCATTTCGAACTTACGAACTATGGTACATAAATGTGAGTCCTGTAGTATTAAAGAATTCCACACGCTTTGGTCTTCTGCAAGCGTTCTCCAGTTAGTCCTACCAGATGGTGGCGCGTCGCCAACCACTTGGTCCTTCCAACGAAGTTTGGGTCCTTGCCCTGCTTCAAACACCTTCCCTGCTGGAGCATTTACCCTGGCAACATATCCCAGGCATCGTAGTCGTTGCATTCTGACTCTTTTAGCTGTGTCGATGTCGTGGTAAAGCTCATACTGCTTATGGTTTATTCGATGGCGAAACTTGCCGTCGACATTGATAGGTCCATATATTTATCGGAGTACTTTTCTCTCGAATACTCACAGGTTGTTAGTACCCACGATTCGGCAGCATACAACAGAATGGGTAAAATTAGCTCCTGGTCAACGTTCACGGTTCGTTCCCATCGAGAGAACCCTTTGTTCTTCGAAATCAATATTTTTGTTTTGCCCTCGTTGACCGCTAAACCCATTTTTGCTCACTCCTTTTCCAGTGATGAGAAAATTGCAGTAACATCCCGCAGATTTCGAGCAATGATGTCTACATCATCGTTAAGCTAGTTGCATGTAGCTCTTGCGTAAGAGTGATCGTAACCAATCTTAAACGAGGATATGGCGTTGTCCAAGGTACATCTGCAAAGTGGAATTAGTTTTGCTTACTCCGTACCGGATAGTCGAAGGTAGCTTTGCAGTCGATAAAGAGGTGGTAGGTGTCGATCTTTTTTGTCTGAGTTTTTTCCAGGATTTGTCATAAACTAAATATTTGATCCGTCGTATATTTACCAGGTCAAAAGCCGCACTGATAAGGTCCAATTAGGTCCAATACGCTCGAAAGGATCTTGTATGCAATTGGTAATAGGCTTATTCGACGTCAGTTCTTACATTCGCTATGATCTCCCTTATTGTATACGGGACATAACAGACTGAGACGCCAATCCCCGGCCATGCTCTTCTCTAGTCAAAAGCTCTCCATGAGCTGATGCATGCTCCTAATCAGCTCCTCCCCGCCTGCCTTAAACAATTCAGCAGGAAGACCATCGGCCCCAGCTGCTTTGATGTTTTTAAGGCGGGAGATTGCCACACGTATCTCGCTCTGGCTCGGAGGTGAACAGTTTATACCATCGTTATGGATTGGAGCGTAGTCTTCTGGAGTGGTGTCCGTATCCAGTAAATTTTCTGAAACGATCTCTCCATATCTTCAGAAAGTTATCCGGGTCCGTCACTAGCTGGCCATCGCTGTCCTTGCAGGAGAGCAAACCTGTTCCACGCATTCTCGCCTTAACTTTCTCGTAGAAATTTCGGGATTCCCCTCTACTTCGGAGCAACTCTGTACAATCATCCTGCCTCTTCTTCCAGCTCATTCTTTTTCCGCCTAAAAAGACGAGTTGCCTCTCATCTTATCTCTCTGTGCTGTTCACGAACAGCTTGCTTTGCAATTGGCTGCAGTTTCGGTCTGTTAGCAGAATCTGACTCTCGTGGCATTGTGACATTCATCGTCATACCAGACATCTTCTTAAGACATCTTTGAGTACCCAAGCACGCTTCTGGCAGTCCCTTCTGTCTGATTACTCGTACTTCCAGAACACTCGATGCGTGGCTTCCATCGACTACTACGTGATCTATCTGATACGTCGTCAATTGATCCGAAGATAACCATGTTGGCTTATGAATATTTCTATGATCAAATCTAGTGCTGCTAACTACCATATTTCTTTCCGCAGAGAAATCAATCAGTCTGGTGCCGTTGTTCGAAGTTTCGGTGGGCAGGCTGAATTTTCCGATGTTAGGTTTAAATGCGGTTTCCCTGCTCATTTTAGCATTGCAACCACAAATTCACATCCAAACTGATTCTTGACGGCATGGCTACTGTAATAGATATCGCACGTCTTCATGCGCGAGCACCCGTGTTCCGTCTACCGGATTTCCTGTAAAGCGGTTATGTCAGCCTTGTATTCTTAAGGTACTTCCGCCAGTTGAATGAATGCTCCTGGTCTATACAGTGTTCTAACATTCCAGGTGCATATCCTCAAATCATGGTTCGTAATACGTTTGCGGTGGTAGTCAACATTGTAGGGGGTCCGTTTTTTTTATTTTCTTACTTCTTTTTATTGCAATAGTTCAAACGTCCAGTAGTCGGGAAATTCAGTCTGATGATAAATAAGGACAATACCAAGTTATTTGGAGTCTACTCGTTTGGGATGCTGCGTAAACGATGACAACCATAACTTTCAAGTAGTATATGATTTTGTCGACCTTGCCTCGGTCGTAAACAAAAACGATATTGTCAGCCTGGAAATCAAGAGACGTGTATTGATCGCACTACCAGGCACTGATCATACCTGTTTTGATCTAAAGCGCAGAATCCTGGGTAATGACACAAGCGGATCAATCTATTCTAAGAATTTTCGATAGAAAATTTTGTCGCAAAACAGTTGGATCCATCATCGTGATCGGCGAGAACCGGCGTCGAATAAACCATGAGCTGTACGAACTGTATAACGTTCAAGCGCGTTCAAATAGACCGAATGCGCTGACATGGACGCATTAAACGACTGGATGAAAAATGCTACAGCTCGAAAAGTCCTTCGCAATAAAAACGATGGGCGGCGCAGTAGTGGGCGACCGTAACTTCGTTGATTAGATCAGGTGATTGTGCAGTTATCTAAACATGGTGTGACATTGTATCTTAGGAGAGTAAATGACCAAAAGGCTTTGAATTTCTATGCTGCCAAAAAAGAAGAATACAGATGTTAATTTTATAAACTTGATCGTCCATGTCATTTTACTTTCCTATGTTTATGACTTTCATATGAACTCATTTAACTCTCCTTAATTCCTTTCTACCAACTATAACTGCTACGGAATGTTGACGCCTGCCACCTTCATTGTAATTATATCAAGTTTGCAAACTATTTAACCTGATTTGGCGTCTATTCAACTCATGTTTATGTCGTCTGTGAAAGTAAAATTTGTCAACTTCGCTCCAACAGATCAGACTGAAAAATACTCCCTCATTTATTTGGTCACTTCAGCATACAACATTTTTACAGTCGTGGTCACTATTGTGTTAACAATTGTCAACATTGCACTTTACATGTCCTCCTCATTAGCATTTGTCAACCGAAAACAACAACGCTGACAATTGCTAACGATTGCCGCTTGTGAATTTAGTGGCGTTGCATTTATTTCTTCACTTCCCATGGCTGGGAAGTTAAATGAAGGCTCATTTACTCCCACACTTTTGCGCTGACTTTCGGTGCGATCTATTGCCTGGCAATGTTAGCAATTCGCCCACCAACATTTCTGCACGGCCATTATATGTGATTTTTCCGAATTAATTTAAATAAATTCACAGAAAATACTTTCACATGTTTCTGTGTGTTTGGGGGAGATGTTTCGGGCTCAGTTTGTTTGTTGAAGTTGGTGTAATGGGTTTGTTTGTTGTATGTACCTGACACATTGCTGTTGAAGTTTAGTTGGGTGAAAAAGGAAGTAAAATGCCAACATTTTGTTTAATTAATTGTAAGGCATTGTTATCCGCGCAGATATTCGAATAGAAGGTGGGTGGGATGATGTTTCGCTTTCCGAGGAGTGCTAATTTCCGAGGGTGTTCTCTATTAACTCGTTTTTGGAAGAAGACACATGGTTAGGGATGTGGGTGGTTTGAATTAATTACAAATATTATATTGTCAATATGTTTTGTGCAAACTGATAGGCAATTAAAAGTCGCACCTAAATGGGAAATTTTAGATAATGTTATTAATTAAGTGGTCTGCAAAATTAGCTTTGGGAAACATAAGGGGTATTTCCTTGATTGGAACGGAAATTTGGTAAATATGTTTAGCGATTTTCCGAAGATTGCGGCTAGTGATTTATGCAGAAGCTCTGGGGATTAAGAGAAGGAAAAGTCCATAGAATACCTTCTCTTTACTTGCCCTGCCCTGGCGATCATACGGGATTCACACCTGGGATCTTATTTCTTAAGGGACTTAGGTGATCTGGCCGATTTTCACATTGACCGAATCAGAAGCTTTTTGAGGTGCACAGGAGGATTCGATGAAGATACTAAGGGTCTTTCTTAGTTTCCGTGATATCACAATGTAGTGTTCAGAGTGCCACCGCTAAAACTTTCCAAACTGATACCATGGGTGTCAGGTCATTCCTATTTTAAGAAAATTTTAAATATTTACAATACAAATTAAATTTCTTATGATTTTCACTACGCCAATTATTCATATCTTAATTGAGATACCATTAACCCACAACTAAAAACTACAACTTTTTTCCATGCCACATCATATATCACTCAACAATCTTCAATAATATTTTCTCAATCACTTGAACATTAAACGATGAATGAATTAATGTATATAACAATAAAAATATATAAATAACATCCCATTAAATAAAACGTTTACAATTTATTATAAGCAACAAACAAATTTGAGCACTTAATAATAAAACCCACTCACAATAACATAACATAAAAATATATATAAAAAAAAAATCGCAACACTATAAAACCAAGCATAACGAAAATGATGAATGAATTGCACAGAGAAGGAGAGACCCGCTAACATATTTGCCACCATTAACAGCAGCAACCTAAAACGGTATTAAAAGGTGCTAACTGAATTATTATCTGTATTCGCGAATGGGCGCAACCAACCTACCAACCAACCGACGATACTCATATTCAACAATCCGTGTTATTGCTGAATTACGAGTTACTGAGTTACGAGCTTAACGCCTCAGTTACGCACATTATCATTAGGTGAACTTTTGTTTGTTGCTACTGTTTGTTCTAAAGCGATTACTAACAAATAAACAAACAAATAAGCGCCGCTGAAATTTAATATGGCTTTGTTGAGTTTATATCTCTCACTCTCTTGATCTGCCTCCGTTTGTTGGCTAGATTTTATTACATTGTAATAAAGCGTATGAAATATTTAGAAACCGCAAAAAAACTAAGATAATTAATCATTATGCCCACTGACTATGCACATGAGATGTCAGTAATGGACACTTTTGCATGATACCAAGGGGATTGCCCTATAGTGACGATATTGGACTTAAACGCTGGTGACAAGTGTTTGCATCGAATGTCAGGGTAACGCCCTATTGGAATTGCACAGGTGGCTAATGCGCCACAGAGGAATTTGAAGCAAGACAAAGCCTCGATTGGAAAGGTTTTTCCATCTCTTTAATTAATGATGAAAAAATTAATGATTTAAGTTGCTGTCTGTCTAAAAAAAAACGACTAAGAACTATAAAGAATCCTCATAGTTGTAAAGGTCATCCTTTGGTCTAAAAAATATATATTCCTCACAATTGAAAGCGCAAAAACTTAAGAAATATTGTAAAGTATCGACGCGGCGAAGAATGAGGTAAGCAACAATGCAATTGTGTAGTATATTGATGACCTATGGTCTAGGTATTATTCAACACAATTTTTTTTACTTTGTACGATTATTGTAAAAACATTGGCTAACATGCCACGATAACTGCTACTATTAGAAAGAAATATCGTTAATAATAATAACACTGTAATAGTTTTTGACAACAATTTTCGACGGCAAGGCCGTACTCGACGGTTTTACCCAAACTCGGACACGAGGAATCGAACTGCATCATTAGTCTTTTGAGTTACCAAGTTTGACTTCATACCAATTTTTTTGTAAAGTTTTTTTTTTAACTTATAGTGTTGTTTTAAGGGTTTAAAGAGATTTTCACAAGCTATAGTTGGGTTTTCAAATAAGCTTGACTTGAAGACGGCATATGCGAAAATAGAACTATAGTCTGCGAAAATCGATTTGAGCTTATCAACTCCTACCCTTGAGAAAAAAATGAAAAATTTCACAGTACAATACACTTTTTGGGGGGTGCACCAAACCAATATAAAACGATAGCATTTGACCTCAGTAACAATACTTTACACTCCATTTTGCTTGACTACGTCACTATTTTTTTTCCAATGGTTGAAAATTTGATATTTTTGGTCAAAAGTCGACTCAAAGAATATAAAAAACCGTGTGTATCGGCCGTGGTATAGTGGTTAGAACACGCGACTACCATGCGGGAGATCGCAGGTTCAAACCTGGCTTCAGTCATCTTAAAAAAAAATTGTACTTTCATTGCCGGCTCCCCTCGAATGTTGTTGACAGCAACTTCGCAGTATAAGTGTCGAGTCAATCGGCGTGGCTAGTAAGAGCTTCTCAAACAGTCACGTTCGCATTCGTCGATAAACAAGTAGGTGCCGTTAGTTGTGAATCTAAAATAGAAAGCTTGTTAATTCACAACAACGCGAGAAGCTATCCCATACCTCATTCATGGGTTTGCACCCCATGAGTGTGTAAAAATACATTTGGAACAGTTCATGTCTTCGGAGACCTATATTAAAAATTTCCGGGGAATATTTCCTCGGAACATTTTAACCCTCTGGCTCCCACCCGTATAGTACATTATTATTTAATGGCAGCAACAACAGAATTTTATCTATCATTAGCCGTACGTTGGAAAGTATTCCAAGCGCTTCGGTCTTTTGCGCTCCGAAGATAGTTCGTCACACCAAGCTTAGTTAACAGCTCTTTCACCTGGTCCATCCATCGGAGTTTTGGTCGCCCCCTCCTGCGCCGCCCATCGAGTGTATAGCCGAAGACTTTTCGAGTCGGAGCGTTTTCGTTCATTCGTACAACGTGTCCAAGCCAGTGCATTCGGTCTATTTGAACGCCTTGACTACAGCGATGTCGTTGTACAGCTCATGATTCATTCGACGACGGTACTCGCCGTTAACGATGATGGGTCCAAATATTTTGCGTAGTACTTTTCTCTCGAAGACTCCCAGAATAGATTGATCCGCTTGTGTCATTACCCAGGATTCTGCGCTGTACAGCAAGCCAGGTAGGATCAGAGTCTGGTAGAGCTGGATCTTTGTTCTTTGTGGACTTTTTGTTCGTTGAAACAAATAACATGGTTTTGACCTCGTTTATCACCATACCCACTTCAGCCGACTGTTCTTCAGTGCTCGAAAGAGCCGCAGTAACATCTCGCAATCCACGTCCAATGATATCTATATCATCAGCATACGCGAACAACATGTGACTTTTGTTGAAGATGGAACCATTCCTGTTTACTGCAGCCTTCCGCATGATCATCTCCATTACGATGTTAAAGAGGTCGCAGGACAGACTATCGCCTTGTCTACAGCCTCGCTTGGTAGAAAATGACTCTGACAGATTTTTGCCAATGTTCACTGAAGACTTTGTGTCAGTCAGTGTCATCCCGAAAAGTCGAATAAGCGTCACGGGTATACCAAACTCTGCCATAGCATCCAACAATTTCTGTTGTATCGGACTGTCGAATGCAGCTTTGTATGTCTACTGTCTACTCAATCGTCAATGATTGGTGTGATTTCGTCACTTATGCTGCCATCGAGAACGAGCAGAGAACGAAAGTGTGTCCTTCATATTTGCAGCACACTCTGAATATCAGTGACTGTCTCCATCCTTACAGGTGGGGATCCCTGATCCAAAACCATTGATTTTTACCTTTTGGTAGAACCTTCGGCTAATAGTCGCTGGTTTGTTATATTTTATCATGATGCTAGTATATACCATGCTAAAATAGGAGCACCATTTCTCTTATTTGGACCTAGTACTAATGATAGAGCTGTGTTAATCATATCGTCTTAGGAGTTTCAAACAATTTATGTATTTAACAATAATTGTAGCCCAAACCTCTTTTTTCTCCTTTTTATGACAAATTCATGTATTTGATTTTTTGTTTGTTATATGAAAAATATTCGTCCTTACACAAAATGCGTAAAAATTCAAATTACTGTGTCTCTAACATGATTCACACATACAATTCGCAGTCACGTCAGTCACATAAGACAATTTGATTGGTGCCTGTAGGCCATCGGCTATTCGTCTATTACTGATTGGTTTTCTTTGTAGAGGTGTTATAAATTACTTATTTTACAACATGATCAGTTGTTTTTTAATAGAGACATTAACACTGTTAGAAAGCATTTTTTCTCTTCTCGTTTGCTTGACTATTTGTTTTCCCATCACATCGTCAGAGATGTCAGTTAGACAGTTGGCGGCCTACGCAATATTTTAAGATCTATGCGACATCTCAACATAGGCATAGAAGATATATGATTATGATCATCATGAACGCCATAAATAAAATGATGGTTCAGCGTGTGTACACACCCCTGGGTTTCATACTCACCAAAAAACATGTGCAGACATGTTAACGCATTATGAAAACGCACTTGCTGCACAGGCGCACGTACTTACTCAAAACACTGCACTACCACTCAACTCCGACTGTTTTAGCTTAAGTTTGTGTTACAAATTTACTACGACACTTTTTTTCTGTTGTAATCTTATAGCCACCATCAGCCGTTGTGGCACACACAGTAGTTACCTTTCACAGCCGGTGTGTGATACACAGTAGTTATGCGTAGCAAGAACACTTTGCCTTCGAGGCTTTGGCAGTTGCGTATGCGCATGCGTGTGCAACTCAGCAGTCTGCCTTTTTGCCAGTCCATCCTCGTGGCTGTGTTTGCACTAATTCTAGTAAAGACAGTTTGGTCGGCCTGGGACTTGTCTAAAATGTTCGCACATCTTTTTCTATTCTCAACAGGTTATTTACGCATGTAAATTTAACATGCCAAATTGGCCGGACAGACAGACGCACGGAATAAAGACGCCGCACCAACTATGGGATGATAGAGTGGTTGAGCTTTAATGTACGTAATAGTGCGCAGTATGTGTATGAATGTGTGTGTGTGTGCGTTTATCTGCAATTTCAAAAATTTATTAAAATTGCTTTTTAAATATTTGTCTAATAGTTTGCTTTATCGTCGTTGGCATTCACGACATCTTTTCGTTATCGTATTGCATTCAATTAGCGGTTGTAAATAATGTTCTGGCGTCTACTGTTAGTCCATGTAATTGACATAATTGTTGGTGCTTTGGTTTGAAATTAAATTAAGCTAACGGGTTTCAGCTGGAAGTTTGTTGATTTTATTTTAGACAAAAACTTATACTCCTCGATTGACATAATATTGACGACAACTTTATTGGCAGTTTTGCAAATTTGATTGATCGTTGAAAATGTTTTAAGAATGAATCGCATTAGAATGGCGATCTTTGTTGATGTAGTTTATGATCAGGCTATATATGGTAGCATATATAATGGTGAACTTTGCGTATCAACTTTTGCCGATTATATACTTATATATTACTTCCGAGAGATCACCTAATCCCCGCGCAATATCACTGAACATCCGTTCAGTGGTAGCAAATGTGAGTAATGTTGAGTATCCTAGTATCCTATATGGCATGCTACCACCGATGCGTCTTAGGAAGTAGGTAGCAGAAGTTACTGAAGTTCAATACAACGACACTCTTATTGGCTTTGACAGTCCCAAGAAAATAGGATCGGGCGCGGCGGCCTAGTAAGCCATTTTCCTTTGATAGCAATTACTATGAAAACACAAAGAAAAGACAAGAAAGCCCCCTTCCCTATTGTGGACGACTCCCACAGCCGTTATAAGGACCATGAATTAAAGATATGCACATGGAATATTCGAACTCTATACAGAGATGGTGCTTTTATCCAATTGGCGGATGTCCTCAACAACTACAAGGCTGACATCACCGCCATACAGGACATGAGATCGACGTAATGGCGATGCATACGATGAAAAATATGTGACATCTTTTACAGCTGCCATATAGAAAGATACTAATTTGAATGTGGATTCATAGACAGCAAGTGACTTCGACATCTGGTCTCGTGGCTTCGCCCTGTAAGCGACCGAATAGTCACTATTCGCATCAAGGCGAAATATTTTGACATTACGCTGATTTGTGTGCTCGCCCGACGGAAAACAAAAACGAGGACATTTAACATGCATTCACTGAGCGCCTGTAGGAAATATGTGACCGCTGCCATGCACATGTCAAAAATGTTCTAGGATATTTTAATGCCAAAATGGGAGGGGAAGATGATCTCGGTTCAGCAGTCGGGAAAGCCGGTCTACACAACAACACCTCCGATAAAGGATTCGGACCTTGATATCCCGTGATCAAAATACAAGAAACCAGATAGATCATGTGGTAATCGATGAAATGCATGTCTCAAGCTTTATGGACGTGCGTGTGATGAGCGGTGCAAACATTGGCTCCTATCACCACCTAGTTGCAGACAAGGTACGCACGCGATTAAGTAGTGCTAAAAAAAACTTCGTAACCAAACGCAAAGGAAGCAACACATCACAAAGCTACATACCATCGAGATAGCCAATGCCTACTCCATCCAACTCTCTCAATTATTTCAAACCAACCCCCCTTATTCTGATATTCCCGATACACAGTGGCAGCATATTGCGAATACTATGACAACTGCCGCAAGACCATACTGGGTTATGAAAAATCACACTCAGACAATACCAGGTACGATGGAAAATATTCCGAAATGACTCAGGAAAAGGATGCTGCATACCGGGCCACACTGCAGTCAATGGCAACGCGTGCTGTCACGAAGCGTTTTAGTGAAAAGAGGAGAGAGATGAGCCAGGATATAAAAAATTACAGGGATAGAGATGAAGCCAAAAAGTTATACCATAAGGTAATACACAAAGGTTTTGGAACTGGCATCCACATCTGTAAGGACAGCGACGGAAATCTGATTACGGACACTCACGGAGAGTTTTACAAATATGGATGGAATACTTTCGTTCTCTTCCCGAAGGCAGCATAATGGACAAAATCACGCCGATCATCGACGACGGAGTAGATTATCCACCACAGAGCTAAAACGAGATCAGCAGGATAATTGATCGGCTTAAATATTACAAAACTGCGGGAGCCGATGTACTGCCGGCAGAGCTTTTCAAAGCAGAAGACGATGAGCTATCAACGTGCATGAACCAGCTCATAAACACGAAGTTTCGAAAGTTGTGTCGACGGACAGGAATTATTAGATGTTATGGCTATTGCTGTGTCGCCTCGAAGCTGATACGACTTTGAGGAATGACCCTCACTGACACGAATTCATCAGTGAAAATAGGCAAAAATCTGACTGAGCCAGCTTCTACCAAGCGAGGCTTTAGATAAGGAGATAGTCTGTCGAGCGATCTCTTTAACATCTTAATGGAGATGATCATGCGGAAGGCTGCAGTAAACAGGGCTGATACCATCTTTAACAAATGTCGCATAACCGACTTACAGGAAATGCGGTGGATGGGACACGGGTGCTCGCGCATGGAAGCTAGCGACATCTACTATAGTGGATGTGGAGTTGTGGTTGGCAAGATATTGCGACACCTAGTCTCAAGGTTTAACCCGGTGTGTGAACGAATAGCCACCACTAGAGTCAAAACAAAGGACAATGACGAGTTCTACGAGAGCCTAGGAAATGTATACGACTAGGCGATTTTAATGCTAAAATGGGCAGTGAGACCGCATTTGAGCCTACCATCGGAAAATTCAGTCTGCACACCGAAACGTCGAAAAATGGCATTAGACTGAACGATTTCTCCGCGAAAAAAAAGGGAAGTTAGCAGCACTAGATTTGACCATAGAAATATTCATAAGACAACATGGTTATCTCCAGATCAATTGACGAGGAATCAGATAAATCACGTGGTAGTCGATGGAAGGCACGCATAGAGTGTGGGGTGCGACCATTGACTCCGACCACTACCTCACCGCAGTTAAGATACGGACAATCCTAAGCATGGCGAAAAACGTACATACATAACCAGGCACAACAAAAGGGTTGCCCTCTTGCAAGGACAGCGATGGACAGCTAGTGACGGACACGGATAACGTTCTTAAGATATGGAGAGAACATTTAAGCAGTCTACTGAATATGGACACCACTCTAGAAGACCCCGCGCCAATCCATGATGATGGTATTAATTATAAGAAAAGAGATCGCAGTGAGTGTAATAACTACCGTGGAATAAGCCTATTAACAACTGCGTACAAGGTCCTTTCGAGCATATTGTGTGAACGTCGTAAGTCAATTGTAGAAAAACTAATTGCACATTATCAGTGCGGCTTAAGGCCTGGTAAATCTACGACGGATCAAATATTCACTTTACGACAAATCTTGAAAAAACACTCATGAAAAGCAGATCGACACTTACCACCGCTTTGTCAAATACAAAGCAACCTTCGACTCTCTGATAAAGAGTAAGTTATATGAAGCTATGAGTTTGGTATTCCTGTTAAACTAATTCTACTTTGCAGATGTACCTAAGAAAACATCATATCCTCTATTTAGATTGGTATGGATCACTTTGGACCATTCAACACGGAAAGAGGTCTAGGGCAGTGTGATAAAAAACTCATAAAAAGCAGATCAACCTACCATCTCTTTGTTGACTACAAAGCTGCATTTTATTCTCCGATAAGGAGTAAGTTATATGAGTTTGGTATTCCTGCAAAACTTATTTGACTTTTCAGATGCCCCTTGGAAAACACCAAATCTTTAGTTAAGATTGGTTATGATCAATCTGAACCATTCAACGCGAAAAGAGGGCGATAGCTTGTCCTGTACCCTATTTAATGTAATTATGGAGAAGATGATGAGAAAGGCTTGTGTCAACATGTCTGACATCATATTCCACAAGAGCCGCATGCCACTAGCCCATGCCGTTGATATAGACATCATCGGCCGAAATCTGGCAGAAGATACTGCAGTTTTCTCATCGCTAGAAAAGGAGTCAGCAAAAATCGGTTACGCGGTCATCGAAGAGAAAACTAAAATAATGATTTCGACGAACAAAGAGCCCTCTCGATGGGGACGCACGGTGAACGTTGACAATTATTGTTTTGAGGTAGTAAATGAATTTACCTACCCCGGATCTTGCGTCAATAAGAAAAATGGTGTCAGGCAAGAAATCAAGCGGTGAATAGTGCTCGCCAATAGATGTTGTTACGGTCTTCGGCAGAAATTTAATAACATAACCTTATCTTGGGATACTCAGAAGAAGCTATACCAGGTGTATATTTTACCAGTTCTGTTGTATGATGCCGAATCGTTGGTGCCAGTATTCGAGAGAAAAGTACTCCGAAAAATATATGTACCTATGTGTGTCGACGGCAAATTTAGCTATCGGATGAACCATGAGCTGTATGAGCTTGACCACGACATCGGCATGTCAGAATCCGACGAATACGATAGCTGGAACATGTTACCAGGACGGATGTAAATGCCAGGAAGTGAACCAAACTTCGTTAGAAGGACCAAGTGGTTGACGACGTGCCACCATCGTGCCACCACCTGGACGGCGCAGAGCAGAGTGCAGCAGAACGCACGCAGAAGACCGAAGCGTGTGGAATTATTTAATACTTCAGGCCTCAAATGTATGAACCACGTTCGTAAGTTGTAATGGGCCACTTAAGTAAGTTGTAAGCTTAAAACCAGTAGAGAAATTTCAGTCATGTAAACTGACTGATAAACACCATCACCCAATAAAAGATATTGTTTAAGTTTTGAGTATTTGAAATTACTAGATTTTTAATTCAAATTAAATTACTTATGTATTATTTGTTGTCTGCTTTTGGAGGTTTGTCTTTTTTTGTAAATAAACGTTCAATGAACGCTTTCCTTGTCAAAATTTGTCTGAGTTCAGTGTACATACGTATGTAATCGGGGAAGTATCGGTTATTTGTATGGGAGGTGCCAAAGGGGTGTGTCAAATAGTTAGGGTTGCTGAGGTTTTTCTTCCTATTACAAGATAAATTAACTGACTAAATTTGATTATCCCCCAGGTGTCGGTTTAGAAGTTATGGGACAAATATTAATTTTTCAAACAATGTCATTTTGTATGGGAAGTGCCAGAAGGGGTGAACCGATATAATCCATATTCATTCTTGAGTTGAATTTTCATAAGCGAACATCATGCTCAAAATTTGAGTGAAATCAGTGTACTTTCAACAGAGATATGTATGTCAAACTATGCGGGTCAATTCGGTCATTCGAATGGGAAGTATAAGAAGGGGTGTGGTAAAGGTTTCGGTTTTCTGAGGGTTTGTTTACTATTGCAAGATGCATAAAGTGACTAAATTTAAATATCCTCCGGTCGTCTGTTTGGCAGTTATGAAATAAATAGGTAATTTTGTAGGGGAGGTACCAGAAGGGGTGGGGCTTTTCCGCCCATTTACAATCCCATTAGTTCCCTTTGAAAAATATTATTACTGGTAAATTTTTATACCGATTCGTTAAGGTTTACTCGAGTTATCCTGCTCACCAGTCAGACAGACGGACATATCTCCATCGTCTTAAAAATTCCAGAAACAAATTTGGTCTTAAGATACTTGGGGTCTAATTCTTCTCCTTTAATGTCTTACACTTTTTTTATATCAAATGATATATACCCTCATCCCTAAGGGTAATGGTATAATTTTTTTTTATATATGCTCTGAAAACCAAAATATGCTAAAATGTGCTCTAATAAATAGGTGTTAACACACTTGTAAGATTATGAAGCATATAAACACCTTACCCCTTTGTTAACATCTGGTTCTAGAATAAACATGCATTTGCATATTTCCGGTTGCCCTGGGTATAACCAATGTAATATGCATACAATGGATAAGGCGTGCACTTAGCGACGTCGATCTCTTGACTTTTAAGTCATAACATATGTGGAAGATGATTCATCCAATGACAATTTATGATTCACCCATGTCTTGGAATCAAGACACATACTGTTTCAGAATCATGGTTGTGTTTATTGTTTTTTTAATGTAGAAGATTCCTACATATACGAAACTCGTCCACTTCCATTATTATCCCTATTTCAGTTATAATATTACCAACAACATTGTATAGAGTTAGCATATGCAACTTCTTTGGTATATTAAGAAAAATTATTTAAGAGGTGCTGCATGGTTTTTGCACTAAACAAGACACTACGAAGAAACCACCATACGCCATCAACACCATTCAGTTGAAGACCGGTTTTTAAACTGCCAGTTTTTATATACCACCTTGCAATTATAGTAATAACTGAAGATACTTTCCTGTTTAATAAACTCTTAGGTATTTGTCATTTGCTGTTATGTATCCTCATAAACATAAGTAAAGAAAACAATGCAATTTATTTTTATTATTATTATTTAAAAAAAGTTGGTTTCTTTTATTTATTACTTAATCAGTACATTGCGTATAAAAAGAGAGTTTTTTTCTTCATAGTTATTTATATATATATATATATAGTATAGTATAGTCATTTAAGTTACTAGGTCGTATGTATAAAATGTATAATTTAAAATTAAATTAATTAATTTTTGTTTACTACTCTTTTATGATGTTATCATAATGTTTCATGTTGTTGTTTTTACTATTTTTTTTTTATCAAATAAAACTAAACATTTGAAAATAAAAATTATAGAAAAATCAGCACCTGTTCGTTCATTATGATCATCATAAAATATTATTTTTTAAATAAATTATCATAAATAATTTCGCGAAATTCTTAAACTAAATTTAAACTAATAAGTTTAAGGAGGAGAAATAAATAGACGCGTATAAATAAATACAAAAATAAATACAGTTATAGCAAAAGAGCCGCAAGTAAACTAAGGAAATATTTTGATACAAAATTATTTCAAAATTCACCCGGCGACTGTATAAGTAGAAGTGGCCACATTTTAAAAGAGTTTACTAGAGGAAATTAGTAGTAGTGAAATAAATAATAAAGTAAAGCTAAAGAGAACTAAGAACTAAGATTTGTTTTTCTTATATTTTTTCGTTCATTTATATAATACCTGCGTGATTTGTATTAGAGAACAATGCCGGGTTTTAAAAAGCAATTCTATCGAGGCATTACTTGTGTTGTTTTTTTTTAAGAAATTCGGTCAAGTTTTTCATGTTTTTAAGTTTTGCCCCGCAGAATCGCTTTTAAAAGCCAGCATTGCTATTAGAAATAGATTTTCTGTTTTCATTATTTTTTCTCATTAATTTATATGCTTTTTTTCACACTATTTTTAGGCAAAAAAATTCTAAATTATCTACTATTATT
This sequence comes from Muscina levida, assembly GCA_964034835.1. NCBI lineage: Eukaryota > Metazoa > Arthropoda > Insecta > Diptera > Muscidae > Muscina > Muscina levida. The sequence continues at coordinate 143,760,625 of OZ035880.1, read as the reverse complement.
TACTAGATGTGTTTTGTTTTGTTTAAACAATTTTTTTTTCTTAATTGTTTTATATCCTTCTAAAAACTAATTTGCGTATAAAAAAAATTCTAAAATTTAAAGTCGTAGAAAAAAGTCTCGTATAAAAATTCTTTCATTATGTTTTGCTCTAGTTTCTAAAGTTTTCTTTTTGTGTCAGAAAAATGATTCCCCATTTTTGCATTTGCCTTTGCGTTTGCTTAGCACCACACCCTTTAGTATTGTTGTCCATAACGTCCACTCATGCCACTGTCGTATAGTTTACCCAATGTATCACTGGCTTTGCCTTGTGCTGGTCCATGATTGTGATGGGGCGCTCCATAGACCATTGTGGGTGGGGCACCATAGTTGACCGATGAGGGGGCGGAATCTTGTTGGTAGAGGTAACGCTCCTTCTTGGAACGTTTCTGCACTGTTTTCCAGATGACAATGACGGACAGTTGGGCGAGCAGGAAGACGGCACCGGCAATGATGAGACCTGGAAAGGGGGCAAAAGAAAGGTATAAGGGATTAGTGTCGAAAGTGAAAAGAGACGACGACATTAAGCTGAATATGCGAATATGCTTTTTAAAAAGTAACGAAAAAAGCTGCAGGCTATGTTGGAGCTATAAAGAAATCAAGTCTGCATATTACTTAGTAGTATATAGATTAAACATTTTCGTTGTAAAAATTAAGATTATCGGTTTGATTTTAAAATTATCGAGCTTAACAGACTCTTATGACGTTTTCTGTTTGTTTCAAACTCGTTTTTCTTATATCAAGCTTGTTCCCTCTGTGTATACATGTCTGTTCTAGTTTCAAATTGAATGTGTTCCAGTTTAAATTGATCCTAAAACTTACTGGCCCTATACCCTAAACAATGTGTATTGATCTATTTCTATTGACCTCCAATAGTTTATAAATTTATTCTGCAACAACTCTGTAACAACATTACCTCAATTACTTACATGTATATGCAACCAACAAAAAAAATAAATAAAACAATTTATAACATATGTTAAATTCCTATTGCAACTAATTGAATTTTGTATTGCGCTCTATTTTTAATTTACTATTTGCCATAAAAGTTAATAACTTTACATTAAGGTGTAGGCTGTTGTGTTTTCCAACATCAATTTGCTGCAATGTTTTAACCAGAAAACCCCCCCAAAAAAATTCTTGTTAAAACACTAGCAAATATTTCAATTTTTCAATTTATGGCCAAGTAAATAGCAAGTTATTTATCTTATGTGGTTTTGGTAGGAAATTTCTAAACAAACTCTGTGGAAATTGAGAAAAACAGAGAGAGAGTTCGTGATCAGGTCAGTAGTTCAGTGGTTTGAACATGATGTGTTGTTGCTACAGTTGCTAATCGTGCCGGGCATAAAACAAATGTTTTTTTCTACTATTTTGCGAGCAAACATTTCTTTGTTGTTGTGGAAGCCCAACTTGATATACCTTGTTGGTATGAGAAAAAAGTAAACTAAACTATATCTTTGGAGAGCATAGACAAATATAGTTGCACTAGACATTGAAAGTTAAAAATGTTGCTGAGTTTGTGTTGCAGACATCAGCCATCAGACATCAGTAAGCCGCATATGTATTATGCGCACTGCAGGCAGACATTGAACCGACATATATTGTTGTTTAAGTTTAACTCAAATGTAGGAGATGTATGACAGTATTTTTAGTGGAGCCAGAGGCTTAAAGTCTACCACCACCACCTGTTGTGTAGCGTTGTAATATATGTTCAACATTTAGGCTTCTGGTTAGGAGAAAACTGACATTCGATATGGAGACAGTGAATAAAATACATCATAAGGGATATATGTATATAGTAACTAACAAAAATATTGAAGTACATGTAGGTGACTCCCCATTGATCTAGCACTAGTATATATTTCATTTTTGGTATCGAAGATTTTGGGGGAAATTTGTTAGTTCATTCTATTGTTGTATTATGTTGATTTAAAACATTCAATATGAAAAAATTTCAACATTTTTTTAATCACACAGTTGGACGAGATGTTCATTTAAATTATCATAGTTTGAAAAAAAAAAATTAAAAAAAAATTGGTGGTCTAACCATAATGCAAGACGAATGAGGCATGGAACAGCTTCTCCCTTTTGTGTACATAAGTTAATACTATTATTTTTTAGGACTGACACAACTGTGAAGCTTTAACTCAACGTTTGCTGGAAAGTTGCTGTCTACATAATCGAGGTGTTCGCCGATGAAAAGAAATGGAGATGACAGACACAGAAATCGACTTCTGGTCTTCCGCATGAGAGACCAGAGTTCGCGTTTGCTAACTTTCATGCTATGGCCGGCCCCAGCAACTGAACTCTTTTGCGCTCCGTAGATAGTTTCCCACAAGAAGTTCGGATGCAAACTTTTTAATCTGGTATATCTAATGACGTAGCGACAACACTCCCCTTCAGCGCCGCCACCTAAAAGTCTATTGCCGAATACTTTTTGGGCTGGAGCATTTTAATCTATTCGCACAACATATTCAAGGTATGTTCGTTATATTTGAACGCGCTGGACTACGTCGATAACATTAAACAGCTTAAGATTCATACAACGACGGTACTTTCTGTCAACGACGAATGCTCACAATATTTTATGGAATATTTTTTCACTAGAAGATACCCAGAACAGATTCAGCCGCTCGTCTTATTCCTTAGGACTGTGCGCCATTGAGCCATAGATAGTCAGTACTAATGTCTGGTAGAGTTGGTTTTTTGTTCTTCAAGAGATAACTTTCAACGCATAGTAACAGTTATTTGCATTTTTATTTCCATCACTTCAAATGTATAGCTATCATCGTTTACACAATGTTCCAACCCGACTGCTTCTCAATGCTTGTGAAGGCCGCAGTAACATTCAATAGTATTCGGTTAATGTTATCTATAGCATGTGAGTTTTGCTAAAAATCAAACCACTCGTATTTACTGAAGCATTCCACATGATTATATCTATTAGACTATCGCCCTGTCGGAAGCTTTGCTTGGTAGAAATTGGCTTCGACAGTTTTTTGCCTATCTTAAATAAAGATTTCATGTCTGTCACACTACATCCTAAACGTGTCAACTTGGTCTTGTCCTCATTTATATCCATAGCCACTTACGCTGACTGCTTCTCAATGCATGAGAAGGCCGCAGTAACATTCAATAGTCTTCGGTTAATGTAGTCTATATCATGGGTGTACTCATATAACAGCATGTGTGTTATATTAAAGATAGAACCACTAGTTTTTACTAAAGCATTTCGCACGATTTTATCAATTAAGACTATCGCCTAGCTTAATAAAAATTGTTTTCGACAGATTTTTATCTATCTTAACTGAAGACTTCGTGTCGGTCAGTGTCATCCCGCAAAGTCGAATCATTTTCCCGGGGATACTAAACGCAGTCATAGCATCTTATAGTTTTTGTCGAATGCAGCTTTATATTCGATACAAATATAGTATGTATCGATCTAATATTCCTTGCGTCTTCTTCAGGATTTGTCGTAGTGTGAATATTTGGTCAGTTATGGATTTATCTTAATCAAAGGTGGGTATATAGTCTTTTAGCCTTCGACAGATTTTTGCTTGTCTTAACTAAAGACCGTGTCGGTCAGTGCCATATTTTAAAGTCGTACCATTTTCCCGGGGATACCAATCTCAGCCATAGCATCTTATAGTTTTTATCGTATCCGACTGTCGAGTGCAGTTATAGTCTATAGAAATATTGTAAGTAAGGAAAGCCAAGGTTTCTTTATTTGCGCACTCCACAATCTTGACGCCTTTGTCGGCTTTGCTGAAGTCAATCTCATTCGTATTCCTCTCCTTGTTCACCACTGTATCCATAAGCTTGGGCTCAATCACTAGCCAATGATCCAGAGTGACCCTACCATCCCGCTCAACTCTATCAATTACCGCTACTTGAAGTGTGGGATCAGTGGCAATCTAGACTCTGCTTCTTCCTCTTGACATTCTCGAGGAAATTCTCGCCAGAACGGGCACGCTGCATTGACTTCCGACTTGAGGACGCCAAGTTGCCTGCAAATTCCAGGTTCCAGTAGTTTAGAGGTTCCTGGAGTACTGAGAAAAGCCTCCTTGGCAGAGGGTCTTGCAGCAATCTCCGTTGTTGTCTGAGAAGAGAGGGGCTCCCGGAAGGAAAGAGAGATGACGGTCTCGCTCTTTTTTGGTATGTAGGGATACAACTTCTCGAATCTAGCCACATACCCCACATGCTTATTGACCAATCCCTTTTCCTTACCGGACAGCAGAGCCATATCTTTTCCTACAAAACTCCTAAGGAAACTGCAAGATCGTCTATAGGCAACCTTGGCCTTCTGTTCTTTCTTCTGGTCCCCCTCCTTTGTCTCAATCACGGATGTTATAGGTTCTCTACCAAGTGGAGCAACCACCGGTTACCCTTTTTTGGATACCGTCTCTATGCAGGCTTCTGAGGTGGTCCTATATGAAGATCCAGATAACATATGTGAAAGCTTCTCGGATATGTGCAATGCGAAAGTTAACGACGAATTCAAACAGTTAGCTGTTTTAAGAAGCTTTTTACCGCTTTGAATCGACTACTCGATAGTTTCTGCTATTTCACAATTAAGAGTTTGATTTTGATGATCTTGTTTTTCCTAATTTCACTGTGAATATCAATTTTAACGAACCTCTGTAATTGCTTATGACCTTAAGGTCAGGTGCCTATCATTTTACAATAAACAAATTTGTCGTCCAAGGCGCCATTACTATGCCGTTTATATTCATAATATTTCTTTATACTATATGGCGTTTATTTTTATAACCTCAACATAAATATTGTAAAACTTCAACCCACTTGAAATTTTCTCTTTCGCTTTAAGATTTATCTCGGTTAACATATTTGTTTTGTTCATGTTTGTAAATATACATATATAGCATGTGCTTAAACTCTTCCTGTGTGCCATTACCACCACTCCAATATTGTTTGTACATATAAAGAGACAGAAAGCTCAAGAAGACGAAAAAAAATACAGATCACACTCATATAAATAAATGACCTTATCATTACAACACCAACACATATACTATACATATATGCAACGACCACAAAATACCAAGTTTTCCATGTAATGTTAACGTTAATGCGCAAGCATATAGCCAGAGCGCTTTGCATTCGTAATGTTGGACATGATCATTTTGAATCTTTGTATTTTTTCGTGGTTGTGGTTTAATGTTTATTTGATGACCATCATATTTGTTTATATATAACAATTTGCTACACATACTACACAAGTGGTTACATGTTTCCCATGTGGCCTCGTGGTCGTTTCAATGATCGGATATGGGCCGCCGTATAAGTAGTGTTTTATGTAGGTTTACGTATAACGCTGAAACGTGGTGCAAATACATGCTACAGCAACACTTTCTCTTGAATTTAGATTGCATATCATATAAATGTTCTAATTTTCAGTGGATAATGATTTTATTGTTGGATAATTTATAACAATTTAATGGATATAATGGAATTTGAAAATGTAAAATGTAAATTGTATGGGTATTGCCTTGGATAGGAAGATTTGCTAATGTCGGAAATTAATAGAAGTGTGCACGCTGTAGTGCTTGCTTATTATATCATAGAAAAATAAACCACACTGATTAAAATGGTTGGCAGCTGATATCATGGTGCATGTAATGTTGTAAGAAGCGAGTTATATTATAGGGAGTCTTATACATGAAAGTTTTAAATAGTGTCAAATTGCACCGCAGAGATCTTAAGCGGCGCTACTCATTGTCTTGCAAATTCTTGAGTAAAATAATGAAGAACCTAAGGTGTTACTGCAACCTTCTTGAACTTTAGGGAGGACGAAAAGTATTAGATATTAAAAAGAGAATGCTATATTCTAGGAAATCTTAAACGCGAAAACTTAAATAGTGAAAATTTGCACCGCAGAGATCTAAAGCGGAGCTCCTCATTTTTTTTGCAAATTTTTGAGTACAATAATGAAGAATCTGAGGTGTTACTGCAGTCTTCTTTAACTTTAAATAGTGTCAATTTTCACCGCAGAGATCTTAAGCGGAGCTCATCATTGACTTGTAAATCCTGGAGTACAAAAATGAAGAATCTGAGGTGTTACTGCAACCTTCTTCAACTTTATGGAGAACGAAAATTATTAGATATTAAAAATAGAATGTTATATTCTAGGGCATCTTATACGCGAAAGACTTAAATAGTGACGATTTGCTCCGCAGAGATCTTAAGCGGAGCTCCTCATTGTCTTGCACATTCTTGAGTAAAATAATGAAGGATCTGAGGTGTTACTGCAACCATCTTCAACCAAATTTACATGTGTAAATTTGTATAATGGTCTTAACGCCAGAGTTCCAAGCCATTTCAACCTGATCTATTAACTTCAACTACTTTTTATACATAATAATAATTTGCTCGACTTACCATAACCATTTAGACACGTGAACGCTTCTTCCGCCACGCCAGCATAAACCTTTTCCCGTTCTTCCGATGAGTTCAAAGCATTTGTTTCCTCCTGATTGAAACCGAATTTGTCAGTGATTTGAATAGATTGCACCAACAGAATATTATCATCAGCAGATTTATGGCTAACATCACGTTGTTGGCGACCATGACGGAAAGCAGAAGTGGAGAGCATGAATTCAGCTAAAGTGACAAATAAAAACAGAAGGCAAAATTATAAATAAATATTTAGTAAAGATTCTCCACTATTCTCCCTCTCTCTCTCTTTTTCTCTCAAAAACACTTACCACCATCTGTACCATTGACGATAGAACGCTTGCGACGACCGTATGACACCAAGGACTTCAATTCACCGCTCACTGAATCTTCATTGTCGCAGATAACCGGTTCACAACGTGGTATGCAAGGTGTAACCAAAGCACGGAATTGTACCACTTCGGAAGAGGGGAATTTGAAAGCATCGAATTGAGAAACCAAGAATTTACGATTTTGAGACATTTTCTGCACGGCACCCATAATATATTGATCGGTAGGACAGCCATGGGCATCGATTAAAGTTATTTCAGCATTATCAGTACCATCCATAGCAACCAATTCACGTACAAAGATCTCGTAGGGGCTGTTTTGATCGGTGATTTCGAATCTCAAAGCCAGGGGATCACCAACTTCGGCAATACGTTTCATGTCACTGCCATCGCGAGAGGTGATCTTCATGACAATATTGGGTGAGTCAATGATGATTTCTTCGCTCAACGAGGATTCAATTTCGCCAGTGACACCCAAATCAACATCATTCGATACGGTCTTATTGGTCAAGTCATATTGGCAGGAAACGGCCAAACCCAAATCAGAAGAGGTCACAATCATATCGTGATGTTGGATAACAATATCGTTCATATAGCGACCATAAGCAGATTGTCTGACATTACATTCCAAATCATTATAGCCCATGCGGAAATCGAATTCCAAGGAGTTGTTAACATTGACCGAGCAGGATTTGGGAGCACCCTTAGCATAAACTTTGCCATCGAACAATTTGGAAGTACGGATTTTAGTAATCATTTCACCAGATTTGCATTCAATCGAAACATTGTAACAGGAAGACAATTCATAGGTGGCAGCCTCTGGCACATCCAGATAGGGATCCAAAACATCAGTTAAAGTGGAACGCGAATGATGGGACAAGCGGCATACCATGTCACCGGTATCATTGTAATCATAAGAGTGGCATCTAAAGCAAAGCAGTAAATAAATAAATAATTAAAACTTAAGCATATCTAAGATGTGCTGTCTTACCTGTAGGGAGAGTTCAAGCACAAGTCACGGCATTCTTCAATTGAGTTAATATCTTGGTAAACGGAGTCAACAGTCTTGAGGATTTTGCCAGAGATTCTTTTGAATTCACACAATTTGCTGGGTTCTTCGGCACAATTGTTCTCAAGATAATCAGCGCCATCATAAGGTTCCACATTGTTTGAGCCCGATAAAGTGATACGGTCCATATCGGATAATTCACACAGTCCAGAGTGACGATAATAATTGGCAGATCTATAGTGAGGAGCAGCCACGGCGAAGAGGAGCAGGAGGAGGAATAAAAATACACATTTTTTTTTCGTTGGAAACCACACACAAATGGTAGTAGGCATAAAGGATAGTGGTAGAGAAGAGTGATAAAGGAAATGAAAAGAATAAAAGAAGTACATAGTTAGAGGTATAGAATGTGACAAGAGAAATTTTTGTTTGTTTTTGAGGTAAAAGAAAAGGAAGATTTTCGAAGATCTTAGTTATATTCATATGAATTTGTGTCGTAAGAAGCATAGTGTATAGTGTTGGAAAGCGTTGTGGATAGTTTACATTGATTTTAAATAATATCGGTGATATAGTTATAGAAATGTACGATTTGTTTGTAAGAAGAAAAGTGTAAGATTTGTAAGATTTTATTAGTCTTAAGTTTGATTTCTAACAATCTCGTTGTATAGTGTTAAAAAGCGTCGTATGTGTTTCTAACAAGCCTGTTGTATAGAGTTGGAAAGCGTCGTAAGCGATTTTAAATTATTTAAAAGTAAAAATTTTACAATTAGTAACTGCATGATGTTAAGCTTCCAGTGCAATTATTGGATGAAGAATATTATATTTAAAGTTGTGTTGATATCAAAAATTCCGATGGTATTTTATTTTTGTAGCATATACACAAATTTGATATAGAAAAACTGTGTTGTAAAGTGAATTTTTTTTTCAAAAATTGCAGTGTTATAAACCAACTCAAAAATAATAATACTGTTGTAATATTGTGGAATATAAAGTTAAGATGTAATAAGCAGAGCATAACTATTTCCCTTCTTGTCCCAGAAAGTTCAAATGACAGACTACAGAAATAGATAAACGATAAATGTTGGTAAGCGTCAAAAAAAAAATTTTAAAGCCATATGATACGAAAAACAGTGGACAGCAGTACCAAAAAGGCACTGGAATGGAAAGGGCGACCAAAAACACTTGGCACAGAACATTGATATATGAACTAAGACAACAAGACCTCACATTCGATGAAATTGAAATTTGTGTAACAATAGAAGTAATTGGAATAATCTTGGCAAAGCCTTATGCTCCCAAGCGGAATAAATAAGGGGGAAAAAGCATCCAAAGATAATAGAGCTAAATTTTAGGTGTTAGAAAGAAATGGTCTTGTTTGTTATATTCTTAAAACATATAAGCCTGTATTTCTTATTATTTTGCAGTCTGTTCTTTGCTGAGTTATCAGTGTTGGAAAGTGATAGGAGGTTGCATGCTTCAAGCAATTACCATTTCAAACTTATCCTTCGAAGCACAAGACTTTATTGATTGACATACAAAGAGGAAGCGATTCATCAGAGTAAACTTGAAGGCATTCGTATTTATTTTCGTTTGTCTAAAGATTTGGTTAATTTTGAACAAAACAGTGTTGTGAAGCACCAATATTGGAAGCCTTCTTAACTTTTCGGCTTTTGTGAGGTTTCAAAACTATAAATCGGCTGGCTTTAAAATTAAGGAAATCAGACATTTCAACTTTAACCTAAATGGTACAATTTTAATTTAATTTTCACATCGCAATCTTGTAGAGTATGAAGCTTTTATGTAAACAGTGTTGATAAGTGAAAATACATCACTATGAAACATTTTTAAGCTTACGAATTTAGAATCTTAAGAAACCCTAAAACATTTTCAGTTTTTCACCAAGTATGTCCTTCCAGGATTAAAGCAACAGAAATAAGAAATTTAACCAAAAGATACAAAGTTTATAAGAAATGTTGAGCACATAGAAATAGAAGTTAGGAAAGTACTTGAAATAATATAATATCTAAAGATTAATTAGTGTATTCTTATTAGCTAATACAATACCAATAGTATATAAATGCATTTGTGTGTGTGTTTTTGCGTGTTTTACTATCTGCTGTTTAGCATAAGTAATCACAAATTGTGTAATAACTGCTAGTTTCGTGACCCATATGCGAATACAAACCCCCGTTTCTGAATATGTTTGCATAGTGCGTGTTTTTAATTTCAAATTTTTCCTTTCATTAGGCAAAAATCGAAAACTTCCAAAACGAGATAGCTGTTGCCCCAATGCAACGAACAACTTACCTGCATGTAAATTCAGTTTCACCCAAACACAATTCCAAGCAATCACGTCTTGAGTACACAGTTTGACTGGATTTAACATGATCCACTAAACGATAGTTTTGCACACGATCAATGCACCAGGCCTTGGAACAAGGACGTACGCCCAAACAAGATTTCTGTGCGTAAATTGTAAAAACGGGGAATTGCGAACGAGAAAGTGAACCTAAAATGAAAGAAAAAAGAAAACATGTGATTGTGTTAGTAAAACACCAAAACTGCATTAAAATAAAAATACATATTTGTGGCGAAGATCGTGATCTGGCTAATGGTCGCTACGCAGATGATGATGATGCTGTTGCTGATGATGTTAATGCTGCTAGTAGAAAATACCATTAATGTTTATAGCTACGCACTTAATATCTACGTATGTACATATAAATAACTGTACTGTGTGTAAGTCAAGTCAAATTCTAAAGCTCAGATTCTTGTGGCACAAGTTCTGTTTACTGCTGCCGCGCTGCTTGTCTGTGTGTGTGCTCACGCGCACTCATTCGATCATGCCGCCGCTAGCTAGCTGGTTTCTGTGGCATGCATATTTTCAACACGCACTTGTTGTTGCAGTGTCGTAAAAAAATTAACAGGCGTTAAGAAATACGAAAAAGGCCAACAACTGGTGGCGGCCGTTTATATTTAGGCTTTCGCAATTGAGTTGCGAAAAAGGCTTGTGAGTATCGAATCACATTCGCACACAACACACGCCCCACTCCCCTCTACTCTGCCATACACTCCTGTCTCGTCTTGCTCAAGTCTTGAAGTTTTTAACTTTATTTTTCACACAAAGTGCGTTTAAAGGCGTTGGCACAAAAATGATTTTGTTACTTGATTTTTTTTGTTGTTGCTGTTTTTTCAATCCCCCTAGAGAGCCGGAAACCTGTTATTAAAAACAGGCCTATGGTTACATTTAAGTCATTTTTTTCCCTCAGTCGCTTTTTGCTGTTGTTGTTGCTGTGGTTGCTGTTGACTGCTTATTCCTTAGCCTGCGATCGTTTTGTTTGACTTTCAACATGTGAGTCTTAAGTGCCGCAGTGCTTTAGTTGCTGCGGCCAACAAGGACAAGTTTATGACTTTTAAACAAAACAAAAAGTAGGGGCTTGTCTTTAGAGGAGCTGCTGACGGCATCACAAGAAGGCAAAATGCTTTTAGGTAAAGCATTTTGTTCCTTGTCATTGTGGTTATGAAAAATGTTCTTTAACGCTGTGTGTGTGTGTGTGTGTGTGCGTTGTCATAGGAAGTAGAGGGTGATAAGTATGGGAACATTTGTGAAATCAAGGTGTGTGATACGCGTTAATGGTAGGTCTTCTAAAGGTCGAATAGGGAATTTGTATCACTAAAAGTGATAAATGTAATAGAAAGTTGGTGAGTAAGATTTTGAGTTAAATTTTAATATAATAGGGTCAGTTGAATGACATATGCGAAATGCTAAAAGAAACACTAATAACAAACTGGATGACGTTGAATGAGAAGAATGGGGCTTCAATGTAGCTATATACTGCTGGAGTAGGCCAGATAATCCTATTTGGAGTTATCGTCTGGTGAGAGACTCTTCGGAAGTCCACATACTGTTGTATACTAGTCTGTACATTACTGGTGCGATCCCCACCACTCGAAGCGGCGCACTAAATGTAATATTAAATTTGCTACATCTGTTCATAATAAGTCTCAGCTACGGCAGTAAAACTAAGAGAGCCGTTTGTTGAACGATAGTAATGGACACAGTGTAACCCATTACATGATGACTTACGTCAAAGGCATCGTTGACATCACTCTGGCTGAACAACCCAGCGGCAAATGAAACGTAGTATATATTTTGTAATCCATGGCATCTGTATAACATTGTAAGCGAAGATCTAACTACTTAGAATGTAATGCGTGTGTAATGTAAAAAACATCGTCTACTTATTATAACTCCAATTAAAATGCTATTGAAATGCCACCTACTGACATTGCCACTTCGTAATCAAGCGTGTCATCAACGTCGAATAAAACTCCGCTTATAATGTAATTGCAACCGAAATGGCACTTACTGACATCTCTTTCTTTGTAAGCAAAACTGCACCATTTAAACGGCCTATGACACTCCTGTGTTAATTTAAGTCGGAACATAAGCGAGAGAATCGCTTCTGATTGTTACTAAATATAGCTCATCAGCAATTACCTAATGGGTATTTTTACCCCTAAGATGTCAAGTGGTGTAATATACTCATGATAACTCCATTAGAAATAGCACCTACTGACATCGTCATTTACTTCGTAATCAAGCGTGTTATCAAGCACGGTTCAAACTCCGTTTATAAAGTAATTGCATCTGAAAAGGCACTTACTGACATCGTCGCTTAAAAGGCCTATGACACTGCTATGCGAAATTTAAGGTGAAATATAGGAGAGAGCACCATCAGTGACTGCTACTTAATATAGCTGACATCAGCGTTTAAAAAATGTGTATTTTTACCTCTCGGTACTCGATACCATTAGTGAAGTGGCACAATTTCTGAGATATAAGTAACATTTTCATCACAGTGGAGATTAACATATTTCCCTATTCTGTCTTCCTGTACTCAACATCAGCCCTGGATTGCCGCAGATCCCTAAATGAGATGGCTGAGCATTTCAACATCCACCTTATGTGGGAACCGAGGCACAGGGACCTACCTGGTAACTGCAGAGCAGTCGAGTTAGCAAGAGACTGTCGGGACTACCTTACAGATTGTAGCTGAACTGGAATCCTTTGGCATGCCTCTAGCCACTCGCAAGCAGCTCATGGAGCACCTTCCTTGCAGTTGCCCTACCCTGGCGATCAGACGGTGATCAATACTGAGCTCTTATATCTTCAGAAAAATAGTTGATCTGGTCGGGTCGATAGTGACCGAATGAGATTTTTGTGGGAAATTCCCTTAAGACGGGGCACTGTCTGGTAGGAAGTCACGCAATGAGGATGAAGAGAAAAGCCACTCCATAGAACACCTTATATGTACTTGTCCAGCCCTGGCGAACAGGCGGTGATCAATATTGGACTCTTATTTCTTTAGCGACTTAGGTGATCTGATATGTTAATATTGGTCGATTCAGGAGACTGGAGTCGCTCAGAATGGCTTAATAGTAGGGATCTTAGCTAGTTTCCGTAGTATCATATATATAGTCTTATATATAGTACCTAACCTATCCTAAGATAGAAACTTACTTAATTTGCCTTTATAGGATAGCTTCTCGCGTTTCACAACGACGCCACCTACTTGTTTATCGACAAATGCGAACGTCAATGTCTGAGAAATACTAGACATCCCGATTATTTCGACACATATACTGCAAAGTTTCCGTCGACAAGATCGAGGGAGCCGGCAATGAAAGAAACATGTAGAAAACTGAAGCCACATGGTAGTCGCCTGTTCTTACCACTATGCCACGCCCGGTCCCGTCTGAAGCAATAAATAGCTTTAAAATTTGACTTGATTCTTTATTAAGACATACCTAATTGCGAACCACAGCATGTGTACAAATATTAATAAGGAACACATTGTCAAACACTCGGATATTACTTGACTTATGCTGGCAACCATATCCTTCATTATTACAATACGAAGTAACAAACTTGAGAAAGTAGAGAAAACGGTGCAAAATCGTATACGCAACACACAGACAAGTTAGAAATTACATTGAGCCTACACTGATAATATCCATCATACAGTGTTAAAACTTCTAACTTCGTTATAAACGAAAAAGTTTCTAGATATGTGGGTCTTTTTATCATGAACGTCTTTCCAGTGTAATACAAGTTGAAATTGATTTCCAGTTTCCATTTGTTCATATTTCGTTTTAATTTACAGTGAAGTATTTACAGATACAATATTTTGTTAGTTTATTTTCTGTGTATATGGTAAGATATTCCGACAATGACCGCCTATGTCAAGCTGCTGTCTTCTGCGCCGCAAATGGATGTACGATCACGCTGAAAATCGATTGCGCATTTTCTAATTGCATTTAGAAGGTTTATGAGTTCGACTAACAACACATCTATCAGGAATCCTAGTATAATTCGTTGTTTTTTGTTTTGTAAAACTTTCAAAACATTTCATATCTGTATCAGTCATTTCATACCACCCTCTTCGTTTTGCAATCATTTCATAATTCTTGTTCAGATTCTATTCTGTAACCATTCAGTCATGTTGTTTCGAGTAATGTTTTTACTACTACATTATAGTTTTTTTTTTGTCTACAGCGATTTGGTCGCGTTTTTGTTTTTATTTTTTACTTTTTCGTTTACCCGCTACCACTAACAGCTCCGCTCACTCACTCACCTGGTGTTTTGTCCGCCGTTGTCTTGAACAAGACACACAATCCGGTTTCATAATTAACTGCACTGCATGATTCATTTATCTGACAGGCCTCCAGGCAATCGGTCAACATAAGTGTACCGGGCAGTGTGTCAAGCAATTTTGATGGCGCCGATAATACATAACTGCAAAAAATATGAGAGAGAGAGAGAGGAAAACATGAAAAAAATTGTTATTATTACTGCAAAATATGTGTACGTAATAGTAATTTTTTCGCTCTATCCTTACACATAGCAGCAGGCATTCATCGTAGTCGCAAACATTTAACAATAGCAGTTTGTCTTGTGCTTTTTAGCCACATAAATATACGACGGAAGAAAATTCATAGCAGTTTGTCTTCTGCTTTTGTAAAAAATGAATGAGGAAGAAAATTCTATAGTATGCCGGGTTAACAGTTGCAAAATATCTTAATTTTAGTGGTGGCCATCACAACAACGGTAGAGCAAAGAAAAAAAATAACAATTATGTTTTATTCTTTTTTGTTTACGGGCGATGATTTATGGGATGATCCTTAGAGCAAATGCGTGGGCTTAATATGCGGCATAAATGTTACCAAATGGAGACAGTTAACTGTGGTGATCTTTTAGTTGAACAGAGTAAACATGAAGGGGTATGTTTTATTAGCACTATAGCAATAACTTTTTTAATGATAGTTTTTTAAGATCTCAAGAATGGTTTTTACCATGAAACTTATTCTTTACAGTATAATCTTGTATAAAAAGAGAAAAATTCCAATTTTTTATTCAATGTGTCCATATGTATTTAAAGACTACTGTGTTGTTATGCTTCTCATAGCAATGACGACTTCAGTTGCTCAGTTCATTCATTGATGAAGACTAAACTGATATCTTGACCTCAATTCCTAAAGAAATTTCTAATTGTTGCTCAGTTAGTAATTGGTCAGACCAATACACATATGAAAATAATATCATAATTTTGATTTCATTGTATTCAGATTATTTTAATTTATTCAAGTCTTAAGAAACCCACATCACTCTTAGATGTGATAAGAAGCAAACCTACAAGGTAACAGCTAAGCCCACTATAGTGTAGAAAATTAAGTTTCAACAAATTTAACGCCTTAATATGTTCTAATTTCTTATGAAAACATTAATCACATAATACCCTTAGCCAGCATTTTTTTCCGCTTCAACTTTCATTCAACTAGATGTGAGTATAAATTTCAAACAACCAAAATGAAATGGAAACCTTAAACAATGCCGGCGGGCCGGCAAGACAGTGACGATGCGTTAAAGTAAATTTCGCGCTACAAATTTAACGATAATCGCTTAACATTTTATCATCTTTGTTTTGGTCTGTCTACTGGGTCTTTGAAAATGAAAGTTCAATGACTATTATAGTTTTTGTTGTTGTTGTGATGATGACGCTGCCAATGATGAGGGTATCTAACACATTTTAATAGGCGATGAATAAGCGAGTGCTGTCAGTAAGCATGTTGCTACCTTATTGTGGGTATGTTTTGTTGTTGTAAGGTTAACAAATTGGAAATAAAGTGATGATGAAAATAAAAGAATAACAAAAATAATATATTAATCAGCGTAGTGGCAACTGGCTTTGTTTAACTTTTTTCTTTTGCTTTGTATTGTGTTTGTCGCCACATAGTTAAGAAATTGATTTGCATTTCATGAGCTATCGTTTTATGAAATTTTTATGCAAATCTTTTAATTTTTCTAAAGAAAACATTTCGTTGTTTTGACTTGTGTAAAGAAAAGTAAAAGTTTATGTAATATAAGATACTACATCGCAGAGAGTTTTCTTTAGATAAACACACAAAGAATTTCACTTTTTTTTTCATAACAATAGAATAACAATGTATTTCGAAACATGTTTAAAGCCTTTGTCGAGCTCTAATAGAAAATTATAGCCTATTGAGTCTTTTAACAATTGATCTGGAATTATATAAGATTTCTTTACATTGCTACAAAGTTATCTAATAGTTTTCTCTGAACTGCATTGCAAACTTCTGCCCACCTTACCCTGCATGTAAGTTGTAAAACGAAAGACTTAAGCCACAAACACCGGTTTCAAAGTCATTCATTCTTTGTCAGATAATTGGTTAATTCATTGCTTGTTCATTCTTTCTTTTTATCTTCTTGTTGTTCACAACTTTGATTTATACTCTGTAATTATGATTATCTGCTTGCTTGCTCTCAACTTACCCCGTTATAATTTCAAAACCAATCATATCCGGATCACATTCTTCTTCGACCACACCGCCGCTACCAGCCGCCGCTCCGTTTTCTGCCATTGGCTTTTCTGTCTTTGATTCTTGTTGGATCAATTGCTGAGCATTTCCGTTCGAGGCTACCGCAGCCGTTTCCATGGGTTTTGGCAATTCGCTATTGTCATTCTGCACAACATTTCCGGATAGCTCGGCGGCTTCCTCAGCATTAACATTCTCCGTTTTGATGTGGGGCGTTGCTGTTGTCGATGTGCTAGATGTGGCCGCTTGTTGGGTGGTGGTGGAGGGTTGCGGCGAAGGCGTTACATTTGTGCGCGGAAATGTTTTAGCCGGCTTGACGGGACGTTTGGTTTTACGTGCAGCCGATGCTGAGCTGATCACAAGGCAAAGCATAAGGAATACTAAACTTTTACGCAGAAACATTGTGTGTGCACTTGTTGTTGTTGTTGCTGTTGAGTCTGTAATAGAAGGAAAAGGAAAAATG
Source organism: Muscina levida (assembly GCA_964034835.1). Taxonomy (NCBI): domain Eukaryota; kingdom Metazoa; phylum Arthropoda; class Insecta; order Diptera; family Muscidae; genus Muscina; species Muscina levida. The sequence goes on along the minus strand of OZ035880.1, from coordinate 143,743,479 downwards.
AAATGATAGGATTTACATTAATTGAATTACTCTTTAATGTATTCAGTTAATATTAATATAAAAGTTTTTATGCTAAGATTTTTATGGTTGTGTTGAGTAGTGTGGAGTTTTAGGATGGAGTTTCTTGTCTCCGCATATGATAATGTAGTTTATGTGTTGATTATATAGTCATTAAGATTGTTAGCGTGTTTTATGGTTAAGAGGTTTTGGTGGTCTATGGTTTGGATCTGATGTTACTACAAGGGTATTTAACAAAATTTATGGCGCTTGTTTCTGTTTCTATTATAAGCCGCCATAAATTTAACTGTTGTTGTTATGTTACGATATAAATTGTAGTGATGCTTATAACTGTTAGGCTTGTTTCGTAAGTTTATTAGTTCTTTAAGTTTATGAGTTTATAATTGAGACATTTTACGATAAATTATATTTAGTATTGTAGTAAAATAATATTTTGTGTAGTAAACTTTTACACAATTTTTTACTTTTGTTGCACTGTTTGCTATGAAACGGTATTTTGTTGGATTATATTATAGTCAATACTTGGATAATACTATATTGTGACTTCTTAATATAAAAATAACATGAATTATGACATTGTTTTTTAATATATGAAGAGAAATCTTGTCAGAATGTTTCACTGTGGGAAAGATTGTAAAATTATAAAAGAAAATATAAATATTTTACTATCGCTCTATGGGTTATTCCAATTTGTACTTGTATTTTTGTAGACTGAAATTTTTTATGTTTTAGAGCTTATACATAGAACCCCGAAGTAAGCCTTGGGTCGGGTGTCTCCAAATCACCACTTTTGTCGATTGTTTGAGTAACTTTTTAGTAAATTGGCTACAGCTTTTCTGATATGATATGTATTGTCCTTTTGATAAAATTATACCCCTACCAATATTATGTTTGTGGAAAGCTGGTAAATAAATCCTTTGCGTGGTTTCGAATTATTCAAAGGTAAAAGTGAATAACTGATCCCAATGGTTCCACATAATCCCAAAAGTCCTTTAAAGTCAATAATTCTGAAGGTTTTAGAAGATTCGCCATGACAAGCGAATGTTAAATATCTACAGCATAAAGCATTGGTTAGTTGTTGTTGTTGTAACATCAGGAGGAAGTAGCTGAGGTGATAATGCTTTATACCGATTGTTTTTTCCAATTTGTCGGCGCTCGATCGGATATGTAAGCCGATTATTGGACGATCATTGTTGGCAACTCTATTTCGTTCCTTTGTAGATAATAGGGTTTATGTCAAGGGATTTTTAGATATTGTTGTGAGTTTTAACCGCCAAATTCCTCCAAAGATGGCGTCAGCTTGTTTTGTTGATTTATTTTGTGAAGTTGATAAATCATTTCCTTTTTCCTTGGTCCCTGCACAATCTGGCCTTTTGTAGTGGAATCATCTGGGATGAGTTTTGTTGGCTGGAGAACTCGAATGCATCTGAGAAGTAGTTTTTCATCGAAGTTGATTTGGCCAGTGCCCCAGCCGAGAATCAAAATTTCCATGAGGGTGCCGCCCATCGAGTTTACTGCGTATGACTTTTCGCTGCACAAGTGCATTCGGTCTATTTAAATGCGCTTAACTACTTTGAAGACGTTGTACAGCTGATACAGGCCATGGTTCATTCGACGACGTACGTGTAACGTAATGGGTTCAAGTAATTTTCTCGCGAAAACTCTCAGAATAGATTGATCCGCTTGTGTCATTACCCAGCCTTCGGCCTGGTAGAACAACACAGATAGGATAGCATAGCATAGTGCTCTGATGAAGGCATGGATGCTTCGCAAATTGCCGTCCGATATACAGGTATTGTAAAAAGGATCAGACGACCAAGCTTTTCATTTCCAGAGGTCACCAACCGCAAGGTAGTGACATAGAAGATGTTCCGTGGTCTCATCTTCTACTTCATAATTGCAGCTTCTAAGATGTTCCCCAGGTGGACTCTGGATAATCGTGTCGCAATTAGCTGTTTCCCCCCTGTGAAAGGGACACCAATGAGAGCGAAAACTTCGCCCGAGTTTACGGTTGTGACGGCCCTTGCCAATGCATCAGATATTTGGTTACCATATATGTCCCCATGTCCTGGAACCCATGTAAGGATAACCGTCGCATGTCTCGCTATCTCTGCAAGAGACGACCGGCATTCTCGAACATTTGTGGAAGTGGTGTACATGCTCTCCACGCATCTGAAAGCCGCTTTACTATCAGTAAGAATATGAATATTGCCGCCCACTATCCCACGATACTGAAAATTCTTTACGGCTATTCTGATGGCCGCTATTTCGGCCTGAACTATGCTACACTGATCTGGTAATCTGATTGATAGTTGCAAATTCAACTCCTTCGAAAATATTCAACAGCGGGATCTTTGGTTTAATCCTCCCCAAAGTTTAGGGCATTATCATCATAGTAGGACCTTTCCAGGATGTTCCTTTTAAAACCCGAATCGAAGACAGGTTCTGGTATGGGGTAATCCGTGTGACAGCTCACATTTCACAAGGATCACTTTAGCCGACATGGCTCAATCGTCCTAAAAAGTCATAAAACTAATTTGGTCCTAAGATATTGGGGTCTAACACCTCTCCTTTAATGGGTTACACTTTTTGTCGTTCCAAATGATATAAACCCTCATCCCTAAGCTCTAGAACTTTTAAAAACGTTCTGAAATTAATTCTAAATATAAGAATCCTTCTTTAAAAATTCTAGAATTAACTTCAACATATTAAGTCATCAATGTTATGTTATGTAAGTTTTGTAATAACAGCCATGCTGACTGATTAAAAGAATATTGCAAAATATTGTACAATCGTATCTTTTTAGGAGATTTATTACTAGGACTTGTGTTTGTAAACATAACAGTTTGACCTCGAACAACCACATTTTGAATTGCTTTTATTGGAACAAAAAATTCATCAATACAATGTGAGCAGTTGATGGTTTGCTATTCCAAGTGACAAGTGCTTTGAGTAAAAAAGTCTTAAAAAAAATTTAATGTTTTCTTCCCCTTGATTTGTTTGTGTAAAAACTGTTTTTTTGTTTTCTTATTAAATTCTCCCCTGAGCCCTTGTTATTATTATATATCAAATTACAACATTTACTGTCCTTGTGATTATTGCCCCTTAAATTACTACAATATTCATCTGTACTCAGCTATCACAAAATTCCCCATCATTTATATGAATGCAATAAAAGGTGATACAAAGAAAATAACACTGTTTTTACACAAGCAAGTGAAAATATTTCAAGTGCAACATTTCCTATCTAATGGGTCTGTCTACCTTCACTTTTCCTTAGACTGCCTAAGGTGATAATTTTCCACTGCGTTGACTTTAGCAACGCCCAACTGATAATTTACTAAGTTCTAATCATATTTTGATTTAAGTTAAAATCAACCATTTCCGAGTTGGTAACACCTTCTTGGTGTTGTTTTTTCCTTTTCAATTTCTCTTTAATTTTTATCATTTCACATTAATCTTGTTAAAAACATATTTTCCTAACTTTGTTTCTATTCTTTTTTCTTTGCAGGTGAGTGAGAGCCTTAAGATGATTTACTTTACCTTGACTGCCTATAGGTAAGTGTTGCTGCTGCATATTTTGCATTCATTAGATTATAATCATAAACACACACATATATGTATATATGTAAGTTTGTACTGTAACTACATAGTGCTATTCTGTAATACTATACTAATGCAATGTAGTAAAACAAAGATGATCTTTGGTTTGGTGTGTAAATCTCATGATCTTAACAGCTTACACCGTTGGTGTGAGAACAAAGTCATCGTCATCGTCATCATCATAACTTGTACTATCTTTCTACGGGAATTCGGGGCGTTGCTAATTATATTTTCAGTGGCTTCTAGTTGTGTTATATAATTACACAAAATAAAGATTCAACTTGAAACTTTTTCGTACACAACTAAGCATTCCAAATTCTCTAACATAGAAAAGGCTGCGGTAATAGTTTTCTGTAACTTGCGGTATATGAAATGTAATTAGTTTATAAGAAAAAAAGTGTTCACAACGCTTTGCTAGCTTCAATATAGTGCTGCTGGTTCTTTGGAAATAATTTCCTTAACCGTAAACAGTAGTTTGTTTAATTAAAGGTTTGGCGGTACGAAATTTCCAAATTACTCTCCAAAAGAGAAAGAGGAAAACACTGTTATTTTAGATGTATAAATATTTGTTGTATAATTTTTTGTTGTTGATTTTTTTTGTTTATTTTGGTTTATGTCCAAAATTACGAAGATGAAACAGTGTGAGGCAATGAATTCATTCATAAACATTCGTCTTGGCTGAATGAATGATGGACAAGGTGTTGTGAGTTTGTATTTCAAGCTCAAGGTTGGTGGTAAGTTATTTGTTTAAAATTAGCGAATTACGGTTTAACAGTAACGTTAATTAGTAGAGAGGCGTGAAAAGTGCATTAAGCAGCAGGAGTTGAAATTACAGGCTTTCGTATTTTATGAGCTGTTATTACATTTTTGATAGATATTAGTAGCGAGTAGCAGCGTTATTATGTAAGAAACAACGGCAAAATAGTTATTAATTATAATTTTTCTTTTCAACGAGTAGTTTGGTGTATGAATGTAATTTTAAAACCTGTCGACAAAATGTCAGATGAGGAAACGCTTCAATTATATGTTATGTATTACAGAGTCCGGTTGTTATGCTATGTTGATGTGACTTTTAATATTTTAGATTACATAACAATTTTGTTTGTACTAACAATTTTATGATTAAGACAATTTGTTCCACAAAAATATTTTATTTAGCAAAAACTATTGCCCAGGCTATTAATAAGAGAATAAGCTTTGTAAGACTATACCGATGGCAAACTGAAACTGCACAATCTTAAAGTTTAAGGGAAAATGTGTTTCTTCCAACATAGTTATGTTAAGCCAATTTTAAATATCCTCCAGTTGTATATTTTGAAGTTTTGGCAGAGAAATGAATTTTTCCACAAAAAGGTAATTTTGTATGGAAGGTACAAAAAGGGGTCGGCCGATATATAGGCCATATCCATTCCTGACTTATACTTTAATAAGAGTAAATATAACTTAATTCAATGTTCTTCCATCAGACTACCGGATCACAGTAGCATTGTACAGGCCGAAATAGCGGCCATTAAAATTGCCGTAGATAAAATTCAGTATCGTAGGATATTGGGCGGCAATATTCATATTCTTACGATAGTAAATCGGCTATTAGATCCCTGGAGAAGGTGTACACCACTTTGAGAAATGTTCGAGAAAGCCGGTCATCTCTTCAAGAGATAGCGAGACATTCGATGGATACCCTTACATAGGTTCCAGGACATGGGGACATATATGGTAACCAAAGAGCCGATACTTTGGCAAGGGCCGCCACAAACGTGAACTCGGCCAAAGTTTACGGTCTCATTGGGATCCCTCTCACAAGGGCGAAACAGCTAATTTCGGGGGAACTGATCTTCAGTGCTAAGTAGATATGTATAAGATAACTTGCACTACGAGCAAAACAAATTTGGCCTATAATGGGTATAAAGAGGACACGATTTGTCCTGAACCTGTCCAGAGTCCACCTGAGGAACATCACTGGCCGGTTGGTAAACACGCTAAGAGGTTTAAACTACCATACAACGATTTTTGTAGAGACTGCAATGATGATGAAGAAGAGGAGATCACGGAGCATCTTCTATGTCACTGCCTTGCCTTTGGTGACCTGAGATATGAAAAGCTTGATCATTGGACACTTCTGAACAATACCTGTCTATTAGTAGGCGATTTGCGGAACATTCGTGCTTTCATCACAGCAACGAAATGGCTTGATAGCGATGTTGTCCGAACAGAATAGGAATATTTTGTGCCTAAAATTTGAAAATGGTATCACAACGGGACTCATACTAGGAGCCATGTGAGCTGGGTTGACCGTGGTTGCCGAATTTACCCTAACCTTATCTAACCTAACCATTGTTCTTACAAAAACTATATGTATAGTAAACTATGAGATTGAATTCGGACATTTGTGTGTGACGTACCAGAATGGGAGGTACTCAAGGGCTATGGCAAAAGTTTCAGTTTCTGAGGACTTATCTGTTATTACGAGGGAATTAAACTGACTAAATTCAAATATCCTTTAGTTGTCCGCTTGAATGTATTGTGAGAAATATAAATTTTCCAAAAACAGGTAATTTTGTATGGGAGCTACCATAATGGGTAGACCAATATAGCACACATTCATTCGTCAGACAGATTTCCCTAAGCATTTTCTTTGGACAAAATTTGACTTATTTAGTGTACTTACAAAAAAGATACATTGGCCATTTGTATGGGAGGTACCAGAATGGGCGTGGCAAAGGTTTCGGTTTTCTGAGGGTTTGCCTACTATTCCCATACAATTTAAGTGACCATATTTAAGTGTCAACCAGTTAAAAGTATTACAAAATTACGGAAGATAAATTTATTATCCAAAAATATAGAGATAGGCTATATTCTGTTCATTTACAATCCCGTTAGCTCATTTCGGAATCTATTAATGCTGTTAAATTTCCTTAAAGATAAGTTATCTTGTCCACCAGCTGGATGGACATAGCTCAATCGATTCAAAAAGTCCTGAAACAAATTAGGCCTTAAGATACTTGGGGTCTAACATGTCTCTTTTAATGCTTTACACTTTATCTCGTATCAAATGAAGTATACCCCCATTCCTAAGGGTGAGGGTACAAAAAGAGTACTATTCAAGAAAACGGTGGGTGATGGGGCAAATTAAGGATAGTATTCTGTTTTGGGAGGTCATTTTTCATAAGATTCATATTCAGATTCATATGAACAACTATCGGCAATGAGCAAATTGTTCTATCTAGCTGTATATCTATCTATCTATCTACACATTATCTATACAGAACAATATGACTAAATAATTGTACGTTTACTTGTAGTCTCGTTTATGCCACAATTAAATAAATGAACCTATTTTACGAAAATACTTTCACAATTCATTAATAAATGTCATTCCAACTTAGCTCACATTTTTTTTCTCCAAATATTACCATAAATGTCAAAAACTCAATTTATACACTTATAAAGCCTGTGACAAAATTCCATCAACTATAACAAAAGAAAAACCCAAAACACCATCAAATGTTTTACAGCTCTCCCTCCCCATAAAATGACTACACAGTAATCCGGAACCTGCCTGTCAAAATAGGTTATTGCTTTCAAACTAACAATTAAAGCAGAAAATTCGGTTATATTTCAATAATTAATGGTTGTATATACAATACAAAAATATAACATGAAAAATTCTCACAACTATTAGAGGTAATGCATACGATTAAAGCTCATTACAGTTTAAAAAACAAAACAAAAGACTTAGGCAACAAACTTGAAACCAAAGCACGGCCCACATATCTATACAACACTAGACCTTCATATAACACCACCACCTCTTCAGATGCTCTCTGTCATTTATCATAGAAAAAACTATCACAGCCAGAACAAAGACCAGAACGAATTATGTCATTTTAAATAACATAATTACCGCCAGCCAGCCAGAGGGAAAAACAAAATATATGATATAATACCATAGCGATGAATGAAAACCATAACCCACAATGGTTAAGAAATGGCTCTTAAGACCAACAGAAGGGACCAACGTAAAAAAAACAACAACAACAACCGTAATATTACAACCCCAGTTCATGCATCGTATGCATATCTGCCGGTATATGGCAATGTTTTTACTAAGAACAAAAGCTAATTACAAATGAGAGAGTATGAACGAATGACTGAAAACAAGCAGAATGTAATGTTAGATCTAGAATATAATTCAAACCAACTAATTAAGGTTACGACGAAGTGCATTCATTCATTGTCTACTGCACACCATGGTACATAAGAGCTTTAACCAATTTGGAGTTTAGTTTAGACCAACAGACAGGGTTCTTACATTAAAAAGTGTGTCCGTTTTTTATACGCCTATTTGATTGTAATTATAAAACCGGTATGCGGACAAATTTTTAATTAATATGATGAGTTCATTTAATTTTTGGGTTACTATGGTCAGTGGACCGCCAACGATGTGTTGTAATATTGGGTGCCGAATCATTGATGCGCAACGCTCGCGTTATTTAATTATAGAGTTGTAAAAAGAAAAGCGAAAAGGCAAATTGTTCTAAATAAATCATATATCGTAATTAGGCACGTAGGAATAAACATGGATATTGAATGAAGTGATGAACACAAACTATAAAGAAAACTAAGAACAAGTCAACAGTAAGAAGTAGAAATAAAATATGAAATATTGTGTTCTATTTTTTAACTTTTTATATTAGTGCAACTTAGCATAAGGTCATCGTTCGGTATATTATACTATGAGATAATTGAAAAAGCGGAAAACACAAGAAATGTCTGCAAATATTTTGATTGCGGACAGTTTCTAATTAGTATAAATGAAATGTCTGGAAATATTTAGAAAGAGGACATTTTGTAGCAACAAATTAATGTCGCTTAACAACTTTAATGGGAAGAAAAGTACAAATTTTTGATACTTAATAAGAACTAATAAGAACTAATAAGAAATTTGTCCTCTTTTAAAATATTTGCAGACATTTCTTGTCTTAACTATGTTCTTTTCCACTAAAGCCTGTAAGTGACATTGATTTGTTGCTACAAAACCAGTTAGTATCTCTTGTTTTCTGTAATCCACAACCTTCCGATGATTTTATGCAGAAGTTTGAAGTTCATAGTAAAACATCAGCCACCGACAGCCAATTTTAAATGTATGTAACGGGTAAATTTGGAAACTAATAAATAAATTTTAATATATTTTTTTGAAAACCATCATCATTTTTCAAACGAACAGAGTTGTATACTTCATTTTTATTTTTCAAAAGCTTGTAAGTTGTACTTTTAAGTATTTAAGTTATATTCGCTGATATGTTAAACATCGCAAAAGTGGTTTACTGTGACAAGTTGTAGCTCATTAAATATCACAATACGGTGCATCTTAATAAAACATCCTGAAAGCCTAACTCTTCCTCTACAATAACATAGAAAGTAGTAAAGCGATCTGACCAGAATTATTACAACTTTATTCCTAATAAGTCTTTCTGGATATCTGTTACCTCTTTTTATCATAATTCCATACAATATATTATGCTCAATACTAGTATAGCTTGGGAAATACTATTTTTGATTTAAATTTATAGGCGCAAAATATTCTCCCCACTAACGAGAGTGTTTATTTCACAAAATTACCTTTGGGGAATGTGTATGTATTGGGTAAACTCACGCCATCTAATAAATCAATTTTAATTTTCAAACCTTTATAGATTGACCAATGTACAATGTTGCTTATATTGTTATACCCTCATGAGGTTACATATCATTTGCTACAAGAAATGCTGTAACGCATTAAAGGAGACGTGTTAAATCCCAAGTATCTTTAGACCAAATTCGCTTCAAAACTTTTTAAGATGATTGAGTCATGTCTGTCTAGCTGGCTGGCCGCATGGCAGGCTTGATGGCTGGTAAACCTTTACTGATCGTTAAGGAAATTTAGCAGTATTAATATTTCCCCAAATTAACTAGCGGGATTTTAAATGAACGGAATAGCCTTACCCCTTCTGGTACATCCATACAAAATTACCTATTTTTCGATAATTAATATTTTTTCCATAACTTTTAATCTTGTAATAGTAGACAAACTTTAAAAAAAACCGAAGCCCTTGCCACACCCCTTGTTGGTACCTCTCGTACAAATTAACGAATTCGCCCTCATATTTTTACGCATATTACTTTTTGTAAGTTCCCTGAATTCAGACATATTTTGCCTTAATGTACGATTGTGAGCGTCGAGCCAGGAATAAATATGGACTCTGTCGGCCAACCCCATTTTGTATCTTCCATACAAAATAACCCAATTTTTAGTAAAATAATATTTCTTTCATAACTTCAAAGCGGATAATTAGAGGAGATTTTAGTTTTGTCACTTAAATTAACAGAGACGGAATTTCAAAACCTTTTCCTCGCCCTTTTTGGTACCTCCCATACAAATGACCGAATTCACCCTCATTGGCTTTCGTACATATCTTTTTTCTAAGTACTCTGAATTCAGCCATATTTTGCGAATGATCTATGATTGTGAGCGTTTGATTAAGGTATAAAAATGGATTATATCGGATATCCTCTTTTGGTACCTCCCATACAAAATGATATATTTTTATTAATATTTGTCTCATAACTTTCAAACGAGCAGCTGGAGTAAATTTATCTTGTAATAGTATGCAAAACCTCAGAAACCGAAACATACACAGAACAATATATGATTTTGGGACTTAATTCTGAGAATTGCATGTGAAAGTAGCCCCCAAAATAAGAATTTCTGCATCATTCGTTTTGAAAGTTGGCTGCATTTACAATTAAAGGCCATAAGAATTTTTTTCTCAATGTGGATTTTTAGCACTTTTATATATTTTAACACGGATATATCTCGGTATACCGTAGGGCATATCTCTTTTGTGTCTGAAGCAAAGTTGCAGATATTGAATACGAGAAAAAGCATAGCCAGAACAAACAAACCTTTCCTGAATTAACCCAATAGTGACGACTGTTACCATATGGTAACGTTGACAGCGTTAGATAATAAAATAAAATAAACATAAGAAAAGATGTCAAGAATTTTCTTTTTTGATCTCATCAAAGCATACTTTGATTTTTCACTTCTGATTTACAGCTATGCGATCATCGGACGTCAGAAGAGAGCGACGGGGATCATTTAAATAAAACATGTGCGCAGAACAACAATATGGAGGGATATAAAAAGTCACTCCATATTAAGAATATTTTATGGTAGTTTAAAGACTGATATATATAAGACTTTTAGTTTTTGTTTTTTGAGAAGAATATCAAATATCATAAAAAGGATTGCCTGAATTATTTTGTACTTGGTTCTTTTTATTTACCTGTTTTAAAGCTGTTACCGTATGGTCACAACCGTCATAACACCAGTTAAAATGGATATTTTTCTGAAATTTGTCGTCTTACTTTTTTTTATGTAAAATTCGTTTTTTAACTAATTTATATGTAGTACTGACAAAATCTTTAAAATTTTCCCATTATTTCGCTCTCGTCAGTGCTTACTTTGACACGATAATGTGTAACCCACAATAACTAAGTCATTTTATGCTTCCTTACAATAAAAACGCATTAAGTTAATTGTTAGTAGTTGTATTTGCAAATGCCAAATTCCAGTGACAAAGATCCCAACGCTTAATTTCATATTATAATTCTAATAATAACTGCTTTGTAAACTATATCCAATGGTTGGCGACATTGTTGCCTTATAGCTGCAAGCAACACTTAAACAATTTGCAAAATACACATCGATTACATTGAGATAACCCCATTTTTGTTCGATAACACCATTTCTAACGCTTTCAGTTCGCAATGAAGATGCTAAAGCTTAGCATCTATCAACTGGTAATTAAACCAGGCAATACCATAGATTTTTTAAACACTCACAATAACTCACATTATGATAGAAATGTTTAAGCCATCACTCTCCTGTATTATTGCTTAATAACGAAACGCTCACATTTCCCGTACACTTGTCGCCGGCAACTCCCCCTTTTGACAAATTGCATCAGAGTCTTATGTTTGCACAAAAAAAAAAATCTATTACCACCATGTACTGACAGGAAATTTCTCTATCATCTCAATATCTATGAACACTCTAAAACTTCGATCTTGTAAAATGAACAAAATTGAAACTTCGACTCTGAAAAGTGATGGTGCACGTCACGCCAGCACACTCGTACTTGCAGAGCGCGCTCGCGCCGCATAACGCGCCAAATGCAAAATTGCATTTGGGTTGGTTGGTTTTCATACATTTAAATTAAGTAACCGCATAAATGGAAAATTGTAATAATCAGCGGCTATAAAAATCGTATGGCAACACGAAAGAAACGAAGCCAACCCAAAAACATAATGGCAAACACTGTGAGTGCTAATTTATCAGCAATAGAAATAGACACACGTAGCCGCCAAAAACACAGAAAAAAGAGAGTAATGCGAACACACGAATACGAGTGCCATGAATTGTAAGTACTTGTCTTGACTAACGTCATATTTTTTGTTTGTGCTATTCAAAGCCAACTAAGAAAGCAACCACGAGTACTATGAGCGCAAATGCAGACAACGGCAATAATCGGTATTGTTTTCTATTTCGGAATGTCTTCATGGTCAACATAATAATATGAAGAACACCTTAACTTTGTGTGCACTTGCAAATTTCTTATGGTGATGGTGGTGCAGTAACTTTCCCCCCTCCTCCATCAAACGATCGTTCATTCTTAGCCATGGCTTATTTTTAAGGCCATGTGGAAAACTTGTCTACTCTCTGTGTTTGTGTATGTGTGTGTGTGGTTGCATTTTTCACTCCAAGCACCGCTAGACGGGGTGTTACGGTATGTAGCATTGTTGATTGCTGGTGCTTAAGTTGGTTAGTGGTTACCAATGACCTGCTTTAAACAATTGTCCGTTGGTTTTTCCTCTTCCTCCATACATTTCATCAAATTGATATTAATGTTTATTTCATATCTTTTGCGCTGTTTTTTTTTTGTTCGTTTTGCCTTAATAGATATTGCTAAATAGTTGTTGTCTTAGGGGGGGCTCCTAAACTCTATTGAATTTTTGTGGTTAAACGTGCGTCCAAGGTGTTGATTTGGACACATAAAATAAGGAAATTTCTCTGTTCTAAGCGCAAACTTAAGGTATTGAGGGCATCATTTGAAGGCAAAGGAGGAGTTTCGTTTTTGCTTATTTAAAATAAAATGTGTTTATAATGCCATATATTTAAGGGTAAATTACTTAATTTAATAATGTAATGTGCAAGTAAATGAAAAAGAAAAGTTATAGAAATTTATGAGGAAATTGAAAGGAATTTTTATGGTCATTGTGATTGGCGAGCAATAGTTTTCGAAAAGAAACTTGATTTGTTCAAATGCCTATTGAGGGTGTAAATTGAAAATGAAATTACTTTTTTGCTATAATATGATTAAGGATCAAGACTTTCGTGATCTTTCCGCCAAAAATCGAGTTTGTTGCTTAAGTCTTTTGAGTGGGAAATTTAGTTGTGATTTGTAAAAATGTTATTGGGGCTTAAAATGGAAAATGAAAACGTATTAGTTTTTTGGTGATTGGGGATTAAAGTTGGTTGCTTTTGATGTTGACGCCATAAAACTTAACCTTAAGCTTAGAATATAGTGTTACTTAAACGAGCAACTAACAAGACTGTTGGTCAGTTGCTCGATTTAAGTTTACTCTATTATGTTCGTAGCATGTAACATGTGACGACTTGGTTGGCAGTTACAATGACCGTAGCGCCTTCGATAGCTCAGTGGAAGAGACGTAGGTAAGCAAAAATCCAGATTGCGCAAGGACCAAGGAAAAAAGAAATTGATTTATCAACATCGCAAAATAAATCAACAAAACCAGCTGGCGCCATCTTTGGCGGGTAAAACTCACAACAACATCTAACAATCCCTTGACACAAACCTTGTTATCAGCAATCGGTATAAAGGATTATCACCCCAGCTACTTCCTTTAGCTGTTACAACAACAACAACTATAGGGTGACTTGGTCGTGGCTGACAAGTTCACCCACAACTACAGATATTAGTTGCGTCTTCGGTATTGCCATTTTTTTCACATTCAGTTCTCCACTAATCGAAAAGGATAACAAATGGGCGAATGAACATCACCCAGAGAATCATAATCAAACATAGTACGGCCTTCTCTGCTGTGAGCTGAATTTTAAATCCAGGGTTCTCGCAATGCCCTGGGACCCAACAGAGTCTGACATCCAGAGGCCTTAGTCCATCCAACTTTTCTTTAGAGATCCTCACCAACTTTGATTTACACAATGCAGAATTTATCGCTTTTATTGCAACCTAACTAGATCGGCAGACTATACTTTACTTTCTCTTAAAATTAACAATTCTTACAGTCTGATAGAGATCTTCTGTATTCGAGCCATATCAATCTAGCAGTTATAAAGTTGGTGCTGGAGATCCAACGTTCGCAGGGCTATTTTCCACATTCAATCCTCCATTAAGATGGATGGATGAATATCTCCCAGAGAGTCATATTGTGGCATATTACAGTCTGCCCTGGCCAATAAGTCAGCTTATTCAGTACTAGGGATATCGAAAATGCCCTGGGACCCAACAGAGGCTGACGCCTACAGGCTTAAGTGCATCCAACTTTTCTTTAGTGATCCTCAATAACTTCGATTTAAACAATGTAGATGTAGATTGATTTTGCAGCCTGGCTAGATTGTCAGACTTTACTTTACTTTCTCTTAAAATTGTAAGTTCTTGTAGTTCATGGTAACGCTGTGACCCATTTACTAACTTTAACATGCAAAGGTCTTCTTTCTAGAATTGACAATATGGATTAATTATTTCGAAGAAGTTTGAGGTACCACCATGAAATTTTGCACTTTTAAGTAAAGAAAACTCGACTAGCATAATTTTGAGTTTCAGGTATTAAGATTGCATTGAATTTTTGTTGCTTTGTTCTTTAGAAATACATACTAGTTCAAAGGACCACCTACGTGTTCCTCAGATGTCTGAGTATAGATTGACAATTAATAAAATCGAGTGCAGCAACTTATTGAACAAAATTGCATAATTTTTATGATTTAATTTAAGTAATTTTCTGGAAAACCTACTCCGGCTGGAAAGAAAAATTGGTGAACGATTAATCCTAAAACTTCTTCCGGTTCGAAGGACCATATACCGCATATGTATCAGTGGAAAATTCGCAGTTCATATAGGTGAGTTCCGGGATGTATTAAACAAAATCACAAATTTTTATAATTTTATTGAAAAGTTTATTTGAGACAGACTCCTGCTCGAAGGATCATCTACATGTTCCTTAGATGTCTCAGTATAGATTGACAATTGATCCAATCCATCACTGGTTTGTAGCAATTGTCCAAGTCTAATTTGGCTTATTGAACAAAATCTAATAATTTTTAACATTTATTTAGTTATTTTCTGAAAAACCAACTCCGGCTCGAAGGACTATATATTATTACCACACATATATCAAAAAAAAAATAGACGAACGAATAAGTCGAATTTAGCGACTTAGTAAACATAATCCTATAATCTCTAAAACAAAATTTAAGTAAATTTCTTGGAAACGTACTCGAAGGACCATATAACGCTGATGTATTAGAGGTAAATTCGCAATTTTTATAGGAGAGTTTTATGAAACAAAATCCCCCTTAAATTGCATCGTTTTATTGAAAATATTATTGGGAAAAGACTCCTGCTCGAAGGACAATCTATATTTCGTACAGATCAAATTATTTAAAAAAAATCTTCATGTATTTAAGCTAAAGATTAATGAGGAAACATTTTTGTATAGCCAAAAAACAAGGACATTTGTTAGTCAGCCTATAAATGTATTATATGCAACTGCAAAAATTTTTACAAACATATTCACCTACGGATAAGTTATATATACAATGTAGTCACTGCAAAAAAATCTCTTGGCCCGCTTATTTCTTAAAACTTAACTTAATTTTCCATTAGAACCCATAAGTGACGTATGGATAGCTTCTCGCGCTATCTTTAGCCTCACAACAAATGGAACCTACTTGGTTATAGGCGTCTGCGAACGTCAGCTTATTGAGAAGCTTTTACTGGACATGTCGATCGACTAGATACTATTCTGCGAAGTTGCTGTCAACAACATCGAGGAGTTGTCGTAATAACATACTACACCGGCTCGAAGGACCAAAGCAGTTTTCAAATAGAGAATGTTTAGTTTTCTATAGGAAAAATTGTCATCTACTTAGAAAGTTTCATTAGATACATTGAAAACAGTAGATAATTTCGTGTATGACTCAACTAAAAAGGTTTTATCATCACCGTTAAATTTATTTATCATTAAAGCAAGGAATTGTATGCACTAAAAAAACGAAAAAAAATCGCATATAAAATGCATTTAAAATTTAAAAATATGCAATGATATACTAAAAATATGCAATTAAATTTTTTTTTTAAATTTAAATGTAAATAAAATTTGCCATTAAAAAAAAAATTGGCAAAAAGGCAAACAAAAAAAAATTATTTTTCTATGTGTGCAATGTACATGTTAAAATATTGTTAGTTAACGGGTAATTTGGATAAATATTGTGTAACAAATTAAAAGTCAACTTTTACCCAAGATGTCGCACAAAATGTTAAAGGGTTTTATCTTTTAAAATAGTTGTTAATCAAAATATTAAAAATATGCATCAAGATAATGCTTTTATTGTAAAATTAGTTAAAATATGCGCATAAATATGCAAAATGGCATATTTTACGTAAGGTATGCAAAATATTTCATTAATTGCACTTTAAAGGAAATTTCATGAAAGATAACTCAACCGCTTCCACTTTAGGATGACCATTATAAATATGCATTCCCTGACACACGTATTTTACGTAAAATATGCAAAATATTTCATAACAATTGGAATGCATTGTAAAAGAAATTTCATGAAAGATAACTTAACCGTTATGCATTTGTATAAGATTCCCTGCCCTATTTATTATATCGAGTTTAACTCGTATATGAATCAAGTATAGCCTCTTCCTCCATATGTAATTCATATGTTTCTTTATTCACTGATTGTGTCTTTTAAATAAGTTCTATATCCTTAACTGACCTCGTTTAGGATTTACAATTACTTCTAAATTAGAATACACTACAAAAAACATCACCAAACATCCGCCAGCTCACTTAAAGTGCTTAGCTTATAATGTAAACTAACTTTTCTTAGCTAATGCCAAACATGTGTATCTATAATGAGACATAATTAAAATGTTCAACAGCGATAATTTAATTGACGATGTGTCAGGAAAAATGTGATTACCACCAATCAATTACAATTTGCCACACTCGTTGTATGTTTAAGTAGCTGCAACAAGAACAACAACAAGAACAACTGGTTTGCCAATATTAGCCTGTTTGTGTCTTATGTCTTTAGTTTGGTAATCTGTTAAATTGAAAAATGCCAAGCAAGTAAACCATTTAACAATCTTGTTAAGTTAAACGAGATAAACAAAAAAACTATTTATCTCCATTTAAAAGATAATAGCAAAAGTTCTAAGAAATTTCACGGTGAAATTTTACAGTGAAAATATCTGTTAACATAAACCTAAGCCACAGCAGTAATACGTAAAAGTAATGAAACTGATGTGTATGATGATGAGTTGTTGTTATTGAATCGCTGTAGCTTTAGAGTTTATACGAAAGTTCTTGTTGGCATATTCTTAGTCATAATCATTTGAACTTAATTTCCGCCACAAAGACGTAAAATAAATCAAACATCAAATCATCAACATTCAATCGACACTGAAAAATCACAATTCACCGCAACACTTAATCAATATTGTTGCACAGGCACAGCCGTTTTATCATCATCAGCAGCCTCATCTTGTTCGTATTGTGATGCATTATCTAAAATCCAGATTTGCCATATTTAACTATTATATACTATAGATACTACTATGTTGTGTGTTGTTTGCAGCGCGCATTTTTCTCTTCTTAAGCTATACAGCTAACACTAACACTTATAGTAATCCATGCGGTGTGAAAGCATTTACTTCTATCGCCTCGCATTCAAACTAGATCGAATCTTAAATGAACAACATAAAAAAAAATCATCATCGTTGCAGAGATTATACATCATACACAAAAAATGAAGCCGAAGAAATCCATCAGCCATAGAACAAGTTCTTATAAATGATGTTAGATAATATCAAACGAAAAAAAAAATCGTTTTTCAATTACAAATCATTATATCAGCACCTATAGTTTTGCATCATCCATATTTTTGTGTTTGATGATGGTCTGCCATCTGGTTTGCTTCCTCATCGTTATGTGGCCAATTCTTTTGTGTGGCGAAATAAATCTGTATAATTTACATTTCAATACGAGAGAAAAGTCAATGACTTTGTTATTGAAAAAAAATGGCAAGAAATGTGTAACACAAACGGTAAACTAATTTTGTTATGCTTTACTATGCTGTTGTTATGAAAAAATCAAGTTTGTAGCTTGAGTCTTTGGTTTGGTGCGGCTGTGGTTTGGTATGATATTTACTCGTTTTCATGGCATTTGCTTGAATTTTGATTATTTTGCATATCCAAATCAAGAACAAATTTGTTTAGTGCTTGGTTGGAAGATCTGAGAAGGCGAATAAAGGGGTTGAGTAATATGTTGTATTGCGAATGATTGAAGAAATTTTTAGACGCATTCTTAGCTATCACCTCCTTTAGAGTTTAATTTAATTGCTTTCATAACTCTGGCAAAATTTAGCAATATGATGTTGTGCGTTATAAATGTGTTGTTGGTCCAAAGTTATGTAGGCGTTTTTTTGCGCAGATATAATAATAACACAGTACAACACATGATTTTGGGACTCAATAATGAGAACTGCACACGAAAGTAGCCCCAAAAAGAAGAAGTTCTGCATCATTCGTTTTGTCAAGTTACATGCCATAATAATTTATTATCGATTTGAAGTTAGTAAGTATTGTATAGGTGAATTTGTCTCGTTTTAGGCTCTTTTGTTTGACATAACATGGTGGCGTATGATTATCATACGTAATATTCCACGTAAATCATACGCCACGCAGTACAATAGTTCGATTGGAACTGCTACAAGATAAACCCAGTTCCGAATCATTTGATGAACGTTATATGAACAGATTAAAGGAATTGTAATTCTTATTTTTTTTTTTGAATTTGTTTCAGCTAAATCGGACTGGTGGATCGCGAGATATGTCAAACAAAAGTGCCTAAAACATGACAAATTCCCCTATACGATACTTACTAACTTCAAACCGATATAAAATTATTATGGCATGTAACTTGACAAAACGAGTGATGCAGAACATCTCGTTTTTGGGGCTACTTTTACGTAAACTTCTCAGAATTGAGTCCCAAATCAATGAGCTGAAAAATATTGTACTGTGTAAATGAACAAACAAAACTGGATTTAATACTCTATTCTTATGATTTTATATCGTTATTGTCACACGGTTTTTAGGTAGTTTTTCTTAACCATACAACCCTCGCTACTTTCAAATTAATATTCAATAGTTTAACTATACATTAAAAACTAATTCATTGCCACCATGATGCAACATTTTCCGATTCCTCAAACATCTATCAATCTCCTGGGAAAGTGGCACCCCGATGCAACATCACAAAGTAGCTGGGGGGGGGCTACTTAAATCTACTCAAATAACATAATCTCACATATTCGTCTTTAAATGATTTTAAGATTTAAACGCCTTAAAACCCTTCGGTAAACTTAACATGCTATAAAACACAATACCCCAAACTTTAGTTTACTAAACTTTACCAACATAGTTTCTCACACAAAGTGACTACCGGTCAAAGTATGACCCAAGCGTCATTTATTATAAAATACTTAACTGTGAGTGTTTCACACACTCACCTTAAGAGCCGTGAGTCTCCACAGTCTCCACATCAAAAGTGTTACAGCTTTTTTCATAGCTCAAACAGTCATTCAAAAATCATTTAACATAAACATCAATTTGTTGTAAACCAACCAAAAAATAATAAAAAAAAAATGTTGCTTAACAAGAAATGCAATTGACAACATGTTAAAAACAGTGCAGTAAATAATAGACGGCAATGATGACGATGACGTTGATGATGATGATGATGATGACTCTGGTAATGGGTATCATCGAACAACATGTGAAAGTCTTAACATATTCTATTGAATGCAAAGGCAACCTATGTTTTTGTTGTTAAACATGATGGCTTACAATGTAAAAACTGAGAAAGAAAAAAAAAGAAGATGCAACTGATGGCGGTGGCGACGACGGCGGCAAATGCCTCGCAATCATAAATCACTTAAACAATTGTAATAATCTAACAATTGATGATGAGGGCTTTACCATCCCATCTCATTCCATTCCATCCCAAATTATCTGTTTTGCTCTGCTTTACTGTTTAATGGTAATATAGTACTTTCAATTTTTAAATACAAAAGTGAAATTTGTAGTTGTAGTTTTTATGGCTACAGCAACAACATGTTTGTCTCTTAAGTCTTTTGTTTTAAGTGTTTTATATGACATTGTCGTTTTGTTTTGTTTTTATTGCGTATGTCAGACTCTGTACAAATTTCCCTTTTAGAATCACAGAAGTGTTTAAAGTTGTCACGCTTTAAAAAGTTACTTTTTTTGTTGTTTTTTGTTCTTTTTGTATGCGAAACAACAAGTTTCATTAAGTATTTTGTTGCTAACTCTGTGGCTTAACTTCTTAATAACTCTCTTAATGTTGTTAACAATTTTTTTTTTGTATTATATTGTTTTGATCTTTTTCTTTATTACTTTGCTAAAATCACATATGTTTGTTTTTGTCTCTCGCATTGCCTTAGGGCAGCACAGACGGATTTTCTAGTTGTGTGTGTTCTTGTTCTATGGAAAGTGTGGCTGATTGTTAAGTTTGTGTCAACTTAAATTACTTGACACTTTCTTTTCCGAGCAGCCGTTTGTTGTCTTGGCATTTTATGTGACGTTTTTCGTTGTTGGCACTGAACGCAGTTTACCTTGAGACAGTCTTGGCGTGCGTGCTATTGTTTTCTTTGGTTTGGTTTGTATTTGTTTTTTATTTTCTTCTATTTAGCGCTAGACGTGTCATGTCTAGAATTTAGTTTTTAATCTAATGTTTTGTGGAGCTTTCAGTTCAATTTTTCTAGATTATGTCCCCAATGTCATTGAGAACTGTCTGCTGTGTGTGTGTGTGTGTACGGTGAGCGTGTGCGCACACTCTCATTTGTATTGCCTTTTCTGCTGCTGCTGCTATGTGTGAGCCATTATTGAGTGTTGAGACGTTGAAAGTTTAATTAAATACAATTAGCCAAAAAGAGAAATTCATGTTATTGGGCTTCTGTGTTATGAATGAATGAAAATGTTTTGAGTTCAATTTGAAACGATTTAATGTGAGATGTCAATTCATATTGTAGTGAGTTCTTTTAAGTTAGTGTATAACTACTAACAGATAGTAGAGACGTGTGAACTTATTTTAATGGGTCTGTATGTGTGTGTTTGTTTGTTTTTAATGTCAAATCACGTAAATAACTTGTGTGTAATGGGTTTGATAGTACGTTTACTAGTGTAGAGGGGGGATGTAGCTTACCTTTAAATTATATATGTTTGGCACAAGATAATCTGTAATTGGAATAAAAGAGAAGAATAAACATTAGTAGATGTTTTAAAGCGTTAATTGTTTACATAAAATCTGATAGATGTATTTTGAAAAAATGTTATACGATATTGTCGACTAGCGACTGGTTTAGATTATACTTAGGTCGTTGAGGCAGTGTCCTTATTGGTTCTGTGAAGCGGTGTGTCTCATACAGCGACCATGGATCAGATATTTTTAATATCGCAAATTTCGGGAAGGTTCAACAAAAATAGATCATTTTGTGGTAGACAATATACCACTATATAACTTTTGTTGATGGATTTTTTTTTATAAGAGTTTGCCATTCAAATGATGTATTGGAACCAGCTCTAGTAAGGCTGTGAGTGTCAAATAAATAGATCATTAAGCGACCCAGAAATAGAACTAAGACTAAATAAATGAACCAATTGCATTGTCACTGTGTATTACTGTTTGTGGGGCCTCTATCATAGGCTATATGAAAAAATAATTTGACAAAGGGGCTTGGCACCGCCAACACAAACCGAAATTTGAATCGGTCATATCTAACGAGCAATTAGAGGTATAAAAATGAGATTTGCTTCATACGTTACGGTACAAGGAAGATTAAATCTTGCTGTGAAGTATCCGTAGGGCCTCTTTATAGACTACAGAATAACATAATAAGACAGAAATTTCTAGCTGTCTTATCCCACGAGAGATGTGGATTTGCTACGTATGTAACTAGTACAAGGAGGATTACGTCTCTCTGGGAAATGGGAGGCCCCTTTTGAAAAAATCTTTATATCGGTTTTATTAATAGACCGATTGTAATAAAATTTTCACAATTTCTATCATTTCACTTAGTGGTCGCTCGCCTCAAACGGCTAAAGCTAGAGCTTTGCACTTTGACATGTAGATCGCCTGACTAAATTTTCAGTACTGGTTTTGAACTAACATTGTTCTGAAATAATAAAGCTCCGTATGTTGCTCCGCCGACATAGACAAATCTATTTAAAGTGATCAATTTGTCAGAATCCTGAATAAGGCAGTAAAGAATTCTTGTTCTGTTCTATAGTTTAGAATACTAGTTAAGGACGTAAGGAGCGAATCTGCACCGGCAATATTAGGGGAAAATACAGAGTTTAATTAATAGACGAATGATCACAAAATCCTAGTTATTGTCTTAAGTCTCTCAAGCGGCAATCTTAGGGGGAAAATACAGAGTTTAATTAATAGACGAGTGATCACAAAATCCTAGTTATTATCTCAAGTCTCTCAAGCGGCAATCTTAGGAGGAAAATACAGAGTTTAGTAAATAGACGAGGGATCACAAAATCCTAGTTATTGTCTCAAGTGGTCAAAACATCTGTTATTCAAGACTTCGTTATATTTTTTTTACTTGCGGTTGATACTATATCATTAATTCTGTCCATATTGCCACCTAGACTCTTTAACTTTTGAAATTGTTTTCGAAATCTGCCGTAAAGAGTTATTTCATTGACTTTTTAGTTATAAGGATTTTAAAGTGATTAATTTTTTCAGTTAGATTTCATCAGCAACTCTTATTAGCCATAGTTTAAAGTAACTGATTGCCTTTGCCTTTTCGTTACTCGTTTACTTTTAACTAAGTAAAATAATTTTTAAATACTGGAGCATGTTCTTAGAAACCTTATGTGGAACGTGTACGCAATGTTGTTCAATTGATTATTTCAGAATTATGAGTCGGGGAATCATGAAACATAAGTTTTCTATTATGTGGAACGTATACGTAATGTCGTTTAATTATTTTCTTCAGAATTTCATACGTAACTCACATTCACTCAAATTTTAAGAGCGCCCTCTATATATAATTTTTCGTACTACACTACAACCAGACCACGAAACATTAACAACAACTTGCTAAAAAGTTACCGAGTGAATGAAGACCCGAAAAAACAGTGATCAAACAGTTAGTCAAGATTTTGAGGGTGTTACGAAACTTTATTATATATATTCCTGAGTCTGCGAGTTATGAATCATAAGTTTTCTCTTTTTTTTGTTCAGTTGTTTATTTCTTAACTTCATACGTAACTCACATTTACACAAATGTTTAGACCGCCCTCTATATATAATTGTTTGTATTAATTTCTAACCAGATCATGAAACATAAACAACAACTTGCTAAAGGTCATACGAAAGCTACTAATTTACTTAGTGAGGAAAGACCCGAAAAATCGGGTTTTATCCGTAAGTCAAAATTTTGAGTGCGTTAGGAAACTTTAGTATATAGATTCATGTTTTACTAGACCTGACCCACAACATGCACTAGGCCACTCCCTAAGTTCGAAATGACTGTGGCATCCTGTTATTGTTATAACTTTAAAAAGGAAACTTTCCTTAAAAAAAACGTTTTTCTATCCAAATATCCTTTACATGCAGGAACATGAAGGTGGCAGAAGAATACTTTAAAATATCTAGAAAACTTCTTTAGAACGTATACGCAATGTTGTTTAATAGTCTATTCATAATTTCATATGTAACCCACATTCACACAAATTTGTAGAGCGCCCCCTATATATAACTTATCGTACTATTTTGGAACCATATCCCCAAATGTGAACAACAACTTGCCAAATGCCATTCGTAACCTTTTTAGTAGCATTGAAAGGTAATAATTTACTAAGTGAGGAAAGGCCCGGAAAACTGGAGATCCAACCGCTAGTCAAGATTTTGAAGGTGCTTTGAAACTTTAGTATTCAGATTCATGTTGTATTCGATCTCAACATTCTCTAGGCCTCTCCTAAAGTTCCAAATGACTGTAGCATCGTGTTATTATTATAACTTTAAGAAATAAAGTTTCCTGATTACCATAGAGGAATTTCAATCAGTAGGTTTACACCTCGTTACAAAATTGAAAAAACGATTTTTCTATTCAAATATCCATTACTTGCAGGAAAATGAAATGTTATTTGAAAAGGTGTCAGAAGAATACGAGAATACGCGAGAAGCTATCCCATACCTCATTCATGGGGTGCAAATATCTTTTTAACTCCCGTCACGTCCTGTGCCGTCGAAGAGTTAACAAATTGGTTATAAGATACCAAAATAATTACATACACAAAAAAAACTATCCGCACATTTTAAGTAATTAAAACGATTTATTGGTAGTCAATATAGATTTCAACAACAATTTTAATCATATCAATTAAATGCGTAGGTAATATAGAAATTCGGCATATAATCATTATAAAAAAAAAAATTTCAACAATCAAGCCACAATATCAGTATCAAGCTACAATATCAGCCGTTATTGGCTCAATTTTAATTAGAAAATTAATTGTATTTACGAAATTTTTTTTTTCTGTGTATAAAAAAAATAGCTATATACATTGCCAACTTCTCCATAGCAAACAACAACAACATCTCCATGGATTCAATTAAATAATCAATTTACTGCGACCAACTCCATTCTATTAACATTTCCACCACTTCCATTTTATCATATCCCAAGTTATGATGTGTTAATTCTCTATTTTCCCTATTAAGATAAAATGTTATTGTAATTGTGTTTAGTTTTTCTTTTCTCCCCCTGTGTTTTTCTCTAGAAATGAATACATTTTCATAATTAACACAATTTCTTATCATTACGCAAGTCAAAGAATACAAACATAATTACATTTTCAAATTATTGCTCATACTCATATGGGAATGCAGCACGGATGCAGCATAAGGAAAGTTCTACTTTTCTGCCATAATTTATGCATAACAACGAAAGAAAAGCCAATGTAACCCCTCTTGCAAAGATAAAACAAGCAAGAAAATGAGCTATGCTCATAGTGGGGGTAACAACTATGTCGCGGAGACGAAGGGGAGACATAGAAATCACATAACACACCGGCTTCTTTAGTGAGCAGATGGGGAGACCTCATTCCAATTGCTACCGGAATGGTGGTAATGTAAAATAGTAAAGTTGTAACATAACAGTATAAAATACAAGAACAAAGTGAAAGAATTGCAGTAGAGATGAATGGAAAAAGTAATAGAATCAAACACTAAAGCTAACAATAGCAGCAGCAGCAGCATCATCACCATCTCCTACTCCTCCAACTGGAAACTGACACTATGAAATTAAAGAAAACATCGTTCGTTGTCGTAGTTGTAGTCATCATCATCATCGCCACCACCACCGTCAGTATCAGTAACGTCATCGATCTTTTGTGTACTCTCTACAGGTTAGAAAGACTAAAACTCTATAACATAGCACACAGACCATGTTATAATTGTTGTTTATAAATTCAAAAATGTCTTTTACTCTGACCGAGTTGCTGCCATGGAGTAAAAGCAGTGGAGACAAGAACGAGCAGACATTAGCAACAAGCTCACAGCCAAAGAAAAAGATGAATACTAAATTAATCTAATAATGCCAATGATGTAAGAATGCAGTTTTGTGCAACATGTTACCAAGAATCTGTACATTTAAGCATCAGGTCGCTATGACTGTGTGTATGTGTTTGTGTGACTGCTACATCATGCTTCTCATTGTTGTCGTTGTCATCATCAGCACCGGTGTAATCTACAACTGTAGCTATTGCTGCCGCTGCTGCTGCTGCTACAATGACTGCCATAGCAGCAATTTAAACATAACATTTGAGCTAATAATTGGCTATATGTTCATATGATATTTCAAATGGTAAATGTTGTTATGCACTCACTGGCTAGCTGACTGGTCCTCCTATAAAGTCATTGATGAGCTTTTTTTGTTGGTAGTTAGCTCTTCTAAATTTTCCTTAGTCCGATGTGGCAATGTGTGGTGGTGGTAATAGAAACGACTACAAAAACAATATTCTAGAAAACTGTTTTTTCTCTCTATGCTGTCGTTATACGAATGCATCAGCAACAGCATCTTTGAAAAAGACTAGGCTATTAACCTATATTTGCAACCTTTAAATGTTACTGTTTTGTGGTCGGGTTTATTTTTGTGTGTATGTATGTTTAAAGCTGGCAGAAAATCAAAAGAAAACACATAGTTTTTCATTACATTGTGTTTAAAAGAGAATACTCTTTGAAAGCAGATAGTGGTGTTGGCGGCAGCTGAGTTGCCTTCGTTGCCAAGCCGCCGCCGCACTTGTTGGTAACAAATGTGTGCTCTCACTCCCCCCCCCCAACCGTTTTAAAGCTCCTTTATCTTTTTTCTTTTCTTTTAGCCGCATTTTTGGGGTTTTGTTTGGTGTCTATGCAAAATGTTGTCGTATTAGTATTCCATACATCAATGTCTTTACACCAGTTGTATGCCAACACTTTTGGCATTTCTAGTTTTTCCTTCAATTTTCCATTTTCATTCATTTATTGACGTCTTTTCTGGTAAATCATTAGTACGTTGTTGTTGTTCGGTTTTTTGTTTTGTTCTGCTGTTGTTGTCATTGTTACCTTTTTGGTATATTTCGACATGTGTTTAGGCACCTCACCTTAGTGGATGTTTCTTTGCCTGTTGTTGACTTTGCTGATCTCAGGGAGTGAAAAGAAACGAAACATATTATGTGGAAAAATGACTATTGTCATTGTGTCACTCTTGCCAAAATTTATGTAGTTTTATGGGTATTTAGGTTTTTGAAAGAAATATGTTGCTTCTTTAAGGTTAAGAAGAAGAGGCGCGCACGTTCGTGGTCGCACAGTCATTATGTGTAAGGCCGTGTTTGAAAGAGTAGAGAGTAAGCAGCATCTGTGGACATTAGTCGTGTGTAGAAGTAACCACAATTGTAATTCCCAGTTGTAAATTACTTTACCTGTGAGTTTAATTTTCAAAATGCAGCTTACTTTTCGACTACATCAAGGTAAGCTGATGATCATTCGATCGATGTTAAATCATGTCGGTTTTAATTGTATCTCTGTTTATTTGTATACGTATTGATTTATGTTAGCTTCTATCGGTCATATCCTGAAGTTAATTAATGTCTCTCGTTACGCGTGTTCACTTTTAATGGTATAAAATAATATTCATACCATTTTCTATTAGAAAATGTATGTGGAACGTAATGTAATGTAATGTATTTCAGAGTTTCATACGTAAGTCATATTTCTTTAAATTATTAGAGCACCCCCTATATATCATTTTCCGTAATGATTTAGAACTGATTTAGTATAATTTTTTCGTCAATATGGCTGAGTTTGGTATTTTAGCGAAGCTGATATACATATCTTTGCGGTATGACGCTGACTGACGTGAAGTCTTTAGTTAAGTTTGGCAAGGATCTTAAGAAGCCAATCTATACCAGACGTGGTCTAAAACAAGGCGACGACATATCGTTTGACCTCTCCAACATAGTGATAGAAATGATTATGAGGAAAGCTGCAGTAAAAAAGAGTGGCACGATATTCAACAAAAGCCACATACTACTCGCATACTCTGAAGACGTAGACATCATCGGTCGAAAACTGCGGGATGTGACTGCAGCCTTCTCAGGTATACAGAAGGAATCAACAAAACGAAGTTCTTAGTTTCAACGAACAAAGAATCTACTCGTTTGGGAAACTGCGTGAACGATGACAACTATAATCTCGGGGTAGTGGATAATTTTATCTACATAGGCTCCGCCATCAACAAAACAAATAACGTAACCCGGAGAAGAATCTTGATGTACGGTGGAGAATCCTGGGTTATGACACAAGCGGATGAATCGGTTCTGGCAGTATTCGAAAGAAAAATACTCTGTAAAATATATGGGACCGGCCGTGGCATAGTGATTAGAATACGCGACTACCATGCGGGAGATCGCAGGTTCAAACCTGGCTCCAGTCATCTTAAAAATCGAATGTTGTTGACAGCAACTTCGCAGTATTAAGCGTCGATTCAATCGTCGTGTCTAGTAAGAGCTTCTCAAAAAGTGACGTTCGCATTCGTCGATAAACAAGTAGGTGCCGTTAGTTGTGAATCTAAAAATAGAAAGCGTGTTAATTCACAACAACGCGAGAAGCTATCCCATACCTCATTCATGGGGTGAAAAGGAAAATTAAGTTTTTTTTTTAAATATGGGCCCATCTTGGTTAACGGAAAGTATCGGCGCCGTATAAATCATGAGCTGTACACTGACATTGACGTGGTCAGACGCATTAAGGTGCAGCGATTGCGTTGGCTAGGTCATGTTGTAGGCATAGACGAAAATGCTGCAGCTGGGACAGTCTTCGACAATGAACTCGATGGACGGCGCAGAAGAGGGCGACCAAAACTCCGTTGGAAAGACCAAGTTATTGAGAACCTTACAGAACTTGGTGTGACTAACTGGAGAAGAAGCGCAGATGAGCGAGGCCCTTATAATATATTTCTACGTGCGGTATATAATCCAATGGGATTGGAAAGAAGTGCCAGCTAAGTATATAATATTGTTGATTACTTGAAATTTCTTTATAGATAAATTTAGAAATTTGTCTATTGTCGTCTATAAGAAAAAAATGAATTTTATATCTTAACTTCTGTGAGAAAAAGACAGTTTCGCAATAACATTTACGTAATCACAAATCTTTGTTGCAAGTTCAAAAATATCAAAATACACCCTAAATATGCAGTATTTTTTCATAATTCCAGTTTGTCCTCGCGGTTAATATATTAAAATGGTATAAAATACTTTTCATGCTATTTTCAAACTTTTGAACTTCTTATTAAAAAATTAATGTGCAACATATACGCAATATCGTTCTGTTGGGTATTTGTAATAATAATTTCATACGTAACTCATATATCTTCAAATTATCAGGGCGCCCCCTATATACAATTTTTCGTACTGTTTTAGTACCTGAACTCGATATATTTGTAACAAATTGAATTGATTGAGTTTTTTTTAGTTTTCCCTTCATTTATTTCCAATTAAAGCACTACCCACAATGTTTATACCTTGCCAAACAAAAGACTTAAGCTACAAACTTTTTACTTTAGAGCAGTCTCACTCTTGTACTCTCCTACGTATATGTGTTTCATATCACTTCTGTTCCAGACCTTCTCAGACACCATTATACTCGAAATAAATTAAAATTAATTGATTTGTTAAATGTTCTCATTCGTAGCTATTACCCCATCATTTACGTGGCTACCTAACAGTAGTAGACGATGGCTACCTAACTTCCTCACAACAAAACCAAAACCATCAATCAAAACATTATAACCATCATCATCATCAACATCATTGCCATGATCCTACATATATTTAGATTATGACTTCAGCACCAACAGCTGTTCGAAAGCTGATTAACATTCTGTTGACGACAAGCTGTGAAAATGATGTCTTAATGATTTACGCGCAAATCGTGCACTGCGCTAAAAATTTCTCGCCATCGATATGGCAAAATGTTGACTCATTATTATATTGACCTGTTAAAGAGCTCTGTTTTTGCTTTTACTAAGAATATATACGTTAATACAATTAAGTTTAATTAACCACTGTTATACATGTTAGAGTTCCGTTGAGGTAAATGCTGCAATGAATTCATTTAAGAAATTACAGCTGTAAGTGCATGAGAACTATTTGCTATTCATGAGTGGTCGTATGTAGCTGTGGTCCTTAGAATATGTTAATTAGAGAGAAAGGAAAACAAAGTGAATGCGTTAGTTAGAGTTGTAAGAGTGATGTTTTGTGTGCCATAGACTTAAGTTAAGAAGAATAAAAAAAAAAACAAATTACAAAAATATTAATAACAGAAACTCTTCTCAGGACTCAGTTGTTATACATTTCGGTAGTAAAAAATCAATTTCATTTTCTTAATCTTGATGGGTCTACAACGAAAGGAAATTTAGAAGTTCAACAGGATGTTCCTTTTTCGTCTGCAATAGAATTTCGGTATCAAAACTATAAAGTTGTTCTCCAGAAGCATTAACGATATCAATTAGGCCGATATAAGATGTGCCACCAAAACTATAAAGTTATTATCTCAAGAAATCAACGATATCAGTTATGCCAAAATAAGATTTGCCATAATTCAATATGCTCTTCGAATTGTTTTAAGCAGAAAATCATATCGCAATCTGAATCTGTCATCTGGTCATTACTCTTGACTCTTCCATGTACAGAGTTCAAACATTTATCTCACACAAATATGTTCCAAAAGTATCTGCACAACATCCCGCTGCCTCCACTATGTACTGCGTGTACGAAAGTACTTTATTTACCCTAAAACTCATAACAACTTACACACCCGTGAGCAATTGACACTGTTATAATTGCAATTTCTACTTAAGTAAACAATTAATCATACAGCTACTGTTGAAGTCATACATTCGTTCACATGAACCATATATACATGCTATCACCTTACCTTGCCTCATTTCTCTAATCAATGTGCTAATTTACTATATGTGTTATCATGTTGCAACTAAATAGTGTAAAATCTGTTTTAATTAAATTCCGCATAAATTTCATACATAATTTCCAACTTTTAGCACAAGATAACACTCTCCAACACCAATATCTATGCCAAAAGTCTAAATTCTAAACGAAACTGCTCCAGATGAATGAAAACTACTTCGTGTTTGTTTTTGTGAGTTGTTTGTTCTTTTTCTTCCTTACTCTTAACTACACAAGTACACAACTTAAATGTATAATTTATAACCATAACCCATATAAAAGAAGATGAAAAGCTTAAGCCATAACAAACAACGAATAGGTGGTGAAGAGGGGCAAATTAGATTTATAATAAAATCAAAATGTCTTAAACTCAGCACACTTTAAATTATGCCACAAAGCAAGACAGTGTAGTGCAGTGCAGTGCATATGCCAAACACAATTGCCAAAACATACACTTACAACATTTGGGGCCCCGTACATGGCATAATGATTTATGGCTATAAGACACTCAATGAAATTGAAATACTTACAGCGGCGACGGCGGCGGCGATGAAGAAAACTAAGAAAAATCACCATTCTATATTTCAACTACAACTCACGCTATGGTGTTATTTTCAATTTGTTACCACAAAAACCTAAACGAAAGCAGACACTGCTGTTGTTGTCTATCTACACTATCATATGATATTGAAGATGTATCTTCAAAGAGAATATTTGCTTTTGCTAGCTATATGATTTGCGTGTATTATTATAGTAATCTGTATTATTTGTTAGATTATTTCAAAATATAGAAATTGGTGTAACCAAAAACTAAAAGAGTAATCTAAGTTTAGTTTTTCATTTTGGACGCAAAGAGGAAAACACTTATCGTTAATATTTATTGCATAATATTTTAAATCGATATTAGTTTCGTTGTGTGTGAATATTTCGGTACAGAGTACTATTTTGTGTTGCCTGCAGACATTTTACGTATGATTATTGGGCCAAAACTCATAAGAAGTTAATGATTTTACGTAGATTAAGTAATTTTGTAAAGGTTTTATTTAAGGTGAGATTAAAAGAAAATGCTCTCGGCATACAAAAGACTTAGGGAACACACTTTGATGGCGTGAAAAAACGTAAAGGGGTTGTGTTAACTGAAAAATCAGCAGTTTCTTATCTAAAAGTACACATACAACAATAAGCAAGTCAATAATAAAGAAGAGATTGTTTGCATTTTGAATCATTTCTCTTCAAGAGGAAAAAAATACTTAATGAATGCTTTTGCCTATTTACCGATGAACATTTGGTATATGGTAAAGAACAATTACGTAATTCAAAATGTATTATATGGAAATATTATATGTATATTATTCTGACTGTATTTATAAGCCAAATTTAAACGTGTCTTAAATAGAGTGAAGAAATTTGGGAGTATGGCTTGTAAATCCTATTGAAATTGTCGAAATAATATAATCGTAAATGGTACGTCCTGGATGGCCAAGTGAAGTGATTTTCACGAAAAAATGTTTATCGGCTTATACGATTTCTGATGATCACTGATAGAGAAGATTGGAAAACTTCCTTGCCCTTCAGGGGGCTGTCCATCTTTACTGTTTGTTCTAAAATGGAAATTGGAACAGGATCAGGTATCTGTAGTGAGGATCTCAATTTCAGCCAAGACTTTTGCTTGGATGACGATTGCTGTGTGTTTCAGGCGGAGATCTTCGCTATTATGAAATCTGTGAAGGAAATACTAGCAAGGAATTTGAAGGAGATCGTCATAATCTATGTGGACAGTCAAGCGGCCTTAAAGGCTTTGGCATCAAAGGTTATAAAGTCGAGATTAGTGTACAGTTGTAGGACAGCGCTCTCAAAACTGCCGGGGAATAGTGTTCGACTCTGTTGGGTCCCCGGACATAGTGACATTTTAGGTAATGAAATAGCGGATGAACTGGCGAGGAAAGGCTCAGCACTGGAACCCGGATGAATCAGTGCGACCACCAATGTATCATATATAAAAAATTGTGATACGTCACATCGAACGGCTGGCAAATGCATCCTGAGAACATCATACCGACTATGTGGTATCACGAGATATTTGGCCAGTATTGGATGGAAGACGAACCAGATCACTATTGAAACTGGATAGGAGGTCCGTTAGACGATTAATTGGAGTAACCACGGGACACTGTGACGTCAGAGCATTTACATCTAAATGGAAGACGACGCAGGAGAATTTTTGCAGGCTTTGCGACGATAAGGAGTAAATTGAGACCATTTAGCATTTGTTATGCCATTGCCCATAGAAGAAGGAAGCAATTCCTCGGGAAATGTTTCTTTGAAAATCTCACTAAATTTTCGTCATATAACATGGAGAATCTGGTGAAGTTCACTGATAGTTTGAGCTGGCTTAAGGCAGAGGACCACGTAATCTTGTATATATGAAGTTAAAGGAGAGAACACATCGCAATTCTTTTTGGCAATTTTTGCTTTTTCCATTGTACTATTCTTGTGAACACTTTATTATATTGTAAAATACTCATTCCTTTATATTTATCCTTTCTTAAATCAATGGAACCAATGGACCATAATGACCTCCGAACGTTGTGATGGCATAAACGCAAATCTAGCCAATCTCAATTTAGTTGTGGTATTCTTGTGGCGAACTTGAACTTAAAATTTGGCTGTAAGGACCAACAATTATTCTTATATAAAAAGATATGTCTCTCAATACGTAACTAAACAATCACACTTTATAAAGTGTACAATTTCCTGTAACAATCTTGAGCTGCAGTTGGGTTAAAGTCTTGTTTCAAGTTTGTTTCTTAAGTCTTTTGTTTTAAGGCCGTATTTTTATATTTTTAGTATTCTTAATACTTTTAATATTTTTAATATTTTTAATATTTTTAATATTTTTAATATTTCTAATATTTATGTTTATGATTGTTGACCTCTTAATTATAATATTGGGATTTGGTTCGGCTATAGGGTCTGAATTTAAAGACAATTTTTATGTTGTACTTTTATTCCATTTATTTATTTCCGATATTTCGACTAACATCGTTAGTCATCATCAGGGTTATCTATTATTCACAAAGATACAAAAATTTTACAAATTAACACACAAATAAACATATTTTTACATTGACAGAAATTCTTACAAAAATCGACAGCTACAATGATACTGTCTTGAGTCAGCTTCTGTAAACTACTAGCTATTTGGTCGTCTGTACTTGTCAATAAGATGTCTATACATCTGAGAGCAATTTGAAGTGTCGCTCTTATAATTTAGTCTCTGGTCCAACGGTGTATCAATCATGTGCAGCATTTCTAAAGTATATCTCTGGGCGTAATTCCTCTCTTTCACAAGTATCTCTACGTCGTCTAAATTTGGTTTATGTCCTGTTAGAGTACTGTGGGCTGCAAGTGCCGTTTTCTGTTCTAATGGTTTCACAGTCGCTTTCTGGTCAGTTTTGTGCGAAGCCAATCTCGCTTTTAATTTTGTCCTTGTAGTTCCAACATATACCTTTGGTCATATGTCGGATCCTTCACCATTGCATTTTATTTTATATACTAAGTTGGACCTCTCTTCCTTTTCCACTTCAGCTTTGGTATTGCTGAACAATTTGTGCGTCGTGATGTGTGTTCTATGAGCCATTTCTATTTTATTCTTATCGTAAGTGTTCGAATATTTTAGTCTGTCAGAAAATCCAGGTACATATGTGATCGATTTATATGTCTTAGGCTCTTTGGTAACATTTTCAATGTTATTTGTTTTGCATGCCTTGCCCAGTAATTCGGTTATTGTTCTATTTGGAAAACTGTTCATTCGTAATATGTTCTTAATTTTGTTTATGTTCGTTTTATGATATTCCTGGTCACTTATTTTTAATGTTCTGTTTATAAAGTTTATTGCAGTGTTTATAATTATACGTCTTGGATGTTTAGAATAGAAGTTAATAATTCTGCCTGAGGCAGTTTCCTTCTGGTACCAGTCAAATTTAATATTATTTTTCTCCCTGATGACCAGGATGTCCAAGTATGGGAGTTTTTTACTGTCTTCCATCTCCATAGTAAATTGTATTTGTTTGTTGAAACTATTTAAAGTTCTCAGTGTAGTTTCAACTTCGCTTTTCTTAATAATGCAGAAAATGTCATCTACATATTTTGTCAACACTTTGGGCTTTTGTGTTAACTAATGAGGTATATAATAATTCTTCCATCACTATATCCGCAATTACTGGGGAAGCTGGTGAGCCCATTGGCATGCCTTTTTTCTGCTCATATATTTTCCCTTCATAGTTAAAGTATCTATTATCTTTGATGCAAAAAGTGAGAATTTCAATAAATAATTCTTTTGGTATATCGGTGAAATTTTTCAATGTGTTCCATCTGTTCTCTATCGTCTTTAGAGCTAGATTTACCGGTACACTCGGGAATAAGGAAACCACATCAAATGATGTTAAAATTTCGTCTTCTTCAATAAGTATGTTGCTAATTTTTGTTTTAACATCTAGTGCATCATTCATATTATATTGTGAGTCCTTTGTTAAATTTTTAAGTACATTGATGACATATCTGCACAGTCCATATGCGGGAGAATTGATTGATGAACAAATTGGACGAAGAGGTGTTCCGTTTTTGTGGATTTTAGGGAGACCGTATATCCTTGGCGCAATAAATTGTTGTTTTTAGTTTGGAGGGTTGATGTTGGATCCTTTTTCAACCTTTTAATATTTTTAATATTTTTTAATATTTTTAATATTTTTTAATATTTTTTTTATTTTTAATATTTTTTAATATTTTTAATAGGTTTAATATTTTTAATATTTTTAATATTTTTAATATTTGTAATATTTGTAATATTTTTAATATTTTTAATATGTTGAATATTTTGAATATTTTTTATATTTTGAATATTTTTTATATTTTTAATATTTTGTATATTTTGAATATTTTGAATATTTTGAATATTTTGAATATTTTGAATATTTTTTATATATTTTGAATATTTTTTATATTTTTAATATTTTTAATATTTTTTATATTTTGAATATTTTTTATAT
Organism: Muscina levida; assembly: GCA_964034835.1. NCBI lineage: Eukaryota > Metazoa > Arthropoda > Insecta > Diptera > Muscidae > Muscina > Muscina levida. The sequence goes on along the minus strand of OZ035880.1, from coordinate 143,707,892 downwards.
TTTTAATATTTTTAATATTTTTAATATTTTTAATATTTTTAATACTTTTAATATTTTTAATATTTTTAATATTTTCAATATTTTCAATATTTTTAATTTTTTTTTTAATATTTTGAATATTTTTAATATATTTTATATTTTTAATATTTTTAATATTTTAATATTTTTAATATATTTTATATTTTTATTATTTTTAATATTTTAAATATTTTTAATATTTTTAATAACATTCACACGCACAAACATATTAACCATACCCTACGACAACATCGTATCTTTGTGTCACCTTAAGCTACAGTCTCCAATTAAACATCTCTCTCAGACTTGTCAGCCACGGAAGTATTATCAGAGCAATCTGCAAAAACTTAATTTTAATTGAATTTGCTTCATAACTTGCTGCTGTTTACTGCAAACATCATGTCAGCCACAAATCTCATCCACAGGAAATTTGCATATAACATTTGATTCACAAGAAATCTTTGAGATTTAATAAATAACTTCGCTCTTTCGCATCAAGGCATGTTGTGTGTTGTACACATGCAATGCCCAAGTCTGTATGATAGAAAACATAGCAACATACAAATGCAACAACAAAAGTGTAACATTGTAAATCTCTATTTCCTTCTTTCCTCTACAACTACAATGTGATTTAATTTTTGCTCACTTTTTTTCGCTTCCATTCACAAATCTCCTATTTCCTTTAACAGTTCACGCCGGCAAACGAAATAAATCCCCATGCATAGATAAATTTTTTTCTGTCTTCTTTCACTATCTGTAGACAAAATTTCACCTTGATATGTTTTTTTTTTTGTGCATTGGTTTGGTCTCACATCTATCGTCACTGTGCCTCTTTTATTTATCATGATTATCTTAACGATTTTTGTTTTGGCCATTAAAGGAAAGTGTTAACCAGATATTCGGTTTGAAGCAACGGCATAAAAGCCTGTACAACAGCAACAACAAAATTCAAAAGTTTGCCCACTAGACATCTTGTGAAAAGTGTATGTGAATGTGAATTCTATGAATTGCAATGCGTTTTATCGCTGTGTCTGTGTGTGTATTAAAGTTGATATTCAAATACAGATTATATTCATTTGGTGGGATTTAAAGAAAATCTATAAATAATTGCTGGTTTTTTGGTGTTTGCAAATGGACATTGAACAATATTGAAGGAGCACGAAAAGTGAAAACAATGCAAATGTTTGATAATTTTCGGCCTACCTGGTGATGGTGACTGTGTACGCAAATGTTTTGCTTAGATATGTTAATGCTTATTTAATTGTTCGATACGGAGATGCTATCATGATCTTGTGGTTAAAATTCAATTAGTTGTTTTGTGAAAATTCCGATGATTGCTAGTAAATTATGGTTATTTTTTGCAGTTTGTGATGGATAGATGCAGGTGAATTAAATGTGGTTGACGACGAACAGTACATGATTTTCGATGTCCTCAAGGAATTGAGTTCGTGTAGGTTCGTATTGTCATAGGGACATTGTTAGTGATGATTGATGCCTTATTGGAATTTGTAGTCAAAAGTACCAACTATATTTAAGGCTTTTTTTGATAGGGTTAAACTATTTTTGGATCGGAATCTGGATTCTGTGCTTAAGAAAGGCGACCATTTGGAATTTGTAGTCAAAAGTACCAACTATATTTAAGGCTTTTTTTGATAGGGTTAAACTATTTTTGGATCGGAATCTGGATTCTGTGCTTAAGAAAGGCGACCAAAGTTAGTATGCCATGTATCGAGGTATCAACCTTTTATGTTTGGCATAAAATGTCCTGTCTAGTGTGTTATATGAAAGACTAAAGCCCATTCTAGCGAACCTGATTGTACCCAAGACCCAGTGTGGCTTTAGGTCTAGTAAATCCGTGATTGAACAGATAATCACACTACAATAAATACTGGATAGGTCACAAGAAATGCAGATCGACACCTACCATATGTTTGTCGGCTACAAAGCTGCATGCGAAAGTGCGATACGACAGAAACTATTAGAAGCTATTGCTGAGTTTGGTATCCCTGCGATCTTGCGGGTTAACATTGACGCACCCGAAGTCTTCAGTGAAAATTGACAAAAAACTGACAATCATTTCGCACCAAGCGGGGCTTTAGATCAGGCGATAGTCTGTCATGCGACTTTATGTACACCATAATGGAGGTGATCATGCGAAAGGCTGCTGTAAACACGATTTGTACCTTTATTACTTAGTTTCCCTTTACACCCTATGAATGGGGTATGACATAGATTTTCATGCGAACGTCACTGTTTGGGAAGCTTTTGCTAGTCATTGACTCGATTGACTTGACATTAATATATTTCAAAGTTGCTGTCGACAACATTCAGAGGGAGCCGGAAATGAAAGAAAAATGTTGATAACTGGAGCCAGTAATCAAACCTGGGATCTTCGGCATGGTAGTCGCGTGTTCTAACTATCATGTGACGGCCGGTACCTGGTATAAAAGTCACATACGTCTGGCGTGTGCCAAAGATATAGATACCATTTGTCGTGAATTGCGAGATGTAACTGCGGCCTTTTCGAGCATTGAGAAGCAGTCGGCAGAATTTGGGCTGGTGATAAATGATCACAAACCCAAGTTTTTTGTTTTAACGAACAAAGAGTCTACTCGTTAAGGACGCTGCGTGAACATTGAAAGCTATCATTGGCCGCGGACTGCGAGATGTTACTGCGGCTTTTTCGAGCATTGAAAAGCAGTTGGCGGAAGTGGGTCTGGTGGTCAATGAGGAAAAAACCTACGTCTGGGACGCTGCGTGAACGTATACAACTATAACTTTGAAGTGCTCGATGATTTTGTCACTTTGGCTTTGGCGTAAAAAAAAAATAAAAATGTTTCCTTGGAAATCAAGAGACGAGTATTGATCTCACACCGCTGCTGCTATGCGCTAAGTAAGCGATTTAATGACAAAAGCCTCTCTCGACGAACAAAGATCCAACTCTACAAGAAAAGGATCCTACCGTGGCCTTAGATAGCTCAGTGGAAGCGACGTAGATTAGCAATCCGAAGGTGCCGAGTTCGATTCCGGGTCGGGGCACTGGCCAAATCAACATCGATGAAAAATTACTTTTCAAATACTTTCGAGTTCTCCAGCCAACAAAACTGATTCCAGATGCTTCCACTATAAATATCCAGATTGCGCGAGGATCAAGGAAAAGGTAATGATTACTCAAAGTCACAAAATAAATGAATAACAACCAGCTGGCGCCATCTTCGGAGGAATTTGGTAGTTAAAACTTACTACAACATCTAACAATCCCTTGACACAAACCTTTTCATCTACAAAGGAACGATACAGAGTTGCCAGCAATGATCGTATGATAATCGAATTAGATGCCAGACATCCAGATAAATTGTAAAAAAAATCGGTATAAAGAATTATCATCCCAGCTACTTCCTCCAACTGTTACAACCTGTCATGATCTACAGCGCAGAATTCTAGGTAATGACGCAAGCGGATTAATCTATTCTGGGGGTTTTCGACAGACAAATACTTCGCAAAATATTTGGACCCATCTTTGTTAATGGCGAGTACAGTTATCGAATGAAGCATGAGCTGTATGAGCTGCACAACGACATCGACGTAGTGAAGTGCGTACAAATACAACGAATGCGCAGACATGGACACATTGTACGAATGGATGAAATTCCTCCAACTCGAAAAGTATTCGGCAATAACCTAGATGAGCGACGCAGGTGGGGGCGACCAAAACTTTGTTTGATGGACCAGGTGAAAACGCTGTAAACGGTGTAGCGAACTACCTACGGAACGCAAAAGACTGAAGCGATTGGAATTCTTTTTTACTTGCGGCTACTGGTGGATTATTATTGCTGCCATATAAGAAGAAAAAGAGGATCTATCAAACTCATCCGGCGACAAAAATGCAAAGAGTTACATCTAAATTTAATTGCCTATATCACTAGGCGACAAAAAACCACATTCTTCAACTCTTCTTAAAAACATTTCAATTTATTTCAGGTCAATTTATTAAAAAACTCAAGTTCCTTCTCATCCGTACCGTAATTTATCAGCAAAAACTAAAAAAAAATTCAAATTGCTACAAAATATGTTAGTTTCACATACCGACAAGAAAAATACTCCCCATTGTATTTAGTCAACTTACTAAACACTAATAAATCTCTTAATTTTACAATACATATTGTTTAGATGGCCAAATGATTTATATCCTTAACAAGTAGCCAAACAAACAACCAAAACAACCAAAAAAAAAACGACTCCAGAAATAAACCAAACACATTGCTCCAGTTTAGTTAAAACAAAACATATAGAAAGCTATGCTGCACTACTAAGCAACAAAAACTAGAAAATTAACAAACAATGGATTGTTTACACTACCAAGTACATCTAATATTATAATGTTAAACTTTTGCGCAAAACCTAAAAATGGTCATTTAGATACAAAAAAAAAAACGGCAACAAAAAACATAATAAAGCGGCTACAGAGCAAGATAGCAAAGAGAAAAAACAGTTTTGTCATATGACTTATTTACTCTAATTCCATGGACGTTGTAGGCCACTCACTGCTCATAAGAAACGTTGCTGTTGACCATTGTTTTGCAGCTTAGCTACAGTCACTAGAATTTTATTACAAGCTACAGAACAACAACAACAGCAACAACATACTAGACACATAGTGGGGGGCACACTGACAGAAACACTAAAGTAAACCATATTCTTATGGTAATCAATTAAATCATATTAAAAACAATGCCTGGAGAAAATTGTAACAATTTGCTATAGTAGCATAGATTTTTATCTGTACTGTAAAGTTTGTTAAACGTTGGAAATTTAACTGTTTAATTTTTTCTATACTACTTCATGCCTACGATTTAGTTAAGCTTTAGAGTATCGTTAGCTGTGACGTTGTTTCAGTTATCTGGATGTCTTTTTTTGTGTGTGTTGCAGTTCTTATGTTTTTTTTTTGTTGGTTAATATAAATCACGTTCTATGTTTTTTTGTTGTTGTTTATTTTAGACCATGGCAGTTTTGTTATGGCCAACACGCATCATTGGCTTTCAGCAGAAGCCTAAAATGCGTGCTTTGAAAAGTTTATCAGATGGTTTGGTTTAGAGTGCACTATACAAGACATACACATACACTCACGCTTTGGTTAAAAAGTATAACCAACCATATGGTTCTTTCGGCACATTGTCGACTATTGAGTTATTATGAGAAGTTTTTGTTCGATTGTATTGTGTTTTTTGTGGGTTTTTATAAAATTTAGAACAGTTTTTTTGTTAGTTTGTGTGTTTTCTTTAAACACTTTGTGATTACTAATTGTTGTTATTGGGGCCATTTAATAGCGTTGTGTATATTCTTAAATAACAATTATCGTAATCACGTTTATGGCTAAACTGTCTTAACGAGATTAAATTGAACGATATATGGAGTTCATGGTTATGCACTATTAACATAATGGTCATCGTATAGAACGTTTTGAGAAAGTTTTCTGTGGTATCGTTTTTTCCCCACTGTTGTTGTTGTTGCTTAGTTAAAGTGTAGGAGAAAATTGTGGTAATTAGTTGCACGGTGGACAGTTCAATGAATGGTTGGAGGGAGTTTGTAATTTGTTGCATGTTATATTGGAAGAATTTTGAAGTCGTGGAATGCAATTTGTAAGATTTTTGTTTGTCGGTTCATACTGATCTATAGCAGTAAATGTACTCTAAATACTCCATTAATACTTATGAGTATAAGTAAATCTCTTGTAATGACTTTTCGGAATTACATTTTCCTAATTTTTAAAAAGAACAACAGAAATTGCAGTAAACATGGTGAAATAACTATATCCAGACTAGTGAATTTCACATGGCATTGTCTCATAGTAACGAATCACAATAAAGAGAAGCCTTATAGAACGCCTTCAGAATCATCCAGTAGTCCTGCGCTCTGCATTTCCTCTTCCTTCCCAAATAATATAGGGTGTCATTGGGAGGAAAGCCCTTCCATCGTCGCTTCCTATAAGAAGGCCTGCATACACATTTTAAAAGAAGGACTTGAAAAGTAAAAAAAACCTGTTTTCAGGCATGTGAAAATAGGGCCTTGAAGACATGACATTTGAAGGCCTTGCTGCATGCCTGCTTGTAGAGGCCTTGCTAATTTCGCCGCTGTATTCACACTACGACAAATCCAGGTAAAGACCAAAGAAATGCAGATCGATACGTTCCATCTGTTTATCTATTACAAAGCTGAATTCGACAGTCCGATACAACAGACTATATTAAATGCTACGTCTGAGTTTGGAATCCCCGCGAAGCTGATACGACTTTGCGGGATGACACTGCCTGACACCAAGTCTTTACTAAACATAAGCAAAAATATGATAGTGGCATTTTCTACCAAGCGAGGCTTTAGACAAGGCGATAAGCTGCCATGCGAGATCTTTAACATCATAATGGAAATGATCATGCGGAAGACTGCAGTCTTTAATAAAACTCACACGTCGCTCGAGTATGCTAATGGCATAGATATCATTGACTAAGGACTGCGGGATGTTACTACGGCCTTTTCAAGCATTGGAAAGAGGTCGACAGATGTGGGTCTGGTGTTAAATAAGGACAACACCAAATTATTTGTTTCAACGAGCGAAGAGCCTACTCGTTTGGAACGCAGCGTGAACATTGACAACTATCATTGGCTGAGGACTGCAGGATGTTACTGCGGCCTTTTCAAGCTTTGATAAGCAGTCGGCAGAAGTGGATGTGGTTTAAAAGGAGGACAAAATCAATTAATTTGTTTTAACGAACAAAGAGTCTACTCGTTTGGGACGCTGCGTGATCGTTGACAATTATAACTTTGAAGTATTAATGTCAGCCTGAATATCAAGAGACGAGTGTTGGTCGCAAACACAAATCCCAATGGAACCTTCACTGGGAGCCTAGTAATCTAAGCAGAACGCGGCTGCACAACCTTACCGTGCGCTAAGTAAGTGATTTGTACCAAGGCCATCCCTCGAGGAACTAAGATCCAACTCTACAAGACACTGATCCTACCTGTATTGTTCTACTACTCAGACGGAAGGGAATGACATAAACTAGCCAATCTATTCAGAGAGTCTTCGAGAGAAAAATACTTCGCAGAATATTTGGACTCATCATCGTTAACGGTGTAGAAGCAAGTAGACCTCACTGTCTGTAGCTCACTTGAAGCGACGTAGATAAGCAATCCGAAGGTGCCGGGTTCGATTCTCGACGGGGGCACTGGCTAAATCAACATCGATAAAATCGATTCATGTCTTTCTAAAACGTTTAATCCCTGTCCGTATGTCCGTCCGTCTGTCTGTCCGGCTGGTACGCACGAAAGCTTACGCAAGACGCTACCAATTGTTTTGAAACTTTACACGGGCTACATGGCGACGCCCATTCTGGTACCTCCCATACAAATGTACCATTCCGCCCACTTTAGAAATCGAGTAATAAAATCAATACACCCAATCGCGATCGTGCACAAATTCAGTATTTAGTAAAGTTAAAGCAGGATAAAGTTTTGGAGAAAAAACTGTAAGTCTAGCCACGCCCCTTCTAGTAGCTCCCATACAAATGTACCACTCCGTCTACTTTATATAAAAAGTAATAATAATAATATTCAACACGATCGTGCCCAAATTATATACGTATTTAGTAAAGCTTTAACAGGATAAAGTTAAAAAAAAACAGTGGAAGTCAAGCCACGCCAGTTCTAGTAGTAATAAAAAAAAATAAAATCATTACACCCAACGCGATCGTGCACAAATTCTGTATTTAGTAAAACTGTAGCAGGATAAAGTTTTGACGACAAAGTCTAGCCACGCCCCTCCTGGTACCTCCCATACCTCCCTTCCTCCCACATTAGAGATCGAGTAATAATATCTGTACATCCAATGGAAGAGGTTGCTTATCAGTCAGTTCACCTGACTGGAATTAGATATTCCATTTAAAACGGTTTAGAACGGAAATTGTGCCCTTTTAGCAAACTTTTTTCAAATTTTATTTATTTTTTGTTATAGGTCTGATGTAATACCAACAGAACGTGCTTTTTTGTCATCTCCCTTAGTGCGCTGTTATAAACTAGGATTTTTAAATTGAGTTCAAAACATTTTTTTCTTAAAATTTAATAATACTTCTTGTCCATTTTATGGCATTGATTATTTTAAAATATTTTTGAAAAGACCAATAAGAAGGTCTTTTCAAAAGTATTTTAATATAATCAACACCATTGTTGTTTATTCTCTTAGGCCAGTATTTCATCATAGTAATAAAAAAATACTTTTGCTTCTAATCATTCTAGACCCACAAACTATTGTCATCTCCCTTAACCCACGTGTTAATTTCACTTTTGATATGACCAAACACGAAACTCCCTCCCATATATTCAAAAATCATGTTCGCTGCTTAAATCTTTTGTTTTCACCTCATGACTCATATTCGTATTAAAGTGGGTGTTTGTTTATGCATACACACAATTCTTTTGTTGCCATTGACCATTAAGATCAATTTATTGCTATTGACACATTGTTAATTCTCCTAACGTCTGACAACTAATACGCATGCTGTCTACAAAGAGAAATTTTGATAATATTCCAGAAACTTACCTTATGCGCCAAGAAGATTGGTTTTTGTTGAGGTGGGTCTTTGTCAAGTACCGATGACAGAAACTGAAAGTAAAAAAGACAAAAGCAAAACATTAGTTAGCTGATACATATGTAGTATATGCAAAGAAGAGCGTTTCGCAAAGGGAAACGTGATTTAATAACAAATTCTATAAATGAAGTTGGCAAGAAGAAAAAGAAAAAGATTTGCATAAATATGTAGTTAACAATATTGCAAATATCAAAAAGACATCACAAGAAATTTGCTGCAAGAGAAGAAAAGAAATTGCCGTTTGTTTTTGTCATGTATATAGTAACAAGACTTCCGTCAAAATATATACTACATATGTAGATCGTATGTGAATGGAATAAATTGTTTTGTTCGTTGAGAAAATAAGAAATCATTACAATTGCAAACATTTCTTGTGCTTGTGCAGTTAACTAAACTCTACACTTCACTATGGACGTCACAGACAAGTGAAATTTTTCGCTACACACTGAGATATGCGATTGCAGTGGATGAGGCGAAGCAAAAAAACCAAATGTCTTGTGTCTTGAGCAAAGAAAACAACAACAAGATATGGTGACATTTTCGACAGATTTAACATATTTAGACAAAATATTGCCATATTGCCAGCTTGCAATGGTTTTTCTCTATATTTCGTGGTTATTTTGTTATTTTTTTTCATAGAATCCAAATCCAAATCAAAGATTAAAAACACAAAGCTCATACAGATAACTCTACACCTGAATAACAATTGCAGTATATTTGTGTTTGTCTAAGGCCACAACTGCGCAACAAAAAGTAGGTGACAATACCAAATTTGTAAGTACAACAAATTTCAAATTATAATTTTTTAGCAACAACACTTTACTGCAACTTCTTTTACTGGATATTCTTCAGTGTACAGTGTAATACCACCAGCAACGTCTTTGATCCATACTCTGCACTTGTGCTGAGCATTAAACTTCTTCGACGAAGATGAAGTCTAACTTTTTGTTTTGTGCAAGCTCTATCTCTATTAGCCATTTAAGGCTTTCCTTGAGATATTTATGTAAATTATTATTGTAATGCGAAACGAGTCTCGGAATATTTTTCACAATCAACCAACATAATACTTGTTGTTGTCGTTGTTGTTATATCGCCAAAGAAATAGTTTGGTTTTTCTCTCTTTGTCGTTTGCCTATGTATTTGACTGCCCCACAACTCTGGGTCAACTTTCGCTTGTTGCAAAAGTATTTTGTTGGTTTGTTTGGCTGCTACCAAAAAATAAAAACAAAAAACAAGATACAAAAGAAAAAAATATTCTACAATTGTGGTGTCTACTTAACTAGCATTTTGTGTTGTTGCCAATACCCAAAGACAAAGGCTGCTTTGCACTGCGCTAAAGGTGGTGGCAACGACTGCAGTTTATTTAATTTTGTGCCTAAGCTAAAGAGGTATCATCGTGAATGATAGTGCTAGCCAAGAAAAGAAATTTGTAAGAAATTTCTTGTATTTTTTTTCTACTTGATTTCTTTAAGACTTTATAACAGTAGCCCGCATTAATGTTTATTGTTATTTATTCAATAATAAATATGACCTTTTATTAAATGTCAAATTATTGATGGCCAATTGGAAATAAATAGCTAACAAAAAAGACGACAAAATTGTCCAAAAATAAATTTTCTATTTTTGATCTGATTTCAAGACACTCAGCGATGAAGACTCCTATGGTGAGACCATAGAGCAAGCAAAAGACAAATGTGTTATAGCTTTACACAACTGCAGTTGTGATTATGTTATACGCTTATATATCTTAGCAAGGAAACACATTGTTATACATATATGGTAAAGTATAAAACTTGCGTGGCTCTTGTTTAACTATGCATCTACTTCTAAGTGCCATAACACATAACACAATTTTCCCTGACTGAACTAAATTACTTCCATGATGTACATGATTTTATGTATAGTTCGTGATTTTTGTAATTAACGCTAAACTTTAAATTTATTATAACCATTAAGTTCTATCCGCCAAAGACCGTTTCTTAAAAATTAACACCATCATTTTACACCTTCTCAACACAAGTCCCTTCGACACTCTTTCTACTCAATGAACTTTGCCGTGCATTCATTCATTGTTTTCATACAATACCCAAACGCTAGTGCATAGCTACGTAGTATGTACTCTATAGACAAGACATTGAACTGCAGCCCCACTTTCTATTGGGGTCACAGACAGTGTGTATTTATTTATTTGAGCGCACATAAGACTATGCCAGCCAGCCAGTCAGCCGTCCCCCTGTCGGTCGTTGCAGAACAAACATTGTAAAAAAGACGGACGAAATGTATTTACAACTTGGCACCTTAAGTTAAAACACTCGCGTTTTTTGTTATTTTTTGCATACATGTGAGTTATCGACCAACATACAACACAATTGTAGCTGTGCGCTGCAATTGCCAGAGGTGTACTGTAGCACTGTATGAGTGTGTGTGAGTGCGTGTGTATTTTCTTTTCTTTGCCAAACCACAGCCTTATTTTGTGTTAATGGCAAATATTTAACAATGAATTAAGAAAACACTGCGTTATGAATACATAAGGCCACCATCATAATGAGGGTGGGATAGTGTAAAATTGTTTGGAATAGACATTCGGTGGAAGTGCTCCAGAATTCTTATTTGGTTGGATGGATGGCTAAGAACTATGAGGTTACACCCATTTCTATGGTATTTGCTTAAAGAGAAATTTATGAGTGATTGATATTTGTTAAACTAATGCAAATGTCTTCAGCTATCATCATATTAATATTCTGCAGTGATACAATTCACTTTAAATGACTGTTGAGCTGTAACGGCATTAATTCTAAATACATTTTTTGAAAGAAATGGTCGGCAAATTAATATGAAATTGTTTAAACTGGTGAATTTTTTCACGTTATTTAAAATACTTAGTAACAATGCTCAGGTATAGTTTTTAAATATTTTCGAATATAATTAATGCATAAATTTTTAGCCTACATATTTTTATCGCGCTACAAATAGAGCAATAACTTGTGATGGAATGTGAAGAAGGTAAGGGTAACACTGAGTAACAGTGGTCATGTCAGTCGAACTATAATAGGCGACCGTGTTTTGTATTACTTAAAAAAATCGTAATTTCCCTTTACACACCATGAATGAGGTATTGGATGCTTTCCGCGTTGTTGTGAATTAACACGCTTTCTATTTTTTAGATTTACAACAAACGGCACCTACTTGTTTTTCGACGAATGCGAACGTCACTGTTTGGTATGTCTTTTACTAGACATGCCGATTGTCTCGACACTTATACTGCGATATTGCTGACATCATCGAGGGGGCCGGCAATGAAAGAAAAATGTAGATGACTGGAGCAGGGAATCGAACCACGGGTCGGTTTTTTTTGTTATGACTACACTTATTACGAGAACGCTGTTATTTGTCTTTAAACTACAGAATCACGTCCGATTGATATGAAGAGATGCTAGAGATCATATTTTAGGCTGCTATTTATACGTTTTTCAATAAGTTTGGCATAAACCTAAGGGAAAGACATACAGTTGTTCCCATTCGTTGTATTTTAACGCGCTTAACTACGTCGATATAGTTGTACACCACATACAGCTCATGATTCATTCGACGACGGTACTCGCCGTTAATGATGATGGGTTCAAATATTTGCGAGGTATTTTTCTCTCAAAGACTCCCAGAAAAAAATGATCGGCTTGTTAATTACCCAGGATTCTGTGCTGTAGAGCAAGACGTGTAGGATCAGTGTCTGGTACAGTATCATCTTTGTTCTTCGATAGAGCGCTTTATCATTAAATCGCTTGTTTAGCGCATAGTAATATTCGTCTCTTGATTTCCAGGATGACATTATTATTTTTGTACCACTTCAAAGTTATAGTTCTCAACCTTCAAGCAGCGTCCAAAACGAATAGACTCTTTGTTCGTTGCTACAAATAACTTGGCTTTGTCCTCATTTATCACCAGACACACTTACGCCGATTGTTTCCCAATGCTCGAAAAGGCCGCAGTAACATCCCACAGTCCACAGACAATGATATCTATATCATTGGTATACGCCAGCAGCATGCGACTTTTGTTAAAGATGGTGCCAGTGCTGTTTACTGTAGCCTTCCGCATGATCATCTCTATTACGATGTTAAAGAGATAGCCTTATAGATTATCTTCTTGTCTAAAGCGTCGCTTGGTAGCAAATGGCTCAGTAAGAATTTTGCCTATTTTTACTGAAGACTTTGTATCAGCTTCAAGGGGATACCAAACTCAGCCATAGCATTTAACAATTCCTGTCGTATCGGACTGTTGAATGCAGCTTTGTTCTTGGGTCTTCTCCAGGATTCCTCAGTAGTGAATTTCTAAAGCCACACTTATAATGTCTTTAGTCTTCGCTTCGCTTAATACTCAGGTTATAACGTTAATGCAACGTTATAATGCAACGTTATCACGTTATAGCTGACATCAGAGATTATGTAATGGTTATTTTTACCGAAATGACATCGTCACTTAATTCGTAATCAAGCGTGTTATCAAGCTCGCATAAAACTCCGCTTATAATGTAATTGCAACCAAAATGGCACTTACTGACATCTTCCCTTACTTTGTAAGCCAATGCGCACCGATTGCTCCTAAAAACAGCTGACATCAGCGATTAAGTATTGGGTATTTTTACCGCTGAGATATGTCCAATCTCGCACAAAATCTACACTAGATGATATAGAAAGATTTATTGAGATAAATCTCAATAGAACCATAGGCATGAGAGCAAACAGTGTTTGCACGGAGAACATCGTTATACAAGGTCAACTAGTTGAATACATAGGTAGCTTCTGCTAATTAGGCAGTATTTAAAAATATAAAGTAATGAATAACTTAAAGAATTTTGTCTCTTATCGCATATCGATAAGTTACCAATACTCTTATGATCTTTTTCACAATGTGATGGTTTTTTTTTATTTTCTTGAAATAATTCTGTAATCTATTAAAAAAATAAGCAAAATCTGCGAAAATATGGAAATATTGTGCTCAGAATGTAGGCAAAAGACAGCTATAGAATTAATGTACTCTCTTGAGGACGGAGAATCGAAACACATCTCGAGGGAGAGAGACACTTGGAGGACTGCAATCAGTAGGCAGAAGCTCGCAAATATCCAGGCAAACTAAGGTCAGACTATTCAATGTAAAGTCTACTCTTGCCAGGTATCACTACAAAAACCAACACTACCTATTTGGCTAGTTTCGAACACAGTCACGCAAAAATTACAGTTATTCATCAACAAGTACCTCAGAGTCATAGGTAGGATATTCTGGCCCATCATCATCAGCAACACGGTTCTCTGGAACTTATTGAAGCAAATTGAACGCAGTAACCTGGGGGTGAATCGGCCATTCCATGAGGTTAAGGGCCGATAGTATCCCTAGAGTGGAATCCTCAAGGCTCAAATAGCCATGGTCGTCCTAAGAACACCTTGAGCCGGACAATGTTCCAAGTCGTTGGAATTCGTGAAAATACTAAGTTGCACATGCTTTATTAAAATCATATGCTCCTAAGATAAAGATAAAAAAAAATGCTGTAATGATTGTCAAATTTTCGTTGCATTAGATAATGCGTTCGTTGTGCACACTGTGCTCCGCTGAATTACATCACTGCACTGAAAACGGACGTTTGGTCCATCCTGTATATCCTAACTTTTATTTAGAGCTTCAAACTCTACTTAAAGTAAGCTAAACATTATACTAGTTCTCCTCTGGTGTTTTCATGATAATGTCAGTGTTGGAAAACTCGGATTCCAACTAAAACTAACACCATTTATTTTTTTTAAATTTTCGCATTTTATGAGGATTGCTCAAACTCTAACAAACTCTCCCTGGACTTCAAAGTGAAATGTATTACTTACTAGGTGTAAGCGGATATTTTCTTTTCAACTACCCTTCTTTCACACGTTACAACAACAAAATACACCCAAAATGCTTCTTTTATCGTACATTTTTGCAGATTTTACCCCTCAAAATGGGAAAGTTCCCATCGGCCGATGGATTAAAAAGCGAGTCGGTTCCTTTAACTTATTACTCTCTATGGGATAGGATTGCTTTACAAATAGTGATATATCACCAAAATACTTGTATGTTCTGAAGAATCCTCCTGCAATCCTTAAATATTTATGTTTGTTTATAAATAAGAAACCAACAACTAACTTCACCACAATCCCTCTCCTACCATTGGGCTATCATCGTCTGCCCTGGCCACCACCAACTTTCTATGTGAAATTCAACAATTTATGTTATCTATAGTTTTAATTAATGCAAATTCATAAACATAAACCTGACACATGTGAACTTTGTTGACTATTTAACATTTTTCAATTCACGACCAAACAAAATTGCAATAAAATTCACTTTCTTCCTCCTTTGAAAATTGAAAATCAATCGAGGAGCACCAAGGAATGAAGTCAAATATTTCCGTTTGGATGGAGGTGGAGGGGAATATCAATGAACTTTATAATAAGTATTTTTGTAGTTTTTCCTTTGTTTTTTGTGTGTTTTTTTCTAATAAGACAAACAATTTTTAAATCAGAGATGATTTCACTAAACGTGATGTTGGTGCCAACCAGCCAGCTAAAAGCGCCACCAGCATCATCAGCTGCTAAGACCCTGTAGATGGGGGGGAAGCCAACAGCACTAGTACTGGCATCTCCACCTCCACCTAACAGCAGCCACCACCACCATAATACAGCACATCTTTGTGGAGGTCGTCGTCTCAGCCTTAGTCTTGGTATAAATAATTTTTATTGATAGTCAAGTGGTGTTGTCGACTGGTGGTGGTGGTGGCAATAAATTTTAAATGATTTGCCTAAATTGAACTTTTTTCCGTCTCATGACGTTGTTGGGGTACAAAGACGCCAACCAACCAAACAACAACAGGAAAAAAAAACTTTAAACGAATTTATGGTCTTTTAAAGAGAATGTGTTTAAATAAACTTTGACACTTTCCACACACAAAAAGACGTGGCTTTTGGCTTACAATGAAACAAACCTCTATAGCAGAACTATACGGAAAATGGTAGGCAGATGTTTGCAACACGATAATAAATTGCCAAAAAAAATAAGAAAAAACTAAAAGACAAAGTAATATAAGGTGTTTAATTTACTAAAGCTGCAAACATACCACCAAAAAAACCTAAGATTGCGCACTGTAAGTATCTGCCAATGGAGTTTGCAAAAGGTGAATCAAATATTAAGCACTTGTTGCTGTCTGTTGTAAGGGTCTGTGACTTGAAAGAAATTTGGAAAATATTTTCGGGCACATAATAATAATTTATGATTGCGAGTATCATTACAAAGTCAAAATGAAAAACACAACATTACGTGAAATGTTTAAGACATTCTTTGAAAATTTTCCTTTTAATGTTAAACTTAAGAGATATAGGAATTTGTTTCTTTTTTTGTTTTTTTTTTGTTGTAATGCGGAGGGGGAAATGACACCAATTTAAGGCAAATGATATGGAATGCGTTGGCTGTGTGTGTGTTCGAGTGTTGGAGTGAACTTAAGCTATTGCCTTTACGACCTTTTGGTCGTGTTTAACCTAGTAAACCATATTTCCTCTTTAGAAGTTATGAATGAATACCACTCTATGTGGGAATCATTAAGCTACGACGGCATCTTGGCTAGCTGTTGAATTTCACCTCTACATTTTAAATCACTGGTCATTTAAGATCATTTCAAACGCCAAAGCAATTAAAACTCTCATTTGGTCATCAGATCTCATCATAGAGGCAACAAATGTTTTAACGGTAATTTAACGGCAGTTTGTCTTTAATAATTTGTATGTAAACTCAACGAAATTTGTTGCGGCCATCCATGTAAATGTAGGTAGGCAGACATACAAGAAGAAAAGTGAAAATATTTTGCTATATATCTGACACTGCCAACGGTACACAGTTGTGCCCTGGGAATTAGATGAGCGAGAAAAGAAAAAAAAACTCAAGCTGAACATGCGTATGTTTTTACTTTTGTTGTATTGTATACAAATGGCTAGATTTCCGATAAACACTTAAAGCTTTTGAGGGGGCGATTTCTTTGTCTGTTTTGCTATTTGTTGTCTTTGCTGTTTTGTGTTTTTCGTTTTTTTGTTATTGTTTTTTGCGTGAAACATTTATTTACTTCTTAGTTTTCCTTTGTGCTCTACTGCTCTGATTTTATTTTTCCGCATAATATTTGCAACAGTGTCACTCTGTCACTTTAGTTTCCACCATGTCATTTCAGCAGATGCCTTATCTTTTGTGCAGATAAAATACTCAGTTTGGTCTTGGTAGACCAAAGTGTCTGATAAGAAATACCAAAACAGGCGAATGCAACAGAAGAGAGAAAAACTGAACACTGAAACACTGACATTTGTATGTAGGTGAACTTTTTTGTGTTGCAGATTGCAGCATTAAATAGCAATGGAGTTGGTGAAACCCAAACACAATACAAGTTTTTTTTGTCAAAAGGAAGTTGACATACAGTCTGGGGGACTGAACTTGAAATATAGTGGCTGCATTGTTAACTGATAAGATAACAATTGTTAAGGAAATATAAATGAAAATGATGTCTAGTAAAATTTGATTGATTGTTTGTCCAATTGTGGATATTTGTCATTGAAAAATTGTGTTTTTTTTAAGTAAAGACTTTCTAAATATATAATGATACACTATGCGGTATAGTGGCATGATGGTTCGAATTAGCGACTATTATAAGGGAGATACATGGTTTGATTCCTGGCTACAGTCGTCTACATTTTTCTTTCATTGCCGGTCCTCTCGATGTTGTCGACAGAAAGATCGACAAGGTCCTTTTTAACTATATGCTATTGACTTGAGATCATAGACAAGGAGTCAAAAAAGTTGCATCTCTTGACTCGATTCTTAAAATTTCGGATGCTTTAATTTTTGGCATGAAAGAACCATATTCAGATCACTCACAAATCAGTCAAGGGTTACGAATTTGAGACCAAAATCTGTAGTGAAGCAGGTATTGATTTAAACACTAAGCCACGATATAATTTTACTATAAACTTTGTATTTTCATAACGTAACCAACAAATTTATTTGATCACAAACAAAAGACTTAGGAAACGAACTCTAAAGAGACTTAAACAATTAGTTTGAAAAGTTTTGCATTTTATGATTATTATAAAGTACAACACATGATTTTGGGTCTCAATTCTGAGAACTGCACGTGAAAGTAACCCCAAAAGGAAGAAGTTCTGCATCATTCGTTTTGTTAAGTTACATGCCATAATGATTTAACATAGATTTGAAGTTAGTGAGAATCGTATGGGGCAATTTGTCAACTTTTAGGGTCTTTAGTTATATTGTTATATGGCGGCGTATGATTATCATATGATATATTCCACGTAAATTATACGCCACGGAGTACAACAGTTTTATTGTAACTGCTACAAAACAAACCCCCAGATCAAAATCATTTGATGAATGGAAAAGTGAAACTGTTGCTTATGTATGGAAACGTTATATGAACAGATTAAAGAAATTGTAATTTTTACTTTATTTAAATTTGTTTCAGCTAAATCGGACTAGTGGTTCTCGAGTTATGTGAAACAAAAGAGCCTAAAACCGGACAAATTCCCCTGTACGATACTTACTAACTTCAAATCGATATTAAATTATTATGGCATGTAACTTGACAAAAAGAATGATGCAGAACTTCTTCTTTTTGGGGCTACTTTCGTGTGCAGTTCTCAGAATTAGGTCCCAAATCAATGAGCTGAAAAATGTTGTACTGTGTTATGCATGATGGTTAGAACACAGGGTATGATCTGGGGAAGAGCCCTGTCATAGAAATCTAAAATGCTATTAACGGCGGTCCACCTCGAGGTTCTCGACAGCAACTTCAAGGTTCTCGACAGCATGTCTAGTAAAAGCTTCAGCAACAGTGTAAGTTCCGTTGTGTAAGTTATACAAATGCGGGAAGCTCTTACATATCTAATTCAATCGAAAGAAAACTAAGTTAAAGTAATTGCTTTTGCTATGTAAAACAAATTGTATTGATAACTATATATCCATTAACAACATATTAATCACTACGATTTTTCTCAATTTATTTAACATTTATAATTTGTTTTGACATTTTACATATTAACATTTAATTTTTGACATTCCTTTACTTCTCTACATCAAGCAACTCCTTTTTAATTTTTTCAAAAATTTCAAATTTCCTTTCACATTTATAGCAACTTTTCGATTTTAACCAACTTTACCTTGACTTTGCATAACAAACAAATCACAGTTGAAAATATCCTATTAACTCCCCATGGCAAATCCGCTTAATTAGTATTAACAATATAATTTTAATTGACCATAATCCAATCAATAGCAAATAAAATTCCATTAGAAAATTTAATGTCATAACCATTAAATATGACATTTCTCTTGCCACCCCACATTCCCCAACCCAGAGTGGCGGCCGTCATGTCCAGTTAAATTGAACGGAAAATGAAATCATAGAAATCGTGACAAAAACTTTAAACTTCCCAATCTTCCGTTTTATATCTGCTGCACTCGGAAAATAGCAAAAAAGAAGAAAATAAGATGCGCATCAAATTAACCAAAATTGTTTTTTGTTGCTGCTGTTGTTGTTGTTGGTAGTCATGCGCATTCAATTGGTAATATAGCAATGCAATAATGGCCAAGATGCGCACCAACACCATAAGCAGCATTTGCAGCAATGCCGCACCACTAAACATTGGCAGCCACCACACTCTTTTAAACGAAACGAAATGAAACGACGAGCCCCAAACCAACTCTGTCTGACAGTCAGTCTGTCATGGTTTGGTATGAGCTTGGTTATTTGATGGAGTTGACCTTAAACTTTGTGTGTTTCGGTCGTTGTTGTTGTTGCTCTTACTATTGCTTTGCCTTTTGGTTTGTCAAAATCTCTTTGGCTATGCCATGGTCGGGCCACATTATTGACAGTTACTGCTAAAAGCAGTTTAAAACGAAATCGGTTTTTCTTCGATTTTGGTTTTGGTTTCATCTCTAACCGTCTGTCTGTCAGTATGTCCGTCTAACCGTATATAGAAAACGAATTAAAGTTTATTGTCTTTATAATGAAATGAAAAGAAGACAGTGAAAAAGAAGCAACACGAAAAAAATCAAATTTAAGTGGGGAGCACAACACTTTCGTTTTCGTATGTGAGAGTGTAAAATGTGTTAAAATTGGGTGTTGAAGGCTGTTCGTTTTCACACTTGATTGGAGGCCATTTTTTTTGTAAGCCATAGACATCAGAGTATTTGGCAGTGAAGCCTCTAGTGGCCAAAATACTAATGAGGGAAATTTTGTAAAAAAATATATAGATTTCAAGGAAATTACTGGAAATTATGTTATTTTAACATTTAACTTTCATTAAATAGATTGCAGCTCAGAGGGTAATAGTTGAAGAGGTTGGTTATGCGATGATTGTGGCATAAGTTAAGGAATAGTGTTAGCATGTTAAAATGGTTAATTTAGATTCCACAGATATGTGCAAGATACTGAAAATTATACAATACAATTTCTTTCCATATAGTACAACCTTGTGGTATATTCAAATCCCGACTTATCTGCAGAAATCTCTAAGGAGATCACAAAACTTAATGATTAGTCTTAGGTTGTTTAAGGTTTAAATTTAATTTACGACATTAAAGAGTATTTTTGGAGGGAAGTTTCTTGAGGGAATATACGTTCTCTTAGTGGACAGTTAATCTAATGCACTGTGTTCCACCTATCGACCAAAATGTGTACTATTATTAGACCGTACGGAAATTTATAAAAAAGTCATTACACTTAAACCAGACGATATACGTTTGAAACAACAAAGGCAATATAGAGTTAATTGGCGTTTTCAGTTTTTCATTTCTTTATGCTATTGCCTCTAAAAAATAATACAAAGATTCAAGGGAAAATATTTACTGCCTGTCCGACGAGGTCGAACGTTTGCTGTTTAACGCAAAAAACTCAAGCGAACGTTAACGTTCGACATTTTGAGACAGGCAGTAAAATATAACGATATGGGTGTCAAAAAGAGAAGGAGAATTTATGGTATCTTTAATTCACACTATTCTAAGATAAAAAGGCATCTAAAAATGACCTTGCAAAATTAAATCCTTTGAAACCCTTAAATTTTTTTTTCAAGTTACAGACTGAAACAAACCCACCTTTATATTTTATAAAAAAATAGCTTAGGTTCTAAATTAATTCTTACCATTGAAAATCAAAAATTACTTACTTATTTAAAAATATCACAAAAAATTGCGATTTTGAGGCAACAACACATAGATGTGATAAGTTATATATATAAATATATATATCGTTGGAAAGATCTAAGACTCTTCTTTCCAAACCTGCTAACAAATTAAAACTCGGTTTCGAATTGACTGAGTTATAAGCTGACATGTGAGGAAAGATGCGAAAAACCGGGTTTTGAACAGTAAGTCAGATTTTGAGGGTGTTAGGAAACTTAGGTATACAGAGTCATGTTGCACTCGACCAGACCTACACTACACCAGACCTAGGTCACTTCCCAAGTTCCAAGTGACTGTCACATAGTGTGATTTACGACTGCGAGTATCATTACAAAGTCAAAACAAAATACACAACATGCAGTAAAATGTTTTGAACATACTTTAGACTTTTTCCTTTTAATGTCAAACTTAAGAGAGATTGCAATTTGTTTGGTTTTGTTTTTGTTGTAATGCGGAGGGGGAAATGACACCAATTTAAGGCAAATGATATGGAGTTTTTGGAGGTGTTGGAGTGAATGAATATCTTAAGGCAAGATTAATTTTAGAACTTTTTAAGAAGTTTGATCCATGTCTGTCTATCTAGCTGCCTGGATGACTGGTCTTCGCGATAACTCGAGTTAATCTTTACTGATTCTTATTAAAACCAACCAGTGTTAATATTTATGAGTTATGATATTGTAAATAGCCATTTCAGTAATTTTTCCTACTTTTCCCAAACATACATATCCCCTATCTTCACATCCCCTTCACCCAAGTAAAAAAATTTGCTCCCACCACTGCTCTAAAGGTGCCATAGGGACGGCAAATGTATAACCCACTCACAATATTTTTGCAAACCCCACAGTTTCCCGGAACATATCTACCCTATACCTGCAACTGTTCAGGTGGTCCCTATATAAATTTTTTTATTTTATATAACTTTTTTTTTATGAAATCAGCTCCTGCCGCTCCCATGGTGTCTCTTAGAGATGTAAAGTGTATGACCGGTCTTTAGTAAGTTTTCCCTTCTTAAACATATCTACCCCCTATCTTAACCCCCTAAAGATGCTGTTATACGAAAATCAAATTTTAATAAATTTTGTTTCCACCGCTCTAAGTGCCTCAAAGGTGTCCCTAAAGTGGTCCCTATACCATTTTTTTTCAAATCAGCTTCTTCCCATCTCATTCCCATTCTCCCCATCCCGAGGTGAAATGTAAGTAATTTTTCCCTTCTATCATTTTTTCAAATATACCTACCCCCTATCTTCACCCTTGGGGGGCTCCCTTACAAAAATCTATTATTTATAAAATTTGCTCCCACCGCTTTAAATGCCCCAAAGGTGCCCCTAGAGGAATCATCTTTGAAGTCACCTTTTGCTGTCGCTTACTAAGTAAGCGACCATGTCAGTAAGTGCTATTACAGTTGCAAGTACGTTATACGCAGAGTTTTAAACTAACTTCATAACACGCTTGATTACGAAGTAAGTGACAATGTTAGTAGATGCCATTTCAATCACAAATATAATGAGTGGACGTTATTTTATACATTATACACGCGTGACGCTCTAAGTACTTAGATCTTCGCTTAAAATCTCATACTGATATCATGGATTACTAAAAAGGTACCTCGTTTTAATTACCACTTGACGCTAACGAAGTCAGAATCCAATCAGACTCAACTAAAAGTTGAAGTTTTTTTTTAGTTAAGATCATCCTTATCACAGATCCTCATCATTTGATCGTTCTTACATTCGTCAACTGTTTCAAGCACTATAGGTACCATAAGTACTTACGGTACTCCTTATATATTCCAAAACTCTGCGGAGTGTAAATATAAATTTGATAAGTATAACTAGCATCCAAAACAATCAACACTTGTAGCTACTTGTGTTCGGGTTCTCTAGTACTTGGGTATACCCTTGCAGAAGTGTAAGCGGGGTATGGGTATGTTTTTATCGTTTACTCTGCACACATGTTCATGTTTGGACACTAATCCTTGAACAGTTCCTCGGTTCCTCAAATTTTTCAGTGAAAATGACTACAGGTCTACAGGGTGACAATAAAATAATTGATAGTCTGATATATTGTTATTGACAACTAATTCTATGGGCAAAAATTATATTCTATTAATAGACGCAAGATTCATAAAAATTTATCTATAATTGAAATGTCTTTCATATTGGTCGCTATTAACTCTCTTAACATCCTTCTGCTTTTTCTGAGGTATGTGAACATAACATGAGATCATTGGATAAAAATTTCAAATAAATTTGACTCATGCGATTGACTTACAGCTTATGGGCCCAAAAATAATTTTCGAATACTAAAATGTCGTTTGAGAATCCAGCACAACAAAATCAAAAGACGTAAGCGACATGCGGTAATGGTGTACATTTTCACTTTCATAGGTTTTTGTGCAAAGTGTTAGAAAAAGACATATCTACTACATGAACATTTTCCTGTCTTTTTAATGTTAAAAAATATAACAGAAGAAGATGCTGTGAAAAAAATATTGTTTTTTTTGTGCACAACCTAAACAACTCAAGCTAAATTTCATTCAAAGGCGTTTTTTTCTAGCTGACTGACTGACAGCTTCATTTCTAATACCGCAAAGAGGAAATAAATATTCTTAAAGAATCATCATCGTTATCAACAGCGGTAACAATATAATATTCATTATTATCTTAATAATCAAGGGGTATCATTTAAAAAACTCTCACTCTTCAAAACTATCACTGTGTTTATTTTGAGGTGTTTATATTATAATGTTTATATGTCGACCTTTACTTGACATTCTGGATCTACACATTAAAAATAATTAAGTGACGCAACTCACGTCATGATAAAATATATTTAATAGCCTACAATTTATCTGATCAAAAAGAATGTTCTAATTTTAACGTTTTATGTAAATCAAGCAAAAAATAATCAAAAGCTACAATCTTTATTTGTATAAATTTCCATTTATATTTCCATACCACTTTCCCAGCATTTTGTGCAAAATAGTTTAGCAAGCTATAAGACTAAAACAATAAAAACTAATTTAATACATTTATATGTAAACTGCTTCTAAATGATTAGATTCCCTATAACTTATAGGTACCAAATATCTAATCTGATACACAATCAAATACTTTAGGTTTATAGCCATTCGTTTTCACTCTTTTAACACTCACATTCTTGCAGTATTTACATATTGACGACGCAATAAAAATAATTCGGTACAAAAGTTGGCGTTTTCATTTCATACAAAACACTATTGTTGCAGCACAGTTTTCACACCGCAAACGCAAAAAAAACTTTCTCATCATGGCCATTTGGTCTTTTACGACATGTAAATGATCAATCAAATTCAAAAAAGACAAAACCACAGATGTCTCTTCAAATGAAATATTTCATATAATGTTTAACGGCCAGGTGTTGAATAGTTTTTGCCAAATACCAGCTAATCAAGTGTGCGATTTACATGAAACTAAGCAGAAGATATATAAAATGTATATTTATTTATTTAAAAAAAAAGAAGCGACTAGTGCTATTCATTCACTTTCGTACGCTTTGCTATGCGCAGAAGAGTTCGGCATTTAAAATGCCACCTATGCTGAAGATGACAGCTAAGCTAAAGCTGTTTAACAGCGATAATGAATAAAATAGACCACCCTGTTAGATGAATGGACAATGGACATGCCGAATATTTATTTATTTAGTATCAAGATTTGGTATCTTTTTTGCTATGCTATTAACCAATTACAATTGTAGATATCTGCAAATGTTTTGTATCTAATGAAATATTAAAATGTTTATATATGACAACAACAACTACGTACTGTGGACTTAGCCATAGTTGAATGTTGAGCGTATTGCTCGAATAACTTTAGTGTATACTCCTCCGCTTGGTGGCAGCAGGATTTCTTTTTCTCTTTGTTTTGTTTACCGCAAAACACATCATGTGACTGCTTTTCTTATTGATGACGTTGCTGTGTATGCTGTAGTTATTGCGACAACATGCTGTATGCAACATTTCAAACAACTTGTCTTTGTTTTTCGTAAAATGTGTGCTTAGTGTTTATGTGTTTATGTGTTGTTGCTGTTTTTTTTTTTGCATATATTGCCATTAAAAGTTTTTGTTTGTTGGCGTATTTTAAAGCTGAAGGATGTCTGGCTGGTTAAAGCCATTTTTTTCAATTCTTGCCAGTATTGCAAGTTGACACTAAATAAATGTATACAAATTCAGTGAACTGAGATAAATATTTAACAATTTTACAATTTTTCCTTTAAGTCAGCCCACAATTTGAAGGCGATGGCTATGGCAGTAGCGGCAGCCTGTCTGCATACGTTGTTGTAGCTTCATGATGGCATATGAAGGAGTGAAAACTTTCTTTCCAAATACCATCAAAGAATGTCTGTCCACTCCTGCTGTTACAACTCCATATCGTCATTGCATTCATTACTCGTTTATTCAGATTCACTATGAGCAGTAGACAATATCAATGGCACTTCTGCCACTGCTGCCAGGCTGGTGAACTTGAAAATTAATTTGAATAAATTTTAGCATATCTTTAGTGTTTTACCTCCCTCTGGTTGAGTTGAAGTTTAAACTTAAATGACATTATAAGTTATGTATTAGAGACAGAGGCAAGCATTACACTTCCCCTACCAAGGCTTACACATTTTTTTCGCTGCCGTCAAAGATTTTTCATAATTGATAACATATAATAATATATTGTTTGCGGTTGTATTCATAGTGTTGGAAGTTTTGTTGGCCGCTTTGTTTCTTCCTTTAAAACAATAAAATACAAAATTTCACCCGTGAAAGCTTCCAGCCGATGCATTTGTTTGTTTAGATCTGCCATTTGTTGCCATTATGGACGATGTAATTGAACATATCCTCTTCTGGCCAAAGATCATCTTTCAGAGAAGATGCCACTGCAGTGGAGACAGCAGCCTGCAGCAAAAGCCGCGCCATTTGTGGCAGCAGCCAAAACACTGCCTTCTTTTTTTGGTGTGCTGCGGCTATTAAATGGCATTTGTTGTCTGCGTTGCCAGGTTTATTTACGGCAGCAACAGCGACACATTGGTCACTGCGGTCAAATGAAAGAGAAATGGCGTTTCATGTTATTATAAACTCATATTTATTGCATGTGACATATCATGTTGCTGCAGTTTTCAGGTCACATTAAGCAAACTGCTGGCCATGGCCGACAAAAAAATGTCTTTCGTTTCGTTTTCATGCGATGTTGTTGAACAAGAGGATAAAAGAAATTTCTGCACAAGACACAAAAGACTTAAGACACATACACTTAGAGGTTGTCAATGGCATAAAAGGGAAAACTGCAACTGTAACTGATTATGGCAAAGTTATCTGTGTGTTGTCATGTTATCACAGGGTTGCAGTGATTTATGTTAAGACTGATTAATGGAATGACAACAAAGAGTATTGGAATTTTTCAGACTGCCAACAATATCATCTGTTGTACAAGTTTTCAAAAAGATAACCAATTTGGAAAGCGGTATGGTAGAGCTTCTCTTCATTTGTGTATGTAAACACTATTCTATTTAACACTTATACAATGAGATCTACAGTTTAAGGACGAAACTGTTATAGAATCTAATGCTTAACCTGCCGATTAACTTGACTACTCAGAGGTTGCTGTCGACTACATCAATCAATGACACGTAGATGTTTGTGATAGGTTTCGAACCCTTTCCACCCTCATGATAGTCGCTTTTTCTATCCCTCAACCCACAGTCAAACATCTTAAACAACATCTCGACAAGCAACTCATCACTCATCAATAAACCACTTCAAAGCTCAACACCTTCTTAGACAACAGTTAAGCGTAATTGACACCAACAGAGTTATAAGCAAAAAAAAAAACAAACACGAAACTACTCAACAGATACTTTAACCTATTCAACCATAATTTGTCTAATTAATTCTCTAACAAAATCAGCGGCAATGTCTGAACACTTAAAAATACCCCTACCAGTAGCTACAAAATTAAAACTACAACATATAAACAAATCAAATTGAGTTTTGATAGCCAAAAAAAAACATAAACATCGCTGAACATCAACAACTTTTGCCATCAATAACGGAAAAAGATGCTGCAAAAAAGTATTGTTTTTTTTCTGTGCACAACCTAATCCACTCAAGCTAAATTTCATTCAAAAGTGTTCGTTTTTTTTACCTCGCTAACTGACTGACAGCTTCATTTCAAATATCGCAAAAAGGAAATATATATTCAAAAAGAATCATCATCGTCATCAACAGCGGTAACGATATAATATTCATTATTATCTTAATCATCAAGGGGTATTATTTAGAAAACTCTCACTCTTCAAAACGATCTACGTGCTGGTGATTATCATCAGCAACTTTTGTATACAGTCCAACCATCCAAACATCCAGCTATCCATCTGTCCATCTACTTTATGGCCATATAATTGTGAGCAGATAACAATAACAACGACAACAACAACGACGACAAAAACGTTAACCAAAAAAAAAAACAAAAATATGAGAAAAAAACATCTTAAGAAGCAGCCACAGCTAACTGTTGTTTTATTTATTATGATTTTCATGAAGTTTTATGACCATTTGGGATATCTGAGATAGACGTGGTGTGTGTGTGTGTTTGTGTGTCTAAACAAATGAATGAGTGAACGCACACTTTGCACGAACTGCTACTAAAGTTGTGGCCTTTTCGATTTTTATGCGATTTTTTGTATATAAAGAAGATTGGCTTAGACAATTATATTTGAAAACCAAAATCTACAATATTTATGTATTGTTTGGAAGACAATACACATAGGTGGTAGCTAAATGTAGTAATCGCCTGTAATCAGAACCCATAAACAAATGTAATCACATTAATAGTTAATGATTATCAACAAATCGATATAATCCCACTTATTACGTATGTCGGAGTCGACTTTCGACAATATTTGGTTATTTTTTTATATTTGAATAAAGAAAGTACTAATTAATAGAAATATTTAGTGTTGAGATTTTTTCATCATCTGATGAAGTAGAACGTCATAAGAGCAAGGACTAGTCGAATTTCAGTCTCACAAACGACATCAGCGTTGCAATATCTGAAACACGACAAAGATTCGACGTGACTATGACATACATAATAAGGGCGAATATAGTTTTGTTTAATAATAAGCAACTGTCTTTGAAATTGTAATTCTTTTTGAATTGTAACACCATTTTGATAGACTTTCCTGATGAAATTCTATTTTCAACTTGATCTAGGTAATCTAAAAGAGCCCGGCCATGACATGATGGTTAGAACATGACAGTATCGTGCGAAAGGCCACAGTTTGTTCAGTTTCACAGTCATCTACTTTTCTTTGATTCGTCGGCTCTCTTAATGATGTCGAAAGCAAATTTGCAGTAATCGAGTCAATCGACATGCAACAGGTTATCAAACAGCTGATGTTTGGATCCGTTGTTAAACTGTAGGTCCCCTGGTGTGGGTCTAAAAATAGAAGCGTTTTAACACATCAAATGTGAGAAGCTCTCTTTCATATCTGATTTCTGAGATGTAAAGGAAAAATAAATTAAGTTTTGATCTAAGTGAACACGAAAAATTTTTTATGGTTCTAAATGAACGCAATGATCTAACCCAGCTAAGTCCAAGTCATATGCACAATGTGCAAGCTTTTACAAAAGAGCTTTGTGCTTTCACACCGACAAGAGCATAACAGCCAACCAGATCGCACAACAGTCAATCAGATCGAGGCGACAACAATGCTTACTTCTTACTTTGCAAAGAAACCACAACATATTGCAAGAGCTTTCAAAGCTGTATGCGTGTTCAAAAGTCTAGATAAATCCATTCCCAGCGGCGAAAGTAAGGACCTTTAAGGCCTTATAGAACGCCTTCAAAATCAGTCAATAGGCCTGCGTTCTGCATTCCCTCTTCCTTTCCAAATAACTTAGGGTGTCATTGTGAGGCAAGGCCTTCCATCGTCGCTTCCTATAAGAAGACCTGTTGGAAAGCCTGCATACACATGAAAAAAGAAGGGCTTGAAAAATTTAAAAAAAGATGTGGTTGGTCAATCTCAAATTGTTTAGTTAATTTTTAGATTTTTCTCACTTTTATATATTTCTTTCTATACTTACACTAACGACAGTAAACCTAGCTGGAGTTTGAACTCACTACCACACGATTGTTAGTCAGCCAGGCTACCGTCTAGCCTATGAAAATGCATTCGAATTGTGTGACTGAAACTAAACATAAACTGTTTTAAGAAAATACACGAACACCTTTATCGTCGCCTTTTTTTCATGCCTTCTATGAGAAGGTAGGCGGAATGTGTATACATACGAAATGGTGGAATAACAAATCATTGAAGACGTTAATTAAATGAACATGTACTCGGGATATTTTACAAGGAAGGAGAAACATGCCTGAAAACAAGGCCTCGAAGACATGAAGGTGGAATGTCTCAGAAGGCCTTGTTGCATGCCTGCTTGTAAAGAAATGAATTTTTATAAAATCTTGAATTTTTGCAATTGGCAGAAGTGCAAAATATGGGACCGGAGCCTAAGCAGCATAAAAAATATACCTTACTCTTGATCTTGATCCCCAAACATCGCAATGGTAGGTCAGAATTAGAGCTGAAAGTAACACAACATCGTTCAAATTGCCTTTAGAACTTATTTTACAGTATCATTCGATCATCCCAATTTGTCAATTCATTTCCGATTGCATACGACTTTTTTTATTGCTTTAGGTCCTTAAAGTACTCAGGATTTTTTGGACTTCTGTTTTTTTGCGAACTATGCGGTTTTTGAATACAGTGGACAAAAGATCAATTGCTGCGTCGGCTGTGTGGCACTTAGCGTCGTTATGTTGAAACCGCGTGTCACCTATATCCTTCTCTTTATTTTTTGGGAACAAACCTAACGGAGCATGGCAAAGAAATGCTCGCCATGTATGTTATCGACGCACAGTGGGATGACTTCAAACATTTTTGTGTATATACTATAATAAGTTGGTTGTAGAAAATTGAAAGTTGGCACATAGCATTATATTGGTTTAATTGGGCAAAAAATATTAATTTCATCAAAATCGGCCATGCCCATCACTGCTCAAATCGATTTTTTCGCATAAAATTATCCTTATCCAGGCAAAAGTATTCAAATATTAGGTTAGACTAGAGTAAACGACAGATGTATGTCAAGTTTTATCAAAATCGGCCAAGCCCACCGCCAACCGCCCAAACAAAACCAAGCTTAGTTATTGCATAAAATGGTTTTTCCGCACAACATTGTTCACATCCAAGCAAAAGCACTTAAATATTGGTACATACCCTTTCTAGAGTAAACAACAGATTCGTGCCAAGTTTTATCAAAATCGGCCACGCCCATCGCCATCGATCGATTTTTTTGCATAAAATTGTTCGTATCTTAGCAAAAGTGTTCAAATTTGGTACCTGCACTTTCTGGAAGTACCAACAGAAGTAAGCCAAGTTTCATCAAAATCGGCCCGCCCACCGAGAACCGCCCATACACCTCAAATTGGGTTTTTGTATAAAATTCTTCTAGTTCCGGAAATTTCAGAGAATGATTTATTATTACCGAAAAAAGACATTCCCAAGCGGGAGCGTCGTTGTGGTTAGAACTAACGACTACCATGGAAAATTTGAAACTTTTGAGCATAAGGGTACATAAAACGTTTCACTTATGAGGACTATTTTTTTCAAATTACAGTATGTTGAAATGTTGGGACCGGCCGTGGCATAGTGGTTAGAACACGCGACTACCATGCGGGAGATCGCAGGTTCAAACCTGGCTCCAGTCATCTTAAAAAAAAGAAAAAAATAAATAAAATTTTCTTTCACTGTCGGCTCCCCTCGAATGTTGTTTGACAGCAACTTCGCAGTATTAAGCGTCGATTCAATCGTCGTGTCTAGTAAGAGCTTCTCAAAACAGTGACGTTCGCATTCGTCGATAAATAAGTAGGTGCCGTTAGTTGTGAATCTAAAAATAGAAAGCGTGTTAATTCACAACAACGCGAGAAGCTATCCCATACCTCATTCATGGGGTGCAAAGGGAAATTAAGTTTAAGTAAGAAATAGGTAACTCGGTCAAAAATTTAATTAACCTGTGAAAAATTTTGTCCGAAAACTTTTAACGATTTTCTGCATGAATTGTCGAAGACAAAAGTGTCTCAATCAACTT
This sequence comes from Muscina levida, assembly GCA_964034835.1. Lineage (NCBI taxonomy): Eukaryota > Metazoa > Arthropoda > Insecta > Diptera > Muscidae > Muscina > Muscina levida. Next base: position 143,676,806 of record OZ035880.1, on the reverse strand, counting down.
CTTTCGACTTTTGAAACACCATCAAAAACTACTGTTAGTCGCTAGTTCAAAGAATTCAGTCTCAGATGCCGTTCGCTCCAGCATGAATTTCGTGAAGGACGTCCAACTTCGATCCTTTTGCCTGAAATCATCGCTGCTGTGCGTTAGCTGATAAAGCAAGACCGACATGTGACATAAAATTGAGGCTTCCTTGGGCATTAGTATGACAAGCATCAATAAGATATTGAATGTTCATATGGCCTCTAAAACGATTTGTTCTCATTTGATCTTATATATTTTGACGAATGTTCAAACTTATGTTTAAAAAAAACCATTTAGCGGTAATTCAAATGCAACGTACAACATCGTCACTTAAGTTGTGTTGAATCTCAATTCAAAGCCCGCATTGGTATTGGTTTTACAATAACCAACAATAGTTTTATTTTACAGCTAGAATAATACCACTCTCAAACCTATTCCAAACCTTATTAAAACTTCAAATTGGTTACCATAAAGCATCTTCTAATTATATTCCCAAAGCTATTGTTCTAGTTCTATAGTCAACCGTTTAACCTACAAAAGCTTTTCCCTCAAATCTTCCATAATTAGCCGGCTATAATTACATTTTGAAATACAAAACTTTCTTTGTGTCTGATTTATATGAAAAAACTATAGCATTTATTTGCTGTATACACTCATCTTAACAAAAACAAATGGTCGAAACTATTTTAATTGTTCTAGCCTACCCAATGCATATATATGAATGGATGGTTAAATCCGTTTTTCCTTTCGTCGATTTTAATCTATTAAGGCAAAAGGAGAAAAAACAAATACACACACATACGTATACTTAAACAAACAATACACAAACGCCACAGCCACATTAGCCAACTGACCTAGTTTTAAAAAGACGATTCACCGCTATATCGTAAATGTTCTTTTTTCCCGTCTGATTCTTTTCTAAATATTTGTCTTAACGTTAAGTTTTAGTCGTGTGTGTGTGTGTGTCAGTGTGTCTCCCATCTCTAGCATAGCTACTAATGCTGCTGCTACTGTTACTGACTAGAGTGTGTTGATTTCTAGACAATTATTTCTCTTCAGCCGATGATGCTATTCCAGTCAGCGGATGATCTTGGATTATACATGATAATGAAGATGATGACGTCTTCGTTGGTACGTATTACCTCGACTACCTACATATGGCTGCTGTCTCCAGAGACTGGTCGATTAGCTGGGACTATCATCTTGAGATTAGCATTTAGACTTAATTGTGATCGTTGGTGTTGTTCTACCTATAAGCGGTATTCTTAGTTGTTGGTAGCTGTTCTGTTTTTTTTGTTGTTGGCTCATCTTCTTTGTCGTGTAAGCTCTGCTCTTAGCTTGCCTTAGTGCATATGTATGAGCTAAGTTTAGCTGTCATCTACAAGTGAAATACTGTTCCTTTTGGCCACCTAGAACAATGTAATTACGGTAGCGCCATTGTTGACGACGTTATGTTTGCCTGAACTGGTTTATATTGGTAAGTCATTAGGGAGCTGGCATAGCGAATAGTGGTGGTGTGGGGTAATTTGTTTTGTGGGATAAAAATGAAATATAGGTTAAAATGTAAACGAAGTGTATTGTAGTACATATTGAGTAGAGAGATGCTACTAGTTGGTTGGGTTAGGAATTGGGACAAAGGCAAATTAAGGTACTTTTTATTGAAAAAAAAAAAATAAAGAAATTTAGATATTTCCCATAAGAGAATTTGTCACGTTGTCTGTTCTTAACATAAACACACGTCAAGACTCAAGTCTACAGATTATATAAGCTTTTGTTGGGTTTGACGATCAAACTGTGGTATAAGAACTAACGTAATGCTTTACAGTAGAAAAGAGTGCACTTTAAAGCGAAATTCGTTTTAAATCTTTTATTTAACAAAAACTTGTTGCTATAGTGTCTTATTAACTGTTTTTATTTCTTAGTTTAATTTATTTAACATTTCATTTCTCCAAGGTCTTAATTAACATCTTCACTACTGTTACTTTTACGTGTTAAACACAAGACATAAAACTATTTTATGGTATTGATCTGATATTCTAGAAAGGAATTGTATTAATATTCATTAATCTACGTATTAGGAGAACTTTCACTTGTGTCTTTAAAAGATCGGCAAAGTTGTATACAGTTTAGTTTATAATAACAATTTGGCTGTGTAGACTTTCTTTGAAGCCTTAAATTACGCAAATCTTATATTTGGGGTTGATTTTAACATGGGAGATTATATGTATAATACCTTTGCCATGAAGATTTTAAATTGTGGCTAAACTGCCAAAGCTTAATCCTCTTACAAAAGGAAGGGACTACGATAGCAGCTGACCTATTTATGTTTAATTTAATCACCACATTTTTAATAATTGCGGATATTTTGGATAGCATAATGACTATTTGGGGAGGATTAAAAAGTTCGGAAACGCCTTTAGTTTAAAAAAAAAAAATATTGGTTAATAAACGTTTGCTAACCTTTCATTAATGTGATATAAATTAGTGAACACAAAAAGATTATTGGTCAATTTATTCTATACATTTCCATAATATTTGTGTTTGATAAGAAAAGCACAATTTAGAAGGGATTCTAAAGAACGAAAGTTAAGTTTCTTGTTTCCATACCTTTTTATTTACCGATTCGTACACATGAAAGCAACAAAAAGATATGTTATCTATCCAACGTTTTAATCTATCTAACTCTTATTGAATTCGGTTGGTATTGCACCGGAACCCTATTTTAAAAATACAAATACGAATGCAAACATATTTGAATGATGTCTTTAAACAACGAACCCTAGAATATGGAAACATATATTACTCCTTAATTGCTTTGGAAATCTGTGATACAGCATAATAAAATGCCAAATGTCCGCTACAAAACAAAAGACTTAAGACACATACTCTAATATTATCGAGTTCTTAATGATATTTTGCAAGACCTTAACAAGATGTATATGAAATATGTGAATTTGTTTTGAGTTTGTTGTACAATCGTTCTCCCTTTGCGTTGAGTATTTATTATAATCGTAACTCGACTGTATTTCATGTTCTGTATCCACGAAGAAGGACCTTAGATACATACCTTGTAATCAGTACCAGCTAAAATAGAATAGAAAAAAATAATTAAAATCGTTAAATTACTATTTATTTATGTAAAGTTTTTGGTTTTATAAACTTTTGTATATACATATAACCTCGAATAGGAATCTACTACTTTATAATATTTTTTGCCAAATTCATCGTTAGTTTCTGTTTTGGTGAATGATAAATGATTTTTATTTATTGGAGTATTTGAAAACTAATGCATTCTTTTGCATATGCGAACCATAGAATACATCTTAAGATCACCCATTTGTGTTGTTGGTTCAATTCGTAACTGTGGTTAAAAAATGTATCGATAAATGACTATCAACTAAGACTGGTGTTGCAGAAGTTCACACAGATCTAAACATAAAAAGAGTGAATCATGTAAAATAATTATTGATAATAAAAATGATGAGCGATTGAGCGATTGTATTGAAAGACAACATCGTACTGCATGTGATCTACCCTATTCTTCAGTAAATTTTTAATTATTTAGGGCTTTATCTCGCGAATGACTCGATTGACTCGGGATTGTTTGTGTAACATTTATTTTTCACGGACGCCAGATCTTATAGTCTAATGGGGACAAACCGGACCTCGAACACTGTGACCTAAAGACCGATCGAGCGTTGGCTATGTTGCACGTAGTCTCGTCGAATTAAGCACATGCGTCGTTAATGGGATAGAAGTGAACCCCGAAAGTTTTACCAAAAGGTAAAAAGCTAAAGTTTTGAATCATGGATCGATAAGGACGAAAATCTGGTCACGGACACTCAGAGTGTGCTGCAAATATGGAGGAAACACTTTCGTTCTCTGCTCGTTCCTTTAGACATACATACAACCGAGATAGCCAATGCCTACTTCAAACAACTTTCTCAATTACTTCGTAAGCATACAGGGCAAAACTGCAGCCAATGATAACGCGTGCAGTGACGAAACGTTAATGACAAGAGGAGGAAGATGAAACGCCTATTTAGGCTGAAAAAGAGTTTATGGAATAAAAGAGAGAGCCACGATATTGAAAATTGCAGAGATAGAGATGAAGCGCGAAATTTCTATCGAAAGGTAAAAAGCAAAGGTTTTGCAACAGGGATCCCCACCAGAGAATAACAATAAGTACTCGGCATTAAAGTATACTTAAGTACATACCCATTTATCCTAGCGCATCTGATTGGACCTTATCAGTGTGGCTTAAGATCTGTTAAATCCATTCCCTACCATATATTCACACTGAGACAAATCCTGGAGAAAACCCAAGAGCAATTTAATGACAAAGCTCTTTCTCGAAGAACAAAGATCCAACTGTTCCAGACACTGATCCTAACTGTCTTGCTCTACAACATAGAATTGTGGGTACTGACAAAAGCGGATCAATCTATTCTGGGAGTCTTCGAGAGAAAAATACTTCGCAAAATATATATATATGTGGATCCATCATCGTTTAAATAGATCAAAAGCGCTGGCTTGGATACGTTGTACAAATGGATAAAAATGCTCCAGCTAGTATAGTCTTTGGCAATAAACGCGCTGGTCGGCGCAGATGGGTGCGACGAAACTACATTGGATAGACCAAATTAAAGAGCTGTTATCTAAGCTTGGTGGGACAATATATGTACGGAATGCAAAAGATGAATGCGCTGGAAATTCTCTTCTACGTGCTGCTACTTAAAACTTAGTTTTCCTTTACACCCCATGAATGAGGTATGGGATAGCTTCTGGCGTTGTTGTGAATTAACACGCTTTCTATTTGTAGATTCACAACTTGTAGATTCGAAATTGCTGTCGACAATATCGAGGGGGCTGGTAATGAAAGAAAAATGTAGATGACTGGAGCCGGGAATCGAACCACGGATCTCCCGCATGGTAGTCGCGTGTTCTAACCACTATGCCACGGCCGGTTCAAATATGTATGCTAAGTTATTAGCATATATATGGTTTGATACGTATTAAATACACTGGGTAGAGATGGCTACTTTATGTGGTTTTTTCTCATTTTATTGTCGAACAGGTGCAATATGCATCATTTCATACGAACCTAATTCGTAAATTTTGTCTCAGAAGAAAATTCTTACTGTGCTGATTTTTCTTCTACAGTATTTTGCAGATTCCGCATGTGTCTTAAGTCTTTCGTTTGCCGCTGCCCTATGTGTAAAGGGAAAATACTCTTTTTTACAAATGTTTAGGAACAAATTTTAAATACTCAGCGATCTACGGCTTACAAATCGTTAGTGGCATAATGCAGTTGCCATTGTTCTGAATGTACTTTAGTGTTGCCCATCTTAAAAGTTGTCTCTATAATTGGCCCCCTTTGTTTCTAGTGCTTAAAAATATTTGCAAAGTTTTTGAGATATATTGATAAAGAATATTATTGCTACAGTCTTAACCCAAAGTAACTTTATCACTGCTATCTAGAATAAAACATTTTCCTACAAAAGCTACCATCAATACCACTTTTGCTTGTTTTCTTTCTGCCCAGAGATATCTCCAAACTTTTGCGGTTTATATATATTTAATTTCCTTTAATTACAGCATAACTTTTATTTTGTTAGCATTAAGTCATTAATCTCTCTATTTTCTTATTTGTTTTCCATTATTTAACAGCTTTCATTGTTGTCTATTCTAAAACTTTAAAATTGGAAAATGTAAACTCTTTGTTTTCTGCCATTTCAACACATTTGCTTTGACATGGTCGTCAAATAAACCGTTAATCATAGTGATCCAACAAGACCACAATTAGTTACAATTTTACCAACAAAGAAATGTGAAATGCGAAAGAAATTCTTACGTTTATTTTTTCTGCACACTCTTCAAGTGTATTGACTGCAACTTGAGCTTAAGGTGGAAGAACAGACAAGCAGAAAGGAAGGCAAGCAGTCGGCTGTATGTTCGACTGTCCATACTATGCTTTTTGTCTATTTAAGATGTTTAATGACCATTGATTAATAACTCGTAAAATAATTGCTGGTTATTGTTTAGCGTTTGGTTTAATGTTTGTTGTGCCAACGCCGCCTTAAACATTGGCGATACCAGAACCAGAACAAAAAATCTTAGCGGAAAACTAAACGCAACGAATGTAAACTGAAGATGGTACCAAACCCCAAGAATGGGGTCTGGCGTTTTATGTTGTTGCGTTTTAAGGTTTTTGTTCCTCTGCAAAACAATACAAAACATCTAATTGAGGTTTGGTTTGTTCAAGTATATCTTCAGGCAATTTGAAATGTTCTTGTCTGCTGTGCCTTGAGCTGTGCTGTACTCTTAGTTTATGTTTTTTGTTTGTTTTGTCTTAGATCAGTTTTGTTGAGCAGGCAGACTAATGGTGACATGATGGGGGCTTAGAAAATGGGCTAGGTATTTGGGGTGTTTGTTTAGTTAGTTTTTGCCCAAAAAACAATAGATTGTGGTACACAATTTCATGGGAAATGCTTTTTAAAGTGTTTTCGTTGTTATCAGTGTTATGTATTTGCAAATCGTTTGATCTTTTGGCATCCTAAGATCTTCACAGAGAGAGATTTTTTCAAGAGCCCTTTTGTATGCGGTACTGCTGCTGCTGCTACAAACTTTGGCTGACTCTTGATCATTTATAATTTTACATAATTGCTCTCAGACTATGTGGCAAGTAGAATGATGCCAGTGTGACAGGCGTTTAATGCTTCTACATTTTATTGTATGGTAAAATGCTGTTTTCGTAATGTCTTTATGTTGTATAAGACATGACACATGTTACATTGCTGCTGCTGCTGCTGCTGCTATGTTGCACCGGCAACGCCAGAAATCAAAACATTTTACAAAACATGATGGCTTGATGATGTGAATGTTGGATACTAAAAAGGATTGTGTTGGAAGGCAACATCAAAATTGTAGCAGACAGCAATCAGCAGCAAAGCATTTGCAAAGATCAGACAAAAATACCTGTTGATCGTCGTAGGGTTGGCGCATTGTGTGAAGGCAGTAAAAGTGTTAAGGTACAGGAAGATAAAAGAAAACTAGCAAGCAGCAACTAGTGTAGACAATAATTCTGCTTTGCATTATTATGCTTAGATCTAAATAATCTGAAGTAGCGATGAAATGTAAAACAATTTCGATACAAAGAAGTGACTTTAAATTTGTAATTTTTATGTAAATCCAGTAAAAAGAGAAGTCTTTATCAAAGAATGACTTTTAAAATACATGCAGATTAGTAGGAGATGATGTTAAGATAAATCCCCATATTAGTGTTATTGATATCTTATTCTAATAATATGGAATCCTAAAATCTTTTCGAAAGTGCTTAATCATCACTCTGCATGTACTTAAAGAATCATTCTTTGAGAATGACCTCTATTTTTCAGCTGGTAAGTAAAAATCGATGAGATAATCTAAAGAACCTTACTCATGCTTTAATTACTGTCATTACACAGTACAATACATGATTTTGGGACTTAATTCTGAGAACTGCACATGAAAGTAGCCCCAAAAAGAAGAAGTTCTGCATCATTCGTTTTGTCAAGTTACATGCCATAATAATTTAATATCGATTTGAAGTTAGTAAGTTTCATATAAGGGAATTTGTCACGCTAAGGCTCTTTTGTTTGACATAACATAAAGACTATGTGGTGGCGTATGATTATCATAAGTAATATTCTACGTAAATCATACGTCGCGGAGTACAACAATTTTATTGTAACTGCTACAAAATAAACTCAGTTCAAAATTATTTAATGAATGGAAAAGTAAACCCGTTGCTTATGTAGGGAAACGTTATATGAACAGATTAAAGAAATTTTAATTCTTATTTTTTCAGCTAAAGCGGACTAGTGGTTCTCGAGTTATGTCAAACATAAGAGCCTAAAACGTGGCAAAAACCCCTATTAACCCCCTTACTAACTTCAAATCAATATTATGGCATGTAACTTGACAAAACGAATGATGCAGAACTTCTTCCTTCATGGGCTACTTTCACGTGCAGTAGTCAGAATTGAGTCCCAAATCAATGAGCTAAAAAAATGTTGTACTGTATAATCTTAAGAACTATACTTTAATTGATGTCATTAATAATAAAAGTCCTTTGGTGGATAATATATCATATTCTGGAAACTTCAAATATCGACTTGATTTAGTCGTTATTTACATTTAATAACCGACGTTTCTGTGGTCCTTCGAGCCTGCGTTTAAATTCAATCAAATTCTCAACAGTTTCTCTTTACTAATATTGTAGACATCAGTTAATACCAACAACTCTATATCAACTGCAATGTATTGCCAAATTTCACTCAAAAACTTAGACAACAATATAAAATTTTTCGCTATCGCGTACAGATTTTCTCTGAGCCGTTCTATCTTCCTCCTCCTTCTCCCCTCCAATAATACATAGTCTACATATTGTATTAGAATCTTGCAAAGATAACAACAACAAAAAAAAAAACACAAACTAAAGCAACCACCACAAAAATATCATCTTAAAGAAGAAAAAGTGAAGAGACATTTTGCAGGAAGTGCTTGTGGCACGTGATTGTATGCTGCAATTGCCATGTAATTTGATTTGCCTGTTCCTCTTGCACTTTGCCTCATCATAATAGATCTACAATAGATGTTTGTGTTTTAGTTTTTCTTGTTGTTGTTTTTATTGTGCCTTAACACACAGGGATTGATACCGAGGTGGTGGCTCCTTGGGTTGCTGACTGCCTCACACTCAAATGCTGTTATTTATAGTGTTTGCTTAAAGAAGAACAATCAACAACGATTGAGGCAAAGTTCCTTTCAAGATAGATAGACAAAGTCGTCGTCATCGTCGTCTCTTAAATGTTCAGCCAGAAGTTGCACAATATATTTGCCACGTTGCCACCACGTTAAATATTGTTACATACTTAGTATAGTGGATTTGTGTTGTTGCTTTATATTCGCATGCCGTGTGTGTGTGTGTTGTGTTATTGAAGTGATAAGATTTATGTTGTTTTACTTAAAAATATTTATGGCGTTTTTCGTATTCCTTGTATGCCATCGTTGTTGCTATCTAAAAAGTTTGAGTGTTTCCTTTATATCTAAGGCAATTTGTCGTCTTGGTTCCTACGTAAAAATGCTTAGCATTTTTATATGAGTGTGTATGTATGTGAGATGTACAAGGTTCTAATGCCAAGCCAAAGAAAGTGAGTATGACAAGTTTTATACGTATTACATAAGATATGAGGCTGCTATTTAACTATTGATATTTAACGAGCTACTTCAATGCGGAGAGAATGGCAACTCTTTGGGGGTTTCTTTATGATGAAATCGTGTAATTTATTGTTAGCTCTTTTAAAAATGATGTAATACTGCTGTAAAGTACAAAACGTTTTAAATTGACAACATAGACTACTACTGGAGTTAGGGCGAGATTTATGGTTAGTAAGGATGACACGCAATTGCAAATGTATTGGTATCAAGTAAAATCGTAAAGTTTAATATGTATATATGTATATGGTAATCATGTGCATAAACTATAAACTGAAATAGTAGTTATACAAAATTTTTTTGTGAGTCAACGAATTGACATATTTGAACAACCGAATGTATTTGTTTTCAGTGCCATGATTTTTCTCAAATTTTCCAATTTATTTACCTTCTATACGGTTTAGTGATAACTTAAAAAAACTTTTACACCCCATGGATGAGGTATGGGGCATGTGACAACAAAAAACGTGTTAACCTTCTTTGAAGCGTTTCTGGAAATTTTGTTCCTGATTTTGTATAAAATCCTCTAATTTATTTAAACATTTATGCAGTATTCTTGAATTAGCGATAAGTTGAGATCAGAGTACAACACAATATGTTGCTAATACTTTGTTGTTGCTATTGATGAATGTTGATACTATAAAGAAATTGTAGTTCACTAACCAGTATGATTTTTGATTTTGTTTAATATTGTTTACAACAAAAAAACATAAATCAAGTACACTTAGTGCTTCAATATGTGTTTGCCAAAGGACTCTTTATAGGAAATTTAGACAGACCAGATTGTCGCCATTAAATATCTGTATCAACTTTGCCAACTCACTTCTCCAAGTGACGCTGAGGCATAAAAACAACTGTGAACACTCTTACTTTAAAAAAAACTCTACTAGAAGGACTAAAATTTTTGGAACTACCTTTTCTATATATCTATAGCGTACACAATTCCTTAAATAAATATCTCATCCAACTAAAATTTTCTATATTGACACAAAACATCGCTGTAATAAGTTTGGGTAACTGTAAACGCCTAACCATATTAACTTACTTATAAACCACACTACACTACAATATGTAATGCACATAACAAATTATTTTCATGGCATTTGTTTTAACACCTTTCCACTGTTACCATTATCTGGCTGTGTATTTAAACACTTTGTTGATTACGGGCATCTTTACGTTTTATGACACAAATGACAATGTTATTTATGCTATTACATAAAAAGAAAAACTGTCTGCTTTTACTTGTTGCAGATCTTCTTCCTGACCTTTTTGGTCTTATTTCTCTTTTAAGTAATTTAAGCTTTGCCCCACTCTCTACTCCTCTCTGTATATGTATCTGGTGAATATAATGTGTGCTGTGTTCCAGTGTTGCATATACTGTTGCGTACGTATGTATTTAATGTTGACCATAGTTTAATGATTAACATAACAACATTTTCACCTGTTATAGTGTTTTGTTTTCTTTTCTTTTCGTTGTTGTTTTGTTGATTTGTCACATATGTTATTAGTTTGGTTTTAATGCGTGAAATGCAGCATAATTTATTTTTTACACTTTAAGATTTAAAACGAAAGACTTAAACAACGAACCTGATGTGAAACGACGCTGATGGCACTAATGTGAGTTAGAGACAGTTATGAAGAGGCGTATAAATATGAAAAAATAAAAATTTTTTGAATTTACCAGGTAAGTTGAGGCAATTATTCAATGCACTTTGTAAACATAAGTTAGTGTAAAAGGAACTGAACATTGGCTTTAAATACTTTGTACAAATAACAGATTTAACTATGCACAACATAACATATTAGATAACTTGTAGTGAGAAAAGCAGAAGACATTTTTTATGAGCAGTAGTAAGCACTGCTTTTGCAATAGCAGTGTGGCAGAAGACTCGAATTTATCGATCCGACGTTGTACTCAGCAACTAGATCTGTGCCCGTCCACTACTTGGAAAATTTTGAGGGAAGATCGTGGCCTACATCCATATACAAACCAACTGACAGTTGGGTGAAGGTACTATGTCAGTATAGTGGAAGCCCCAAATCATATTTTTGTTGATATTAATGTTTGCGCTCAGTTTGTTTTAGCTATAACTCAAGAACCATTGATGATTTCTTATATCATTCTTCAGCAGAATTGAAGTTAAGGTTTAGATAAATCATTTTTATATATTCATGTAAAAAAGCAAGTTGGACTAATTTATTCGAATTAAATCGGACAAATATTGTTATTATTTTAAATCATGAATCCATAAGCGCGAGCACAAGTGCGCTGTAGCAGAGTTTTTGTATATGTATACTGAGTTCTCCGCTTACGCGATCGGCCAATGAGTGACACGATGAAGATATAATGTATTTATTTTGTTAACGATTGATTTAGTTGTCAAACCGACGATGTGTATTCTTAGTACACTGGGAAAATGTGTAATGTTTGATAAAGCACGATAGATCGATTTTGTTTTGAAACAAACGAAACAAACATATTTCTGTATGTATTTAACAAATGTGTTAGTAAAGGTGTCTGCATGCCTGTTTTAAACCATAAATCCACAACATTGGAACGAAGTGCGTATGATTAATATAAAATTCGCATAATATTAATATTACTCATACTTTACGCCAAATTTCGGGTCTATACCAGCAACGATTGATTATACACAAGACAATATTTGATGAACTTTTGACGAATTAATACCGGGTATGCTCGAAAAAATGGCGCAGTCGCAAAGGCCATAGGTCAGAAATTATTTTTAAGCATTAAATACCATAAAATTCAAGAGCTTTAAAGACCACATGTTCGTTATTCCATTAAATTTGTTGTGTTTTATTTTGAGAACAAATGTATATGTCTCTAATTAACATTTCTGTTGAAAAGTATAACAACCGTTTTTTTTTTTGTACAGTGTTGTTCGTGAGAGTTCATCGATCGTATTGATTAGTTATCAGTCTGTATTAGTGTTTTATTTGATACATTGGCAAAACGATCAGAAAAGTTTTTATTGTTGATGTTAATGGACAATTCATTGTACGCACAAGGATGAAGCGTTTCGAACTCCATGGCGAGTTCATCTCTAAATATTTGATATTGGAAAAAAATATGACTTCAGACATTAACAACTATGATTTCAAACTCAATATCTTACTACATACTAAGAGCAGTCTGCACAGTAATAAGGCAAATATCATCGCCAATGTGGTTGGTGCTGTTTGTGAGGATTTGCAGTACAAGAAAATATTTGATATTGGACAAAAATACCGCTTAAAGCATTTTTTCGACATTAACAACTAAGACTTCAAAACGGCAGTCTTATAAAAACATATAAGAGAAACTGTCTCCGATATATAGTCGACATGTTTGCAAAGTCTCAATGCATTTGGATATACCTCATAAATACCAAGAGATAACATACAGATTTTTTAATTTTTTTGACATCTTCAATTGTGTATGGAGATTATGGTAACTTTTTCTGGAATTTTGTAGAGTGTCTCCGTTATATAATCAATAGTTTTTCAAAGTCTGAACTCAATTCGATAAATAATATAAAAGCCAAGAGAAAACATACAGACATACATAATTTTAACATACCAGAATATGTAAGACTTTATATAAAATTAATGGATGCCGGGTTCCTTGAATTCACATTTACTGTAGTATCATTGTTAGAACTTGAAATATATTCGTATACATAAATAATGTGAATGTGAAGGCTGATTCTGAGTTCAATGTTTCGTACGAAAAGTTTACAAATTCCATCAAAATTATTTTGCTTCGAACGAAAAGTTGTAAATTTTCCTAGCAACATTTACATTTCCATAGGAAGTAATGAGCATGCCAATTAGTTTAAAATGAAATGTAAACTAAAGCAAAGAAAATGCATGGAATTTATGTGAAATATAGAAGATCAAAATCTAGTAATACTTTGGCACGTTATTTAGTGAACTAATCGATGTCGCTCAATTTTCTTTTGAGCGTTTAGAATTAAGTATTTATATTATATTATAATTCTGTGAAATACTGAGTGCTGATTGATTATTATCTTTCTAAAAAACAAAGACCCTTAAGGATAATGCAGATATTTGTAATTACCAATGAGTGCCATTCAAAGTAATTTCACTTGATATGAGGAAACGCAAGTTCACTTTAGACATTCCCAGAAAATTAAATACTTTTGAGACTTCTCATTGAGTTTATGATAATTTTTAAGAAGGAGCTGACATTACCATAAATCTATAACAATCCAGCTAACCATCGCATAAGTAGATCTTGGGATCTAGAATATATGTGATGATAGAAGTGCGCTGACGAGACCGATGGAAATTATCTAAAACCGAACTATGACAATGTCAGAATTCAAAACAGATGAACAAAAAACAAAATCAAGAATTTTTTTATCATAAAATACTAAGGCGTAATAGACACATATTTTCCGCACTAAATATGATATACTGTTCTAACTCTAATATGAAAATTTTTAGTCTCAGAAAAGTTAAAAAAAAAAATTTAAATAATTTGAAACAGCTCCGCTGAAACAACTAACTATATCTCACATTGAGCTTAAGTTCCAAAAATGACAAAAGTTTTTAAGTACTAACAGCATTTCAAAACTTTATTAAAATAATGAATAAACATTTCTTTTGAGTTTTTTTCTTTTGCCTATGTAAATTAATTTTAGTCAGTCGATAGTGTTCAATTGAAGTATTGAACACTATCGGTAAGACATTTTTTTAATATATCTAAAATCAAATTAATTAATATGTTATTAATATCGCAAGAACATATGTTTAATGTTTTTAAAATCAAGTTAATAATATATTTAAATAAAATGATATATTTATTTAAATAAAATAATATATTTATTAATTTGATTTCAAAAAATTTTTAACAAATGTCCTTGCGTTATTTTCTTGAATGAGTAAAGAGAAAAACGAATAAAGCTGGGCGCTATATATACAAGCTTTTCTTGGACAGAAAATTAATTAAAACTGTTTGAAACAAACAATAAAGATTTTGTTCTTAAAATAGTTACAATTTAATTAATTAAAAACAGAAAAATCAATTTTCTGAAATTATTTCCATGTGATAAATTTACTTGGGATAGCTTACGAAAAGGCATTTTTGTCCTTGTAGTACAAGTATATGTTTAACACACTCTCTGACCATCACATTAAATTTTGACACATTCTGGTTGTGAATATTGAAGGATATACTAAGAATACCCACATTTTTTCACGATTATTTTTCAATTTGAACTTATCTATACCCACTTTTTAACACTTCTTCTTATTAAGAGTATTAAAGGACGTGCGTATTTGTCTATCCTACATTTATTTGGTATTTTATTGGTTGTTTGTAACAACATGAGTAAAGGGATTTAAAATTCCTTATATCAGTTTTCTACAAATACATTCAAGAATTTTTTTTTATTTTTGCTAATTAAATCCGCACCAAAAATGTCATGGCAGTAATGGTACTGCCAGATAGTCCTTAAGAACTCACAAAAAAAATTAAGTTTGTTTCAAACACTTTTCTTAAAATTTTCGTTTATACAAATTTAAGTATTAACATTGTTTTTTGGAATTTTTATATTAGTCCTTAGTAAACTTTATATGTTTTTAAAATTAGCTTAGTGTCAATAAGCATGGAGATATAGGAATTATCCTTGCGAACTGATTAAGGTATTCCGAATATATTTTCATTTTTTTTTCTTTCACTGAAAAAACCAACACAACATACTCAATATTCGCAAAAAATTGATTACATTAAGGATTTGATTCCATAACAATTATTTTTTTTTCAATGAAACAAATTGCATTGATCATTCACATAATATTCTTGTATTCCAATTGTTTTTTTTTTTTTTTGAAAATATATATATATTTTTTTTAATTTATAGTTCTGTTATTTGTTACTTTCTTAACACTCACTTTTAACTCCTTGCTTAACTCCTTCAATATCAGCAGCAGCAGATAATCCACTGTTTTTTTTTAATGATTTGCTGTTTCTTTGTTATTGCAAACTTTCAATCCTTAAAGCATCACCGTCTTATTTCAATCCACTAGTAGTTGTAGATTTTTTTTTTGATATTGTTAAATATTGCACTTTTTTTAGTTAAATCTTTAATACTGTTGAATGTTTAGCTTAACTAAAGCAGCACCAAAAATGTTTGAAAATATTTTTGTTTTTTTTCTTAAATTTTTATGTTGTTCACTTTTTTTCAAATTTTTAGGATAATTTTCCTGTTTTTGAGTGTGTGTGTTTGTGTGTTAGCAAGAGAAATATCCACAATAATTGTATGCTCAGTTGTTATCGAGGTCTCCTTTGGCTGTTGTGTGGACCGCAAAAACAGTTTTATTTGTTTTTAGCAGTTTTTGGGAAGGAAAGCGAACTTGACCGTAGAAAGGTGACCGAATAACTAAAGTATTCTTCGAAGCTCAGTGTCGTTATATAAGATTGCAGTCTTTCGATTTCCCAAATCGAAAGAAAGAAAAAGAAAGACTTTTCTCGCAAGAGAGCGTTTGAGGAGATGCGCTCTTTAACAGCGGCAATTTTCAAAAAATCGCTCACGGGCTTTGTGAACAGAAGATGCCGCTATGTAGTGTTACAGATGTTATTGCTGCTGCTGTGACTGTTGCTGGTGTGTTCAATGTTGTTGCTACTTGGTGGCTTGCAATGATGCGCGTTGTCTGTGCGATCACCTTGACAATGGCAGTGCTTATGAATGCCAAACATAACTCTTAACCACGAAGTAAGCCAGCAAAGAAATCGGCCCAAAATAGCCAACATGTAAAGCTAAAATGGGCAGCAACAGCGCAGTCACAGCAGCAACCGTACACCACGAACAGTCTTCGATTGTACGCTGCGCATGCGCACTTACTCGTACTGTTGGCCAACAGAAGATAGAGGTGAAAGAGGAGACAGCAGCATGGCCAAACAATTGTTTGTTGCTTGTAGCCGGCATTGTAAAGCAAAGTAAATCAACACCAATTGTACCCCACAACACCAGCAGCGATCTTTCTTTTCATTCATAGAAGAATAAACTTAGACACTCTCTTACTCTCTGTGTGTGTGTATGAACAAAAGGAAAACACTCAAGAGCATAAAATGTAGCACTTTCGAAAGGTACAAAGAGCGCTAAGCCTATGAGCCTCTTAGAGTCTAAGTTGCCGGCAAAACATTTAGCTCAAATGCTGCTCTTCTTCTATGGGTGGTATGTGCTTGTGGTGGTTGGACTAATATTTCACTTGTTTATTCTATTGCTGGCATTGCGGGATGTTGTTTATTTGCTGGTTGGTTTTGTTGTTGTAATTGATCTGGCTTCTATGCAGCTTAGTAAGTCTCATTTGGCTTACACTAATGTTGCTTGAGTGCATATTGTTGGCTTACAACGCCTGTTAGTAAAGTGTTTTTATTTTTTGCATTGTTGTTTGCTGTTGTTGACTTGTAGTATTTGTTGCTTACGCTGCTGTGTTTGTTGTCTGGTTTGTTGACGTGTGTTGTAGCTTTTGCTATTGTAATTGAAAATGTATTTAATCATATGTAATTGTTGCACATTGTAACTTCTAAGTGTGTTGTGGTTTTGCCGGCAGCTAGGGCATTCAATTTGTATTTGATTTAATTACAAATATACTTATATACAACATTTAAATGCCTGTGCTGTGTTTTCTTTGTTGTTCGTTTTTTGCTCTCTTTTAATATGCGCGACTTCAGTTTTTGTTGTGCCTTTCATTATTGTGCGCATTTGCAATTACATATGTTATTTTATGGCCAAACACGTGTTGATGGCATTAATAATTTAAATAAATTATTATTGCAGGGAATGGACTTAAAGTGGGAATGTCTTAATACATGGTAATTTCTGTAAATGTATGAGGGAACATACAATATTGTTGAATTTTCTATTGCCCTAAAGAGATCAAAGCATATTATTCCACATAATGGAAACTAATGTAGGTAGAGGTTACAATTTTTTTACTTAGTAAAAACATAAACATTTTTCAAATGGTTTGTGAAAATTTTTGCTGGCAATGTTAGTTCATTGTGTTACGTTTTAAATACTTACTTATTCACATAAGTGGTTAAATCTCAATGTGATTCATTAACAAATGTTATTGTCATTTTTACAACTAGCAATGATATTTATTGGCTCGTTTTATCATATTTTGATTTAATTTAACAATATATACCACTAACTGTCCCGGCGCACTTCGTCCTGCCTTCAAAGTTATTGATGCATATGTTACATATAAACTTGTATAGGAAAACCAACACATACATAAAATAGGATACAGAGTTTTGAAAAAAAACATATTTATGAGGTATGGGAATAATGTATGGGATAGCTTCTCGCGTTGTTGTGAATTAACACGCTTCCTATTTTTAGATTCACAACTAACGGCACCTACTTGTTTATCGACGAATGCGAACGTCACTGTTTGAGAAGCTCTTACTAGACACGCCGATTGACTCGACACTTAATACTCCGAAGTTGCTGTCAACAACATTCGAGGGGAGCCGACAATGAAAGAAACAATTTTTTAAGATGACTGGAGCCAGGTTTGAACCTGCGATCTCCCGCATGGTAGTCGCGTGTTCTAACCACTATGCCACGGCCGGTCAAAGTTTACATCAAAGTTTATGTTTTCGATCTCCCAATGTATCAGAGCAAAAAGCGACGTAAAAGTCGTTTCAAAGACATATGTAAGGTGTTCCTAGCCTTGTCTAAGAACTAAAGCCTCATACAAACTTACCACATTTAATAACTGAAGCTCAAATATTAAGTAGATGATAGGATGGGCCTTCGCACAGTGCTTTGTCCCCATATATCGATGGGGCAAAAATAGAAGGAGTAATTGCAGCAACACGAATATTAGTGACTTTTGGTACCAAACCAAAAGTAAGAAAATCTCAAAGTTTGGACCCAAAAGTGCCACGTCTTCGGGTACCTCACATACACGTGGTTTGATGGGCCTTGAAAATGTATTACACTATAACACTCTATTCGATTTATTTATTAATCTTTGGTATTCTTGACACGAGAAAAGTGTAATGACCTAGTATCTTAAGACCAATTTCGTTTCACGACTTTTTAAAACCATATAAACGTACTTATGTTTAATATAAAATTTAGTAAAAAATTGTGAATTTAGAACTATTTTAAAACTAATTTTTTAAGCTGTGACCAAACAAAAAAATTGTTAATATTAATCTACTGGAATAAAATTACTTTGCAGTTTAAACGACAGCTGAAAAATTTACTTAAAATCGTATGTTACTATATGGGTATTTCCAGGGAAGGACAGACGATTTTATCGTAAAAAATTGCTATATTTTTAACTTGTTGTTTTTGTAATCATATAATGAATTTATTGAACTTTAAAAAAAAAACTTTATATATCGTTGGAAAGTCTCTTCTTTCCAAATCAGCTGAGAAATTTAAAATCGGTTCATATGTATCCGCGTAACTGGCTTATAAGTGCGTAAAAGTACGAAAAACCGGTTTTTTACCCGTAGCTTAAAATTTTGGGGGTTTTAGGAAATTTGAAAAACAGATTCTTGTAGTGCTCAGCAGCACCTACCAGAAAAATAGTATAATTTTCCAGGTATTGTTTTTGTTATTGATCTGTGTTATCCATAGAAATATGCGTGTGTCCGTTGAAGTATCATAAAAGGTAAACTTTTTTTAAGTGTGATGTAAGTTGTTTATAAAAACCCAACATGTCTTCTTTATTTTACAAAGGAGAATATACTGATCACATAAGAAATTTCGCTAAATTTCACAAACACTTTGTGTGTGTCCGTAACGCACTTTATTTTAGTCATAATTTTGAATACAACATTTTAAGTAAAGTTTAATTAAAAGAACATTATAGTACTGTCCAAAATCTACATTTTTAATATAAACGTAATCTTCAAAATAATTAAACTTTTCGAGAAAACTACAAAATAAAAAAAAAACGTCCAAGTATTTTGGATATTAAAAATCTCATTTGCTTTTTAACTCACAATACATTCATGTTTTATTTTTATTTTCAGACAACATTCAAAAGGTAAGTGTGTATACTTTTTTATTTCAAAGTTTAATGCGAATTAATTTTAATGTTAAATTTGTTATTGATTTGTATCAAACTCAGAAAGCTTACTTATTTACATAACTCAACCAAGGATTGAAAAGCAGGAAAGCGCTAGCTAAATACCAAAGATAAAACTAGCGATTCTTAGTAGTAGTCTGATTTGTTTGCTCCGGTCACACTCCCGA
Source organism: Muscina levida (assembly GCA_964034835.1). Taxonomy (NCBI): domain Eukaryota; kingdom Metazoa; phylum Arthropoda; class Insecta; order Diptera; family Muscidae; genus Muscina; species Muscina levida. The sequence goes on along the minus strand of OZ035880.1, from coordinate 143,657,274 downwards.
TCCTTAGAAAAAAATAAAATCACATTTTACATACAAAACTTTATCGTTGATCTAATATAAGTAAATCATATTTCATTAGATATTCGGTGAAATTTTACACCGCCGACTTCATGATTTCTATAATTTGTTTAGTACCGTAGATGACAAGGTCAGAATTAGTTAAATATCACTCTTATTTAAAGGATATTCTCAACTTATGGATACACAATACCACTTTTGAAACATTTTAGTGCACTTCTTGCATTATTTTATTTTGCGTAAGTTGTACGGGGACCGGCCGTGGCATAGTGGTTAGAACACGCGACTACCATGCGGGAGATCACAGGTTCAAATAATGGCCCGTCATCTTAAAAAAAAAAAAAATTTTTATTGTCGGCTCCCCTCGAATGTTGTCGACAGCAACTTCGCAGTATTAGTGTTGAGTCAATCGGCATGTCTAGTAAGAGCTTCTCAAACAGTGACGTTCGCATTCGTCGATAAACAAGTAGGTGCAGTTAGTTGTGAATCTAAAAATAGAAAGCGTGTTAATTCACAACAACGCGAGAAGCTATCCCATACTTCATTCGTAGGGTGTAAAGGGAAATTAAGTTTTTTTTTTAAGTTTTTGTACGGTTAAGAATATTTGAATTAGGCAAAAAATAATACATACATATGTATTTTTATTTTAATTAAAAATCTAGTAATTTCAATAACTCAAGACTTAAACAATATCTTATATTAGGTGATGGTATTTATCAGTCAGTTCAGCTGACTGAAATTTCTGTACTTGTTTGCTTACCTGTCACTTACTTTTTCCTTGTAGGTTGGCCATAGGTTATCAAAAAACCAATTTAGAAACATAAATAATTTATAGTGTACTAGAGGGCCCGGCCATGCTTCGCTATTGCATACTCGACGAATGCTTATAATATGTTCGGCTTGCTTACTTAAAGAGCTAAGTTTAAGAGTTGATCTTGTACGCTCTGTAAACTATTCGTTGACCCAAGTTACTACTTAACCAAATTCATTCCTATAGCGCCAAGTACTATCTGTATACAAATATTACCTTAAAATACAAATAGCCCTAATAAAATTTTGTTAACCATTCCTTTCTGCCCACCGATCGGATATAGCATGTAAGCCTTCATATTCCCGCTGACCGCAAATAAGCATTTGTAATTCTCAGTATTTCCCTTCAAAATGTGTCAGCATCGTGTAAATGATGTTGATTTGTCGGAATTAACCGACATGCTTTTTTCTTACTAAAATTACTTCAATTGTGTACAATTATCACAGTACTCTGTTTACCACAGTACTGCGTGGTACAATAAACTGTACAATAAAAGTACCTTTTAATACAATAAATTTTACTTTTTGGTACCAACGAAGTACTTTTTGATACCATAAATGTACTTTGTTGTACAATAAATTGTACTATTTAGAGTAATAAATGTACTTTTTGGTACAATAAATTGTACTTTTTGATATATTTTATTTTTTTTGTCGAAAATTATATGTGTATCATATATGTATAATCGCTCTAGGGCTACATTACAGTATTGCCACTCCTCTCCTTTGCCCACTGATTGAGAAAAGGAATTTCGTTTTCAAATTTGTGTAACAAATTTTATCTCTCTTGGTCTAAAATACAGTTTGGTCACGCCCACTCCGCTCACTGATCCAAAATTAAAATGTCGTCTGCATATTCATATTCGTGGCTTCGAGTACTATCTGTGTACACCAAATTTTATCGCCCACTCATCCAAAATTAAAATGTCGTCGGCATTTACATATTCCACTTGCCTTGTATTATCTGGGTTTCAAATTGTATCTCTTTAGGACTAAAATACAGTTCTGTCATGCCCACTCCGCCCACTGATCCAAAATAAAATTTCGTTTGTATATTTATATTCGTATTGGTGAGTACTATCTGTGTACCAAATTTTATATCTCTAGGTCTTAAATGCAATTTTGCAACGCCCACTTCGCCCACTGATCCAAAATAATCCGAGTGCAATCTGAAAATCAAATTTTATATCTCTTGCTACTCCTACTCTGCCTATAGGGTAAAAAATCTGAATATATGTAGTAATTTTCATATAGCACACTACCTGCCTACCAAATTTCATTGAAATCTGTTCAGCCGTTTTGACGGGACTGAGCCACAAACAAACAAGTACACAAATAAACAGAAAAACATTCACATTTAAATTATTATTAGAGATTTTCAACGAACTTTTTTGAAAACATAGATAAGATTTATAGATTTATTTTTGAACATTTTCCGAAAATTGTGGCAATGAGTCAGATAAACATACATATAAAGTGTGATTTTTTAGCTATTATCTTTTTGGCAACTCTGGTTTAAACAGCTGACGCATGTTTCGTGTTTTGTTTCACCATCAAACATCTTCAGTTTGGTCTATAACACAGTGCAACACACTTTTTCGGGGGTGAACCAAACCAATATCAAACGATAGCATTTGACCTCAGTAACAAATCCCTAAACTCCATTTTGCTCCACTACGTCACAAATTTTTTTTACAGTGGTTTAAAGTTTGATTTTTTTGGTCAAAAGTCGAATCAAAGAATATGAAAAACCAACTGTAAAAATACGTTTGGGGTATTTCAAGTCTTCGGAGACCTATATTAAAACAATCGGGGGAATATTTTCTCGAAACATTTAAACCCTCTAGCTCCCACCCGAATGGGACATTTTTGGTCCAATTTTGAAAAACTGTTTAAAAGTCAACTTTTGAAGGAGGTCAAGGATCAGAATCTTCGATAGAAATATTCTCCAGAAAATTTAACTAAGAGCCACCGAAGACAAATAACCTCTACGAGTCAAAGGTTCCAAAGTAAAATCAAAATGACATGTTAATGAAATGTTAAAAAGTCTATTTTTGAGCAAACTGTGCAACGCACTTTTTCGGGAGTCAACTAAACCAATATCAAACGATAGCATTTGATCTGAGTAATAAAACCCTAAACGCCATTTTGCTCCTCTACGTCACAATTTTTGTATACAGTGGGTTAAAGTTGGATTTTTTTAGACAAAGATCAAATAAAAGAAAATGAAAAATCATGTGTAAAAATAGATTTGGGATAGTTCATGTCTTCGGAGACCTACATTAAAATTTTCCGGGGAATATTTCCTCAAAACATTTTAACCCTCTATCTGCCACCCATTTTGAACATTTGGAGAAATTTGACTTTTAAGCTGTTTTTCAAAATCCAACCTAAGGGTAGGAGCTGGAGGGTTGAAATGTTCCTCTGAAAATTTTAATGTATGTCTCCGCAGACATGAACTATCCCAAACCTATTTTTAAACATGATTTTTCATTTTCTTTTATTTGACTTTTGTCTAAAAAAAATCCAACTTTAACCCACGGTATACAAAAATTGTGACGTAGTGGATCACAATGGAGATTAGGGTTTTATTACTGAGGTCAAATGCTATCGTTTGATATTGGTTTAGTTGACTCCCGAAAAAGTGCGTTGCACAGTTTGCTCAAAAATAGACTTTTTAACATTTCATTAACATGTCATTTTGATTTTATTTTGGAACCTTTGACTCGTACAGGTTATTTGTCTTCGGTGACTCTTAGTGAAATTTGCCGAAGAATATTTCTATCGAAGATTCTAATCCTTGACCTCCGTCCAAAGTTGACTTTTAAACAGTTTTTCAAAACTGGGCCAAAAATTTCCCATACGGGAGGGAGCTAAAGGGTTTAAATGTTCCGAGAAAATATTCCCCTGATTGTTTTAATATAGGTCTCCGAAGACATGAAATACCCCAAACGTACTTTTACAGATGATTTTTCATATTCATTGATTTAACTTTTGACCAAAAAAATCAAACTTCAAACCACTGTAAAAAAAATTTGTGACGTAGTGGGGCAAAATGGAGTTTAGGGTTTTGTTACTGAGGTCAAATGCTATCGTTTGATATTGGTTTGGTTCACCCCCGAGATAATGACCATCAAATTGTGTCATAGTGTAATTTAATCGTCTTACAAACGAACAACGCTTGCAAATTATTGAATTTTATTATCAAAATGCGTGATCTGTTAAGAAAGTTCATCGCGCGCTTCTTCGATTTAATGATTAGTTTAATCGACCCACAGAAGCGGCTATTCGGGCTATTGTGACTAAATTTCTCACCAAATTTACATTGATGGACATTAGACCACAAACACGCTTACGTAGAGTGCGCAGCTGTATCGGCCAGTGTTAATGATGACCATCAATTATCGATTCATCGCCATTCGCAGCAATTGGGCCTCTGTTACTCAACAACGTGGAAAAGGATTTAGGTGGGAAGCCTTTCAATATATAGCTGGTGCAAGAATTGAAGCCGAACAACCTACCGCAACGAAGAATTTTTGTTGAATGGGCTCTTGGAATGTTGGCCGAAGATCCACTTTTTTTCGAAAAATTGTGTTCAGCGTTTGGCTCATTTTGTTTTTTGGCTCAATGGGTACGTTAATAACCAGAATTGTCGATTTTGGAGTGAAGATCAGCCAGAATAATTGCAAGAGCGAATCGTAACGTAACTGTGAATGGTGAGCGCTACCGTGAGATTATATCCAACTTTTTTTGCCCAAAATGCAAGTGCTTGACTTGCATGACATGTGGTTTCAACAAGACGGTGCCACATGCCACAAGGCACGCTTAACAATGGACTTATTGAGAGGCGAGTTCGGTGAACGTTTTATTTCACGTTGGGGACCGGTCAATTGGTCGCCTAGATCGTGCTATTTAACACCTTTATACTATTTTTTGTGGGGCTATGTTAAAGCTCATGTCTATACACATATGTCCGTTTCAATTGACGCATTGGAAGACAACATTGAAGCATTAATTCATGAGATACCGGCCGGACCCTTTGCATACTATATATATATATATATATATATATTATATATGATATATCGTATTATATTTCCAATGATATCCATATTGTTCCGACCGGACAAGAGGTAAGCCAAGGATCGGTTCATATAACTCAGGAAGACACAAAGCTAAGATTAGTAGATTCGTGCAAAAAGTTTAATGAATTATGAATGTTCCAATAAATCAGAAATGTGGCAAAATTATTAGTTAAGTACAAAATTTTCCAAATTTATATTCTGCTACAAAAAATTATTATTTGGCAAAATTAAATCTTTTGTTCCTTTTTGAAGTAACTTTTTAATATTACTTGCCATTTGCACTGGGCATAGATTTTCTCGCTCCGGGCTAGGCCTGTAACCTGGGGAAACGTGCCACGCCCGTTTTGGTATGTTTCATACAAAAACGCGATTATATAAACAAATAATCTATAATAATTTTCAAGTATAATCTAGAATTCACCTTACACCACATCGTCTGTCTAAATAAAGTAATTGGAGTTTGTACAAAATTGATTCTAAATAATATGTGTTAAAAAAAACATAGACGCGCAATATTCTACGTATAACCCCTTCATGCTCCATAAACAATTTACCCCAAAATCGAAAACGTTAGAAACTATCTTAAAATCATAATGATTATCACCACTCTTCTGCTGTTAAGTATGTGCTAATTTTCAAATTTCACATCATTTCTGTTTAACCACTGATGCCGTGATAACACTTCTTTAATTTACTTTCTAGAATTCGTCTCTCTCTATCTCAATTTATTGCTTATACAAAATAGCTAATATCGTGTAATTACTCTTAAATTGCTTATAAGTCATGTTTAACTAAATATTCAGCCAACTGGAAAATTCCTCAACAAATTGGAATAGTAAGGATGCCAAAAACCAAACCATGCCAACAAATAATGCTGCAAAGTAAAGAACCTAAATGTTGGAACTTCTATGCGCTCGTGTTGTTTACGTTTTTCTGTTGTGTTTTTGCTTTTAATACACACTTATGTTATAATCTAATTAACATGATTTTCATGATACTTAATCAATATAATTTATTAATTTCTATTTTGGTTAACTAATAGAAACTTCATGTAAAATTCATCAACATATTTATCATAGGCAACTAACTTGATGGCTAGCAATTTTCCGCCACAAGTATTCAATGAAATTGTTTTGCTTTTTTTGTAAATAGAATCAGAACAAAGTAGCAAACACAAGCAAATTAATAAGAATTTTCTGTAGCGTTCTGTTAAAATTTCACTTGAGAGTCGCGGAAATTTTAAACAGAACATAAAAGAAAATATTGTTTTGAGACCAGCTTATAATCGCTGATGGTCACGATCAGTCTATATCAATAGTACGAGCGTAAAACATTTGTGTGGTATGAAATCATTCATCCATCCGTGCATCCATCCATCCGTCCAATCAACCAACCAGCGAGGCAGCCAGCCAACCTACCATCTGGGTGTCCGTCCGTCTGTCTGCCGGTCGGTCGGACGGTCGGTGGGATACACTAGCCGTGCATTTAGTGCATTGCGGATGATAAGTGCAATGGTCCACAAAATCACTGGCAATGCAAAAAGTAACAGCCGCAATAGAATCTAAAATGAAATTCTTTATTTTCTGCTTACGGAAAACGTAACATCAAATGAAAAACAATTATCATGAGCACAGAAATCGCAAAAAACTGAACGAACATCGTGTTCTCCGGTGGATGAAATCAAACGAATCAAATGGACGCCTCTTCAAAGTAATCTAAAAGCCATAAAAATCAAGATGATACTTAACCACCTTTAGACAGATAGACGTAGGTATGGACGGACAGCTGTTTGACAGCGGCCGCGGCTCGTGTTGTCTGGTGGTTGATGGGTACGACCACCGTTGCCCACTGCTGGCGATGTGCCCCTATCGGAACTAAGACACACATTAAAGCGCCAAATGAAACTCATTCATATTTCCAGCGCTCACCATGATTTCAGCATAAGATCACAGCAAGCAGTCGCCAGCTACACTCTTAAATGCTCAAGCAGGCTGTGTGGCTTAGCCAAAGAGAAGAGAAAGCTTTAAAGTGAAATTGTAATGAGTGCAACTCAAAATGAGTTTGAGTCAAACTCAAAAAGAAAATACACATAGTACTCTCTTTCCAATTCTCTATCGCTCTTTGCATGAGGCAAAGTATCTGTTGGCTTTCATATTGTGTTTACGCGAGTTTAATACTTTTCATCGATCGCTGTTTGTACGCTGCTTGTTTGCTTGGAATTCTTGTAGTTTTCTACACCTGTGCGTCTGTTGGGATCACCGCTCGTTTGGGTTCATCTTCGGTGTTTTCCGTATGGGGCTTTAGCTTGAGTTTGTTTTTTTTTTTGCTTTTTTGTAGTTTTGTAGCTTTTCAACAAACGTTTGTTTGTTTGTTGGTCTGCATTTGCCATTTGCCATATGCACTACGTACTCGTTCGTACTCGGATGAAATGTTTGATGGCATGCTACGGGAGTCGGTTGAGACCATCATCAGTAATGTTAACTATTTTAGTATTGAATATTGTACGTGCGGTATTTGGATGTTATAGTCATTGTAGTCGTTGTGGTACATATGTGCCTATATGCGAAATGGAATGTAATATTGTTAACTGTGGTTGGTGTGATAATTCGGATGGAGTTAACTAGGCTTTTGTTTATTTAGGAAATGTATATGAATATAAATATTCTTATAAATGTTAATTCATTTAAATTTTTAAAAGTTTTTTAACGAAAAGGTAAAATTGTTTTTTTTGCATGGTCAGGTATTCCGCTGGACACTCATTTAGATCCATTCCCGATTCTTATATTATATTTATAAATTCAAATTGTCGAATACAAATTCTTTAAGCCAAATTGTACTTATGAAGTAAAAAATTATTTGCAACTGAAGTGATGTACTCAAAAAGGTACAGACTTTTTATTGAAACAAAAAGAAATTGTCAAGAAATTGTGTTGTTTTTGGTTGTTAGAATAAATTTTATGTTTAAAACTACACTATGCAATAACTTGAGGATCATTGTCTCGAAAGTGGACGAAATCTATATCAAACGATGGCATTTGACGCCAGTAACAAAAACTTAAAATCTATTTTGCTCTACTACGTCACAAATTTTGTTTACAGATGTTTAAAATTTGAAGTTTTAGGTTAAAAGTCGAATCAAAGAATGTGAAAAATAATGTGTAATGTGTAAAATCAAAAACAAATATTAAAAAGTAAATTTTTGAGCAAACAGCGCAACACATTATTTCGGGTGTGAACCAAACCAAAATATTTGAATAAAAGAATATGAAAAATCATGTGTTAAAATACATTTGGGTTAGTTCATGTCTTCGGATACCTATTCTAACATTTTTCGGGGAATATTTCCTCGGAACATTTTAACACAACAGCTCCCACCCATATGGGACATTGACCTTAATCTCTCCCCAAAGTTGACTTTTAAGCCATTTTTTTTAAATTGTACCTAATGTATCCCATACGGCTGGAAGGTAGAGGGTTGATATATTCCAAGGAAATATTCCTCTGAACGTGTTAATATAGAACTCCCAAGTGTATTTTACACATCATTTTTCTTACTTTTTGATTCGTCATTTGACCAAAAAGTAACAAATTCTGTAAAAGAATGGTGACGTAGTAGAGCAACATGGAGTTTAGTGTTAGGTTACTGTCAAATGCAATCGTTTGATATGGTTTCCGTTCACCCCCGAAAAAGTGTGTTGTTATGTGTTATTCTTCCGCTATAGAAAATTTGTGACTTTTTTGATCTAATGAGTAATGATCTCATCTGGTCATTTCTAAATATATCAGATCTAATATAACCCCATAAGTCCTCATACCGCAACAACGTCTTCAAATTATTCAGATGTATTTTGTGCAAAATGTGTTTCGTGCACTTACCTCAACTTATGATGTACATAAGTCCACGAACGAAAAGGACACATAGTGAAGAGAATATTTTGTTCAGTGCAAAGATGGTCTGCTACAGATTTTTTTTGACTTAAGACTGTCGCTGTGGTGTAAACGGCACAAAGCTGTGTTTAAAGTAATTATGTTACAAAATCTGAAATTTGGATTACAGTTATTTTTACTCATTGACAGTTGCTCTAAAGCAGTGTCAGGTATCTCAAAGCCTCACGAGGCCGTTAATAATCGTACTTTCACACAGCCATGATTAGCAGTTCACTCGTACTCGAGTGTTATAAAAGCAACAACACACACGCTTGTTTCTCATTCAACACAAAAACAGACACAAGTACATACAGATAAACAATGTTCAACGCCTGCTTGTGCAGCGTAAACGTTTGGAAATAGGACTTTCGGTCGTAAGACCAAAGGTTAACAGACAGGTAGTAAAACTATGGAAAAGGTGACAGTGTAACAAGTAATAATAAACTTTGTGGTGTAAACCTCACGGCTTCTTAAGTTTCACCTATGAATACATAATATTGAAAGTAGATTATTTCCAATGTTTTGAGGATTTTTCCTTAAAAAATTATTGAAAAACCAGTCTAAAAATTTCAGTCAGGTAAACCCACTGATAAGATCGTCGGGAGTGTCATGCAAGGTAAAGCTTCTGATCGGTTTAACTTGGCAAACCCAGAGTGATCCTTGCCAATTGCACTTCAAGTCTACTCACAGAGCTCCATATTCGTGGTACTACTGCGGACGGAGTATCTCCACGTGGTGACGCCTGGAAACGTACCTTTGACACCCGTCAGAGCACGGATAACTGTGAGGGGCGTAACCTAAAACCCAGACACAGAGTTAGCGGTACTCTGGTCAGCGTCTGACCCAGAATTGGCGGCTGTAATAAAATTCTGGCAGCAGGAGAACACTGCGACGTGGTTCGCTAGGCTACCAACCCACCAGCGACGTTGGAACTATTGCAATGAAAAAAGTATGAAAAGAAATAAATGGACCCCCCAAAATGTTGAAGACCACCGCCAACGAAAAAAATACCATAATTTGAGGAATGTTAACACACAGTATAGACCAGGTGCCCCCATCCAACTGGCGGAAGTCCTCGAAGAATACAAGGCTGACATAACCGCTTTACAGGAAATCCGGTGGGCGGGACACGGGTGCTAGCGCATGAAGGCGTGCGATGTCTACTATAGTGGCCATGCGGACAAGCACGAGTTTCAATGTGGATTTGCGGTTGGCGAGAGACTGCGACACTTAGTTTCAAGGACAAGGATGGCCAGTTAGTGACGGACCCGGATAACATTCTGAAGATATGGAGAGTTTATTTCAGAAATTTAATGGATACGGACACCACTCCAGAAGACCCCGCTGCAATTCATGAGGACGGTATTTATTGTCCACCTCCAAGCCAGAGCGAGATATGTGTGGCAATCTCCCGCCTTAAAAAAAACAAAGCTACTGGAGCCGATGGTCTCCCTGCTGGCGGGGAGGAGCTGATTAGAAGCATGCATCAGCTCATGGAGAACATTAGGCCAGAGGAGAGCATGCTCGGTGATTGGAGTCTCAGTCTATTATGTCCCATATACAAGAAAAGAGATCGTAGTGAATGTAAGAACTACCGTGGAATAAGCATATTACCAATTGCGTCCATGGTCCTTTCAAGCATATTGTGTGAACGTCTAAAGCCAATTGTAGAAAAACGAATTGGACCATAGGACCAGTGCGGCTTTAGACCTGGTAAGCCTACGACGGATCAAATATTCACCTTACGATAAATCCTGGAAAAAAAGCATGAAAAGCAGATCGACACCTACCACCTCTTTGTCGACTACAAAGCTGCCTCCGACTCTCCGATAAGGAATAGGCTATATGAGGCCGTGTCTGATTTTGGTATTCTTGCAAAGCTGATTCGACTTTGCAGATGTACTTAAGAAAACACAAATTCCTCGGTTAAGATTGGTAAAGATTAGTCTGAACCATTCAACGAGTACAAAACTCGGTGGGGACGCACCATCAACATTGACAATTATTATTTTCCGTCAATAAGAAAAATAATGTCAGCCAAGAAATTAAGCGGAGAATAGTGCTCTCCAATAGATGTTTTTACGGACTTCGGCAGCACTTTAGTAACACCACCTTATGTCGGGATACTAAGAAACAGCTATACCACGTGATTATCTTACCCGTTCTGGTGGATGCTGCCGAATGTGCCCTATACGGCGGCAGCGAAATGTATGGACGATTTTTTTGCGGAAAATTTAAAAATGCACTTAATTTTAAAAATACAATCCCGTGCCTCAAAGAGGTCAAAGGTCAGGTTATTTGTAAATCCTATGTTTTTACTGATGTTCAATAAAGGAATTGTATTTTTTTCTCGCAAATATATAATAGTCAAGTATTATTGTGCGTGGTCTTCGCTTCGGCACTTTTTGCCGATTTGGTTCCAAATAGTGTGTTTATGTCTCTAGTGTACTGTGAAATTTTCAGTACGATCGAACTATTATTATGCCAATTATAACAGTTCCTTTTAAATAGGGCATGACACAGCCCCCTTCCACCCTAGCTGTAATTCAACAACACATACCAAATATCAGCTTTATATCTCTTATAGTTAATGAGATACAGCCGTTTGAAACTTCAAGTTTTATACCACGCCCACTGATCCGATCCCGCCCATTTTGTTGGATCACGAACTTTTCTGCCAAATGCATTCAAGGCGATTGTTGAAACCGTCCTCTAGAGGGCCACGTCCTTTTGTTATATCAAAAATGAAAGTACCATATTTTCACCACCTACAACACAGCTACACAGCCACAGATCGGTTTATGAATATATGCGATTTTAGAAACTGTTCCTTAGTATAAACGAAAAGGATCAGAAACACATACTTTTGAAAATACAGCCTTTGTAGAAGATATTAATTCAATTATATAAATTCTTAAACAAAAGATAGTCGTCGCCAGTTACGAAAAATTATAGAGAATAACTTTACATCTTAATGATATAAGCAGGTGATGTTTATACTGTGAAAAGCAAAAAAAAAAAAATAATAAAGAACCTAGAAACCCCAAAATATGCATTTATATGCATAAACCCCCAAAACATGCCGGTAAGACTGTTATATGCATTTATATATGCAAGTATGCAATACATACTTTTGTTGGCCCTGATAATAACTTACAAAAGGAAAGAAAGAAACCTAAATTTTCTTTAAAAATATATGTAGTTTACTTAAAATCTATAGAAAAGAATGAAACCTTTTTGTTCTTTTAGATTTTTGACTTTTTAATAGACAAAAATCTTATGTTTGTTATTTGCACCAATTGTTCTGATGCGTGTAGGGAATAGAGGTAACTTTAATTGAAATTTGTAATATTAAGTATAACCACATCCAATCGACTGTTCACACCAAGTGCACATTTAACCAACTTGCTTATACCTTCCTGTTGCATTTAAGGTTCTACAGGAAATGTGGTGTTTCACTCTTTAAACCTTTCAAACCAAAAATTCCAAACATGCAACCAATGCATGTTTGCTATTGGATGGTTAATATTGTTGCTATCATTTCTATTACTGTAGCTGTTATTGTTGTTGTTGTAATTATTATCGTCATCAACGGATGCTATAGCCTTAACAGCGTTGGCAACATTTTCCAATGGATGTCCATGACCGTCATAGTACCTTTTTGGTGATGGAAGTGCTTGTCGAAGGCTTAACCACAAAAATATCAATTGCATGTCAACTTTACTCGTTATTCCTTTACCGAAAATAGTATTACTTTTCGATTTATTTTTCTCTCACCTTCTTTTTCTCAATTTCTTTTCAATGACCAAAAGCCTTCGTGGCGGATACCTGACATACAATTAAAATTTGTTTCAAATACCACAAATCAAACTTTAATTATTGATGAACCCTTTTTTCAAACTGCCGCTGCACTCTAAGGGAAAAAAAGTATGTCAAACTCGGACAACTTCAAAAACACTTGATTCCGTTTGTTTGTTATCTTTACTACCGTTTCTGAATGTTAACAAGTGTTTTTTCCATAGCCATGGCGTTGTTATTGATGTTGTCGTCATTATTTGTCTTAAATCTTATTAATGTATTTTCAGGTAACTTATTTGTTTTCAATCTTGTTCTATCGTAATTAAAATGACATTTATACGATTGAAAAAGACGTGGCCCAAATGCGTCCGCCGCGGCCGGGGTACTCTTAGTGTTTGTACAATGGAAATGCGTTTATTTATTTGTTTTCTGTTAAGATCTTAATTCTTTAGAAAGTTGAGATGGATTCGTCAATATTTATTCAAATGGTAGCACGGGCGTCATCATACCCAACACTTGTGCGTTGGTGCACGTTGCTGGTGTCCGTGGTAGTTAGTGCCGCGTTTGTGTCTTAAGTCTTTTGTGTGTGTGTGTGTGTGTTGCTGTGTGTGTTACGCACGCCAAAGGAAATTGGATTGCGTGGTAACGCATCATCAAAGTCGATCCCATCGCATTTAAACACTTTTCTCTATAGGTTAACCAAGAAAATTACACTGTGTTCCTCCTATGGATACCAGAAGTTTGTTTAGTGTTGCTGCAATTGGAATTTTTCTACTCCATCATTGCGTTTCATATTTTTGTTGTTGTTGTATTGAAAACACATAACAATAAACAAAAAAAAAATGAATGCTGCAGGTTTTATGAAATTGAGATCTTTATAACATAGAAAGTGTTTTCTGTCAATATTTATTCATATACAGAGTATCAACTGCCATTGGCTATTGTTACGTGTTTGCTTTGCCGCTCGTCAATGTATGTAAAGAGAAAATGTTTTGCAATCATCATTGTGATCATCATGTAATGAATGCTAGGAATGTCTTCGAACGTGAGCTACGTGTACTCATATTTTGATAGAAAATATGTCGCTGGCAAAGGAAGATATTTGACACAGTTGACAAATGTTTTTATGGTTAGCTATTAAACTAAGAGGGTTTTTTGTTAAGCGAATAATTGTGGCGATAAAAAAAATGGTCCCTACGAGGTGTTAGCAAAGGATGTGCGCGTACTATCAAAAATTACATACAATATACTTTTAAAGACATGAATTTCGATATGGATTCGCATTCGGCTGGAGATTTCAACATCTAGTCTAGGGGTTTAACTCTGTATTAGACACTAGTCATAGTTACTCCAGCTGGAATGTCCGAACATTCTACCGAGATGGTGACTCTACCCAATTGGCGGATGTCCTCGAAAGTACAAAGCTGGCATCACAGCCATACATGATATGCGATGGACGGGACAGGAATGCACACGACGTCAGAACTGTGACATATGCAGAAAGGCGCTCATCTGGATGTGGATGCATAGTCGGCAAGAGACTTCGAGCGGTGAACTCTGTAAGTGACCGAATAGCCACTAACCGCGTCAAGGTGTAATATTTTTACATCACGATGATTTGTATACACGCCCCGACGGAAGACAATGAAGAGGACATAAAAAATAAATTCTATGACCGCTTGGAGAAAATATATGACCGCTGCCCTTAAACCATTGTTCTGGGATATTTTAAACCCAAAGTCGGATGGGGGATGCTCTTTGTTCAGTAGACGGAAAATTTAGTCTACACAACAGCACCTCCGATAACGGATTCAGATAGGTTAGCCTCGCGTCGCCTAGAAACATGGTAGTGAGTGGGACCAGATTCCCACATAAAGATATCGACAAGTCAATTTGGAAATACCCTGATCAAAAGACAAGAATCCAGATTAAACACGCTGTAATCGATGTAGGGCATATCTCAAGCTTTATGGATGTACGTGTGATGCTCTGTGCAAATATTAACACATTTTCAGCTAAGGGGCGCACATGATAAAGTTCTGCTCGAAACGCACGTAATTAAATGCAAAGGAAGCTAGAAATATCAAAGCTGCACACAACATAGATAGCTAATGTCTACTCCAGCACACAGTGGCTACACATTGCGCATCCAACGACCAACACCGGAACGTCCGTACATACTTACTTACTTAATTTGTCCTTTGCACCCCATGAATGAGGTATGGGATAGCTTTTCGCGTTATTGTGAATTAATATCCTTTATATTTTTAGACTCCCATAACGTCATCTCCTCTTTAAAGACGAATGCGAACTCGACACTATACTGTGATGTTGCTGTCGACAACATCAAAAAGACTCCCGATAAAAGAAAAAGTAGATGACTGAGACTAAAATTGAACCATAAAACACCGGCATTATAGTCTCATGTTTTAACCATCATGCCACGGCCGGCCCCCAACTTGCGTATGAAAAAAAAGATGAAACGCCTCTTCAATCGAAAAAAACGTCTATGCAAGAAAAGAAAGATAGAAAGAGAGAGAGAGAGAGAGCAAGAATATTGAAAAGTGTAGAGATAGAGGTCAAGACAGAAAGTTCTATAAAAAGGTAAAACCCAAAGGTTTTAGAGGAGGGAAATCCACCTGTTAGGACAGAGGTGGACACCCTGAGTGTGCCGCAAATATGGAGGGAATACTTTCGTATCCTAGTCGTTTCCGAAGGCATCATAAGTGACGAAATCACGACAATTAACGACAAAGGAATACATTGTCCACCACTTAGTGAAATTGAAAACAGCAGAGCAGCTGAATTTGCAACTATCAACCAGACTGCCGGATCACTGTAGCATAGTTCAGGTCGAAATAGCGGCCATTAGAATAGTCGTAGAGAAAATTCAGTATCGTGGGATATTGGGCGAAAATATTCTCTTACTGACAGCAAAGCGGCTATCAGATCCCTGGAGAACGTGTGTACCACTTCGAGATATGTTGGAGCACGCCGGTCGTCTCTTGAGGAGATGCCGAGATATTCGACGGTTACCCTTACATTGGTTCCAGGATGTGGGGACATGTATGGTAACCAAAGCGCCGATACATTGGCAAGGGCCGCCACAACCGTGAACTCGGGCGAAGATTACGGTATCATAGGTGTCCCTCGCACAAGAGGGAAACAACTACTTGCGAAGAAACTGAACTTCATTGGTAGAAGAGAACACACTTGCACGGTGACCAAACAAAATTTGGCCTACCGTGGACATACAGAGGACCCGATTTGAGCTGAACCTCTCCAGAGTCTATCTGAGGAACATCATAGCTGTAATAACTGGTCACTGGCTGGTTGGTAAACATGATAAGAGGTTGAAACTACCCTACAACGATTTTTGTAGAAGCTGCAATGATGATGAAGAAGAGGAAACAACGGAGCATCTTTTGGTGACCTGAGATATGAAAAACTTGGTCATCGGACACTTCTGGACATTGCCTGTCTATCAAAAGGCGATTTTCGAAACATCCATGCTTCATCAGAGCAAAGAAATGTCTTGATAGCGACGTTGAACGAACAGAATTGGAATATTTGAAAATGGTATTATAACGGGACTCATACTATTACCCATCTGAACTGTGCTGAACGTGGCTGCCGAATTAACATAACTTAATCTGTACCAACTATCGCGGGATCTGCCTTTTACCCATCGCTTACAAGGTCCCGTTTGGGGTGTTAAGTTAAAGACTAAAGCCCATACTAGCGAACTTGAATAAACCTAATCAGTTTGGCTTGGAATCTGGTAAATTCATGATAACGACAAATACTCAATACCCTATACAAATACTCAAGAAATTCAAATCAACACGTACCATCGATTATCGATTACAAAGATGCATTCGATAGACCGATAAGACAGGAAGTATTTAATGCTATGGCACGGACCGACACGAAGTCTCCAGTTTACTAAGCGTGGCGTAGGCAAGGCGATTGTCTGTCATGCGATCTCTTTTGCATCATATTGGAAATTATCATGCGGATGGCTGCAGTAAACACTACTGGCACCATATTTAACAAAAGGCACATATTGCTCGCGTATGCCGATGATATAGATATTATTGGCCGAGGTCTACGGGATGTTACTGCGGCCTTTTCGAGCATTGAGAAGCAGTCGGAAGAAGTGGGTCTGGTGATAAATGAGGACAAAACCAAGTTATTTGTTTATACGGACAAAGCGTCTACTCTTTTAAGACGCTGCTTGAACGTTGATAAACATAACTTGGAAGTGAAAGATGGTTTTGTCTAACTTGGCTCCACCGTATACATATATAATGGAAATCAAGGGTCGAGTATTGATCACAACCTACTGCTATTATGTGCCAAGCAAGCGATTTAAAGACAAAGCCCTCTCTCGACGAATGAAGATCCAACTTTACCAGGCACTGATCCTTAGAGTTTTTCTTGTGTGGGATTTTTGAGAATTTTGTTGAAAAAATCGATAGTTAGACGTAAGAGTGTGCCAAAAAGAGGTCAAGGTTCGATTTTGTGTTTAATTTAGTTTTTTGTTGATGAACTAGTAATATGCCGTTCAATAGGTGAAGGGACGACCGATAACAGTATATGTTTGGACTTATCATATCTCTAATAGATATCGAGATAATTGATGCAAAACTGGAAGTATTAAGAAAAAAATTAACAAAGAAAATTGTGAAATTGTATTACGATGTATATTATTGCAGACTACCGTATATTTCAACAATTTATCATATATCAGGTCAATAGAATTATCTAAATATTGTCTGGAGTCACGCCGTTTTATCTTATCCTGCCCATTTTGGCCTGATTGCTGTAAAATACATCCTTTCCTTATTTCAAATCGCACAGGGTAATGGAATGTAATCGTGCCCATTTTTCTTTAGTATTCTTATATTAACATTAAATGAATCCACACCCAATGTCACGACAAATGGTCCTATGGGCGGTGTCACGCCCACTTTATAAAGCAAAAGTTCATGTAACCGTTATATGCATTAAGATCGGATGCATGGTGCAGCTTCCTTTAACCCTCTTATAACATAAACACATATAAGTGGTAAAATTTTTTTTTTTAACTTTTTTTTTGCTCTATCGACGCTCTCTAATAAAAAAATCTTAAATTTCCTTTTCACTTTATGAATGAGGTATGGGAGAGCATCTCGCGTTGTTGTGAATTAACACGCTTTCTATTTCATATTTACAACAAACGGCACCTACTTGTTTATCGACGAATGCGAACGTCGACAACATCGATGGGGCCTGCAATGAAAGAAAAATGTAGTTGACTGGAATCGAACCCGCGATCTTCCGTATAGTGGCAGCGTGTTCTTACATCAAGCCACGGCCGGTCCATTCAAAAAATTAAAACATAATGGGGTCTCAGCAAAATCATCAATTGTTTTGGATTGTGTAAAGTGTTAGACTTACAACTGATGTTAGTTTTTTGTAACGGTTGACGTTATGTAGTTAACTCATATACTTGTTATGTGAATAACGGCAACAAAAAACAGAAACACACGTATGCGTACAACTAAATGTTCATTCACACAGCTTCATTTCTTTTAACTTTAAGAAAGAACTACCTGTTACTACGCTACAGATTCTTTAACATTCTCTCGGCAAGAACTAAATACTAAAGTAATAGTTTAATAATACTGTTTGTTTCTTATTTTAATTATTACTTGTGGCCTATATAGCAAATAAGCCACTGAACTCTTCTCATGAGGTGCTACCGAAAAAAAAAAACTAACTGCTGGTTGCTCACTTGCGCTTAGTAACACTCTAGCTAAAGATTTAGCAGACGATAAAAGAAGATGTTTTTCTTTTACTACGAAAGCAAATATTCACTGTTTTTCTTAGTCTGAGCAGACTGTCTGTGACACCACAACAAATTAATTGCGGTAAAACATTTAACACACAGTGGCCAAACACCAGCATCCTTTCCTACCATCAGCAATGTTTTAAACACACACAGCCATTGCAAAATCACGGGGCAGCCAGCTCATCCTTTTGCAAAAAAAAAAAATACTCAACATTCTCTAATTGAATTATTTCAATTAAGTTTCACAAACCTTGTTACCCTCCCAACAGCCATGTGGCAACAATGTTGGCCCAGTCATACATATATAAAGTTCAGCAGCATCGCGTTTTAAAGTCTCATTAAATTAATATTTCTTTCCTCTTTTTCCTTGAGATAAGTTAATAATAAATTGTTTAAGTGTTTAAACAAAACAAATCTCTTAAATGTATCTAATAGATTCTCAACGTAAATGCTGCTAGGCAAGTAGCAGCAGAAACTGCAGCGGGAAAATGGCAAACCTTTTTCTGACAAGTTTTGCCTTTGTTGCCGTTTCTCCTTTGAGTCTTCTAACAAAATGCCTTTAAACAAACTTCACATAATGGTCAATATTTAATAAATTAATGTGTAAACATTTAGATAAAAGTTGGCGCTTAGAAATTGTTGCAATGTAGCTGCACAGTGTGTACTGGGACGTGTGTCTAATGGACAATGTACATTGTGCCCATTGGTTATATCATGACAAGGTGGGTTGTGGAAATTGTAACTACTCTTCACTTCACCAGTACTGCCAATTATATATTATTTAAGATAAACTTAAAGCAATGTACAGTCAGTCAGTCGGCGGCGGCTGTAGTTTGCAGACATTGGAAATTAATTTTTATTATAAAATACACGTTGTTATGATCGTGTGTAATGACTGGTAATAAGGAAGTTGGCCAAAAGACTGAACATTTAATAACACTTAAGATTAATCTTTGGATTAGTTATGCAGTGTACGTGTTTTGGATCATTGCATAGGTGTAAGAGCTAGAACAGGAACAAGATATTTTCTAATTTTACACACTGGAAGGACAATTTTAAAATTGTTTTATTGATCTGTGGTTTCTTTATAATATCGACTGGACAAATGTCACTTCACTGAGGTTGGCTAAACAAAGTTCTAGGAAATTCCGTTGCAGACATTTTGCGTAACTATTCTAATAGCAACGTTTCTCCTTTTTCCTATATGATAGCAACAATAGAAATTCATACAGTATCCTAAGCGCTTCGCTCTTTTACGATCTGTATATAATTCGCCACACCAAGCTTAGATAACAGCTTTTTTATCTAGTCCATCCAACGAAGTTTTAGCCGGCCCCCACCTTCGTCGCCCAAAGAGTATATTGCCAAAGACTTTTGTAGCCATTCGTACAACGTGTCCAAGCCAGCGTATTCGGTTCATTTAAATGCGCTTGTCCAAGTCAATGTACAGCTCATACACCTTATGGTTCATTCAACTACGGTACTCGCCGTAAACGATAATGGGTCAAAATATTTTGCGAAGTATTTTTCTCTCAAAGACTCCCAGAATAGATTGATCCGCTGGTGGCATTACCCAGGTTTCTGCGCTGTCAGCCTGTCTTGTAGAGTTGGATTCTTGTTTGTCGAGAGAAGGCTTTGTCATTAAATTTCTTGCTCAGCGCATAGTAGCAGCGGAGTGCGGTATCTTGATTCCAGG
The DNA here is from genome assembly GCA_964034835.1 of Muscina levida. Classification (NCBI taxonomy): domain Eukaryota; kingdom Metazoa; phylum Arthropoda; class Insecta; order Diptera; family Muscidae; genus Muscina; species Muscina levida. The sequence continues at coordinate 143,637,104 of OZ035880.1, read as the reverse complement.
CTGACATTATTGTTGTTGATTATGGCGAAGCCATTTTCTCTTTAATACCGTAATGGAGATGATCATGCAGAGGGCTGCAGTAAACAGGAATGGTACCATCTTCAACAAAATTCACATGCTGCTCGTATATGCCTATGATATAGATATCATTGGCCGTGGATTGCGGGATGTTACTGCGGCTTTTTCGAGCATTGAAAAGCAGTCGGCGAAAGTTCACGTTCAACGTTCATGCAGCATCCCAAACGAGTAGACTCTTTATTCGTTGAAACCAATAACTTATTTATGCCCTCATTTGTTAGCAGAATCACTTCTGCTGGCTGGTTCTCAATGTTCTAAAAGGCTTTGTCATTAAATTTCTTGCTCGGCGCATAGTAGCAGCGGAGTGTGGTATCATGATTTCCAGGCTGACATTATTGTTGCTGCTTATGGCGAAGCCATTTTATTTTTAACATCGTAATGGAGATGATCATGCAGGAGGCTGCAGTAAACAGTAATGGTACCATCTTCAACACATGCTGCTCGCGTATGCCGATGATATAGATATCATTGGCTGTGGATTGCGAGATATTACTGCGGCTTTTTCGAGCATTGAAAAGCATTTGGCGAAAGTTGACTTTCAACGATCACGCAGCATCCCAAACGTTGAAACAAATAACTTAGGTTTGTCCTTATTTATCACCAGAATCACTTCTGCCGGCTGCTTCTCAATGCTCTAATAGGCCGCAGTAACATCTCCTCGGCCAATAATATCTATATCTTCGGCATACGCGAGCAGCATGTGACTTTTGTTAAAGATTGTTCCATTCGTGTTTCCTGCAGCCTTCCTTCTATACTTGTAGCACACTCTGAGGGTCCGTCATTATATTTCCGTATCTGTCCTTACAGATGGGAGAACATCCCTGTTCTTAAACCTTATATTTTTACCTTTAAGTATAACTTTTGGGCTTCACCTCTATCCCTGCACTTTTCAATACTATGGCTCTCTCTCTCTTATCTTCCACAGACGCTTTTACCGCCTACAGAGGCGTTTCATCTCCCTCCTCTTCCCATTATATCGCTCTTCTCATTAATGAGTTAACAGTTGCTGCAGTTTCGCCTTGTATGAAACATCTATTTACTCAAACATTTTGCGGCAATACTCATCAAAACAGGGCTTGTCTGTGTGTGTTTTTCATTACCTAGTACGGACGTTGGACCGGTCGTAGGATGATGATTAAAACAGGAGACTTCTGCAATCCATGGTGCAGTTTCTGTCTCAACTATCTACGTTGTCTTGTATCCGCGACCTCCTCGATGTTGTCGACAGCAACTTCGCAGTATAGTATACCTCATTCATGGGGTGCAAAGGTAAATTATGTAAGTAAGGAAGTAGAGACGTTGTGGTCGTGGTCATAGAATGTGCAATATGTAGCCGCTGTGTGCCGGTAACATCAGTTTGTATTAATTCAAAGAGTGGGTTAGAATAGGCATTGGCTATTTCTGTGGTATGCAGCAATGTCTAGATTTCTTTGCATTCGCGGTGCAAATATCATACTCACGTCCATCTTGCTTAATACATGCCGTCCATCTAATCCTAAGTGATCAATATGGATTCTTGTCTCATAGAATACATCTTTAATGTTCTCGTGTTTGTCTTCCGCCTGGACGTCCACACAAATTAGCGTAATGTAAAAATATTTTGCCTTGAGGCAAGTACTGGCTATTTGGTCGCTTATAGGGTTAAACCGCGAGACTAGATATCGAAGTCTCTTTACTTCTTGTTTGTTTTCTTCGTGTCGTCATAACAGACTATTGCAGCGTTTATCATCCGTTGTATTCTATAATTTGCCAGTAATTAATTTTTCCGCCCACCAACTTCTAACGTAACATAGCTTTTATGAAATCTTCAAGTCATTGCTTTTATTATATTAAATCCGACAATTGTAAGGTAATTTTCAGTGACCTCCACGAAAATGTCTCTGTCTTTGTTTAGTACAATCTATTGATAAGAACGAAAAACGTTTACTCACCTTTTATTGTGCAAATGCTGTTGTACCCAATAATTGCTAACTTCTTAGTTTAAAACAAACCGTTTGGGCTTTTAGGCTGATGCTTATCATTATAATGAGACTACAAAAAAGAACGATTCCTCACAAAAAGTTCATTGGTACTTTTGACATAGAAATAATCCACTAGCTAATGTTTAAACAATGATCTCAAATCTAGGGGGGAGGACAACTACAGTTTGCATAGTAGAGAGAAAAAGGAAGTTTATTGTCATTGTATGAACGCTCCCCTCACTCCCGTAGTTCATATTTTCAATATAGCAAAAAAAAAACAATTAAAATCGATAAGAAGAACAAAAGTTTAGTCTAGTCTCCTACTACAAATATTATCACAAACGTGAGAACATCTTACTTACTGTACATACAAATATCTTACTACATACCCTAGCTAAGACTTATAGTATTTTAACATTTTGCAATCAATGGCGCTGTTATTTGGATAATTGTTTAATCATTGCGTGACGTGTGAGAAAAAAATCAGTGGTGTGATTGTTTTGATTGCTAAGACACAGATAAGATTTATTTATAATTTAATATAAAAAAAAAACAAAAAGAAAAATATATAATTTGATAATAATTGCAATCGCAAATTAAAATAGTAAAACAAAAAAGCGCGCGCAGTGTCTTTTGGTTTTGCCAAGTTCATGTATTGTTAGCAACTTTACGTTGTCAGGCCTTAAGAGAGATTGCGTCTTAGTCTGGTGTCTGGTGTGTGTAGAAAACCTTGTCAGAGATTATATCATTTCGCAATTTTCGCCACACAGACTCAGGTCAATCAACTTGTGAATTTGATAGAGAGAACAGAGAGAACACTCAATGAAAGGAAATTATATAATTTCTGTGAAAGAATTTCATTACAAAGACTGTAAGTAATGATGAAATTTTTGCACCTCATCGTTGTGAACATGAGTTATGTATGACATAGAGAGTGTGCTAATGTCTTAAGGCTTGGGAATTGCAAAATTGGTAATTTAACCGAGAAGTTCGCTTATCTTTAATAATTCATATAATATTTATATATTAGATACACTTTATTCTTTCATGAAATGAGTCATATGATAATTCGTATTTAACTACTTGTAAGATCTTTAACAATGTTTTTATATTTTCACAATTTTACTATATTTGTATAACTGTTAATTAGCTAATTTGACATACTTGAACATTGAGGTGGTCGCAAGTTATATGGGGGAAAAAGAATTGCAGAGTTTTGTCGGTCTGACCATCCAAAATGTTAAGTCTTTTGCAGATTTTGGGATTACCAAATTTACGATTTGAGTATGTTAACCCGTGCCGCTTTGGGCTTAAAGTTTTTAACCTCCTATAGCCATGTTGGGCAAGCATAACTCACGATCGACTAGTCCAATTTTGCTCAAATAAAAAGAATTAAAGTTCCTTTAATCTGTACTTATACAATTTCTCAGCACAATCAACAGATTTGAATTTATAAATAAATAAATAAATAAAAAAAAACATTTTTTAATATTTGTCTAAAAAATTCAAAATTGAAAAAATCTAACTTAAAATTCTTCGGATACTGGATTTTCTTAAAACTGTTGTCCTAATTAAGGTCTGAAAACAAATTTTTAAAGTCGGACGATGAGAATGAATTTTCTCATCGTTACTTACTGGAGAATAACTAAAGACACCCTGCCTATATTTCCACAATGTTTGAAGAAAAACGTATTCAATGTCACTGGGCATTAGGGTGGCAGCGAAAATTCAACTTTAGTCGTTATATAGTCAAAGTAAGAGCAAAATCAGATATGAAAATGAATTTGTGTTTTTTTGTCTGCAATTTAGTACCGTATTGATTCGAAAAAGGCTTGACCGATCATATTGAAATTTTCGCAGAATGTAGCTGAGATGTCGGTGGTAAAAATAGGGTGGAAGTGGGCTGTGCCACGCCTCATTTGAAAGAAACCGTCATAACAGCCATAATTATAGATTGATCGTCCTGAAAATTTTACAGTATAGTAGAGATATAACCAGGCTATTTGGAACGAAGATGGCAAAAAGAGAAAAGGCTCCGCCAACACACGTCAAATGTGACCATTACATATTTGCGACAAACAAAAAACCTTAATCGAACATTACACAGTACAAAATTTTTCGACTTATTGATTCTGAGAATTGCAAAAATAATAAAATCTGCATCATTCGTTTTGTCAAGTTGGCTGCATTAATAATTTAATGGCCATTCGATTTTTTTTACTAAAGTTGGATTTTTAGCACTATTTAATATCTACAACTTTGCTTCAGGCACAAAAAAGATATTCTGTTCGGTATACCGAGATATAACCGTGTTTAAATATAAAAAAAGTGCAAAAAATCTTTATAGAGCAAAAAAATTAAATTATTAATGCAGCCAACTTGACAAAACGAATGAAGCATAAGATCTTATTTTTGGGGCTACCTCCACTTGAATTTCTTAGAATTGAGTCCCAAAATCATATGTTGTATTTCTTAGTATTTACTAAGAACCCGACCTTCTACTTCTTTGGGGCACAGCAAATAGTTGTCCGATCTTATTCAAATTTTCAAAAATTCAATTCAATTCAATGTCCTCAAAAAATACAAGTCCTACTGCAACGCCATCCTTAATATGTGATGGACAGGACAGGGAAGCTCGCGAAGTAACAATTACAATTGCTGTATTGTAGAAAAGCTTGATTTTGGATGTGGATTTGTAATCTGCCTCGCGGCTCAATCCTGTTAGTAATTGAGTAACCACAATCCGCTTCAAGGCTCCGCTTCAACATCACGCCGATTTGTCCACTTGCCCCTATGGAAGATAATGACGATGAGTTTACAGATCCATTCTATGAGCGCCTAGAGGATACACACGACCACTGCCCTGGCCACGACTTCAAAATTGTCCCGGGAGATTTAAATGAAAAAAATATTAATAAAAGATGTTCTTGGACCATTGATTCACTGGATATCTTTGCAGCGGTAGCCGATGAAACCAGATTTCATCATTAATATATCAACAATGCAACTTGGCTAACCTCGAGCCAAACACTAAAAATCAAATTGATCATGTTGCATCTAGTGTGGTGGACGTGTGATTCGTTGCGCTAATATTAGCTAGGAACTTTACCTGGTTGCAGCTTATGCAATCACAAGATTGAGTAAAGGGATAAACGCACATAACCAGACAAAACGAGAGATGGACATCACACAGCTGCACATACCCGAGATATTCAATGCCTACTTAAACCAGCTCTCCCAACTTTACTTCGCGATGCATAGTGGCAGCATATTCCATTTTTTATGGTAACCAACGCAACAATCGTGCTTTGATATGAAAAACGGATGAAGACCCAAACCCTGATATGATCAAGAATGTCGCATAGCATCTGAGGAACAGGATGCTGCTTTCAGTTCAACGGGAACATCAACAGGAGACATTAAAACAGGCAAGGCAGCTATTTAAGCGAAAACGAACTTCAGATGAAGATAGGCTTGCCAGATTTAAAATTGTATAATTCTTGACATTCACCAAAAAATATCTTGATTGTAAAAAAAATCTTGACAAATAAAAACACTCATACGTTAGATGTTGCAAATATTTCAGTATCATTTTTTTTTTTCTTACATAAAGTACTCACATGTTGTTACCCCGTTTAAAGGGTTACAGTGCAAAAAATGTTTTTGCTAACAAATGTAGAAATTTTAATTCTATATCTCTGGAAATATTGTAATTTTATATGGGTTCACCGAAAAAGCCTTTTACGCACAAATATCTCTAAAGAATTCATAATTTCAAATGGGTTGGATGACACACTCAGTTTCTTAAGTTGCACCTATTGATGCAAAATAATAAAGTAAACTATTTTTAACGTCTTGAGTTTATTTTAGAAATTGAAAGTACAAAAGTTTATTTGCAGGATAACGTTGAATAAATTCTAACCTTGTACCTAAATTTAGTGTACGTAACATAAAGATATGCATGTAGAACTATGTATGTGGGTGTTTTCGGTCAATTTTATGGGCGATACTACAAAGAGTGTGACAAACATTTAAGTTTCCCAAGTATTTTGTTTTAAACTGACCAAATTTAAGTGTCCTCCAGTTGTCGGTTTGGATTTAATGGAAGAAATATCAATTTTCCAAAAATATATATATAGATATAGTCCATATTTATTCCGGGGTGAAATTTGTATTACATATTTAAATTCAGTGTACTAACAAAATGATATGTACCTAAACTTATGAGGGTAAATTCGATATTCTAAGGATTTGTCTACTATTACCTTATACCTAAGGTTGAGCGTATAAAAAATATAGTGGGATCACTGATATTGATTTTTATAATTTTACGACTTAGTGTGATTGGTAAATTTAACACTTCGAAGCTTAACCCATTAGTGACGTCTGTTACCATATGGTAACGTCGACAGCGTTAGATATTGCACGCAATAAAATAAACATAAGAAGAAATGTCAAGAATTTTCTTTTTTGATTTCATCACAGCATGCTTTGATCTTTCATTCTTGATTTACCTCTATGCGATTAGACATCAGTAGTGAGCGTGGGGGATCATTTAAAATGTGTGCTTTTCACATGAGCGCAAAACAGCAATATGGAGGGATATAAAAAGTCACTCTATCACAAGAATATTTTTTGGCTGCTTAAAGACTGATATATATTAAAGACTTTTAGTTTTTGTTATTTGAGAAGAATATGAAATATCATAAAAACGTAATGCATGAATTATTTTGTACTTGGTTATATTTATTTACCTGTTTTGAAGCTGTTACCATATGGTCACAGTCGTCTTAACGCTAGTAAAAATGGATATTTTTCTGAAATTTTTCGACTTACTTTTTTTATGTAAAATTCGTTTTTTAACTAATTTATATGTTGTACTGACAAAATCTTTCAAAAATTCCCATTTTTTCGCTCTCGTCATTAAAGGGTTAAAATGAGAAAAATTATGATTCAATAACACATTACATCGCTGACCTGACATTGTCTCTCTACGGCTTTCTAAAACCATTAAGGGTTTTCTCTCCAAGAAAAGGACGACGGCGATCTTTAGCCGATTAATCTAAAATTAGGGTTTACACGAACGGAACTTCTGCTTGAAATTGGCTGTTTAATGTTGTAAAATTACACTGTGCTACACACAAAATATACAAAGGTTCTCATGTAGCATTTCTGTTAGACTGAAGTCCATAGAGTACAGTGATACTCATAGTTTTTCTCGGTCACTTCGTTACTGCGATTTTATAGCAAATTAAGTGAAATGACGATATTCTTAAAATTTCGAGTTCCACAAATCATAAGTCTTCTCTTTGTAAACCGATTTTCAAAAGCTTACATCTGTTTTAAAGCTATGATTTTCACCTTTTTGAAAATCGGTTAAAAAAATTGTGAAACGGCGGCTGTTTAAGTAAAAGAAAAGCGTCAAAAAATTGCGAATTCTCATTTCCTCACCGCTCTAAGTTGATAGTGAGGCAGCGCAATGCATATTTTTTTTTGCAATGCCATATTAAAGTAGCTTTCTAAAACAGCTAAGTTTATAAGAATCGGTTGAAAAATGAATGAATAGCTTTAAAACAGATGTAAGCTTTTGAAAATCGGTTTACCAAGAGAAGACTTAAGGTTTTTGGAACTTGTAATTTTAGGAATATCGTCATTTCACTTAATTTGCTATAAAAACATTACTTAACGAAGTGACCGCGAAAAACTATAAGTATCACTGTACTCTATGGACTCCAGTCTAACAGAAATGCTACATGAGAACCCCTGTATATATTTTTCCTTCACATTTGTATCACTGTGTTATTAAAGTTCAATAGAGAGGCAAAAAAAAGTGATGATATATTTTCGAACAAATGAGAACACCATCAGTCTAAGGTGCGAGGGGAATATGCATGTGAGAAGCCTGGCTCTTGTGAAATTTGTCACCATGGAGCGTTTTCTGGAAAAGACCGCGCGCTACTTTTGAGAGAGTTTTACCAAACGGTGATTCTGCGACCTCGCATAGAGGATTCAGCAGAATGCAAGGTTTTGTCACTTTAATAATGCGTCAAGCATCCCTTTCATTGGCAAATGGGTCAACAGATTTGGAGAGACTAGTTTAGCACTACACAAATCAGGGCAACCAAGGTCCTTAAACGGAAGAATACGTAAAGAATGCAAAATTGTCTGTTAGGATCCGAATTTTTCAATTTGAAAGCGCGTAAGTACTTTAAATATGCATCGATCTTGATGACATTATATTTAACACAAAGATCTTAAACATCACCCATATAAATTTCAATTATTGCAAGAAATAAAACATCAGAAAGGAAAATTCAATGGCAAATAGATATCGATTAACATAAACTGGCGCTTATGCAGTCCTGACTTAACTCATATGGACTTTTTCTCATATAATTATCTTCAACATAATATTTATTACAATAAACTGACCTCTCTAATGCATAAGAAAAAAAATCCCAACGATATCGAAGCTATTACGGAAACGGCCTGCTGAGCTGCCATTTGAAATTTAACGGCTCGAATAAATAAATGCCGTGATCGCAAAGATTTACATTTAGACGATATTATTTTTAAGGAAAAAATTCCCAAATACTGTGCTTAAATAATCAATAAGCAGTTCTTTAAAAGGCATCTTATATTTTATTTTATCGACTCACAATATTTAAACTTCATTTTGAGACACCATGTATATGGATTTATCATCAGGATGCGAATGGATGGAAGTGCTTTAGCTCGAGAAGTCTTCAACAATAAACTCGAATAAAGGCGCAGAAGAGGATGACCAAAATTCTGATGGAAAGACCTGGCTACTGAGACTTACTTAGACTTAGGTGGCCCATTACAACTTACAAACATGGTTTATAAGTTTGAGGCCTGAAGTATTAAAGAATTCCACACGCTTCGGTCTTGTGCGTGTGTTCTCCAGTTAGTCCTACCAGATGGTGGCACGTCGCCTACCACTTGGTCCTTCCAACGGAGTTTGGGTCTCCCTGCTCTGCGCCGTCCTTCAGGTTCGCCTTCAAACACCTTTCTCGCTGGAGCATTTACATCCATCCTGGCAACATGACCCAGCCATCGTAGTCGTTGCATTCTGACTCTTTTAGCTACGTCGATGTCGTGGTAAAGCTCATACAGCTCATGGTTCATCCGATGGCGAAACTCGCCGTCGACACAGATAGGTCCATAAATTTTCCGGAGTACTTTTCTCTCGAATACTCCCAGGTTTTGTATGTCCGTTGTCGTAAGCACCCATGATTCGGCAGCATACAAAAGAACGGGTAATATTAGCACCTGGTAAAGCTGTTTCTTAGTATTCCGAGATAAGGTGGTATTACTAAAGTGCTGCCGAAGTCCGTAAAAACATCTATTGGCTAGCACTATTCTCCGCTTAATTTCTTGGCTGACATTATTTGTCTTATTGACGGAAGATCCGAGGTAGGTAAACTCATCTACTACCTCAAAACAATAATTTTCAACGTTGACGCTGCGTCCCCATCGAGAGGACTCTTTGTTCGTCGAAATCATTATTTTTGTTTTGTCCTCGTTGACCGCTAAACCCATTTTTGCCGACTCCTTTTCTAGGGATGAGAAGACTGCAGTAACGTCCCGCAGATTTCGGCCAATGATATCTATATCATCGGCGTAGGCTAGTGGCATGTGGCTTTTGTGGAATATGGTGCCAGACATGTTGACACCAGCCTTTCTCATCACCTTCTCCATAACTATATTAAATAGTGTACAGGACAGGCTATCGCCCTGCCTGAGACCTCTTTCCGTGTTGAATGGTTCAGACTGGTCCTTACCAATCTTAACCGAGGATTTGGTGTTGTCTAAGGTACATTTGCAAAGTCGAATCAGCTTTGCAGGAATACCAAACTCAGACATGGCCTCATAAAGCCTATTCCTTATCGGAGAGTCGAAGGCAGCTTTGTAGTCGACAAAGAGGTGGTAGGTGTCGATCTGCTTTTCATGGGTTTTTTCCAGGATTTGTCGTAAGGTGAATATTTGATCCGTCGTAGATTTGCCAGGTCTAAAGCCGCACTGATATGGTCCAATTAGTTTTTCTACAATTGGCTTTAGACGTTCACACAATATGCTTGAAAGGACCTTGTACGCAATTGGTAATAGGCTTATTCCACGGTAGTTCTTACATTCACTACGATCTCCTTTCTTATATATGGGACATAACAGACTGAGACTCCAATCCCCGGGCATGCTCTCCTCTTGCCAGATGTTCTCCATGAGCTGATGCATGCTCCTAATCAGCTCCTCCCCGCCAGCCTTAAACAATTCAGCAGGGAGACCATCGGCTCCAGCAGCTTTGTTGTTTTTAAGGCGGGAGATGGCCATACGTATCTCGCTCTGGCTCGGAGGAGGACAGTTAATACCATCGTCATGGATTGGAGCGGGGTCTTCTGGAGTGGTGTCAGTATCCAGTAAATTTCTAAAGTGATCTCTCCATATCTTCAGAACGTTATCCTGGTCCGTCACCAGTTGACCATCGCTGTCCTTGCAGGAGGGCAACCCTGTTCCACGCATTCTCGCTTTAACTCTCTTGTAGAATTTTCGGGCTTCCCCTCTACTTCGGAGCAACTCAGTGCACTCATCCTGCCTCTTCTTCAGCTCCTTCTTTTTTCTTCTAAAAAGACGAGTTGCCTGTCGTCTCTTCTCCCTGTGCCGTTCACGAACAGCTCGCGTTGCCATTGGCTGCAGTTTTGCCCTGTATGCAGCATCCGTCTCTCTCGTGGCATTGCGACATTCATCATCGTACCAGGCATCTTCTTGAGACGGCTTTGAGTACCCAAGTACGCTTCTCGCAGTCCGTTCTATGGAGTCGGCTATATATTGCCTCTGCGAGGTTATATTATCAGGGGTTGGAGCATTCCGCAGCAGTTGAGTTAGGTGGTTGGAGTAGGCGTCCGCTACCTCTGTGGTCCGCAGTTTACCGATGTCCAGCTTTCGTTGTGCCTGGTTACGTACGTTTTTCGCCATGCTTAGCCTAGTGCGTACCTTAACTGCGGTAAGGAAGTGATCGGAGTCAATGTTCGCACCCCTGATCACTCGTACGTCCAGAACACTCGATGCGTGCCTTCCATCGACTACCACGTGATCTATCTGATTCCTCGTCAAATGATCTGGAGATAACCATGTTGCCTTATGAATATTTTTATGGTCAAATCTAGTGCTGCTAACTACCATATTTCTTGCCGCCGAGAAATCAATCAGTCTGATGCCGTTGTTCGACGTTTCGGTGTGCAGACTGAATTTTCCGATTGTAGGCTCAAATGCGGTTTCCCTTCCTATTTTAGCATTAAAATCGCCTAGTACAATTTTAATGTCATGGCTCGGGCTACGGTCATATACATTTTCTAGGCTCTCGTAGAACTCGTCTTTGTCCTCATCGCTTTTCTCTTCTGTCGGAGCATGGGCACATATAAGTGTTATGTGGAAAAACTTAGTTTTGACTCTTATGGTGGCTATACGTTCACACACCGGGTTGAACCTTGAGACTAGGTGTCGCAGTCTCTTGCCAACCACAAATCCACAACCAAACTCGTGCTTGTCCGCATGGCCACTATAGTAGATGTCGCACGTCTTCTTGCGCGAGCACCCGTGTCCCGTCCACCGGATTTCCTGTAAAGCGGTTATGTCAGCCTTGTATTTTTCGAGGACTTCCGCCAGTTGGATGGAGGCACCTGGTCTATACAGTGTTCTAACATTCCAGGTGCATATCCTCAAATCATGGTCCTTAATTCGTTTGCGGTGGTCGTCAACATTTTGGGGGGTCCGTTTTATTCTTATCTTACTTCTTTTCATTGCAATCGGTTATACGTCAGTGGCGGGTTGCAAGCCCAGCGCACCACGTCGCAGTTTTCTCCTCCTGCCAGGATTTTATTGCAGCCGCCCATTCTGGGTCAGACGCTGACCAGGGTACCGCTCACTACTGAGAACCTTGCAAAACTAGCAGAAGATCGAAGCGCACATAATACTTTTCCAATGGTGGCGCATAATCCTTATATACGATTGCAAAAAAGTGCCAGCTAAGTAAGTAAGTATGTAAGTAAAGCTACAAGAAGCCAGTATTGTTAAACAGTTTAAATTTCCTTAAGTGTCCACAACTAACTTATCATTATAAATTGCCAACGGGCAAAAAGTAAAAGTATAAACCATTATTATTGTGGAAAAATATGACTTCGTTTCTATTAATTATCTCTAAATAAAGTGGTGGCGTTTCAGTGCATTGACACTTAAAACTTTGCTCATTCTGTTGTATCAAAATGATTTATTACTATAAATAAGACCCGACAAAAAACAAAACAGTAAGTGTTGCCTTACATCATCCACAAAGAATGCAAGTAACAACGACAGTTTACATTTTTTGGTAATTGTTTTCCTTGACAATGTCCGGATCACCCAACTCGGCCTTAACGTTTGCCTGACCACCAAACTATTAACTATCGCTACAGAAGAAAACAACTTTCTTCACCAGCCATGAAAAGTGCTATAATTTCACACTGCTGTCATGAAAACCCGGATTAGTATGTATGCCCCGCGTATTGATGACTTCCAAACTGCAAAGGGAGAGTGTGTAAGGAACTACGTACGGAAAAGATCATTAATAATATCATTTAAGTTTAAAAACAGCAACAACGGTGATCATAAAAACAACACGAAGAATTTCACGGGTAATGAAAGTTTATTTTGGAAAAAGTGATTCCGTTAGATGTTGTTGTTTGCTTTCTTTAAATATTCACTCGGCATTGCGGGAGTGAAAAGATGAACGAAAAATTACATTAAGCAAATATTTATGTTAAAATTATAATTGTAGTAAAATGTTTAAATAAAATGCATGCCATGATCGTGGTGCTCGCTGCCATCAACATTTATATTAAATTAGCCAATCTTAGTGGAGTAAAACAGAAGTTAAATGGTCAGAAGTGCTAAAAACTTAATTGAAAATTAAATTACTTTTTACAGTCGATTTGATGTTTATATGGAAAGGAGATATGCTCTCGGTACAGTGGTTTGAAGAGTACGGTGCGGGGTGTGTTAGTTGTAAAGAACGTTGGTAGAGTCGCATTGACATTATTTATGTAATAATGCGTCTCTAAAAAGTGCTGGAATTTATATGTGCATTATATTTTATCGCATGTGTAGTCGCATTCCGTAGTCGTCGGTCATTATAATCTATATTATCGGCGTCCTAACTGCACATATCCGTCCTAACATGACTATAACCCTATCTTGTAGTGTAAATATTTACCCTATATTGTAGTGTAAATATCTAGCCTGAAGCCACAATGATAACATTCGATCAAGGACGTTCAGATGGGCTTTAGTCTTTTAGATAACAAACTCGACAGGTCTTTCTGTGCGAGGGGTGAAACGCTAACAGGCGGTATTTGGTGCACATATTTAGGTCGCAATTTCCTAAACTCAGTGCATGCATGCACCATCTCATAACGTTAAAAAAACTTAATTTCCCTTCACACCCCAAGCTTCTTGCGTTGTTGTGAATTAACATGCTTTCTGTTTTTAGATTCACAACTAACGGCACCTACTTGTTTATCGACGAATGCGAACGTCACTGTTTGAGAAGTTTTTACTAGACGTGCCGATTGACTCGACACTTATACTGCGATGTTGCTGACGACAGCATCGAGGGGGCCGGCAATGAAAAAAACAATTCTATGCAATTTTGTCCGATGTACAAAGCATAGACAAGATCTTCTGTGGATTATGTTGACGTGTTTTTCTTTGATCTTCGCGCCGGCGTGTAAGGTTGTGCTGATATGAGGAGAAAGCACAGCAAAGGGTGCTGATGAGATAGTTTGGCAACTATCGAAATAGCCCTGCCAGCTGTCAACATAATCTATTTCACACAACTCTTGTAAAAGAAATTCTATTAGCAATAATAAAATAGATCTTGAATCGAACAATGAAATCAAACTCAGAAACAAAATACAAATTTTATTAGACTGGAGCCAGGATTTGAACCTGGAATCTCCTGCATGGTAGTCGCGTGCTCTAACCATCATGACACGGCCGGTCCCTACCATCACCATCGTATAACAGCCGGCCTATACCGGCCTATGCTATACTGCGAGTCTATTAGCACTCGCAGCTTTGTCATACTTAAGCAGTGTACTTGCTGATATTTTTTTGCTTCATGGTAAATAGTCTACCTTGTCATCGATGATTGGCGTGATTTTGTCAGTTTACAATATCTGTCTTTACCGATTAGGATTCCTCCTCCGTAACATTTACTTTTTACATTTACGGTAGAATTTTGGGGCTTTACCTCAATTCCTGTACTTTTTGACTTTTTCGCACATTTCTCCTTCAGATGTGCTTTTTCTGTTTGAATAGTCTTTTTGTGTTTATTTTCTTCTCCTAAAATCGTTTGGCTGCAGTGAAAATATAAAGTCGCCTACTAGGACTGAGGAGTGAGACTCTAAGTCTTCTATAACTTTCCCCTAAGTATCTTAGCCTTCTACGGGCTACAGGGGGGCTGCTACAAAGAAAATTTTTCATCGTCTTGAATTCCTCCTCGTCCTCAAAGAAGATGTTCCATCATCTGGAATTCCTCCACGTCCTCACACACACGGCAATAGTCCGGTATGGATCTATCTCTATCTTTAGGTGCTTGATATTGCAATGGCCTGCTAGAATTCCTCATGCCAGTCTATGATCACTCCAGCACAGGCCAACCATGAACGCCGATCGGGGTTGGTTGTATTCGTTTCACAGCAATCAAACATTTATACAGACGATTCTGGAGACGCAACATTCGCTGGTTGTTTTCCATATCCAATCCTCCACTACCCAAAAAATATAACACGTGGGCAGGTGAACATCTTCCAGAGAATTATAATCAGCCTCCTCTGGTCATGGTACCCAACATAGGCTGACATTCAGAGGATTTAGTCTATCCAACTGTTCCTTACAGTTCCGCACCAACTTTGATTCACTCAGTGAAAAATTGGTTGCTTTTATTGTAGCCTGGCTATCCACACAGATGGTTATCCATCTGCTAGTATCAATTCCACATCCCATAATAGCCTCCGCGGACTTCAGAATGGCCAATACCTAAGCCTGAAAAAGGCTGCATTAATTATGTAGTCCGAAAGGATGGCTTAGCTGCAGGTCTTCGCTGTTAACATCAGCTCCTGTCCCCCGTTCTATTTTTAACTGTCAGTAAAGACAGAAATGGAGTCACCATAGGGAGTCCCGCCGTCATTCCATTCCGATCTTTCCGGAATTTCAACATTTACTTTACGGAAATCCACACATTTCTTTAGAGTTTAGTTACAACCGTTTTCGGCACTGCTTAATTTAGGGCCTACCTTGGCTAAACGGGATGATTCGAGTCTATATTTAAAACTGGCACCTCACACACGTTCATTTCGCTTGAGATGCGCCATCGAATAACTCGTGATCAATTTTATTTCTTGTCTGTTGATCAAGCTATAAAGATTCATATTGTCTTGTGAATATCATTGTGTGGGAATCTGGTTACCTTAACAACCACGTTTCATGCTGGGGCAAAACTACACAGCGCGGAATTTAAGAGGCCTTCGTCATATAATGCATGCAGAGCCCTTATTTGGGAATAATTTTTCATATAAATGCAGAACGCATGATTTTTCATCAGATTCTGGCATTACATGGACAGACCTGCCAAAGGCATTTATAAAGAATGCAGAGGGACTTCATACACATCCGCTCTCGCTTCCATATAACAGGGGTATTGCATGCCTTCTTAATTAAAGGAATTGTTAATACTTTTCTAAAGGCCTGTCAGAGACCTTTTGCAAAGAATGCATACACCAGGGTTATTGCATGTCTTCCAAATGGAAAGAATTGTTAATATCCGTGGAAGGTGTTCATGTGTTCTTCTCAAAACTGTGCATCATTAGTTACAACCACACAATTCAAATGTATATTAATAGGCTAGATGGTAGCATAGCTGACTAACAATCACGAGGTAGGGCGTTCAAACTCCAGCGAGGTTAACTCTCAATAAAACTAAATAATTTGAGGGTGCACTATATAGTTTTTGTTTTATTTGTCAGTCCTTCTATTTTCATGTGTATACAGGAATTTCATAAGTCCATCTTATAAAAAGCTTCCATTATGCCTCTTATAGAAAGCTTCCATAAGACCTTCTTAAAGAAAGCTTCCATAAGGCCTTCTTGTGGAAAGCGGCGACGGAAGGATTTTTTCCAAACTCGCGCAATGCTAAAAAGAAAGTAATAAAGAAGGCCAAAAAAAGGCATAACGGATCCAAAAGAAGCCCTTCGAACTTATGAAAGAATGCCTTCCTTCTCACGATTTCCGCCGATGGGTAATCGGTCTGAATACGTTGTCGGCGGTGTACTTATGAAAGAATGCCTTCCTTCTCACGATTTCCGCCGATGGGTAATCGGTCTGAATACGTTGTCGGCGGTGTTGCTATTTAGACTGACTTTTCCAATAGCTGGGTGTGAATAAAATACATAAGGAGAAATTTTATTTCTTTGTTTCACAACAAATTCGATCTCCCATGCCTTTTCTAACCTTACAAATATTCCCAGTGTACTAAGAATACACATCGTCGCGTTTACTACTGAATCAATCGTTAACTAAATAAACACTTTGACCTTCATCGTGTCACTCGTTGACCGATTGCGTATACAAAACTGTGCTACTGCGCACATGTGTGCGCTTTTGTTTATGCCTGTCCTAGAACCATTTTCATATTAAGGTGCTCCAGGCGGTATTAGGTTTCTTTTTTCGTGTCCACATCGTTTTCTTCCGTCAGAGCGTTTACACAAATCATCATGATTTAAAAAATTTTCGGCTTGACAGTGGCTATTGGGTCAGAGTGTTAAAAAAGAGATCAAAGTCTCCTGTCAACGATGTATCCCTATCCATTTTTGTGCATCCCTTTTTCGTCCACCGCATTGTCAGGGCATCTGCTAATTGGATAGAGGCACCATCTCTGCAGAGATTTTGGACATTGCAGGTGCATATCCTTTATTCTATGTAGTGAATGGCTTATAAGGCCACTGCGCACGATCCTAGTTTCCTGGTGCTATCAACGCCACTAAGTGAGCCGTTGTTTTGACCTTTAATAACTTTTGTTAACTTTTCCCTAAAACGCATCGGTGGTACCATTCCATTTAGATTACTCAGCATTGCGCCATTTGACATTTGTTACTTAACGGATGTCCAGAAGCACTGCCCAAGGAATACGTGAACTCTGGGAAATAGTAAGCTACTTGGTCACCTTCCCAAGTGTATAACGGTCAGAAAACTTAAGTTAAAACAAATATCCCACACTTCATTAATGTACAAAACTGTTTTAAAACAATTTTTTTTAAATGTTTTCCAAATCATGTTATGAATGTGAAACTGAAGAAGTTAATACTTTAATAATAGATGCGCTGCACTGCATTTTCACATGTATGCAACAAGTTATTTCTTACAGTTCTAAAACGTATAATGCTATAAAATTTTTAGAAATTTGTGCCGATTGCAATTATTGGACTGATGAATATAATGCAGCCAATTCAAATAAGGTTGAAATTTGTTAACAATTAAAAATATTCTCACATAAGACCATATACAACTGCCTAGCCACAGTCTTGTAGTGTTTGCAGCTATTGAATCTAATTTGTATAAGTTGATGGTGTATTAAAAAGATTTCCGTTTCATTTATGGTCACAATAACTATTTATACGTCTTATTTTCACCATCCTCAGCAATCTTTCTTACCGCCTCCTGCCCATCTCCCTTTCAAAGTTGTAGACAGAGTCTCATTTGATCTTCTATTATTGTCACAATTGTATGCAAATTTCTTCTTCTCTCAGTTGTTGTTCGATTTTATTTGTTTATATTTTTGTTGTTACGTATTGTTAACAAGGTGATTTGTTGTAAATGTTTCGGTAGAAACCGAAAATGTATCTTCTTTGTAATGTCTTTTATTGGAAACCAAACACACATCTTCTTTAGTTCCATATTGATGGGAATAGTATTTGGTGGAATTTGCTTCTTGTGATTGGACAAATTGCTTTCACTCTTATTCGAATTGTGTGAACTTGGAAGGGGACATATCCCACATCAAACTGTTTATGTTCAATCAGTTTTCGCTTTTCATTCAAGCCGAATAGAGAAAAAATGAAAGGTTAAAAGTTGCCATTGTATCATTGTGATGGATTTACGGTTCTTTCTATATTGTTGTTTTTTTTTGTGTCTTTGCAATAGATGAAGATAAATTTGTCCAGTGAATGGAGTTAGAGATTTTTGTTATACTAATTGCTATTGATTAGCAGATTTTTTTTTAGATGCGATTTTTTGAATACGAAGAATATTTTAGATATTTGTTATGCAAGTTTTCGTCTTAAGTCTTTTGTTTAATGATTTTGTCATAACAAAGACACATGCGAAAGATTTGATATATTGTACTCTAATTTTATGACGAGTGAAAGCTTCCTGAATTTTTTGTTATGATCGTTTGTGATGATAAAATTAATTTGTTATATTGATTGGTGAAATGAATACCTTAAGAGAATTTGATACTACTTCTGTATGTATAGTATATTTTGGCAGTGGGAAAAGCTTAGCAAAAATTAAAAATTATAAAATATTTCATAGACATCATATTCGAAAACATGATCGCTAATAGTGCGACAAGACACTGTAAGACTCGTTGTCCTGTGTAGGTGGTGTCAGCCTTATGATTACATCTAATATTTTGACAAAGTGCTCTATATGCTAAACATTCCGACATCAGTTACCTCTTAAATTTTTTGATCAGATATCAGTGGTTGCCGTATAAATGTGTTTGCAATCTTGTGGTATAAAGAATTGGAGTTTTATATTTTAGGGTGTAAGTTTTACATTGATTTATTTTTCAGAGGCATTATATAATTTTTTTGGTTTACTCTTCGATAGAAATACTGCACCTTTACCATATAATAACAGTTGTTAATGAGGATGGAGAATTTTTAAATTACACAGTGCAACACACTTTTTCGGGGGTGAACCAAACCAATATCAAACGATAGCATTTGACCTCCGTAACCAAACCTTAAACTCCATTTTGCTCCACTACGTCACAAATTTTTTTTACAGTACGAGGAATATTTCCTCGGAACATTTTAACCCTATATCTGCCACAGGGAAAGCTGGACTTCGCTACACAGCAGACCACGGAAATAGCCAACAACTATTCCAACCAACTCACTCAACTACTTTGTGATGCTCCAACTACCGAAAACCAATAGCAATATATTGCCTACTCGATGAGAATATGGAAATAATACTTCTGCAACCTATTGATGTCTGAGAAATCGGTTGCTGAAAACTCTATATCAATCCGAGACGATAACATCGATTGTCCACCTGAGATAAGAACTGTCATATCCCGCCCAAAGAACAACAAAGCCGAGGGGCTGATTTTCTTCCAGCTGAGTTGTTTAAGGTGGGTGAAGATGAGATTGTTTTAAGCATGCAACAGCTCATAAAGAATATTTGGCTTCAAGAAAGCATGCCAGAGGATTGGAATCTCAGTGTGCTATGTCCTATCTACAAAAAAGGTGACCGTAGTAAGTGGAAAAACTATCTTAGAATTAGGCTCTTACTGATAGCGTAACATGTCCTCTCTAACATTTTGTGTGAACGTCTAAAGCCAATTGTTGAAAACCTCATTGGACATTATCAGTGCGGCTTTAGACCAGTAAAATACACGACGGATCAGATATTTACACTACAGTAAATTCAGAAGAAATCCCATGAAAATCATATCGACACTTTCCACCTCTTTGTCGATTACAGAGCTGTCTTCGATAGTCCTATCAGGCATCGACTATACAAAGCCATGTCTGAGTTCGGTATGCCTGCGAAGATAACACAGTGCAACACACTTTTTCGGGGGTGAACCAAACCAATATCAAACGATAGCATTTGTACTCAGTAAGAAACCCCTAAACTCCATTTTGCTCCACTACGTCACAAAATCCATCCTAAGATGTCCCATACGGGTGGAGCTAGAGGGTTCAAATGTTCTGATGAAATATTCCCCAGAAAATTTTAATGTATGTCTCCGAAGACATGAACTATCCCAAATGTATATTTACACATGACTATTCAAATTCGTTGATTCGACTTTTTACCAAAAAAATCAGACTTCAAACCACTGTAAAAAAAATTTGTGACGTAGTGGAGAAAAATTAAGTTTAGGGTTTTGTCAATGAGGTCAAATGCTACCGTTTGATATTAGTTTGGTTCACTCCCGAAAAAGCTTGTTTCACTCTTTGCTCAAAAGTAGTATTTTTAACTTTTAATTTTGATTTTATTTTATAACCTTTGACTCGTAGAGGCTATTTGTCTTCGGTGACTTTAAGTGAACTTTCCGGAAAATATTTTTATCGAAGATTCTAAGCCTTGACTTCCTTCCAAAAATGTCCCACACGGGTGGTAGCTAGGGGGTTAAAATGTTCCGAAGAAATATTCCCCTGAATGTTTTAGTATAGGTCTCCGAAGACATGAAATACCCCAAATGTACTTTTGTAGATGATTTTTCATATTCTTTGAATCGACTTTAGACCAAAAATTCAACCGTCAAGCCACTGAAAAAAAAATTTTGTGACGTAGTGGAGCAAAATGGAGTTTAGGGGTTTCTTACTGAGGGCAAATGCTATCGTTTGAAAATGGTTTGGCTCACCCCCGAGACAATGACCCTCAAATTGTGTCATATTGTTATTTGTCGGCATCTTCCAACATTAATAACTTCGAATTGAAATATATTTTCAAATATTAAAAGTCTATTAAACAATCGATGTTCCATTTAAGCTTTATGGTGCAACAGCAAAAAGTTTATTCTTACTATCGTAAATTAGACCAACGTTGATCTAATCCCTCAGCAAAAAGACTCAATGATAAATGAACTTCATAACACTTGGAAAAACTACTTACTTTCAATGTACGCGAGACATTCATATAGTTTAGTTTATTTTCAACACTACGCCATTCGTCGTTACCGTTTTTTTTTTCTCCCCCCATTACACTCATAAAGATCAGCATCACTGTTCTATTTCCTATACCTAGACTTGATATTATTTGGTCAATGAAATCATATTTCTCTATGATGGTCCATTAGGACCATTAGGCATTGCGCGATTTATCGAGAGCATGCGCGCACGCTTAACTGCATTTGGTGGGTCGTTGGTGTGTACACTTCTTTTACTTTAATCACCACTGACCGCTGCTACTACCGGCCCAGATGAATGGGATGACGACGATGGTGATGATGATGATCAAGATGAAGACGACGGCCGAAGCAGCGGAATCTGAAACAATAACCTCTTAATGATAAATAGTTGGCTTTAGCCCCCAAACAACGGAAATACATCGAAACACAACAACAGCATTAGCACAAGCGGCAAAATACAGTCACACTGAGCGTCCCGGGCAAGATGATGAGGAAATAGAAACAGACAACACACCAGACGATTTGCGGTGGCCATTTATTTTGACACAATTCTTTAGCCCTAAGCTTCTAAAGTTGGCTAAAGAATGAACGAGCAAAAAAGCATAACATCACAACCACAAAATCTGCGATATTCATAAACTTTACTAGAATAACTAGCATAGTAAAATAAGAAGATGGACTGCCGCATAGCCGCAGTACATATAAAAAGCGTTAAAAGTGCCGCTTCAGTGATACATTAGAAGGTGGCTGGCAGCAGCATTGAAGAGGTGTTACCGTATGTACTTGCCTCAATTTCATATTTTAAATATGGGTGTGTTAGCAGGTGTGTAATCATCATCATGCGGTTTTTTCTCTAGCGACACAAGAAAATAGCACAAATCTTTTGAACAAGGCAAATGGAACAGCAAAGTACTCAGGCTTTCCTTGCTCCAATTCATTTGTGATAACTGGAATATTAATTGTATGTTATACGAATTATATAGATGATCCCAAATTTGAAGAAAAATTAGTATTACAGTAAAAAATTCAATTATTTAAGTGTCAGGTTATTGTTACGTGGTAAAGATACAGTTATATTTTGAAGGATGTATCTTAAGAGAAATTACAGTATTAACAGCAAAACTCCATAATTTTTTTTTTAAATTTAGAAGTAAGAAGCCGCCATAAGGCTAGCGCGTGCTTCTATGGGTGGTCAGCAGGTGACACATAGCTAAACAGCCTACCGATATGTAGGTTAACTACGACTAATAAGTAGTCCCTGGCCAGAGAGGTAGAAACCGTGGACGTACTATAAAAGGTGCATGTGCCTGATGACGTATCTATGACATGGTGAATCAGGGCCGCCAATAAATAAGTACTACACTACGTAAGGTGCCCATTAGAGAGGTACAAAAAGGAGGATAATGTCTCTTAGTTCCCCAAGGCAAACAAAAAATCCATAGCGTCTGTTCCATATTGGGCGGCTTGAAATGAATACAGGCAGTAGGAATAAAAAAGCGGAATCTAATCGACTGGGCTTGCCACCCACCACCAGTATAATGGCAGTGAATAAAATGAAAAAGAAGGGAAAAAGAAGCCCCACAAATGGTTTTAAGGACAATGATTTGAGAATATGCAGATGGAATTTTAGAACTCGACCACGTGCCTCTATTCAATTGGCGGCTGTCCTCGAATAGTATAATGCTGACAATACTGCCATACAGGAAATCCGGTGAACTGGATATAGATGCTCGCTGATTAGGATGTGTGACATGTACTACAGCTGCCACCAGGAATAGCATGAGTTTGGTTGTGGACTTGTAGTCGGCAAGGACTACGACACCTGGTCTGTAGGATTACTCTTGTCAGTAAACGAATCGCCACCAAAAGAGTGATAATGCTCCGACGAAGGAAAAAAGTGACGAGGTCAAAGACGAATTCTATGCCCAATCATGTGGTAATCGATGGAAGGCACGCGTCAAGTGTTTTAGAGATACAAACATCAACTCGGATTACCACCTCAATGCAGTGAAGGTGCGTACTAGGCTACGCTGGCCGAAAACCCTATGTGAGCAGGCACAGAGGAAAGCAGGACATCGCTAAAGTTCAGACCTCGGAGATAGCCAATGCCTATTCTAACCAACTCACTCAACTACTTTGTGATGCTCCAACTACCGAAAATACTAGCGCGCAATAGCAATATCCGTACTGGGGTATGTGAAGCTCTTAATCGATAATACCTGATACTATGACAAATGCCGCAATGCCACCCGGAAACAAGATGCTTCATATAGGACCAAACTGCAGCCAATGGCAACGCGAGCTGTTCATGAAAAGTACAGAGAGAAGAGGCGACTTGACTCTTTAAGCAAAAAAAACGAGAGCTGAAGGAGCAGAATAATGAGTGCATTAAAGAATACAGGAACAGAGGTGAATCACGAAAATTCTACCAGATGATAAATGGTAGGGTAGATCTTCCCTTCTGTAAAGACAAAGATTGTCATCTCGTTACTGACTCTGAGATCGTACTGAGAATATGGAAAGAACACTTCTGCAGCCTATTGATATCTGAGAAATCGATTGCTGAAAATTCTACATCAATCCGAGACGATAACATCGAGTGTCCACCTGAGATAAAAACTGTCATATCCCGCCCAAAGAACAACAAAGCCGCTGGGGCGGATTTGCTTCCAGCTGAGCTGCTTAAGGTGGGTGGAGATGAGCTTGTTTTAACCATGGAAAAGCTCATAGAAAATATTTGGCGTCAGAAGAGCATTCCCTAGGACTGGAATCTCTGTGTGCTATGTCCAATCTACAAAAAAGGTGATCGTAGTAAGTGTAAAAACTATCTTAGAATTAGGCTCTTACTGATGGCGTAACATGTCCTCTCTTACATTTTGTGTGAACGTCTAAAGCCAATTGTGGAAAATCTGATTGGGCCAGATATTTACACTGCGGTAAATTCTGAAGAAAATCCATGAAAAGCATATCGCCACTTTCCGCCTCTTTGTCGATTACAAAGCTGCTTAGATAGTCCCATCAGACATCGAATATACGAAGCCATATCTGAGTTCGAATACCAAATCCTCTGTTATCTGTGCCATTCAATACAAGAGGACAGGGTAATGGTTTGTCATGCATACTGTTCAACATAGTTATGGAGAAGGTGTTAAGGAAAGCAGCGGTTAACATGTCTGGCACCATATTTTATAAGAGTCACATGCTTCTCGCATATGCCGATGATATTGACATTATCGGTCGAACGATGGGAGAGGTAACAGCTGTCTTCTCATCTGTTGAAAGGGAGTCAGCGAAAATGGGTTTGGTAGGGAATGAGAACAAGACGAAGTTGGTGGTATTATCGAACAAACTGTCCTCCCGTTGGTTGAATTCATCTACCTCTGATCCGCCATTGACAAAAACAACCGTGTCAGCTTAGAAATAAAACGGATAATAGTGCTTGCCAACCGTGGCATAGAGGTTAGAACACGCGACTACCATGCGTGAGATCCTGGGTTCGATTCCCACCTCCAGTCATCTAAATTTTTTTTTCATTGCCGGCCCCCTCGATGTTGTCGACAGCAACGTCGCAGTATAAGTGTCCAGTCAATCGACATGTCAAGTAAAAGCTTCTCAAACAATGAACCGTTTGTTGTGAACCTCAAATAGAAAGCGTGTTAATTCGCAACAACGTAAATTAGAGTAAGTAAGTAGTGATTGCCAACAGGGTTTTCTTTGCGCTATGCGAGCACTTCATAAACACCACTCTATCTCGAACCACCAAAATCCTGCCTCCGAATCTTAAGTGATTACACAGGCGGATGTATCTCATCTGTCAGTGTTTGAGAGAAAAATACTCTGCAAATATATGGACACATTTGCGTAAACGGCGAGTTCAGGATTCGGATGAACCATGAGCTGTACGAATTATAACACGACATTGATATGGTCAAACGAATAAAAGTGAAACGATTACGCTGTATATGCCATGTCGTGAGGATGGATGGTGTGGGACACACTGACTCTGATTGGTAGGACTGAGTGGATACGGTGTGCATAAGATCGAAGGGAAAGGAAATCTCTTATCATATTGGCCTCTGACTTAGACAATCTATATATATAAAAAATTGTTGCAAGTGTGTTGTGACTTCATAACTCACGAACGGCTGGACCGATTTGCATAAATTTGTTTGTATGCGTTTGGGTGGCGCCCCGGTTGGTTTATATTTACAATTCGGTCCAATTGGACAAAGGGGCGTGGCATCGCCCATACAACTTGAAAATCAAAAGGGCTGTATCTCATGAACTATCAGAGGTATGATGATGAGATTTGGTATATATGTTGTTGGAGCAGTATTAATTACAGCCAAGGTGGAAGTGGGCGGTGCCACGCCCCCTTTTCAAAAATCGCTCTAACGGCTTTTCTAATAGACCGATTGATACGAAAATTTTACCAAATGGTACTGTTGACCTGTTGATAGTCCCTGGCTATAATAGATTGTGATTGGATAAAGGGGCGTGGCACCGCTGATACAACTTGAAAATCAAAATGGCTATATCTCATGAACTATCATAGGTATGAAGATGAGATTTGGTATATATGTTGTTGGAGCAGTATTAATTACAGCCAGCGTGGAAGTGGGGGGTGCCACGCCCCCTTTTCAAAACCGCTCTGCAGGCTTTCCCAATAGACAGATTGATACGAAAATTTTACCAAGTGGTACTGATGACCTGTAGATAGTCCCTTGCTATATTTGGTTATGATTGGATAAAGGGGCGTGTCACCGCCCATACAATATGAAAATAAAAGGGCTATATCTCATGAACTATAAGAGGTATAAAGATGAGATTTGTTACATATGTTGTTGTTGCAGTATAAATTACAGTAAGAGTGGAAGTGGGCTGTACCACACCCCTTTTAAATAAACAGTTATAACTGTCAAAATTCCACAGTATATTGCAGTTCGCCTAGAGATATGATCAGTAAGGTGGGCCAGTCTTTTTGTTCGCAAAAATTTTAACCAAATCTACGATGAATTGTTAGAAAATGTCACCAATAAACTTTGTGTGTAATATCAATTCCTAGCTCGCGCTGGGAAAGCTTAATTTGGTGCAGAAAACTTAAATTTTGATAGAAGTGTCTTAAAGTTGAAGTCTGTACGCTTTCAATAATCATGGGGCAACGAACGTCACTTCCAAAAGAAGTGCAAAACGGAGTAAATAAACGAAAAATACTTTTATCTTAAAAATAGTATCAGCTAGGATTTTGATTCATGTGGATTTTTAATGTACAATTGACACCCAACAAAACCCCATTTACCGTTTTTGTTGCCATTTTAGATGTGTGATAGACTTTCATTGAGACTTTCTTTGAAAAATCACCATGTAAAGACTACACAAGAAAAACGTTTACAAATCTTTCAAATTTATTTTCAAAATGCGCGTTCTGTTTGCCCTTTGTGAAGTTTATGGTGCATATACTCATCCATCTGAGCAGCTAATAGAAGCCATCAACGCTGTAGACGTAAGTGTGACAGGGGACTCGAATTTATAGAACCGACGCCGTTCTCAGCAACTCGGTCTCTGCAAATGCTGAGGAAAGATCTTGTCCTATATTCATATATCCAACTGGTAGAAGAACTAAAACCAGTGGACGATCAATTGATTTTTTTTTATTTATCATGTCATTGCACATTATTTGAAGGAGAAATAGTTCCAACACGACGGCGTAGAATGCCATACAGCGCGTGAGATCATCACTTTGTAAAGCCAAACGTTGGTGACCGAATTATCTCATAGAATGGTAATACGAGTTCAATGCAAAGATAGTATTCGGAAATATTCTTGATCCATGTGAGAAGAAGACATGGCGAAAGAGGTTTTTATGGCTAAAGGCATAAAGCTTCAAACGAAATTTCCATTTTCGGTCAATAGGCGCAGAAGGCATGTCAAAAGTGTTTTAACGCCCAAAGAGATAGTTAGTATACAGACGGTTACCGCTACTACATTGAATTTTGATCTTAAACGGAATGTCTGTTTCCGATTTGTAAAAGATATGACTTTGCTGATGAACTTTTTACTATCGTCATAGAGCCTATGATATTTAGAATTTAAAACAACACGCTTAATTTGTTAACTTTCATGTTAAGGAGTTGCTTGAAATTAGTTACATAAGTTAATAAACTCAACATATCATTATCGAGCTTAAGTACCGTTTTCAAAGTACTTTGTAGACCTAAATGTGAAATATATTACAAGTTAAAATGCAATAGCGAAGCATTGCCGGGCCCACTAGTAAGATATAAATATATTTGTTGTTAAGTTGTTATTAAGGCTAACAATAACAATAATAATATTCTGGAGATCCGGTTTCAATCTCTAATAACATAATCAAAGCTAGAAACGACGCATGGATGTTCTCGAGAGTTCAGTTCTTGGACTTGATTGACTTTGAAAGCTTTTATACCGGGGTCTTTATGCTAATTTCTGCAAGAAATGTTCACTTGTCGCGAACGGTAGCGAGTTGATGTTCATAGCTGTCATTACACACTTTCTATTGGATTTAAATATTTTTCACTGCACGAACTTGTACCCGAGTTCTTTAGTTTAATACGAAACCTGGAAAACGAATTCGCTTCACATATGAATCCACAAACTGCATTGATAACACTGTATTGCTTCTGAATTTATTCTGTAGATTACTTACAATCTGCATGTAAAGCTCGCAATTTTGTAATATTGTTGTAATAGCCATGATACTAAATTTAACAATTCAGTCAATTTTTTCTAAAATACACGTATTACTGCAATTCACACCAAATCAGAGGAATAATATTTCTCTTTTTCTAAAAACTGTTTAGGAAAACATTAATATTATATAACAGTTTTCTCGAATTTCACAGGCATTCACTTTCTATCCAATTAGCCAACAATTTTCTTCTTTGATGTTTGCTATAACCTACATCGTTGATTGATTTATTTCATTAATAAAGAAGTTTCTTTGTGGATGCGTAGTACTTAATTATATCCCTTGATATTCCCGAGGGCAAAATGTTGCAACACTCTTTTATAAACCCTAAAAATTGCTTGTAGAAAAAATCTCTCTTGCCATTGTACCCATGAACATATTTTTATAAAATAATTAGCCTTAAATAGTATACACCTTATTATAATTTACATGAAAACAAAAATGTTAACAAATTGAAGACAAGACAGCCGATAATAATGATGAGGAGAATGCTATGTCGGCGGCGACGGCGGCTCATATGATAATTAAAAGATTATTAATCTAAAGCACAACACTAACCTAGGGATAGGGAGAGAGTGAGAGAGGGGTAGGGTGGGTAAACATTACAAAATTAAACAGGTAAACTCGACACAAAACACACCCAAATCAATAACTGATGACTTCGAACACAAGACAGACGGACACACTGACACCAACTCGCATACATAACTGTCAAATTGAAATGGCTACTTAAAAATCTCTGTGATGTTTGTTGCCTTTTAAAAAACAATTAATTTCTTTTTTTCTTAAAAAGAATTTTGTTTACAGTTCTGCCAACGATGCTGTGCATGATAATAAGTCTTCAAATAAAAGAGCCTCAAAGAATACCAAAAAAAAAGTGTTCCGCTATATCACGTTGCTAGTCTAAACATGCAACAGTGTGAATATTTTATTAATGAGCTGAGTTGAGCTCTGATGAGGGGAAATGTATTCAAATTTATGCAGGTGTAGCTTGAAAACGGAAACCAAATGTCAAAAAACGCACCGCTAGCCAATCATTTGTTGGTACAAATTTGACGATTTCAAATCATAATGAAGAGGTTTTGGGACAAGAATGTACGAGTATAGACCAGGAATTCCCTTTGATGAGGTTTTACGTGTTAGATTTGTACATCTCTCGTGCATGTCTGAGGCTTGATGCCTTTGGCCAATTAAGTCATTCCGTTGGCACACTTTTGAATATCATAACTGTATGTTAATGATTTTTTTCTTTTTTAAATAAATATTCTTATGAATAGATTTAAACATATCACGGATACTGCAAGGTGTTTATGGACTTTGGGTGGATTCAAATCTGTTAAAGTTAACGACTTCTGTAGAAGCTGTGATTATGAAGAAGAGGTAGAATCCAACAGATGTCTAGCGTTAGCTAGCTGAAGAGTGACAACAATTACGGATCTAAACGAGTGGGCTGTACCGAAAATTTAAACATTTTTGGGCTTTTTAAAGCGTTCTTAAATGTCTTTCGTGTTGTTAATTAAAATTGTGAAATTGTATTGTAATAATAGATTACCGGCAGTCACCAGCACCTAGCTTAACTTAAGCGAATGTTTCTGTACGGTGACATAGGGGATGTTGGACAACAAGCAACGGTCTGATTGGCTTAAGCCTGGCCTTATCCGGTACTTGTGTTGGTTCCTTTTTCATATCAAGTGGACACAGACCTTCTAGTGGTGTCGCCTGGGGTGGATATTTTCAATACACGTTGAAAGAACGAATAAATGTTTGGGCGTTGGACTTGTAATTCACCTTCACACAAAAACAGCCAACAATGA
The DNA here is from genome assembly GCA_964034835.1 of Muscina levida. Taxonomy (NCBI): domain Eukaryota; kingdom Metazoa; phylum Arthropoda; class Insecta; order Diptera; family Muscidae; genus Muscina; species Muscina levida. The sequence continues at coordinate 143,607,545 of OZ035880.1, read as the reverse complement.
AAGATATTAAGAATAAGAAACGGCCACGCATACGTATCAAGAACCACGATTTACAGAACTGTACCTGGAACAATCGAAGGATGTACAGAGCAGGTGTAGTGATAAAATTAATACAAGATCCGATGTTAATGCTATTCTGAAAGTAAGATGGAATGGTCATGGTGCCACCACTACATATGAATATGACGTAGTAGGAGAATTAAAGATCTCATCTCAAGGTTCATTCCAGGACTCGAACGGATAGCTACGAAGCAAACTTTTTTACACTCCAGGGCACGAACGGATAGCTACGAGGCAAACTTTTTTATATAAACTTATTATGTGTCCATGCCCCAACGGAGCATAAAGACGACTAGAAGCAGCATACGAACGCTGCTCCAACCATGGCATAAAAACTTTTCTAGGAGATCTAAAAGGAAGGAAGAGTCCACGAGAGTTTTACATGGATCTCGCATTGAAGACCTTAAGCATGGTTTGCTAATCACACTGAGCACATTACAATGCGATTGCCAGCGCCCCCTGGGGTGCCACAAGCAAGCTTGATCTATCTAGGAATAGGAATCGACAATTTTGTGAGCAAGCTACCGCAACTGTCGGCTCTTTCCAAAATTGGGTATGAGAGTATGCGCCATACCCATACTGTCCTGGTCTAGGAAAGGCATATCTTATCACCTCCGCTATTCTAGTGGTCTGTTGCGACCGGTTGCAAGGCAACTCCACATCGAGCCTGAAGGGTCTACCAGCAATTGCGTGATGCTCCCACAAGGGGGAGGCTGGAACAAATCCCGGGGCTCCTGATCCCCACTCTACTGCTCACACTCACCGAGGTGGGTTTTGCAGATAAACTGTTACCTATACGTGTTTTATGAACCATACTTCAAGGTGAGACCTATCTTACCACATCCGCTCAGGGTCTGTAGCACCCGGTTGCAAGGCAACTCCACATCGAGCCCGAAAACTCTACTAACGATTTCGGTTTAAACCACAGCCCGTGTGATGCTGCCACAAGGGCACCAACAACCAACCGATCAGGCGTTCACAAGTTCCGGGGCATCTGATGCCAACGGACTACTACGGACTACTCGTCTACTAAGACCCCAGTCGTTCCCAATCACTCGTTTCAGCTGGCCGACAGCGCCGACCAGCTAGCCTGTCAATCTTTCTATATGCGGCATCCGTTCTCCCATGGCGACACACAAATACATCACTTGCGTGACACACCTAGGTACAGACCCTGAATGTGCTGTTGAATACAGCCTAAATAACGGCCTATGTGACAATTTGCCACGCAAAAGTATCATGTTAGTCTTTTAGACTGAGAAATCAACACCGACTCGTTCCGACCATTGACCGACAATGCTCATCATGAGCAGAACTCGCTGCTCCAACACAGAGCGAGATCGACCCTCAACCATAATGTGTAATTTGTTGGTATACTGACAAACTTTGCACTCATCACCTAGCTGCTATAACAAGGGGTCCATTATGAGGTTCCATATAAATGGGCCACAGATAGACCCTTGCGGACAACCACAAACAACATCGAGCTCCACTGAGCTATTTGCCCCACCTACGCTCGCATTTCTGTCAGAACATTAACTGTGCCACAAGTCCAACTTCTGGCACCCTACCTCTTGAAGCGTTTGCAACTTACTGTCCCAACGCAGATAGTCGAAAGCGCCCCGAAAACACCTAGAGCATAATTCTCAGTGGATGCGTTTACGGATCTCTGAACCAGATCCTCAGCACTGCGACCCCTTTTGAAATCGAATTGACAAGGGCACATGTCATCACGAACTCTATCATGTAGCCTATGTACCATTATCCTTTCCAGAATTGTTTACAAGAACTGGAAGGAGACTGATACCCCGATATAATTTAGGATTGCGCCTGACCTTATCTGGGCACTTCAAGAACACACTGACCCTGGCTAATTTCCACTCTCGCGGAAAATATCCATCATTCACACAATGCCTGTATAAAGCCTCCAAATTATCCGGGACTGCCTTCCAAATGCATCTACTCATTTCTCCAGTTATTCCATCCATACCTAGTGACTTCCATGAGGTAGAGATGTCCCGAAGGATCATCCCTATGCTGAGTAGCGAATGAACGCAATGAACTCCGACTTCTTAACTTCAACAATCATTTGCTTATATACTTTAAATACGGTTCTGTACGATTCTCGAAGCTGGTCACTATCAAGAGCATCAGCATCTGCCTTCCCCTATGGAAACGTTTCCTGAAGCGTCAAACTTCCTTCCGCTTCTGAGACAACTCTCGTGTCCTTATCAGCCTGCGAGTGCGCCGGAGGCTCCTCGGCAGAAGACAGTCGTTGACGCGGTGCACAGTTTCAACCAAGGTTGACACCTTAGCATCCACAGTCATTCGAGAAAAAACTTCTAGGGAAATATCGGCGAGCTCAGTCCCGATATGCGTCCTATATGTGTCCCAGTCAACATGACGGGTTGACCATCGTCTGACACCTACACTTCTATCTTCAACCTGCCTATAATATAACACAACCTCAATGATGTTGTGGTCACTTACGGCACCCGAACTTTGGGGTAAAATTTTGGTGTTTTTGTCCGCCTCCTCCTTTAGAAACGTTTCCTGAGGCGTCGAACTCCCTTCCGCTTATGAATCAACTCTCGTGTCCACCACCTTATCCTTCTGCAAGTGCGCCGAAGGCTCCTCGGCAGAAGGCAGTCGTTGACGCTATATACAGTTGACACCTGAGCATCCATAGTCATCCGAGAATAGACATCTAGGGGAACACTGGCGAGCTCCGTCGCGATGTGCGCCCCATATGTGTCCCAGTCAACATGACTGGTTGACCATCGTCTGACACTTAAACTACACTCTTGAACCCGCTCATAAGATAATACGACCTCAATAAAGTTGTGGTCACCCAAGGCACCCGATATTTAGTTTCGAATTTTGGTATTATCAAAAAAGGAACCCCGAGAACGTAAAGTAGTTATTGTCTGACCTCGAGCTCACAAAATCGATTTCGTTTTATGTACTTGTGTTATTAGATCCACAAAGTATAAATCCTAATTTTTCCAACAAATTGAGAGGGCAGCAACTTTAAACCCACCTTTGGTTAAGTGAAAGTAATCGAATTATATTCATAACAATACCTATGATATGAATTCCTAAACTAATACCCAAAGCCTTTATGATGTACGAAAGCATGTCGACAACAATAGCTGGAACCCCTGCCAATGATAATCGACCCAATTTAAATATAAAAAGGCAAACTTATTTTAGCAACAAAGCATGTAATCTAGATCAGTCACACGAGTCATCAATAAACAAATTTCCATGATTTATGATTATTTCGTTAAATTTTTCCCACATATGTTCCTCAATGTGGCCAGTGCTTTTTATTTCATTCACAACAGACGTTCCATATTTTATGGCTATCAAAGTAAATAAAAGAGACATGTGTTCGTTTTCTATTCTATATGATTACAAATAAATAAACAAAAAAGCCCGTTAACAATACATTCGAAAAAATGTTTCGCTTTTATCTAGAAATAAAAAAAGAAAAGAAAATAAAAACTAGAGTAAAATGTTGTGATGAAAGGCTTTACTAATGGAGCGATGAACACAAACAAAACGAAAACACACAAATTGTAACACTCACCAAATATTTGTTTCACTTTCGACAATAATCGTTAATAAAGCCAATAATGATGATAATTAGATGATGATGATGCTAAAGGTACAATATCACATCACTACAACATATTTTCTTGTAAAGACAAAAAAAAAATAGTTGAGCTTATTGTTTGATACTAATTCTACAAATATTTATCAAGGCACTTAGATACAAATAGCCCCCCAAATTTAATGGCGGAAAAATAGGAAACAATTTTAAAAAAAGCTCTAAAGTATAGGGCTTTTGATATTTACCGCTGAGCCGGCTCTTTAAGAAAGAATTAGACATTTTGATGTAGAGCTGATAAAAATGATTTGAGAACAACAGGTTGTTAATGAAACGTAACGTAAGACACTTGCTAAATAGCAGTTGATTGAAAAAATTTTCGGCCATTTTATGCCACGAAACTAACAAAAAATATTTTCCAAATGTTCATATTTTTTTTTTCTCTAAATATTTCTTATTCTTTGATAAAGCAATGGCCGTTGGCCAACTAAACCATAAGCTTTTGGCTATATAAGAGTACGGCGAGTTTTCTTCTATTTTTACTTTAAAGCGCATGAAAACAAATATAATCTCATTTGAATGACCCATTAACACTTATGTGTTCTTATCTTCGTAACTAAATCTACAAGATGTGCATGCGAAATGTATGTCAGTCTACACATTTTATTTATGATCTGAAAACTTTAGCAACAAGGGAAAAAACTTACCAACAAAAAAATACTGCAATAATGCCGCAAGAAAAGTAGCTAAAGCCTAATACACCAGCATTACCTGAGCTAATCATCATAAATCATGCGTAAGTGGTTTAAAATATGGCTGTATGTAGTAACAACAAAGCTTACTCAGACGATGTGATAAGTGTGTAAACAAATTCAAAATATGTGTCTACTTTACCCATTTAAAGTGACTGACATAGATGGTACACTTAGAGTTGGGTGGTGAGACATATAGTCGGACGCTCTATTGCTTTAGGCCTATCAACACTGGTTTCACAGGACATTTCATGAGTGGGTGTAATTTAATAAGAAAAGTAAAATAGCGCAAAATTGTATTCAAACTACTTTCTTAAATTGCAATGAGAAGGGTACAGCATGTGGAGTGATGGTAGATTGAATTGCCGCGAATATCACAATTTCGTTGTTTTTTAGATAAAAAAAACTAAATTTTATGCGGGAACCGTATAGAGTCGAAAACGGCTAGACCGAATGTTGGTGGGGGGTCGGTGGTGCAAATAGGCTGCTTGAATTTATGATATATAAAATATTGGACCCAATTTTTGAGTACGCAATATCTGGAGGCCTGTTTAATCAATCGCTTTAAAAATTTGTAAGGATGCACCAAAATTCGCGATCCAACAAAAAATGGGCGGCATCGGATCAGTGGGCGTGTCATACTATTTGAAATGGCTGTAACTCATGAAATATCAGAGGTACGAAGATGATATTTGCTATATATGCTCAAAAATCGCTCTGACGGTTTTTCATCAGATCGGGCATGATTGTGCAGGCGACATGTCGTTCAACACATCTAGCATGACAAAGTGGTCACTTGTATTAAAATTTCGTCGACGATTTGTATGAAAGTCATCCACGTATCATCAAAGATTGACTATGGTCATGCTCCTTTCCTTGAGGAAGTCTTGTATACACTTCCTACTTGTATTTGCCGCCCATACTCGTTAATATTTGACTATTACATATACACTGTATCAAACAACTGTCCGTACACCAGACAGTTGAGAATATATTTCAATATATGGTCGATTTGTTTCATGTAATTTGTATACCCTCACCCTACTGGTAGGAGGGTATATATCATATGAGACGACCCAAAAGTGTAACACAAAGAAGAAGTTATTTTAAATGTAGGTTTCTTTGGGCCTAATTCTATTCATGACTTTTTAAGTCATTTGAGCCATGTCCGTATGTCTGTCTATCTGGCTATCCGGCAGGTATGCACGATAACTTTCGAAAGACGCATCCAAATGTTTAAAAATTTGGAACGAGTTAATATTTCCCCAAAACTAATTGGGTATTGCAAATGGTTCGTCCCATACAAACATATCTTTCCCCCCACTTTAGAAATCTAGTAATAATAACAATACACCCAACGCGATTGTACCCAAATTATGTATTTAGTAAAGCTATACTCGTAACAGGATATAGTTTTGGAGAAAAAATTGGAAGTCTAGCCACACCGCTTCTGGTACCTCCTATACAAATGTACCACTCCGCCCACTTTAGAAATCGAGTCATAATAGAAAATTGTATGTTTTACTGAGGGTGATGGTATATGTAAGTCGGTTTTCCCAACCGAAACTTTTTTACTGGTTATATAATATTCTTATTGATATATACTTCATATTTTTAGTGGACTGTATTTTAATCTTAATTGTATTTTACATCTGTTCGAATGTAATTTGAACAATTAGTATACTAAAAAATTGTACGATTTACTGAGTGTGGGGGTTTATGTAAGTCGGGTTTCCCGACTGATAATTTCTGATCGGTTTTGTTGTTCAATTCTTCTTAAATACAAAAGCCACATATGTTTTAAAATAATTGATTCATCTAGTGGAGTAGGCGTGGCACAATTAATTTTTACCAATGTGAGATAACATTTGGTATACAAAACACTTGGCAGGCCTGATTGAGATTTGAAGACGATTTTTTTATTTTCAATTGGTAAGCGGAGTGGGCGTGGAAAAACTGTATTTTAGTTCCAAAGATATAAAACTTGATGTATAGAGAGTATTTTTCACTTCTTCTCCCTTTTTGGCAGCGGCAACAGAAATTCATCCATCAGCTTTGGTCTTTTGCCATCCATAGATAGTTCGACATAACAAGTTTAGATAACAGGTCTTTCATCTGGTCCATCCAACGAAGTTTTGGTTGCCACCTACTGCGCGACCAATCAAGTGTATTGCTGAACACTTTTCGAGCTGCAGCATTTTCATTCATTCGTACAACGTTTATTTGAACGCGCTTGACTACGTCGATGTCGCTATACAGCTCATACAGGACATGGTTTATTTAACGCAGGTACTAGACGTAAACGCTGATGGCTCAAAATATTTTACCAAGTATTTTTCTCTCCAAGACTGCCAGGATAAAATGATCTGCTTGTGTCATTAGCTAGAATTTTGCGTGTAGAGCAAGAGCTGGTAGAGCTGGATCTTTGTTTGTTCGTCACTTGATCAGCGTGTGGTATAAGCGGTTTGCGATTAATACTCGTCTCTTGATTTCCAGGCTGACATTATTATCTATGTTTATGGCGAAGCCAAGTTAGACAAAATCATCTACCACTTAAAAGTTACAGTTGACTGAAGACAGGATCTCCCGCATGGTAATCCATCCCCTGACTCAGCCGTATCTAGCTAATAATTTCTGTCGATTTGAACAGTCGAATGCAACTTTGTAATCAATGAACAGATTTTGTCTTGTGCATAGCATCCTTTTCCTCAGTCATTATGCTACATCATTGTACCGGTTAAGGTCATCGCTCCTACAATGGTTTGCTGGGTATTTGGTGATTCAAGCCAATATTTGCACCGCACATCAAACGCACGTTTGGCATACGTTGAACTTTTTAATTTTTTTATCCTGATCTTTCTATGGTTTTCGATATATATGCTTCTAATGGAAGAGTATTTTGGAGTTGGAAAAATATCTCACTCAAGCCCTTTTCTTGAACACACTCCATAGAATACTAATTTTTAGTAAACTATTAATTTAAAAAGGTAACTTCTTTCTCCTCAGTTTCTGCATTGTACGTGTTTCCAAGTTCATAAATATACAACTAAATATTTAAATTTTCCCCTCATTCATTCACCAACACCCTTTACTTATACATTTCTTAGCTCCAACAAATTTACTCACATCTCAGTGCTGTGCTGCTGACACATAATTTAAAATGCATAAAACACAAGAACATCATTATCAATTTCAAATCACACGTAATAATACCTTTCAAAATGGCACATAAATTGTATTTTAAATACTTTTTCATACACTTAGACAAACAAACGTATCCAAAGAGAAAAAATCAACGAGAAACGAGTTTTTACGAAAAACGTCAAGACGAAAGTAAACGTCTGAAGAATACCCTTCACTTGCATCAACACACTAATAACTGAATCTTCAAATTGAATGCATTTAAATTCTCATAAAAAAAGAAACAACATAAAAACAACATTTAGACATCTTTCACATACACACTTGCGTACATGGCAACAATACCAACAGACCATTAACAATATGAAACGCAGAGACATAAATAAATGAAAACGAATTTGTATAGATCCAAATGCAACATCGCATAATACTTTGTTGAGGAGTACCGATGTGAGTGAGACTGAATCATGCATTGCAATGTGAGTGTGTGTGTAAAGGTATTGAGAAAATTTGTCACAACATTTGGTAGACAAGACATAAAACAATTTTATTGTACATAAATTCACACCAATGTTACTAATGCTGTTTTTGATTATTATTTTTCTTTTTGATAATCATTGTTGACTTTGATTGCAGTACAATGCGCTTTGTTAAATGTTTCCCTTGTCGGAAATAATGATGATCATCTTTAGCAGTGGCATCAGCACAGCATTATCGATGTCATCATAACTTCCAAGTCATTGTTGTTGTTTATTTTGATATTGTGCAGCACAGGTTGATGATTGTTAAAATTTATTCTCCCGACTGTATATGTATGTATGTTGCTGTCATATCCGAAATTTGTCAAGTGTCTTGAGAACATAAGAAACTGGAAGTTGAAAAAGTGAAATTTATTTCTAATTTTTCCGATGCACTCGGCATATATGGAAATTTCTCCAGCAGGAAGCTCTTGACATAAATGTTTATTTAAGTTGTTCACTTTTGATTTTATCGATTAGATGACAAATAACGGATTAATGAATAACAACAAGAGTTTACTGTAAAAGCTGCAATGAAGGGAGGGGAAACAAACAAAAGACTTGGGAAGATAACTTAAATTTGTCAAAGGTATACAAGTGGTGTCGCATAGATTAGAGATAATAAATTATTGTTTATATAACGTATTAACATATGTTTTACAATGTGGTTAGATTCGGTAGAATAAAACATTAAAACTTATGAGTAAGCTTTTGATAAATTTTTCTTCGAGCTTTGCAGCATTCAGGTGAGAGACTTGAACTTGTGGGATGTCACAATGTGGTGACGCAACGCATATACAGATAGCGCCCATAACGGGTTTGAACGTGACGTTTTTCTCAGTGCCAATGATTGAGTAAAGTTGACTTCAGTTCAGGCAGGAAGGTATTGTATACCGATAAGTTCATATGAGATATATTTATTTAAAGTGGTTCACATTTAATTTTATTGTTTGAACAAAAAGTAATGATTTAATGCTATAAAACAGAGGAATAAATTTGAAAAATTTAATGAATATGCTGTAAATGGACAATAAAACAAAAGACTTAGGAAAGAAACTTGATTATTTAGGATATAATGAAGTTGTTGGAGATTTATTTATTTTATTGTTTTATTTATTTTATTGTATTATTTATATTTATTTATTATTTATATTTATTTGTTTCGAATTTATTTTGTTTATTATTTATACGTATTATGTGAGATAGGTACTTCAATGTTATTTGTATGTTGTTATGTTAATTTATTAAAATAGGTACTTTAATATTATTTGTCAATTGTATGTTATTATGTTGGTTTGTTGAAATAGGTACCTTGTTTTTTGTATAAGGCTTTGGCCGTTTGGCAAAGTGATCAGTCTAGTTATAACTGTTGGACCGTGTGGTCGTGTCATATATTGTTTAATGTTTTTTATTTACTGCCGTGGTGCAGTTTGGTTGTTTTTTTATTGTTTATTGTATCTGCCGTAGTGCAGTTTAGTTCTTTTGTTATTTAATTGATTTGGTCTGTCTGCAGTGTTGCAGCTTCTTTTATATGTTGTTAATTTTAATGTTAATATAGAACACTAATTATTTTATAATAAAATTATTAAGTTGTTCAAATCGAACTTGTGTAAGTGTTTTCTTTTCGTGGCCCTAGTGGTAGGGCCAATTAATCGTACAGAAGTGGTGGCGTCATTATATTTATGTAAATATAACATTATTTAGAAAACAAATAAAATTTCAACAATTCATTTAGAATTGCTGGAGATATATTAGCAAGTTGCAAGTCTTTTCTTAAAAAGGTGGAATTCCATGTGTTTAACAAAAAAATCTTTAAAGTGTAAACTGCAACTGCATCATTTTATGAACCAATTAGCATTTTTCGATGAGGGCAAAATAAGACTATGCCATTTTGAGGCCAACACGTTATACACTGGTGCCGATACCAAGAATTTGTCACGTACTTCAAGTATATCAGAAGTTACAATTTATTTCCACTTTCACTATAACCGTTCTCATATGGAAATGTTGCTATGTAATTGTAAACTCTTGACATAGATAAGTATAGTAGGTATACAGTTCTACTTTCAATATGTAAATAAATATGTAACAGATTAATAGATTAACACAACTGAGGTATTTTCAAGTGTGTACAGTAAATGATGTTAGAAAAGACATATCAAACAAAAGACTTAGGAAACAAACTTGAAATCGTAGGTTGTAATGAAGTGGTGGCGTTTAGATTAGTGATAATAACAAAATGTTTCCTAAACTTATAAAAAAACATCAGTTTTACAAAGTGTTTAAAATCAAAAGGGTTTATTACAGAGTTAACAACAAGTTGTTTTGTAAGCGTCCTAGCTCTAAGGTAACTTACAGATGTGTGCTCTGGAATTGAAAACAGGTATCAGACGAAAGGAAAAGCTATATGCGTTTTGTCTCGATCTCGGGTACCAACAGGGAAATTAAACCTACATGAACCGTATGTAGGCTGAACGTATCAAAACAATTGTTAGTGTCCTAAAATTTTTCACCTCAAACGCAGTTTATTTGTTTTATTTCTCATGAGGCTAGCTCGTGCAACTATGGGGGGTCCTTAGGAGGCGTATAGCTGAAAGGCCTACAGGCCTAGGTTAACTACGATTAATAAGTTGTCCCCGATCAGAGCGGTAGAGGCCGAGGGAGTGACAGTGAAAAAAAGGAGGAATAAGATAAAAATATGTTGACGACCACCGCAAACGTTTAAAGGACCATGATTTGAGAATATGCACTTGGAATGTTAGAACTGACTATATTCAAGTGGCGGATGTCCTCGGAGAGTACAAGGCTGACATTATTGCTATATAGGAAATTCGGTGGACTGGATATGGATACTACGGATGGGGATGCGTGACAAGTACTACAGCAGCCACCCGGGTAAGCATGAATTTGTTTGTGGATTTGTGATCGGCAAGAGACTAAGACACCTGGTCTGTAGGTATACTCCTCTCAGTGAACGAATCGGCGCCATAAGAGGGAAGGCAAAATTATTCTACATCACGCTTATATGTGCTTATATCTGCTTATATGTGATCCGACGGAGGATAATAGTTACAAGGTCAAACGAATTCCACACCCAACTTAATGAAACATATGACCGTAGGCCGGACTATGATGCTAAAATCGGGCTGGGAGATATTAATTCCGGGAGAATGTCTTTAGACCAACAGTCGGAATCGCCAAACGGTATCAGACTGATTGCTAAACTGCAGATCACGGAGATAGCCAATGCCTGTTCCAACCAACTCACTCTAATTTGTGATGCTCCAACTACCGAAAATACTAGCGCGAAAAGGCTATATATTGCCCTCTCGATGGAAAGGACTGTGCGGTCCGTACTGGAGTATGTGAAGCCCTTAAACGATAATGCCTGGTACGATGACAAATGTCGCAATGCCCCTGGAACAAGATGCTGCATACAGGGCCATACTGCAGCCAATGGCAACGCGAGCGTTCATGAAAAGTACAAGGAGGAGAGGCGGGAGGCAATTCGACTCTTCAGGCGATAAAGACGAGAGCTGAAGGAGCAGAATAATGTGTGCATTAACGAATACAGAAACAGAGGCCCGAAATTTCTACCAGAAGATAAATGGTAGGTACTGAGTATATGGAAAGATCACTTCTGCTGTCTGTTGATGTCTGAAAACTCGGCTAATGAAGACTGTGTACCAATCCGAGATGATAACATCGAGTGTCCACCTCCGAGCCAAGCTGAGATAACAACTGCCATATCCCGCCTAAACAAAGCCGCTGGGGCTGATGGTCTTCCAGCTGAGCTGTTTAAGGTGGGTGGATATGAGTTTGTATTAAGCATGCTACAGCTTATAGAGAATATTTAGCTTCAGGAAAGCATACCAGAGGATTGGAATCTCAGTGTGCTATGTCCTATTTACAAAAAAGGTGACCGTAGTGAGTGTAAAAACTACAGTGGAATTAACCTCTTACCTATTACGTGACATACTGTGTGACCGTCTAAAGTCAGTTGTGGAAAACCTGATTGGACCTTATCAGTGTGGCTTTAGACCTGGCAAATCCACGACGGATCAGATATTTACATTACGGCAGATTCTTGAGATAACCCATGAGAAACAAATCGACACTTACCACCTATTTGTCGATTACAAAGCTGCCTTCGATAGTCCCATCGGGCATCGACTATACGAAGTCATGTCATACCAAATCCTCTGTCCGTATTGGCAAGGATCTTTTTGCGCCATTCGATACGACGAGAGGTCTTAGACAGGGTTAGTGTTTTTCATGCTTACTGTTGAACATAATGATAGAGAATGTGTTAAGGAAAGCAGCGGTAAACATGTCTGGCACCATAATCGCATATGCCGATGAGAGGTAACAGCTATCTTCTCATCTGTTGAAAGGGAGTCAGCGAAAATGGGTTTGGCAGTAAATGAGGACAAGGCGAAGTTAATGGTATCATCAAACAAAGTGTCCACCCCTTGGGGTTCGCAGCGTGAACGTTGAGAACTATTGCTTTGAGGTAGTGGATAAATTCATCTATCTCGGATCAGCCATGGACAAAAACAACAGTGTCAGCTTATAAATAAAACGGAGAATAGTACTCACCGACAGGTGTTTCTTTGGGCAACGCGAGCACTTCATAAACACCACCCTATCTTGAACCACCAAAGTCCAACAGTACCAGGTACTAATTTTACCGGTCCTGCTGTATGCCTCCGAATCTTGCGAATGAAGATCATCTGGCGGTGTTGGAGAGAAAAATTCTCCGCAAAATGTATGAACCCATTTGCGTCAACGGCGAGTTCAGTTTTCGGATGGATCATGAGCTGTACGAGTTATACCACGACATCGATGTGGTCAGGTGAATCAAGGTGCAACGATTACGCTGACTAGGCCATGTCAAATATCAATTCGATAATTTTTAAACCACGGAAACCTTTAAACAGGGGGAGTTTTGTATGGGAGGTGGGAGAAGTTTTTATCCCGTTTTTTGCTTATTAAAACATAAACATTTTTCTTTTAATAATCTTTTCTTCTCTAGAATTTCCTTGAAACTAATACTAAATTTCTCTTATCTTTACAGGTAAAATACTTACATAATGTTATATTAAATGGCCTATATACATACTTGTAAATGTGACTCATTGTTTTTCAACTGTTCATCCAAATTCAAACTATTCAAACTACAAATTTTGATTGACGTCTCTTGTCTAATGGACATATGTTAAGATTAATATCTAGCAATGTATCACATTAATTATTTGTAAGGATTAATTAGCCATGAAAAACACATCTGTGAAGTGTTCTCACGGTTTTATCTAACACCCAGCAGTATATATTTACAATACGTGCGCTATCTCAATTTGAAATTTCTATATTTAGATATTAACAAGATAACATTGCAATAATTAGTATATTTAAACAAAATTATATATGTTATATATTTAATTGTGATCATAACTGATCACATAATTGTGATCATAACAAAGCAAATCCATAGGTAAATTGCTACAGCGCACAAACTGATTTCACTACTTTGTCAATTGTAAGCATAAATTTTTTGGTCGATCCTTGCCCTTACACAATACATACCAGACCATCTATTGATACCAATCTCCTTCCGTATACCTTGAGTATTATAAGTGTTTTAAGGACAGCCGACGTTTAACCCTATCATACACCAACGTTGGCATTTAATTTCTAAGAATCAGAATAGTTGATCATGTTCGCCACATAAGCCTGCCCCTTGTGTATTTTCACTAACTTTAGTCATACGAAATTTTACAAAATTTAACCTTGACTTAACTTTAACCCACTTCCATCACTACAGTGTCTTGTCATTCACCGCGAACCCATACCGTAGTGCAATCCTTTAAGACGACACTTTATTGGCCATTATCTCTCTACTTACAAAAGATTTTAGAGAATTTAAATCGTTATCCATTACAATAGAGATAGTTTTTCACGTACCTAAAACATATTTTCTCACCAACATGTTACCAGATAGACGATTATTTGTTGCAAGTAAATGCATTGCAATTGCTAACACAATAGCTCACCCAGTGGCCAGAGTGCCGTTGCCATAGCCCCTCTGCAGGAGAAATACAAGTAATGTTAGTGTTATTGGTATATAGGCGTCCTATTATATGGCGAAAAAAAACAACAACAAAAACTAACAAAAACAAGTGCATTACAACGTCCAGTGACAAAATATAGAAATAACTTTGGAAGGCCTAACAAAAAGCAGAATATTTATATGGCAAAGTTTACTATCGCCAATGATGTGCAATGGGAATAGATTATTGTATATATTACAGGATACTACTGGAGATGTCTTTAGTTGCTGTATATTAGTGTGGCAGCAAAAATTCAACTTTGACCAAGTGGAACATTGTGTTAGTTGTTATATAATAGCTATGGGCATAATATGAGCAAAATCGGAAAACTTTAGGCCGTACCCCAAAGAGGTCAAAGGTCACATCTATCTATATGACAATGAGTTTGTGTTTGTTTATTTGCATTTTGTTAGATCCGTATGGACTCGATAATAACTTGTCCTATCCTTTTGAAATTTTCACAGAATGTAGCTGTGTCGTCAGTGGTAAAAATTGTTTACTTGCATTTTTGATATTTCAAGTGGGCGTGGCCCCGCCCATTGGACTCATTTTGAAATAGCAATATCTGGAGGACTGTTTCTCCAATTACCTTGAAAATTTGTGTGAATGCATTTGGCAGGAAAGTTCGTGGGCTATGCACGCTTCATTTAAAATAAGCTGTTAAAACAGCCATAATAGTAGCTTGATCATCCTGAAATTTTCACAGTATAGTAAAGATATAACCAGACCATTTAGAAGCAAGTTGGCAAAGCGGATATATATTTGATTATGTAATAGTCGAGAAAAACATAACAATTCCTTAATCGAACATTGGTAAAAAAAACATAGCATTTACTAAGGATTTACTTAAAACCTAACCTATGACCTCTTTGGGGCACCGGAAATAGTTGTCCGATCTTCCTCAAATTTCCATCATGTATTTTTTATATCAAGTGGTATAATACACAGTGCAACACATAAATTGGTGCCGCCTTCGTACCCAGCTATTTTTGAAGTAAATACAGAAACTAAAAAAAACCCCAAAGGATTTGGCCCCGCAGCATTTTTTATGGAATTCTCCAATATTTTCACCCCAATACGATCTTTTGACCATTTTTAGGGAGTCCATATTTTATAAACTGTTCGGAATTTTTTCTTTACGTCTTCGGCAAAGTTGCAGATCTAAACCAGAGCAAAAAAAGTCTGAAATAGACCGACCCCAAAAAATTGAATCTAGTGCATGAAAATTGTAAAAATATGGGAAAAAAGGCTATTTTTTCTCGGTATATACTTCAAAAATATTTGGGTACGAAGGCGGAACCAGATGATGAGCTTAGAAATGTTGCACTGTGATATTCAGATCGAGCATTTCTAAATTTTCTCAAACAAAACCGTCCATACATTACGCTGCCGCCCTACTGTATATACATATTTTGTAATATGTTACTGTGCGATTAGACTAAGAGTAGTATGGTTACAAAAAAAAACACTATATAAATAATATTCTTTAAGAAGTGCTCGCCATAACTCCTTTCGATTTACTCATCATGGGTAAAACTTTTACAAAGCTCTACAAAGTAAGACTTCCGCTGGCGTTTGCTAACATTTAAGTACGAAGAAATAGCTATCGCATCAAACGATGGTCTCACTATTATATATGCAAATTCATGTATCATGTGGTCTAATTTCTAAAATACAAGCTCTTCGAAAAATAATTATAAAACTTGCCGCCAATTTTTTTAAATTTTTTCTTGAATGCAGAAATATTTCTGTTATATGAAAAAATTGTTTTTTTTTTTTTAATTTTGCACAATGTGCTTGAGCATATTGAACTAAAAATAAATGGCTTTTTGTTATACCCTGTATCTTTTCATTAATTGTTGATCGATTTTTATACTCTCACAAGAAGACGTGTTAGTCCAAAAGTATCTTAAGACTAAATTTGTTTCAAGACTTTTAAGACGACTTTGCGAGATGACACTGACTGACACGAAGTCTTCAGAGAAAATGGGCACAAATCTAACAGAGTACATCATGCGATCTCTTTAACATTATAATAGAGATGATCATGCGGAAGGCGGCAGTAAACACGACTGGTACCATCTTTAACAAAAAACACATGTTGCTCGCGTTTGCCGATGACATACGTATCATTGACCGTGGACCGCGGGATGTTACTGCGGCCTTTTCATCATTGAGAAGCGGTTGGCAGAATTGGGTCTTGTGATTAGTGAGGACAAAATCTAGTTATTTGTTTCTACTCGTTTGGGACTCTGCTTAAACGTTGACAACAGGATGGAAATCAAGAAACAAGTGCTGATCGCAAACCGCTGCTAATATGTGCTAGGAAAGAGATTTAATGACAAAGCCCTCTATTGACGAATCAAGATTCAACTCTACCAGATATTGATCCTGTACGTCTCAGAATCGTTGGTAATAGCACAAGAGGTTCAATCTATTCTGGTGGTCTTCAAGAGAAATATACTTCGCAAAAAAATTGGACCCGTCATCGTTAAGGGCGAGTACCGTCATTGAATGAGTCATGAGCTGTGTAACTACATCGAATTAGTCAAGCGCGTTCAGACAGAATGCGCTGGCTTCGACAAGTTGTACTCATGGATGAGAATGCTCCAGCTCGAAAAATGGTCTGTTATGCGGTATCTTTACCATCATAATGGAGATGATCATATTTAATTAAAATTACATGCTGCACGCGTATGCCGATGATATAGATATCATTGGTAGAAGTGGTTATTGTAATAAATTAGGATAAAGCCAAATTACTAATTTTAACCTAATAACAAACTATTCGTTTGGGACGCTGCGTGAACGTTGACAACTATAACTTTGAAGTGGTTGATGATTTTGTTTACATTGTTTCCGCCATAAACAAAAATGATATTGGCAGCATGGAAGTCAAGAGACTATTGACATTATTGTTCACAAACTGCTGCTAAGCGATTCAATGACAGAGCCCTATCTCGAAGAACAAAGATCTAACTCTACCAGATACTGATCCTACCTGTTTTGCTCGACAGCGCAGAATCCTGAGTAATGGCACACGTGGATCAATCTATTCTAGAAGTCTTCGAGAGAAAAGATTTGGCAATATTTTTGGGCCCATCATCGTAAATGGGGAGAACCGTTGTCGAATGAACCACGAGCTGTATGATCTTTACAATGACATCGACATAGTCAAGTGCATATTAATAGACCAAGTGCGCTGTTCGGGACACATTGTACGGATGGATGAAAATGCTCCAGCTCGAAAAGCCTTCGGAATTTAACTCGATGTGCGACGCAAGACCAAAGACAAAAGACCAAAGCTCTTGGAATTCTATTTTACGTCCGGATACTGATGGATGAAACAATTTCAAACGAACTACTGAAGGATATTTAAATTTGGTCAGTTTAAAGACATTAAATGGCGGACTAACCCTCAGAGATCCGAGCTTTTTGAGCCAACCCTTCTGGTAACTTCTATACAATTGACCGAATTGACCCCTTTAGTTTTAGTTTTTAGAGTGTGGCTCACTCGTTCTGGTAGCTACCACACAAGTCACCGAATTCACCCTTATTGTGTTACATGCACATCATTGTTTAAGTACATTGGATTCCGCCATATTTTGCGTAGTCGTATGAAAATTTGACTGGAGTAATGAAAACAAACTACAGGGTGTCTCAAAAGTATGTTTTTATTTGTTTAGCTGACTATGATAATACATTTAGTCTGTGGGGCGCGGGAAATATGCCAGTAAGAAACCTGGCTCATTGAATTTAGTCAATATGGAACGATTTTCTGTAGAAGACCGCTCACTGCGATTGGAAGAGTTTTACAAAACGATGATTCTGAGACTGTATCGCATAGAGAATTCTGCAGAATGTAATAGTTTGTCACTTAAATGATGTGCCAAGCATCCCCCAAAAACTTAAAGAGCGCAAATCAGTCTGTTTGTTAGGATCCGAATTTTTCAATTCAAAAGCGCGCAAGTGCTTTTAATGAGCATAGATCTTCATGAAACCATATTTAGCATAATGATCTAAAACTTCATCCATACAAATATATAACAAAAGTTTATAACAATAAACCGACTTCTCTGGCCATTACGGAATCGTCCTGCTGAGCTGTCATGTAGATTGAACGTTAACGTACGAATAAAGATCAGATACGTTGTGCTGCCCCCATTAATACCTTCTACAAAAATTAGTCAATTTCTCAAAAAAATTAAATTTTCCCACTTATTTCTGAAATAAACTCCTCAAATCGTTGTTAACAGTTTAAATGTTTTTTTACTCATAGTTTAACTTAAAATCCGGCATGCTTTTCCCACCTATTATAACTCTTTAGTTCTCAACTTATACCATCGGTACTCCCATACAAAATGACCGTATGTCCCGAGATATTGAATAGTACTTTATACATTTGATGACGAATTATATCATATCCTATCATAATATTGGGCATAGAGTGAGGGTATTTATTTGTCTGTTCGTCTGATTGAAATTTTTGTACTGGTTAAATCTTAAATTAAAAAACTTAATTTTCCTTTACGCCCCATGAATAAGGTAGGGGATAGTTTCCCGCGTTGTTGTAAATTAACACTCTTTCTATTTTTGAATTCACAAGTAACGGCACCTACTTGTTAGTCGACAAATACGAACGTCACTGTTTGAGAAGCTTTTACTAGACAAAACACAGAAAAGACAGAGGGGCCCGGCGTCGAATGAAAAATGTAGATGACTGGAGAGACGTGTTCTAACCACTATGCCACGGTCGGCCCACTGGTTAAACCTATCCGTCTTCAAATGTATCTCGTTATATACGGCGGAAATTTTCATAGTTAATCAACAAGATGATGTGTTACTAATATTGCTCTTGGCCAATTAAAGAATGCAGAGATGATGTATTAAATAGTTTCTGCTACATATCCATGCTGAATCAATACTACAAGTGAAATTTTACATTGTGATTTTTGTTTTCTATTCCATAAAATGTATTTAACATACAATCTCGTTAATGTAGAACCACAATTCGCTTCAGTGTCATATGTGTCACCACATTTGTTGTTTGTTCCTTTTTTACTTTGCTGTATTGTACTTGCTCTTATATTTACAACAAAATCTTAGGAACATTGTAGCAAACAAAACAAATCTTCAAAATTATTTCTTTTCTCTATCAGAAGAGTCTTTTTATTTGTTTTAGCCAAAGATTTTGTTTGTTGTGTTTTTGCCATTGTTATTTTTTTTTTCATTTCATTTTTGCTACATAGTAAACAATCACAGAAAAAAACGCGTTGACAACTCTGTTTTTATGGTCTCCACGAAAGATGACAGCAAAAATAGCAAACAGTATCGGGTTATAAGTCTTGTTGACAGGTGTGTACAATAATAGTTGTACCCTACAGAGATAAATATGGTTATTAAGTCTTTTTTTAAAAAAGAAGATTACAAAGGTTTGATGTTCCTGCGGACCCGGAGGAACGTAATATCACTATTTGTACATTAATTATGACCGGCCGTGGCATGATGGTTAGAAAGGTTTGGTGTTCCTGCGGACCCGGAGGAACGTAATATCACTATTTGTACATTGATTATGACCGGCCGTGGCATGATGGTTAGAACACGCGACTACCATGCGGGAGATCCCAGATTCGATTCCAGCCTCCAGTCATCTACATTTTGCTTTCATTGTTGGCCGCCTCGATGTTGTCGTCAGCAACTTCCAGTATAAGATTCGAGTCAATCCAAATGTCAAGTAAAAGCATCTCAAACAGTGACGTTCGTATTCGTCGATAAACAAGTAGGTGCCGTTTGTTGTGATTCTAAAATAGAATGCGTGTTAATACACAACAACGCGAGAAGCTTTTCCATACCTCATTCATGGAGTGTAAAGGGAAAATAAGTATTTTTATATTGATTTTCGTTTCAATAAATTGCACAGGTGAGATTTTTTTATATTTATTAGCTGTGTGGAAAGGTTCTATTAAACTCAGTTGGTCTTCGAGCTCACAATTAAACCACAGACAACGGAGGATGTGATGACTCATAAAAATTTACGCTTTTACGCTGTATCAAAGTATCATATGTATACCGAAGACTTCCACACAAATATTTAGTTGCATTGCACATCCCTCTAAAATTCATGTTTGGCATATTTTGATAAATATGACTTTCGAAACTAATTGATTGCCGATATTTGACTTTAAAATTTGAATTCCTTATCAAGAACACCCATCAAACTGCTGATGTTACCTATACCATAATAAAATTATCAATACATCTTTATGCTATAGCGTATTATTGTAAAATCGCCCAACTACTTGTCTTCAAAGAACTTGTAATTCTGATACTTATAGCGGTTTTAACAGAATTTTCTATTTTCTTTGTGATTTTTCCTTGAACGACGCTGTTGTCTTATTTTCGTTCCATCCGTCCGTCCGTCTTTGTTTGTCCAGCAATAATTGTGTGGCATTTAAGTCAGTCAGTAGTGTGTCTTTGGATATTTCTTTGGGGAGTTTTTACATTGTATCCATCTTCTTCTTTTATTGTCATTATCGTCATTATTAGCCAAGTGCTGTGTAAGTTCAATGTGAGTAAAACTTTGCCGCACTCGTACGTACGTACAGCCGACGAGAGAATTAAATGACTTTAAGACCAGGCCAGAATATCTTGATACGCATAACTACTTTCACCACCAGCACGTTTTGTTCTAAAGCGCTGTTGTTTGTTGTATGGCAATGTCCACTTTTTGCTGAGCTGGAACCATCCCAAGTATTATTTGTAGCTGTGTTTTTTTTTTGTCTTGTGCAAAATGACCAACAGAATTTTGTGTGTTTGTTGTTGTCGTCATCATTGCCAACGGAATGTTTTGACAATGGTCAAATGTTCAATGAAATTGTTTTATTGTCGTTATCATTATTTACACATTATGATGATTTATTGTTTAAAATACTTTTATGTATTTTAACATCTTTCTGCACACGCACTGCACTAATGTCATTTGAGGAAATAATTGCACGGGACAGTGGTGTGGTGAGGTGAGGGAACAGATGGTGGAATTTTTTGTGAAGATTTTCATATTACTCAAATATCTAAATTACTCTGTCAATTGCAAGCAACGACTTTTTGTCTGTTACTTGTCCTTACACAATACTTACCAGACAATCTGTTCATACCAAACTCCTTCCGTTTCCCTTGAGTATTTGAAGTATTTTAAGCCGACGTATAACCCTTTCATGCACCAACGCTGGCATTCAATTTCTAAGAATCTGAATCAGTGGATCAATGTCGCTACTCAATCTTTTGCCTCCTTGTGTATTTTCACTAACTTTAGTCATAAGCAATTTTACAAAATTTAACCTTGACTTAACTATAACTCACTTCCAAGGCTACACTGCCTTGTCATTCACTGCAAACCAACCCATAGTGCTATCCTGTAAGCCTAAACTTTATTGGCCATAATCTTTCTACTTACGTAAGATTTTGTTTGAAATGGTTTTCAACGGTCAAGTATGACTTAAGTTACTTACTATTCCTTTACACCCCATGAATGAGGCATGGGATAGCTTCTCGCGTTGTTGTGAAATAACACGCTTTCTATTTTTCAGATTCACATCTAACGGCACCTAATTGTTTATCGGCGAATGCGAACGTCACTGTTTGAGAAGCTCTTACTAGACATGCCGATTGACTCGACACTTATACTGCGAAGTTGCTGTCAACAACATTCGAGGGGAGCCGACAATGAAAGAACATTTTTTATTTATTTTTTAAGATGACTGGAGCCAGGAGTTGAACCTGTGATCTCCCGCATGGTAGTCGCGTGTTCTAACCACTTGCCCCGGCCGGTCCAATGTGTGGCATCTTCAGCTTTTCTTTCGCCTTGATATCACTTTGTATTACGACAACTTCTCCAAACTAAACCCCCATTTTCCCACTGTGCCACCTTGGTGCAGCTACACCACTGTTCAAAACTTATTATCTTTACCGAATCGAATCGCAATACAAAACCAACTATTTGTTTTGTCTTCGCTGCCCAAAATTTGTTCTAACATGTGTGAAAAATCGCTTAGAAAAGGCGGCGTTAACTAGGTTAAATGTACATAGTACTTTTGAGGCCTGTGTAATGGCTATCGCACATTAGCCCAAATGTAAGACAAACTCACTTTTTTGTGGGTTGACCACGTTAAAATGCTACGACTGCGCGCATGTCATTACCGGTAATAACGAGAGTGAAAACGTTGAAATTCCAGAATTTGACAGCAATAGCCCTCACTGAAAAACTACAACAAAACGATTTCGTTTTCATTCATTTCTAACACATAAATGTGGTGCGAAGAGATTATTTCATTAAACGGCAAAATAGTAAAAGTGTTAATTTTTCCATGTTAAACATCTGGCCAACATGTAAGGGCCCATTCAGTCAACACCACCACCGGGTCATTAGCAGCAACGTTAATGATATAGCCCGTTTAGTTTGAGTGAATGGATTGAACTTTTTTTTTCATAACGTGAGAATGGTCAATAAACTTTTTCTTAGAGAACTAATTCGTTTTTATTAAGTTTTGTTATTGTTTTATGAGATTTCTTTAACAAACTTCTTTTCGTTTCCCCGTTTTCATTTCACTTCGGATGTGTATTTTATGAGACATTCACAAATGACATAGGAAGTAACATCATATCCTATGGATGTGTGCAGCACAATATGCGATTTAAGGTAATATCAAAAATAGGACAAAAAGAACATATTTCAAAATTTTGTGTTGAATGATTTGTTAGTGCTGTAAAATTTTTCAAAATTACTGCTTGAAGATTTTACGACTTAGGTTTCAAAATAATGATCTGACATAGGTGCCGTCCTATGGTTTTGATTTTGAAGCACCTTCATATAAGGAACAAATAAATAGTTGTGTTTTCGAAATTGTATAGGCATTAACATTGTTGCGTGCATTTTTATATTTCTAAGGTTATTTTAAAGATAATGCACGCTCGAAAGTTCAGCCAAATAATTCAGTTTATAAAGATTTAAGGCATATAGCTGCATTTACTAAAATTTTTCGTCAAAGTCCATTCCGAATGCACATTATTTTTGTACACCCTTCACGTTCGGAGTGCAGGGTTGATTTATTTTGTTCTTCTTTACCAATGTATATCACACACTTGTCCCCACCAACGTATTTGGTCTATTTGGAAAGTCTTGACTATGTCGATGTCGTTATAGAGCTCATGGTTCATATGACGACGGTACTCGTCGTTAACGAGGATGGTTCCAAATATGTTGCGAAATATTTCTATCTGGAAGACAACCCAATCATACTGATCAGATTGATTGATAGAGAGAGAACTTCGTCCTTTACTCGCTTCCTTAGCGCTGTGGTTTGCTTTCAATATCGGTGTCTTGATTTCCAGGCTAAAAATTTTATATTAATTTATGACGTAGCCGAGGTAGACGACGGCTATGCTCCTTATGGGATGTTCCGACGGAAGTTAAATACGATGAGATTAAAGATGCATTTTACGAGCTCCCAGAGGAAACATAGAACAGCTGCCCTGGCAACGACATTAAAATTGTTCTGGGAGACTTTAATGCAAAAATAGGAAGGGAAGATGTTCTTAGTCCATCGATCGGTAAATTCAGCCTGCATACCGACAAGTCAGACAACGGGTTTAGGCTGGTTAGCTTCGCAGCGAGAAAAAAAAATGGAAGAAACTGCATTTAGTTTCATGGACGTGCTTGTGATCAGTGCACAGTGGTTCCGTCCATAGGCCAAAAATCAAAAAACTAATCACAAAGTATTAAAATAAAATGTAAACAAATTATCTCTTAAATGTCCAAACTTCATAATGGTAAACCGGATTCTTCTGAAAATCTAACGGGACTTTTTAAAAATAGAATTTAACCATGAACATTTGTTCGCGCTTTTGTACGTTGGTCGAATAATTTAAAACAAGAGTGCACTTCAAAATGGATTGCTCATTGCATAAGTCTAAAAAATTAAATTATTTTTAATGGATTTTAAAATTAAAAGTATTTATTTAATCTTCACAAATTTATAAAAACTAACTTGTTTTGTAATTCTTGTCAAATTAATGTTTTAGGTAACGTATATTTTTGATCCTATTTTGTGCGTCTTCATTATGATTATTTAGAGTTTTAGTTGTGTTCCCCCCAGATCCCCCTTTAGGTCTCTTTTCCATTGTATTTGTCGTAGTCTTAATGTAATAAAAGTGTTAAAGTTTGTTGCGGAAATTTGCGGATGTGCGTGTAGTTTTTAATATACTAAACCGCCTTCTTATTAAATCCTCAAACGTAGGTCAGAGGGTAAGTATAATTTCATAAGTGAAAAAGTGTAACGACCCCAATTATCTCGACCCAAATTATCTTAAAACCAAATTTGTTTAAAGATTTTTTAAGACGATTGTCCCATTTCCGTCGGTCCGGCTGGCTGGCCGGTTGGCTTGCTGGTTGGAAGGATAACTGATGGGCATGATAATTTGAGTAAACCTTAACAGATCTTTATGAAAATTTACCAGTTTTAATATTTTCCAAAATGAAGTTACGTTATTGTAAATAAGCAGAATTGCCCCACCCTTTCTGGTACCTCCCATGCAAACTTACCTATTTATGGATATTTCTTCCAAACGAAACACTGCACGATCATGAACTTTGGCGGACTAATAATCTTATAAAACCAGGTAAAACTACAGAAAATCGGAACTTTTGCCGCGCCCCTTATGCCACCTCATTGTATATAAATGACCTAAATCATCGTAATATTCCCACAAGCATATTCTTTTTCAGTCAAATTTTTCCAAGGAAAACTTAGGGTGAATACGGACTATGATGCTCTACCGCTTCTGGGATGTCTTATACAAAATTACCAATATATTTTTGGAAAAATTAAGATTTCTCTCATAACATTTAAACGAAAAACTGGAGTATACTTGAATGTGGTCAGTTGGATTATCTTGTAATCCGACGCAAAACCTCGGAAAACCGAAATATTAGCTTCTGACGGTTTTACATACATATCATTTTTGTAAGATATATTGAATTGAACTTTTTATAACTGTTGCTAGTTTTGCTACATGTCTGTAAACTTCTGGCCATACGACCGAGAGTCCTATTCCCGATCGTTTGAGCTACATAAGTAATTTCTTTTTCAATTTCATTAACTCGAGAGTAAAACAATGTTGTACATAGGGTGAGGGTATTTATCAGTCAGTTCACCTGGTTGAAATTCCTGTACTGGCTTAAATATTTTTTAAGAGCCCTGCTGAACATTTCAGCTCTGTACTGTCACTAGAAGTATTTTTGGCCGCGCCTCCATACAAGCGGATCCACTGTGCAGTGGTGCTAATATTGGCTCGGATCATTACCTGGTTGCAGCCAAAGTGCGCACAAGATTAAGCAGTTCGAAAAACGCACGTAACCAAACACAAAGAAATCTGGACATCGCGAACATCTGCAAACCCCAGAGATAGCCACTGCCTACTCCAACCATCTCTCCCAACTACTACTTCTGACGTTCCCGATACACAGTGGCAGCATATTGCGCATTCCGTGGCAACCGGCGCAACAACCGTGACAGGATATGAAAAACGGCGCTCAAACGAATCCTGGTACGATGAAGAATGTCGCATAGCGTCTGATAAACAGGATGCTGCATACAGGGCAACGCTACAGCCAATTGCAAGCTGTGCTGTTAGGGAACGGCACAAGGAGACAGTAAAAAGGTCGGGACAGCTATTTAAGCGGAATGACGTCAGATGCAGGAACGGGAGAACGAAGATATATAGCCATACAGAGCGATACAGGGATAGAGGTGAGGTACGAATATTTTACCAGAAAGTAAATGCCAAAGGCTACGGTAATGAGATACAGATTCGCATAGTGTGCTGCATATATGGAGAGAACACTTCCAGCATCTGCTGGTTCTAGAAGGCAGCGCACGTGAAGGTATCACGCCAGTTGTCGACGACGGCTTAGATTGCCTACTACGAAGTTAAGCCGAGGTAAAAAGAGAAGTATCGCGGCTGAAAAATAATAAAGCAGCCGGTGCCGACAGACTTCCGGCAAAGCTCTTTCAGTCCGGTGCCGAGGAGCTGATTAAGAGCATGCACATGCCCGATGATTGGAATCTAAGCGTAATATATTCTGTGCTTAAGTACTCGAATCCATGGCTGAGTTTGATATTCCAGCGAAGGTGATACGTCTTTGCGGAATGACGCTGACTGACACGAAGTCTTCACTGAAGATTGGCAAGGACCTTACCAGACGAGGACTAAAACAGACGAGGACTAAAATAAGGCGACGGCCTGTCGTGTGATCTCTTCGACATAGTGTTTGAGATGATAATGAGAAAAGCTGCAGTAAACACGACATCATCGGGTCGAAAACTGCGGGATGTGACTGCAGCCTTCTCAGTTATACATAAGGAATCAGCAAAAATGAGTCTAATGGTGATCGAGGACAAAACGAAATTATTAGTTTCAACGAACAAAGAATCTACTCGTTTGGAAACTGAGTGAACATGAACAACTATAATTTCGGGGTGGTAGAACATTTTATCTACCTACGCTCCGCCATCAACAAAACAAATAATGTCAGCCTCAAGATCCGAAGAAAAATCCTGCATGTTTATAAATGATACTACGGACTGAGCAAGCGATTCAATGACAGAGCCCTCTTAAGGTGCATCGATGGGTTGGCTAGGTCATGTTGTACGCATGGACGAAAATGCTCCAGCTCAAAAAATCTTTGACAATGAACTCGATGTACGGCGCAGAAGGGGGCGACCAAAACTCCGTTGGAAAGACCAGGTTACTGAGAACCTTACAAAACTTGGTGTGACTAAGTAGAGAAGAAGCATATATTATCTAGGCGCTAATAATATTTTTCTACATGCGGTATATAATCCACAAAGAAGCACCAGCTAAGTAAGTAAGTAAGTGCATTAACTGCCGGCAAAAGTGCAGAATATGGGGCGGGAGCCCAACAAAAAAAAAAGGCATGCATTCCTTAAGCTAAATCGTGTTTATGAGCTGGTGCATGCTCGTTGCCAGCTCATCACCGCCGGCTTTAAAAAGCTCTGCGGCAGTCCATCGGCTCCCGCAGCTTTGTTGTTTTTAAGTCTTGCGATTGCCGTGCTGACTTCGTTTTGGTTCGGTCTAAAACAATGTACTCTTTCATTGATTATTGGGGTGATTTCCTCACTTATGCTGTCTTCGGGTACGAGAAGAGAAAGAAAGTGTGACCAGATTTCCGTCTTTGTCTTCACAGGTGGGGATGCCTGGTCTAAAACATTTGCTTTTATTCGATATCTTAACTGATGGTTCTAAAATGGAAATTGGAACAGGAACGGATATATTTAGCGAGGAGCTCAATTTCAGGCAACACGATTGCAATGTGTTCTAGGCGGAGATCTTTGCTATTATGAAATCTGTGGAGAAAATACTGGCAAGGAATATTAAGGAGATCGTCTCAATCTATGTGGGCAGTGGCCTTAAAAGCTTTGGTATTAAAGCCGAGATTAGTGTACAGATGTAGGACGGCGCTCTCAAAACTGCCGGAGAATAGTGTTCGACTCTGTTGGGTCCCGGACACAGTGACATTTCAGAAATCGAAATAACGGATGATCTGGCGCGAAAAAGCTCAGCACTGGTATCCGGCCAGTCGGATGGATCAGTGCGACTGTCAATGTGTCATATATACGAAATTGTGACCCGTCACACCGAAAGGCTGGCAAATTCACCCTGGAAATATCGGAGGAACTGTATGGTACACGAAATATTTGGCCAGGACTCGAAGGAAGACGAAGTAGATCACTATTAGAACTAGATAAGAGGTCTGTTAGACGACTAATCAGAGTAATCACGGGACACTGCGACGTCAGAGCATTTACATCCAACAGGGAGACGACGTAGAAGGATTACTGCAGGCTTTGAGACCATTGAGCATTTGTTATGCCATTGCCCAGCTCTTCAAGGAATAAGGAAGTGGTTCTTCGGAAAATGGTTCTTTGATAGTCTCACTAAACTGTCGTCATAATACATGAATGTAATGGCATGGTATTGTGCTGTGTCATTACATGTCCTCAACCTAAACCTAAAGCAAAATATGATATAAATACATATTAATTAATTTTCTACACCAAATATGCACTCCATTTTTACCAAATTTTACCAATTTTCTACTTTATATCCCAGGCAACACTTAAAAGACACTTCATATTTCACACATAAAAATATAATGTTTCTTATATAATCGACACAAGAAAACAGGTTAATTTCCCTTCTTGAGAATCATTGAGGCCAACATTTTAATGTACACATGACACATCAAATGGTTATTATCTAAAAAATTGCATCTTTCTTTGGCCAAGACAAAAAAGAAAAAGCTGCCAAGACAAAAATGGTCATAAAAATCAAAAATATGATCCTTTCACATTTTGCAAATATGTAAAGAGGAGAAATCATTAAAACTTTTGAATATTTTACACCAAGTTCTCACTAAATGAAGACATTTCGTTTTTTTGTAAACTTCACTGGAAGTGATTGTCAAATGTTTAGTCATTTGCGTTAAGGGAATATGTGCTGGTAAAAGTAATTCTCGACATTCTGTTCTGATTTGATTAACGATTGTCATGTAGGCCCTATGCTGCTGTGGCACTGCTGCAATTTATTGGTTACCACCACAATTTGGTGTAGTAATCACGCAATTAACTTGTAATGTTTTTTCGGGTATTGTTTTCTCAGTTTCCTTTTGCATACAGGAGGGTTGTGTGAAAGCTTCATATGCTCAAGCTAATATATTACAGTTGCCAATTAAAACAAACTGAAATTTAAAGCACAATCCTTGCACAGCATGTTGCCTTTTTTATTTATGTTACTGCTATATGACTGTTAATATTAAATGATATTGTCAGTTTGACTGTTAAAACACATTTACCAGTTATTAAATATACGACCCCCTCAATGGCACACAATCTTTTTCAATCTTTTTAATGCATGTTTTATATTATCGAAATACTTGCGCTGTTATTATGACATACAATACTGTCCGAGGAACCTTAACTGCCACTAATTGTCCTAAAGGTTAACAAAATGTAGTCATTTGCAATGGTCATCAATGTTCTCAGTTGAAACATGTACGGACATTTAAGAAGCGGCAACACCTTCTGTCCTCCTTAGTACCTGTTGGTGTTGTTGTTGTTTATGTTTTTACCTTAAAATTCTAAAGTTTGCTGTTTTTTTTTCGAAATGCTTTGCCAACACGTTTGCTTGTGTAGGCTTTAGTTTTGGTGAATGTGCCATCACTTTTTTTTTGTTCTTGTATAACCCAAATTCTTAAAGTTTTGTTTTACATGTTCCTTTTGTACAAGACCCTTTTTAATGCATACCACTGCAATTGTTGTTGTGTCCACCATTGGTGGCGGGGACACTACACTCTCTTAATCACTACAATCTTCAAAGGCTACATGCTGACGAGTGTGGTGGGTTATGCACGAAACATTTTAGTTGTACAAACTTTTACTTGATTTCAGTTTGTCTTAGTTGAGTTTTTTTTTTTTGTGGGTTATTAATTATTTTATGTTGCCGCTTTTGAATATTTGACAAGTTTTTTTTTCTTTATTGCCAAACCTCATTCCCAAGCGCTATGGTGTGTAAAAGTATTGTTGGGGTGGGGATGAGATTTCTACTCTGTAAGTAATGGCAAACACCTTTGGGTAACATGAAAACTCAGGGTTTAGTCAGCAGACACGCTACAAATCAATTTGATTGCGATCAGAGGACCTTAATTGCGTGAAATATATAATGCGAGGCATTGTATATCTCATTGGGGGCAATCTGTGCATTCTTAATTGAATATAATTCTGTGAAAAATGTTTACTCTTTGTGAATTAATGATAAAATCAATTTTAAATATTGTTTTAAAATTTAATTTTAATATTAAAATAAATTAAGGTAATTTTATTCTTTAATACAGTTATATAAATGATAATGAATTACAGTTTTTAGAAAGTTGTACAATGTTTGCAGCCAGGATACATACGAGGTTCAGCAGTGCAAAACACATTCGTAACCAAATGCAAAGAAATCAAGACATAGCAAGACTGCATACTACCACAGTGCCTTTTCCATACAACTCTCTCATTTATTACTAACAAACGCCCCATATCACATTGGATTTTCTATGACTACTGCCGCAACGACCACACTTGGTTAAAACAAAAAAAGTTCAGACGACTCCTGGTACAATGAAGATTATTGTATAACAAGGCGACTGCCACTGTTGCCGATGGCATAGGCAGAGAATATGAGATTGACGAAAGGTTTTTATGGAGTAGAAGACTGTGAAGATATCGAAAAGTACAGGTATAGAGCTAAAGCCCGAAAATGCTACCAACAAGAACAATTTAAACTTTTTGGATCAAAGATCGCCATATATAATGAAAGAGATGGAAGTCTTGTCACGGACACGCGGAGTGTGCTGTAGATATAGAGGGAACTTAAATAGAATTGAAGGAATGCATGCCTGAAGATTTAAGTTTGACTGTTCTATTTCTTGTGCTTAGAAAGACTATGCAAGTGAGTCATCAACTACCGCGAGATCAGCCGTGTATCCATTGGTTAAAAGTTCCTGTCGGACTTGTTATGCGAATAACTGAAGTATGTCTTAACAAACCTGATTGAGCCTTATTAGTGTTACTTAAGATATTTTAATCCCGCGATACGACAAATCCAACTTTTTTTCGACTAAACACTGTATTCAACAGTCCGATTTAACAGAAACTAGTATCTGCCGGGTCTGAGCCTTTGTGAGATGACACTGACATACACGAAGTTTTTAGTAAAGATGGACATTCTATAGCAAGGGAGACTTTAGACATGGTCATATTATATCTCGCAATCTCTAGAACATCCTAATGAAGATGATCATGCGGAAGTCTGCAGTAAACTCTACTATATAAAAGTTCCATTAACTCCGGGTGGAGCATATCTCTGGCAGAGGCTAAGTCGACGCCCATCGTGAGGCGCCATGATGTTCTTGGTCTGCCGTGACATCTTGTACCTTGTAGATTCCACCATAGTACACGGCGGCAGTTAAAAACTGCATCTGTTGAAAATACAGTCTTCGAAGTTAATTGATCGGATAGTTGGACATGAGCAGTTAATAAACTTCAAAAAGTGTTCATACCACCTGTTGAGTTAGTCATTTACCGATGTAAGTAGATAGCCCACTTGATCCCGTATTTGACGTGTACGGTTCTTGTTCTTGCTCCCAAGTTTGGAAGTGGTGTCGTAGAGGTCTCTGAGGTTATTAACCCTAGCGGCGTCTACGAGAGATGAGGACCAATTCCGTTTGTCCGTGCGGCAAGAATGTTTGACCGCTGTGCATAAATTTCTATATTCTGAGTCTCTGCCAATTTTCGCTGTTTGATTTAGGCAGTGGTTTAGGATACATGTTGCATGCCTCTTTTAATTTGTCTTTATTGTGTACCAAATCTCGTTAACATCAGAGCTGACGTTCGGGCAGAAGAAAGATTTTTCTCAGTTGGGACGCCAAACTTGTAAGGGCGTTTGTGTTCTTTAATGCGTCGGCATTAATTCGGGCCTTAGTCTTTAGAAATAGCTTTCGTATCGTCATTACCCGCATGCGGATTCTCGCGATGACCAGGAAATGACCGGGCGCAACATCTGCGCTCCTAAAAGTTAGGCCATCAACAAGGCGGCCTTTTCAAGAAAGCGAGAGCAGAAAGTGGATTTTTATGCTCATGTTACATCCTAGCTTTTGCAAGTTCGATAGCATGTACTTAACAAGCTTGACATGGCCGTATGATGAAACGTGATTTTGGTTACCGGTGTTAGACAGTTTTTTTTGTTTTATACGAGATGCTTAACTTTCACAAACCTCTTTCGATAAGTTAAGATCTCTTACCAAGTCATTTAGTTCCTTCTGATTAGCAGATTGTGAGATTTGGATCATCAAAACATTTAGATGTGATGGGTTGTACCTCTCGATATTTTAATTGAATCGGTTGAATGTATATCACCAGGTGAAGAGGAGGAGGACTATGACCAGTGATGGCCATATGACAGTGAATGACACTGTCAGGTTTCTTAACCTCGGTGGATGGAATATGTGATACAACCTCCGACCCACTAAGGACGAAGACGAAAAAAACATAAAAAAAGGACGAAAAAACATTGAGGACAACAGATAATAGACACGTATGGATAAGATACCTACAGAGGATATTCGATTCCAGGATGCATCGCAATTATTGGGTGGGCAATTGAGGGCATCTAAACAGAGACGCTCATGAGACAAGATATTTCAACGGAAGACATCTCGAACATTGACCAATGGGTACATATTCTGATGTAGATGCTCTTCTAATTAGATTAATTCGTCCTATTGAGAACCCTGTTGAGATAACAATTTACTGTACTACATTTCCACGCATCAGGACCATTGGAATGATAATGGTGCATTGAAGAACCAGAAACATGTTTCTTTGCAACATTTGTGGACATACGACGACGGCGGGGATAAATGACTACCTGAAGGAAGGACAACGTACCCAGTAACTTATCACCGGCAACATGGACCGTGTTATCAAAGTTGAAAAACAGTAAGAAAGTTTCAGTCGGGTATATGTATATTAGGGGTATAACTTTTTAACAATTTTTTAAAATATCAAAATTGGCATAGCACAGTCCAATAGAGCATACAAAACTATAAGGGAACGTATATTTATTTTTTCGCTAAGGTCAAAAAAGTTCACGCACCAACCGCGATGAAGTATTGAACATTTTTAATTTTCTTTTTGGTTATGAAAAATTAATAATATGTTTATTTAAAACAAAAAATAGCTCAAGTATGAATTTTCATTAATATTTAGAGATGGTAAGAGATTTTTCCGCAAACCAAAACGTATCTTTAACCTTTTTTAACGAAAAAAAAAAAATAAAAAATCTCCTCGAACTTTAAATCTTAAATTTTTATCTTTTAATAACTAACTCATAATTTTTCTTATTTTTTGTATACGAGTACATATGTAACATTCAGTAATTTAAAAAATAATAAAAACAAAAAAAAAAATAACAAAACATAATAAATTTAAAAATAATTTTTTATACACCTGTTTAGAAAAACCAATTGGTGCGTGAACTTTTTCCAGAAAAATTACAAAAGATAATGATTTTCGTGGTTATTTGGACATGGTTGACCTCATGGTACTATGCCAAAAAATTGGTTATAACCCTAATGTATATGTTTGGTACTAGACTTTCAGTTTTTTTTCTCCAAAACTTAATGCTGATTTGGCTTTACTAAATACAGAAGTTGGGCACGATCGCGTTGTGTGTACTGATATTTTTACGCCATTTCTAAAGTTTGCTGAGTGGTACATTTGTATGCTAGGTACCAGAAGGTGCGTGGCTATACCTCCATATTTATTTTTCAAATCTTTATCCTGCTTTAGCTTAACTAAATACAGATTTTGGTCACGATCGCGTTTAGTGTATTAATAGATGTCTAAAGTGGGCGGAGTGGTACCAGAAGAGACGTGGCTAGACTATCAAATTTTCTCCAAAACTTTATCCTGTGATAGCTTTACTAAAAACAGAATTAGGACACGAGCGCGTTGGTTATATTGATATTATTACTCGATTTCTAAAGTGGGCGGAATGATATCTTTGTATGGTAGGTACCATATTTATCGGTTTGCTTCTATTTATGTTGGTTGTAGTATTTTTTTGTGTATCACAACAAATCTTACATTTACTTCGTAACATAACGAAAAAGTACGAATTCAATGCAATCGTTAAAAATAATTCACTATAACCATTTTCATATACGAAGTTAAAATTACCACAAATTTAATACTTAGCTCACAGTCTCCCTCTCTAATCTTCAGAAAATATTAAAAAATGTCCCCAATTAAATCCATTTAAGTTTGCAAATTATCAACCCACATCAGTATATAAATGTGATATTCAAAATCCAATTCACGGATTGGTCTAAAATCCTAATTTTGATGTTTATCTTCAAAATAATATCACAACAAATCGGATATTTTTTAATTATGTGTGTGTGTTTTTTTCATTTAGCGTATGTTAGCAAAAGTACAAATACTTTATAGTTATCCCATAAAGATGTAATACAAGCTTAAATGCCTCTTAATATTTCTGGCATTTATCCCAATGTCCACAGAAGAGAGCTTGGCGCACGCACTTAACTGCCACACGAGGAGACACAATCATTATTTCCAGCTGTGATCGTTGGATATTGCAATAAGATTTTCAATTCTATTGAAAGAAAGAAAGTTGTCGTCACCATTTTTGCCAAGTAGTCTTTCAATGAATGGCGGTGATCACTGAGTAAATGTGAACGATTAAAATAAATCGAATATCAGTAAAACAAAAGATCACAACGAGCTAAGTACAGAAAACTATTTAAACTGTTATGAAAGCAATGGTTGTCATTCAGGGATTAGAAAAGTAAAAGAAACAACGGCACTTTGTTGTTACAGGGTTCTTTATTCAACTGACGCTTTGTTGAAAACTTTATTTTTATTATGATACACTAATGTAGAAATCTAAATTGCTAAATACTAAGCCGGCCAATACATATAATAAGGGTAATAAAAATACTACCCAAAATGGATAAAATATAATATTGAAAAATCTAATTACTAATAATAGTATCAAAAAACTAGATCATAAGATATACCATTGCTTTATGTTGTATTTTTCTATATTATATTTTTATCTTTTACATCAACTGTCACATTGGTGACCACAAAAAAAACAGCAAAACTAACTCAAGCTAATGTTTACTGACAATTTTATACAATTAGGTCAATTTCTACACAACAACTCTTACATTGTTTATCAACTTTTAGTCCTCAAAGTTTTATTCGAAAAGTACATAAGTTGAAATGCAAATATTCTTCAATTTTCTCAGCGGTAAAAATAACACATAATTTTCACCTCATACTTATAACATTCAGTCAACAACTTTGTAGCATAAGTAGTACAAAATCATTTAAACAAAAGCTAAGAAGGAAAAAAATAAACATCTAAAAATATTTCTGTCGCTAATAATACCTCTGTCACGTTTTAAATTCTTATTTAGATTCTAATACTGCTGTTTTGTTGTTTTGTTTTGTTGACACTTCTTGGCATTTCTTTTGTTCATACCATGACATTTTATTTTGACAAAGTGTCTGGTGGCGAATGGCGGTCGCTCTGATTCTTTGTTTCCATTTCTTTTAGTTTTTTTATTGCTTTGTTTTTGCATTTCTTTACCGAAATGATGCAAACTTTTCAAAAGCTTTGACTACTGTTGTCATTTCTAATGCAAATAACCGCCTCCTGCAGGGGGAGTTCTGCTCTAGGGTCCGTCGTCGGCGAACGTGTCTATCTTGTGCTCTCTCCACCTATTTGTCTGTCTGTCTATCTATGTTTCTAGGCGTATAGCTGTCCGCCTGCCTGTCTGTCTGTCCGTCTGTCTGTCAGTAGTTAGGTTGAGCTCCTCAGCGCTGTCGTTTCTTTTTTGTCAGTTTAGTAGTGGAATTAATGCATAACATGACATTACTTTGCATTACATTACAGAAAGGCGTTATCTAACTCACGTTTTACTAAGCTGCCGTATATATAAGAGTGACGTTTTCGGGTTTTTATTTTGTTTGTCTTACTCCCTACTCGTTTTATTCTATTCCGCAAATGATTCTTTCAATAGACCAGAATTGAATTGAGTACTTTGTATAATAGGGCACAATGGGTTCTAATTGTTGAATAAGTGAAAAACATATTTTATATATAATAACGTTTGCGCAGTTTACGTTTTGACAGTTTACGTCTGGGGAAATTTAAAGGAGGGTAAACGTTTTCACCCTATTTCCCTTTCTTACATACTAAAGTGGTCCATTACAACTGAAGTAATAAAGAATTCCACACGCTTCGGTCTTCTGCGTGTGTTTTCCAGTTAGTCCTACCAGATGATGGCACGCCGCCTACCACTTGGTCCTTCCAACTGAGTTTGGGTCTCCCTGCTATGCGCCGTCCTTCAGGTTCGCCTTCAAACACCTTTTTCGCTGGAGTATTTACATTCATCCTGGGAACACGTCCCAGCCACCGTAGTCCGTCGACACAAATAGGTCCATATATATTTCGGAGTACTTTTCTCTCGAATACTCCCAGGTTTTGTATGTCCGTTGTTGTAAGCACCCATGATTCGGCAGCATACAACAGAACGGGTAAGATTAGCACCTGTTTCTTAGTATTCCGAAATAAGGTGGTGTTACTAAAGTGCTAAAGGCTAGTGGCATGTGGCTCTTGTGGATTGTGTTGACACCAGCCTTTCTCATTACCTTCTCCATAACTACATTAAATAATGTACGGGACAAGCTATGGCCCTGCCTGTGACCTCTTTTCATGTTGAATGGTTCAGAGTGATCTTTACCAATCTTAACCGAGGATCTGGTGTTTTCCAAGATACATCTGCAAAGTCGAATCAGCTTTGCAGGAATACCAAACTCAAACATGGCCTATTCCTTATCGGAGAGGCGTAGGCAGCTTTGTAGTCGACAAAGAGGTAGTATGTGGCTATCTGCTTCTCATGAGTGTTTTTTTCCAGGATTTCTAGTAAAGCCGCACTGATAAGGTCTAATTAGTTTTTCTACAATTGGCTTTAGACGTTCACACAATATGCTCGAAAGAATCTTGTACGCAATTGGTAATAGTCTTATTCCACTGTAGTTCTTCCACTCACTACGATCTCTTTTCTTGTATATGGGACATAATAAACTGAGATTCCAATCTCCGGGCATGCTCTCCTCTAGCTAGATGTTCTTCATGAGCTGATGCATGCTCCTAATCAGCTCCTCCTCGCCAGCCTTAAACAGCAGTTCAGCAGGAAGACCATCGGCTCCAGCAGCTTTGTTGTTTTTAAGGCTGGAGATTGTCACACTTATCTTGGTCTGGCTCGGAGGTGGACAATAAATACCATCGTCATGGATTGGAGTGGGGCCTTCTGGAGTGGTGTCCGCATCCAGTAAATTTTTAAAATGATCTCTCCATATCTTCAGAACGTTATCCGGGTCCGTCACTAGCTGACCATCACTGTCCTTGCAGGAGGGCAACCCTGTTCCACGCATTCTCGCCTTAACTCTCTTGAAAAATTTTCGGGCTTCCCCTCTACTTCGAAGCAACTCTGTGCACTCATTCTACCTCTTCTTCAGCTTCAAAAAGACGAGTTACCTCTCGTCTATTCTCCCTGTGCCGTTCACAAACAGCTCGCGTTGCCATTGGCTGCAGTTGCGCACTGTATGCAGCAACCGTCTCTCTCGTGGCATTGCGACATTCATCGTCATACCAGGCATCATCTTGAGATGGCATTGAGTACCTAAGTACGCTTCTCGCAGTTCGTTCTATGGAGTCAGCTATATATTGCCACTGCGAGGTAATATTATCAGGGCTTGTAGCATTCCGTAGCAGTAGAGTTAGGTGGTTGGAGTAGGCGTCCTCTACCTCTGTGGTCCGCAGTTTACCGATATCCAGCTATTGTTGTGCCTGGTTGCGTACGTTTTGTGTCATGCTTAGCCTTGTGCGTACTTTAACTGCGGTAAGGTAGTGATCGGAGTCAATGTTCGCACTACTGATCACTCGGCTAAGGTCATTGTCTAGGGTCTCATAGAAATCGTCTTTGTCCTCATCGCTTTTCACTTCTATCGGAGCATGGGCACATATAAGTGCCACTATAGTAGATGTCGCACGTCTTCATGAGCGAGCCCCCGTGTCCCGTCGACCGGACTTTCTGTAAAGCGGTTATGTCAGCCTTGTAGTCTTCGAGGATTTCCGCCAGTTGGATGGAGGCACCTGGTTATACGGTGTTCTGACATTCCAGGTACATATCCTCAAATTAATGTGCTTAATTCTTTTGCGGAGGTTGAGTTCTAAGATGAGCCCGATCGGTCAAAAATTACTCCCACTTCCCATACAAACTCTCCCTTTTTGGGTTCTATCGGGTCTATCGACCAGAATTTTTTTATGCAAGCTTTTCTACTATCAGAGGAGTTTGAGTTATAAGATGAACTAGATCGGTTAAAAACTATTCCCACCTCCCATACAAAATGCCCCTTTTAGGGAGTCTGTCCCTGCGATTACAGTGGTCGTTAAGGAGTTATTGAGCTTAGATTAGTTATGAAAGTTTCTTTTCTCTAGGAGCAGGTTAAGTTATATAATAAGCAAGATCGGCCTACTGCCACCTCCCATACTAATTCGTATTTTTTGGACAGTACTATAATGTTCTTTTAATGAAACTTTACTTAAAATGTTGTATTCAAAATTATGACTAACACAAAGTGCGTTACGGACACACACAATTTTCCATAGCAACTTGAAGTGCCTATGAAAATTTATGAAATTTAGAGAAATATCTTATGTGACCAGTATATTCTTTTTTGTAAAATTAAGAAGACATGTTGGGGTTCAATAAACAAATTACTTACTATTTAAAATCTTTTCACCTTTTATGCTACTTCAATCTAAATGTGCGTTGCGGACACACGCATTATTCTATGGATAACACAGAGCGACAAAAAAACAATACCTGGGAAATTATACTATTTTTCTGGTAGGTGCTGCTGAGCACTACAAGAATCTGTTTTTAAAATATCCCAAAACCCCCCAAATCTTATATTATATGATTACAACAACAAAAAGTAAAAAATATAGCAATTTTTTACTAAGTCCGTCTTTCCGCTGGAAATACCCATATCAGACCACATTTTTCAAAGGGAGGTTAAGTTCCAAGATGAGTAAGATCGGACATAAACTACTCCCACATCCCTTATAAACTTCACCTTTTGTGTGTGTCCGTGTGTCTGTCCCCACTATTACAACATCAGTTTAAAAGATATTGAACTAAAATTTGATATGTAAACTTCAATCCTCTAAGCAGAGGTTAAGTTCTTAGATGAGCAATCCAACCCACAAAGTATTTGACATTATAGTAGTAACAAAAAAAAGTAACAAACAATTTTTTTATTTAATTATTTGATTAATAACTTGATACAATAACTTAACCATTTGTTGGCCACTTTTTACAAACAAATATGCGTTTCACATATGACAAAATTCATTTTCTATATAATATAATAAACATTAGGATAATGTAATAAAATAGTGGCCAAAAACTTCTTCAAACTTTGCTGTACGGTTTCTTGATTATTTTCTAACCATACAAACCGACCCCCGCTAATAAAAAATAGTTAAGCCAAATATTAGTTTGCAACATATCCCAATTTCTCACTTAACCAAATAACAAACAATTTACATACATACTTTTTTTGCTTTCCGCCACTGTGTCCTTCTGCGCACCACTGATGTGTTTTGTTACAGAAGCCGCAAATTGTTTGCCTTCCATTGTTGGCTATGAACTATTATTGTCTATGAATTTGGTATTTGGTGTTGGCCAAGTTATTTGACTCATTTACGTTAATTAGGTGACACAATTCTCACTTAATGAACACTGATAGGTTCTTTTTCCACACACAACAACGGCAGCAACAACAGAAGCGAACAAAATAAAAAACAAAAACAATACATAACATTGTTGTACTGTACTTTACTTTATTATTTGTTCAGTCATTTAGTAGTTTAGTCCATGGCTACGATGGGGCATTTAAATGTTTCACGGCGCAGCATTGACAAATGGTTGTTAAAGAAAAAGTAGTTGGAGGCTACAAAAAAAAAGAAGCAAAATAAGAAAAGAAAACGCTTAGTTCGATGTGCATAATAATGACATTGTCATGAGAACTGCAGTAAGTGTGCATGTAAATTATAGAGAAATACTTAAGAGATGTATGCATGTGAAATGCATTGATTTCTCGTAGACATTCGAAGAATGTCATATAAAGGTAAAATGCTATTAAATCTACGACACCATTTCATTTAGTAGGTTCATTGATATGTAATGAGAATTAGGAATTCATGATGCTTCAGCCAAAAGGTTAATTAAATTAATCGTTGAATTTGAAAATGTTATCATGGTTTTTCGGAGGGAACTTTGAAGTTATTTATTCACACATTGTTGCAATTCTCGAAATAACATTTTAGTGATTTTAGATGCAAATTGTAGCTTATACGAAATTCATGGATAAATTTTTCAAAATCAAATATAAACTTAGGAAACAACAATGGACAAATTACAATTTGGGCGGAATTATTCCTTAACGGAATAAAAGCCTTAGGTGAGTATATTAAAATAACGGGAAGACAGAGCCATCCTGAGTCGAATTTTTGTTGTTAGTATGTTGAAGTTTTCAGTTTAACCTAAAATATAGTAGAAAAAGGTCCCATAAATCAATATTTTTCAAGCAATATTTCGTAGAAAACTTGAATATTCTAAAGTCCCATTTTAAGGTCCTTTTCTGACTTTTCTCGAAATAAGGACGCAAAGGGTCGTTAAATTTCGTTAAAGACATCTAATATCAAAAAAGCGCTAAAACAATAAGATGCATAGATACTCAGACTATTTTAGATTCACTAATGCTTTGAAAATAGACAAAATGAAAAGTAAAAGTTGGAGATATCGGTTTTTATCTTACCGCAACCCAAGTAAAATCTTCTGAGCAACATTTTTGTAGAATATTTGAATGTTTTAAAGTTACATCTAGGAGTCCTTTTCTGGCTTTTCTCGAAAAAAGGACGAAAGGACTTGTAAGGAGTAGAGATAAGTTGTATAAATGTTCCACGTTAAATTTCATTGAAGACATCGAATATCGAAAATGCACTAAAACAGTAAAAAAAAACATAGATACTCCAACAATTTAGGTCGCTGTTCATACAGTGCTTTGGAAAGAAAGAGTATTTTGTCTCATTGAAAAGACAAAAGTTGGAAATATCGACTTTTGGTCTTAAAGCACCCCGCGTAAAATCTTCTGACCAACATTTGAATCTTCACTTCCCATATAAAGTTCCTTTCATTACTTTTCTCGAAAAAAAAAGTACAAAAAGGACACGTAAGGAGTCTAGAGTGTTTAAATGTTCCACAAAAAAAAATTATCATTAAATTTCATTGAAGATATCTGATATTGAAAATGCAATACAACAACAAGACTATTTTAGGTCGCTGTTCAAACAGAGCTTTGCAAAGGAACAAAATGATTAGTAAAAGTTGAAGATATCGATATTGGTCTTAGAGCGACCCAGGTAAAATTTTCTAAACAACATTTTTGTAGACATTTTGACTGTTGTAAAGTTCCATCAAAAGGTCCTTTTCTGGTTTTTCTTGAAATAAGGACAAAAAGGACACGTGAGTAGTGGAGAAGGAGAGTTAGAACCTCAAAAAAAAATTCATCGTTAAATTTTATTAAACTTCTTATATCGAAAATGCACTATGACAATAAGAAAT
This sequence comes from Muscina levida, assembly GCA_964034835.1. Taxonomy (NCBI): domain Eukaryota; kingdom Metazoa; phylum Arthropoda; class Insecta; order Diptera; family Muscidae; genus Muscina; species Muscina levida. Next base: position 143,565,945 of record OZ035880.1, on the reverse strand, counting down.
ATAGTTCTTTATGACCTTTTTAAAACTATATTTTAGTTAAACTTAAAACTTTACCGGATCATAACAAAAACTTCGAACAACGGCGGATCTGTCCTCCCGGAATTTAAACATGCTCCCCTTAGGCTTTCAGCTATTATCCCGCAGTGCCGTAGAAATGTGTGATATACGTGTGAAGTTGTTATGACTTATGCTGATGACATAATTTTCTTTTCCGAAAACTGGGACATGTTACTACAGTCTTCTTAAAATTTAAGAAGGAGTCAGTAAAAGTGTGCCTGGCTGTATAAGGCGAGTTATTTGTTTCGATGAGAAAACATTCTACTTGTCTACTCAATAATCAGTGACAATATTACTGAAGTAATAAATAAAATTATCCCACCAATAAAATTAAAAGTGGACCAAGTGGCATACAATCTACATATACATGGGACTTAAAGTATTGCGAAGAAAAATTTGTTATAATTAATGGGTCACAGGAACATTTTGCTATTTTCTATGTCAATGTGTATGTATTATGCCAGAAATAAATATTGTTTTTCCCTTATTATCATTAGGATGTTGAAAAAGTAACACAATTGCGATTTGCGGTATAAAATAAGCCATTATTTTGAACCATCTTATCTCATCTTTAGCAAGACGATTTAAAATGTATTGAAACGTTACTAACTAACGTATATAGTGATGTCATATTTCCTATGTACAACATACATCCTTCTATCACACACACACTACCAGAACATAAAACAATTAGATGACAATTATACATTAAAGCAGTAGCATAATTTAACTAATCTGCAACTAAACGTTATTGTTGATTTGTTGAATTATTGCAATACTTTCATGACCCACATACAGTTAAATCACATTTCAAGTGATTACACAATACAAATCGTACAAGAACATTATAATATAGACACTTATTCACTGAAGATGAAGAAGAAGCTCCTGTTGTTACACCTGCTGCTGCTACTCCTATACGTACAACGAAGATAAACACACACACACACACACACACGCTTTCACATTTGAAACATTTTCTGTTTAAACAAGTAATTTATTCCCATTAACGCCAAAAAGGTGTTGAGAGTCAACTAAACACAGTCGTACCATACTCTTACATTCACACAAACAAAACAGCAATAATAACTACAGCAAATGTGTTGCAAGTAGCAGATACAGTAGAATGGCCAACATGCAACAAGTTCATGCCACAACATACAATTCTATTGGATTTCAATTATTTTGTGTTCGATTTTTCTATGTGTTGTTTTTTTTGTTGTTATTTCTACCATTCTTAGATAATCGCTAAGAATGCATAAATCAATTACATAAACTAACAGTACCTCTACTTGCAGCCAGAATTGCTCATTTTCATTTCTCATCAGCATCATCATCATCATGATCAGATGTTCACCACTAGTTCAGGTAAGCCCCGTGTTCTGTACTCGGTAGCATTGGCAATAAGTTACGAGTACGCTACACATACTATAAAATTGTGGCATTTTGTATGGGCGAAAGAGACCACAGTGGGTGGATTTGTTTGTGGTGTAAAAAATCAAAATTCTTGCAACATATTAATGAGCATCAGTCGTCTGTGCTCTTTCTGTAAATTTCGATGCAGACTCAAAAACCTGGTCATTTCGTTAGAGCGGTACTAGAATTTTTTCATACCTAATTATTTGTAGGCTAATTGATTTGCACTTGAGACGGAACCTGGACCATAGCCTTATCAGCTCTGCACGAAGTGGTTGGACTTGCGGAAAACTGTTTAGAAAATGGTTATACATATTAGCAGCATTCCTGGACATCGAAGGGGCCTTCAATAATGTAACATCTACGGTCATGATGGAAGCGTTAAGGACGACTGGAACACATCCTTCTCTTAAGAACTGTATTGATTTTATGTTGTCAAATTCGCTTCACTACACCACGCTTGGCATGGTGGAGTGAAGTGCTACCCCATTGCTGTGGCTTCTAGTTGTAAACGGCGCTCTCAAGATTTTTGAGAGAAATAGTAGGAAAATTTTGGCATATGCGGACGACGTCGTTATCTTAGGTACAGGTAGATTTGCTCCAACTTATACAGGATAACCTACGATTTATGTCTGAATGGGCCACAAGCTGTGGTCTGAATGTCGATCCACAGAAAATGGTAGTACTATTCACCCGCAAATACCTCATTGAGAACTTCAGATTGCCAGTAACTGATGGTGTCGAACTGAAACTCTCGTCTGTGGCGAAATATCTAGGCGTCATTTTGAATAGGAAACTTAACTGGAGACGCAATACGGAGGAAAGGACGAAGAAAAGATTAAATATTCTTTACGCCTGCCGGAATTCTGTAGGGAAGAGCAGAAGACTATAACCTGCAATGGTATATTGGATATACACAGTGGTAGTGTGCCCCATAGTAACTTACGGATGCCTTGTTTGGTGGGGGGCTTTGGATACGGAAAGTAAGCTAAAACTGATAAGTAGTGTACAGCGAATGGCATCACTATGTATAACAGGTGAACAACACAAGCGGTACCATGCACTATCTGTAGCGGCTAAAAGCGCAATAAGGTTACGAGAAGCAGACCTTTGGCGGCAAACGGAGTCGGGTCACGCAACAATACGATATGGAGATATGGATACAACGTAGGACTCCACAAAGAAACGGCCTATATGGTTCCGTTATTGGATTTTATATCATGCCCGTGAATAGTGATCCCTGAAAGAGAATATTGGAATACTTACTTGCCCTTTAGGGGTAAATTTATTGAGGATCTCTATTTCAGGCAACTCTTTCGATTGGATGACAACCCGAATATGAAAATGCAGACGAGTTTGGTACCCAGAGTGGTTAAATTTGGTACAAAGATAATACTCGGCACTTAATATTCAAAGACGAAATTGATATTCTGAAACAGTGAGCAAAGTGGGCGTGGCAAAACTGTCTGTTGTACTGTTATTAAAACAAAAGACAAGGACTACTATGGTTTTTTTTTATTGTGTTTTTCAGAATTGTGTCAGTAAAGTTTACGGACTATTTACACATTACACAGCAACAGTTTGTTTTATCAAAAATGTTGCTACTAATTCGTCAGAAAATGCATGTGGGTAAATTCTGACAAAACAACCTGAAATTTAAAATTTTGGTGTTAAAGTTTTAATCGCATATTCTCGGTGACTTACCAGTTTTATTCCTTTTACTTCTAAAAGTGCGAATTTCTCATCACAACACAATTGTATATATAAAATAAATATTCACCCTTTTTTCGCGATTCTGGCTATAGTGGTTTGTTCTGGGCAATAGACCTTTATTGACCATTTGACACCTGACCTACGTCACAGAAAGAACTTACTCTATCTTTAGCCGTTTCGTTTGGGAGGTGATCAGTCAGTCATATGATAGAAGTTCTGAATATTTTATTACAATCGGTCCTTTAATATGACCAATATAACGCTTACAACCTCAGAAATACTAAATCAACATCGTCCAAAAATGACACCATTTTTTATTTTCTCAAATATCTTTCGACCTAAATGAGACAAAATACACTTGTAGGCATGTTTTTGAAGGTTTTTCAAAGCACTATTTAAAATCTTTTCAATTGGTTCATAAATTCACTTTCCTATGACACTTGAAATTTTGAACATCCGAGGTGGCCAACTTTGCAGGGCCACCCAGAGGCCTCCACACCAACTAGGGACTCGACATCATCTCAAAAACACCTCAGCTTAAACTATTTTAAATTTCATCAAGATACCGTTATCCGTTCAAAATTTTCAGAATTATGTCCAGCAAAAAACCGAAAAGGAACCACTGTGGGCCGGTCTACTATCCGAGTACTATCTGTATATAAAATTGTATCTCACTAAGACTAATATAGAGTTTTTCCTATCCGCCTACTGAACGATAATAAAAATGTCGTATACAAATTTGAATCTATTTTTCTTCTTCTTTGATGTCAGCAACAACAGAAATTTATCCATCATAGATAGTTTGTCACACCAAGCTTAGTTAATAGCTCTTTCACCTGTTCCATCCATCGGAGTTTTAGTCGCCCCCTCCTTCGCGGCCATCGAGTTTATTGCCGAAGATTTTACAAGCCGGAACATTTTCGTCCTTTCGGACAACGTGTCGAAGCCAGCGCATTCGGTCTATTTGAACGCGCTTGACTACATTGATGTCGTTGTACAGATCATACAGCTCATGATTAATTCGACGACGGTACCCGCCTTTAACAATGATGGGTCCAAATATTTTGCATAGTATTTTTCTCTCGAAGACTCCCAGAATAGATTGACCCGCTTGGGTTTTTAGCCAGGATTCTGCGCTGTAGAGCAAGCCAGGTAGGATCAGAGTCTGGTATAGCTGGATCATTGTTCTTCCAGACAGCGCTTTGTCGTTAAATCACTTGCTTTGCGCATAGTAGCAGCGGTTTGCGATCAATACTCGTCTTTTGATTTCCAAGCTGACATTATTATTTTTGTTTATGGCGGAGCCAAGGTAGACAAAATCATCTACCACTTCAAAGTTATAGTTGCCAACGTTCACGCAACGTCCCAGACGAGTGGACCCTTTGTTCGTTGAAACAAATAATTTGGTTTTGTCCTCGTTTATCACCAGACCCACCCGTTTATCACCCATTGGCTCCCGCAGCTTTATTATTTTTAAGCCGTGCAATTGCCGTGCTAATCTTGTCTTGGCTCGGTCGTGGACAGTCTACTCCATCGTCGATGATTGGTCTGATTTTCTCACTTATGCTGCCTTTGAGAACGAGTAGAGATTGAAAGGGTTTCTTTTCATTTTTGCAGCACACTCTGAGTGTCCGTGACCAGATTTCCGTCTCTGTCCTTACAGGTGGGATCCCTGTTCCAAAAACTTTACTTTTTACCTTTTGGTAGAACTTTCGGGCCTCACCTCTATCCCTTTAGTTTTCGATATCCTGACTCTCTCTTTTCTTCCACAGACGCTTTTTCCGCCTGAACAGGCGTTTCATCTCACTCCTTTTCTCATTATAACGCTCCGTCACCGCACCCGTTGCCATTGGCTGCAGTTTTGCTATGTATGCAGCATCTATGTCCTCAGACATTCCCGACATTCATCATCGTACCAGGGCTTGTCTGAGCGGGGTTTTTCATAACTCAGTACGGTCGTTGCGGCAGTGGTCATAGAATTCGCGATATTCTGCCACTGTGTTTTGGGAACATCAGAACTAGAGGGGTTTGTTTGGAGTAATTGCGAGAGTTGGTTGGAGTAGGCATTGTCTATCTCGGTGGTATGCCGCTTTGTGATGTATTGCTTCCTTTGCGTATAATTACGAGTGTTTTTAGAACTACTTAATCATGTGCGTACCTTGGCTGCAATTAGGTGTTGATCCGAGTCAATATTTGCAGCGCGCATCACACGCACGTCCATAACGCTTGAGATATGCCTTCCATCAATTACCACGTGATAAGTGTGATACCTTGTTTTTTGATCGGAAGATATCCATGTTGCCTTGTGGATATCTTTATGCGGGAATCTGGTTCCACTCGCAACCATGTTTCATGCCAACGCGAAACTAACCAGTCTGAATCCGTTAACGGAGGTGTTGTTGTGTAGACTGAATTTTCCGACTGCTGAACCAAGAGCATCTTCCCTTCCTATTTTATCCCAGAACAATTTTAATGTCATGTACAGGGCAGCGGTCATATATCTCCTCCAGGCGTTTATAGTATGTATCTTTAATGTCATCGTCTTTGTCTTCCGTCGGGGCGTGTACATTAATCGTCGTAATGAAAATATATCTCGCAAATAGTGGCTATTTAGTCACTTACAGGGTTAAACCGCGAGACTAGGTGTCAAAGTCTCTTGCCGACTATAAAACCACATCTAAATTCGTGTCTTTCTGCATGACAGCTGTAAAAGATGTCACAGTTCTTTCGTCGTGTGCATCCCTGTCCCGTCCATCTCATTTCCTGTATGGCGGTGATGTCAGCCTTAACATCCGCCAGTTAGATAGAGGCACCATCTCTGCATAGAGTTCGGACATTCATGTTCCTTATATCGTTTGCGGCGGTCGTCAACATTTGGGGGATTTCTTGTTTTTGGGGAAAAAATTTGACATCTAGATGGGATGCATTGTATATCGTATCGCAGTTCATTGAATCGCAGATCCTGCTAGATAATGTCAACGATGTTCTTCGCCAAGCCAAACATAAATTCACTTGTGCGATATGTTATTGTTTTCGACAGACATTAATTTCATAGTTACATAAATTCTATACAGTTCTCAGTATAAGTATTTTTTACTTCCAAACTCCCCTATATTCCAACCACTGTGTAGCGTTCAAAATTCAATTGCATATGGTTGTTAATATTCTTGTTGTTACTTCATTCATGTGTTCCATAACATTTCTATTGGTCTTCTTCTCATATGTATCTGTTCTTTGTTGTCGTTGTTTATTTTTTTGCTTCTCTTTGTTCTGTAATTATTTCATCACTTCTTCTTTGCTTATTATGCATATGCACAACAGCATCCAATATACGGCAATAATACGGTGAAAATCGGTTATATGCATCATTTTCATTCCTCACATGTGTCACGTCACGGCAGAGCAGCAGTGAGTTTGCCCGGCACTGTTCCAGTTTCTATTGGCAGAAGTCAGTAGTGTTTCATCATAAGCACTATAGTGGCATGAATGATGGATTTTTTCCTATTAGCACTACTGTGCATAATTGTGGAGTTCATAATGGGTCATTTGCAGAGTGCTAATAATTTTTGCAATAATAACAATTTTGTTCTTCATAATATGCAAATACGTCTGTCTATACGTATGTACATATGGCTGGCGTCTAGGCAATGTTCAAACGAAAGACTTAAGAAACGAACGCGGTGTAGGTATAGAATAAAATGGACACTGCTTAAAATGTAACGAATTTAATGATAAAGTACTTTTGTTAATTCGATATAGATATTTTAGATGTTAAGGTTTAGCTAAGGACAAGGTTTTTTTTATATTTTTTATGAATTAATACAAAAGTCCATTAAAGTCATTAAAGTCCATCGGGAATATCAGCAATGTAGCTATAGATCATTTTAAGTCAGGGACATTTTTTTACGTTATTGTCTACAGAAATTTAGTGTTATCATCTGGTGAATGAACCATCAACCAACAAAACAAGAACCTCTATTATTTTATAATTTGAAAATGCTTATAATATTTAGGCAACTAATTGCATAATGTACTGCATGTCCGACAAATATTTATCTGCTACTTATCGCTATAACAAAAAGGTCTCATCGAAGAAAGTTTCCCCCACCAACATAACAGTAAACTAGTTTTATTGATGATTTTTAAAACATTAAACAGCACGCGTTTCATTCCAAATAAAATCATATATAATTCATAATGTACTCAACAAAAACCTTGATACCCATCAGCGCTAGGAAATTCGCCGCCAAAGCCCTTATACCACACACATAGCAATATAATTCATCATCATCTCATGCCGCTCCATATTTATCAACTTTACATTTGTTTCAAATACATTTCCGTTATTGTGGCATTCAACAACACAGACGCTGTGTAGCTGTCGTTGACTCGTTAATTGCTCTCATAGTGTTTTATGACATTTTTACGTTTTATTATGCCCCAGATATCAACAAATTTCGCTTTTAGTTTATTTTGATTTTGGAACTGTGGAATTTAAAACCATTTAAAACATTACACAGCATATAATCCGAAAATTACATTTAATTCACTTTTGTTATTAATAAAGTTTCGGCAGGTTGGTCGTTGGTAGTGAGTGAGCTTTCTCATCAGTGTGTCAGACACACACACATACATTCCACATGCAGGGCGTGATTTTAACGGTCATTTGTTTTCTTGATGATACAGTTGTAATTTCAATTACCGTCCACTGTTTTCACGCTGCATATTACTTAATACCTGTGGTTTTTCTCAAATGTTTATACTCTAATTTCTAATATGTTGCTGCTGCGGTATATGTTTTGCTTATTATATAAAAAAAGTGAACAAAAATGTTCGACATTAACTTGATTTTACTAATTAAATTAAATTTCTTCGCTCATATTACATCACTAATGGCGTTTTGTCGCTAAAATCTGGTTTATTGTTTGTGACTTTTATTTAATAATAGTTGAGTTGAGTGAAAGATGTTACATCACAAATATTTGTAACGGTTATTATAGAATAATGTTAAAATTTTGTAATTGAAACAGGAATTGTGTGGAGTGAAAAAGAGGAGCAGAGAATTAAAATCAAGCTAGAATTTTTCCCTGTAGGTTATGGATTATTCACATTAGGGAAAAATGTAAAATCGACTTTCCGAGGCAGCCAATTGACATTGTCAAGGCGACCGATGCCCTTGATTAACCATTAACCGCACTGTTTCGATCGGATATAAAATGAATATACATAAAATCGTAGGGTGTATGGATCCGAAAAAAATTTGATACCCAGATCAACACCCAAATATGCAGACGAAATTTAAATTTTGGGTCAGTGGGCGGAGGGGGAGTATAAAAGTTAATTTTAGCCCCTGAGATATCAAATATAGTACACATGGTAATAGTTGACACTTTAGGTTCAAATTTGGAGTCGACAGTTTTATTTTCAATCAAAAGGCACAGGGGACTTGGCAAACCCGTACTTAAGCCATAGAGAGCTACACTTTGATATATAGAACGTGCTCGGTACTATATAGTATGTAATTATATAATTACATATTTGAGATAAATGGGCGTGGCCAGTCTGTATTTTCGCACTAGAGAGATACAATTTCGTACACAGGTGAAATTGTTATTAGTAGACAGATCGGGCATGGCGAAATTGTTTTTTTTTTTAACTCAGAGTGATGAAATTTTAGAATTTGGTAGATGAAATTTTATTCTTCTATCAGTGGGCGGATGGGGCCCATTTAGCATTTTTCTTACAAAATTGTTTGAAGTTTCAGAAGTTAATAAAAGTATTGTTTTGATTTAAAAAATTAAAGTAAATTTTGAAACAATAGATTCCGATACGCACAGTACTTTTAATGTAACAAAAAATACTTTCATTGTACCAAAAAGTACAGTTAATGGTACCAAAATTACATTAAAAAATGTAATTTCCCTATACACCCCATGAATGAGGTATGGGATAGCTTCTTGCGTTGTTGTGCATTAATACGCTTTCTATTTTTAAATTCACAACTAACGGCACCTACTTGTTTATCGACGAATGCGAACGTCACTGTTTGAGAAGCTTTTGCTTGACATGCCGATAGACACGACCCTATACTGCGAAGTTGCCGTCGACAACATCGATTACATTAATTCTACTAAAATGAATAATTTAATGTACCAAAAAGTGAATTTATTTTACCTAAAAGTACAATTTATTGTAGCAAATAGTACATTTATGGTAGAAACAAGTACTTATATTGTACAAATAATTATAAAAAGTACATTTATGGTATCAAAAAGTACTTTAATCGTGCCAAAACGCATTTTTATACCCTTCACCACGAGCACGAACGTCCTAAAGTAGGCGTGGTATATATGTCAATCTATATATATAAAAGGTTTGGGTGACTGAAATTTGAAATGGGGGCCCCTTTTATGACGTAGGCGCGCTAAACGGTAAAAAGGGCGTGGCACTGGCCCATACAGGTCGAAATTTGAGATGTTTGCACCTTATGAACCATTGTAGGTACAAAGTCGAAATATGGTATATGTGTTGGTTTAAAAGAATTTATTTTGTTTTTTTGTTGTGAAGAAAGTGGGCGGTATCACACCCCTTCCTAAAAAATCGTTATATTGGCCAAGTAAATGGATTGGATTGAAATGAAATTTTCATTGTGTAGTACTGTCTTTCATAGGCTACATGAAAATATCATTAGGCAAAGGGGCGTTGCACCGCCCACACAAACCGAAATTGAAATGGGTCATATCTCACCAGCCACTGGAGGTATGAAGATGAGTTTTGCTATATGTACTACTGGTACAAGGAGGATCACATCTCGGTGGGAAATGGGCGGTTACACGCCCCTTTTGAAGAAATCCACAGAAACCAAAATACAAATTAGTCATATCTCACGAGCCACTGGAGGTATAAAGATGAGTTTTGCTATATGTGCTACTGGTACAAGAAGGATTACATCTCGGTGGGAAATGAGAGGTGTCACGCCCCTTTCGAAAAAATCGTTATGGCGGTCATATTAATAGAAGAATTGTAATTAAATTTTAATAATTTTTATGCTTAAAATTGCTTGAATAACTGATTGGATGACACGGCTATATGTAGAATAATGAAATTTATGGTGGTTGTTCCTCTTTTCGAGTAAACGTAAGCTAAGATTGAATTTTCGTACTTTTATGGGTAAAAATTCCTATAAGGGATAAAACTGGTACCATCGCCCAGACCAATCGACTAAATCTATTATCGCGAAATATGATATGGGCACGCTCACTATTAAATAACATTGAAGGTTTTTTTTCCGAAATCCGCACTTTCTGTAGTAAAAAATATTCGAAAAAGGGGTTGAAAATTGCACTGTCGTACAGACCAAACGGCTATAAAACCAGTACATAAATTTTAGTCAGGTAAACTGACTGATAAATACCATCACCCACTATAAGATATTGTTTAAGTCTTGAGTTATTGAAATTAATAAATTTTTAAAATAAAAGTACTTATGTATTATTTTTTGTCTGCATGTAGAGCAAAAACATACAAAATTTTACCTATTTGTACAGAAGGTACAATTAGGGGCAGCACAACGTGTCTGATTTTTTTTCGTAAATCAGCGTTCAATGATCGCCTACCTTGGCGAAATTTGTCTGAATTCAGTGTACATACAAAAATGATACGTATGTAAGAGGGGAAATATCCCATATATTTATATGGGAGGTACCAGAAGGAGTGTGCCAAATAGTTAGGGTTGCTGAGGCTTTGCCTCCTATTACAAGATAAATTATCTGACCAAATTTGATAATCCCCCAGCTGCCTGTTGTATGGGAGGTACCAGAAGGGGTGATCCGATATAGTCCATATTCAATCCTGATTAAAATCTTTATAACAGTACACCTTACGCAAAATTTTATTGAATTCAGTGTACTTACAAAAAAGATATGTATGTGAGACTATGGGGGTGGGTTCGGTCATTTGTATGGGAGGTACCAACGGGGTTGTGTCAAATAGTAAGGTTTTCTGAGGTTTTGCCTCCTATCAGAAGATAAATTTACTGATCAATTTTCATTACCCTCCAAGTGTCCGATTGGAAGTTATGGGAGAATTATTTGTATGGGAGGTATCAGAAGGCGTGAACCAATATAGTCCATATTCATTCTTATTCAACTGTTTATCATCATACCCAAAATTTGAGTGAATTCAGTTTACTAACAAAAAAGATATGTATGTAAAACTATGAGGGTTAATTCGGTCATTTGTATGGGAGGTACCAGAAGGGGTGTGGCAAAGGTTTCGGGTTTCTTAGGGTTTGTCTACTTTTGCAAGATAAATAAACTGACCAAATTCAAACATCCTCCAGTTGTCCGTTTGGAAGTTATGGAAGACATTTTAATTTTCCAAAAATAGGTAATTTTGTATGGGAGGTACCAGAAGGGGTGCGGCTTTTTATCCCATTTACAATCCCATAAGTTCGTTTTGAAAAATATTAATACTGGTACATTTTCATACCGATCCTTTAAGGATTACTCGAGTTTTCCTGCTGACCAGCTATCCAGCCAGCCAGCCAGACAGACGGACATAGCTCAATCGTCTTAAAAAGTCCTGAAACGAAGATACTTCGTCTAACTCGTCTCCTTCAATGCGTTACACTTTTTTCGTATCAAATGATATATACCCTCATCCCTAAGGGTGATGGTATAATAATCGTTGAAATTTATATGGGCTTCATCCCTATAGAATTAGAACGAAGCCATAGATGGTTTTCGATATTCGTATCTCTTAGGGATAAAAGAGGCCGAAATAGATAAAACTGGTACTAAAGGGCTAAAGGTAGAGTCGCAAAAAATTGAGGAGAATATCTTTTTTATGTAGTTCGATATTCGTTCTTTAGGGTTAAAATTAGTGGAAAAGGGATAAACTGGACCTATCGCCCAGACCGAATGCCTAAATATAGAGTCACATAATCACATAATTTGGGGTGTTTGTTCATCTTATGAACCATTTGCATTTTACCTGCATTGCTCAGATTCATTGTACGTACGGGTGTAGCAACGCCAGCCGAGAAAAATAGTATATATATATATATATATATATATATATAAGGGGTCGAATTCTTAATCGATTTACAAATTTCCGTCTGTCTGTCTGACGCACGTTTCGTGTTTTGTTTCACTGTCAAACATCTTCAGTTTGGTCTATAACACAGTGCAACACACTTTTTCAGGGGTGAACCAAACCAATATCAAACGATAGCATTTGACCTCAGTAACAACACCCTATATATACTTGACTCACAGACTCTGTTTTATATTGGTTTGCTCAAAAATAGATTTTTTAACGTTCCATTAACATTTCAATTTAATTTTATTTTGAAACTTTGACTCACAGAGGCTAATTGTCTTCGGTGACTCATAGTGAAATTTTCCGGAGAATATTTCTATCGAAGATTCTAAGCCTTGTTCAAAATTGGGCCAAAAATGGCCCATACGGATGGGAGCTAGAGGGTGAAAATGTTCCGAGGAAATATTCCCCTGAATGTTTTAGTATAAGCGTCCGAAGACATGAAATACCCCAAATGTACTTTTATAAATGATTTTTCATATTGTTTGAATCGACTTTTAACCAAAAAATTCGAACTTCAAACTACTGTAAAAACAAATTGTGACGTAGTGGAACAAAATGGAGTTTAGGGTTTTGTTACTGAGGTCAAATGCTATCGTTTGAAATTGGTTTGGTTCACCCCCGAGGCAATGACCCTCAAATTGTGTCATAGTGTAATTTAACCATGAATCGTCTTACAAACGAACAACGCTTGCAAATTATCGTATTTTATTATCAATATGCGTGCTCTGTTAAGAAAGTTCATCGCGCGCTTCTTCCATTTTATGGCCAGTTTAATCGACCCACTGAAGCGGTTTATGGGCTGGTGGCATCATTGGACCGTACTTCTTCAAAGATGATGCGAATCGTAACGTTACTGTGAATGGTGAGCGCTACCGTGAGATGATATCCAACTTTTTTTTGCCCAAAATGCAAGAGCTTGACTTGCATGACATGTGGTTTCAACAAGACGGTGCCACATGCCACACAGCACGCTTAACAATAGACTTATTGATGGACACACATGCCCGCTTCAATTGACGTATTGGAAGACAACATTGAAGTATTTATTCATGAGATACCGGCCGAAATGTTGAAAAGAGTATGCCAAAATTGGACTAAGCGAAAGGACCATTTGAGGCGCAGTCACGGTCATCATTTGCATGAAATAATCTTCAAACATTAAATTATATGGACCGTATTATTGATTCCAATAAAGATTTTAAACTTTCCTATAGCTCTTACAAAAATCACCCTTTATTAAATTTGTAATACAAGCTGTTATTCTCAAGGGTAAGTTCTAAGATAAGCCCGATCGGTTAAAAACTACTTCTACCTCCCATACAAACTATCCCTTTTTGGAGTCTGTCCCTGCGATTACAGCCGTAGTTTAAGAGATATCGAGCTGAAATTTTGTATGTAAGGTTCCGTCCTCCAAGAAGAAATTGAGTTCGAAGATGCCGATCGGTCAAAAACTACTCCCGTCTCCCATACAAACTGACCCTTTTTGGGGTCTGTCCCTGCGATCACAATCGTAGTTTAAGAGCTTTCTATTTGAAATTCGGAATGCTAGTTTCCATCCTCTAAACGGAGATTAATTTATAAGATAAGCAAGATCGGACAAAAACTACTCCGTCTGTCTGTCCCCCGATTACATTCGTAGTTTAAGAGCTACCGAACTGAAATTTGATATACAAGCTTATTTTCTCTATGTGAAGGTTATGTTCTGAATTTAGTAATTTGGGGAAAAACTACTCCCACCTCCCATACAAACAGTCCGTTTTTGGGGATGTCCGTCCGCCTATCCCTGCGATTACAACCTAAATTGTCTCATTTTTATTTTTTTAAAAAATCTGTACTGTGTTAGTTGTTATTTCCAATTTGCAACTTAACTTTGAAAATATGTCCCCATGTATGCAAAAATACAGGTATGTTAACTAAAATGTCTATTGACACTATATGCATAAAAACCTAGACTTGCCCTTGGGACTTGAGCGTATAGCTTCAATTTTCATTGACAAACTCGAATTATTATTTTATACATTTCATTTATTTTTGTTGTTTTCTTTACTTTACATGTCCATGATATCAGCGAAAAATCGCAAAATTTTTAATACGATTTTGAAACTATGATAATTTTTAGATATTTTAATTTCAAAGATTCGTGCCTGTAACCTGTTAATATGTACTCTCTCTTAGAAATTTTCAACATTCGTTCAAATTAAAATGTATACCCCCCATGATCTCATAAATACGTATATCTTCTCCACATCGAAACGAAATAATAAAATTACCCAAATTTATTGAGTATAACTCAAACTGAACTCATTTCTTTCATTTAGTGTTATACAGCAATTACTTTTTGTTCTTCACACCTTTTCGCACAAGTGTTCAACTTATTGCCGCTGTGCAATAGCGGCATATTAAGACAATTTAAGGTTCCACCTTTTTTTACCACAAATTTCAATTTGTGCAAAAGTAGACTTTTTCACTGAATTCTGCATTGAATGCAACTTAACAATCACACGTTCTAATTTTTGAGCGAAATAAAAAACTGAAGCAACCATAACTACAGAACGAACTGTAGCTACTTCATTTCAACAAACACAACAACAAGGCGGAGGAGAAACAATGAAAGGTGGTATTAGAAAACTATTGCAATCAGTTGTCGGCTGGTCCACTATGTCGACAGACAACGGCATTCGCCACCGGTACTGATGACTTTGGCAGCCTAGTTTGACAACAGATATTAAGGCGCCAATGTGAGACGTTAACTTCGAAGCAGTCAATGATGCAAATGTTGCCATGCTGCTGTTAACAACAGTCAGAGCGACAGCAACAGCAGCGGCACTAGCGACATCAGTGGTAACAACATCGACAGCGTCAACAACACAAAATTGGTGTCTGCGTCACCGAGGTAATGGCGGGGTGGCATATTCAAATGCTCTTGCTCTTGCTAACAAGCAATTCAATGCGTTCCACAATTGAGCAGAGTGCAATTGTCTTGCCACATATGAGTGGGAAGTTAATGTGGCAATAAATAGGCAGAGCAAAGCCATTACACAACATCAAATGCCACTACAAAGCCGTGCCACTCATTCACTCATTTGCTGTTGTCTGCCACGACAACAGCCATGAGAAGGCATTAAAAAATCAAATTAATTTTAATGAAGATTTACGTTGAAACAACCTTAAGGAATGCTTTTGATTTACACAGAACTAAGCATTATTGTTGCAAGTTCAGTGCAGTTGCAACACACTCTGGTAACACCGCCGTTGCCACATAAGTCAACAACAATAATAATCATAAAAGCAAACTAAATGAAATCAAAAAAATAAAAAACATTTGCCCCGTGTGCAGCAACCTGTATAAATGCTGAGTTGTGTTGGAAAAGTGTTTGATCTCGTCTTTGCAATTCTAATTTAACGAATACAACAACAACAACAAAAGAATAATTTTGATTTACACCAGCATTTGTATGTGTAGCAGGTATGTCGAAAGAGCAATGAATGTAACGGCACATGAATTGTGTAAATATCTGTGCGGTGCTTACTTTGTTGCTAGCGTCAAAATTCCTGTGGCTAAAAACATATTACGTTAACAAGAGAATTATATAGTTAGAGAATACAGAAGATTAAATAGGGCCCATGGGGCAGTAAGTGGGAGTGTAGAGGATTATAATGGATTAGGATTATATATTTTGTTTTTGACTGATTTCATCAACTAATTAATTTGGCTTTGAGCAGACTTAAATTTCATTGCTAACTATAAATATTGTACTATAAAATAATTAACTTAACATGACCTAGCAGTTAATATGGTTCAAATTAATTCAAAATTCAACTGGTTTATTGTCAAGACATGAGAAGACTGCAGTAATAGAAACCATCTGTAGCATAAACACAGTTCTTCAGTCTTTAGGTCTTTTCTCTTGCTCTTATTGTATTTTGTGTCATTTGAAATATCATAGTTTTTTTTATCTTACTCTTGCGATTTATAGCCAGGCACACTTTTATAATTTTTTGTTTACAGTTTTAATATGTAGATGTGAGTACTAAATCCACGATGACATCTGACAATCGGCCTACAATATGTAATCATATGCTGCTGCAGAAACAACAACTCAACAAAGCACAGCACGTGCTAGTCGTTGTAACGACGTTGATATTAAGGAAATAAACGATACTATAATCTCTCGAAAACGTGAGACAGTTGTTTACACAAACACAGCGAGTATGTGATGGGAATTATAATTTCTGCTTGAAATTTGCACATAGACCTACTTTAGTTTTCAATAAGTAAACATTTGATCACTTAATTTCAATTAATTTTGTGTCATATAATAAAATAGATATTTATTAAAAACAAATTTCTCTGTGTATCATGATTTCGAATAAACAAATATACTTCAGAATAGCGAAAGTTAATGTGATCGCACGTTATTGATACTACTGGGTCTTGGGCATATTACACCCCCCACATATTTGATGATATATGTCTACTGGAATGAGATATTACTTTCCTTGCAGATAATATTAGGAAATGTATTAAAAAGTTGGGACCGGCCGTGGCATAGTGTTTAGAACACGCGACTACCATGCGGGAGATCGCAGGTTCAAACCTGGCTCCAGTCATCTTAAAAAAAAAATTGTTTCTTTCATTGTCAGCTCCTCTCGAATGTTGTTGCCAGCAACTTCGCAGTATTAAGTGTCGAGTCAATCGGCGTGTCTAGTAAGAGGTTCTCAAACAGTGACTTTCGCATTCGTCGATAAACAAGTAGGTGCCGTTAGTTGTGAATCTAAAAATAGAAAGCGTGTTAATTCACAACAACGCGAGAAGCGTTGCAAAGGGAAATAAAGTTTTTATTGAAAAGTTGTAATTAATAATAATATGGTGGTCGGCAAACAATATTTATCCGTAGGATCATATATCAAAATAAAAAAGATATGCTAAACAAAACCAAAATCAACAAAGCACCTGGGGAAGATCGTATACCTTAACAATTTTACAAATTTGCGCCGGACGAACTTTTGCAAACTATTGTTAAGTCATTTAATCATCTATATGACGAATGCAAAATAGAAGATTCATTTTCAAAGAGTATAGTATACCCAATCTGGAAAAAAGGTGATAAAACACAAGCCAGTAACTATCGCGGTATAGCGTTTATGAATACTTTGGCTTAGGTAATGATGGGCGTTTTAAATGATCGGTTGTCTACATGGGTAGAAAAACATAAAAAACTCAACGAATTTCAAGCTGGCTTCCGAAAGAATTATTCGACGGCAGACAACATATATAATCTGTCCTCTATAGTGCAACTTAATTTTAAAAGAAACAAAAAGACATATGCGTTCTTTGTAGATTTCAAAGCAGCTTTTGACAAAATATCTCGCAGTGCATTTATATATAAACTACACAATATGGGCGTGTCAACAAAATTCGTAAAATTCATTGCGAAAATATATGAAAAAACTACTTTTGCGGTGTGGAGTGGAAATGAAGTTTCAGAAGAATTCGACACAAAATCAGGTGTTAAACAGGGCTGTTTGCTATCACCACTGCTTTTTGCCTTGTTTCTAAACGACCTGCATGAATACCTTGGAGGTGGAACGAGTTTTGATGGTCTTAATGTAAGACTCCTATTGTATGCGGACGACATTGTAATTCTAGCAGACGCAGTAGATGAGCTGCAACAAATGATATATAATCTGGAAAAATATTGTAAACTTTGGAGTGTAGAGGTGAACATGGCAAAGTCTCAAATTATGGTATTCAGAAAGGGTGGAAGGATAGCCGCAAACGAAAATTGGACTTTTAATGGACAAAATATATTAATAGCCACTGAATATTGTTACCTTGGCATGACTTTTACTCCTAAACTGATTTTCAAAAAACAATTTCAAACAAGAAACTTAGCCGCAAAGAACAGCATAAATATCACTTGGAATAACTTCTTTAATAAAACATCAATCTCTTTTAATTCTAAATGGAAACTATTCTTGGCGGTATGCAGAGCTGTTCAAACGTATGGAGCTGAAGTATGGGGTTTTACATGCTTTGAAGAAACTGAAAAATTGTCAGTATATTTCTTAAAAAAGATCTTACGTTTACCGAATTTTACACCGACGTACATATTAATGCTAGAAGCTGGTATAGAAAGTGGCCACTTGTACACATTAGACCTGCACTTGCGGTATATAGGCCGCACAATGTATGACTACAATGATGAAAGACTGCCAAACAAATTATCTAAGCTGATTATACAATCAGATATATTCTGGGCTAAGGAGTTGAGCAATTTGGTCAATAGTCATAGCATTATGTGGTCAAGCCATGTTGAACACAAGCACCAGTGGATGCAACAACTGAACGCATTATTACAATCACTAAGAATGAGGCAATTCCAGATCGCGCTGCAAAAGGTTGAAGATACAAACAGGATATACACAAATTTAGACCCAAGTGTTGGTCACACCTATATTTTAGAAAATATAAGCTTAGAGGACAAAATGTGGATTTTTAAAGCAAGATGTGACCTTGTCGAGCTTAATGGAAACAGGTTCCAACCCAATAGACAAAGAATATGTTCAATCTGTAATATGGCCGAAGATGAGAACTTTGCGTCACTTCTTAGGACGATGTACGGCATTAAGAGAGTTTCGGAAAATGTTTTTTAAAAAGGTTTTGCTTAGTGAGGAGGAAATAATAGATATTTTAAATGGTTGTACTATTAATTGGAAAAGGCTAGCAAGTTTTATAAAAATTTGTATACAATACAGAAAACAATTAATAATTAAGTTCAACTTTTGAGCTCGCCAATATGTATGTCTTTCAACTTATTTAAAAAATCGGACATATATTGCTTAAATCAATGAAAATTTAATGTAAACACAGAATGGAATATGAAAATAAAGAAATACTACTACTACTACTACTACTACTACTACTATATCAAAATAAGTTAAACTGATTCTGAACGGTGTGGTCATCAACATAAATATCATAAATTAAATAAACAATTTTGAGTTTTTCTAATGTTATACAATTTCTTATTTTTTCAGGTAACTGACAAAAATTATACATTCATGGTGTAGATATTTATTAAAAGGTAATTATAAACAAAAACTATTATTTCTTAATATTTATGATTAACTGAGGTAGGACAAATAAAATTACGTGATCCGAAAATGTAGATAAGCCGAAGCTCAGATACCCTTCACCATTTTTAAAAGTGGTAATAAAACTTGTTATTTACACTACAACTATATTTTATTTAACATTGTACCGCAAAAAAGGGAGACGGTGATAGTTGGACTTTACTTTCAGCCGCTCACATTAATTTTTTGTCAATAATTTTTTAGATATCAAATACTAAGCCTGAATAATTTACATAAGCTGAGAATATTGCTATGCTTTTTTATCCCAACGAGCTGGAATTTTTACGAGTATGGAAGGTGGAAGTAGTATTTTTCTTAGAGAATAGAAGATTGCATACTAAATTTCAGCCTGATAGTTCTAAAACTACGGCTGTAATCGCCCCCAAAATGGGAACTTAACCTCCGCTTTGAGGATAGATGTTTCCAACACAAGAAAATTGTGAAAAGTATTACAATCGACGTTATCCCCCTTGTACCAGTAACATATGTACCAAACCTTATCTTCATAACCCAAATGGTACGTGAGATATGGCCGATTCAAATTTCGGCTACGATTCAATTCGTGTAGGCGGTGCCACACCCCGTTGTTCAATTAAGCCTATGACAGAAGCCCTGCGGTAGAGAGGCCCTATTTCAGAGGCCCATAAAGCCTATGATAGAGGCCCTGCGACAGACATTTTAAGTTTCTAGTTGTATGGGGCAGTACTGCCCCCTTTTTCACTCCGACCGTGCCCCTAGTGAAGGGTATAAAAAGTGCTGAAGGAATATATTTTTGTACGACAAACAGTTACTCACTTATGATGTCATTTACAACCTCTGGGTAAAGTAACAGCCCCGACATGGGCAGTTTTTAAGCTCATCGAACAGATGCACCTCTTCAGTAGTATCAAGTTTCCTCAGTCCTTCGGCCACAGTTTCAACTATTCCAACTACAAGTCATGTATCTGAATGTACAATAACAGTTATTTCCATTACCGACAACAGGTCCCTACATTTTACGGTAATTCTAAATAAAGTGAGAATTCGCCGATAAACAATTAGGTGCCGTTATTGTGAGTGTAGAAAAAGAAAGCATGTTTTTCACAATAATGCGACAATCTGTTCCTTATCTCATGACTAGGGTGTTAAGAAAATTACGTTTTTTTTTAAATTTGTTGTCGATAAACTTTTATCATTTGCAAATTACTCTTGATAGTACTTCATATGTGACTAACTGAAGAGGGAGTCTTCGTATTGCCTCTAAAACTATTTATACAAATATTTCGTAATGTTACAATTTAGCAACAATTGATCCATTACTTTAGCCTCTAAAATTTTGCAGTACTGGGTATGGTTTATAATTATTTTTACATTTTAAAGATTCTTAATGTCATTTTATTCCAGAGTATAAATGGAGTTACCACTACCACCGATTCGATTACGCCCAATTTTGAATCGGCTTCGCATGTTAATAACAGAGGACTTCATTTAGATTTTATAGACATTTTTTTGTATGGGAGACGCAACACTCACAAAACCAATCACAGCTCGTTTTCATCCTCTGAGGCCCATTAACGGGATAGAAAACCGCACGAAGTCTGACTTCTATCACTGCTATTGTGTGATGGGCAGTGTCACGCCCATTTTCTGTTCATAGTGCGCACCATTGACGAAGGAACTCGATATAGCTTTAAGACGCACACTCCAAATATTTGTTTAATAGCTTTTACTTTGTAAATGATGTGCCACGCCCTCTATTGTGATACTTTCCGGCGTTGTATTATTTCGGGACCGGCCGTGGCATAGTGGTTAGAACACGCAACTTCCATGCGGGAAATCACAGGTTCAACTCCTGCCTCCTGTCATCTTAAAAGAAAAAAAATAAATAAATTTTTCTTTCATTCTTGTTGTCGACAACAACTTCGCAGTATTCGTGTCGAGTCTATCGGCGTGTCTAGTAAGAGCTTTAAGACGCACACTCCAAATATTTGTTTAATAGCTTTTACTTTGTAAATGATGTGCCACGCCCTCTATTGTGACACTTTCCGGCGTTGTATTATTTCGGGACCGGCCGTGGCATAGTGGTTAGAACACGCAACTTCCATGCGGGAAATCACAGGTTCAACTCCTGCCTCCTGTCATCTTAAAAGAAAAAAAATAAATAAATTTTTCTTTCATTGTTGTTGTCGACAGCAACTTCGCAGTATTCGTGTCGAGTCTATCGGCGTGTCTAGTAAGAGCTTCTCAAACAGTGACGTTTGCATTCGTCGATAAACAAGTAGATGCCGTTAGTTGTGAATCTAAAAATAGAAAGCGTGTTAATTCACAACAATGCGAGAAGCTATCCCATACCTCATTCATGGGGTGTAAAGGGAAATTAAGTTAAGTCTAAGTATTATTACTGACCTTCCATATAAAATTTATAAAAATTTATACTACTTGAATTTGTGATATATCAAGCGTGGCCCCGCCCATTGGATCCGATTTTTGAAAACGCAATATCTGGAGAACTTTTTCTTCAATCGCTATGAAAATGTATGTGGATGCATTTGGCGGCAAAGTTCGTGATCCAACAAAAATGGGCGGGATCGGATCAGGGGGCGTGGCTTACATCTTGATACTTTAAACGTCTGTATTTCATCAACTATCAGAGGTATGAAGATTATATTTTGTATATGTTGTCGTACAGTTAGAATAAAAGCCAGGGCGAAAGTGGGCGGTGCACAGTGGCACCGCCCCATACGTTTCTTGGAAAAAAATAGAAGGAGTGGTCGTACAGCAATGAAATTTTGCAGAAACACTTCTCTGGGCTTAATTTAGAAATTTTGAAAAAAACTTGGAAAACCGCCTACTGCCACACCCACCTCCCATATAACTGCACTTGCCAAAATTTTTATTTTTGAACCTAGGGTCCCGAAATTCGGGACACTTCTTAATTGAGTTCTCCTTATGAAAAAAAATTAAACATATTGGGGATGCCACGCCTATTTTAGATTTTTAGATCGAAAGTTATAGATTTTAGGTGTTTTTCTTCCCTGTCTAGATTCATATGAAAATTGATTTAAAAAATTTTGATTTTTATTCAAAAGTCAACATGTGTTGTCTTCATACAAAAGAAAATAATATCCCCAACAACCCTCCGCGAAAGGTATTAGCCTTCAAATACACCGAAATATCGCACAAATGCATGCATTAAAATCGATGTTACTAAAAGGGACGGTATTTGGCGGTGATTTTTTTTTCTTAATTGAAAGTACAGACCCGGACCTTTCATTTTATTATAGTTAGAGGGTTAAGCAAGGCAAAGCACATACAGTTTTTTTTCCATCAAAAAGTGAAAAGTTGATATTTTTTTGTATAATTTTTGATAAATTATAATAATTAGTATAACTTTCCAATTTCAATAATTTTTTTTTCTTATAAAAGAGTAAGTGCTATATTTTCACTAAAAAATAAAACAAAACCCATAGCTATAAACGTACACACACAAAAAGTACTTTATTTGGACAATAATTTTAATCTAATTTCATTGAATAAACTTCCGTTGACTTCTGTTAGTTTTTTTAACTACAAAATTTCACTTTTCATAAAAACCCATGTTGTATTTTTCTTATCCAAATATTTCTTTACAAAACCCAATCAATAAAATTTTGAAATTGGAAAATTGAAAAACCCTATTTTTTCCACCGAAATGCCACTGTGCGGTGCCCCTATTCAAATATCCCTCTGACGGCTTTTCTAATAGACAGATTGGTACGAAAATGTACAAAGTGGTACTGATGACCTGCTGATAGTCATTGGATATACTTGGTTGTAATTGAAAAAAGGGGCGTGATGCCGTCAATACAATTTAAAATTAAAATGGAGGTATGAAGATGAGATTTGTTGTATACGTTGTTAGTACAGTATGACTGGGTTGAAAAGAACTGCACCACGTACTTTAACAAAATCGTTATTACTGCCATAGTAATAGTTTGATCGTTCTCAAAATATCACAGTATGTTGCAGTTCGCCTAGAAATATAAACAGTAGAGTGAATAAATTTTTAGCTCAACCAAGCCGATGAATTCTTAGAAAATTTGTCCAAGAAAACATGGGTCTAAAATCAAAATAGAGTCCCCTGTTTTTAAAGAGAAATTTTTCGTCTTGGGGGAAGATCCACAACAAGGTCCACAACTGCCTCGGAATCGTCCCTAGAGGATTTCATTGTATGGGTCTATCATACATTTGAACCAGTCATTTTTCCCAAACATACCTACTCCCCATTTTCACACCCTAAGGGGGCTCCCAAACAGAGCGGTGCACCGCTCGAGCTGCACCGGAGTCGCCCTTAGAGGAGTCAAATGTATATCCAGCCGCCAATATTTGTTCAACTCCAGCAGTTTCTCTGGTCATTTCTAACCTCTATCTTCAACCCTTAAGCTTGTTCCCATAGAATTTTATTAATTTTTTTTATGGAATCAGCTCCTGCTGCTTCCATGGTGCCTCCAAAAGGAGATAAATGTATGACCGAACCCCACTAGTATTTCCCTCCTAACATCTTTCCCAAACATACCTACCCCTTATCCTCAGCCTCAAAGGGGACTCCCACACAAAATGCATGTAAATTGACCATAACACAAAAATTCCCACAAAATAACATTTCCGTTAAAATTTTTTCGTTTTTATTACGGGTAATTAGTAGTGCTCCCCATTTCCTGGAAACGGTTTCCGGGATTGATATATTTCCAGGTAACACCGGGGTTCTCTGGAAATTAAAATATGATTTTTTTCAGTTTGTTAAGCTAAGATGCACAGAATAGCGTCTATCCCGGACATATACATACTACTCGGCAATAAAGGCATGAATCTTCAAACGAAATTATCATTTTGCATGCCACAAGTGTCTTATACGCCCAAGAAAATAGTTAGTACACAGATGGTTCCCGCTACTAAAGATAATAATAAAAATTTAATTTTGATCTTTAGTGGAATGTCTGTTTACGATTAGTGAAGTAAGTTATTTTTTGCCCTGCATGCAGAAAAAACTTTATTTACATGTCGGCACCATAGTAGGCTCTATATTTAGATTTTAAAACAATAAACTTCCTTGGTTAACTTCCATGTTATGGAGTTACTTGACATTAGTTACATAAGTTCCTAAACTCAACATATTATTGTCGAACTTAAGAACCGTTTTCAAAGTATACAAACATTTATATAGCACTTGTAATAAAATTCTTTGAAATATATTATGAGTAAATATGCAATATCGCAGCATTGCCGGGTCCATTTCCAATTATAATTCAAACATTCCATTTGAAAGTCAAAATTTGTCATTTTAAATTCGAAAACTCAATTTGAAATCCAAAAGCATCAACTAAATTTTTGAACTTTCTATTTGAAATTCAAAAAATATCAATTCAAAACTCATCTATTGAAATTCGGAACTCGTTAATTGAAATTCAAAATTCGCCAATTGAAATTCAAAACTTATGAATTGAAGTTCAAAAGAAGTAACTGAATTTCAAAACTCGTCAGTTGAAATTGAAAATACGTCAATTGAAATTCAAAACTCATCAATTGCAATTAGAAACTCGTCAATAGAAATTCAAAACTCGTCATTTCAAATTCAAAACCTATCAATTTAATTTCAATACTCATCAATTGAAATTCGAAACTCGTCAATAGAAATTCAAAATTCGTCGTTCAGGTATTATTTGTACTCATTTTCCGCTAGATATCTCCACTGGTAATAACGATTGATCTCATCTCATGCTTGTTGACAGAAAAGAATAAATTGTTTGAAAAGATAAATTCGACAAAGATGCATAAATATTTTTTTATTAATTTTTGGAATTTTCTCCGTGTTTTTTTTGCCACTTTATATAAGATTGAAGGTGGCAATTCCAACTTGAAAGTTATGTCGTTGCTCACATTAACCGCTACATGTGAATAAAAATACAGCATCACATTGTCTTACTCCTAACATATTTCACATAAAATTCTGTCATCTTCCTATCTACATAAACAGCATAAACTGTTCTTTTCCCACACAATACAACACAAACTTGACCATTTTCTTATTCACATCACACTACACGTTGTTCCGCAAAAGTGTATTCACGTGTTTCCCATGTTGTTAAAATTAATCAAATTTGAAACCTACAACAGCGATTACATGTTGACAACACATTTTGCTGCATTTACAGCAACCAAGATTAACGATAGCTTGGCATAATCACAACCACCACGCAGATGCAACATGTGCCCGCAGAAAATGAGGAAATTGTTAACTATTATGCTACATCAGAAAAATGCCATATTATCTTTGGCTAAATAGTTGGATGCTGTCGTCGTCAACAGCGCCTTTACAACATTCCTACAACAATAAAAATCTAAGCAAAATATCATATGAATATAACTTGAAATGGTGTACAAAACGAAACATTAACGACTTTCTCAGCCAATAAAGCAGACTAAAACCCTCGCAGGAATGTTTTGCAGCAAAACAAAACACAAATAATTTCAATTTATAAAAAAAAAATGCTTTACACCCTTGCCTAAGAGATCATACCACATAGGACGGGCCGGTCCGTAGCAGGGCAAGAGGATTTCGTACAAACATATTTTTATTTTTGCCCATAATGGTCATACGGAAGTCATTACAATTGGTTTGGAACAAGCGAAATATCGCAGTTAAATTCTATAGAATATTGAAATGAAACTGCAGGGCACAAAAAAGACACTAAACAACCCAGCAGAGAAAATATGGCGTCCAAATGTGGACGTTTTAACAACGTTGCCAACAACACTACAACACAGCAGGATTGGTTGGCATCGACAGCAGCAGAACCAACAGCAACTTTTAGAGGCAACAGAAATACAGTAACACCGACGAGAGGGCAACTCGTCGAAGTGGCAGTCTAAAGGTTATTGCCAACTAACCAAATAACACCTCGAACAACAAGATTAACAGTTTCTTCAGCCGCAGAGTAATAACAACCAAATTCAACAAGTCATTGTCCATTATTCATAAATAACTATCACCAACAACCAATATCAAGACTAACATCGTCACTAACACCAACACCAACGGTCTGGTCTGGTCTGGTGGCCAGCAACAGCAGCATCAGCAACATAAACAATCGATAACCAACTGTAGATATCTAGTGCAGTATGTATTCCCGTATTTGGTCGCGGGGGGTACTTAAAATATCATTTGATGCAATGCATCTTTGGTGCAAACACACACACACACACACGCATATGTACACTTGAAAGTGGTAACCGTTGCTAACTGCAATTGTTGTTAAGTAACATCATTTGAACCCACATTACAATAGTTAGCCTTATTACATTATATAATTCCATATGGTATCGAACTTGTTTTTGCCTCCACGATGGCAAAAGAGCAAACCGTAACTAGAGACCAAATTAGAAAAATATGTTTGGTAATGGTGTGATTTTCTAGCGGACTCCTTACAAACATGTGTCTTCGAGTTATGGGAAAATATTAATAAAAATATATTTTAGTGTAATGAAAATATGCGTTGGTAGCAGACAAGCTACTAATTTTTGTAACCCACAATATGATGTAGTAGAGGAGGATATAATTAGTAAGTGATGGTGCTTGAGGTTAACATTATTTTATTGGTGCCAAAAGCATCAAGTTAGCTATATATTACCGCAAGATATTATTGAAGCATTAACATTTTTGGACCGGCCGTTAGAACACTCGATTACCATGCTGGAGGTCCGTGGTTCGATTCCCGGCTCCTGTCGATGTTGTCGTCAGCAACTTTGCCGTATAAGTGTCATTTTTCTGTCCAAAATTTTGTTATTGTAACATTGGTGTTCCTTGTAGTCCGCCTATTAACGAAAATAAGCAAGAGCCTATATGTAACTGCGTTAAGTTTACAATCAAATCATACATGTATTCCCATCAAAATCGGCCAATGAATTTAACCCATTTTCTTAGCTATGATATCGAGTTTGTCTAACCGCTTACCTATTTCTGTTTTACAAAAATACCTACATGTAAAATTACAAACAATACAACACAAATAGTATATGTAAACCATGTAAAGGACATACTAGCAATTTCCTTGCAACAATGTTGCAATGTTAGCATACGGGTACATTCAATTGTTTACAATTTATTAGAAAATCTTAAACGTTTTGCAACATTGTTTACTTTGACAACAGTGTTTTAAAGGTGTGATTTTATATGTGCAGCGATAAAATCAACGTATATCAGTTAACAATTTGATTGACTAACAATTGGTGGTAGGAGCACATCGATTTGTAGAAATTATCAATAAACAAACAGTACAGAGTTGTACTAACTTTTCTATTTACAGAAATTATCAATATACAAACAGTACTGAGTTGTACTAACTTTGGGAATGGCAAAGAAGGTAATATTCTTCTTTATTAGAATGTTTTCCTTAAAAGGTTGAATAAAGGCGATTTAATATATTGTTCTATTGTAATATTAAAATAGCAAACTTTGATTGACTATGACTTTTTAATGTTTTATAATATCGATACCTTCCCATAAGAATGTATTAAGTGACACTTTTTTCGAAAATACCTTTTGATGTAGAACTATACTAGAAGTTAAGC
Organism: Muscina levida; assembly: GCA_964034835.1. NCBI lineage: Eukaryota > Metazoa > Arthropoda > Insecta > Diptera > Muscidae > Muscina > Muscina levida. The sequence continues at coordinate 143,537,931 of OZ035880.1, read as the reverse complement.
ACCGCATTTTAGCCTGGGTTTCTCTGCCCTATCATGGATGCAAAGGAAACTAGAGAGATCCCTGGATCGTTTTTCAGATACATTTTTCTTTCACGCCGGGCTCCTTGATGTTGTCGACAGAGACTTTGCAGTATAGTGTCGAGGCGATCGGCATGTCTAATAAAAGCTTCTCAAACAGTGTTCGCATTCGTCGATAACAAGTAGGTGCCGCTAGTTATGAATCTAAAAATATGTGCAATTAAGTTAAAAGTGGGCGAGATCGGAGTGTAAGGCATGGCGCCTCCTACAAGAAATAAATGTTTCATATTAGATATCAGAACAGAACAAAGGCGAAAAATGATAGGCGTGGCACCTGCAAAAGTTAAGACAAGTCTGTCGGGTCAGCTTTTTATATAAAAAAAAAATGAGTTGTTGAGCACTGGATCGACGAATTTTTTTTCATAACGTTTGCTCCAACTTTTTCCAATCAAAAATTCCTATTTATACTAAAATGATTTAAAAACAAAAAATTTCTCGACTAAGCGGCTATCCATATCTTAATCTACAATGAATTCCAAGAAAAGTTGCCCAAGAAACCATGGGTCTACAATTTAAATCGATCCCCCGGTTTTTTATTGAAAAACTTTTCGTATTTCATATTAGGGTGGCGATAGTTTTATATGGTGATCAGTAGTAACAAGATTTGTAAACAAAATTCATGAGCCAAAAAAATGGGAGGTGGGTTTGGATCAAATGGCTTCGCATCATGGTCAAAAGTCGTGGCGAGGGGAAAAAACCCACAACAAGACCGCAGCTGCCTCGAAATCGCCCCTAGAGGGTTAAAATGTGTGACCGACCCCCAGTCTTTTTCCCCAACTCTCTAACTGCCCTAAACGTACCCCTAGAGGAGTGTAATGTATAACCGACCCCCAACTGTTTTTCAGATCGTATCTATCCTCTATCTTCAACCCTTAAGGTGGTCCCCTTATATTTTTTTATTTTCAAAATATTTTATTAAATCAGCTCCCGCTGCTCCCATGGCGCCTCTTAGAGGGGTTACATGTATGATCTATTACCCTCCTAACATTTTTTTTGAATATACAAACCCATTGGGTATAAAAATAAATAAAAAATTATGGGAACCAACTTAAGGGTTGAAAATAGAGGGTAGATATGTTCTGAGAAAATTTTGGGGTTACAAAAATGTTGGAGGCACCGGATCCTTTAAGCCAGCTAGAGCGGTGGGAGCAAAATTTATAAAATTGTATTTTTGTATGGGAGCCTCTATAGGGGTGAAGATGGGGAGTAGGTATGTTGGGGAAAAACGTTAGGAGGGAAAAAAACTAAGGGGTTGGTCACATATGTTAACCCTCTAGAGTCGGAGGCCAATTGACCACACTCCACCTCCCCATTTTGCTCATGAATTATTCTTTCCAACCACACAAAATTATGGGGTGAGCCGTATTAAAATCGTAAACTTGTGCACTATACTAACCCTATTTCATATTAAAGTTTGAAATCTTTTCGTTAAAAACCGGGGGCTCGATTTTGATTTTAGACCCATGGTTTTTAAGCTAATTTCCTTGAAAATCATCGTAGATTACGATTTTGATAACCGCTTAGTGCATTTTTCTACATACTCTAATGTAAACTAAGGCGTCTCGAAGAAAATTTCTTAGAATTCCTTATAGATAAGATTATAGATATTACCCTCCTAACATTTTTTCCGAATATACAAACCCATCCTATTAATATTATAAATGTGAATGTCTGTCTGTTTGTTTGTTTGTTTGTTTGTTTGTATGTTTGTTGCTCAATCACGTCTAAACGGCTGAACCGATTTCAATGAAATTTGGAAGGTAGTTAGTGTACTATATGGAAATTACTATAGCCTATATATTTTGTAATTTTTTACCCTATGGGCGGAGTGGGCGTGGCAAAACTTTTTTTTAGAGCTAGAGAGATAAAATTTGATACACAGATAGTAATCGGCAATACGAATATGAATATGCGGACGAAATTTTAATTTTGAACCAGTGGGCGGAGTGGGCGTGGCAAAACATGTTTTAGAGCTAGGGAGATAAAATTTGATACACAGATAGTACTCGGCAATACAAATATGAATATGCGGACGAAATTTTAATTCTGAACCAGTGGGCGGAGTGGGCGTGGCGAAACATAATTTTAGAGATAGGGAGATAAAATTTGATACACAGATAGTAATCGGCAATACGAATATGAATATGCGGACGAAATTTTAATTTTGAACCAGTGGGCGGAGTGGGCGTGGCAAAACATGTTTTAGAGCTAGGGAGATAAAATTTGATACACAGATAGTACTCGGCAATACGAATATGAATATGCGGACGAAATTTTAATTCTGAACCAGTGGGCGGAGTGGGCGTGGCGAAACATAATTTTAGAGATAGGGAGATAAAATTTGATATACATGTAGTACTCGGCAACGCGAATTTGAATATGCATACGAAATTTTAATTTTGAACCAGTGGGAGTGGTTGGCGTTAAAAAAACATATTTTTAGAGCTAGGGAGATAAAATTTGATATACAGATAGTACTCGGAACGAATATGAATATGAAGACGAAATTTAAATTAATGACCCAATGGGCTACGTTTTTTTAGAGCTAGAGAGATACAATTTTATACTCATACAGTGCTTGACAACGCGAATATGAATATGCAGACGAAATTTTAATTTTGGACCCAATGGGCGTAGTGGGCGTGGAAAAAAGTTTTTAGGGCTAGAGAGATAAAAGTTGATACCCAGGTAGTACTCGGCAACACGAATATGAATATGCAGACGAAATTTAAATGTTGGCCCAATGGGCGGAGTGGGCGTGGTAAAACTTTTTTAAGAGCTAAGGAATTACAACTGATACCAAGATAGTACTCGACAACACGAATATGAATAAGCAGACGAAATTTAAATGTTGGACCCAATGGGCGTAGTGGGCGTGAAAAAACTTTGTTGAAACTGTAATTTTGCCACAGAGAGATACAATTTGGTACAGACAGCTCTCGGCACTTCAAGTTCAAATTTACAGACGAAATTGTTATACTCAATCAGTGATGTACTTTATTTGTATCAAAAATTACAATTTATTGTACATAAAAGTACAAAGTACAAAAAGTGCAATTGATTACACCAAAAAGTACTATTATTGTACAAAAAAGTACATTTATGGTATCAAAAAGTCCAACTTATTGAATAAAAAAGTACGTTTATTGTACACAAAAATAACAATTAATTTTACCACAGTTTACTTTTATTGTACCTAAAAGTACTTTAATTGTACTAATAAGTTTAATTTTACACAATTGAAGTACTTTTATTGTACCAAAAAGTTCTTAAATTGATCCAAAAATTATTTTTGTTGTATCAAAAAGTACCGTTGTTGATGCAAAAAGCAAGGACTAAACTGGTTTTTTCTTAACTACGATTTTTTTTTTAAGTTTAAGGAATTTTTACACGAAGTCAGTTTGTTGTATCAAATTCGTCATAAAAAATTATGTCGGTAAACTCTGACAAAACAGCCATATACACGATGATGATACATTTTGAAGGGAAATCGACAATGATGTCAGTAGTGTAAATGAGCCTCTATGGTAATCGCCAATTCAGAAATGAATTTACCGACAAAATATTTATTTTCGCTCAGCCTTAATATGAAGCCGAACATTTTATTTCTGATCGGTGGGTCGAAGGGAACATGGGAAAAATGTGTTAGGGCTATATAAGGTAATATTCGTATACATATAGTACTTGGTGCTATAGATAGAAATTTGTAAATGGATTTTTTAATTTCGGTTAGTGAGACGTTGTTTGTTCATTCAGGCTAAGCAGTAACTTGGGGTAACGAATTATTTACAGAGCGTACAAGATCGAAACTTAACCTAAGCCGTTTAACTAAGCAAGCTGAACACATTATAAGTATCCGTCAAGTATGCAATTGCGAAGCATTGCCGGGTCCACTAGTTGGGTATAAAAATAAATAAAAAATAATGGGAACCAACTTAAGGGTTGAAGATAGAGGGTAGATATGTTCTGAGAAAATTTTGGGGTTACAAAAATGTTGAAGGCACCGGATCCTTTAAGTCAGCTAGAGCGGTGGGAGAAAAATGTATAAAATTGTATTTTTTTATGGGAGCCTCTATAGGGGTAAAGATGGGGGGTAGGTATGTTGGGGAAAAACTTAAGGAGGGAAAAAACTAAGGGGTTGGTCACATATTTTAACCCTCTAGAGTCGGAGGCCAATTGACCACACTCCACCTCCCCATTTTGCTCATGAATTATTCTTTCCAACCACACAAAATTATGGGGTGATCCGTATCAAAATCGTAAACTCGTGCACTATACTAACCCTATGTCATATTAAAGTTTGAGATCTTTTCGTTAAAAACCGGGGGCTCGATTTTGATTTTAGACCCATGGTTTCTTAAGCTAATTTCCTTGAAAATCATAGTAGATTACGATTTTGATAACCGCTTAGTGAATTTTTCTACACACTCTAATGTAAACTAAGGCGTCTTGAAGAAAATTTCTTCTTTATAGATTAAAATTTTGATAACCGCTTGTGGATTGTTTTTACTCCATACAAATTGACCCACTCTAACATACATACTTACTTAAAAAACTTAACTTCCCTTTACACCCCAGAAATGAGGTATAAGATAGCTTTTCGCGTTGTTGTGAATTAACACGCTTTCTATTTTTAGATTCACAACTAACGGCATCTACTCGTCTATCGACGAATGCAAACGTCACGGTTTGAGAAGCTTTCGAGGGGAGCCGACAATGAAAGAAAAATGTATTTATTTTTTTCTTTTAAGATGACTGGAGCCAAGAGTTGAATCTGTGATCTCCCGCAAGGTAGTCGCGTGTCTAACCACTTTGCCACGGCCGGTTCAACATACATACTAATATATGAAAATTTCCGCATGCTAGGTACATATTTGACCATATGGACGAAGTGGGCGTGGCAAATCTTTTTTTACAGCTAGAGAGATACAATTTGGTACACAGAAAGTACTCTATAACACAAATATGAATATGCAGACGAAATTTTAATTTTGGATCTGTGGGCGGTGTTGGCATGGTCAAACAGTTTTTCAGACTTGGGTCTTTGGCCGGAGTGGGCGTGACAAAACTATGTTTTAACCCTACTGAAATAAAATTTGGGCGGAGGGGGCGTGGAAAACAGCATTTTAGCTCAGGAGAGATGAAACTTGATACATAGATAGTTCTCGGCACAACAATAACATATTTTGATCAGTGGGCAGAGTGTGCCTGTTCAAACTGCATTTAAGCCCATAGAGAGATACAATTTGGTAGACTGATAGTCTTCCGCACTACATGCCGAAAATATATTTTCTTTATCCCTAGAGAGTTGAAATTTGGTGGCAAAAATTAGTGCTGTATAAACTTTTTAGCAATTTGATGCTTTACAGTTATGCATATAAAGGTGAACATTTTATTTTTGATCGCTGTGCTTATGTGGACGTGGGAAACTACATAGCGTAATATTTGTATACAGATAGTACTCTGCATTATGCTTTAGATATGAATTTGCCGACATATTTTTTAAGTGAGTTCACAATGTATCTTTAAAAGTGGAATATGTCAGCGCTTATAACTGTGAACATTTTCAAGTGATATGTTATATTAAGTTAATTATACGGTTAGGAGAGTATATATCATTTGACACGACCCAAAAGTGTAACACATATGTTAGAAGGAATCACTTTATACGCTATGTTTATTTGAACCAAATTCGATTCATCACTTTTTAAGTAGGTTTAGCTATGGTTGTCCGTCTGTCTGTCTGTACGTCTGGCTGTCCGGCTTTTACGTACAATAACTTTCGAAAGATGTAACCATTTGTTCTGAAACTGTCATGGGTAAATATTTTCCCCAAACTACTTACGGGATTGCATACAGGCTACCAGCGAAGTTGCTGGTGACAACAACGAGGGAGCCAGCAATGAAAGAAAATGTATATGACTCGAGCCGGGAATCAAACCAAGGATCACCCGCATGGTAGCCGCGTGATCTAACCACTATGCCACAACCGCACAGCATTAGAAAAAATTGCTCAGTAGTTGGTCCATTACGAAACTTACAATGCGCTCGATTACCTCTGCAATATATTCTGTATGCATATATTATGTGAAAATTTGCCATTGAGAACAATTTAAAACAATATGTCCTTAAGATTCCGAATTTCATTGCTTTAAATTACGCTTTATGTTTTGTGTTTATTTTTTGTCAATCAAGGCAGCATTATTTCTATCGCAACTTAAGTAATAACCCCTTATATCATTCATATAGCATACATATTGATTTGTGACCTATATTTTATGTAATAGCATAAAACATATCATTTTAGTCTCAAGCCGGAAGTAACCATGCTGAGTATGTGCTTACTATGATTCATTCAATGTACGCTAGTACATATTAACTACTATGTACGTTAGTACAAGATAATAACCTATCTAGTACACCACAGTGCAATGTACTTACCGCCCATTTTAGTATTATTTTGACCATTCTTTTGTGATGGTCATTGACCTTTTTACCTTCACATATTTATATTTTTATTTTTTTTTTGTCAGTTTATCTCTTGCTACTCACTCACTCACTCCTCTTCCTGCATATTGTTCAGCTTTTTCCACTATTATTGTTACGTATCTTTGGCGATACGTGTGTGTTTAAGCCAACAGCAACAACAGCAACAAAAACTTCAAAAGTTCTTTTGTTCAGTTGTTCAGTGCTCTGCTCAATAGAAGATTCATCTGCAAAGTGCAAATACCAAGAAACCCCGAACTTTGATTGTCTGTTCCGAGTGCCATAATAATAATATTGCATACTAGTGTGCCAGCTATTCAAAAAGCTTTCCACTTGAACGTCACAAAACCCATACGAGTAGTGTTGGTGTATCACAATGCCATTGTTGTTACATATTCCATTCTTGGGAGTTGGTATTGTCAGCGACTGTTATAAATGCTTCGATGACGATGATCACAATGACTGCTGTTGGTCAGTAGTGGTAGTAGTAGTAGCAATCTGTGACAATTGACAATGTTCTGTCTAAGTTCAAATGTTGGCTAGGTTTGTGTTGGCGTCTTTTTTACGTAAATCTACCTCAAAATAAGTAATTAAATCATTAAAACTACCGTAACTATGAAACTAACTTAATTAATATAATTGTATGAAGGTTAATCAAAATAACTGATGTCTCTAAATTTTCCCAGGGGAAATTATAATTCAGCTGGGTTTTTAGGTATTCTAGATGATATCGTTCACATAGGGATCATTTAAAAATTAGGCAATCAAAACAAAAATGAGTTTTAAAGCCTAGCTTAGGTTAACAAAGAACTAAAATAATCTAAATTTTTAATGATGTATTTGTAGCATTATTTCTGTTGCATTGTACTTACTTTAATTTAATGGACAGAAGCAGTCATCCAATTGTTCTAGTTATTGACACGTGTTGCAAGTTGTTAGGGACAACTTACTTACTTACAACTTACGAATGTGGCTCATAAATTTGAGGCCTGAAGTATAAAAAATTCCACATGCTTCAGTCTTCTGCTTGCATTCTTCAGTTAGTCCTACCAGATGGTGGCACGTCGCGCACCGCTTGGTTCTTCCAACGAAGTTTGGGTCTCCCTGCTCTGAGCCGTCCTTCAGGTTCGCCTTCAAACACCTTTCACGCAGGGTCATTTACATCCATCCTGGCAACATGTCCCAGCCATCGTAGTCGTTGGATTCTGACTATTTTAGCTACGTCGATGTCGTGGAAAAGCTCATACAGGTCATGGTTCATCCGATGGCGAAACCCACCGTCGACAGTACTTTTCTGTCGAATACTCCCAGGTTTTATACTGGCCGTTGTCGTAAGCACCCACGATTCGGCAGTATACAATAGAACGGGTAAAATTAACACCTGGTACAGCTGTTTCTTCATATCTCGAGATAAGGTAGTGTTACTAAAGTGCTGCCGAAGTCCGTAAATAAATCTATTGGCTAGCACTATTATGCTTCCAGACATGTTGACACCAGCCTTTCCCATCTAACTATACTAAATAGTGTACAGGACAAGCTATCGCCCTGTCTGAGACCTCTTTCAGTATTCAGAGTGGTCCTAACCAATCTTTACCGAGAATTTGGTGTTTTCCAAGGTACATCTACAAAGTCGAACTAGCTTTGCAGGAATACCAACCTCAGACATGGCCTCATATAGCCTTATCCTTATCGGAGAGTCGAAGGCACATTTGCAGTCGAAAAAGAGGTGGTAGGTATCGATCTGCATTTCATAAGTTTTTTCCAGGATTTGCCGTAAAGTAAATATTTGATCCGTCGTAGACTTACCAGGTCTAAAGCCGTACTGATATGGTCCAATAAGTTTTTCTACAATTGGCTTTAGACGTTCACACAATATGCTCGAAAGGACCTTGTACGCAATTGGTAATAGACTTATTCCACGGTAGTTCTTACATTCACTACGATTTCCTTTCTTGTATATGGGACATAACAAACTAAGACTCCAATCTCCGGGCATGCTCTCCTCTAGCTAGATGTGCTGCATGAGCTGATGAACGCTCCTAATCAGCTCCTCCCCGCCTGACTTAAACAATTCAGCAGGGAGACCATCGGCTCCAGCCGGTTTGTTGCTTTTAAGGCGTTATATTGCGACAAGTATCTCGCTCTGGCTCGGAGGTGCACAGTTAATACCATCGTCATGGATTAGAGCAGGGTCTTCTGGAGTGGTGTCCGTATACAGTAAATTTCTGAAATGATCTCTCCATATATTCAGAATGTTATCCGGGAGGAGGACAACCCTGTTCCACACATACTTCGGAGCAACCCTGTGCACTCATCATGCCTCTTCTTCAATTCCTTGTTTTTCCGTCTAAACAAAGTTGCTTCTCGTCTCTTATATATTGCCGCTGCGAGGTGATATTATCAGGGGTTGGAGCATTCCGCAGCACTTGAGTTAGGTGGTTGGAGTAGGCATCCGCTACCTCAGATTTCCGATGTCCAGCTTTCATACATACGTTTTTCGCTATGCTTAGGCTTGTGCGTACCTTAACTGCGGTAAGGAAGTGATAGGAGTCAATGTACGCACCTCTGACCATTCGTCCAGAACAATCGATGTGTGGCCTCCATCGACTACCACGTAATCTATCTGATTCTTCGTCAATTGATCTGGAGATAATCATGGTGCCTTATGAATATTTTTATGGTCAAATCTAGTACTGTTAATTATCGTATTTCTTGCCGCAGAGAAATCAATCAGTTTGAGGTCATTGTTCGACGTTTCGGTGTGCAGACTGAATTTTCCGATAATAGGCTCAAATGCGGTTTCCCTGTCTATTATAGCATTAAAATCGCCTAGTAACTCGTCTTTGTTATGTGTAAAAACTTTGTTTTGATTCTTATAGTAGGTATACGTTCTCACACCAAGTTGAACTTTGAGACTATGTATCGCAGTCACTTGGCAACCACAAGTCCACATCCGAACTCGTGCTTGTTCGTATGGCCACTATAGTTCATGAGCGAGCCCCCGTGTCCCGTCCACCGGATTTCCTGTATAGCGCTTATGTCAGCCTTGTATTCTTTGGGGGCTTCCGCCAGTTGGCGGCCCAGCGCAGCACGTCGCAGTTTTCTCCTCCTGCCAGGATTTTATTACAGCCGCCCATTCTGGGTCAGACGCTGACCAGGGTAACGCTAACTCTGAGCCGACGTGCCTGGCTTTTAGGTTTCGGCCCTCACAGTTAGCCGTGCTCTGACGGGTGTCAAAGGCACGTTTACAGGCGTCACCACATGGAGGTACTCCGTCCGCATTAGTACCACGAATGCAAATCTCTGTGAGCAGACTTGAAGTGCAATTGGATTGCCAAGTTAATCCGAGCAGAATTTTAACCTTGCATCCCACTCCCGACGCCCATAGGGACAAGCTATGAAAAATTTTCGTAACGCAATGGCGACTGGAGTCTCACAAAAACATATAGCGTTTGAAATAGTTTTTGTGAGACTAAAGTTAGCTTTGTGTGACATTCAGAATCAACGTAATGTATCTCATTCATGGCAAGCAAATGTAATAGGCAGGGGCTATCTCGGGAGATGCAGCTTTTTTTGTGAACAGATTATTGTGGCAACAAAGCTGTTGACAAGATAGATAAACTAATACTTGAGACAACTCAAGCAATGTCGCTCACAGCAGGAAACTACACATCTTTCCTTCTGAAATAAAAGATCGCAATATTTACAGTCACTTTAATGAAATTTGAGCCACGTCAAATATGATATAATGAGCAACACCTACAATATACTACAATCGCCTTACATAATCCCAGCATGTCATCAATTAATGCTTAGTATATTACTCTCCTACACTGCATAAACTATTTGATGTCTGGCTACTACCAACAGACTTCTGATAACTTCTACCATTAACGATATTTTTTTCACCTTTCAGTCTAAACAGATGTGTATGAGTATCATGTACGTACGTGGCATAGAAAAAAACATTTGCTTGCCTCCTTTTGCGTTGCGTTAAAAACACATGAACTGAACTTTTTCATCGAATGTGAGTAAATAGCAAATTTCAGGTATCGCTTCTGCGTTGCGACCACACACTTTCAAAAAAAATTATTGTTCTATTTTGCTGTTCTTATCCAATTATTTTCGACGATGTTGCTGTGCTGCGTTCGTTCATCATATCATATCTTCATGTACCGTAATGTTTGCTACCATTCAAATAACCATTCAAACAACACCCATTGACTTCTACACCATCGCCGCCACCAAGAAGTGCTACCTACCACTGACGCTGCTGCCTTTTCTGCTGACCATCATAACCATCGAACATAGCAGTACGTACGTAGCATAGAACGTAGATCCATAAAAATTGCGCAGAACACATGTAGCCAATTTGCGTAAATATTTTGCAATTTTTTCTTCTTCTTCTTCTATTGCTAAAACAATCTAGTAGTGCATGTACTATGATGGTACACCTAAGTTAACAAACAAATGGAAAAACAATACAAAGAAAAAAAAATCAATTATAATGAAAAAGTCAAGACAACACAAAACTCTACTGATCATCAAAAATACATATAAAGTTATGGTTTTATACTTCCAAATTCTCACAAGTACTTATCGATCTGCGGTAATAGTATAGTGGCGCACAGTGTTTCGAGACAGGTAGAGAGACAGGCGCAAGGATAAAATAATTGTGTACGATAGAAAGGCGGTTTTTGGGGAGAAGAAAGAATTTCATCAAAGTGATTTTGTGAGAGGTCAATAACATGTAATAAAACACGTACATCGTTATAGAATAAAGCTGTTTTTTAGCATTCATTTTATCACTACCTGATCGCGTTAGGTTTACAATGCACCCAGTGATCTCTGACTAAGTTATCAAAAATGAAAAACATCACCTTGAAGGGACATATGACCACGTGAAGTATATTGATCTTATAAACATTTTCTTATTTATACAGCAATTGAGACTTTGCCACATTTCATATTCAGCATTTATCGTTAACTTCATCAATCTTATAAAAACCAATATACAATATTTGCCAATTTATGACTTCCATTCATATTGTAAATTGTAAATAATGTAATTCCTATTCAAATGTTTCTCAACACTATGCAACCACCTTTAAGCTCTACCCCAAAACAGTTGGGCATTCACTTACATCTAAAATTACAACAACGAAAGCCTTAAGAAATGAAAACAAAAAACTAAACAGTGATGCAGAAACGAATTGCACTTCCAACTATTTAAGCTTAAAAAGGATTATGTAACCTCTAAATGTAATGGTCAATAAAACAATAAATGAAAACATGAGCTAAGCAAACATTTGGTTAATAATATTTTTCTAACTGCAATGATGCCAACAGTTCAGTTTATTTCTGATCCGTTTAAGTTCGATTTTGGACTTATGAATTGGCAGCAGAGCAGCGCCCATAATCGTATGTGTGTGTGTGTTTGACTACACTCGAAGATAGTGTGCGTTCAATAAGCGTCTATGGAAGAAAAGAGAGAGCCAAGATATCGAAATTTACAGTGATAGAGGTGAAGCCCGAAAATTCTACCAAAAGGTAAAAAGTAAAAGATTTAGACCAGGGAGGTTATTTAATTTTTATGATTTGCAGTAGGTACTCCGCACAGTTTCGTGTTTTCTTACAAACGGAGACTAAAAATAAAAGGAGTTATCATAAAAGAAGGTAAATTTGTCCACATTGCTTTTATAAATAGGAAAGAAAAAAAAAGTTTTGTGAAAATCTGTCCAAGGACACTTCCACCTCCCATATATCCTGAAATGGAAAAAACCTAAATTTTTCAAAATTGTTGTTGGCATTGAATCAAATTTTACTCGATTTGTCTGTGAAATATTACTGACAACTCTGTTGAATTATATGAAATTATCATAAGGGCCACCTCCCATATATCCTGAATGGAAAAAAACTTATATTTTCCAAAATCAGATACATTCACTAAATTGTGAATAAAAGCGAAACGCGCTGACCGATTTTCATGATCTATGTCTCATTTTGTTCATATGATATGTGACATTAAGCAAAAGTAGTAAAACTCCTATCATCTATATTTTTCTATTACTGCTGGACGTTGTCGTCAGCAACTTCGCAGTATGAGCAGTTGATTATCGACTACAAAACTGCATACGACAGAAACTATTAGTTGCTCTGGTTTGTATCCCCGCGAAGCTGATACGACTTTGCAGGATGACACTGACTGACACGAAGTCTTCAGTGAGAATAGGCACAACAGAGCTATTTGCCACCAAGCGAGGCTTCAAAAAAGGCGATCATGCGATCTCTTTAACATCATAATGGAGCACTTAACACGACAGGCACCATCTTTAACAAAAGCCATATGCTGCTCGCGTATACCTATGATATAGATATCTTTGGCCTAGGACTGCGGCATGTTAGTGCTGCCTTTTCAGGCATTGAGAAGTATTCCGTAGAAGTGGGTCTGGTGAGAAATGATCACCATGTTATTTATTTTAACCTACAAAGAGTCTACTCATTTGGAGTTATCCAGGATCCGCCTTATATAAAATAATGTCAGCTTTAAAATCAAAGGACGAGTATTGATCTCAAACTGCTGCTACTATGATATGAACGTGGGTACTGACACAAGTAAATGAATCAGTTCTGGATTTCTTCGAAAAGAAAATACTCTGGAAAATATCTGAATGCATTATTTCTAACGGAGAGTGTCATCGTTAAAGCACTATTGAGTGAACGGAGTCGCATGCCTCTGGAAAACCACGTCATTGGACGCTTAAAATTTCTTGAGTCCACTGCCAAAGGAGAGAACATTGGTCAAATTGTTATAGAGCTCATAGCCCTATGGAGCAAAACATTGAACTTCCCGCATATATCTGATCAAGCCATTTGTGCAAAACTAACAAAACTTCTGGAAGACTACGAGCGCTGCAGAAAAAAACTGTTTGACATGACCAAGGTAGAAGGCGAGTGGATGTGCCAAGAGTATGAGAACCTCTACAAACTGCAAATTGAGAGCAAAGGCCGCGTTGGTTATTCCAGCGGCAAACCTGGTGGTGCCAATACCATTTACCCATCCAAGCGAAAGAGGGCAATGGACGCGACTGTGTCCACACTTACCAGCTCAGCGATACCTGATTGTTCCGAAAGTAGCACGGACTCATTCGACAACAGTACAGATAGTCCTTGGGAGGATGACAATGCCGCATCAACGAGCTAAAGGAAGCATAACCCAAAAGGCATTGCAAGACGCCTTGTTACAAGCTCAAAGCTGTCGTCCTACTGAGCAACAACGGTGTGCCACCAGCTTTTCGCTGAGGGCATTGAAATCCCAACCCCATCTCAGTCTGGAATAAACAAGGCTATCTTCAAGGAAGCAGCTGGGGTGAAGAAGTACTTGGTAAGCACGCTTTATCTGGAGAAGTGGAGCATGCACTTTGACGGCAAACACATTGAGAGCTTTGAATATCAGGCCTTGGTCCTCAAGAATGTATCTAAAGAAACTAAGTTGACTGCGCTCAAATTGAAAGATGGGAAAGCTCAAACAATCGCAGAGGACTCTAGAATGTGTTAGATGAGTTCAACCTGGGTATCAATTGTGGGTATCAATTGTGATGATTGTTGCCGATACAACAAGCCGTAATACCGACAAAAAGACAGGCGTTAAAGGTCATCCCAAACACAAGTTCATCAGTTGTCAGCACAATGTGCTGGATCGCCTTCTGCGCGTTGTCATGGACGATGAGCTCCATGGGTCGACTAAATCAAAAAACATCGAGTACTTCTTTGTGCAGGATTTGATGAGCAATTATGATCAATTGAAAACAGCCTTCAGCAATGTTAAAACTGAGATTAAGGAAACAGGCGGCTGGAGAGACGACATGAAGTTTCTCTTCCACCTCACTCGTGTCTGCCGTTACTTCACTGTGAGGAATGAGATCCTTTTCGTAAAGTTTAACCCTTTGAACCCCACATTTTTGTCTGTGTATCGAAAATTTTTTTTTTTGTTTTTATCTTCATATATCTGTCTCAGAAGTGTTCATACAAAATTTGGAGACATTTCGACCCTCCGTTTTGGAGCTAGAGAAAGTTGCTTGTAGGCAACTTTGGCCCATTTTGGTATACAAAAAATGGACAACTAAGATATTTGATGTATGAAAAGTTTGATATTTTCATTATTTTATGTTTTTATAATAAAAAAACTAGTAATCACTATTGGAATTTATTTAATTATGATTTAGAACAAAACACTTCTTTTTAACACTTCATTTTGAATAACTAAATTATGCTGATCGCTCTGCACAAAAAATAGAATCAAATCAAATGGTAACGGTAAATTTGTATTATTTGTTTTACACTCTCTTCTTTACACATAAACCCAGTGATGCCTGCAAAAATTTAGAAGATAATGCAATCGTGGTCTTTGTGGTTTAATGACAAACACGTGAAGTTGCTCTCAGGCAACATTGGGGCTGAAAGGGTTAAGCAGATCCCAAACATCTACACTGCACGCTGGAACTTTCGTGCCATTCTAGCTCTTCCTGTGTTTATTCTGATGCCTGAAACCCGAAACAGGTTGCGTAAAATCTGTTCATTTATTTCTTACTCATGGGCTGATCATTGGTTCAGTAGTCAATTATTCCGCCCTGAAGATTTTGAAGCGCTATCTGTAGCTCTGAATGACTACCCAAAAGCCCTCAATTTGTTGAAGACCCACTGGAAAACTTATGAATCTCCAATCAAAATTGCCCGAAGCAACCAGTGCTGTGAGCGTGCAATCAAAGTTATGCAAGACTTATACAACTACTGCCGCAACAAGGACAACCTCCCACCGAGATTCATCCTACCCAATGACAACGTGAATATTTAACTTCCTTGTGTGTTTCACTGCTGTGATTTTTCATTGGTCTCTGGTGTGATGTGGTCGAACCATATTTTGTTCACGGTTACATAACAGGGGCTAAAATCACTTCTATAAATAAGACACTATGTTGCACCTAAGGCCACATTTCCAAATAAATATGTAAAATTTGTTGGGATGCCTTCAGTTACAGCCACCTCACGAACTCTAATTCTCCGATTAACGATTTCCGATATTCTACCACCTTTGGACGACCAAGCTAAATAACTAATCGCAAAAAATCCTCCCGACATATGCAACAAATTCACACGATCTTTATTATTTGAGTGTATTACCGAACAAAAGAAATAATCTCCACCTTTTGCCAAATTATAGCCGCTGGTATTAGAGGCTAGAACTAACAACAACACCGAACTAAGCCAAATGTCGAAGTAACTAAGGCATAAGGTATAACAAAAAAACTGATGATTATAATCATCATTATAAAAGCGTAGTTCATGTTGTTCTGACCAGGAATAACAGCCATTAAAACACAACTAAACGAAAAATTCATATTTTATGACGGCAATAAGAACCAGAGCAAATATGTATACCTATGTATGGTAGTATGTATGCACTACTCTACCATGCCTTTTGCCTTCTAAGGTGCTTACTTCAACTCTACTGCACTGCAGTTTACTTTGCTGCACTCAACCAACACAACAAACCGAACACTAAGATCTCGTCCACGGTTGTCTATCGGTAGTGTAATAATGAACAAACAATAACTGCCAAACATAGATAAATTGAATTAACGAGCCTTTTTTCCTGGGCCATAGTAGTACACTCGTATAGATTCAAATGGCATCGACTGAACTGAACTGATCTAAACTAAACGGAGCAGAGAAGTGGAGTTTCGGGCATCGTCCAGTGCAGTCATAACAAACATTTATTGTTGTAACAAATCTTAATAAAAATTGTGTATCACTTGTAATGCTAATATGATAGTCCAGCATGCGGTGGCCAGGCGACGGCACTTCACTTTACATCCTGTATAGAAAGTGGTGGTATGCTACTCCTGCTCTCCGTAGACCTGTGGTGGTGGTGTTTGGTGTTGGATTTCTCGAACTATCGCCGCTCATTCTTACGTTTCCTTAAGCAGCCATAAATTTCTTTGGCTTAAACATAAACTTACACTTCCTTCTTGATTTGCCGTTGAAGCCATTGGCAGCGTTAAGAACTTGCTCAAGTTATTGGGGGTTTATTTTTGTTGTTGTTATTTTTTTATATCGTAAATGGCCATTTACATACAGAAGTGTCAACAGCTTACAGTACAAACCGTGCAGTTTTTCGTATGTATTTTCTTTCACCCCTCCTTAACAGTTGTCATCATATATAGTTTTTGGTATAAATTTGCCAGTTAGCCGTTTGCTATTTTTGGCCAAAAGCTCAAAAGATGCCGATTTATTAATGGAATGATATTGATAATAATGTGAATCTCAATGAAATTTGTTATGCTGCCGTTATGGTAGCCAATGGAGGTGTAGAGAACTGTACTGTAATTTAAGTTAATTACCAGCGGTTATTTAAGTCGTTTACTTGAAATGAGGCAGTCAATGATATAGCTTAGAAGGAAAGAGGAGTTAAGACTGAGTGAATGATATTAATGGAATTTGCTCTATTGTTATTATCTTTTTCTCATATTTCAAAAACAAAATTTAAGGACGGGTGGTCAGCCACTCTTGATGTGGTAATGTATTACTTATGGGCAACTAAGGTTCGTAAATCGTGAAAATCGGGCATGTTGGAAAATCCTTGTCAATACTCACGAAATGAAAAGATAATAGTTTCTCCAATATTTTGACAACATTTTATTATTTCTAACGGAGATTTAAAGATGGTTTACATTGATGATGAGTAGATTAATTAAGAGGGCCAACCTCATATTGACTTCTTGTAAGATTATGGCACGACCATATGTATTATGTTTACATGCCCTCGTGACAATTAAACATACTGAAATGTTGGCAGCTAGTTGTTATGTTACTATGTTGGGTTATAACCAGTTTAGGATTTTGAACAGCGTTTATGATGGTTGTAGTCCTGAGTGATCCTGTTACCATGATCGCTATCATTTTATACGTTCAAATTTGTTCTGGCTGACCACCACACAACTGATCCGTAAAAATTGTCTTAATAAAAGTTTCTTTAACCAATTTTGACATTTTGGGGTTAATTTCCTATTTGGGACCAATTGCCTATGTCAGAAGTCCTAGTCTGAATGTCTAGATTCAAATTAAGTTAACAGTCCATACTTGCCATTACTATTTGCTATTATCGAACATTTCCAGTGCAATTGCATTGATCATTGCACTTGCGAACAGGGGGATCTAATAACGCCTTGTGAATAGTATCAGTTCTATTATGGTTGGGTTAACTCTATAGCGACATCCATAGCATTATTTTAATATAAGGTTTAGCGCAGATTGGGACCGGCCGTGGCATGATGGTTAGAACACGCGACTAGCGTGGGAGATCCCAGGTTCAACTACTGGCTGCAGTTATCTAAAAGATAAGAAAAATAAATGTTTCTTTCATTGCCGCCCCCTCAATGTTGTCGTCAACAATTTCGCAGCATAAGTGTCGAGTCAATCGGCATGTCTAGTAGAAGCTTCTCAAACAGTGAAGTTCGCTTTTGTCGATAAACAAGTAGGTGCCGTTGGTTGTGAATCTAAAAATAGAAAGCGGGTTATTTCACAACAACGCGAGTAGCTATCCCATACCTCATTCATGGGGTGATAAAGGAAATTCAGTAAGTAAGTTAGTGCAGATTCCTGTAATTCTGAAAGAATTTTTGCGTAATCAATTATTTTACAACCCGTTCTCTGCAATACCCTTAAGAGAGTATTGGTATTGATATTCCATAGAAGTTTTGGTCGCCCCTCTTGCGTCGGCCATCGAGTTTATTGCCGAAGACTTTTCGAGCCGGAGCATTTTCGTCCATTCGAACAACGTGTCCAATCCATTGCACTCGGTCTATTTGAAAGCATATGAATACGTCAATGTCATTGTACAGCTCATAGAGCTCACGATTTATTCGATGAAGGTACTCATCGTTAACGTTGCCAGGATTCTGCGCTGTAGAGAAAAACTGGTTGTTGTTGTTGCTGTTGTTGTAACAGCTGGTGGATAGCTGGGGTGATAATTCTTTATACCGATTTTCAATTTTATCGGCACTCGATTCGATTATCGTACGATCATTGTTAGCAACTCTGTTTCGTTCCTTTGTAGATAAAAAGGTTAGTGTCAAGGATTGTTGGGCTTTGTTGTTGTGAGTTTTAATCGCCAAATTCCACCAAAGATGGCGCCAGCTGGGTTTGTTGAATTATTTGCGGTGTTGATAAATCATTTTTCTTTTTCCTTGGTCCTTGCGCAATCTGAATCTTCTGAATCTGAATTTTTGTAGTGGAAGCATCTAGGATGAGTTTTGTTGGCTGGAGAACTCTAAAGTATTTGAAAAGTAATTTTTCATCGATGTTGAATGCCCAGTGCCTCGGCCGGGAATCGAACCCGGCACGTTCGGATTGATAATCTACGCCGCTTTCACTGAGCTATCGAAGGCCACAGCAAAACTGGTAGAATCAGTGTCTGGTAGACTTGGATCTTCGTTCGTCGAGAGAGGGCTTTATCATTTAAACGCTTGCTCAGCGCTCATGTTTTCCAGGCTGATATTATTTTTGTTTATGGCGAAGCAGAGGTAGACAAAATCATCATCTACCACTTCAAAGTTATACATAGTTGCAAACGTTCACGCAGCGCCCCAAACGAGTAAACTCTTTGTTGTAGAAACAAATAACTTGGTTTTGTTGTCATTAATCACCAGACCCACTTCTGCCGACTGCTTCTCAATGCTAGAAAAGGCCGCATTAACATCCCGCAGTCCACGGCCAATGATATCTATGTCCTCGGCATACACAAGCAACATGTAAATTTTGTTAAAGATGGTGCCAGTCCTGTATACTGCTGCCTTCCACATGATCATCTCCATTATGATGTTTGATATATCGCCTTATCTGAAGCATCGCTTAGTAAAAAAAGCTTTTGTTAGATTTGTGCCTATTTTCACCGAAGACTTCGTGTCAGTGAGTGTCATCCTGCAAAGTCGTATTAGCTTCGCGGGGATACCAAACTCAGCCATATCATCTAATAGTTTCTGTCGTTTTGGACTGTTCAATGCAGCTTTGTAGTCAATAGTTGGTACATACAATTGGATCGCATTTCTTAAGCACAGGACATAGAACACTCAGATTCCAATCATGGGGCATGCATTCCTTGAGCCAAATCGTGTTTATGAGCCGGTCTATGCATATTGCTACCGGCCTTAAAAAGGTCTGCTGGTAGTACATCGGTTCCCGCAGGTTTATTGTTTTTATGCCTGTATTGATCTCGTTTTGGCTGGGTGGTGGACAGTCTACTCCATCGTCGATGATCGGTGTGATTTTGTCACTTATGCTGCCTTCGGAACGAGTAGAGATCGGAAGTGTTCCCTCGATATTTGCAGCACCCTCTGAGTGTCCGTAACTTGGTTTCCGTCTCTGTCCTTACAGGTGGGTGTCCCTGGTCCAAAGCCTTTGCTTTTTACCTTTTGGTAGAACTTTCGGGCTTCACCTCTATCTCTGTAATTTTCGATATCCTGGCTGTCTCTCTATTCTTCCATACACCCATAGGGGTGTCGTTTCTTCGATCTTCTTATTATAACGCTCCGTCACTGCACGCGTTGCCATTGGCTGCAGTTTCAACCTGTTTGCAGCATCCTTTTCTTCATACATATCGCGGCTTTCCTCATCGTAGTCGCGATATTGTCTGATAGTGGTTTTTCATAACCCAGTGCGGTCGTTGCGGCAGTGGTAATAGAATTCGCAATTTGCTGCCATTTTTTGTAGTGAACATCAGAATTAGGAGGGCTGGTTCGAAGTAATTGAGAAAGTTGTTTGGAGTAGGCATTGGCTATATCGGTGGTATGCAGCTTTGTGATGTCTAGTTTTTTTTGCGTTAGATTACGAGTGTTTTTAGTACTACGTAATCGTGTGCGTACCTTGGCTGCAACTAGGTGGTGATCTGAGTCAATAATTGCACCGTGCATCACAGTCACGTCCATAACGCTTGAGACATGCCTTCCATCAATTATCACCTGATCAAACTGATTTCTTTTAGTTTGATCAGGGGATATTCAGGTAGCCTTGTGGACATCTTTATGCGGGAATCTGGTTCCACTTATAAACATGTTTCTTGTCGACGCGACGCTAACTAGTCTGAATCCTGAATCCAGAGGTGTTGTTGTGCAGACTGAATTTCCCGGCTGCTGAACCAAGGTCATCTTCACTTCTAATTTTAGCATCAAAATCTGCCAGAACAATTCTACCGACATGTACAAGGCCGCGATCATATATTTCGACCAGGCGTTCTTAGGGTGCATCTTTAGTGTCTCCATCTTTGTCTTCCGTCGCGCTGTGTATACAAATCAGCATAATGTGAAAATATTTCGCTTTGATGCGAATAGTGGCTAATTGGGGTCACTTACAGGCTTAAACCCCGAGACCAGATATCAAAATTTCTTGCCGACTACGAATCCACATCCAAATTCGTGTCTTTCTGTATGGCAGCTATAAAAGAGTTCAGAGTTTTTTCGACGTGTGCATTAGGGTAATAACTTTTTGCATTTTTTGCAAATATCAAATCTCCCCAGACAAAATCGTGTAGGGCATGGAAAAATATTAAGAACTGCGTTTTTAGTTTTTCGCTATCGTTAAAAAAGGTTACGCACCAAACGCGTTAAAGTTTCGAATCAAACAAAGTTTAAAAAAAAAATTTATTGAAATAAAAATAATACAAGATATATATCCGCTTTGTAAAACTTCGCGTATTTTGAACCTAAGGTTTATATCTTACAATACCTACTTTTAATCATTTATTGTTTTTATTTGTTTACATACCTACAAATGTATAAACCATATTTAAAAAAGAAATTTATGAAAAAAAATTTAAAAAAACGTATATAAAAGGCATTTTAGAAATCGCTGTCGGTGCGTAAGGTTTTTTCAGCAAATTGAACTGAAATAGTATTTTTTATCATTAATACAATATTTGCCATTAGAAAAGCCCTGGGGAGAATGTTGTCCAAAAAAAGTTATTACCCTAGTGTGCATCCCTGCCCCCTCAATCGCATTTCCTGTATGGTGATATTATCATCTTATTTGTCGAGGACATTCGCCAGTTCAATGGAGGCACCTTCTCTGTAGAGAGTTCGGACATTCCATGTGCATATCCTGAAATCATGGTTCTTTTAACGTTTGCGGAGGTCGTCAACATTCGAGAGGGTTCTTGATTTTTCATCGTGTTTTCATAATAATTGGTGTGGTTTAAGGGGACTGTCTCATTATGTCACCGCGCCCGATCCTAGTTTCTTTGAACTGCTAAAGCCAATAAGAGAAACGTTGTGTTGAGCTTCAGTAACTTCTGTTACATTCTCCCAAAGACGCATCGGTGGTAGCATATTTGCTTCTCATAGCTGCTTGGGAACCTCCAAAGAGAGATTCTGGTTATTCCCAGGTAAATAACAATGAAAATACTTAAATTAGAAAATTCCCCTTTCCCTAGGTTTACTCCATCTATTTTGAATTATGATTTATGTTAAGACTTTTTATTAGTAAAAGACTTTTTCCTTAAATTTCAATTGATACCGTATAGGACCCTTTCGATAACCTCATATAAAATGACCAAATTCCGTTATATAACACAGCAAAAAAATTTTAGCTCATTGATTTGGGACTCAATTCTGAGAACTGCAAGTGAAAGAAGGCTCAAAAAGAAGAAGTTCGTTAATTCGTTTTGTGAAGTTACATGCCATAATAACTTAATATCGATTTGAAATTAGTAAGTATCGTATAGGGGAATTTGTCACGTTTTAGGCTCTTTTGTTTGACACAATTCGAGAACCACTAGTCAGATTTAGCTAAAACAACTTGAAAAAAATTAAGAATTACAAAACACAATTTAATCAGTTTATATAACGTTTCCGTATCTAAGCAACAGTTTCAATTTTACATTCAACAAATGATTTTGAACTGAGTTTATTTTTTAGCAGTTACAATAAATCTGTTGTACTAGGTGGCGTATCATACGCCATTATATAAAAATATAACAAAAGAGCCTAAAACATGACAGACTCCCCTA
The DNA here is from genome assembly GCA_964034835.1 of Muscina levida. NCBI lineage: Eukaryota > Metazoa > Arthropoda > Insecta > Diptera > Muscidae > Muscina > Muscina levida. The sequence continues at coordinate 143,515,310 of OZ035880.1, read as the reverse complement.
TGCGATACTTACTAACTTCAAATTGATATTAAATGATTAAGGCATGTAACTTGACAAAACGATTGATGCATAACTTCTTGTTTTTGGGGCTACTTTCACGTTCAGTTCTCAGAACTGAGTCCCAAAATCATGTGTTGTACTGTATAATAAATTTAACTTATAACATTTTCAGGCGAATTTATTAATACACTTGTTTACCCTGTCACCTTTTTACAGTTTTACTACACATCTGACAGTCCTATCTCCAATCGTATGCTGCCGATTTACTTAAGAACGATCACATTTAATTAAAAATAGACCTCATCGCTTATTATTAAATTCTGATTCAAATTGCATATTTAAAACGTTGCTGTATGCTTAATTCTTTGTAGCTAACAACTGGCTTTAAAACTTAATATTTGTTGTCAGTAGATTTCGAAATTAGCAAACACTTCCTAAACCTATATGAACATACAGTCGCAACTCTCTATAACGAATTCCAAGGGACTGGATATTTACTTCGCTATAAAGAAAATTCGCTATATAGAAAAGAAAAACTATTTTGTTCCTTTTAACATTTTTTATTTGTCGTAGTCAGTTATTTTGGTTTGGAGTAAATTTTTCCACTCGCGCTATGCAAAGGCAAACTGATAGCGACTGCATGAAATGTGAGAGATTCCAGTTGTCACTTGCATAGTTCGGTGGTTCCCCAAAATACACATTCAATTTTATGGTAAATAATCGATTCAAAACATCAGTTTCTGTTTGTGCTTTGTGAAAGCATCAAAGTACACACCGAGCAACAATAAAAACAACAATAACACACAACAAAGCGAGGTGGATTTCTCTTTGGTGTGCGTGCGTTCGGTTTTTCCTAAATTCGTTATATGGAGATTGAAATCGCTTAAATTTTGAAGTTACGGTCGCAAAAATGCTTCGTTATACGGAAATATTCGCTATAGGGAAATTCGTTATATGGAGATTATAATACACTATAAGTAGACCCAAAACACAGTGTTCTTATAATCGCTTCGCAATAAAGAAAACTTCGTTATATAGGAGGTCGTTATAGAGAGTTTCGACTGTAATTTCAAAGTAACTCTTAAAACTTTTATAAACTTCAATTTCATGATCAAATCACATGACACACAGTCACAAGTTTCTCAATGCTTCACATTTTCAAGGTATTAAATCTAGGCTTTTAATGCGCATTTATAATATGTAAATCGCTTTTTTATATAGTGATCCCCTTTTTATATAACAACAAATACACACATGCACACATACACACACGATTATTGAGCGGTGGCTAGAGTATACAAACATTCGACTTTTTTGAAAAACCGGTTTCGGTTATATTCGAAATTTACATAATTTCAAAAACTCGGTTTTCGAATACTTAATTAAGAAAAAACCGGGTAACCGGTTATTTTTCGAGTTTTTTATTTGTGCACAAAAACAAGAAAAAGTGTTACTATTATGAGCAATTTAATTTAGAAATGTTAAAAATGGCGTATGGAAGGCAGCGTTTAACAGAAAAACATGTCTAAATCTAATTCTAATATTAATTAGACAAAAATCATGTAATATAAGCCAATTATTGGGCATTTGAAGCCAGCAAATTTTTAAGGGCGGAATAATTCCTTTACGGGATGAAAGCCTTAGATGAGTATATCACTGATGAAGTTTTCAGTTTAACCCATAATAGACATTGAAATAGGCACTTAAGACTACGTTTCTTACCCTTATTGCTTTAGTGCATTTTCGATATCAGATGTCTGCAATAAAATTTAACGATAATTTTTTTATGGAACTTTTATGGCACTGTCTATTTTGAATTGTTACGTGCCCGTTTCGTACCTGTTTCAAGAAATGTCAGAAAAATATCTTCAAATAGGACTTTACAACATTCAAATGCTCTACAAAAATGCTTCTCGGAAAATTTTACATGGGGTGTTGTAAGACCAAAATCAATATCTCCAACTTTTACTACTCATTATCCATAAGGATGAGGGTATATATCATTTGATACGACCAAAAAGTGTAACACATAGAAAGAGCCACTTTAGACCCTAGGTTTCTTTGAACCATATTCGATTCAGGGCTTTTTAAGTCGTTTGAGCCATGTCCGTCTGTCTGTCCGGCTGGTACGCACGATAACTTTCGAAAGACGCAACCAAATGTTTTGAAATTTAGCACGAGTTAATATTTCCCCAAAACTACTTACGGTATTGCAAATGGGCTACGTGGCCCCGCCCCTTCTGGTACCTCTTATACAAATACATCATTCCGCCCACTTTAGAAATTGAGTTATAATATCAATACACCCAACGGGATCGTACCCAAATTCTGTACCTAGTAAAGCTACAACAGGATAAAGTTTAGGAGAAATAATCTGGAAGTCTAGACACGCCCCTTCTGGTACCTTCCATACAAATGTACCACTACCCTACTTTAGAAATCGAGTATAATATTAGTATAACAGGAAATTTTTTGTCGTACAGAGGGTGATGGTATAAGTAAGTCGGGTTGCCCGACTGAAACTTTCTTACTGGTTTTGTTTCTTTTCATTCAAAGTCTGAAGTTTGTCATTGTTTTAGCACTTATTGATATCAGATGCCTTCTATGAAATTTAACGATTATTTTTGTTGTGAAACATTTAAACTCTCTATCTGGACTCCTTACGTGCCCTTTTCGTTCTTATTTCAAGAAAAGTGTCGTAAAATGGGACTTTGGAACAATAAAATTTGCTACTAAAGATGTTGCTTAGAAAAATTTTTGGGGCTGTTCTAAGGCAAAAGATCGATATCTTCAACTTTTCATGATTTCAGAAAACCGGTAAAACCGACCTCAAAAAACCGGTTAAACCGGTTATTCGAAAATCGATATTTTGTAAAAACCGGCTGACGGTTTCCAACAAAAAAACCGGTTTGTCGGTTTCCGGTTTCGGTTTTGTATACTCTAGCGGTGGCCCATTTAGAAAATGCGGTCATATTAGAACCGCAACCGAAAGATAAAAACGCCTACAATCCAAAACAGCAAGACAATAACTTGATCTAAACGTAACTTTCATGCACTATAATGATTTTTAGACTTGCAGTGCAACAGCGCATATGGCGACATGTAAATGCAGGTTTGTGGTAGCATGAGGCACATGTTGCGCGTATAATCCCGGGTGGTTGCTTCTGAGTTTTTTTGTTTGTTTGTTTGTCTGTATGTGTTTCTTTTCGGCTTTGTCTACCAAATTGATGCCACACCGCTCACATCATAGAACATAAAATTAAATAGCGAATACCGGGTATAACGTGCTATTTAGCAATTAATGCCATAAAGTGTCTAAAATGAAAACAAGAAGTTGTTGAACAATTTTGCAACATCATCACCAGCAACGCCGCCAACAAACACCACAGCATACCACATAAACCGATGAACGATATCCGTGGCCAAATCTGCGGCATCCAGGTTCTTCATATCTTCAGCCTCTTCGGTGTGGATGAAATTTTCGTGATTGTTGTTAGACTACATTTGATGATCACAGTGGTAGGTGCCAGTTGCCGTATTTTGTCTAAAATATTGGATACGAGCACAGATGGATTTCTGAGATGCATTTGGAGATTACATCACCTCTGAAGTGAAGCGAAATGCATATTACAGCATATGATCAGCGTACACTCCTAACGTTAATCATGGCTATGGCTATGGCGATGGTGATGGTGATGATGATGCTGACGACGATGACGACAATGATGGGGATGATGACGCCAGCAGAGATCTTGTGATATGATATATGAGAATATGTTTTTAGTTTGGCATCAGCTTCAACGCTCAACAGAAGATCCATAATTATAGTCTATTGTGGATAGATGGAAAGAGTTTTTTTTTAGCTTTGCAAAGAAATCTTTATACAATAATAATCTATCGTCACCTAGTGCGATGATATGAATGCGATGCTGTCCAGCAACGCTTTACATTTACAAAAAATGATTAATTGTCGATAGCTGATATATGAAATTATATGAGGTAAAAGTGTACAGCTTGAGCGGCAGATAAGAAATAGGGCAGCCGGACATGGCGAGTATTAGGAATAGCAGTGCTTTTGCATACTCGGCGGATCTGCTAAGCGAAGGGTATATTCCGGGTATATAATTAAATCCCACCTCAATCCAGTATAAATCTTTGAGTATATCAAATGTTGGCAGAAACGTCATAAAATCACTTCACACAAGTGGGCGAAAGTTAGTATTGTTAATTATATTACACAGTACAACACATGATTTTGGGACTCAATTATGAGAAATGCACGTGAAAGTAGCCCCAAAAACAAGAAAATAGTAGGGAAATTTGTCCCGTTTTAGGCTATTTTGTTATATTGTACAGGGTTGCCCATATTCGAAGCACCCATTTTATTTTTAAAGATATCAATGAAAACACAATTTTTTGTCTGTTCGTCATGAAAATCATTTAATTGGGTTCAAGTAGATTTGTTTACATCATTTCTTGAATATGATATCTCGTAAATGGTCGCCCTTGGCCTCTACGGCGTATTGTGCCCGTTTTGCAGCATTTTCCATGGCGGCTATTTCTTGACGGATGTTGGTTTTCAGCTCTTCTAGGGTATTTGGCTTGTTGACGTAAACCTTTTTTTTCAAATAACCCCACAAAAAGAAGTCTGGAGGCGTTAAATCTGGTGATCTTGACGGCCAATCGAAATCACCATTTGTTGACATCAAACGGCCAGGGAACAATTGCTTAAAAAATCGATTGTAATTCGGCTTGTGTGTGATGGCGCGCAGTCTTGTTGTTGTGCCAGTAGTGCCCCATACGCTTTCGACGAATAATTGGCATGAAAAAATTGGTTATCATGTCGCGATAACGCTCCTGATTGATAGTAACCGCGTGGCCGATAAATTGTTTTCTTGGAAGGCGCACTTTTCACTTTATTTAGTTTTTTAAAAGCACGTTGAGTTTTCACAATTGACTTTTTTTGTTGAATGTAAATTTCTAAAATTTTAGAGTGGAATGACGCTTCAAACGCGGTATGTCGTTAGTCGATTTGACATCGCTTTCAAAAGTTACAGTGTTGCCCGATGGGCGCTTCGAATATGGGCAACCCTGTATATGATGGCGTATGATTATCATAAGTAATATTCCACGTAAATCATACGCCATGGAGTACAACAGTTTTATTGTATAGGTTACAAAATAAACCTAGTTCAAAATCATTTAATGGACGTAAACGTAAAACTATTGCTTATGTAGATAAAATATATTGTAATTCTTAATTTTTAAAATTTGTTTCAGCTAAATCGGACTAGTGGTTCTCGAATTATGTCAAACAAAAGAGCTTAAAACGTGACAAATACCCTTATCGATATTAAATTGATACCTTCCCATAAAAATGTATTAAACGACATTTCTAAAATTGTGTAGCAAACAAAAAAACGTCTCATTTAGTTATTTTTGTGTATTTTATTGAAAGGAACATATTTTTAAAGCGATTTTCACAATACAGAACTTGTCATCATTGCAAAACTAAAAGTTTAATCAGATAAAATTTCAAATTAGGGCGAGACAATTCCGCTCTTTAAGAATTTTAGTCAACGTTTTGTCAAGCTCTTTTACATTTATGTCACATTCCAAATTCCGTTAAAATTATGTTCTTTATGTACTTAACCAAGTAATATATAGTATTGATGAGCTTGTTGATGCATTGAGTGCTAGACTTGACACTTACGAGTTTTCAAATCTTAATGACATCAAGAAGGGATTGATCCGCTTCTGTCATTAACCAAGATTATTTTCTCTAGAGCAAGACAGGTAGGATCAGTATCTGGCAAAGTTGGATATTTGTTCGTCGAGAGAGGGTTTGGCATTAAATGACTTGACTTTGCGATCGTTACTCGTCACTTGACATCAAGGACATTGTTATTGTTACTTACAGCGGAGCTGAGGTTGACAAAATCATCTATCACTTTAAAGTTACTAAGTCACTAGACTTTCTGTTCGTTGAAGCAAAAACTGGTAATTTCCTCATTCATCTCCAGACCCACTCCTGCTGTATGTTTCTGTAACATCTCTTGTCTCACTTGTGCGGTATGCTTCTTAATGATAGAAAGGACCGCAGTAACATGTTGCGGTGTTCGCAAACAACACGTGACTTTGATTGATGCAGCTTTGCGCATGATCTTCTCTATTGGGATGTTAAATAGATCACATGACAGACTACAGCCCTGTCTGAGGTCTCGCTTGGTAAAAAATTGATCTGTCAGATTTTACCTATTTTTACTGAATACCCTTTTTGGTCAGTGTCATTCCGCAAAGTTATATCAGCTTCGCAAGAATATTAAACCCAGCTACGGCATTTCATAGTTCTGTAGTGTCGGACTGTCGATTGAAGCCTTGGAGTCGATATTATAAGTGTATGAGTCGATCTGCATTACCAAAGTCTTCTACAGGACTTGTTGTAATGTAATTATCTGGTTGGTGGTGGATGTACATGCTCTAAAGTTTCATCGATAAGATCCGATCAGGTTCATTAAGACGGTCTTTAGTCTAACACATGACACTGTCGACAGGATCTTATGGGCGATAAGTGGAAGGCTGATCCCGCGGTAGTTAGTGTTCACAACTGAAGTACAGTACATAGATTACATTCTTCGGGTGTGCATACCTTTAGCCAAATCGCGCCAAGAGTGTAGCAAATTGTTCTTTCATATTTGCAGTACAATTTGGGAATCCGTGACCAGATTTTCATTTACGTCTTTACCTGACAAAAACTTTGTTTTAAAATCTTTGTATTTTACCTTATAGTTAAACTTTCGGGCTTCACCTCTGTCGCAGTACTTTTCGATATGTTGAATCTCTCTATTCCTCTATAGATGGATTAACGCCTCCGTTTATTCTTATATCGTTTCCTCACGCGTTACCATTGCTTGCACTGTTGCTTAGTATGCAACATCCTTCCTCTCAGACAGTATGCGACATCTTCAATCATACCAATGGTTTTTATACCTAAGTCTATATGACACCACTGTGTTTTGGGACCATCAGCATTAGGGGCGTTTGTTAGTAGTTAATGAGAGAATATATCGGAAAAGCCATTGGCTATCTCGATGGTATGCAGCATTGCAATGTCTACATTTATTTAAGGTTATTTACGAACGTTTTTAAAAATTGTATAATCTCTTGCATACCTTGGCTGCAACTTGGTGGTGATTCGAGTATATATTTGAACCACGGATTACACGCGCGTCCATAAAATGACATCAAACTATCTTAGTATCCCACAAATTAATAACTTTAGAATATTTGAATAAGACCTGTATGTGACATAGTTGTTAGAACACGCGGCTACCATGCAGGAGTATCGTTGTTCGATTCCCGGCTCCAATCATCTACATTTTTCTTTGATTGCCGAACGTTTGATAATTTAGGTAGATACAAATTTACGAAGTTCAATCGACCTTTGTTTTCGTCATGGCCATCTTTAACTTGAAAATTAGTTTCTCTGTGTGTTGGTTTAGCGATCATTTAAGGTTTCCATGGTGCATAATTCGTAGAAATGCGTCATAATAACCAAAACATAATTCGCTTTGTATCAATTGAATACGATATGAATTTCGTCGCATTATATTTGTAATCTCACTGAATCAGCACACAGCTTTGAACAATTGATATTATTTAATGTGTAAGTCTTTCAATAATCTCCCGTTTACATCTAAAGTAGGGTACCACATCATTAGCAGTTCATGCATCATACGATTTCTTGCACAAGGACGTTTCACAGAATTTCAGAATTTTTTCTCCTCTCTTCTTATTTTTGTTTTGGTCCATCATAAGAAATTGCACTCCTCCAACCACCATCACCACCAACCATGCACTTGAAGTTGTTGTGATAGTTGAACAAATTAAACCTGTACCACATGCTATGTACGACATGCCACTAATCATGTTGCACCATCACATTTGTCTAGAACTTTGATACCCGCAACTTCTAGCCATAGCATGGCGTTCCAGATGGTCAGTGTGCCTGCTTGGCAACCAGCCAGCCAACCAGGCAGCCATCTAGTCAAAGCCAGCATTTGCAATATGCAGAGATTGGAGGAAATACAAAAAAAAACAATAATTAAAATTTACTGATGCCGTGTGATAAGACATACTAAATATCACAATTGGTGGAATAGTTCAGTTCCAGGTTCAGGTTTTATTAAATGTTTGCATGATTAGTTAACCGCCTAGTGGTGGTAGAAATAGACAGACAGACGGACGGCTGCTGGTTGGTTGGTGATTTAGATTTCTTGTCTGATTTGCTGTCCGATTTTAAGTGCGAAATAGTTTTATAATCGAACGTTTTATGTTTGCATTGGTTGTCTAGTATCAGAGGAGTAGGAGAAGCGGTAATAAGGTGTTTTGTTAAATATTATAAAAATGATGAAAGATAAAATGTTTCAATGTAATGTCGATGATGAGGCAAATTCCGAGTGGGCAACAATTATATAGAACAGTTTTGCCATATATAATAATTATGTGCTTAAATATTATGAAAGCTTTGTGGAAGGCAAACCAAGAAACAGTAGCTTTTAAACTGTTTGTTGTAAACAATGTTGTTGGTTAATTTATATTATGAATTCTTTATATTTAATTTTTTAATAGTTTCAGAAGAATTAATTTCATGTATAGCATAATGTTATAATTCACATACTGTTTGGGTTGCCTATGACGATTTGGATCACATTTAACTGCCATATTAAATCATCACAGACATTTAATTAGATGTCTGTTTTTGTGGGTTCCTACTAGAAGTTGGGAAAAATTTCTCAGTAAATTATTACAAAAATATCATAAAAATATGAAGTATTTTTTGTAATAAAAGGACAAAGAGCAAAATAAGTGGGGGACATATTAAGTATTTATGAATTTAGTTTAAATTATATAAACTTTTCTGAAGTAATTTACAATTCTAACATATCCTACAAATATAAATGATCATTAGGCGATAAAAAACGTCAGATGAAGGAACGGGAGAACGAGGATATAGAGCGATACAGGAATAGAGGTGAGGCCCGAAAATTTTACCAGAAAGTAAGAGCAAATGGCTACGGTAATGGCCTCCCCTCCTGTAAGGACAAGGATGGAAATCTGGTCACAGATACGCAGAGTGTGCTGCACATATGGAGAGAACACTTCCAGCAACTGCTGGTTCCAGAAGGCAGCACCAAGTCAAGCCGAAGAGCAATATCGCGGCTGAAAATCAACAGAGCAGCCGGTGCCGACGGTCTGCCGGGAGAGCTCCTCAAGTCCGGTGGCGAGGAGCTGATAACGAGCATGCACCAGCTCCTGCGCACGGTTTGGCTTAAAGAGTGCATGCCCGACGATTGGAATTAAAGCGTATTATGTCCTGTGCTGAAAAAAGGTAATCCAAGTGTGTGCTCCAACTACCGCGGGATCAGCCTTTTACCCATCGCATATAAGGTCCTGTCGAGTGTGCTATGTGAAAGACTAATGCCAGTGTTATTCAACCTGATCAGGCCTTATCAGTGTGGCTTTAGACCTGGAAAATCAACAACTGACCAGATGTGCACACTTCGGCGAATCCCGGAAAAGACCCAAGAGGAACAGGTCGACACGTACCATCTTTTCGTCGACTATAAAGCTGGTTCGACAGCCCGATACGGCAGAAATTACTCGAAGCCATGGTATTCCAGCGAAGCTGATACGTCTTTGCGGAATGACGCTGACTGACACGAAGTTTTCAGTGAAGATTGGCAAGGACCGTACGGAGCCATTCTGTACCGGACGAGGCCTAAGACAAGGCAAAGGCCTATCGTGTGATCTCTACAACATAGTGATGGAGATGATAATGAGAAAAGCCGCAGTAAACACGAGTGGCACTATATTCAGCAAAAGCCATCAACAAAGCAAATACTGTCAGCCTAGAAATCCGGAGAAGAATCCTGCTTGCAAATAAATGCTACTGCGGACTAAGCAAGCGATTCAATGACAGAGCCCCCTCTCGACGAACAAAACTCCAGCTATACCAGATACTGGTTCTACTTGTCTTAATGTAAGTTTCAGAATCCTGGGTTATGACACAAGCTGATGAATAAGTTCTGGCGGTATTCGAGAGAAAAATACAATGTAAAATATATGGGCCCATCATCGTTAACGGAGAGTATCGGCGTCGTATGAATCATGAGCTGTACGAGCTGTTCACTGACATTGACATGGTCAGACGCATTAAGGTGACGTGGTTGCCTTGGCTAGGTCATGTTGTACGAATGGACTAAAATGTTCCAGGTCAAAAAGTCTTCGACAATGAACTCGATATACGGCGCAGAATAGGGCGACCAAAACTCCGTTGGAAAGATCAGAGAACTCTACAGAACTTGGTGTGACTAACTGGAGAAGATATATAATATTTTTCTACATGCGGTAAATAATACACTGGGATTGCAAAGAAGTACCAGTGAAGTTAGTAAGTAAGTAAGGCTGATCAACAAGCGATATCTGCACTAATTCTCTAAAAAAAAACATCCTACCTCAAATTCTTCATAACCTACGAACTTCCATCTCATTTGTACTATAATGTAAATCTCTTGCAATTCACATTCAAAGTCCAAATTTGTACATGTAATACTTTGAACTTTATATTTGTACCTACAACAAAATCCTCTAAAACGACCCAGCCGAAACACAAGATTACACAAAAAAAAACACCAAAACGAAACAAACCAAAAACTACAGAAATAATTACAAAACTATGTAAATTTACCATTAAGTTGCTGCTAAGTTTATACGTTCTGTCGTTCCTTCCGTCACTCACTGATTCATTCATTTCGTATTCAAAGCAAATGGAACCAAATGCTGGAACAGCAACACAGGAAAACGGCGAAAATAACTGTTGAATCGCGTTGCTAAACACAATTTTTAGGGTGCTAATCTGCCATCTGTTGAACATGTTCAAGGAAGTCCAGCAAAAACCATGGCAACACAGTTGACTCTTTGTAGGTCTCCAGAACCTAGAAGGAGAAAAAAAAACAAAACCCAACCAAAGACAACAACACAAAAATCAAAGAAGTCAACCAACAACAATAAAAAGAAGGTGGGTCGGGCGTGCAGTATTCAATTTGTTTCCCCCATTTTTTTTGTTCTGTTGGAAGGTATAGAAAAATTTTAAAGGCGCGAAATAGTAACAGAATTTTTGAAATAAACATTCTTGTAATGTTCCAGGTTTTTTCCCCCTTCTATTGCCAGCTATGCTGATGTTGGTGTGCCTAAAAACTTCATGACAAAGCGAGACTTTTTCGAAATGTAGATTGTTTTTGTTTGATGGAACAGAAGGCATGGCATCACATTGCAAACGAATATCGACGACAGTGTGTTCGAATTGAGCTGCTGGTAGAAGAAGAAGAAGCGTTTGTGACCTTTTAGGGTGTTTGCCCCAAATTTAGTTTCAGTGGCTGTCAGTGTTGCAATGGTTAGTGGGCGTGACTATGTTGCGAGGCAATTTATATGTATTTAAACTAAATTTGATAGTAATTTTTTCGATAACGGATTTGAAATAAAAAACAATTAAAACAAAACCTAATTTCCTTTGTACCCCATGTATGAGGTATGGGATAGCGGTATAAGTTAACACGCTTTCTATTTCTAGATTCACCAATAACGGCACCTACATGTTTATAGACGAATGCGAACGTCACTGCTTCAGAGGCTTTTATTGGACTTACCGATTGACTCGTCACTATAAAGTTACTTTCGACAAAATCGAGGGGGCCGGCAATGAAAGAAAAATTTAGCTGATTGGATGCAGGAATCGACCACGTCAATGTGGGTACATAGTACTTACAGCTCATGATTCATACGATACACTCCGTTAACAATGATGTGTCCATATATTATGCTGGTATTTTCCTCTCGAATATTGCCAGATGGTTAGTCTGTATTGTGTAATCTAATTGCGAACAGGATTCTTTTCCGAAATACAAGGCTTATGTTATGAGATTAATTGATGACGAAGCCTGCCCCTTCAAAATAATAATTATCAGCGTTCACGCAGTTACCCAAAAAATTAGATTCTTTGTTTGTTGGGACTAATAACTTTGTTTTGTAAACATTCACCGTTAGACCCATTTTAGCTTATTTCTTTTGAATACGTGTGAGGGCTGCAGTGACACACCGGACGATAGGCTGTTATAAAATGGTATAAATTGGTCCTTGCCAATTTGCACTGAAAACTTTGTGTGAGGCTTCGTCACTCCGCAAAGGCGTATCGAAAATCAAGATCAGCCATGACTTCGAGTAATTCCTGCCGAATCCGGCTGTCGAATGCAGCTTTATTATCAACGAAGAGATTGTACTTGTCGATCTGTTTTCACCTGGTCTATAGACACATTGTAAGGTCAGTATGGATAACACTGAATTTAGTATTTCACATAACACACTCGGCAGGACCTTATAATAGGTAGGTAAAAGGCTAATCCCGCGGTAGTGGGAGCACACATTTGAATTACCTTTTTTCAGCACAGCACAAGACATAATACGCTTAGAATCCATTCATCGGGTATGCACTCGTTAAACCAAACCGTACGTAGGAGCTGGCGCATGCTTTTTAACAGCTCATCGTCACCGGACTTGAGGAGCTCTGCCGGAAGTCTATCGGCAGACGCTTTTTATTTGTCAGCTCTTCTTACATCGGTTTGACTTGGTGGTGTACTACCTAAACCTTCGTCGACAATTGGCGTGATACCTTCACGTGAGCTGCCTTTTGGAACCAGAAATCGATGAAAGTGTTCACTCCAAACATATATGCAGCACACTCTGTGTATCCGTAACTAGAGGAGCCCAGCGCCGTAATCTTTTACTTTTATCTTCGGTAGAATTTTTAGCCTTCACCTCTTTCCCTTTTCTTTTATATATGATCGTAATCCTGTTCTTTCAACTGACGTTTTTCCTCTTAAATAGTTGCCACGCCTACTTTACTGTCTTTTTGTGCCATTCACTTACAGCCCGGGTTACCATTGGCCCTATGCGACACTCTCGTTTGTCTGAGAGCTGTTTTATACTGACAATATATAACGGGAATGTCAAAAGTAAAGGCGTTGTGTCGTAGTAGTTGGGAGAGCTGGTTGGAGTATGCGGTGGCTATCTCTAGGAGGATATTAATGGAGTAGTGATGCGTCACCAACAGCCTCTCCCACTCAAATGTCAACCTCACCTCGCGTCTCCCACACTCAACTGACGAGGGACTGACGACCGACCATGGTTGGTATAATCCACAACAACGAGGAGTAACGGAAATATTATTCTAAACTGCTCGCATAGAGGCGTGTTGGCAGCCCCAGATCCAGATTGGATGCGGAAGCCCAATCAGCTACTCATCTTAAACATATTGACTTCTGAAACCGAAACGAATGATTACCGATTGATAAACACGATGACGACCTTTAGCTACAAACATCGGACACGATTTGGATCATAAAACGTACGATCGCTTTTGGATCTGGCCAAATTGGCCCAACTTTGCAGGGATATGGACAATTACAAATAGCTCTTTATGGGACTAAGTGAAACTAGATGCCCCGAATCTGCAGAGTTTATAACAACAGACGATTTCAGCCTTATATATTCCGGAAAACCATCAAACCAACCCCGATCCAGCTTTGTTAGATGCCTGTTTTCGAGAGACGCCCAAAACTGTCTTTTGACTGAAACCGCATTCATACAGATTGTAACAGCCAAATTCCGAATTAGGGCTCGAAACATAACATGTGTGAAATTTTATGCCTCTACAGAAGCATCTGACCTCACACTGAAAGACGACTTCTACAGCAACGTTTCAAGAGTAATATTGTCGATACATCGAGGGGACATAACAATTGTAATGGGTGATTTTAATGAGCAGCTTGGACCAGACAACGCAAACGTGGAGATCATCATGGGTCGACATGCGCTGGGAAGAATGTCTGCAGATGGTTAACATTTTGCAGAAATGTGTATGCCCAACACTTGGGGGAACATTATTGCCGCATAGAATTGTGCACAAAGTCATGTGGGTATCCCTCGACTAAAGAACACAAAACCAGATTGACCACATCGCTATTAGTCTGTCTAACTACTGTCTAACAACTGTCTACTAGCCGTCCAAAACATGAGAGGAGCGGACTGCGCTAGTGACCATACACTAGTCGGGGCAATACGGTTAAAAGTCGCTACAGTATAGAAGGTTAATGATATTCGGTCTTCCCTGGAGTTATTACAAAACCAAACAATTGTTGAAAGGCCAACTCTAAAAACCGTTTAAATACGACAACATTGGATATAGAAGCTTATTAATAAATAGAAGAACCTGCAAAGCGAAACTCAAGGACAAAATGTAAAAGTCGAAACGAAAAAAAACTAAAGGAGGCTAACACTGCTGCCGACAAAAAGGTCAAGAAAAGTGCCCGCCGGGATAAACGCCGCTGGGTTGACAATCTCGCTAACGAAGCCCAAAAAGCTTCTGAGTCTCAAAGGAGTCGGGACATGCACAGAATAACAAAACAACTAGGTCGCAGGAGCTACAAGTCTAATAGCCGTGGAGAGGTAATAACATCAAAAACAGGCCAAATGTACATATTGGTAGACCATTTAAACAAAATGCTGGACACCATCCAGTACCCCATTGAATTTACATTCCTTTGTCTTGAACACACCGAAAAACACAACATACCGACGTACGTTTCCACTAGGCGCTCGTAGAATCGATCTTTAATGTCATCGTCTTTATCTTTTGTCGGGACATGTGAACAAATCAGCGTGATGTAGAAATATTGTGACCATTTGACCACTAACAGGAATGAACCGCGAGAAAAGAAATGTTACCGACCATCCATATCCTGCAATGCCATGTTCAACTCATCTCCAGGATGGCGGCGATGTCCGCAACTTATTTATATATATATGTAGATATATTTTAATTAATCCTTCCACTTCCTTAAATCTGTTCCTTCATTTCACAAACCTTTTTTGGCCCACAGTGCAACATCTGAAAAAGGAAGAGCATTGCTATACAAAAAGAGATTTGCATTTAACATGCTACAATGAAACCTAATGACTTTCATAAGTATGCAAGTCTAGGTAAGACTCCAAAAAGACTCCAATTGTGTGATGTAGACTTTTCATTTTCCAGAGTAGGTCTTCAAGAAATCTTCTTTTTCTGTATGCCACTATACGTTCGTTTCATTCGTTACTACAGCTTGTACTTCTCATCATTTTCGTTTACGTATTTTGTTATCTTTGTTGTCGTATTGTTGTTGTTATTGTTAGGGAGGTTATCCTCCTACCCAATTTGTACTTATTAAGTTGAAGGAAAGCGTTGATGTTGATAGTTGGTAAACCAGAGTAAAGCTTAGCTACAGCGAACTCTATCTACTACGAGTAACTAAACTAAACACTAATGTAATTAACATTCATGATAATTTACTTTTCCCCTCCACTCCCTAAGCAAAGAACAACTGCAGCTAACAAAAAAAAACAACAAATAAGAGCTACTAAACAATCTCTACAAAATGATTTGAAAAAGATAAAAAGTACATTTTGTTAGATCTTTGTTAGGTGATAACATAATACGAGTACATACTATACTAGACGCTGTTACAAGACCTAAACCGACGAAACCAAATAAAGATAGTAACATTCATCTACTTCATTCATATGATGTCGTTAGGAGTAACATTAAAACGCAGTCGCAGTTTATTGGATGTAGCATTGTATCTTACATATACCATATGATGTACAAACGATATAGCTGTAGTTTTAATGTTTAGTCGTAAGCATGTATTAAAGAGTATTCTGTGTATTTTGTGCGCATTTCACAGGGAAGTTGCAAATATTTAGTGCATTCATTCATAGCGCCGTATATATTTGCGAGGTTAAAGCAGCTTTATGCGCTTTTATTCTCGAAAATTAATTACAACTTAATCTCTGTAGTTCTCCACTTTCCACATAAATTAAAATTACTATATATGTAATTTTAATTTATAGAGTTTTGTACACTAAAAGTTTAAATGTTGTACGTATTAAAATAATGCTCATAGCTAATTTTTCGAATAATTACCTGTGAAGCGCCCAACAGTTAAAACAGTTCCCATTACACAATTAATAATGAAATGTTATTAAATTGTTCAACACCATTTCCCATTAAAATTAATTTCTAATATGTTAGCATATCTAGAGCTAGTAGCTATTAAAAATAATCATATTAAATTAAAAGATTCTTATGAGCAATATGTTTTGCAAAACATATATTTATTTACTATTAGGTATGTCAGTACATAAATCAATGCCTAGTTTAAACTTGATGGAAACAATAGATATCACCTTCCAACTCCTCAAGGAAATTCGTAAATTCTTTTGGCCACATAAAACAATCCAAATTTAATTAAAATGTTTCATGCCTTAAATGTCAAACAATCTATAAAAGGCGTTGATTTACCGTTTTATTTCTATTAGATTAACACAAAGCCAGAAACAACAACGAAAAAAACTATAAGCAAATTGCCATAAGAATATAAACCATCTAAAAAAAAACACCACACTATACAACAAATCACCAAAAATAATTTTGTTACTTTTTATCTCTTCGGTCAGGCCATGTTGGAGAACAACCAATGGCTGGCTGGCTGACAACGAAGCAGTGCAGTATACATTGCAGTGCTTTTTGCCAAAGCGCCTAATGTTGTTGTATGTTTAACAAATGAATTTTGTTAGAATTTATTTTTGTTGTTGTCGCTGTTGTTATTGCTGTGCTTGTAATATTGAAATTACTACTTTTACAGCCGAAATAAAGTTGGCTCTTATTTCGCTTATGGCCAAATTACAGATTATAGATTTGTATGAAATCTTTGTTTCTTTTGTTTTCGGGGTGAAAATAAACTTAGGCTCCCATAGGATTTACGCTTCAAAGGAGCAAAGAACAACTACTAACGCCGAACATGGACATTTTAAAGCGGTTTTTATTGTTAAACACTAAGAGTAGAAAGAACCGCCCGCCCGCCTATGATGAACATTTTGTTGTTGGTGAAGAAAATAGCCACAAATGTGCGATATGCCAAAAATTTCCCAAAAGAAACGAAAATATATATATGGTAACAAGTATAGGAGCCGACTGTAATCGATAGAGGTCGATAATGTAGAACGGTACAGAGGAAGCATCACAATAAGGTAGAGTACATTGTACTTACTACAGCTATTGTTGACCTACATAGTACAACATTTTTCAGCTCATTAATTTGGGACTCAAATCTGAGAATTGCACGTGAAAGTAGCCCCAAAAACAAGAACTTCTGCATCATTCGTTTTGTCAAGTTGGCTGCATTAATAATTATATGGCCATACGAATTTGTTTCCTCCAGGTTTTAACACGGTTATACACCGTACGGAATATCTCTATTCTGTCTGAAGCAATGTTGTAGATAAGAAATGCGGATGTCGGTTGCCGACAACTGGAAAGTCATAGCAATTCTATGCCGATAACATTCATTGTGTCTGAATGCGTCTCTGCACCTACTTTCATATATACTGACGTATGAGTATGTTATAGTAAGTTGCCGTTGGGGCTGGAAAGTAGTTCTTGCATCTCAAGCCGATTCACAACCTCCTTCGTGGTGGCACTTGGGCAAAGTTGTTCGTGAAATTTTTTTATCATAACACTATGTAACAAGATTTTTGTCCCTGGGTTGCAATTGTTATTTCCCAGTCAGTTAGGTCCCAAAAGTATAGAAAGCAGCTATTGCCCAGAAGGTAATGATGCCACCACTCCACATCTAACTGGGTCTAATAAAGCAATTCGTCAAAGCTCTCGACAAAAATTCTTCAGCGTTCAAGTACCTACAAGACTTGTTCCCTAAGCTCTCTGAGGCGAAAGTTACAGTCACAAAATCAAAGTTTCCGAGGAATATTGGGTGGTTTCTATAGTTTTAAGACATAACAGACTAGGAAATAACAACTACATCCCAAGGACAGAGAAAATTTGTTATTTTTGTTACATAGTGTAATTAACAGCAGATAGTGAGCGACGGCCCAGATGGTTGGGCTAGCCACACTCCTTCAGGTCCTTCACTAGCTATGAAATCACGAGAAAAAAAAAGTAACAAAAGAGACCCGGGACATGATTTAGGGACATGCTCCTGAAAAGTCCGGAATCTCTATAGAGAAGGTGCCACTATCCATCACCGCCATTCAGGAGATGAGATGGACAGGACAAGGATACTCGCGACATAAAAATTGCGACATCTTTTACAGCTGCCATGCCATAAAGCACGAATTTGGATGTGGATTTGTAGTTGTCGAGAGACTCAGACATCTTGTCTCTCGATTCAATCCTGTTAGTGATCGAATAACCACAATCCGTATCAAGGCGAAATATTTCTACATCACATTGATTTGTGCTCATGCCCCGACGGAAGATAAATACAATGAGATTAAAGATTAATTTTTTCGACCGCCTAGAGCCACGCCCTGGCCACGACATTAAAATTGTTCTGGGAGACTTTAATGCAAAAATAGGAAAGGAAGATGTTTTTGGTCCATAGATCGGTAAATTCAGCCTGCATACCGCCACGTCAGACAACGGGTTTAGGCTGGTTAGCTTCGCAGCGGGAAGGAACAAGGTAATGAGTGTAACCAGATTCCAGCACAAAGATATCCACAAGGCAACTTGACTATCCCCCGATCAAAACTCGAAAAATCAAATTGATCATGTGGTAATTGATGGCAGGCATGCATCTAGTGTCATGGACGCGCGTGTGTCCTTGGTGTGTGTCCTTGGTATTGGCTTAGGTCATTCCCTGGTGCCAGCCAAGGTGCGCACAAGATTGAGCATCGCTAAGCTGCAACCCCCAGAGATAGCCACTACCTACTTCAACCATATCTCCCAACTACAACGACACAACGCCTATACTTTCGACGTTCCCGATACACAGTGGCAGCATATTGCGCATTCCCTGACAACCGCCGCAACAACCGTGTTAGGTATGACAAACGGCGCTTAGACGAATCCTGGTACGATAAAGAATGTCGCATAGCGTTTGTGATACAGGATGCTGCTTATACGGCAACGCTGCAGCCAATTGTAACCCGTGCTGTTAGGGAATGGCACAAGGAGACAGTAAAACAGGCGAGACAGCTGTTTAAGCGAAAAAAAGCGTCTAATGAAGGAAAGGGAGGACAAGGATATAGAGCGATAAGGGATATAGGTGAGGCCAGAAAATTGTACCAGAAAGTGACTCCCTTACTGTAAGAACAAGGATGAAATTCTAGTTACAGATACGCAGATTGTGCTGTACAGAACGCAGCAACTGCTGGTTCCTGGAGGCAGTGCACGAGAAGGTATCACCCCAATTGTCGGCAGCGGCTTAGATTGCCCACCAACAAGTCAAGCCGAGGTAAGAAGAGCAATATAGCGGCAGAAAAATAATAATGCAGCCGTTGCCGACGGACTTCCGGCAAAGCTCTTCAAGTCCGGTGGCGAGGATCTGATAACGAGCATACACCCTCTCCTACGCACGGTTTGGCTTAACGAGTGCAAGCCCGATGATTACAAACAAGGCGTATATGTCCTGTGCTAAAAATAAAGGTGCTCCAAGTGTGTGCTCCAACTACCGCTGGATCACCCTTTTACCCATCGCATATAAGGTCCTGTTGAGTGTGCTATGTGAAAGACTGAAGCCAGTGATATCCAATCAAATATTCACACTTCGGCAAATCCTGAATAAGACCCAAGAGTAACAGATCGAGAGGTACCATCTTTTCGTCAACTTTAAAGCTGTCTTCGACAGTCCGATACAGCAAAAATTACTCAAAGCCATGGCTGAGTTTGGTATGGGACCTTAAAGAGACATTCTATACCAAACAAGACCTTACAAAAGGCGACGGCCTATCGTGTGATATCTTCAACATAGTGATGGAGATGATAATGAGGAACGCTGCAGTAAAACGAGTGGCATGATATTCAACAAAAGCCACATGCTATTATTAGTTTCAACGAACAAAGACTCTACTCGTTTGAGAAACTACGTGAACGTTGTTAACTATAAATTCGAGGTGGTGGCTCTGCCATCAACAAAACAAATAATGTTAGCCTTGAAATCTGGAAAAGAATCGTGATGGCTAATAAATGCTTCTACGGACTAAGCAAGGGATTTAATGACAGAACCCTTTCTCTGCGAACAAAAATCCAGTTATACCAGACACTGGTGCTACCTATCTTGATGTATGGTTCAGAATCCTGGGTTATGACACAAGCGGATGAATCAGTTCTGGCAGTATTTGAGAGAAAATACTCCGTAAAATAGGCCCATCATCGTTAACGCGGAGCATCGTCGTCGTATGAATCAAGAGCTGTACGAAATGTACACTGACATTGACTAAATGGAGATTAAGCGCCGAAGATCGAAGCGCTTATAATATTTTTCTACATGCGGTATATAATCCAGGCACTTGAATAGCCTCCTTAAAGGTTAATTTCAGACGCATGTTGGAGTGCAGATTAATTAACAAAAAGGTTAACTTTATAAGAAACAAAACGAAGTTAATGTATTTTTTTATATTATATTTGACTTAAAAATAAACAAAATGAAAAATAAGTAGAAACTTAAACATAAACACCTTCATTAAGAAATAAGTCTGCATTTCAAATATAATATATTCTTATATATGAATATTTACATTCTTAAATGTTATTGTTTTACTATTTTTTTTTGCTTTCTTATAATATTTAATTCTGTCATTGGCAGTTTGAAACCATTTGCTGCATATTGATTCGAAATCTGGAATGGGTAAACATCATATTATTGCAATACAAAAACATGTAACCCAGTTAAAAAGTAATTTTACGCTTCCTTTCAATAAAAACAGATTAAGTTAATTTTTAACAAAGTTTTATTTGCAAAAACCATGCTCTAATGACGAGATACAACCGTGTTAAAATGTGCTAAAAATCCACCTTGAGCAAAAAAATTCACGTGCAATTTTAAGAATTGAGTCCCAAAATCATGTGTTGTACAGTCCTATTTTATAATTTTTACGCTACTTAAAAGTAGAGATAAGATTTGTTACAGTTGATTTCTTACATATTATTTTAAACTTACAATTATTTGATAAAAAAATATAATGAAGGATTTATTCCATTTTTAAGTTTTTTTTGATGGACCTCGTAACACGTTTCTAATATTTATTTCTACTATTGAAGACGAAATTGTAACAAACCCTCAAAGACTTACATTGTAACCTTTAGCGAAAATTTACTCTGTATAATGCTGGCCTTGCACCTAATGAGCGATATGTTTCCGTCGCAAACGGTTGTAGGGTATTAACTGTGTACCAAAGAAAACAATTCACCAAAGTGATAGTCTGACGCCCCTCTCCTATTTCATTCTTCCTGTCATCACTAGCAGTTTAGTTGGCGAATAACCTCTTCTTCTTCGTATGTGCGTGTTTCTGCCAAAGATTAAAAAACCTTTAAGTCAAGATCTTTTGTTATATGAACCTTAAATAGAACTGTTTGTTTAACTATGTATTTGCTTTAGCTTCGACTGGCATTCCAACCCGGTGCGCCCCTTTGCTTCTTCAGCACAACATCACCCTATACTTCTATGTATACATCATTTTGGCGAATTTCTTACAATCGCTGCTACACTAAATTTTGGTTGTTTGCATGGATGGCGTTTATTTTGGCCAGATTTGTTCAGTTTTTCGGTAATTGCAGGTTTCGCACAAAGCACGCAACCGTATTATTTAAACTGTAATACACGTAACTGTTGCGCCCGTCCGTACATGATTTCAATGATTCCAAAACGAAATAACTGCTTTAAATAAATGGTTTGTGTTGTTACTCTTCTTTGGCCCTCCTGTTACTACATCAGTACAATGATGTTTGGTGGTGTTGCCTTTTGTGCAATATTTTTTATTGTTAAACATAAATTGATGATCAAATGTGTATTTGTTTAACGTTTATTATCGTTCATAATCATAGTTATGACATGCAACAAAAATGGCAAAGAATGTCGATACATTTCATAATATGATCTTGAAACGACTGAGTGGCGTCAGTGGTCGAAGCAATGAGGGCGATACAATATATTATTGATTTTGTAATCGTCAAGGTATTGTAAGGACATTTGACATGTTAAATGACGTTTTTTGGAACTGTATTCATATTATGGATGATTTTGAGTAAGCGATACTATGTATATCATAGTAACAAAAAAAACTTTTATTAACTTTTTTATTAAACAATAAGTGTGATTAGCTGAGTCGGTATGGTTATATAGATCATACAGCTCATGGTTCATATGAAAACGGCGCTCTCAGGCAAAGATTATGGGTCCAAATATTTGGTAAAGTATTTTTTGCTAGTTTTTCTCCAGGATTCTTCGTAGATTATGGGTCCAAAAATTTGGTAAAGTATTTTTTGCTAGTTTTTCTCCAGGATTCTTCGTAGTTTAAATTTCTGGCCATTCGTGGATTTTCAGCTCCGAAACACACTGAGGATCCAATCAAGTTCGTTAAGGTAACACAAAACCTTATAAGCGATGAGCTAAAGGCACAAACTTAGATTATTCTTTATTCTATTCTTTAAACCAATTGTGTTTATGAACTAGTACATGCACGCTACCAGCTCATCGTCGTCATATTAAAAAAGCTCATACCGACCTCGTTTTGAATTGGTTGTGGACATTAGGGATTGGATAGTGTTGTACGAAGATCCTAAGTTAAAAGATTTGAATACGGGTCATCCCCGAATTTTGTGAGATTATGGGAAAAACAAAGTATGGCGCAAAAAAAAGAGGAAGGTGTGGTAGGGACTCGAAGGCTGCGCATCATGATCAAAGGTGTTGAGGAAGGGGAAACAAATCCATAACAAGCCTTACAACTGCCCCAGAGTCGACCCTAGAGGAGTGCAATGTATGACCGACCCCCAGTAATTTTGTACTCCTACACTTTTCACCAAAATTTTCCAAAAATTTTCCCTACCACCTATCTTCACTTTCTAAGGAATTTTCTCCACCCACTTCAGGGGGGCCGTATAAACTTATTTTTATTTTTTTTTTTAATTAGATTTGACTGCTGTCTTTGCACTTCCTAGGATAACTACCTCCAATCTTCACCCCCTTAGGGCGTTGCCATAAAAAATTAAATTTTTATAAATTTGCGCTCACCGCTCTAACCACTTTAATAACTCTAACTTTATTATAATTTTTTATTAGGTTGCCTCTTTGAGGTATAATATGTAGTTTTTCCCGAATATATCTACCCCTTATCGTCATTTCCTAAAGGAGCTTTCATAGAAAATCGAATTTTTATAAAATTTGCTTCCACTGCTATAGCTGTCCCAAAGGTGCCCCTAGATGAATTAAATGTGTGACCGACCACTAATATTTTTTCAGCTCCAATAGTTTCATAGAAAATATGCCATGGTGCCTCCTAGAGGTATAGAGTGTATGACTGAGCCCTAATAGTTGTTCCCTCCTATTATTATTCCCGAACTTAGTTACTTAGTTAGTTACTGACCGTAAGTTACTGACCGCAATATCAAAGCGAACAAGAGGCGGCATCAAATGCATTACTTTGGATGTGGTCTATGTTTTGACAGATGGGACAGCAATTCGTTTATTGATTGCTGCGGCACGAGCTTTTTTAACTTAACCCAAGAATAACACAAAATTAGAGAGGGGGAGTCGTATTTGAAAATTCGTGCACTATACCGACCCTAGACCACATGCTACTTCGTCTTAGATGATATGATTTAGTCACTTGTACTGGCTTAGGTTACGAGCGGAGTATAATCTTATATCTAAGATGGTTGCAGGATACTCTGCGTGTCCTTGACTTGATTTCTACCATATCTTGACAGGTGGGAATCCCTGTTCCATAAACTTGATTATTATCTTTTAGTAGAATTTTTAAGCATCACCTCTATCCCTATTCTTTTTGAAATATCCACTCTCTCTTTTCCTTCACTGACGAATTTTCCGTTTGAAAAGGCTTTTCGTCTCTCTTTTTTATCCTTTCCTCTCAGTAGGTTGCAACATAATTTGCGTGTAGTTGACATGATTTCTACTCTCTCTTTACAGGATCCTTGTTCCATAACCTTGATTATTATCTTTAGGTAGAATTTTTGAACGTCACCTCAATCTCTCTACTTTTTCAAATATTCGCTCTCTTTACTCCAAAGACGTATTTTCCGTTTGAAAAGGCGTTTCGTCTCTCGTCTTTTTATCATTTCCTCTCAGTACGCGTTATAATTGGTTGCAGTGTTGCCTTGTATACGACATCATTTTCCTTTGACAATGAGAAATAGTCTTCATCGTACCTAGATTTATCTTATCTGGTTTTTTACAATCCAGTACGTCAACATACATTATGTATGATATATAATGCGCAAAACACTGTCAATATGCTTCGGAAACTTCGAAATGGTCGGTATTTGTTTGAGATGTTTTAAATAGGTATTGGATATCTCGGGTTTATGCGGCCATGCTAAGCTTACCTTTCTTCGCTGTAACTCAATCTAGTCGCAAATAAAAAGGAAAACAAAATTATGTATTAAAAACGACAAATAAAGTTAACTTAACAAAAAATTAAGTAAAAAATAGAGTAATAACAAAAGTTACAAGGCATAGAACTCCAAAGAGGTCTAAGATGTAAAATTCACCTTTCCCCATAGTCAACAATCAACATAGTCAACATTTTAATTCTGCGCAAAAGTTGCTTAATCCAATTATATTTATTTCAATGGCAGTAACAATTATTGTGTAGTAGGAAAATCCATTTTACCAAAATTTGGTGATACTATCTTTCCATCAACTTTTAAGTATTAAGTAAATAAATTTTAAGTAATTTTATTAAATTTGTTTGTCCTTATCATCAAACTTCGATAAGTTTATTTTCCATCATAAAAGTTTTTTTTGTTCCAAATCATTGTTGTAAAGTCTATTCAATCCTTGTTATTTTGTGTAGAAACTCTTCTATACATTTGTAAAAAAAAACTCCGACAATATCATTGATTTTTTATAAATTTCAGAATTGTGTTTTGCCCCTCCATCAAACTTTGTCAATATTTGTTATGTTGCGCAATAAATTTATTGGTCGAAACCATTCCATAAACTCTAATTGACTTTTTTGTTCAAATAAACATATTGTAAGCAAAACTTTACTATAAAATTAACTCAAAAGGGCGAATTAAACGTATTTCTTTCAAAATACTTCATCATACCATTACTTAGTTATCTAGAGCAAATTTAACTCTTTTTAACTTTTAAAACAGCTGCCGATGTTACACAACAACCTTAGCCATTAATAACTGTGCCTATTATTAACAGGATATAGACTAAAACAATCACGATACACGGCGCATACAACAAAACAAAAAATCGACGAAATTCTTTCAGTACTATCATAAATCCCAATGAACATGCCAGCCAATTACACAAATACAAATCCAAATACGAATGTCATAATTAGATAGTGCGCTGATGTTGTTGCATCAGCATTACGAAATATTACTTACTTCTCTTCTACAATCGGCTGATTCTCCAAATTACCTGCCCACAATCGTAATGTTCGCATTAAGACATTCACTGCAATGTTACCTTTACATTTTACTGATCTCTTTGGCCTTTCAGTTGCTGTTTGTATCAATTGTTTTGTAGATTTCTTCATTAGATGCCCAAAAAAATCAAATCAATGTAAATTTAGCAAGAATATTAGCAACTATGAAGAAAAAAAAACGAAAAATGATTCCCAGTACAATTGCAGGGATAATCTGAAGCATGAACAGTAAAGTTATATTAAAAACACCTTATTCGAGTACTTCGTTTACAAGATGATGATACTACCCATTACAATTTCGTTGATGGTTGAAACTGACTTTAATATCACATTTTTTGGTTTTGATTTGAATTTTTTTAGAGACTAACGTTTTGGCGATGGTGGTGCTTTTTGTAGTGCACAGTAGAGTTTTGGGAAATGGGGTAATAAGACATTTGATTTAACTATTACTTAACAAGTAAGAAAGTATAAAATTTTTTTGGGGATTGCCAGTTTTTCTTCAAAACTTTATCCTGTAATAGCTTAACACAATATTTCTGCACGGTCGCGTTGATTGTATTGATATTATTACTCAAATTCTTAAGTGGGACAGAGTGATGGAATGTACCAAAAGGAGCGTAGCCATGTAGCCCATTTGCAATCCCGTAAGTAGTTATGGGATAATTGTAACGTGACAAAAGTTTTCCGTACATATATGCCTCCTACATATACAGTATAAATTTGACCGTAGCACAAAAAAAAAAGTTCTCCGTACAACAGCGAATATAAAGGATTATGCCATGGACATTTAAAAAAAACGTAGGGGTCGCCTTTTTAGTATATTCGTTATAATTTTTTGTCTCAGGGAGGCCAATATCCATTGACCTCAAGTGTACAGTTCTAGTACTAACCCCCCAAATTTAATTTTCTAACACCCTAATGTGACACCCTAATGTTAGAAATTTATAAAACTTAATTTCCCTTTGCACCCCATGAATGAGGTATGGGATAGCTTCTCGCGATGTTGTGAATTAACACGCTTTCTATTTTTAGATTCAAAACTAACGGCACCTACTTGTTTATCGACGAATGCGAACGTCACTGTTTGAGAAGCTCTTACTAGACACGACGATTGAATCGAGGCTTAATACTGCGAAGTTGCTGTCAAACAACATTCGAGGGGAGCCGACAATGAAAGAAAATTTTATTTTTTTTTCTTTTAAGATGACTGGAGCCAGGTTTGAACCTGCGATCTCCCGCATGGTAGTCGCGTGTTCTAACCACTATGCCACGGCCGGTCCCGTTAGAAATTTATAGCTCGCGAAAAACCATAAAACTTTTGCGAAGAAAGTATTTCGATATATACAGCACAGCTATCTAAAAAATGCTTTTATAAATTCATTGTTGCAGATCGTAGGGGTCTTCTTCTTCTTTAGTGGCAGCAACAACAGAAATTCATCTATCAGTAGCCGCACGTAGAAAACCATTCCAAGCGGTTCGGTCTTTTGCGCTCCGTATATAGTTCGCCATACCAAGCTTACTTAACAGTTCCGTCACCTGGCACATGCATCGGAGTTTTGGTCGCCCCCTCCTGCGCCGTCCATCGAGTTCATTGCCGAAGACTTTTCGAGCGTTTTCGTCCATTCGTACAACGTGTCCAAGCCAGCGCATTCGGTCTATTTGAACGCGCTTGACCAAGTCGATGTCGTTGTACAGCTCATACAGCTCATGATTCATTCGACGACGGTACTCTCCGTTCACGATGATGGGTCCAAATATTTTGCGGAGTATTTTTCTCTCGAAGACTCCCAGAATAGATTGATCCGCTTGTGTCATTACCCACGATTCTGCGCTGTAGAGCAAGACAGGTAGGATCAGAGTCTGAGAGTCTGGTAGAGCTGGAGCGCTTTATCATTAAATCTTAGATCATAGTAGCATCGGTTTGCGATCAATACTCGTCTTTTTATTTCGAGGCAGACATTATTATTTTAGTTTATGGCGAAGCCAAGGTAGACAAAATCATCTACCACTTCAAAGTTATAGTTGTCAACGTTCACGCAGCGTCCCAGACGAGTGGACTCTTTATTCGTTGAAACAAATAACTTGGTTTTGTCCTCGTTTATCACGAGACCCACTTCAGCCGACTGCTTTTCAATGCTCGCAAAAGCCGCAGTAACGTCCCACAATACACGGGCAATGATATCTATATCATCGGCATACGCGAGCAACATGTGACTTTTATTAAAGATGGTACCATTCCTGTTTACTGCAGCCTTCCGCATGATCATCTCCATTACGATGTTAAAGAGATCGCAGGACAGTCTATCGCCTTGTCTAAAGCCTCGCTTGGTAGAAAATGGCTCTGACAGAATTTTGCCAATTTTCACAGAAGACTTCGTGTCAGTCAGTGTCATTCCGCAGAGTCGAATTAGCTTTGCGGGGATACCAAACTCAGCCATAGCATCCAACAATTTCTGTCGTATCGGACTGTCAAATGCAGCTTTGTAATCGATGAACAGATGGTAGGTATCGATCTGCAATTCTTGGGCCTTCTCCAGGATTTGTCGTAGCGTTAATATCTGGTTGGTGGTGGATTTACCAGGTCTAAAGCCACACTGATAAGGTCCAATTAGGTTCGCCAGAAGGGGCTTAGTAGGACATAGGACACTTAGATTCCAATCATCGGGCATGCACTCCCTGTACCAAATCGTGGTCATCGCCGCCGACTTTAAAAAGCTCTGCCGGCAGTCCATCGGCTCCCGCAGCTTTATTATTTTTAAGCCGCACAATTGCCGTGCTGATCTCGTTTTGGCTCGGTGGTGGACAGTCTACTCCATCGTCGATGATAGGTCCGATTTCGTCACTTATGCCGCCTTTGGGAACGAGAAGAGATTGAAAGTGTTCCCTCCATATTTGCAGCACACTCTGAGTGTCCGTGACCAGATTTCCGTCTCTGTCCTTACAGGTGGGGATCCCTGTTCCAAAACCTTTACTTTTTACCTTTTGGTAGAACTTTCGGGCGTCGCCTCTATCCCTGTAGTTTTCGATATCCTGGCTCTCTCTTTCCTTCCACAGACGCTTTTTCAGTCTGAACAGGCGTTTCATCTCCCTCCTTTTCTCTTTATAACGCTCCGTCACCGCACGCGTCGCCATTGGCTGCAGTTTTGCCTTGTATGCAGCATCCATTTCGTCAGACATTTCGCGACATTCATCACCGTACCAGGGCTTGTCTGAGCGTGTTTTTTCATAACCCAGTACGGTTGTTGCGGCAGTGGTCATAGAATTCGAAATATGCTGCCACTGCATGTCGGGAACATCAGAACTAGGGGGATTTGTATGGAGTAATTGAAAGAGTTGGTTGAAGAAGGCATTGGCTATCCCAGTGGTATGCAGTTTTATGATGTCTAGCTTCCTTTGCGTTTGATTACGAGTGTTTTTAGCTCTACTTAATCGTGTGCGTACCTTGGCTGCAACTAGGTGGTGATCCGAGTCGATATTTGCACCGCGCATCACACGCACGTCCATAACGCTTGAGACATGCCTTCCATCAATTACCACGCGATCAATCTGATTTCTTGTATTTTGATCGGGAGATATCCAGGTTGCCTTGTGGATATCTTTATGCGGGAATCTGGTTCCACTCACAACCATGTTTCTTACCGACGCGAAACTTACCAGTCTGAATCCGTTATCGGAGGTATTGTTGTGTAGACTGAATTTTCAGACTGCTGAACCAAGAGCATCTTCCCTTCCTATTTTAGCATTAAAATCTCCCAGAACAATTTTAATGTCATGTGCAGGGCAGCGGTCATATATATCCTCCAGGCGCTCATAGAATGCATCTTTGATGTCATCGTCTTTGTCTTCCGTCGGGGCGTGTTCACAAATCAGCGATATGTTAAAATATTTCGCCCGGATGCGAATGGTGGCTATACGGTCTCTTACAGGGTTAAACCGCGAAACCAGGTGTAGAAGTCTCTTGCCGACTATAAAACCACATCCAAATTCGTGTCTTTCTGCATGGCAGCTGTAAAAGATGTCACAGTTCTTCCGTCGTGTGCATCCCTGTCACGTCCATCTCATTTACTGTATGGCGGTGATGCCAGCCTTGTATTTGTCGAGGACATCCGCCAGTTGGATAGAGGCACCATCTCTGTATAGAGTTCGGACATTTCAGGTGCATATCCTTAAATCATGGTCCTTATATCGTTTGCGGGGATCGTCAACATTTGGGGGGTTCCTGTTTTTCCTTTTCTTCGTGTTTTCATAATAAATTTTGTTTAAGGAGAGTGGCTTATTAGGCCACCGCTACCGATCCTAGTTTCTTGGGGCTGCCAAAGCCACTAAGAGAGCCTGTGTTGAGCTTCAGTAACTTCTGTTACCTACTTCCTAAGACGCATTGGTGGTAGCATGCCGATTAGGTTACCCAACATTTCGCCTTCTAACTTTAGCTAACTACTAAGCGGTTGCTTTAAAGTCATTGCCCGTGGAATAATTGGTCTAAGACCGGAAGTAGTTAGCTGCTTGGACAGTGCCACAAAGGAATCGCTTATGGTCACTCCCAAGTGAGTGACAATCAGTAACTTTCCACCTCTGGGCAAAGTCCCATTCCCGTAGGGGTCACTTTTTTAAATTTTTCATAGCTTCAGTATTTACATTCAGATATTAAAGTGTGATATATCGATGGGTTTGTCTGTGGCAGACCAATTTTTTTAATTCAAAAGTCTTTGACCTGAAGTTACCTTTACTACTAACAAACGACGTAAACGACGCGATCGGCAATGAACGCGATTGCGACCAACGAAACATTCGGCAATAGCCACGAACAGCGAATGATTGCGACGACCAACATCCAACCATACACATTCAGTAAACGACATCACAAGGAAAGTGTTAATCGATACAGTGTGATGCGATGTAATTCTCATTACATGATCTAGCATTTTGCTTGGTAATGTGATCTGTTGCTACCGCAGCGAAGTTTATTGCTAAGTTGCTCTATATCTCCCCTGCTCTTCTCAGACAATAATTTATCGAAAGAATTATTGTTTTGCTTAATAGGACTTCGGTCTGTTGAACCTTTTGTTGGTTAAACCCAAATTGCATTCGCTTAACTCGACAACGGACGGTTGAATCGGACTTCAGCCTGTAAAAACGGACTTTGGCCAGTTAAATTGGATTTCGGTCCGTTAAATCGGACTTCGGTCTGTTGAATCGGATTTCGGTCTTTTTAATCGGACTTCGGTCTGCTGAATCGAAATTCGGTCTGTTAAATCGGACTTCGGTCTGTTAAATCGCACTTCGGTCAGTTAAATCGGATTTCGGTCTGTTAAATCGGTCTTCGGTCTGTTAAATGCAACTCCGGTCGGTTGCACAGGACCGAAAAAATTGTTTAAAACGGTTTGGAATACGCTCTACTACTATTAAGACACCCAGAATTCATTCACCCGGTTGCCATTATAAACGACTTTTCGAGAGGTATGGATTATGTTGGTTTTATTGTATCATTTAGATCGAGCACACTGGATTTTGCTTATTTATCCCTCAATGAATAAGAGGATTGCAGTAAAACCTCCCAGTTTTTGGCCAGAGTAAGCTCCCTCGGATTATTTTCTATTCCCAAACTTGAATTGGATTTGCCAAAAGTTTGGTAAGAGATTTGCCAACAATGAAGTGGCGGAGTTTGTGGCTGATGGCAATTCTACAAACAAGGTATCAAAGCGATTTAATACCACTGAGAAGAGTATTGTGTTGAGAATTAAAAAATATCCTTAATTTGATGTGTTTCCCTTGTTAGGTCGGCTTATTTTGGTACCGCTCTCTTAAATGTCAACTTCTTCAAAAAAACCATGTTGTGCTTCTCAAAAAAAAACCCCTATTGAATGTGAGAAAATCTTGCCTTCCTACATCATGTCATAAAATGCGAATTGTTTTCTTTTTTTTCATTCTTCTGTTACTTTCGCAAATTCAATAACTTAATTTGAAAGTGCCTCATTCGCAAAATCAACACATCATATTACCCTCATTTGTTGATAATAAAGTTAAGTTAATAGCCCTGACATCATTGCTATACCACTGTGCACTTTTTTGTAACAATTTAGTGTAAGGCTTTCAATTTACAACTCAACTCTGCCAAATCACTATACAAACTTCAATTGGAATTTATGTGTACTACTACTATTCTTTTGGTTTCCATACACTTTGTGCTAACATTTTATTGCTTTGGCTTAAATTAAGCCACAACCATTAAAACAACAACAACAGCAGCAGCAACAATGCAAATAATTTCCAAATGTACTGTTAGTTAACTTCGCGTAGCCATAGTTTGCCCCAGACCCGACCAACCCAAACGATTCAACTCTATAGACAATTTAAAAGGGTTACACTTTACTTTTGCCCAGAAACGTAGCACAAAGTTTTTATATCTGTATTCCGCTGAAATAGCTGGCATAGCTTCTAGTTGATTATGTTGTCGGTATCTCGTCGGAGGAAGGAATACCTCTATATTCGTTATATTCTGTTGTTACCGTTTTATTGTGTGTAAGAGATTTGTTAAATAATTTGCACAGACTTCGTTCGTACGTTGGGGGCTTTTGGCTTCTGCTGCTGTGGCTGCCGCTGCTGCGCATGCGGTCAATTTGAAAATTGCACAAGGTTGCACCTGTGCTGGTGGGTCTGTGCGTTACTCCAGTCAGTCCGGCAATCCGACAAACCCCGACCATCATCTAACGAACCTACCCAAACATTCATTCATTCATTTATTCGTTCGTTTGTTCGTTCGTTCATGCCCCACCATCAGTGGCCCGTACGGGGCGCTATGTTCAGCTTTATAGATTAAGGTGAAATGGTGAGAAAATTAGCAATAAAACGTATACAAATCTCATTTTCTTTTTTTTCGTATTTTCAAACGGCATTTATATGCACTCTTGCACAATTCTCATTTAAGATCCCTTGGATATTCGTTTTGTTTTGTGAGTTTCTTATTAGATTGAAAACCACAAATTTGAAAACCAAGAGCTGTATAACTGATTTCTATCGTGTGAGAATTGTTCTTATTATACGTTTTGCAGCAAAGTAACAGTTTGTACTAAGTTCCCAAAGTCAGAATGTGTGTGTGATGGAACTGCTATTGTCTTAGCAATTTTTCCATTTATGCAAAGTTGGAACTTTAATTTTATAAATATGCAGTGAATATCATAAACGCGCATAATTACCGATGTGTTAACAACGGCAAAGATTGTATTGTATTTCCTTTGTTGCAACAAAATACCTAATGATGTACTTAATGATAATCGCTGTAGCAAACGATTTGTTTCATAGTCATTTTATTAAGGAGAATCTATTTAGGGGAGCGTAATATAAGGCATGGATAATGAACATCAACAAATATTTGTAACAGTAGCGAAAAAGTGCTCATACAAATACTTATCTTGTCAGTGAACGAATCGCCACCATAAGTGACGAAGTCAAAGACAAATTCTACGCCCAACTGTTGGAAAATTTAGTCTGAATGATGACACATCGCCAAACGGAATCAAACTGATTGATTTCTCTGGAGCAAGGAGCGTGGTAATAATCAGCTAACGATTCGAGCATAAAAACATTCACAAGGCAACTCGGATACCTCCCGATCAAGCTACAAGAAACCAAATAGATCACGTGGGCACGCGTCAAGTGTCATACAAGTGATCTGTGATGCGAACATCAATTGGGATCACCACCTCACTGTAGTGAGAAAGCTGGACATCACTAAACTGCAGACTATGGAGATAACCAAGGCCTATTCCAACCAACTCACTCAACTACTTCGTGATGCTCCAACTCCCGAAAATACTAGCGCACAATGGCAATATACTGTCCACTCGATGGAAAGGACTGCGCGGTCCGTACTGGGGAGCTTTAAAACTATAAAGCCTGGTACAATGACGAATGCTGCAATGTCACCGGGAACAAGGTGCTGCATACAGGGCCAAACTGAAGCCAATGGCAACGCGAGCTGTACATGAAAAGTACAGGCAGAAGAGGCGGTAGGCGACTCAACTCCTCAGGCGAGAAAAAACCAGAGCTAAAGGATCTGAATAATGTGTGAATTGAAGAATACTGGAACAGAAGACCGAAAATTCTACCACAAGATAAATGGTAGGGTACATGGAACAGGTCGTCCCTCCTATAAGGACAGGGATTCCAAGAGCGTACTGAGAATATGGAAAGACCAATTCTGCAGCCTCTTGATGTCTGAAA
Source organism: Muscina levida (assembly GCA_964034835.1). Classification (NCBI taxonomy): domain Eukaryota; kingdom Metazoa; phylum Arthropoda; class Insecta; order Diptera; family Muscidae; genus Muscina; species Muscina levida. Next base: position 143,481,521 of record OZ035880.1, on the reverse strand, counting down.
ACTCGGCTGCTGAAGATTGTGTACCAATCCGAGACGATAACATCGAGTATCCCCCTCCGAGCCAAACTGAGATAAAAACTGTCATATCCTGCCTAAAGAACTACAAAGCCACTTTGCTGATGGTCTTCCAGCTTGATTGGTTTTAGACCAGGCAAATCCACAACAGATCAGATATTTACACTACGGCAGATTCTGGAGAAAACCCATGAGAAGCAAATCGATACTTACCACCTCTTTGTCGATTACAAAGCTGCCTTAGATAGTCCCATCAGGCATCGACTATACGAAGCCATGTCTGGGTTCGGTATCGTTGCGAAGATAATTCGTCTCTGCCGGCGTTCCCTTACGAATACCAAATCCCCTGTTCGGATTAGCAAGGATCTATCTGCGCCATTCGATATGATGTGATGTCTTAAACAGGGTTTGTCATGCATAGTGTTCAACATAGTGATGGAGAAGTTCGATGATATCGTCATAATCGGTTGGAAGATGTGAGAGTTGGGAAAATGGGGAGTCAGCGAAAATGGGTTTGGCAGTTAATGAGAACAAGACGAAGTTAATGGTAGCATCGAACAAAGTGTCCATCCATTGGGGACGCAGCGTGAACGTTGAGAAATATTGCTTTGAGGTAATGAATGAATTCATCTATATCGGATCCGCCATGGACAAAAACAACAGTGTCAGCCTAGAAATAAAACAGACTAGGTGTTTTTTTGGGCTACGCGAGCACTGCAGTTCATCTGGCGGTGTTTGAGAGAAAAATACGCCGCAAAATATTAGCGTAACCGACGAGTTCATGATTCAGATGAAACATGAGCTGTATGAGTTATATCACGACATTAATCTGGCCATGTGAACGATTACTCTGGCTAGGGCATGTTGTGAGGATGGATGAGGAAACTCCAGCGCGTAAGGTATTCTATCAAGACCTCGAAGGACGACACAAAGCCGTCCGATTGCAACGAAGTTTTATCTATGTGGTTCGTAGGATCAGTCACACATAAGAGACTTATTGTTATGCTAAGTATAAGAAATTGTCTACACCGTTCTAGTTTTTTTTTTATGTGCATCCTAAAATAAATCACTAACATTCTGATCAAACAACCTAAAGCCTTCTCCCTTCATTTAATTAATCCCATTAATCGCCTCATTTCCTAAGCTTCTCGATTACTTAATAAATCTTAGCAACAACATAAATTCTCACTGAATCACAATCAATGTTTATCGAATTACTCAAGCGTTTAATTATTGTTTTGTCATAAGTCATTAATTATAAATCTTAAATCTGCACCAAGAGGAAGTTAATAACACCGTGTCCTCTTGGCAAACTAGATCAGCCTGATTACCATACGATCATCTCTTAGTTTGCCTGTTTAAAAGATATTTTGCCACCCCGAGGTGCTGGTAAATTACAATAATGCAAACTAATCACTTTGGTACCTTCAAATTACACAACACCACACAGAAAAGCCGACATATTTGTACCAACCACGTCATAGTTTGTATACACACACACACACACACGATGATGTTTCCTCCGTGCCGCTGGAAAACGGCAAGCCAAACTCACGTAACTGTCACTCGAGTGGAAGTAAGACAACGATTAAAGCGGTGTATTATGTAAAATATGTAACAGATACCCTCGTAGCACAGGCACAAGAGGCGAACGCTGAATTTAAATAAAATTTCAATTATCAACATGAGCAGACACCGCTGTTGCATTGCATCGTAGCTACTTGAGGGGGCAACGGCGAACGACATTGCCTAACAACAAGAACAAACGAGACCAGTAGTTGGTCGCCGCTAGATGAAGAAAGACAAAAGCGTCACTTCACTTCCGCAGAGTGATAATTGCAATAACAGCAATTGCAAGCAATGCATTGCATAAGTTCAAGCTCAAGTTGCAGTATAATGAGCAAGCATGATGCATCATGATCACCATCGTCGTCATCGTCATCATCATCATCGTCTTGTTGAACATGATAAAAATCTTGTTAAAATTAGAATCATTTTCCTACCGCTCAGAGTTTGTGGAAGCAAAAAACACAAAAGGAAAAAAATCATAAAACTTACCACGGCCAACCAAAAAGAAAACCAACCGTATGTTATTTGCATACAAATGAAGGAAAATACTGGCGATCTTATTCACACATAAGAGATAATCGCATAGAGATTTGTTTTGAGTGCATAGTGATGAGATTTTTTCGTGGTGGGTTTTTGGAAATGTCCATACATAACGTGCGAAGAATTTCTCTAAAATAGCGTTGAAAGGATAATTAATTAGTGATGTTATCCCAATGACTGTACAAACGTTATGCGGTAAGCATGTACCAGCAGCCGAGTATCAACAGCTAATTTATTCCAAAGAAGTATAAGTAAGATAAGATATTTTCGTAGGAGTTTTGAAGAATGTTAGTCAATTGTGTTAAAAAAAATTCGAAATTAGATATTTTTGCGCTTGTCCATGTGTAACGATTTATCGTGGGCCTCATGAAGTGAATATGGTTACCATGGTAAAGATGGCCGACAAAAACAGGTACATTATTAAAATGCATACAAATTAGATAAAGCTTTAATATTTATGTTCTTATTAAAATTTTGAAATACGCAGAAAGTATTCCATGTTATCACAAGAAGCGCAAATCTCTTTACAATCAACGAAACTTCGAAGCCAAGAAGGCTTTAAATAATGCATTTCGTTTTGTTTTATGGAAAAGTGAGCTTTTCTTGCAAAAACATATGTTGGCTTAAGTTTGATGTCAGCGCAAAATATTGATGTTAGGGCTAATTATTGGAAATTGAGTGTTTTAAGCTTTGTGCTTCAGATAGACGATCCATCGCAAACAAGGTATTGTATAGAGTGTTATATGATAGACTAAAGCTTATCTTACCGAAACTCATTTGCCTTTATTAGTGTGGCTTTAGCCTTTGTGAATTCACAACAGATCAAATATTCACACTATGGCAAATTCCGGAGAAGACCCATGATATGAGAATCGACACTTACAAAACTGTTATCGACTACAAAGTTGCTTTCAACAGTAACATACGACAGAAACTGTTAGGTCAAGCTACAAGGCATCAAAGTCGCAACACTGCAAAGCTGATATTTTTGAAGGCTGACACTGACCGACACAAAGCCTGCCAAAAAGATTGGCAAAAATCTGACCGATCCACTTTCTACCGAGCGAGGATTTAGACTAGGTGATAATCTGGCCAGAATTGGCGGCTGTAATAAAATCCTGTCAGGAGGAGAAAACTTCCGACGTTTGATCTATTGCAATGAAAAGAAGTAAGAAAATAATAAAATGGACCCTTAAAATGTTGACGACCACCGCAAACGAATGTAGGACCATAAATTAAAGATATTCACCTAGAAATGTTACAACACTCGAAGAATACAAGGCTGACATAACCACTTTACAGGAAATCTGGTGGACAGGACACGGGTGATCACACATGAAAACATGCAACATTTACTATAGTGGCAATGTGGACAAGCAACAGTATGAATTTGGATTTGTGGTAGGCAAGAGATTGCGACACCTAGTCTCACGATTCAACCCGATATGTGATCGAATAGCCACCATAAGAGTCAAACAAATTTTTCCACATAACACTCATATGTGCCAATGCTCCGACAAAAGAGAAAAGTGTTGAGAACAAAGACTAGGCGTTTTTAATTCTAAAGTACGCACGGCCAGCCTACCATAGTCTGCACACCGAAACGTCGAACAATGGCATCAGACTGATTGGTTTCTCTGCTGCAAGAAATATGCTAGTTAGCAGCACTAGATTGGACCATAGAAATATTCATAAGGTAGTCGATGGAAGGCAATGAACAAGTATTCTGGACGCACAAGTGATCAGGGGTGCGAACATTGACTACGATCACTACCTTACCGCAGTTAAGCAACGCACAAGGATAAGCATGGCTGGACATCGGCAAAATGCGAACCACAGAGGTCTCCTCCAACCACCTAATTCAATAGCTATGGAAGGCTCCTACCCCAGATAATACTACCTCGCAGTGCCAATATATAACCGACTCCATAGAACGGACTGCAAGAAGGGTCTCATAATGAAGCCTGGTACGATGATGAATGTTGCAATGCCACGAGAGAGACGGATGCTGCATACAGGGCGAAACTGCAGCCAATGGTGACGCGAGCTGTTCGTAAACGGCAGAGGGAGAAGAGACGAGAGGAAACTCGTTTTTTTAGACTGAAAAATAAGAACTGAAGAAGAGGCAGGGTGAGTACACAGAGTTCCTCCGAAGTAGAGGCGAAGCCCGAAAATTCTACGACCCGGATAACGTTCTGAAAATATGAAAATATTCAGCAAATCTACTGGAAACGGACACCACTTTAGAAGACTCCTTACCATTCCATTGGTATTAACTGTCCACCTCCAAGCCAGAGCGAAATACGTGTGGCAATATCCCGCCTTGAAAATACCAAAGTGGCTGGAGCCGATGGTCTCCCAGCTGAATTGTTTAAGGCGGGTGGGGAGGAGCTGATTAGGAGCATGCATCAGCTCATGGAGAACGTCTAGCTAGAGGAGAGCATGCCCGGGGATTGAAGTCTCAGTCTTTTGTGTTCCATATACAAGAAAGCAGATCTTAGTGAGTGTAAGAACTACCATGGAATAATCCTATAATCAATTGCGCACGAGGTCCTTTCGAGCATTGTGAACGTCTAAATCCAATTGCAGAAAAACTAATTGGACGTTATTAGTGTGGCTTTAGACTTGTTAAATCTACGATGGATCAAATATTTACCTTACGACAAATCCTGGAAGACACTTATAAAAAGCAGATCGACACCCACCACCTCTTTATCGACTACAAAGCTGCCTTTGATTCTCTCCTACAAGGAATAAATTAAATGAAGCCATGTCTGAGTTTAGTATTCCTGCAAAGATAATTCGACTTTGCAGATGTACCTTGGAAACACCAATACCTTATGTTAAGATTGGTAAGAATTACTCTAATCCATTCTACACGGAAAGAGGTCCCAGGCAGAGTGAAATTTTGTCCTGTACACTATTAAACATAGTTGGCTGGTGTCAACATGTCTGGCATCATGCCCCTAGCCTATGCCGACGATATAGACATCATGGGCCGAAATCTGCGGGATGCTACTGCAGTTGTCTCATCCATCAACGAGGACACAACAAAAATAATGTATTCGACGAACAAAGAGTCCTCTCGATGCGGACGCACCGTGAACGTTGACAATTATTGTTTTGGGTAGTAGTTGAATTTACCTATCTCAGATCTTCCGTCGATAAGAAAAATAGTGTCAGCCATGAAATTAAGCGGAGAATAGTGCTCGCCAATAGATGCAGATGTATCGGCAGAACTTTAGTAACACCACCTTATCTCGAGATACTAAGAAACAGCTATACCAGATGTTTATTTTACCCGTTCTGTTGTATGCTGCCGAATCGTGGGTGCTTACGACAACTGACATAATAAACTTGGGAGTATTCGAGAGGAAAGTACTCCGAAAAATATATGGACCTATTTGTGCCAACGGCGAGTTTCGCCATAGGATGTAAATGCTCCAGTGAGAAAGGTGTTTGAAGACAAACTTAAAGGACGACGCCGAGCAGGGAGACTCAAACTTCGTTGGAAGGCCCAAGTGGTCGGCGACGTGCAACCATCTGGTAGGACTAACTGGAGAAGCTCTGTCGGCAGTGCATCGGCTCCCGCAGCCGGGCAATTGCCGTGCTGATCTCGTTTTGGCTCGGTGGTGGACAATCTACTCCATTGTCGATGATTGGCGTGACTTCGTCACTTATCCCGACTTCGGGAACGAGAAGACAGCGAAAATATTCCCTTTATAATTGCAACACACTCTTGGTGCCTAACAGGTGGGAATCCCTGTTCCCGGTTTTAACAAAATATCACCATACAATTTTGATGAAGATTTATTAATTAATTTAATAAAGTAAAGTAATAGGTTTATTTTTTATCAGTGTATTATAAGGGGACAAGGAACAACCGTGGCATACTGGTTAGAACACTTCGAGCCTATTATCCTGAGTTTCGGCAGCAGTTTTCGCTGTAGTGTCGAGACAAATCGGCATGTCCTAGGTAAAGCTTCTGACGTCTGAATTCGATATTAAATTTTAGGTCCCGTTAAGTGGGTCTAAAAGTAGGAGAGTGTTAATCACGTCCACCAATACCTCATTCATTCATGGGATGTAAAGGAAAAATAAGTAAATAAGTTAAAGGGCGTAAATATACAATATACTTGTTGAACAACTAAATACTTGTACTGTCAACTGTAAGCACACATTATGCCTTAAAATAAGAAATACAACATAACCATGTTTGGAATTATTTCAAAAGGATATGATGTTGATATCTAAATACTGTAAAAATTTCTCAGCAATAGAAATCAAACCTCTTCTGTGGCACCTTCATTTTGTATACTACCATATCCAGGATACCAATTATCAATAACTTAACTTCTCTCAATGCTTCTTACAACGTACATTAACCTGGGATATGTCCCATCAACACATATACTTAATATGTCTAGACTACCACTTGAATTCCATGATCGTTTATGAATCACCCAACTAATTATACAACTCATACGTCAAAAGCTCTTATGCCATCATCTTCACATGAATTAGAATTGAAAGGGACGTCAGGAAACACAACCAGTTAAGTTAACGATATAAATAGCATATTAGCAATTCAAAGGAAACTGTCAATTAAAATTGTATATCACTTTTGATTTCGCTCTAGGGTTTCTCTAATTACAGTGAATAATTTCATAATATACTTGCATCATATATTAAATACACGTACGTAAATAATTAAAACGATTGTGATAACTATAATTCAATACAAGATATACTGTGATGCGATACTACACCACTGCCAGGAGTAGACCGCATTAGGTTTCCCTCCGATATTTCCTAGTCCAACACTCAACAATACCATATAAGCAAACGAACTACAATTTTGCTCTAAATGAATTAGAAAAAAAATGCTAAGAGTACAAATCAAATAAACCGCATCTTAAGACAACAAACGAACACTGTAGTAGTAGTAGTAGCAGCAGCAGCAGTAATAGCAACAACAACAAAACTCTGGCTGTTAGCAGCAGATTGTTCCCCCACTTGACAGTGGCACGTTCTCTTTTGCCAGGAGAATATTTCTACGTTTGCCTTTAAATTAACTGAAAACCTAGTTGGCAGATGCTGCAGTCCAACACAGCGAAAACCTACCAACAGCGATTCGTTTTTCATGTTATAAAACTTAAAATGTAATAATGCCGCAGCACTTGTGCTGTCATCTCAGATCTAGCAAAGCAATCACTCTTCTTCAGGTGCATACGTTTTGGACATAGAAAATGATGGCATATGGTGGATAAATGTCTGCGGAAAAGCTCCGCAGGAAAAAAACGGTCGGTCGACAAAAGAACCGCTTTTGCCAGAAAGAAATGTAAATTTTCTACTTTTTGTGATGGTGGCGGTGGCGATGGCGATGGTGACTGTTCTGATGATGATGATGATGATGATGATGGTGGTGGTGGGATCAGAACACACATATTTAGAACGCTATTGAAGCTGCTTTTGGTAAGGCTATGTTTAGGTTTTTCGCCAAGCTTTAGCTTCGTCAGCGGGAGTAGGCGACATGTTTGCTGCGTTCGTCACGTTTTCCCACGCAGTCACCCGTAAGGAAAACCGCACAGAGCTGTGGAGGACGGCAGATTGGCAGACGTACGAGAACATAAACGAAACATACAAATCCTTGTAGTTATTTCGTAGAACAGTGGGTAACCCCATGCATGTGTAAGGGTTAAAGTTCACTAAAACAGTAATGACATGTAAAGAGGGTCAAGTTACTTCTGCAGAGGTTTTTAGTGCTAAGATGTAAACACTAATTTTATATTCACTGCAGCGTTTTTGCATAATATGCGTTTATGATTTCACTGATATGGGTGAACTGTCACCAGCGTGGGAAATCATGTTACCATAGGTTACAGTTAACTTCGTTTAGGGGGAAATTAAAATGGATTTAAAAAAAAATTACATAAAAAGTATTCCAGTTCGCGACTTGTCGGGCTTACCTTGGCATTATGGTTATAACCAACAACTATCATGGGGGTGGCCTGGGTTGGATTTCAGTAAGAGCCATCTATGTTCAAGACAGAATCTTATAAGAAGTCGAGTTAAGCAGCATTTGTCTGGTAAAAGTTAGTATTCGTCACCAAACGGTAGGTCCTGTTTTGTGAGTCCAAATATAATTAGAAGCCTATTAACTCACTCAAATACGCAAAGTTCTTCCATATCTCAATCACTCCTTTTTTAGTTCAACGACTTTTTCTAATGTGTGCCCTATATCTTAGAGTAATGGATAAAAATGTTTACAGTAACTAGAATTACTCATCTCATCGTCCTAAAAATCCTATTTGATTTTACTAGCTTCTCCAACTTCCTGGAATGTCTTTCAAAACTATTGTCAGAAATTTGTCCCTCTGTGCAGCATTTATTCTTCTGTTTATCAAACTTTTCAAGTATTTCCCGATTTAGTAATCACAAAGTTTTAAGAAACTCAGTTCATGCTACAAAAAAAGGCACAGCAGCAACGCAAACATTGAAATGTTTGGTTATTATCCATGCCGGCAATTGATGGCGGTGGCTGCTGTAGTGCTAGCTTTTGCTACCCGAAGCTATCCAAGGAGATAGATGTCTTTCCAGCTTTGGCGGTGGCGGCTGTTGTTGAAAGATCATCACGATGACAATGGTATACTAGTTGTCCACTCGTATGTCGCGACATTGATGAAACAATCGTCAAGTATTTTGTAAAATGGCAGGGCTTTACAACTCAACCAAAAGGCCGACCGACGGATCTTATATCAAGACATCCACATTCACGACAGTAACAGCAACAACAGCAAATATGTATACAAAATTGTTTGTTTTTTGTACCTCTATCGAGTCAGCCTCTGCTGCTTCGTCTTCTTCAGAAGCCGCAAATTCTACCGTTGACTGTTGTGTTGTGTGATGGTCAACCAACAGAGCCAACAAGTTGCTTGACTTGTCACTGGGTAAACAAAAGCCGGAGACCAAGTCAGTAGGTCACTTAGTTTCGATAAGAATAGATACAAACGTTAACTTAGCCAACAACACACACCGCCAGTAATGGGGCAAGATGAAAAAAAAAACGACTGATGTTGTTGTTTTTTTTGCTATTTTTAATGAATTGACGACGTCTATACCGGGAGTATGGACGGACTGGCAGGCGGTCGAACAAAAATCAAAACAATGTTAACAATGATGATGATGACGATCATCTTCTGCACTGCCAATGGCGGTCGACATTGCCATATGGCTGAGAGTTAACAGCAGCAGCAATAACAACAACTACTACAAAATCAGCATATGGCCACAGATTGTCCAGCTTATTGGCAAATACTTAGCTACGTACGTACGTACATGTGTACATTAGGAGACCTGATGTAAACAACCTTTAGCTGTTGTTGTTAGGGAAAGTTTTTCATTTGGATGCGATTTGAAGAATTTTCTGCCAAAGAAACGGTACCAGGATAGCATCATATGAATTTAGTAATTTCGAAATATTTCAACGTAGAAAAGGTTAAAGTACTCATACGATTTAATATGTGACAGCTTGACTAGTAGAAAATTTATGATGGAAAGTATGAAATATGGCAGTAATCTTGATCATACAAATGTATAGGAAAATTCAAACGGAATAGCGCAAAACTTTTCTGCAAGCAAAGTAAAAAGACTCCTAATTTACATATAACCCAAAGTGACGTGGCGGACGCCCCCCACTTCATAATTTTTATTGACTTATGAAAAATTACAGAGAGCAAGTTACGAGTCTGACTACGACGTATGCGGCGTACACCCCCACCGCATTCGTCTTTTAATAATTCCAGAGAGAGTATCAAGACTGACTATGACGGCGTGCCCCCCACCGCATTCGTCTATTAATAATTCCAGTGAGAGAGAGTAGCAAGACTGACTACGTCGTATGCAGCGGGGGGCGTGCCTCTCACATAAATCCATATGGCAAGGGCGTAGCCAAGTAGGGGCAGGGGGGGGCAGGTGCCCCCCCCCTACAGCTTGGAAAATCTGTCAAAATCCCGGAAAATATGAAAATCGAAATAAAACAATACAGAAATTTCACTTAGGTGAACTGACTGATAAAAACTTTCACTGTAGAAGTTAATAGTTTAGAAAGTGCTAATGAATTCACAAAATATTAAGAGTTCCTCCTTGAAATAATTAGGAAAATTAAGACTACCTTGCATTGGAAGTACTAGTACTCAGGCCCATTTTTATTTGTAAGTTAACGTTCAATAAGCGATAAGATTGTGCAAAATTTTAACTGTATTTAGTGCAATTACAAAAAGTATACATAGTATGTATGTAAATGTATGTGGGTGAATTTGGTCATTTGTATTGATGGTACCAAAAGGGTTGTAGAAAATATACCAGTTTTTTTTTTGAAATTTTACCTACTGTTCTAAGATAATTAAACTGACCAAATTCAAAAATCGTCCAGTTTTTCATTAAAGTTATGTTTTTCATTAGTAAGTTAAAACTAAATTTTGGAAAATAATAAGGGCCGTTTTCTCATTAGGCGATTATCTTTTTTCTTAACGAAAAACTGTAGATTAAAGAAATTAGGTTTTCTCAAAGTCTCATTTGCTTTCGTTCTATCGCAAAGCTAACCAGCCCTCATCTGCCGGTTATTTATTTGCCGTACAGATAAACTCAATCAGCTGACTGCTGTTTATAGTTATTTTGTTTTTCACGATATATTTTTGATTTATAACCAAAACAATAAGCAGCAGGTCATCTTCAGCGGTAAAATGTTTCCCACATTGCTTTTATATGTCATTATTTCAGTTTTATTTCGTTTTTATTAAATGTATGTGTTTTCTTATTTTTTAACACTTCGAAAATAACTGATTGCTATCAAGAATTTGTCAACTCTCTCATCTATTTTTCGGGGTATTGCCAACTAAAAAATAATTTTTTGTCGGTATATTGAGAAAACTAAAATCGTTAACGGACAGTTTACCATTCTAACAAATTTATGTCAAGATTTAGTAACAAGAAGTTTGTCGATACATTGAGAAAACGGCCATAAAACTGTTAAATCTTTAAAAGGATCAGTAAAGTTTGCTCGAGTTATCCTGCACACCAAACAGCCGCCCAGACAAACGGACATGGCTCCAGAATTGTATTCACTCTTCAGATACATATGGTCCAATGTGTTTCTTTTAATACATTACACTTTTTCGCGTGTCAAATGATATAGAGGGTGGACCAAATACAAGTTAATTTCAAAATCATAGATTATTTTAATCCAGAAGCTGTAGAAAAATTAAAGCCAATATCATCAAAGCAATCCGTGAGCTAAGCCCGAAATCATTAAAAAGTTCTTGAAAATTTGGTGTGATAGAATGAGCTACTTCGATGCGAGCTGATGCAACCAATTGAACGAACACAGTCAAAATAATAAAAAAAAAGCAATCGAGTGTGTAATTAAGAATTTTTGAGGCAACTGATTCCGTACTTGAGTTCCGAATCGATTCTTTTAACAAGACTTGAGACTAAATACATTAATTCTTTGAATTTGTAGATTGCATTCAGTAAAAAAACAATGTGATAGTCGAAAAAATAAATATGACCGGACTCGACGGTTTAACCTAATTCGGACACGAGGAATCGAACTGCATCATAAGATTTTTGAGTTACAATGACGGTTTCGTACATAATTATTTTTTGTTTTTTTTTGTTTATTTTGTGTAGAGTTTTAAGGGGTTGAATAGATTTTCGACGAGCTATAGTTGGGATTTCGGATAAGCTTTACTTATATAAACAACTTTGTCGAAGACGGCATGTCCGCAAATCTAATATATTTTAACAAGAAATTCGTATAAAGTGCTCATGATAACTAAAAAAAGGAAACTATTTATTCTTAGGGGTAGGAGCTTATGGACTTAAATCGATTTTCGCAGACTATATTTGGATTTTCGGATATGGCGTTTTCAATAAAGTTGTTTATTGAAGCTTACCACATAAAACACTACTCAAAGTAAAAAAAAAACTTTAAAAAACATTTTGTATCAAAATGTCATTGTAACTCAAAAATCTAACGACGCAGTTAAATTCCTCGTGTCTGATTTAGGACTCGATATTAACAGCCATTAACTTCAATTTTGTTGGTTGTCCCGATTAAAATTTTATAAGGAAGTTATTTCAAATATGTTCTACTTCTACTTTTGGATACAAACCTTAACTCTAAAACCAGGTTTGATTCAGAATACCAGTAAAATTTAATATTGCTAATTGAAATCCTTTACCCAATACCAAGTGTATGACACCATGCAACACCAATTATGACCCATTATCGAAGCTATATACAATGGATAGCAGTGACCATGTATAGGAAAACTGCATACTCATTTTTTCATCCGCGGTTTCGTTTACTTTGTGAAGGACTTTTAATAGTTTAAAGGTTATAGAAGGTTGAACAATTTATTTCAGTATTTCTTCTAGTTGGAGGCTATGGCATGCTTCTATGCATGTTAAATTTCTTCTTTTTATCTATCAAACTAGGTTTATTACCCTAAATGTACAATTTTAATGCACGTTAAGTCTCCAGGTTGTACCAACGTCATAATAATCAAAGACAATACATGAATAATAATTAAATCCCTGTTTGTGTACTTTTATAATAAATTAACAGATTTTATCTCGTTTGTCCAGTTTTTTGCTGTCGTTGATAAAAAAAGTAAAAAGATTTTTGGCTCAGTCTGCAGAAATGAAAAATATCGATACTTTCAAAAAAGGATCAGCGAGGATTTCATTTCACGACTTTTTTTGATATATGATCAACCCAAAATACAGTGGCATTTACACTTTTTATCGTTTGGGTTTTTTGGACATATGAAATTTTAGGCCGCTATTCTTGACTGATTTTCCAAATTTTTTTTATTTATTATTGGAAACAGAATTGTGCACAGAAGGTACTTTTTTAATTCTAAATTCCTTACCGCTATTTTATTAAAAATTATCAAATTAGATAAAAAAATAAATTTTTGATTTTAATTTTAAATGTTTTTGGATTTAACAAATTTCTTTTTTTGACAGATGATCTAACTTATTATGATATTAGACTTTTTAAATGAAAAGCACACTAATTAGCCTACTTGTAAACACAAAATATTATTTTAGTTGCAGTTTAAAACTGAATTTTTGGTATATATTATTTTTACAGAAAAATTTCTTAAAACTTCTACAGGTTTTATATTAAGATTTGTTATAATCGGATAATATTTGTGAGCAGGAAAATATAGTTTTTGCTTATATTTTCACTTAGTTTAATTTGTAACATATGCTGACAATAATTGCGGAAATTAAAAATTTTTGGACACGTAATCCCAAAAATTTTTCAAATTAAAGTCAAAAATTATTTTTCGTCGACTTTGACAGATTTTAAAAAAAAATAACGATAAGCAATTTAGAATACTAGAAAAAAATTTTTAAAATCGCTCAAGAATTGCGTCCGAAAATTTCATATGTCCAAAAAAACAAAACAAATAAGATGAATAAAAATTATTATTTTGGTACTACAAGAATTCGACAATCTAAATTTTTTAAAAAAAAAATTTAGTCTACCTTTGTTTAAAAAAATATTGTCAAAACAATGAGCATTGATATTTCGTTATATACTTAGTTTAAATTTTTTTTTATATATACTATTAACATGAAATGTAAAACCGACTGCCCCCCCTACGTTGGATCCTGGCTACGCCCTTGCCATATGGCCTTATTTTTCAAACGAAAGGGAAATAAAAGAGAGAGAGAGTGAGAGTAGCGAGACTAATTACGCAACGAGACTAAGTGCTGTAGAGGGACAGAGTAGCGATACTAAGTACGCAACGAGACTAACTACGGCGTATGCGGCGGGGGCGTGCCACCCACCGCATTCGTCTCTCGCTGCAATGTGTTCTCTAGTACACCACTTTGTTTATCGACTTATGATCAAAAACAGTAATAGAGAGAGTTATGCAGCTTGACATATGGCCTTATTTCCCCAGATAATCCTTATCAGATATCCTTCACCATTAGTAAAAATGATAATAGAACTGGTTATTTGCACTACAATTATATTTTGATTAAACATTGAACGGCAGGAAAAGGGCATTATGTACAATAGGTGAACGAGTCTGCATTTTTTTCAATATTTATTTACTTATATGTCAAATACTTAGCAAACATTGTTTATATGAGCTGGGAAAATTGTTATGCATTTTTAACCCCCCAAAAAGGGGTAGTTTGTTTGTTAGGTGGAAGTAGTTTTTGTCCGATCTTGCTCATTTTAGAACTTAACCTCCAAAAAGAGAATAAAAGCTTGCATACCAAATTTCATCTCGATAGCTCTTGACCTGCGACTGTAACCGCAGTGACAGACCCCAAAAAGGGGGAGTATGTATGGGACAGTAGTTTTGTTCGATCTTGCTCATTTTAGAACTTAACATCCGAAAAGAGGACAGCAGCTTGCATAAAAATTTTCGGCCCGATCAGCTCTTAAACTATGGATGTAATCGCAAGGAGATAAAGGGGGGTTTGTATCGGAGGTGGGAGTAGTTATTGACCGATCGGTACCATCTTAAAACTTAACCTCCGCTTGTGTTTCGAATTTAAGCTTAAACAGACAGACATGTTTAAATCGACTTAGAATTCGACTCTGATCATTTATATATATATATATTGTCATACCTACCACGCCTTCTTATGGGCGTTACAAATGGAAATGAAAGTACAATATACCCTTCACTCCGTTCATTCGCGAGATAAAGGGTATAAATATTGGCTCGGATAACCTTGTTGCAGCCAAGGTACGCTCACGATTAAGTAATGCTAAAAATGCTCCAAATCCAATGCAAAGGTAGCTAGATATACAAAGACGCATACCACCGAGTTAGTCGATGACAACACAACAAACTCTTTGAATAACCCTAATTCGAATGTTCCCTACACATAGTCGCAGTATATAGCGAGTTTTATGACCACTTCCGCAACGACCGTACTGGGTTAAGAAAAATGACTGAAAGAAATTGATGCTGCATACAAGACAAAACTTGTGCCAAGGGTACGAGTAAGGATTCCGGTGATGGAACGATACAATAAGAAAAGGACCAATGAAACGCCTTTTCAGGCGGAGAAGTCTCCTACGGAATATAAGAGAGAGCCAGGATATCGAAATGACAAGGATAAAGGTGGTGCCCGCAAGTTGTGCCTAAAGGTAATAAGCATTGGTTTTGGATTAGGGATCCCCGCCTGTACGGACAGTGATGAATATCTGGTCACGCACACGCAGAGTATGCTGTAAATATGAAGGGAAAACTTTTGTACTCAACACGTTCTTGTAGAGAACAAAAGTGACGAAATCAAGCCAATCATTGACGACGGAGTAGATTGTCCACCACCCAGCCAAAGCGACATCAACACGGCGTTTGAACGGGAGCCGATGGACTGCCGACAGAACTTTTTAAAGCCGGCGGTAATGAGCTTGCAACATGCACGCACTAGCTCATTAACACGATTTGGTTAAAGGAATGCATACCCGATCATTGTAATCTGAGTGTTCCATGTCCTGTGCTTAATAAAGGCGATCCAAGTATATGTACTAACTATTTCGGGATCAGCATTTTACCCTTGGCATATAAGGTCCTGTCTAGTGTGTTATGTGAAAGACTAAAGCCCATTCTAGCGAACCTGATTTTACCTTACCAGTGTGGCTTTAGGCGTGGTATATCTACGACCGACTAGATACTCTTAAAAAACTTAATTTCCCTTTACAACCCACGCATGAGGTATAGGATAGCTTCTCGTGTTGTTGTGAATTAATACGCTTTCTATTTTTAGATTCACAACTAATAGCACCTACTTGTTTATCAACGAATGCGAACGTCACTGTTTGAGAAGCTCTTACTAGACATGCTGGTTGACTTGACACTATAGGGGGAAGTTGCTGTTGGCAACATAAAGAGGGCCGAAAATGAAAGAAAAAAATTTTCTATCCATCTTGCCACGGCCGGCTACACTAAGTTTTCACACTACCAAAAATTCCGCAGAACACCTAAGAAATGCAGATCGACACCTACCATCTGTTTATCGATTACAATGCTTTTATGCTGTTTGGGGTGACCGGACGTAAACCCCAACAGACATAATACCCAAAGCAATTTTGAGGGATATGTCTGCTCTTACACACGGACATTACTCCCAAAATGCATACAATAACTGACAAATTACCCCCAAAATGCATACACTAACTGACACATCTTCAGTAAAAATAGGCAAAAATCTGACAGAGCCATTTTCTATCAAGGGAGACTTTAGACAAGGCGACACTAGCATGTGATCTCTTTAACGTATCATCTTTAATACAAGTCATATGCAGCTAGCGTATTTGGATGATATAGATATTACTGGCCTGGGGACTGCAAGATGTTACTGCGGCCTTTTCAAGCATTAAGAAGCAGTCGGCAAAAGTGGTCTGGTGATAAATAAGGGGCGCTGCGTGATCGTTGGCAACTATTACTTTGATGGTGTAATTGATTCTGTCTGCCTTGGATGCTCCGTTATAAATAAAAACTATAATGTCAGCATGGAAATCAAGAGATGATTATTGATCATAAAACGGTGCTACTATGCGCTACGAAAATGATTAAAACAAAGATCGAACTGTAGCAGGCAATGATCCTTCCTGTTTTGCTTTACACCGCACAAATCAGTGCAATGACCAGGGCAACCGGAAATATGCTACAGCATGTTTTTTTACAACGAGATATTAACAAATGGGTAATGTATTTACATGTTTCATGGTCCTACAAGTGTTTTGAGACCTATTTGTTAGAGCATATTTTGGCATATTTTAACCATAAAGTCATATTTCGGCAAATTTTGGTTTTAGGAGCATAATTGTAAAAAACTCCTTTTTTAAATCATAATTTATATTTTTCTAGGCCATATTTTTTTAAAAAATATCCCGTTTTAAAAATTTTTTATGTTTTTCACATTGTTTTTTGTTCGTTAAAACAACTTTGTTTTTTAAAAATGTAACAGCCAAATCTACTACATGTTTTACACCACTGTGAAATGTTAACCGTTTATTAATCCGTTTATTTTCGCTCTTTCTTATTCAATAAGTAAACAAACCATAAAAAGAGGTGCTTTTCAACCACCACCGATTTCGACCCTGGACATAATGCCTAAAGCTAATCCGATAAAAGCAACAAAACTAGAAAAGTTTCCTGACTTATTCCTCTATTCTAAAATCTGCAGCAAAGTTATTGCAGCAGATCGCAGATTTTAAGTGAATCAACATGTGGAAAGCGTCAAACATATTCAACTAAGTCATAGAAGTGCAAATAAGCAGAACAATTATTTTTGCCAGAATGTTCCGGTAGAATCTCAAAAGAACACGATTTTCAGGAAAAACTATGCCGAGCTTTTGTGTCTGCTGACATTCCACTTTACAAAATGAGAAATCAAAATATAAGAACACTTTTTGAGGAATACATGGACTACCAAGTGCCATCCGAAACAGTTCTTCGAACTAAACATTAAAAAATGTATACAACGACTTGGACAATATACGAGCAAAACAAAAAAGTCAATTTATATGTGGCAACAATTTTAGCAGGTGTATTAAGGAAATTGCATCTGCATACATGGTAAAGGCTGCAAAAGCTATAGTGGCATTATATCCGTAAAGGTGGTATTACACGACATGTATTTTACACATGGCTTGTCAATTCAAAAAGCGATATGTAATTCTGCATGTCTGTCAAAATGAGCGTGTACAATTTGGTTTATAATTTTTGCGTTCAAACGTGCTTGTGTATGTATACATGTGTTTATCATTAACAGCTGACTTTGCTATATTTTATCATCGCCAAACACAGCTTTATTTGCCAAATTTAACTAAAAATATGTTGAAAAACACTCATTAATTGTTCTATGTACTATTTGAAATAAAATACTTATCCTTTTCAACATTTTGTCAGCAAACGCTTTGTTGTTTTCCAAAAACAGCTGATTGCCGATATGTATTACATGTCAAAATAGAGCACGCTCTAAATGAAATGTATACATATGTTATCCAACACATTGTTTTACACAAGCAGTGTTTGAAAGGGGTCACACGACATGTATAAATTTTACACTGTAAAAATTGACATGTCATATGTACAATACATGTCGTGTAATACCACCTTAAGTGAACATGTGACATGTATTGCTCATGCTGTCCATCGATTGCGTAAATAAAACTATTGCTAATGTGAAGAAGGTATTTTTAAAAGCTCAATGTAAAGAGGAACTTTTAAACAAATGTTTCCAGACCTTCCATTTCCTCCAGAAGCTATAACAACACGATGGGGAACATGGCTTGAAGGAGTTAACTACTATGCCAACAATTATGAAGACATTTTAGAAGTCCTAAGTGCATTAAACGATGAGGATGCACAATCCATTTACACTGCAAAGGATGTCTTTACAGCTCCCCAAACTAGATCTGACTTGATTTTATTGCTTAAAATTACGGTTTTATTGCAAAACATTTTAAAAATTTGCAAACATCAGGTCTTACGCTTTAGAACAAGTTCAGGTGAATGAAGACACTTTTAAATTGATAGATAATTTATCGGATTCCGAAATAAATTTAATCTATATATATAAAAATGAAATGGTCCACGTATGTCATACCATCACTTGAGAACGGCTGGAGCGATTTGGCTGATTTTTTTTTATTCGATTCGAAATTTTCCTTAGATTGTTTGTGTTGAAAAAAATCAAATCCAGGTGGCGCTAGGGTGGATTTATATCGAAAATTTGAATGCATGTACCAATTCAACTGAAATTTAGAATGGATATTCGGTTGGTCATGAGAAAACATTTTATGTACAAATGGACGCGGTAGGTGGCGCTGGGGTCGGTTTACAATCAAAATTTTAACGAAAGGGCCAATTTAACTGAAATTCAGAATCTATGTTTGTTTGATCATCAGAAAAAATTGTATGTACAAATGGACCCGGTAGATGGCGCTAGGGTGGATTTATATTGAAAATTTGAATGCATGTACTAATTTAACTGAAATTTAGTATTTATGTTTGTGGAACCTTGAGAAAAAAATTGTTTGTATAAATTGACCCGGTAGGTGTCGCTAGGGTGGAATTATTATGAAAATTTTTACGAATTAAACAATTTGACTGAAATTTTGAATGTATATTTGTTTTATTATGAGAATTTTTTTTTGTATATATGGACCTACAGTTGATTTGGCTGGGGTTTAATTATTTCGAAAATTCATATCCATTGTCCGATTTTACTTAAACTTAAAATATATGATTTTTTTGACATGAGAAAGTTTTGAAAAAAAAATTTTGAGTGATAGTTGGGGATTGGCTGTAGATGGTCACCCAGACCTCAAAAAAGCTTAAAGAAGAATTACTAACTTTTATAATGGCCCACTTCCTACAGAATTATAGAGCTTCACAAAGAGGTTTTTTGCATTTCGAACTTTAAGGGGACAAACCCGAAAATGGGAAAAACTGTTGCTATCACCCAGACCAAACGGTTAATAGGGCTGTTGAGCCAAATGAAGGGATTTTTGGAAATTCGTACTCCTTGGGATAAAAAGGAGCCAAGTGTTATCATTACTCCAACGGAGAATGTTATATGTCAGTAAATCGGCTTAAAGATTTTGTTTTAGAATATATGCCTAACAAAGAGTAAGTTTTCATCATATCATGGACGACACTGATGATCCATTTTAGCAATTTTTACAATAATATATAATAATCTTTTCAATATATGAAGAACGGAATTTGTCCGGGAAAACCCCGACCTTTAAATTGAAATATTTCAGAGGCCAATGTAATAAACCAATCGGAATTAGATTTCAACTGCACTCATCATCTTTTACAATAATTTGAAGGCAGGACGAAGTCTGCCGGGCCAGCTAGTAGTAGATAAAATTTAATCAAATTATATAAAAAAACGTTGGCTTGGAAGAAGTGAAAAGTTTTTGTAAAGAATTGTGTGGATCTGCGCCAACATTAACATCAAAATACGAAGTAAAGGAAATACTATCCCTTAAATTCGATACAATTCGCATAGGATGTCGAAAGATCATTCTCAATGTACAAAAACCATTTTACGTTGTAATAGACAAAAATTTTTATTCGATAATTTATCTCGATATTTTGTAGTTTATTGCAACAACAATCTCAAATAAGATGCTCAACATACAAAAGCACAGTGATACTTAGGAAACATGGTTTAAGATTTTTGTTAATTTAATGTTAAATAAATTCATGTGATATTTTTTTAATTGTTCCTTAAATAATAACACTGTGCTACACACAAAATATACAGGGGTTCTCATGTAGCATTTCTGTTAGACTGGAGTCCATAGAGTAAAGTGGTACTTTTAGTTTTTCTCGGTCACTTCGTTAAGTAATGTTTTTATAGCAAATTAGGTGAAATGACGATATTCCTAAAACTACAAGTTCCAAAACTCATAAGTCTTCTCGTTGTAAACCGATCTTCAAAAGCTTACATCTGTTGTAAAGCTATGACTTTCACCATTTATTAAAAAAAAGAATTTTGAAAATCGGTTAAAAAATAGTGAAACGGCGGCTGTTTAAGCAAAACAACCTCGAAAAAAAATTGCGAATTCTCATTTTCTCAACGCTCTCAGTTGATCATGAAGCAGCGCAATATATATTTTTTATTTTTGTATTATGCTATATTAAAGTAGCTTTCTAAAATAGGTAAGTTTATAAGAATCGGTGGAAAAATGAATGAGTTATGCTAATTTTTGTAATATATTTTTCGACATTCTTTGGAATATGTAGTACGAATTACTTGTTTGTGATACGTATACGTCACATGTATTTGTACAAAGTGACACACACACTCTAAGGAAAAACCACAAAATAACGCGAACATGTTATTGCATAATTTAGCATAACTCATTCATTTTTCAACCGATTCTTATAAACTTACCTATTTTAGAAAGCTACTTTAATATAGCATAATACAAAAATAAAAAATATATATTGCGCTGCTTCATGATCAACTGAGAGCGTTGAGAAAATGAGAATTCGCAATTTTTTTTCGAGGTTGTTTTGCTTAAACAGCCGCCGTTTCACTCTTTTTTGACCGATTTTCAAAATTCTTTTTTTTAATAAAAGGTGAAAGTCATAGCTTTACAACAGATGTAAGCTTTTGAAGATCGGTTTACAAAGAGAAGACTTATGAATTTTGGAACTTGTAATTTTAGGAATATCGTCATTTCACTTAATTTGCTATAAAAACATTACTTAACGAAGTGACCGATAAAAACTAAAAGTACCACTTTACTCTATGGACTCCAGTCTAACAGAAATGTTACATGAGAACCCCTGTATATTTTTTTTCTTCACATTTGTATCACTGTGTAATAGTTAAATATTTATTTCTATTTTATTTTACTTACTCAAAATTTGTGTATGTAAATTTACCAAAAATACTTACAAAGTCTGAATTTAAAATAATATTGTTTTTTTTTTTTTAATTTGTAAGCTGTTTTTTTTGCTTTAAATGAAAATATTTCTAATTCATATGAAAAAAATTGTGTGACTTTAATTTTTTATAGCATGTTTTTGTTGATTTTAAGGTCATATTTTATGCGCATAAAACGCGATTTTAAGGGCATATTTCCGGATGCCCTGGTAATGACGAAATCGCATCAATCTAATCTGGGAGTCTTCGAGAGAAAAACTCTTCGCAAAATCTTTGGCAATAAACTATGATGGAGCGACCAAAATTTTGATGGATGGACCAGGTGAAATAGCTGTAATCTTAATTTGGTGTGACGAACTAGCTAGCGCTACAGATGGATCAATTTCTGTTTATAACGAACTTCTAACAAAAAAGGAAAATTTTGTACAAAAAGATAATGTATAAAAATGTTTTTTATACCCTCACCCTATGGGTAGGAGGGTATATATCATTTGATACGACTTAAAAGTGAAGTAATAGAAGGATTCACTTTAGACCTTAGGTTCATTTGAACCAAATTCGACTTTTTAAATCGTTTGAGTCATGTCTTTCTCTCTGGCTGGCTGTCCTCCTGGTCCGCACGATTGCTTTTGAAAGACGCAACCAAATGTTTTGAAACTTTGCATGAGTTAATATTTACTCAAAATTACTTACGGTATTGGCAATGGGCTATATGGCCACTCCCCTTCAGGTACATCCCATACAAATATAAAATTCCGCCCACCTTAGATATCGAGTTATAATATCAATACATCCAACGCGATCGTGCCCACATTCTGTATTTAGTAAAGCTATATCAGGGTAAAGTTTTGGAGAAAAAAAAACTGGAAGTCTAGCAACGCCCCTTATACAACCTCCCATGCAAATGTACCACTCCGCCCACTTTAGAAATCAAGTAATAATATCAATATACTAGATAATTTTATGTTTTACTCAGGGTAGGGTATATGTAAGTCGGTTTTCCCGACTGAAACTTTCTTACTGTTATTTTTTTAATTTTTAAATTGACCAGTCCAGATCAAAGGCTAGACTATCGCTTAACTAGCATAGACTGTCAGTACAAATAAAATAGGGTGCTGCCAATCTAAGTAAATTTGTTTTGTTCTTAATTTCTATTGTGGTCATGTTCCGTATTATCTTTGTTTTACCAGAAGCCAAATCATTGTTAGGTCCGCTGTAAATGACACAAATCAAGAAGACCATGACCGCAAGCTCACCGTTCTACTCGGTCAAAGAAATTTTCGTTGACAATTAAACAACAAACAAAAACACAATAAATATAGTCAAACCCCATGTCTTTTAATAAAACATCTCTTTGAAATAGAAGCTTTTTGTACCACATGTTGCTTAAGGGGCTATAGATGACCACCATTCTCAGTTGATGGTTTCTTCAGCTGATCACCATCAAAGTGATCGTTGACTGGTTTAAATACTTCTAGCATCTATATGTTGATATGCATACAAACAAATCTTTCTTTGGGTTCTCCGCCTTCGCTGGCAAATGCTACGATAGACAATTTATTAACAGAGTCAGTGTAATGGAACATTGAGCAGTCAGCGATCGCCTTAATAGTGGACATACACTGGTAAAGTTCAGTAGCCATTGCAATGCCGTCAATATTTACGCAAATGCTTTGTTGCATGCAACCGACATTTTTGTTATTTTCCAAGTTTTTTTTTTCATTTTAGTTTAGTTTATTTCATTCTAATTCAATTTCAATTTCTTTACGAAATTAGTATTTGGCTTATTTCCTTTGCTGAGTATATAAATTTTCACTAAAATGACCGCAGTGTCTGTCCACTCTTTCAGGTTGATGCATTTCCCATCTATCTACACTGGACTTCCACCACATCAAAGTCTCGGCCAGACATTGAATGGTTTCTTAAAAGTAGAACAACATGACAATGCTAAGAATTCGATGATGATCCAATGTCGCTTGGAAAATTTATTACCTTTTAGATCTTTGGAGTCAGTGGTTTACATGTGATTTCTTAGCGTTTTTTGTTCGTTCGGTTTTTTGTTGTTTGCTTCATAATTATAATGGGAAAATATGTTGTGATATAGTTGAATGGTCTTAAAACAAAAGCTTAATTGAGTCTCTGTGAAAAGCATAGAATTAGCAATTGAGTACATGTGGTTCGTTGTGAAATCAAATTGGTTAAGAATTGAAAGTGGTCAATTTGTGCAGAAAAATATATCGGTTTATTATGGTATAGAACGTTTAAAATATTTGCGACGGTTGCAAAAATAATATCATTTCTCGTTGGTTATGGGAAGTATGTACTAAAGTAGTTTTAGCAGAAAATTGAGTTTGAAATGAACTGCAGTTCGCATTGTGTGTGTATATTTAGTTTTTTTCTCTGTTGTTTGCTACAAATTGAAAAATTTTTAGACATATTTAGCTCAATTACTCAATGGCTTGTTGAGGCAGGTAATTAAATGGCTAATTACAAAAAATAAAAATTAGTTTCCTTTGTTTTTAGATGTAACTATCATCCCCTTAAATACCATACGAGTAGACTCGTTGTTTGTTTTGGAGTTTTGTGGATTTTGTCCAGACCCATTTATGCTGACTGTTTCTTAATATCTGAAAATACCGCAGTAACATCCCACAGTAATCACTCAATGATATCTATGTATATCATCAGAATATGCAAGCGGTGCGATTTTATTAAGGATCATCTCCATTACGATGTTACAGGAATTGCATGAATTTCATGATATCTACACTTATTGTCATATTGACAAATGTTCACTCACTATTCAAATTCAACTAAAATACAAAAATTTTATCAATTTGTGTTAGTGTATCATTCGATACTTTGGATAAACGATCCGAAAAGATTTTTTTATTGTTGATTTAATGGTCAATTCATTGTCACGCACTAGGATGACGCGTTTCGAACTCCATGACGAGTTCATTTTCAGACCCCTTTGTGACGAATTGATGCAATCTGGTAACATCATCAGCTGTATGAATATCTACAATTATGTCAAACATGTACATGCAACATCAATTTGAATTTGAATTTGACCGTTAATATTCAACATGAGAATGGAGAATTTTTTTCCCCACAATTCGCTTTTACCTCAAAGCTCGCTTTTTCAAGGAGATTTGTTGGTAAACTAAGCTTACTTCCAGTTTTACGTCAAAGTAAAGCATAGTTTTTTAGCCTGGCCATGCCAGTGTATTTTCATACAGTGTTGTTCAAGAGAGTTTGTTTAACAAAATTTTAACTTTAACAAAAGTTTATTGTTTTTACAATTTTAATTGTTGGTGCATTTTTAATTAAATATTTAATTGTATTGACGAATTGGTATTTAATGTGACAACTAATTTGTCGTAGTAGTTTGAGTACGCAAGCGGCACGCGATTTTATTAAAGATCATTTCCATTAAGATGTTATAGAAATTGCATGACAAGGTTCAATCGGGTTCGTTAGGATAGGCCTTAGTCTTTTACATACCATACCCGACTGCACCTTGTATGCGATGGGTATAAGACTGATCCCGTTACAGGAGATGCACACTAGCGAGGCAGCGAAATGTATGGACGATATTCTTCGCGGAAATTAAAAAATGCTCGACGGGAATATTTGAGTAAGATCGTACAACTATTCCCCGTTCCCCCAAGAGGCCAGAAGTCAGGTTCTCCTATAAACACATTTTTTTTTGAGATTCACTTGTTTGTCGACGAATGCGAACGTCGCTGTTTGAAAATATTTTTACTAGACATGGTGATTGACTCGCCACTATACAGCAAATATACTGTCGACAACATTAAGAGGGCCGGCAATGACGGAAAGATGTAGATGACTGAAGCCAGGAGTAGAACCTGGGATATACCGCATGGTAATCGCGTGTTCTAACCATCATAAACATGCAGTAATTCAGAGTTGATTTAAATAGGCATTGGGTATCTCCTCGAGGGTGTGCAGTAGGGTGTCCCAAGCTACAAAGGCGAAAAAACTTTTTTGGAATTATGAAACTCATACCCTTTATTTTTTTTCTATTTGGTCCTATAAACAGAAATAACAAATATTGTGGCGATCGCATAACGATAACCGGTGAAAAATTAATATAAAATGAAGCAGAAATTTGTCAGACTAACCGTAGAGTGGACAGAGAAGTTCCTTCTTCGATGGGATGTAGCGCTAACCAAGAGGTGATGGATGGAAGCTAAGTTAGCAACCATTTTTAGTTTAATTTCCTGATCCTCATTATTATCAAATAGAGACAAGACTGACACTTTATCTGTCAAATACCATAAATACCGACATAATTTCTGTAATTCTGCATTTGAAATGCTTTATTCAACTCGTTCATAAGCCTTCGGGTTCTTCGAAAAGTTCAAATCCAGGTGAGGTGATTTTACCGCTAATGTACATTGCAACCAAGGCTTTACATAGAATGAATTGCAACCAAGGCTTTACATAGAATGAATCTAGAATTTCTTCTATGTGTCTCCACCAAGAAATATCATCGAAAGCTCTATTAATAACCGATAGTCAACTCTGTATTCTCTCGGGAACGACATTTTTCCAGTTTTCTCTGAACAACGGAATATTAGGATCTATAGTTACTTCCCTGATTTTTGCCTTAAATACCCCTTTTAAAACTAATTCGTAAACGTGATGGCGGCAAGCAAAAATCAGCATTTTTCTATCTAGTTTCTGTTCAAGAAGAACACAGGCGCCATTAATACGATTTGTATTTGAAGTAGTTTTGTCACAACAGAAAATTTGCGCTTTATCTTCTAGATTCCAGTCAACAAGAGCGTTCTTAACTGCCTGTACTTGTTCACGTCATGTAGATTCGTCCAATTTTGACACACCGATAAGTTGTTCTTTATTGTCAAAAGAATCAACTGTAGGAAGACGTTCTTCTTTAGATTCCCCTACATCTAATGCCGGCAAGAGTTTGCCATCCCAATGGACAGCTACAATACCTTTATACCTTCTGCGAGCTCTTTTTGTTTTTCCGTCCAAATTCTTTGAATGGACGACTTGCTTATGGAAAAATCGTTCATGACGTTAGATGCATGCTTTCCATGGAATACCATGTGATCAAACTGGTCTCTTGTATATTGGTTAGAGCATATTGGGGTTGCCTTGTAGATATCTTTGTGTGAGAATAAGGTTTTAATCTCAACCATGTTTCTCGCCGGCTCGAAGCTAACCAGTCAGAATCCCTTGTGTGGCTGTGTAAACTAAGGTCTCAACTGTTGAATCGGATGCGTCTTCCATTCCTATTTGTTCATTTGAATCCACTCGAGAATAATTCTTATGTTATGATCAGGATGGTCACTTTACTTAAAAATAAAACTTAATTTCCCTTTACACCCCACGAATGAGGTATGGGATAGCTTCTCGCGTTGTTGTGTATTAATACGCTTTCTATTTCAGATTCACAACAAACGGCATGTACTTGTTTATCGACGAAAGCGAAAGTCACTGTTTGAAAAGTTTTTCTAGAAATGCCAATTGACTCGACAATAAAAGAAAAATTTAGATGACTGGAGTCGGAAATCGAACCACGGATCTACCGCATGATAGCACGGATCTACCGCATACTAATGTATGAGAGAGTGTAGCTAACCACTATGAAAAGGCCTGTCTGTCTTATTAAGCCTGTTCTCCTTTTTTGGCCTGCACTCAGAGAATATTTGTGTTGAGATCCAGTAACGTTTCTTAGCGGTGAAAGGAAGGACCTAAAGCAGTCAGTAGTCTGCATTCCCTCTGTCTTTCCAAATAACATAGGGTGTCGTTGGGAGGCAAGGCCTTCTATCGTCGCTTCCTACAACAGTGTCTAATGGAAGACTTGCATACACACGAAAAAAAAGAAAATGAAAAATAAAAAAGTAAAAAATATGTAGTTGGCCAATCTCAAATTGTTAAGTTTATTATCACATATTTCTTCACTTCTATATATTTATCTCTATACTTACACTTTTTTCCAACGACAGTAAACCTTGCTGGAGTTAGAATTCACTACCTGGCGATTGCTAGTCAGCCATGCTACTATCTAGCCTATGAAGATGCATTCGAATTGTGTGACTGAAACTTATCATAAACTGCTTTAAGAGAAACACACGAACACCTTCCTCGTTGCCGTTTCTTTTCATGCATTCTATAAGAAGGTAAAATGAATGTGTATACACATGAAATGGTGGAATAACAAATCATCGAAAACGTTGATTCTCCTTTCCCAAAAAAGGACTGCAGCAGTGGTCTTTAAAGAATGGAGTCAACTTGTGCTCGGGATATTTCTGAAACGGGGGAGAAGGGCTGTTTACAGGCATGTAAAAACAAGACCTTAAATACATGACATTGGAATGTCCCAGAAGGCCTTGTTGCATGGCTTGCTAATTTCGCCGCTGGGTTGTTACCTACTCCCTTCGACGCATCGATGTTAGCATATCATGTAAGTAACTCAGCATTGCGCCTTCTTACATCTGCTTTCCCCGCGGAATATGTTGTTCTCGTTTCCTTGGGCGCACTTTATTTAATTTACTCTAATGCTTTATCTGTACATTTCAAACCAAAATCGGTAAAAAAATTTCTACAGTTTCAATTATGTTTTACTTCAGAAAAGAAGCAGAGCACCGTAATACTTCACATTTAATAATTACAAATAACTCAAAAAACTAAATCCAACTTTTTCCTTGATAGACACATACGCTTTAAGTTTTGAATGCGTTTAAAGTTACTTCTAAACGATTATAAAATTCCAATCACAGCACCCCAGGTACTTATCTATATCGTTATCGTTTTTGTTTTTTACATTAACTAAGTTTACCAGTTGTCTCGCATAAGCCCGCAGAATACAAAAAAACGGCCACAAACATTTGTTTAGTGCAGTAAATAGGCAGAAATACAACAAGGAAAACTACGAACAAAAAAATGTATTTGATGCCTCGAACATGATCTATACAATAAGATCGCACTTATTTTTTTCTTAACCAATTTAATTGGATGTGAACTGTTAGTAAACTGCCAAATACCAGATGACAATTGCACAAGAAAAAAAGCCACCAAAAACTTACAACAACAACAACAACAACGACGACAACTGGCGGGCAACATCTACATCTATAGAACAGCAACATTAACTGCTGCATCGTCTGTTGCTCACCATCGGTTGCGGCTGTCCATTGCTACGTGTAGCAGCGTCGCAACAACAATGGTGTTTTTAAGCTGTCATCTCACAGAAACGTTGCTGAAAAAAGCGAAGAGTTCTATGGACAAGCTGGAACTGGAACCAAAGTGCAAACTAGACGTTGAATACCACACACACAGCTCGCTAGCTACTGAGGCGTTAGAACCGGGAAGAGGAATTTTCGTTTGTTGATCATCGGGCAGAAACAGGCAATAGCAACAACAACAACAACGTCGATTACAGTAATAACAACCACGTCTCAGCTACAGCAACAATACCAACATCCACTACTTAAGTAACAGAACAAAGAAAAAGGGCGTTGTGTAGGGCGTTGTTGGGTAAACACTAAAGATCGATAAGACTTTAAAAGGGTTTCAAATTGTTTAAATTTAAGTGTAATAAAAAGAAAACAACAACAGTAACTGCAATTCCTAGACAACCACGCAAAACAGCCAAAAATTTTACGTTAACTAACGATAGCAGGCTTGGGCGAAAAAAAAAATTCAGTCTATCAGTTGATAACATTGAGGTGAAGTAAAAATAAACATTTATATGTAGGTAGCCCGATAGATGTTCAGTGCATAGTACATATAGTGTATATAGTATATACTTATACGAGCAGTATACATATATGAGCAGTGATCAAATGTTATTTAAATTTTGAAATGTTTGTAACAAATTACTATTCACATGCTAATTGTTGTTACTGGGTGGTAAACAAAATTTCGAGTTGAATTATGCAAAATGCTAAATTTATTCTCTAAGCGGAGATCAATCTTGGACAAAAACTTCTCACACCTATCATGCTTACTCCCCCTTTTTGGGGGTGTCCTGTCCCCTCGACGGCAGCCGTATTTTAAGAACTTTTATACTGTAAGCGGAAGTTAAATTCTAAGATGAACAAGATCGGACAAGATCTACTTCCATTTTCTATACAAACTCCCCCTTTTAGGGGGTGTCGTCTGTCTATCCCCGTATTACAGCCGTAGTTTAAGAACTTTTGAGTTGAAATTTGGTATACAAGCTTCTATGACATAAGCGGAGATTAAGTTCTCAGATGAGCAATATCGAACAAGAACTATTTCCACCTTGCTTACAAACTCCCCCTTTTTGGGGTGTCTATCTAAATGTCCCCGTGATTGCAGCCCCAGTTTAAGAGCGTTCAAGCTGAAATTTTCATATCACAAATTGTATTACAAAATTTTGTATTGGTTAACCACCCAAGCATTGATACGTCCACGTCCCTATAATGCCAGTTAAGGCACATAATTATACACGAGCTGACACAAACAAATCCTCTAGGAAAAACATAAACATTTTTTTTTCTCACCATATAAAGACTCTAAAGATCCTTCATTTCAACTGGTCCCATCTATTTCAGGTATGATATAACTTCGTGGCTATAATTTGCGAGGTGAATAGTCAGACAATAAACTGTCTAAAAACATGAAAAACATGGCAATTCATATCTAGATAACAAAAGAAGAACAAAAAACTAGCAACTGCAAAGAAGCATTTTTTCCAAAACTAAAACTATATTGAAACAAAGTATGCGTTTTGTTTGTATGGTACATGTATCAAACCATTTTCGTATTACAATTGAATGAGAATTATGTGTTAACCTCCGTTCCCCCTTTAGGCCTTTGGCTGACAGCGGATAGGCTTACAACAACATCATCAGTGTTGTCATAATAAGATGGCTTATAAGCGAATATGGCCTAAACAAAGTTGTTGTTATTGTTCATAATTCTATTATGGCAAAAGTAACACCACCACCACCATCATCATCATCGTCAGCAAAAGCCGCAGAAGCAGAAGAACAGCGGCTCAGAGGGAAGAGTTGACAACTCTTAAATGTGAAGCAAGTAACCAAAACAACAACGGAAATTATGCCAATTTATGCATTTAAGCATGAAATGAACACCAAAAGGTTTTTGGTTTCTAACGAGGATAGTATGTTTGGTGCGGAAATCGAATTTTTATATATAAAGTGAATCTTGCATCTCAAGCCAACTCACAATTCAGGTCCTTGTCTAGCTATGAAAACACGATAACGAAAAAGTAACAAACGGAACACCGCAAATTTTGACGACCCCGCAAACGTAATAAGGACGATGATTTAAGGATATGCACCTGGAACGTCCGGATTCTCTATAGAGAAGATGCCATTATCCACCTGGCGGATTGCATCAAAAAATATAAGGCTGACATCACCGCCATCCAGGAGATGAGATGGACAGGACAAGGACTCTCGCGATGTAAAAGATGCGACATATATCACGGCTGCCAAGACCACAAGTACGAATTTGGATGTGAATTTGTAGTTGGCGAGAGACTCAGACATCGGTTCAATCTTGTTAGAGATCAAATAGCCACAATCCGCATCAAGGCGAAATATTTCTACTTCACGCTGATTTGTGCTCATGCCTTGACCGAAGATAAAGACGATGAGATTAAAGATGCATTTTACGAGCGCCTAGAGGAAACATACGACCGCTGCCCTGGCCACGACATTAAAATTGTTCTGGGAGACTTTAATGCAAAAATAGGAAGGGAAGATGTTCTTGGTCCATCGATCGGAAAATTCAGCCTGCATACCAAAAGGAACATGGTAGTGAGTGAAACAAGATTCCAGTACAAGGAAACTTGGCTATCCTCAGATTAAAACACCAAAACTCAAATTGATCATGTGGTAATTGACGGCAGACATGTATCTAGTGTCATGGACGTGCGTCGGATCCATGGTGCTAATATTGGCTTGGATCAGTCAAGGTTGCAGTCAAGGTGTTGCACAAGATTGAGCAGAACGAAAAACGCACGTAACCGAACACAAAGAAAGCTGGACATCGCGAAGCTGCAAACCCCCAAAGATAGCCACTGCCTACTCCAACCAGCTCTACCAACTACTAACAAACAACGCGTCTATTTCTGACGTTCTCGATACATAGAGGCGGCATACTGCGCATTGAATGGCAACCGTGCTCGGATATGTAAAACGGCACTCAGACGAATCCTGGTAACATAACGAAAGCCCGCAGTGTCTTGGTGAACATGATGCTGCTTACAAGGCAACAATATAGCAAATTGTAAGCCGGACAGTTACGGAACGGCACACGGAGGAAGTAAAATAGGCGAGGCAGCTATTTAAGCGAAAAAAACATCAGATGAAGGAACGAGAGTACAAGGACAAAGAAAGGTACTGTGGGACCAGAAAATTCTACCAAAAAGTATAAGCAAAAGTAGAATACTGGGCTCACCTTTGGTAAGCACAAGAAAGGAAAACTGGTTACAGATACGCAGAGCTGCTGGCTTGGGAAAGCAGCGCATGTGGAGATATCACGCCAATTATCGATAACAGCTTAGATTGCCCACAACTAAGTAAAACCGAGGTAAGAAGAGTAATAATGCGGCTAAAAGATATTAAAGTAGCCGGTGCCGACAGACTTCCGGCTGAGCTCTTTAAATTCGGTGGCGATGAGCTCATAACGAGCATGCACCAGCTTCTACGCACAGTTTGGCTACACGAGTGCATTATTGCATTATTATCGCATTATTGCAGTCCAACCTCCAACAACCACGGTTTCAGCCTTCTACCCGTCGCATAAAAGGTCCTGTTGAGTGAAAGACTAAAGCCAGTGTTAACCCACATGATCGGGCCTTATAAGTGTGGTTTAATACCTAGTAAATCAAAAACTGACTAGATAGTAACACTTGGGCAAATCCTGCTACAGACCCAAGAGAAACAGATCGACCTTTTACGGATTTCTACTATATCAGACGAGGCCTAAAACAAGGCATTTCACAATGCAAGCCGTAATAAGAAGAGCAATATCGCGGCTAAAAATAATAAAGCAACCGGACGGACTTCCGGCAGAGCTCTTTAAGTCCGGTGGTGAGGAGCTGATAATAAGCATGCACCTGCTCCTACGCACGGTTTGGCTTAACGAGTTTGGGAATTTAAGTATTAATATTCTGTGCTGGAAAACGGTGATCCAAGTGTGTGCTCCAACTACCGCGGGATCAGCCTTTTACCCATCGCATATAAAGTCCTGTCGAGTGTGCTATGTGAAAGACTAAAGCCAGTGTTATCCAACCTGATCGGGCCTTATCAGTGTGGCTTTAGACCTGGAAAATCAACAACTGACCAGATTTTCACACTTCGGCAAATCCTGGAAAAGACCCAAGAGAAACAGATCGATACGTACCATCTTTTCGTCGACTATAAAGCTGCCTTCGACAGGCTTATGCGGCAGAAATTACTCGAAGCCATGGCTGAGTTTGGTTTCCCAGCCAAGCTGATACGCCTTTGCGGAATGACGCTGACTGCCATGAAGTCTTTAGTGAAGATTGGCAAGGACCTTACGGTGCCATTCTATACCAGACGAGGCCTTAAACAAGACGAAGGCCTATCGTGGGACCTGAACAACATAGTGATGGATACACTAATGAGGGAAGCTGCAGTAAACACGATTGGCACGATATTCAACAAAAGCCATATGTTACTCGCATTCGCTGATGACGTACACATCATCGGTCGAAAATTGCGGGATGTGACTGCAGCCTTCTCAGGTATACAGAAGGAATCAGCGAAAATGGGCCTAACGGTGAACGAGGACAACACGAAGTTATTAGTTTCAACGAACAAAGAAGCTACTCGTTTGGGAAACTGCGTGAACGTTGACAACTATAATTTCGAGGTGGTAAATAATTTTATCTACCTAGGCTCCGCCATCAATAAAGCAAATAATGTCAGCCTAGAAATCCGGAGAATAATCGTGCTTGCAAATAAATGCTACTACGGACTAAGCAAGCGATTCAATGACAGAGCCCTCTCTCGACGATCAAAACTCCAACTATACCAGATACTGGTTCTACCTGTCTTGATGTACGGTTCAGAATCCTGGGTTATGACACTCGAAATGCTCGAAAAGTCTTCGGCAGTGAACTCGATGTACGGCGCAGAAAAGGACGACCACCAAAACTTGGTGTGACTAACTGGAGAAGAAGCGCAGAAGATCAAAGCGCTTATAGTATTTTTCTACGTGCGATATATAATCCCATAGCAACGCAAACATTATATCCGTTGTATGAAATTATATATGTTATTTTAAGAACCATATTAAAGAACACATCCTAATTTAACTCAACTATTGTACTGAACAAATCCATTTTACCATCATACTAATGAAATGTTTTTTTTCTCTCTTTTTTCAGGTATGTTTCGCTAAAATGTATGTATTTTACGTAAGTTGGTAGAAGTTAATAAAATATATTACACAGTGCAACAGTAAAAAAAAATTCAAGAACTTGGCAGTATACGTTCGATTCTACCATCGAAGGGTAATAAACCCCTATACTCAGATTGGTGACCAATTTTTTTATAGACCTCAAAGGCTTTTCAAAATCAGTGAGCCCCTCGAAAAAAGGTATCAACAGTTTTGGTCCAACAGTTAACTCAAACTTCGTCATAGCGCTAAACTGTATTCGGCAATAATGCTGGGAGTTTTCCGCACTAATTTTATTAAAAATGTATGGCAAAAATTTGGTTATTTCTGACCTTTTTGCAAACAAGTTGAAGAATAAACAATTTTTTTTTGTCACTTTTATCAGCTTTACTTTAAGGTAGTCCAAATTCTTCACTAATAGTTTTTGCCAAAATTGTGGCTAATTTTTTTAAAAATGCAAAAACCGCCACTTGTAAATGTTTCAGTTATGACCTGAGGAAATATCTCTGCGCTTATTAAATTTATTTTCTGTTTGAATATGTTTGTATGTATAACTTTCAAAAACTACCCCGTCCTTACTTTACAATATTTGTTGTACATCTTGTTGCGGTAACTTCCATAGCAATAATTATTTACGCCACTTTTCGCATCGCCCCCATAAATTTCAAATCCAAAATATCTGGCAAACTTAACGAACGAGAAAAATTGTGTTGTTGCCGTCTTGCTGACTTGGCCATTATCTTAACGTGTAATCTTGTCAGGATTGTTTTCCTACCGCTGCCACTACTGCCACATTGCCATTTCGACCATTTCCACCATGATTTTCTGTTGGTTTTATTTAAATCTAAAAACCAAGGAAACCGTAGAGAGAGAAAAAAACAATCCAAACATTTTCATTTACAATAAAATCCTCCTGTTGCTGCAAAGAATGTGCCAGGAGAAAAGCAACCAAGCAACGGTGTTTGTTTTAAATACCTTGCTAACTACGTTTGTTAGTCCTCACAGTCTAAAATAGTTTCAATGTTAAACATAAATTTGTGACAGTTAAGTTAAATGTGATGGGGTGGAGGCAATGGCAATGACGGCGGTGGTGGTGGTGGCGGTAGTGGTATTAGTGGTGCATAGCTATTGGGGCGACCAACTGCAACTGCGTTGCAATTCCTTTTGTCTCTGCTCTGGTGACGACTGTCGTTGTGAATTTGAATTTGGATTTTGGTTACGAATCTGTGTTTTGATTTTGTTGGTTATTCGTAAATAGGGCATTGGTGTTTCTATGCGGTTTTGCTTTTTTTTTTTTTTGTTGAGATGCTCAAACGAATGCACAAACACAGATTGTGATAGCCCTGTTTTACGTTCGAACAAAAGACCATGAAATGTGTTTTTAAATGACCAAATATCACATCTACAACAATTGTTCGACTGACGATGATATGGTGTGATTTCAAAAAACAAACCGAAAAAAACTGTCAATGGTTTTGTTTAACACACTTTTGCAAGAGCCCGAGATAATAATTAAGGGGCAAGCGAATGATATTCCATTGGTTCAAGTGTGTAACAACACCATTTCTAAATTTGTGTCAGATTTGTATAGTTTTATCAGTAAAATCAAGCAGGACATGCTGGAGTTGCAATTACTCGATACATTTTTAAGACACTAAGATTTGAGTGCATACTATGATTTCCTAAAACGAAAAATGTCATATCAAGTGACAAAGATAATCGAATAAGAATAGGAGCTTTAAGAAAAATGATAAATTTTGCGGATGTCTATGAAATTTTTGAAGAAAAAATTATACACTATTTTTTCCAATGACCTTTTGACGCACTTTGTGGAAGTAGATTTTGACAAAATTTTGACTAGGCATAGAATCAATGGTGGAGATTCTAAATATGCAATAAAAAATAATGGTGTATGAGCACATACACTATTGTTATATTAAGGGGAGGATATATGAAACAAGTTTTTTAAAAATGGACAAATTTACTTAATTTTTTTTTCAAAATAATCTTTACGATATTGTCATAGTTCGGTTTGAGATCAGTTCTATTGGCAATTATTTATTATTGCCATGCAGAGTGTGCTGCATATATGGAAGTATTCTATCAATTGCTGCTTCCGGAAGGCAGTGCACGTGAATGTATCACGCCAAGCCATGCCGAGGTAAGAAGATCAATACCGCGGCTGGAAGTAATAAAGTAGCCGGTGTCGACGGACTTCCAGTAGAGCTTCTCAAGTCCGGTGGCTATGAGCTGATAACGTGCATGCACCAGCTGCTACGCACGATTTGGCTACACGAGTGCATGCCCGATTATTGCAGTCTAAAAGTTTGCTCCAACTACCACGGGATCACCCTTCTACTCGTCGCTTAAAAGGTACATTCGATACAAAAAAAGGCACAAAACAGATCAGATAGTCACACTTCGGCAAATCCTGCAAAGGACCCAAGAGAAACAGATCGACATTTTACGGTTAAATACTATACCAGACGAGGCCTTAAACAAGGCGATGGCCTATCGTGTGACCTTCTTCAACATAGTGATGGTGATGATAAAGAAAAATCCCGCAGTAAACACGACTGGCACGATATTCAACAAAGGCCAGATACTACTTCCGTACGCTGATGACGTAGACATCATCGGCAAAAAAAACTGCAGGATGTCACTGCAGCCTTCTCTTGTATACCAAAGGAAGAAGTTTTTAATTGTAACGAACAAAGAATCTACTCATTTAGGACGCTGCGTGATCGTTGACAACTATAATTTCGAGGTGGTAGATAAGTTTATCTACCTAGGCTCCGCCATCAATAAAGCAAATAATGTCAGCCTCGAAATCCGGAGAAGAATCCTGCTTGCTAATAAATGCTACTACTGACTAAGCAAGTGATTTTATGACAAGGCCCCTCTAGATGAACAAAATTGCAGCTATACCAGATATTGGTTCTACCTGTCTTGATGTACGGTTCAAAATCCTGGGTTATGAGACAAGCGGATAAATCGGTTCTGGAAGTATTCGAGCGAAAAAAAAACTCCGTAAAATATATGGGCACATCATCGTTAACGCAGAGTATCGGCGTCGTATGAATTATGAGCGGTACGAGCTGTACACTGACATTGACGCGGTCAAACGCCTTGTTGTTGTTTTAACAGCTCGACCTGATCTCAATGGGGTGGGTACAAAGTGCGTTTCGGTTCAGTCGGAGTTGAAGAGGTGGAAAGAATTATGTGGGCCTTCCCCAAATGCTGGGCATGAATTCTGTATTGCCGGATTTATTCATGACCAATACGAGTAAAGCCGGCTACAGTATTCTGATCGCAGTCAGGCTAGTACCACTCCCGTATTTCTCGACAGGCTTCACTTTTCCTCTGCTATAGGTGGGGGACGGCGTCCCAACAGGACATTAATTCGGTAGCTTGCGGATGTTCGATTGACTGTTTGTATTTGAATGTCCCTCAGAGCTGCTCTGTGTGTGATAGGATCCAGGTGTTCCAAATCATAGTGCTAGATACCCCTTTTATTCCACCGAAGATCTTTCCTGACATGTCTCGGGGGGCGTCTGTTTCCGTAAGATGGTGGTTCGGATGGCCTTTCCGATAACATCCCAGAAGGAACTGTTTCGCCAGCACTTTACTATGTTCCTTGGCTGACAAGATCTTCGTCTCCTCATGAAGATAGTGTTCTACGGACATTTGAAGGACCTTGTTCCTACTGCGCCACTTCTTGCATGTTGCTGTGGCATGCGCCGAGGAATATGCTGTCAAATGTTATACCCAGGATTTTGGACTGTAAATCGTCGGAATTCTTACCTCGTCGACAATAACATTTAGTTCAGCGATACTTCCCCGTCCAGGTGATAAAGAGAGTAGCCGATGACTTGGCGGGTGACAGCTGCAAGTTCTTGCAGTTAAAAAGTGGTTAAGATCGTGGATATATGCATTCAACCTTCCATATAGCTTGTCATTATTGTGACCACTCGCTATAATCGTGCAGTCATCGGCATATGATATTATCTCAAATCCTTGGGGTGGGGCTGGGTTTTTAGAGGTAAAAGTAAAATAGGGTCGGGGAGAGAACTCCACCCTGTGGTACACACTGTTTAACTCTACGAGCCTTAGACTTGCTCTCTAATCTTCACAAACGACTGACGAAATCACATATAATTTACTAACCACCTCTTGATAGAGTTTGGGAGACTTGAGATGAGAATGTCTTCGAAGAAGATGGTGTGACTGACCTTGTCAAATGCTTTCGACAAGTCAAGTGCTACCATAATAGTGAGCTCACATGGCCTGCTTTGATTAAGACCATGGCTTATATATGTGGTTATGGCGATTTATGCTGTACATAGAGTATACCTACGTGAATTGCAGGCGTTGCTGGGTTGACAGTCCTTTGTCGGAATCCGTTGTCGGACAGTCCTTTGTTTTGCTCCGGATCACTTCGGAATTTCTTAGATCCGACTGTCGTGCAAGTGGTCAAACGCCTTAAGTTGCAGCGGTTGTGTTGGCTAGACTATGTTGTACACATGGATGAAATTGCTCCAGCCAGAAAAGTTTAAGACAATGAACTCGATAGAAGAGGCGCAGAAGAAGGCGACCAAATTTCCGTTTAAAAGAAACAGAACTTGGTGTGAAGAACAAGAAAAGAAGCGCAGAAGATCGAAGCGCTTTTAATACTTTTCTTCATGCGGCATATAATCACATTATACGATTGCAAAGAAATGGCAGAAGTAAGTAAGCGCAACAAGACTATGTGGTGCTGCTTTCATAACACTCAAGCATAGACTTACTGCTTTGAATCAAGCTAAACTTTCTAGTACGAGTGAATTGCACATAGTGCCTGCCGTTGAAAAGGTAACACTTTATTTAAATAGGTGATTGTTTTCATCAGTTCCCTTATAGATCTACATAGTTAGTGTAAAAATGGGAATCTCTACGACGATTTGTAAATTACACGTATGTATATTTTAAGCGTTGCCAATTCTAAGATATTTTATTTATGTATTTTTTTCATCTCAGAGAGTTCATAAATAGAGTTTGATGATTTCTAAGCAGATGAGTACAATGCAGATTTCATGAAGCACATAGCAATTCACTCTTGACCAAATAAGTCCCACCCCCCCCCTAAAACTTACTTACAATCTCCCATTGTGCGAACCATTGACACTCTATCGCATTGTTACAACAATCATGTTTTTCTCATTACTTCGAAGCTTTCCCTTTGATAAAAAACCGCAAATATTAAAATGAAAACAACGCCTTTCAACAATCATAAATCTATCTCAATGATATGGACAGACAAAAGGCAACCAATTCATTTGAAATAATGCGCGGTTGCACTTACTTTCTAGACCCGCCATAAATTTGTAAAAGTGTAAAACCCAGAAAATCCAAATCTGACAAAACAAAACAAAACCGACATTTGCAGGCCCCAATTTAACCCACAACAAGTGGAAAAATGAAATCAAATCATATTCATAAAACCATAAGATACATGCCAAATTTGTTAATAAAATCTACGCGTGTCGAATATTTACCAACCAATAACAAAGCTGTACTCGTAGCAATATGCAGTACGACTGCCATCACATAGAGTTTACATGTTGCACATACGATTTACACGTACTTGCCGCGCTATATTAAAATGGGAATTTCATTTATCGCTGAAAAGTAATCAGAGAACCAAACAAGCCACAGGAAAAGTAGAGCAGAAGTTGACTTTAGTCCGTGTATGAATTGATAAACTGAGGGAGAACAAACAGCAATAATAACAACAACAGCAACAACAAAAAGTTCAATCTATGTATATTTAAGGATCGTCGCCAAGATCGAACGGTGCAAACAAACGTTTGGGTTACAATTACACAAAACATGAAAAACAATTTTACTCCAATAACACAGTCGACAGAGAGAGGAGTTCACATGGAAAGTAGTAAGAAACAAACAAACAAACAAACAAACGGTAGACGACATTTAACCACACCTACACTGAATTGAAGTGCGCGCATGCGCTCAACGTAGTGAGCGCAGAAATACACATAAAGCGAACGAACTCCCTGCGATGAAATCAATAGACAAAGCTAACATTTACTGAAATGTATAACAAATCGTTGTAGTTTTGAGCTGATAAAATACATAAATTTATTTTTCTATTACTGTTCGACTAACAAATCTTGTCACACAAAATTGTTACGACAATTTATAGGTGAACAATTTTGTGTTACTTCATTTTGCAGGGGTAGGGTTAAACTGACACAATTGTACCCTATAATAAGGAATGGGAAGTTTTGGTTTAAAGAAATTATAGTAAAAATTTAAGATTTCTAGGTAGACTTTAATGATTTAGTCCATTTTAAAATTGCCCATTGCAACTAATGGAAAATTTTAGCATTACATCAAATCTTCAGACATTTTTTGATGGTAATAAAAATGAACAACTAATTTGTCTAACTAATCTGTACAGGACAAATTTTTGCCTCTCTTCTCTGAAGACTTCGTTCCGGTCAGTATCGTACTGTCGTGTGCAGCTATAGTCGACAGAAAAATGGTTAAAGCAGATGTGTATTTGTTGGGTCTTTTCCAGGATTTATCGTAGTGTGAATATCTGACAAGGCCAAAAGATTGGCTTTAGTTTTTTACATAACACATTCGAAAAAATGTTGATTTGTACACTTACTTGGATCGCATTTTTTAAGCACAGCACAAAGAACACTCAGATTCCAATCAGATTCCGAGCATGTATTAATTAGTTAAATCGAGTTAATCGGCTGGTGATGCACATTATTAGCTTATCGCTGACGTGACGGTCTTAAAAAGATGTAGTGACAGTCTTTCGGAATCCGCAGCTGTTTTATGCCCTGTAATTGCCATACAGACCTTGCTTTGATCACTTGTTATGGCTTCGGGAACGAGCAGAGTGCAACATGTTTTTCTATACTTGCAGACCAGATATGTTGCACCGAGTTGCCCATCGAGTTCATTGTTAATTACTTTTTGAACAGCAGGATTTTCATCAATGCTTACAACATGACCTGGCTAACTTAGTGCGTTTGACCACGTCAATGTCGGTATATAGCACAGCTCATGATTCCAACGATGTCGATACTCTCCGTTTACGATGATGGGTCCATACTTTTTACGTAGTATTTTGCTTTGTTTTGTTGGTAGCAGAACCTAGATAGATAAAATTATCTACCACATCGAAATTATTCGCATTCGAAATTATTATTGTAATTAATTCCCAAACGAGTAGATTCGTTTTTTCCTCTAATAACATCGTTTTGTCCTCTATCACCATTAGACGCATTCCAGCTGATTCCTTCGGTATATAAGGCTGTAGTCACATGCCCCAGTTTTCGACCGATGATTTTATCCTCATCAGCGTACGCAAGTAGTATATGGTTTTCGTTAAATATCGTGTTTATTGCAGCTTTCCTCATTATCATCATCTCCACTATGTTGAAGAGGTCATACAATAGGCTACCGACTGGTCATATGCTCGTCTGGTATAGAATGGCTCCGTAAGGTCCTTGCCAATCTTCACTGAATACTTCGTGTCAGTCAGCTTCATTCCACAAAGCCGTTATAGCTATTGGGCTATCGAAGGCAGCTTTATAGTCGCGAAAAGATGGTACGTATCGATCTTTTCCACTTGGGTATTTTCCTGTATTTGCCGTTGTGTGAATATCTAGTCAGATATTGATTTACCAAGTCTAAAGACACATCGATAAGGTCCGATCAGGTGTAATAACATTGGATTTCTTCATTCACATAACACACTCGAGAGGACCTTATGCGATGGATAAAAGGCTGATCCCCAGTACACACTTGGATCACCTTTCTTCGGCAAAGGACATAATACGCTTAAACTCCAATCGTCGGGCATGCACTCTTTAAGCCAAACCGTGCGCAAGCGCTGGTGCATACTCTTTATCAGTTCCTCGCCACCTGACATGAAGAGCTCTGCCGGAAGTCCGTCGGCACCGGCTGCTTGATTTGTTTCAGCCACGATATTGCTCTTTTTTCCTCGGCTTGACTTGGTGGTGGGCAATCTAAGCCGTCGTCCACAATTAGAGTGACACCTTCACGAGCGCTACCTTCTGGAACCAGCAGTCCGTATAAGCATCACACTCTGCGTATCTGTATCTCACCTCTATCCCTGTATCGCTCTATATCCTCGTTCTCTCGTTCCTTCATTTGATATTTTACTGTCTCCTTGTGCCGTTCCCTAACACCCGGTTTGCAATTGGCTGTAGCGTTTCGCTATAAGCAGCATCTTGTTTAGACGCTGTACGACATTCTTCATTGTACCAGGATGCATCTGAGCGCCGTTTTTTCTGCGGTTGCCATGGAATGCGCAACATGCTGGTTGGAGTAGGCAGTGGCTATATCTGGGATTTGCAGCTTCGCGATGTCCAGCTTTCTTTGTTTTTGGTTACATACGTTTTTCGCTCTGCTCAATTTTGTGCGCACCATGGCTGCAACCAGGTAATAACCCGATCCAATATTAGGAGCACGGATCACACGCACGTCCATGGCACTAGATGAATGCCTGCCTTTAATTACCACATGATCAATTTACCTTGTGGATATCTTTGTGCTGGAATCTGGTTCCACTCACTACCATGAACATCTTCCCTTTGCATTTAAGTCTCCCAAAACAATTTTAATTTCGTGGCCAGGGCAGCGGTCGTATGTTTCCTCTAGGCGCTCGTAAAATGCATCTTTAATCCTATCGTCTTTATTTTCCGTCGGGATATGAGCACAAATCAGCGTGATAAAGAAATATTTCGCCTTGTAGTTATTCGATCTCTAACAGAATTGAACCGCGAGACAAAATGTCTGAGTCTCTCGCCAACCACAAATCCACATCCAAATTCGTGCTTTTCGTTATGGCAGCTGTAATAGATGTCGCAATTTTTACGTCGCGATCATCCTTGTCCTATCCGTCTCACCTCCTGGATGACGGTAATGTCAGCCTTAATTTTTTAAGGACAACCGCCAGTCGGATAGTAGCTCCTTCTCTATAGAGAGTCCGGACGTTTCAGGTGCATATCCTTAAATCATGGTCCTCATTACGTTTGCGGGGGGTCGTCAATATTTGGTGGGTTGCGTTTCTTATTTTTTCTTTCTCGTGTTTTCATATTCAGTAAAGGACCTGAAGGCGGGTGGCTAGTCCAATCATCAGGGTTCGTCGCTCACTATCTGCCTCTATTTATGATGAGTCAGCTGGCCGTGTTCGCGATAATGTCAACCAGAGGGGAAAAAATTTTGTATGACTTTTACAAAAAAATTTTGTGTGGTATGAAATAAGATGTGTCTAATAAATCTGGAAAAATCTGTTTTTGGTCGAAAATTGCAAAACAGTGGCAACCCTGGCATGTTTTTTCTAGTAAGCTTTAAACTGAGATGTTAAACAAAATGGATAGCTCACAGGAAAAGGTAAAAACAACCTATTTTGCTCAGAAAATTGCATTGTTTTCCTTTGCAATATATAGAAAAATAATTGTTTTAGTGCTGAAAACAAAAAAAAAATTTCAAATAATTTTTTAAATGCACATTTTATGGCAATGAAAACTGCGCAATTTCGGTGTAATGTGAAAGACTAAAATTGGAAAAGTTTAATAACGGTGGTTGCACGCTGGTGTTTTGTTATGAAAACATAACTTTTTCTGAGCAGGAGTTCCTAATATCTGGAATGGGTGGTATTTTAAAGATTAATGTTGGTTCTCAGTTTAAATTGCCATCAAAGGTGTGTAATGTGAAACACCAATTAAAAAAAAAATCATAATTTTGAAAAAAAATGCTTAATTTTTTTTTTGGTAGGATCCACTCACAGGTGCAGAAAAAAATAAAAATTACATCGAAAAGCTAAAAAAGAACGGTAAATACGAAGAACACAAAAGAAAGAGGGCAGAAGCTATGCGTAAATTGAGAGAAAACCGTAAACTGAAGGAAAGTGAAATGCCAAGAAAGGATCGTGAGTCTCTTGTAGAAAGACGTCGCAAAGACTACGTAAATGCATTCAACCTTACACCTTCAACCATTTTTGTCGAAGAACTCACTGATGAAAATTTTTGTAAAATAAACAATAAATTAAATGTTGCCGATTTTTTTTTAACACAAAAAATATTCGTGATATTGCGTCGGCCCATCAAATACAGCAAGAGTCCGGCAATATCCGCATTTTTTCAACTTCCTTAGAAGGATATAATCAATCTTAAAAAATAAGAAATAAAAATCAAAAGAGAAACAAAATAAAAATAGAGTTTGAATAACATTGTTTTTCCATTTTTTTATAATTCCGCAAATATAACAGTTTTCAAAAGAATGTAGTTTTATTTGGCATACGGAACAATGGGGACATAAAACTTTAAAGCTTACTAGAAAAAACATGCTAGGGCTGCAATTTTCGACAAAAAACAGTGTTGAAGCATTTATAAGCACTAAAAGTCGTTTTTAAATGCAAAAATTTGTACGATGTAATGTGAAAGACTTTCGTTGTAATGTGAAAGACTTGATATTTTTAGTCCTACTGAGGTTTCTAAGCAACAGATTTAAACCGTTTAAATGCAATTTCCTTTCTTCATTATTCAACTTTTATCTCGAAAAGTACGGGGACAACCCGTTGTCTATAAGAGCAGAACTTTTAGAAAGTATCTGTCTACCTCAAAAGTGAGTTCCAAAATT
Source organism: Muscina levida (assembly GCA_964034835.1). NCBI lineage: Eukaryota > Metazoa > Arthropoda > Insecta > Diptera > Muscidae > Muscina > Muscina levida. Next base: position 143,436,824 of record OZ035880.1, on the reverse strand, counting down.
TGTAATGTGAAAGACCGTCTTTAACTGCTTATACCATGAAAACCATAGGACCTGGAAAAAAAATTTCTTTGAAGGAAATGTGCACACTGTTAAGCTTTATAATTTCCATGCATAAAACATTAGCATTTAACTAGTTTCAAACCAATTTTTTCAAATTAGTGTGTACAAATGTAATGTGAAAGACTGCGAACACGGCCAGCTGTGAGTCAGCTTTAGGTGCAAGATATACTTTACATCCCCAACGGCCACCAATATAAAGCATCCTTTTCTGCAGACGATACGAGACATTCTTTATCGTTCCAGTTCTTGTCTTGGTTCTTGGTTCTTCTTACCCAAGTATGGAGGTTGAGGTAGTGATCATAGAATGCGCAATATCCTGTCAATGTTTATTTGTTTGTATTTGGTTGACACTGTGTTTTTGGCACTGCTTTATAATCACCTGAACATACACTATGCTTGATTCATGCATTCCAGCGGCCATTTCTTGTCTTTTAATCAGGGGATACTTGTGGATACCTCTGTGTTAAATTTTGGTTCTACTTACTATAAAGTGTCTTGCCGACGCGAATCTAGCCAGTCTGAATCCGTTATCGGAGTTGTTGCTGAATCGAATTTTCAGGTCCTTTTTAATAACCCTAAAAGTTTTTACACAATTACACAATAAAGGTATTCAAATTTTCTAAAAATCGAATCATAAAAATATCACGCAATTCTTATGTTTTATATTTTAAGGACCATTGACTCGTTTTAATGTTTTTTTTCAATATTTCTCCATAATTTTATTAGAGGTTTCCAATCTATTACAAAAAAAAGAAACATTTTTTCATTTCTATAGCGGATAGCATTTTATTATTGTACTCAGAACCTTCATCATACCGATCAACATATTTTAATTAAAATTATGATATTTTCTCAAAAATTTAGAAAAAAGTTTTTTCTATTTTAAGGAACGTTGATAAATTTTAGTATTTTGTCTGTTAGGAAATAGTTTAAGATTTATATAGATCTTCACTCTACTTATACCAAAAATATACAAAAAAAAGCTTTTTTATAATTTTATATTTTTTTAATATAATTCTGATTTTTAAACAAATTAAACGTGAAAATTTCAGCTTGCACTACCAAACGTTATAACCCAACACCTACCAAACAATACCAGCTTTCCAATTGTATGTTTGAAGTAGCGCCTTCGACGATAAGTCAACATTACCTCCATTTACCGTATAGCATTTATTATCCCAAAAGTAAAACAATTTCTTATTGAAATTGATTGCCGGTGTTAACTGTAGACAAAAAAAATACGAAAAAAAACCAAAAACATAAAACATCCACACTCTAACACCGCTACTGTTTAATGTCACGGAAGTATTACACAAATAAAATGTGCTGGGATACCCAGTCAACCTAAAGATTAAGCATACACACATAAGCAAAAAACAAAAACACAAACAGAACGAAACCCCAGAGAAGAGTTCTATAAATGTCGTGAACGCACTCTATATGTCGCACCAAATAAATGTATCTTTCTTAGTCTCTAAAATTTCTTGGCAATTCGAAGTGCTGATCGTTGTTGTCTAAACGCTTTGGCACGCATGTTTAAATCAAGTTCACGCATTTGAATTTTTGCCACAAGCTTTATGGAGCTTGTGCCTCTTGGCGTCGTATCGTACAACGAAAAAGTGTTATGCGTTCCGGGGAATTTGTGATATTTTTTTTTTGCGTGAGCGTCGGTCGTGTCTGTTGTCTTAGTGTTCAATTTACATAGTTTCCCCTTACCGCAAAATGCAAATGGTAGACAATAAAAATAAAATTTCGATTTGTATCATTTGGAGTGGTATGCAGCACATCGTACGACATTGGACATTTCCCCACAGAGATCTCGTTAGCTAAAGAAGGAAATTGTATCAATTTGTTAGAGAATTTCGTTAGAAAAATAGTGTGAATTGATACGAGAACGTCGTTTTTTGTTATCTAGTCAGTTTTTTTTGGTTTGTTTTGTAAAGAGTTTGGTTTGGACATAAAGTTGGTGAGCAAATTAAATTAAAGACATTTACATATTGATTTGATAGCTTTATTGCGATGGTCGCCAAATTGCCAGAGGAAACGAAAGACTTAAGACACAAGCGCCACTTTAAATAGTCACAGGAGCTGTTGGCCGCTAAGGGCTGTTGACTAACTCTAGTGGGGGTAAACTAAAGTTTTGTTGTTTATGAGTTTAGTATATTTAGTCAACATATTTCAACAGTGCAAAAAATATTAAATTATATTTTGTGTATTTTCTACGTAAAGACTAATTCTTCCTATTTTACTTAATTCTGATGAAACATCATTAGCGATATCCCTCAATTGACGAAAATTACTGCATTAATGATGTAATATTCCGTCTATAATGCGGGTAAATTAATTTACTCTTGAGCTTTTAAACGCCGATCCAAATGTGTCTACCAACTATAGCGGGATCGCATAAAAGGTCCTGTGTACTGTGTTATAAGAAAGACTAGAGGCCATCCTAACGATTCTGATTGGAACTTATCAGTGTGCCTTTAGACCTGGTAAATCTAAGATCGGCTAGATATTCACGCTACAGCAAATCCTAGAGAAGAGCTAAGCTTTTCATACCGACACTTACAATCTATTTATTGATAACAAAGCTGTAGTCGACAATAACAGTCGAATACAACAGAAACTGTAAAAATATATGGCTGAATTTGGTATGCCTGTGAAGCTGTTACGACTTTTCGGGATGAAACTGACCGACACATAGTCTCTAGTGAAAATAGGCTAAAATCTGATTTTTACAAAGCGAGTCTTTAGACAAGCCTACAGTCTGTCAGTCTTTAACATTCTAATTGAGATGATCATGCAGCAGGCTGCAGATAACTCGGAAACGTATGGACCGATTTGACAAATTTTGTGTTATATAGTTTAAGTCCTAGCGAGATACAATTTGATATCCTGATAGTGCTCTACAACCCAATTGGGAATATTTTTAATTTTCGGTCATTCTAGAGAGATTAAAGTGGAGTGGGCGTGGTCAAACTGTATTTTAGGCCGTTATTGGTACAATTTGGTACAAGTATGCAGATATTACTCGAAATTGCAGATTTATTTATTAGAATGGGAGTGGGAAAATATCGTTTATGTCTTTTTTTGGATTACAACGGTGAAGTTTGATATGCAGATGAAACGTAGCAGAGCAGATATAAAAATGTAGACGCAATGTTATTGTTCTGATCAGTGGGCGGATTTTATGTGCCAAATATTTTTTTTAACCCTATAACTTTTTAAAGAAATTAAATTTGATAAACCGATCTTACAACTATTCATATGAAGGCTAACATTTTATTTTCGAATAGTGAGCAGGGTGGATAATATTTGATACACAAGTATACTCGGGAATATAGACAAGAATGTACAGAAAAAATATTTATTTTCGATAAGTGTGGGGAAAGGGCGTGGCAAAACTATTTTAGCTCTAGAGCAATTCGATTCACAGATAGTGCTCGGCATTACTGCCATGCTTATGAAGGCGAACATTTTACTTTCATTCGGTGGGCGAAAGGAAACGTGCCAAAACTGATTTTTACGTCTATTATTTTACACCGAAAACAGTGTGTTTTCAGTAAATTTCATGCATCGAAATAAGTACCTTGTCAACTGAACTGTCATATTCAGTTCCGGCATCGGTCATGGCACACGATTTGTCCATTCAAAACAAAAAAAGTGCCAAAAAATCGTCTTCAATTTTTGACGGTCAATAAAACTTCATTAGTTGACTATACGCCGTTTTTTTATTTTAGAGGTTTGTAGCACTTAGTGTAATCTGCATATTTTCCGAAGATCTCTTTTCCCTACGACGAACCGTATACTATCGAAAGAAGATCATCAAAAAACTAGAAATCTTCAAGAATTTTTTTACGATTTTTTAACTTTGAGGTGCTGAGAATATGGCAAGTAATAAAAATATTGTCAAAATCTTTAAACAGTCTTACTTCGTCAAGTGTATACGATGCAAATTCATTAAAAGCTTTATTTTAGATTCTACCTCTTACGAAACACTGGAGGGTGTAGGTCGTCTTCACGAATTTTACAACAATTTGATTTTGTGCCATATGAATCCTCGACAAATTAACCCATAGAGGAATATAACAAAATTACCGATTTTTGCCTAGACTTATTTCGGAAAAGGGTCCAAAAGTGAAAAATGTCCCACAAACATGTACATTAGGGTAATAACTTTTTGCATTTTTTGCAAATATCAAATCTCCCCAGACAAAATCGTGTAGGGCATGGAAAAAATTTAAGAACTGCGTTTTTAGTTTTTCGCTATCGTTAAAAAAGGTTACGCACCAAACGCTTTAAAGTTTTGAATCAAACTAAGTTTAAAAAAATTGTTATTGAAATAAAAATAAAAACAGTACAAGTGTAAAACATCGCGAATTTTGAACCTAAAGTTTATATCCTACAATACCTACTTTTAATCATTTATTGTTATTATTTGTTTACATACTTACATATGTATATACTACCATACTTAAAAAAAATTGTTATTAAAAATATTTTAAAAAACATTAGACCGGGTCGCGAAAAAAAATTTCCAAAGTCGAGGGCAAATATTAAGGATCACCTCGAGTCAACTTAAAAAAAAATTTTTTTTTCCTCCCCCACACCCCGGAAAAACAGCCAAAATCGTTTTTTTATCACTGTTTTTTTGTTTGTGGCTCAATCGTTAAATCAAAGACATCGATGTATAGGTCTCGCCGAGTACTACATTTGTCCTATAGATGTCGCTGACATACGATATCATCTTGTACTGATGGCCTCATTTAGAGAAATTTCTACCCCTAAACTTTAAAAATATTTTTTTCTCAGAATTAAAGTCCTTTAAAAACCAAGAACATTTTGCTTTGGAAGCATACAGTTTTATTCAAAAACAAAAAAGTTACGTATGAAAAGATGTTTTTACAGCATCAAAACTAATATTTTTTCCTGTTGTTTGCATTATTACAGAAAACTATTGCATACTTCTTAGCGTTCAGACAAAAATTAAATACAAGTTATTGCATACTTTATAGCGCAAACAGTGTTTTCAAACATGTGGATGAAGTTATTCAGCATCAACAATATTCAAGCAACGAAAGTATAAAGATATCTGGTGCAAAATGGAAGTATTAATAATAATATATAGACATTAATATGCACTTGTATTCTTCCCATGCAATTTGCAACACTGAACATTTGTGCGAAATTTAAGTGAATCAGCGCTTGGAATGACTAATCAAAATGAAAAATTATTGCCTAACTAGAAAGTAGTGAACGGACCTTGAGTCGCGCCAATATTTGCTGTAATTACATACATATCTTTGCTCTTTTTGGGATTTTATTTGTAATAAAAATAATATTTCGTCGGTAACTAGATTAAAAATGAATTATCTCGAGAAAATTTTTAATTTTTTTTCGATGTCGTTAAGACTTATGCAAACATGTGAGCTACAAAGTATAGAATCATTTTTATAAAAAAATTTTATCAGCGCTATAAAGTATGCAATAATTTGTGATAATAATGCCAACAACATAAAAAAATGTTTTTGTTGATGCTGGAAATACATCTTATCATTCGTAACTTTTTTGTTTTTGAATAAAACTGTATACTTCCAAAGCAAAATGTTCTTGGTTTTTAAAGGGCTTTAATCCTAGGAAAAAATATTTGTAAATTTTAGGGGTAGAAATTGCTCTAAATGAGACCATCATTACAAGATGATGTCGTATGGCAGCGACATCTATAGGACAAATGTAGTACTCGTCGAAACCTATACACCGATGCCTTTGATTTAACGATTGAGCCACAAACAAAAAATCAGTGATAAAAAAACGATTTTGGCTGTTTTTTAGGGGGTGGGGGAGGAAAAAAAAATTTTTTTTTTAAGTTGTCTCGAGGTGATCTTTAATATTTGCCCTCGACTTTGGAGAAAAAAAATTTTGTATGGGAACCGACCCGGTCTAATGTACATGTTTGTAGTAGATTTATACTGAATACTTTTAAGCTTTCATTTGATGCCGTCTTTTGGAAAAGTATCCTAAATCCTTAACGGTTCCTCATTTGAATGTTTGAAATCGATCGATGGAATATATTTGTTGCATGAAAGGGTTTTCACCGATACCTTTAATCACCCCACCGTAGAAGAAGTATCACACATTAACCTAGGGACCGGTCCAAATTTTGGGGGCCCGTAATAACCTAGGGCCTAGGACTGGTCAATGACGTTGGGCATAGTCTGGTCAACAAGTTGTATTAACTGTGAAAGTTTCACAGAAATCGGAGACATCAAACTTAAGTAGAAAAATATACTTAATTAGTACCTTCTAACCTATGAACTTGGTATGGGATAGCTTTTCGCGTTATTATATGTTAATACGCTTCTATTTTTAGATTCCCACAACGGGACTCAGATTTAATAATATAATTTTACTGAGAATCTGAAGTCAACAACGCCTCTATGAAAAAATGCTCCAAATGCTAAATATAAAAAAAACGAAAAATGCAGCAATAAATTTAAATTTTTTATATGCAGAATGATCTAAATTTACAGGAATGCGAACTACCCCAATTTTTTTCACCCAATACGCCTTAAATTCGAGCCGGGACCCATGGAAGGAGGGCTCTCAGAAAAGTGCCCCCTGCAAAATGCCCCAAAAAAACAAAACGAAAAATGCCCCAAAAAAAAATTCGGCCAAAAAAATTAAAAATTAACAAACTCATTCAAGAAAATTTCCCTAACAATTTAAAAATAATTTTACACCACAAAAAAAATTCTTCTAAAAATTGACCCAAAATCGAAAAACAAAATTTTTAGCTAAATTAAACGAAAATCCCCAAAATTGTTTATATGAAAAATTCCCCAATTTTGTACAGACATTTTTTGGGGCTTTTTTGGTTTTTGAGCCTTTTGCATTTGCGGAATTTTTCATAGAGGCTGGAAGGAATGTTTCGTTGGTGTACTTTATAATTGGTGTACTAATATAATTTATTTGGGAGATTTTTAAAAATTTTTAGGGAAATTTTTGTGGTTGTACTTTGGGTAATTTTTTCGGCCAATTTCATTTTTTGGGCATTTTTCATAGAGCCGTCGATTAAGCAGGTTGCCGATTAAGAAAATGTTAATGACTGAGTTAGGGATCGAAACCTGGTCTCCAGTATAAAAGTCGTAATTACCCATTATCCCACGGTCAGAATTATTTGTTCAATTTTAAAACTTTTAATTTTTTATAAAGACATTACAATATACGTTTTATTTGATCATGTAGTCATTGGTGTACTATATAATAACGATGATGCAACGAGATACCGCTGGCAAATATTTACTGTACGATAACAACTATTGGTATTGTTATACCGTTAATAACAAAACAAATGACTTAAGACACAAACCTCATTGGCTTAAAACGAAGATAACTAACTACTCTCAAAGTGAATTATATATCATATTATGCATTCCCATGATTTTCGTTAATTTCAAACTAAAACATCCTCAAACTCCAGTTAGCATAAAAATAGCCATGTTATGAAGCCACTGCTTAGAAACAAAACACACAGTACCATGCCATCATCATTATTTTGCCGCTGCGGCCGTTGATTAATTCATGAGTAATTAGTTGCAAAAACACGAAATCAACTCAGTAGAAGTTAGAACACTACAGGCTACCACTGGTAAACAGAGTTAAATCCTTAACCTAACAGGTGCCACCACATTGACTTGTATTATTATTGGCAAACAAAACAACACAAAACTAGTTAAGAGATCGAACAAAAAGAAAACGTGATGAATATAAAAATAATGCAGTTTTTTTGTGGCAAGTGGCCTCTTCGAATATTTCTACATGGTGTGGAATTTCGTTGGTAACAAAGATGATTAGTATAGATTTCACATGATGTTCACACTGTAGCAACACTAAATCTTGAAATATTTATACAGAGAGAAAGAGTGAGAGAATCTGGTATATCGCAGGAGTATGAATTGGCAGTAAAGACGGGGTAAGCGCCCTGTAGCAGTACTATAACAAGTTACCGATAGATTTAACCACTGTATATGCCATTCAGTATCCTAACTATTGTGTGGCTCAACTAACCGAATAGCAAACACCTAATATGGTGTATATGAAAAAATTTCTCTCAAGGAATTTCTACCATTCCTCTGAATGTAATCAATACACGAAATTAAAGTATGTATTAATTTCCGTGCGGCTACAACAAAAACAGCAAACCTTAAACAAAGCGGCTGACCTACATTCCCACAAGTTGTCACACACAAAGCCAAATGGAATATAATTCCTAAATAAGAATTTCAAGAATTATTACAGATATATAGAGATTCTTTTAATTTGGCCTGTAAACAATTATAATTAAGTAAATTTGTCACAAAACGTTTAAGACGTTTAATTATATGCACATAAATATAATAGAATACAACCGAGAAGAAAAAAAACGTTCAAATGTTTACCCTCAAACTTGTAGGTTTGCATGTCTTCACTCAGCCATTGAAAATCTGTTTGTCTGCTGACCCAGTTTTATGATAATAGTTATTGTCTAATTATATTTCATATCTCCAGCACTTTTCATTAAAATATAACCATGATGTTGATCATCATCGCCGTCGTTCTTCTCATCATCTATGGTGGTCATTACCAAACATTTGTTTGTTTCCAAAGGCCATTATGAGAGTATGCCAAGTTTATTGGCCAAGCTATTGCCGTGATGGAAATCTCACGGAAAGTAACACTTGTTGTTAGCAACATTGTCATAAATTTGAATGCCATCTTTCGGGGGGAGAAACATAGAACTTCCTTTTGTAATGTTTGTTTTATTTTATGATCATCACCTGAGCTGACGATAATATAATGATTTTGCTTTTTATGTTGAAAAAACATATTTCTTGTCCTTCTTTCCGTTTTGCCATATATTGAAAGTGAAAGAAGGTGTCCGCAAACGGGATATCTTTAGTAATCACTACGGTTTGAATGAAGTTCACGATGACATTAGTAATTCGAAGAAATAATATAATACACAGTATAACATTTTTCAGGACCCAATTCTGACGCATACGCAACAGAGGTTTCTTTGTAAATGATAGTACAACACATGATTTTGGGACTCAATTTTGAGAACTGTACATGAAAGTAGTAGTAGAACAAGTTCTACATCATTCGTTTTGTCATGTTACTTACTTACTTAGCTGGCACTTCTTTGCAATCCCATTGGACTATATACCACACGTAGAAAAGTATTATAAGCGCCTCGATCTTCTGCGCTTCTCCTCCAGTCAGTTACACCAAGTTCTGTAAGGTTCTCAGTAATCTGCCACACTAAAGCCACACTGATAAGGTTTAATCAGGTTCGCCAGAATGAGCTTTAATCTTTCACATACCACACTCGACAGGATCTTATATGCGATGGTTAAAAGGCTGATCGGTAGTTGGAGCATACACTAGGATCACCTTTTTTCAGCACAGGACATAATACGCTTAGATTCCAATCGACGGGCAGGCACTCTTTAAGCCAAACCGTGCGTAGGAGCTGGTGCATGCTCGTTATCAGCTTCTCACCACCGGTCTTGAAGAGCTCTGCCGGAAGTCCGTTGGCACTGGCTCCTTTTTCATTGACGTTGACAATTGGCGTGAAACCTTCACGTGCGCTGACTTCTGGAACCAGCAGTTGCTGGAAGTGTGCTCTCTATATACATATGCAGTACACTCTGCGTATCTGTAACAAGATTTCCATCCTTATCCTTACAGGAGGGGAGCCCATTACCGTAGCCTTTTGCTTTTACTTTCTGGTAAAATTTTCGGGCCTCACCTCTATCACGGTATCGCTCTATATCCTCGTTCTCCTGTTCCTTCATCTGACGTTTTTTCGCTTAAATATCTGTCTCGCCTGTTTTAACGTCTCCTTGTGCCGTTCCCTAACATCACGGATTACAATTGGCTGTAGCGTTACCCTATAAGCAGCATCCTGTTCCTCAGACGCTATGCGACATTCTTCAGCGTACCAGTAGAGCCTAAAACGTGACAAATTCCCGTGTACGATTATTACTAACTTCATATTGATATTAAGTTATTATGGCATGTAACTTGACAAAATGAATGATGCAAAACTTTTTCTTATTGGGGCTACTTTCACGTGCAGTTCTCAGAATTGAGTCCCAAAATCATGTGTTGTACTGTGGTATACAAAGAAACCTCTTTTGCATATGCGTCATGTGGGTCTTATCTGGTTGTCTACACGTTTCTGACACGTTTCTCACATTATTGACATTGATCTACATTAGTCAGATGCTGTCTAAATTATTAACCTGAAATATCTGCCCGCTCTTGTCAATACTTCAATATAAATTAGTCTTAAGCCTACACATCAACATCCACAACAACATCGCCAAATTGTAATTATGTTTTTAGCCATCACCTCATGTTTAATATATAATTTATGAACGGAAATCAAAAATCAACGTTTCTACACTCAAATAAATTAAATTCAAACCAGATAATATAAAACTTTCCCAAAAAAACAACTAGAACTTAATTTAGAACTCAATAAATTGTTGATGTCAAATTAACCCAAAAAAAATTGCAAACCAAAAACAGTTCTGTGGAATTCATTCACTCAAAAAAATATTCTAGCACCATCGTCAAGTCACCACAAAAAAAAGAACGCAGTAAACCTCACTTGCGGTTCAAATATATATCAAAGTTGGCAGCAACAACACGACACAACATCAAGTGCCTATAGCAGAGACATCGTGAGGGTGAGAGATGAGTGATACAACAGTAATCAGGTAAGAACAAATGAAACCCAATAATAATTTCCTGTCAATCAGAGTACAACAGCAATGTAGCTGCCAAAGAATTAAGAATATGAGTACTACAGGGCACTAAAGCTAGACAACATTTTTTAACTATATTAACCGCTGTTGGTGATATTTGATAGCAATACATAAGTTTCATATGTTTTTCAATGTGGCAACAATATTTCTATGTAAAAAGTAGAAAAACTTCTAGTACATCTAAGTAAATTCTTTCTTTATCAATATATTGTTCTACTTACATTGTTCTAGGTTTTTCCTTAATCATTATTGAAAGTCACCCAAGGGGTTAATATATACACCATGTAACATTAATATGGTCCATCATCTGCTCTAGGTATAAGAGAATGCTGCTTGCTTGATTTGACTTTGAACTTAATCCCATCAAAAACAATGCCAATAACATTACTAACTAACGTTTAACCATTTAATATTAATTAGTTGCTTCTCTAATTTTCTCTAAAACCTAGTGAATACGCTAACGGTGTCTCAGACAGATCACCTACTACACTCTACCACTCTCATTCAAGTGTTTTAAATGGCCATGGTCAATGTGGATCACACAGGGCAATCATTACTTTCTGTCTTTAGATCTGTTCTAACTGTCGACAACTCCATCGTGTTGGATCGTCGTTAGATGGCTGGTGTGTAGTCTCTCTCTACCTCGGTCATTTCACAATGTGTCACAAATAATAAAATTAATTGTCATTAACCGCTATTTGGCAATGGAGAAAACTAATACAAAACTAAGAGAACACAGTGTGACAAGAAGAAACAATGCACTGTGGTTAGGTGAGATTAAATGATTTAAGATTAACGTAACAGGAATTTAATTTGAATGTATATTTGAAGAGAGGAGAGGACCGGCCGTAGCATGATGGTTTAAACAATTATGCGAGAGATCTGTGATATCGATTTCTGTCATCTACATTTTTCTTTCATTGTCGAGTCAATTGGCTTATCTAGTAAAAAACTTCTCAAACAGAGACATTCGCATCCGTCGATAAAGAAGTAGGTGCCATCGATCTCCTTAAATAAACAAGAACCCAAGAACAAGAACCCCTCCAAAAGTTGATAAACCCCCCAAACGTTATAAGGACTATGATTTAAGGATATGCAAGTGGAATGACCGAATTAGCTACTGAGATGGTGCGTATATCCAACTGGCCGCTGTCCTTGTCAAAAACAAGGCTGACATTACCGGCATGCAGGAAATGCGATGGACGGGAAAGGGATGCACACTACGAATAAACTGTGCAATTTTTACAGAAGCCATGCAGAAAAGATAGCAAAAATTTGTGTGTGGATTCCTAGTCGGCAAGACACTTCGACATCTGGTCTCGCAGTTTAACCCTGTAAGTGACCAAATAGCTACTATCCTCATCAAGGCTAAATATTTTCCATCACATTGTTTTGTGATGCATTCTATCTGCGCCTGGAGGTAATATATCTTGTGACTTCTGCCCTGCCCATAGCATTAAAATTGTTCTGGGAGATTTTAATGCTAAAACAAGAAATGGCTTGGTAACAAATGGAACCCCCCAAACTCTAACAACCCCCGCAAGCGTAATAAGAACCTTAATTTAAGGACGTGCACCTGGAGCGTCTGGACTCTCTATAGATAAGGTGAAAATATCCGACTGGCAGACGTCCTCAAAAAATATAAAACTGACATCACCACCTTCTGGAAGATGAGATGGACGGGACAAGGATGATCGCGATGTTAAAATTGCGACTTCTATTACAATCCACATCAAGTCGAACTATTTCCATATCACGCTGATTTTTACTCATGCCCCGACGAAAGATGAGATTAAAGAAGTATTTTACGAGCGCCTAGAGGAAACAAACAACCGCTGCCTTGGCCACGACATTAAAATTGTTCTGGGTCCGTCGATCGGTAAATTTATCCTGCATACCGACACGTCCGACAACGGGCGCAAAGCACAAAGATATCCACAAGGCAATTTGGCTATCGACAAAAAACGCACGTAGCCAAACACAAAAAAAGCTGGATATCACGAAGCTGCAAACCCTAGAGATAACCACTCTTAGCAGCTCTCACAACTTCTATGACACAACGCTTCTACTTCTTTGTTTCCGATAGGCCCGAAAATTTTATCAGAAAGTAAAAGCAAAAGTCTACAGTAACGGGCTCCCCTCCTGTAAGGACAAGGATGGAAATCTGGTTACAGATACGCAGAGTGTGCTGCATATATGGGGAGAACACTTCGAGCAATTGCTGGTTCCAGAAGACAGCGCACGTGAAGGCATCACGCCAATTGTCGACGACGGCTTAGATTGCCCGCCACCAAGTCAAGCCGAGGTAAAAAGAGCAATATCGCGACTAAAAAATAACAAAGCAGCCGGTGCGGGCTTTCGGCAGAGCTCTTCAAGTCCAGTGGCGACGAGCTAATAACGAGCATGCACTAGCTCCGAGTATGCTATGTGAAAGACTAAAGCCAGTGTTATCCAACCTGATCGGGCCTTATCAGTATTGTAAATCAACAACTGACCAGATATTCACACTTCGGCAAATCCTGGAAAAGACCCAAAAGAAAAAGATCGACACGTACTATCTTTTCGTCGACCATAAAGCTGCCTTCGACAGCCCGACATGGCAGAATTTACTCGAAGCCATGGCTGAGTTTTGTATTCCACCGAAGCTGATACGGCTTTGCGGAATGACGCTGACTGACTCGAAGTATTCAGTGGCAAGGACTTTACGGAGATATTATATACCAGATGAGGCCTTAAACAGACGGCTTATCGTGTGACCTCTTCAACATTATATGGAGATGATAATGACGTAAGCTGCAGTAAATACGAGTGACACGATATTCAACAAAAGCCCCTTGCAACTTGCCTACGCTGATGACGTAGACATAATCAGTTGAAAACTGAGGGATGTGACTGCAGCCTTCTCCAGTATACAGGAGGAATCAGCGATAATGGGTTTAATGGTGAACGAGGACAAAACGAAGATTCTTAGTTTCAACGAACGAAGAATCTACTCGTTTAGGAAACTGAGTGAACGTTGACAACTATAATTTCGAGGTGTTAGATAATTTTATCTACCTAGGCTTCGCCATCATAAAAACAAATAATGTTAGCCTCTAAATTCGGAGAAAAATCTTGCGTGGTTAAAAAATGCTACTACGGACTAAGCAGGCGTTTTAATGACAGTCCTCTCTCGACGAACGAAAATCCAGCTATACCAGATACTGGTGCTACCTGTATTGATGTATGGATCAGAATCCTGGGTTATAGTACAAGCAGATAAATCGGTTCTGGCAGTAGTCGAGAAAAAATTTCTCCGTAAAATATATGGACCCATCATCGTTAACGGAGAGTATCGGCGTCGTATGAATCATCGACGAAAATGCTCCAGCTCGAAAAGTCTTTGACAATGAACTCGATGGACGGCGCAGAAGAGGGCGACCATAACACCGTTAGAAAGATCAGGTTACTAAGAACCTTACAGAACTTGGTGTGACTAATTGGAGAAGAAGCGCAGAAGATCGAGGCGCTTATAATATTTTTGTACGTGTGGGATAAAATCCACTGGGATTGCAAAGAATTACCAGCTAAGTTAGTAAGTGAGAATAACAGAATACTCAAACTACCGCTTTCTTAAAAGAAAAACACTAACCCTCGATGACCACAGTGCATTCTGAACAACTTAAGGTACGATAAACACGATCGATCACTTGTGTTTCCCCAGCCAACATTTGGATGTTCTCTTTTATTCCATTTTGGTATTGGTCAGTGGTGTTCGAGTAGACACCTTCAACTTCTCGTGTGGTAGTGTGATGCATTCAACTGTTATGTGTCTATATTGCAAAAATTTTAATTGTCAATTTACCAGAATAAAAAGAAAATTCTTTGCTTGTCATGTGCTGTGGAAATGACATATTGTTAATAAAACATTGGCAGACTGATAATAGTTAGTAAATAGTTATGAATTTATGTAGAACATTTATTTTCTTTTAACAATTTAATTGGGAGTTTCTCATGGTTGCAAATGACAAATTGGTTTGACATGTGTGTCTGTGTGTATGTATGTGTGGTTGAAATGTGTAACTCTACGCAACAGACAATGATGTTGTTAGCCGAACAGTCACATAATTGGTAACAAAAATATCTTTACTTTTCAAATGACAAATCATGAAGTGGGTTGACAAGGATTTACCGAACACATGACAGCAAACATTTATTTTTTGATAAACCAATTTGTAGTTTATATTCTATTAGAATTGTAATTGAATTGTAACATAATCTTGGGTCTGCAGTGTTCCTTCACTAATTCATTGCACCAACTTCTGAAAGAGCATTAAAACTATCATCCTTATAAAGTGTAAACGTTTGAGTTATTAATCGGAATTTTAGTATTCTAAAGGGTTTTTTAGCATTATTTTTGTTCTAACCAGCACACTTAAGATGTCATTAAAAGATTAATCGGATGGACGAAAAAATGCATTAAGAAAAATTAACAAACAATTTTGAATAATTACCCATACCCTAACCTACTGTAGCAGGGATGGTAGGAATTTACCGAGACAATAAAAACATCCGTTGCTGTGAACTACTGCTGAGCTCTTATTTCATAATCAACTTTATCAAATTTTCGCACAATATAGATTTGCTTCCATATTTATCACACACCATGCGAAAGGAATTTGCTTTAAAACATAACGATGATTCAATTAATAACTAAAATTCCAATACATTTTTTGCTGCAGTAATCATACTTTGCAATTTTCATAGTAACGAGGAGGAAGAAAACTCTCACTAGTCTATGAGCAACAAATATAGAATTGAACGAACACCTGAGCTGAATGACTAAAAAATAATGAATATTTTGTTGTTTGTTGTTTTTTGATCGTTTCGCGACCAAACAGTGAATGTTGTTTAACCGGCATTCAGTCGAAAACATTAATATACGCACTGTCCGGCACACACTCCTTGTTGTACCAGACGCATTTGATTCGCGTTGTTACTAATTGCAAAGAATTATTTTTTTGGTGGCGAGCAAGTTGGCTACACTTTTTTTTGGTTGGACACCAGCCTTAGAGGTTTAAGTTTGACGGCAGTCCAAACACCACAGACCACATCGACCACATGTGAGCATCGGAGCTTGGACACACGCAGCCCATGCTGCTGCTATAAATCAAAAATATTATGGACGCGCTTAAGTAAAAGTGAGCAGAGGTTTAACAAACAGTAATACACGAATAATCTTTTTATGCGATATGTTCGTCTAAGGAGGATAATGGTGGCGATGACGACTTTATAGCGGTGATGAGTGTGAGTGAGATAGTAAAACTATGAATGGCCGGCCATTCGCAGACAACTGAATGTTTTGGATGCAACGGACAAATGTATGGATGAATGATTCCACGCGCATGTAAGATGATGCCGGTGCAGTGTCTACATATGTTGCATTTATGAGAATTTTATTATTGCGACGATGTGTTGTGTGTTTGAATTTTTTCTTTGGACCATTTGACGTTGCTTTGATGTGGGACAATACTCAACGAGAATGAATGAATAAACTATTAGCTATAAACGATTTTTCTTTCACTCTGAAAAAGCAAAATCAGATGATGTTTATGTTTTGATGTTATGCGGTTTCGGAATTTTTATGTGGGTCTTTAATTAACTTAATATTGAAGCAATCTATGATATGATTGGTTGAAGTGTAATATATTTACATTAATCGTGTATGTGCCAGAATTCAGTGTTGGAATAAGTTGAGGTCGGTTATGGAATGTGATTGGTACTATCGACTTGTAAAATGGTTGAAATTCACCTTGAAAAAATCTCGACAAATAACGGTAATCACACGTTTGTAGTTATATTTATACCCTTATTCTACGGATAGGAGGGTATATATCATTTGATACGACCCAAAATATAACACATAGAAGGAGTCACTTTAGACCCTAGGTTGCTTTGAACCAAACTCGATTCAGGACTTTTTAAGTCGTTTGAGCCATGTCCGTCTATCTGGTTGTCCGGCTGGTAAGCACGATAACTTTCGAAATGCGCAACCAAATCTATTTACCACTCCGCACACTTTAGAGATGGAGTAATAATAACAATACAATCGTGCTCAAATTCTGTATTTTGTTAAACCACAATAGTACAAAGTTTTGGAGAAAACCAGTAAGAAAGTTTCAGTCGGGCAACCCGATTTACATATACCATCACCCTCAGTACAACAAAACATTTTGTATTATACTGATATTATTTCTCGATTTCTAAAGAGGGCGGAGTGGTACATTTGTATGGGAGGTACCAGAAGAGGCATGTCTAGACATCCAGATTATTTCTCTAAAACGTTATCCTGTTATAGGTTTACTAAATACTGAATTTGGGCACGATCGCGTTGGTTGTATTGATATTATTACTCGATTTATAAAGTGGGCGGATTGCTGCATTTGTATAGGAGGTAGCTGGAGGGGTGTGGCTAGACTACCAGTTTTTTCTACAAAACTTTACCCTGATATAGCTTCACTAAATACAGAATTTGGACACAATTGTATCGAGTGTATTGATATTATTACTCGATTTCTAAAGTGGGTGAAGTGGTACATCTGTATGGGAGGTACCAGAAGGGGCGTGTCTAGACTTTTTCTCACCAAAAACAGAATGTGGGTATAATCCGTTGGCTGTATTTATATTTTTACTCGATTTCTAAAGTTGGCGGGATGATTTTTTTGTGTTGGAGGTACCAGAAGGGGCGGGGCTATGTAGCCCATTTAGAGATTTGAATAGTTCTTGAAAAGTTAACACAAGGCAGAAATATTGTTAAAATAATGTCATGATATTTATTTTTTAAATAGTATTTGCGTCATGTTTGCGTCGCTGCTACGAGACAGACAGACAGGTTGCACTTACACTTTAAAGGTTTGAATAGTTTTATAAAAGGTATTTTTCTGGCTGCATCGGATCTTGAAAAGATAACACAAGACAGCAATATTGTTAAAAAAAATAAATGATCTAGTAAATAATTTCATGATATTTATTTTTTAAATAGTATTTCCGTCATATTTGCGTCGCTGCTACGAGTTAGATGTAGATGTAGATTTTTTTCGCCTTCACCACTGCAACGCTTAGAATTTTTTTCTACAAGCGGCTACTGATTTATGAATTTCTGTTGCTGCTGCCAAATAAGAGAAGAGAACAGAAGCGCTCTGTATGGCAAGTAGCCATACCAATGACCAAATGTCGTTAATGTTGAGAGGATGAGTTTTTTGGAAACAAAAATTTAGTCAGCATGGCTTGATAGCGCTCGCCACTCACCGTGGTGGCAGCTGCTTTCTTATATCGAAAGAAATAGGGACCCATGATGATAAAATAATTCTACGACCGACAAGAAGTTTTGTTCTTAGCTTTTTTAAAATGAACTATAAAATTGAAGTAAATTTACCGCCCAAACTTCATTTGCTCGACCCGACACTGTTCTTGCTGAATCTTATGGCTCTCGGGGCGGCTGAATTTCTCTGTTTTATAGGTATACCCAAAGACAAAAAAATATATGAGGGATATTACTTTCTGCCCAAAAAATTCAAGAAATTCGCCCAATGAGACGTTGGTAAAGATGTTGCCATATCTACCTAAAACACGACCCTTACAAAATACTTTGAATATATGTAACACTGCAGCCAAAAAGTTCTGTGACTTCTGAACATAAAGAACTATATTTACTGGAGCTAAAAAAAACATTTAATTTTACATTGCCTTGTCAATTTATACCATTTTTTTTTTAATCTTACATAACGGATCCTACTTTATTTATCGACGAATGCGAAGCTGTTTATGAATATTTTACTTTAAATTTACGGCAAACTTGTTGTCGAGACGGCTGTCGATGAGCAAAATGAAGATGACTGAGATATGGATTGAACAAAAGATCTCTTGGATAATAGTCGCGTCTTCTAACCGTAATGCCGGTCAACAAGTTCTTGTTTGACATTCATAAAAATTAAGATGCCTCTTGCTGACAAAGCTGATCATCAGCAGTTGCTCAACGGCTTAATTGTAACATACAAGATATCGTTGTGTAGGTCCCGGCGAGTACTACATTTGGTGTATAGATGTCGCTGACACACGACATCATTTTGTAATGTATGCCTCATTTAAAGCAGTTTCTACCCCTAACAGAATGATGATATTTACCACATGATGGAGTTTTTACGCACTGACACACGTCTCAAGTTTACTGTAAGAACAGTAAACCGGGTCGGCCCCTATATAAAAAAAAATTTCCAAAATCGTGGGAAAATATTAAAATTGGAAAAAAAATTTTCCAGCCCGCTCCCCGAGAAACAGACGAAATTGTTTTCAAAAACCATTTTTGTTGAAACGTTAAGCCCTAGTGCCCCCAAGGTGGAAGTGTGCGCCCATCGAGTTTATTGCCGAAAACTTTCTGAGCTGCAGCTTTTAATCCATTCGTACAACGTGTCCAGCCCGCGCATTAGGTCTTTTTGTACGCGCTTGGCTACGTTGATGTCATTGTACAGCTCATACAGCTTATAATTCATTCGACGACGGTACTCAACCTTTACGACGATGGGTCTAAATATTTTGCGAAGTATTTTTCTCTCAAAACCTCCCAGAATAGATTGATCCGCCTGCGTCATTACCCAGGATTCTGCGCTGTAAAGCAAGACATGTAGGATCAGTGTCTGGTAGAGCTGGATCTTTGTTCTTCGAGAGAGAGCGCTTTGTCGTAACAGCGCTTGCTTAGCGCAAAGTAACAGCGATGTGCGATAAATACTCGTCTTTTGATTTTAAGGCTGATATTATTATTTTTGTCTATGGCGGGTCCAAGGTAGACAAAATCATCTACCACTTCAAAGTTATAGTTGTCACCGTTCAAGCAGCGTCCCAGACGAGTGGACCCTTTGTTCGTTGAAATAAATAACTTGGTTTTGTCCTCGTTTATCACCAAACCCACTTCAGCCGACTGTTTTTAAATGATCGAAAAAGCCGCAGTAACATCTCGCAATCCACATCCAATAATATCTATATCTTCAGCATACGCGAGCATTGAACGAAATTTCGTCGTTAGTATTGCATAAAATTTAACTCGATTTGTATCTGATATATTACTGAAAACTGTGTTGAATTATATCAAATTATCTCGACGGACACGTCCACCCCAATATGTCCTGAATGGGGAAAAAACTATTTTCCAAAATTGTCGTTTGGTATTGAACCAAATTTGCCTCAATTTGTCTCTGATATATTACTGAAAACTGTGTTGAATTATATCAAATTATCTCGAAGGACACGCCCATCATATCCATATCCTGAATAGAAAAAACTTATATATTCCAAAATGAGAAATATTCATTTAATTGTGAATAAAAGCGATAATCGATTTTAATGATCTATGCGTCATTTTGTTCATAGGTAATGTGACATTACGTAAAATTAATAAGACGACAATTTTTTCGTTTTGGATTTTTTTTATAAATTTCTCAAATATAATTTTTTAGGTACATTTTTTATTTTTTCCCTAGTGCCCACTAAGTTGAAAGGGAGCCCTGTCTGAGAATGTTGGTACAACTGATAAACCTCTCTAACATTTCGTTAGCTCACTGCAGCCTATGAGCATGATATTGAGGCTTTAATTAAAATTTGAATACAAATGATAAAAGAAATATTAAAGAAATGCAGTTAAAAAATGATCTGGGCAATTTAAGACACTACGCCGCATTCGAGTGTGTCTCGGGAAAGTTGCAACTCTGGAAGTTGCTATTCATATTTACATAAAAATATTACTATATTCACAAAATGTCCACAAAAGAGCACCGAAAATGCTGAATACTTTCAACATGTTCTATTTTGTCCAAAAGCATTTACTTTACCACTTAACACAAGTATTTACTCTCATTCTCACATTAACACCACGAAATTAGAGTTTCTGTTCGCAAGCACATATATTAATGTCAGTTTGTTTTGCCGTTTTTCCTCCTGTTCCTTTTTTGAAACATTGCCAACACAAAAAATATATTTGAAATTTCGTTTTGCTTGTATAAACATTTTGGGGAGTTGTTGCAGAATTAATTTAATGCCTCTAATGTGGCACTATTATTTCGAACAATTTTTCTTCCTTCCCTACGTTACGCCCCCCCTTGTCAACTACATCGTCATCATCTCCACTGTCATCATCACAATTCGTACTGAAAACATGCAGTGAGCAGCATTGTCCTGGGAATTGGGGTAATTGATGTTTAGTTGCACTTTTACCCAAATAAACGTGGACAAAAGTACTGAATGATCTGCCACAGATGAAAAGCAACAACAGCAAAAAAAATACAATATGTATAAAGACGAAACAAACTCAACGGCTAAAAAGAGTCAAGGCAGCAAGGGTGAAACAAAGACGGTGCTCCACAGAAGACCACAACGGGGTAAAATCAAAGTGAAGGAGTAGTTGCCAAAAAAAAATCTAACAGCAAACAGCGGCAATCCAAAATACAACAAAAAAGAAACATAATCAGTTGGAAAAAAAATAATTTTCCTCAATACAAATCAGTGGCAAATCTGGCAGCTTGAATGCACTCAAACGAACGACGATGCTACCAATGAAAAAGTCAGGAGTGATGAGGTAGTCACGGAACAGTGGAAGAAAATAAATTATTTAGCATTTATAAAAAACTTAACGTAATTTCGCTTCACACCCCATGAATGAGGTACTGGATGCTTCTGGCGTTGTTGTGAATTAACATGCTTTCTATTTTAGATTCACAACAAACGGCATCTACTTGTTTCTCGACGAATACGAACGTCACTGTTTGAGAAGCTTTTACTAGACATTCCGATCAACTCGACACTATACTGCGAAGTTGCTGTCGACAACATCGAGGGGGCCGGCAATGAAAGAAGAATGTAGATGACTGGAGCTGGAAATCGAAAAACGTATCTGCCGCATGGTAGTCGCGTGTTTAACCGATTTGATTATTTCAGAAACAAATCATAGATTTCAAACATCATATTGGTAGAAATATGTATTAAGAAATGTAGAAAACACAGAATTGTTGGTATCTAAGATATGGTATTATAAATCTTCCAAAAAAGGTGATTTAACCGACAGAAAGAATTGGAGAGGTATAACTTTGTTGAGTATGGTCAACAAAGTTATTGCGAATATAATAAACAAAAGGCTGTCAAAAGCAATTCATCTCAGAAGGGAACAAGCTGGCTTCCGCTCCAACAAATCTTGCGTCGATCAGGTCAATAGTCTTAGAATTATTGTGGAGCAGTCCGTTGAGTGGAGATCGCCTCTCTATCTCGTATTTGTTGACTTCGAAAAGGCTTTTGATACTCTCAGTCACACGGCCATATGGAGTGCACTGGCATGCAAGGGTGTCCCGACTAAAATTATAAACTTAATAAAGACACTGTACAGCAATGCAACATGCCGCGTATTGCATGAGAAACAACTAAGCAATAACATCAAAATAAAATCCGTAGTTCGCCAAGGATGTGTGTTATCGCCGCTCCTCTTTAACTGTGTCCCAGATGTAGTGATGCAAAAGTCAACAAGTCATAGGAGAGGGATAACATGGGGGTTGCAAGACAGATCAGAAGACCTGGACTATGCAGATGATATATGCTTATTAAGTCATTCGTTTTCCGATATGCAAACAAAGCTAAATATAGTTAGCGAAACAGCAAAGCAAAGGTTTAAAGATAAACATCCCTAAAACAAAAACACTTAGGATAAATGCTAACGCAACGCGGCAATTCCTAATATACGGCCAGGAAATTGATGATGTGGAGTCCTTCTGCTATCTAGGCAGTATAATCGACAAATCCGGTGGTTCATCAGCTGATGTGGCCAATCGCATTAATAAGGCACGTAGTGCATTTGCCCAACTCAACCCTGTTTGGAAATCGCCTAACATCTCGAAACGTACCAAAATTAAAATGTTCAACTCCAGCGTTAAATCCACATTGCTGTACGGTTGCGAAACGTGGAATATGGCACCGCGCGATATCCAGTCCCTTCAGGTGTTTGTAAACAAATGGAGTCTTGCGTGTTTACTGACCCTCCTTAATATCAAATGCCCAACTCTGGACATATACCAACCTGAAAAAAATTGAGATGGAAATAAGAAAACGCAAATGGGGCTGGCTTGCACACACTCTCCGCAAGCCATTAGACGATATCACTAAGAAGGCCATAGACTGGAACCCACAGGGAAGCAGGCGCATCGGACGACCATCACACACCTGAAAACGCCAAATCATAACTGAACTGTCCGAGCTACGACTACAGTGGAACGAAGTCAAACATCGCGCTGTTGATCGAGATCATTGGAATCAACTTATGGCGGCCCTATGCTCCCCAGAGGAGTAAAAGGAACATGTATATAATATGTATATATAAGATATGGTATTATTACGTATGTCGTAGTCGACTTTCGACAACATTCGATTGTTTTTCGACAGTCGTATTTCAGTCTCACAAAAGACATCAACGATGTCATTTTTGAAAAACGACAAATATTCGACGTCTTGAACTGAGTGCTTAAAAAAGTGATCGATGTATTGTGCTTAGAACTGAAATTAGTTTTTGTAAAATAAAACTACGATTAAACTAACTTCCTTCCTTGTGTCCTGAAGGAATTTCGAAAAGTAAAGCAATAGACAAGTCTGGTAATAACTAGATAAAAAGGCTGATAATCGAAATCATAGGTCAACATTAACGAATGAAGAATTTTCTTAAATAACATAACACGAGAAGCTTTCTTCTATCTATATACTGGGATGCATTAGAAAGTCCTGCAAGCATCTACTAGAGATACTACATAGTAATCCTTAAAATTCGTTCTTTTTAAATATCATTCCAGCAATTTTTGTGTCCACTGTGCACTGTGATTACATGCGTTTAATTCAATTCAATTTGGTGGCCATGGAAAAACTCTATTTGGCCGCCACTACAACAACGCCAACAACAAGAGCGCCAAAAAAACGCTACTGGTAGAGAGGGAAATTGTTAGTTAAAGATGTTCATTCATTGATTATGCTGAAGTCATAGTGGCAACAGCATCACGTCATGGCTTAACATCAAGATTTTCTAATTCCAATCTTCTTCTTCTTTTCTATGCAAAAGTATGTGTGTGTGTGTGGCGGTAACAGCAAGGTAAATAGCAACAGTAGTTGCAGTAGTAGTGCAACATTTTTTTGTTGCATTTTGCTTAAGTTTGTTGGCAGTGTGCATAACTTTCTTCTGCTTAAACTATTTGACCCTTATGATACCAATAGTTACCGAAAACAAAATAAATATCTTCTTATAAACCCAAAAGATCTCTCACATAACTAAACACGACAATGATGATGAGCAAAAATTGTAGGAAATTTGCTGTTCAGTAGTTAGGTTGTTTTTTTTCTTTGTGGCATTTAATAAGCCAAGATTATTCTATAGAGTTTATGGTGGCATTGCCAAGATTAAGGTAGTTAAGTGAAATATTAATATGTATGCTTGTAATCGTAGTATTAAAACATTAGGGATATAATAGGACTAATTAAGCAGTTGTGGTATAATAAGTGTCTGTCTATATATAAATCGGTTGTTATACGTAAAATAAAACTTATAAATAGAGCTGTACATATCAGGTGAAGAATAAGACTTACTTTTTGATATTTACTATACACCAATATCCCTCCGATTAGTGAGTCATCCTTTGCTCTTATGCAAGGTACAAGGCCTGCAGTCACCTATTTCTATTTGTATGGGATTTTGTGATGTGAACTCCATTTTGTTTTTTTTTTGTTCGTTTGTGATTTGTTTAGACAATAAATTTATTATAAATAAGCCAAAAGAAAGGATCAAAGGATTTCACTTATTCCCGTGCTTATCACCATTAAATCTCAAAAGCAAACACTAAACTGGTGGTCGGATCGCCTTCAGCTTCTTTTAAGCGATTCTAGATAACAATTTTCTTGGAATACATATGGGGTCGGGTAGACTTCCCATGGGTTATCAAAGAGTTATTTCAGTTAAAAAGGTCCCTAGGGACCTTCTCACTTACCGGAAGGGACCTAGGACCTTCTCACTTACCGGAAGCATATGTGAGATCGGTGTTGGGGATCAAAATATTTCTTTATTTAATTACTTAAATAATTATAAATGTACAGTTAATAGACAGTTGCTTACATGGAAATC
The DNA here is from genome assembly GCA_964034835.1 of Muscina levida. Lineage (NCBI taxonomy): Eukaryota > Metazoa > Arthropoda > Insecta > Diptera > Muscidae > Muscina > Muscina levida. The sequence continues at coordinate 143,411,783 of OZ035880.1, read as the reverse complement.
AAAGCCATATTGGATTTTAGCCGGATCTGCTTTCATGGGGCTATGTCATGATGTAAAGTATATACTACATTCTTATTCGGCCGGTACAACCATTCTATCCACTCGAATAAGCAATTATCCAATATCAATGATACCAAATATACTTGGTAATGGATCTCTGATCTAAAACACAATCGGGATGCAACCTACATATGAAAGTAATCTTCTATCTGCTAAAGCATTATGCAGTTACATTCATTCACCTTTGAACGGAGTGGAAAAATCAAGACACTCGAATATTCTTCTTCTTCCTATACTTACTAAATTTCCCTTTACACCCCATGAATGAGGTATGGGATAGCTTCTCGCGTTGTTGTGAAATAATACGCTTTCTATTTTTATATTCACAACTAACGGCATATACTTGTTTATCGACGAATGCAAACGTCACTGGTTGTGAAGCTCTTACTAGACACGCCGATTGACTCGACACTAATACTGCGAAGTTGCTGTCGACAACATTCGAGGGGAGCCGACAATGAAAGACAAATTTTTTTTTTCTTTTTTAAGATGACTGGAGCAAGGAGTTGAACCTGTGATCTCCCGCATGGTAGTCGCGTGTTCTAACCACTATGCCACTACCGGTCCCCTTCTTCCTATAGGAAAGTATTTTTTTGCGCTCCGTAGTTAGTTCGTCACACCAAGTTTATATAACAGCTCTTTCACCGGTTTTGGTGAAATCGTGTTTATTGCCGAAGACTTTTCAAGCCGGGGCATTTTCATCTATTCGTACAACGTTTCCAAGCCAGCTCATTCGGTCTACGTCGATGTCGTTGTACAGCTCATGATTCATTCGATGACGGTACACGTATCCAAATATTTTGCGTAATATTTTTCTCTCGAAGACTCCTAGAATAAACTGATCCGCTTGTGTCATTGCCCAGGATTATGTGCCGTAGAGCAAGACAGGTAGGATAAGAGTCTGGTAGAGCTGGGTCTTTGTTCTTCGAGAGAGCGCTTTGTTGTTAAATCGCTTGCTTAGCGCATAGTAGCAGCGATTTGCGATCAATACTCGTCTTTTGATTTCCAGGCTGACCTCATTATTTTTGTTTATGGCGGAATCAAGGTAGACAAAATCATCTTCCACTTCAAAGTTATAGTTTTCGACATCCATGCAGCATCCCAGACGAGTGGACTCTTTGTTCGTTGAAACAAATAACTTAGTTTTGTCCTCATTTAATACCAGACCCACTTCCGCCGATTGCTTTTCGATGCTCGATAAGGTCGCAGTAACATCCCGCAATTCACGGACAATGTTATCTATCTCATCGGCAAACGCGAGAATCATGTGACTATTGTTGAAGATAGTGCCAGTTGTGTTTACTGCTGCCTTCCGCATGATCATCTCCTTATCTGAAACCTAGCTTGGTAGAAAATGGCTCTGTTAGATTTGTGCCTAATTTCACTGAAGACTTCGTGTTAGTCAGTGTCATCCCGCAAAGTCGTATCAGCTTCGCGGGAATACCAAACTCTGCCATAGCGTCGTATCGGTCTGTCGAATGCAACTTTGTAGTCGTTAAACAGATGGTATTTATCGATCTTTGGTCTTCTCCATGATTTGCCGTAGTGTGAATTTCAGGTCGGTCGTGGATGTACCAGATCGAAAGCCACATTGGTAAGGATCAATCAGGCTCGCTTGGATAGGCTTTAATCTTTCACATAACACACTAGACAGGATCTTGTATGCAACGGCAGATCCCGCCATAGTTGGTACGCACACTTGGATCGCTTTTCTTAAGCATTGGACATAGAACACTAAGATTCCAATTATCGGGCAAGCATACCTTTAGCCAAATCGTGTTTATGAGCTGGTGCATTTACGTTGTCACCTCATCGCCACTGGTCTTAAAATCCACTGCCGGCAGTCCATCGGCTTCCGCAGCTTTATGGTTTTTAAGCCGAGCTGATATCGTTTTGAGCTAGGTGGTGGACAATCTACTCGGTCGTCGATAATTGGCGTGATTTCGTCACTTATGCTACCTTCGGAAAGAGCAAAGTACGAAAGTGTTGCCTGCATATTTGCAGCACTCTCTGAGTGACCATAACAAAATTTCCAAGTTTGTCCTTAGAGGTAGGGATCCCTTTTCCAAAACCTTTGCTTTTTACCTTTTGGAAGATCTTTCGGGCTTCGACTCTGTCCCTATAATTTGCGATATGTGTTTGCGTTGGTGAGTTGCTCTTTTCCCTCTCTCACTGTAGTGGAGGAAATTGTTATATAGATTTTTCATACCTATGAACAAATTTATAATATAAAAATCCGGGAAATGATTTTTACATATTACTGCCGTGCACTTGGCAAAGTACATTAACGTATTACACTTACACTAACAAGAAGCGTCGACACAACCGCGTCGGATAATTGCTCAAGCGACACTGATGCATTTGTTTGTTTTCGTTCGTGAGCGAATGCGTGTGTGTCTCGCGCCCATGGGCTACCTTACGCCGTTGACTGCTCTAGATAATGTTTCCGCTTTAAGAGGGGTTTCTTTTCTCTCCTCTTTTGATTACACCGGTCTGTCACCTCACGCGTTACCATTGGCTGCAGTACTGCCTTGTATGAAGCATCCATTTTCTCAGCCATTGCGCGACGTTCCTCATCAGGACCAGGGCTTGTAGTTTTTCAAAACCGGGTTTTATTTGAAGTAATTAAGATACCTGGTTGGAGTAGGCATTGGCTATATCGGTAGCATGCAACTTTGTGATGTCGAGCTACCTTTGCGTTTGATAACGAGTGTTTTTAGCACTACTTAATCGTGTGCGTACCTTGGCTGCAACTAAGTGGTGATCCGAGTCAATATTTGCACCGCGCATCACACGCACGTCCATAACGCTTGAGACATGCCTTTCATGAATTACCACGTGATCACTCTGAATTCTTGTATTTTGATCGGGAGATATCCAGGTTGCCTTGTAGATATCTTTATGCGGGAATCTGATTCCATTCACAACCATGTTTCTTGCCGACGCGAATCTAACGAGTCTGAATCCGTTATCAGAGGTGTTGTTGTGTAGACTGAATGTCTCATTTCAATGTCCTTTGCCGACATTTCTTGAAATAAGGATGAAAAGCAGACGTGAAGAGTGATAGAGAGTTAAAAAACCAATCTTCGTATAATTTCATTGAAGATAACTGGTATCGAAAATGCACTAAAACAATAAAAACACATAGTTTTTAAGGACCTGTTTTAACTATATTTTATCTTAAACTGAAAATTTCACCGAGACATAAAAAAGGTTGACCTAGAGGAGATCTCTCCTTCCGGAATTTTAATATACTTACCTAAGTCATACGTTCCTTAAAGAAATTATTTTGCCCCCAAAAAATTGTTGCACTGTGTTATCAACTCGTAAATACCATAGTTTCAACGACCAACAGGATGACATTTGCGTATCTGTTCTTCTAGGTACTCGTCAATAGAGGATGTTAGAAGTATAGGGGTGTAAGTGACAAATTGACAAAAATTTAGATACGTGTACAATTGTGTTCCTTGGCACTAACTCTGTCTACTAGCAAGAGATGAGATCAATTTTTATTACCAGTTGTTCAAGTAAGCACTAGGATTTAAAACTTTGAAGGCGAATATCTCGAAATGAACTTTTTGCCACTTGCATCTCTTTTCTTCTAACCCCATCAATTGCAATCATCCATAATAGGCCTGACATTCTTGGCTGTACTTGTAGGAAACAGGATATATAGGGAATATAAGGATCTAACAACCATAATTTATACATTTTCTACAGTTTCCTCATTATAAAATATTTTTACGTAAAAAGACGCATTCGCTCTTATTGGCTGCAGTATTGCCACTATGCAATATTTGTTGTCGGACCACTGCTTGTTTTATCTTGAGTGGTTGAGCAATTGACATCAAAGGTACTCACGTGTTGATTATAGTGGAAAATACATTTAATCTAATTAAACCTGGTTTTTTTTAACATCAACCAACTAGCTGAACATAATACTTAGATTTTCTATATATAAATAAGTAAGATATGGTTACAAATGACTGTGATCCATGATCACTGATAATGACATTCGCACTCTCCCCTAACGTAACTTATTTCTTATGTAAAACTATTTTTTTACTTACGTTTATATTTACGGCCTATAAGAAGTAAAGGATGAAATCAACCAATTAAATTTCAAACACATACAAAAGGTGGCAAATATTCCAACACCACAAGTACAGTAATTCAATACAATTCCATATACTTTAAATCTTTTAAGTTAGTACTCTACTGTTACAATTTACGACATTTGCCATTATACAACTTCAGGGGAATCATGAATTCCTTTTAACTCATTAAGGCCCGACCATATTAAGAGACTTGATAGGCAAAAATAGATATTATATCTGAAGTCCCCATGGTCAAATTAAGAAAAAAAATTTTACCTTAAACTTCCAGGTTCGTAGGAGAGCCAGGGGGTGGGGTGATGGGAAAACGCATCACTGGGCCTTAATGAAAGGAACGGTTAAATAATTACAGGAAATATAAGAAAATAGAAAATACATTATGAAAACAAGTAAAATTATATTTTATTTATGTCGAAAAATACACGATTTATTTACGTTTTTCCAGAAGTTGCAGAAATTTTGCGAAATCGAAAAAAAAATCGCATTGGCAAAATTTTCAAATAAATTTTTCTCCAACATACACTCGAGTTACAAAGTGGCACCTATGAGCAGTATTGTAGTATAAAATCTAAAGTTTTTGGAAACATGTTGGTAATCCTTATAGCCCTAGCCGTTTTTTCTTGAGGTGTCCTAGAAAATGGGATGCGTTTTCGCATCGCTAGGCCTTAATGGGTTAAACGAACCAACTTCTTAAGAACAACAGAAAGACAAACTTAAACTTTGTAACTTTTTTAATTAAATACAATTAATTATTGACACATTTCATTAAATGTCATTTAATGGCCACAGTTAGAAATGTATGTATGTACGTACAACTCCATTTAATTTCGCTGAGCAACTTCCCCTCAGCCTATGGTATTTCACTGCGATTTACCAAAATTAGTTGGGCTCTTAACAGTAAATCGATGGAGAATAGAAAAAAAATCAAAATGAGTTTAGTCCCGAAAAAGCTATAAAATACATTGATTTTGGTGTTAACTAAAGCCTAGATACTGTACACTCTTCTCCCCTTTGCGGTTGGTTTCTTCATCTGCTGTCTGGTAGCCTCACAATTGCCACTGGTTTCATTTTGTTGGCAATTCTTACATGCGGTTGTTAATGCTGCCGTTTTGTTGCAACCAAATGTTAGCTGTGTTTTTCTATTCATTTTGTCTTGGCCAGTTCTTTGCGAATTTTGTAGCCCAAGTTTAGTTTTAAATGCAATTGCTGCTAGCATTTTTTTGTCTTTATTTTATTTATTTTTGTAGGAAAGTCATTAATGCCGTTGTCGCACAATCGTAAAAACGTGAGAAATTTATCTTGCAAATAGAGAAAAAACAAACACCTTAAAATGCGAATTTAGTTTTTAAAGCGACATTCATTCATCCATTTGCTCGAATTTACTTCCATCGCTATGTTAAAATCGATATTGTCATAGTGCCAAAACTTAGAGTTATTGAATCGTTCTTGTCTCTGTTCTTGTTGCATTCTTTCGTATACCCTAATGAACACTGTTTTACATGTTGCACTGTTATTTAAACGATGTTTCATGAATTTGAATAAATGAGCTATGGTTTTTTTGTTGGACACTTGGCATAAATCAAAGTTTGTGCCTTAAGTCTTTTGTTTGTTGAATAGAAAAAAACTGCTCAAGATTAATGTACATTGTAGGAATTAGAGTATTTTATTAGACTTTTAATGGAATATAAATTATTTGCCTGCCGTTTGGAATTTTCTGTCTCGTAACATATTTTATTCATTGGCTAACATATATGTGGCTAGCATATTATTATACAACTAGCAGACATTCAAATATTCATTGAGTTCGATTTATATAATATTATAGTTTGTTGTGTCATTCCAAGTGGCATAGTCGTGATTGATTTGAGGGTAAGAAATTTGATATCATAAAAGTTAAAATAAAACTTTTAAATATTGAGCTGAAAAGTGTTGCATGACAAGGTGGTTTGATACATATGTCGACCCTGGCAGGCATGACAAGGTGGTTTGATACATATGTCGACCCTGGCAGGCCATTTTGTGTTGATGTTAACTAAAAGGTCAAGAGCACAACGAGAATTTACTGAGCAACATTTTTGTAGAACATATGAACGCTCTAAAGTCCATTTTAGGTACTTTTCCGACATTTCTAAAAATAAGAACCAAAAGAACACGTAAACAATTAAGACAGAGAGTTAAAAGTTCCACAAAAAATCCTCGTTAAATTTTATTGAAGACATCTGATATCAAAAATGCACTGAAACAATAAGAAACATAGATACTTTGACTAAGTTAGATTGATGTTCTCCAAGTGCTTTGAAATGTGACATAAATTTTTGGTCTTAGAGCGCCTCAAGTAGTATATTCTTGGCAAATTTTTTTTTTAGAACATTTGAATCGCGTTAAGTCCCTTTTTGAGGTGTTTTTATTACTTTTCTCGAAATAAGGACGAAAAGTACACGTAAGGAGTCAAGACAGAGGGTTAAAATGTTTCACAAAAAAAATCATCGCTATATTTAGTTGAATACATCTGATATCGAAAATGCACTAAAACGATAAGAAATATAGATACTCTTACTATTTTACTTTGCTGTTCAAACAGTGCTTTGAAAAGGGGCAAAATTAGTAGTAAAAATTGGAGATATAAATTTTTGTTCTTAGAGTACTCAAAGTAAAATTTTGTGAACAACATTGAATGTTGTTATGTCCCATATTAAAGTCCTTTTCTGATTTTCATCGAAATAATGACGGAAAACACGTGAAGAGTCGAAATATTTAGTTCAAATGTTCAACAACAAAAATCCTTGTTAAATTTTATTGAAGACATCTGATATCAAAAATGTAATAAATCGATATAAAAAAACGTAGTAGGACCTATTGCAAAGTCTGTTTTACGTTAAACTCTTAACTTCACCAGGCCATAAAAAAGTTCGACCTAGGTTAGTTTAGTTGTTATTTATAAAGCTTTCATTCCGTAAAGGGATGTTGAACTGTGTTGTAGTCTGCACATAGAAAACTATGATATGCATTTCTTCCCCAATTCGTTGCCCTCTTCTGCGCTTTCCATTCAGTTTATTGTCGAAAACTTTTCTATCTTGAGCATTTTCATCCTTGCGTACGAAAATTTTGACCAATTCAATATCGGTATATATTGCTCATACAGCTCATGATTCATACGACGCCGATACTCTCCGATGATAGGTCTATATATTTTACGGAGTATTTTCCTCTCGAATACTCCCAGATCCGATGCAGCGGCAGTCTGTGATTACCCAGGATGGTGCATACATCATACATCAAGACAGTTAGAGTCAGTACCTGGTATCGCTGGATCTTCGTTCGTTAACTCTTTACTGACAAAAGCGAACTAATGGGAATTTATTAAAGATTTTGTCAATACTACATATAAATTATTTAAGAAACGAATTTTACATAAACCAGTAAGAAAGTTTCAGTCGGGAAAACCGACTTACATATACCCTCACCCTCAGTAAAACATAAAATTTTCTAGAATATTGATATTATTACTCGATTTATAGTAGTACATTTGGGAGATACTAGAAGGGGCATGGCTAGACTTACAGTTTTTTCCCAAAATTTTATCATGATTTAGTTATACTAAATACAGAATTTGGGCATGATGACCTTGGGTGTATTAATAATATTAATCGATTTCTAAAGTGCACGGACTTCAATTTGTATGAAAGGTACCAAAAGGGGCGTGGATAGACTTTCAGTTTTCAGCACCAAAACTTTATTCTGCATTACATATACTAAATAGACAATTTGGGCACGATGGCGTTGGGTGAATTAACAATAGTAATCGATTTCTAAAGTGGGCGGTACCAGATGGAAGATACCAAATGGGGCGTGGCTAGACTTCCAGTTTTTTTCTCCAAAACTTTATCCTACTCGTCCTTTACTAAATATCGAATCTGCGCACGATCGAGTTGAGTATATTGATCTGGGAGGTACCAGAAGGGGCGTGGTCATTTAGTCCATTTGCAATACCGTAAGTAGTTTTGGGGAAATATTAACTCGTCCAAAGTTTCAAAACAATTGGTTTCGTCTTCCGAAAGTTATCCTGCGTACCAGCCGGACAGCCAAGCAGACAGTCGGATATAGCTCAAACCCATCATACCACAGCCGGTCCCAAGCTCTCATTCCGTAATGGAATTATTCTGCCCTCCCAAAAAGTTTTTGCACTATGTTATATGCTGCACATAGAAAACTATAATATGCAATTCTTTTCCAATTCGTTGCACCAAGTTCTGCAAGGTTCTTAGTAACCTAGTCTTTCCATCGGTGTTTTAGTTACCCTATTCTGCGCCTCTTCAATTGAGTTCACTATTCGACCTAGAACATTTTTATCCTTGAGTATAACATGACCTAGCCAACGCAACCGCTGCAACTTAGTGCATTTGACCACGTCAATGTCGGTATATATTGCTCATAATTCGTACGACGTCGATACTCTCCGCTAACGATAATGCGCCCATATATTTTACGGAGTATTCTCTCCTCTCGAATACTCCCAAAACCGATTCATCAGCTTGTGTCATAACCAGGATTCTACATCATACATCAAGACAGTTTCACTACCTGGTCAAAAGAGGGCTCTGTCATTAAATTACATGCCAAGTCCGTAATAGCATGTATTTGCAAGCAGGATTATTATCCGGATTTTAAAGCTGACGTTATTTGTTTTATTGATGACGGAACTGAGGTAGCTGAAATCATCTATCACTTTGAAGTTATATTTGCCAATGTTCACGCAGCGTCCCAGACGAGTAGATTCTTTGAAATAACAAATAACTTTGTTTTGTATTTTAACACTGTTAGACCCATTTCAGCTTATTCCTTTTGTATACCTGAGAAGGATGCAGTCACATTCCGCAGTTTTTGATGTGTATAAATCAACGTACGAAATTAGCATGAGTCTTCGGTTGAATACCGTGCCACTCGTGTTTACTGCTCCACTACTATGTTGAAGAAGTCACACGATAAGTTGTTGCCTTGTCTTGTATTTGCCATTCTTCACTGAAGACTTTGTGTCGGTCAGGGTGCGATGGTATACCAAAAAATAATTTCTGCCGTCGAGGGCAGCTTTATAATCGATATTTGATATGTGTCGATCTGTTTTTCAAAGGCCTTCTCCAGAATTTCCTGTAGTTTAAACATCTGGTCAGTTAGCATTGAAAAGGTCATAAGGTGCGTTAAGTTATTTCAATTATCAGGCGCGCACTTGCTAATCCACAGCGTGCATAAGATTTGGTGCATAAGATATGGTGCGTATTGACCTTGTGGTTTGAAATTATTAACTCCGTTATCGATGATTGGTGTGACATGCTCATAGATCAGACAGTATGAGATATTCTTTTTTGTAACTGGTCATGTGTGGCTGCGATTTTTCATACCCAAGTGATCATAGAAAGTGCATTATACTACCACTGTATGTGTGGAACATATGAATTGAGACTTTCGTTTGCAGTAATTAATAGAGTAGGTTAGAATAGGCATTGGCTATCTCTGTATTATGCAGCTTGGATTCTTTGCGTACGGCAATGAGGGTTCTTGAAACTGCTTAATTTTGTGAGTAACTTGATCAATTTGGTTTCTTGTTCACAGGATTGATCACAGGATGTCCAGGTTGCCTTAATGATATCATTGTTCAAATTTCATATTCATTGCAGTGGCGAAGCTGGCCAGTCTAAGCCCTTTATCGGACTTGTTGTTATGTCGAATCAATTTTCCTATCAACGGACCAAGAAGATCTTCCCTTCTTATATTTGTGCTAAAATCTTTCTAGACAAATTTAACTTCGTTGACTTTGGCATACGTAGAATGTATCTTAATTTCTATCGTCTTTATTTGACGTCGCACAGTGGGGTATTTCAACGATCTGAGCGGCCAAAATTATTTGAACCAAATTTATAAAGCAGAATGTTAAATAAAACTTATAATATGTTAACATTTGGGGGGTAGAGGTTACGGCCTTTTTATACCAAACATGGTTTTTATAAAAAAATGTAAGATTCCAAGTATTTTCCATATATCTCCACAGGGTTGCATTTTAAAGCCCTACCTCCCTATAACATTTTATTCGCCTGGATACTCTCTAACTATAAATGCATAGATATATAGGACACCCTGTATGTCAACTAAAGTTTACTAGTAGGAATTTGAAATATAATTTTAGCGTGTAGAAAACGAATGTAAGCTAAATTGAATGAAAAATTAAAGAAATCTAGTTATGCATTCTGTTCTCTTTACCCTACAATCGGTAATTATTAAAAACTTTGGTTATTGAGAAATCAAATATTGGCCACCCAGATCGAGAATTTACATCTCTGTGCGTCGGGGTATTTGCACAAACCGGCGTATATAAAAGTATTTTGCCTTGATTTGATCGCTTACAGAACTAAACCGGCATACCAAGATGTCAATTAGAAATCCACATCAGAAGTCATGCTTTTACGCGTGGTAAGATGTCTCAGTTGTTTCATCCTGGGCATCCCTATCCCGTCCATCGCATTTTCTGTATGCCGGTAATGGCAGCCTTAAAGTTGTCGTAGACATCAGTCACTTGGATAGAGAGTTCGGTCATTCAAGGTAAATTTACTTAAATGCGTAGTTCTGTGTTATAAACATTAAGTAAATGACTGTGACAAAAAAAAATACATTTTATATTTAGCAAACTTTTCTTTGACCGATATAAGGCACATAATTCATATGGTATTCATAATCATTCCTTTTTAAGGGTGGGCCGTGCTTATAGTACGTTGTTAGTTACATTTTCCTTTCTTACTATTCCACATATATTAATGTGTGTATTATGAATCCTAAACAAAACCCAAAACTTTTGGTCTTTGTAATAATATTGTGTAAACGAATTATTTAATACTAATAAAATCACTTTTATTTGATTTCAGGTAAGTGTCTTACATCCATTTAATGTCAGTGGTAAGTTGTGATTGATGATTTTTATAGAAAATAGTTTTAAATTACGCGACATAAATTTCGAAAAGACATAAAGATTTATGTCGCACATTTAATGACGATATTGTTTTCCAATCCAGTTATTTATTTCTATTCATTACTTTTCGGTCTACCCATGGTAGCAATACCTGTTTTTATGTATTATTTCTCCTATTGTATTTCAATATGTAACTCTTTTTTAACATTCTATCCTAGCATCATAATTGCGGAAACTTCATCTGTCTCACAAAATTTTATGTTTCCGAATTTAAATGTTTATGTCTTATGCTATTCGCCATAGAGAGATAGTAAATACTTAGTTCATGCCAAGAATATCTGCCAATGATGGCATCACACTATATGTGCGATAAGGAAGTTACTGTCTAATTTCCATAAAATTACAAAAGTTATAACTTCACTACCAAAGCAACGTAGATGGTTGGGCCAAACCAATGTAATCATTTTCAGTAAAGAAAATTTACCTATAAAATTGCTACGTTGTGAGAAATCAATTTCCAAGTAACTACCAAATACGGTTTGCAACTTTACCACTGTTGTTCCATGTGTAATATCAAATATTGCAAACAATGTAGAAGCGAAGCAAAAAAAAATCTGCAATAAATACGAAAGAAATTAATAAAAAGAATACCCAAAGAATTTGCAACAATGATGATGTTACAAGACAAGCGGTGCCACGTTAAAATGTATAAAAATAAATGCTGCAAACTTTGGCATAAACCACAAAATATTCTTGTCGGCTAAATTATATTTCTCAATTTTAGTGGTTTCAAGTTTTACATTTTGATTGGTGGTCGTCGTTGGTCAAAGGCGAGTTGCGCTGGATATTCGTACATTAAAATGATTTTCGCACATTATTTCCGATGACTCATTGACAGATGCCAATGCGTAGAGTAGCGTTGCGTTGGGCCACGTTTACATGAGAACTTCAGTGGGCTTCAAAGTGTGCGTTTGAGTTAAACCCTCATCAGAAGGAAAATTCAGTATAGAATTGTGAAAACATTTTAGCTGTCAGTGGTGAATGTTCGCCACGGGCTTTGATGGCGTTCCTGATGCTCATTGATGCCACACTATGTATCATCGGTAATTTGATGGACCTGCAATGAATTGTTGTGTCACCCATTGACATGCCACTGTCATGTTGTTATGTGTCAATATTGGCAGCAATTTTAGCATTTTTTATGAAATTTTAGACGGAGATTGGCATGTACTGCAATCCTTAAATTCACTTGGTGAAACAACAGAAACAACTGTTTTTTAGCGTTTGGAAGCAACGCGAAGAAACATGAAAGTTTGGTAGAATGCACGTATAATATGCAGAGATTTTACGAAATTAACTGTTTATTTGCAAAAGGTTTTTTTTTAATATATGTATTTATCTGGTTCTTACATTTGACGGAAGGTAAGATTAGGTTAATTTGGGTGCTAGTGTAGATACCGTTGTGATACCATTTAAAATTTTCGCTCCAATTATTCCTATTCTATTCTCTGATTGGTCTGATAAAACCATGGATGTTCCACAGATCGCCTACTAGGGTGTTCAAAACCGAAACCGGAAAACCGTAATCCGGTTTTTTTTTTATTTAAAACCGTATGCCGGTTTTTGCAAAAATGCCATTTTCGAATAACCGGTTTAACCGAGTTTTTTCCTTCGGGTACTCGGTTTTTTTAAATTAGTATGAAAAAAGCTTCTAAAAGCATTCTTGTTTATAAAATGTAAAAAGATTTTTCTAAATTAATTTGAAACTGAATTTTGAAACTTTAAAAAGCTTTTAAAAACATTCTCGTTTACAAACATTGAATACCCTAATTATATATATTAGGAACGGAAAATATCCTTTAAGCTAATCCTGTGTAAAGTAGTCTAAAAAGGCGGAAACGATGGAATTTGCTAACGAGCTTTTTAAAAGACTTTATCCTGCAATTTCCCCAACTACGGCAGAGTCTAGTAACAGTTCAGATTGTGAGATGAGGAAAGCTCCTAATGGTAGTCTGTGCAACGATTTAAACAGGACAATAAATAACATCCGAAATTCACCAGTGAAAACAAATTGCAATGACACAAGCCAATATGATGATTTCAACTATTTCGATAGATTTAATAAAAGGACAGAAAAGCTCAACATCCTTCTAAACGCTCTTTTGTCAATAAATACTACTTCCACAATAAGTGAGCGCGTGTTTTCTGTATCAAGCTTTAAAAATACGAAAAAGAAGAATTGACTCAAAAGTCAATTTTCTAGTATATAGATATCATTTGTATGGGAGGTACCAGAAGGGGCGTGGATAGACTTAAAGTTTTTTTCTTCAAAACTTTATCCTGGTTTAGCTTTAATAAATACAGAATTTGGACACGATCACGTTGGGTGTATTGATATTACTACTCCATCTCTGAAGTGGGCGGAATGGTGCATTTGTATGGGAGGTACCAGCAGGTACGGCTAGGCTTCCAAATTGGTTCTCCAAAATTTTATCCTGTTTGAGCCCTACTCAAAACAGAATTTGGTCACGATCGCGTTGGATCTATTAATAATATAAATCGATTTCTAAAGTAGGTGGTACCTGATGGGGATGGGAGGTACCAGATGGGGCGTAGCTAGACTTCCAGTTTTTTCTCCAAAACGTTGTCCTGCTATAGTTTTACTAAATGTAGGATTTGGGCACGATCCCATTGGGTGTATTGATATTACATACGTAATAAATGAATTTTTTTGAACCAAATTATTTTTTTTATAAATATTTTTAACTTTTTAGGAAAAAACCGAAAAAATCAATTTTTCGAATAACTCGGAAACCGGGTTTCTAAAAAAATTAGGTATTTGAACACTCTATCGCCTACTAATAGACAGGTATGGTGCTAAAGTGTTCGATGACCACTTTTTTCATATCTCACGAAAAGCTAGGCTGTGACATAGAAGTGACATGACGCTTCGTGGTGTCCTCTTTATCCTTATCGGTGCAGCTTCTACAAAAATCGATGTAGGGAAGTTTCAACCTCTTAGCGTGTTGTTCAACCGCCAGTAAACGGTTATTACAGCCATGATGTTCCTTAGACTGACTCAAGACAGGTTTAGCACAAATCGTGTCCTCTGTAGTTCTAGGTAGGCCAAAACTGTGCAATTATGTTCACTTACCCATCTTTGACTAGCAATGATGTTCCGACAAAAGATTGTCAATATATCAAAGAATTGGCAGCTTGTGCAGACTTTCTGTCAGTTATCTCACCGAATTCTGAGGAAATGGCTTGCTGGGATGTTATAGTGAATACAGTGTAGTAGTGTGAACTTTTTAGCTCCAGCGCTGCAGAATTTAAATGGTTTTAATCGACGATCGCGGTATCTGTAAGATGGGACAACATGTCACACCTTCAATAAAGTTTTAAACATAAACTAAAGGAAGGTGTTCGCTAGGAAATGCAGAATATTTTATGAAACAACTGTTAAGCCGTAATTGAAAATTTCTGCTTCAGGTTGCAGTAGTGTATAAATAACACAATGGAACAAAATTTAACTTTTTTGTGTTGACTGGAACTTTATATCAATTTTTTATTAATTTGAGCTCGCTGATTTTAAATCTCATCTCCATTTTTCTCCATCAGCTCGAATTTTTAAGTAACAGGTACTATTCACATTTTCGACTTTTTTCCAAAAATTTAAAGTTTTAAAAAATCATAACTCTTTTTGTTTTCTTTAAAGATGTAATTGTTACCTTTAATATAAAACCAAATTCACAAGTAGTAGGCTGAGTAGTGGTTGTTTAAGTAAAATAAAATGTTTGATTCTGTAAAAAAAAAATTTAAATTGTAACCTATTAATGTCTAATAATAAAAAGAATATGGGCACGATTACTTTGGGTGTATTGATATTATTACTCGATTTCTAAAATGGGCGGAATGGTACATTTGTATGGGAGGTACCAAAAGGGGCTAGGCTAGACTAAAACTTTATGCTGTTATAGTTTAACTAAAGACAGAATTTGGACACGATCGCGTTGGGTGTATTGATATTATAGCCCGATTTCTAAAGTGGGCGGAATGGTACATTTGTATGGAAGGTATCAGCACGGCCGTGACTAGACTTCATTTTTTTTCTCCAAAACTTTATCATGATTTAGCATTACTAAGTACAGAATTTGGGCACGCTTTCGTTAGGTATATTGTTATTTTACTCGATTTCTAAAGTGGGATATCGCGATTATATCCAATTTAGTTTGCTCAGTGGATTGTGAATAAAATCAAAAGTTGTGGACCAATTTTAAAGAATTAATGCTCATTTTTTTAAAATGTATTGGGCTACATAATTTTAGACCAAAACTGGGACCTTTTTCGCATTTTTATTTTTTATGAATTTTTAAAGAAAAAAGATTTAAAATTAATAACAAAAATGTCAAAACTTCAACGATATCTCTAAAACTACTGAGCAAATTTTACACCAATGTAGTCACGGCTTAAAGAAAATTTTATTAACGAATTTTGGAGTTGTATTTTAATTGAATATGGTGAGTCGTTTTAAAATTGTTCAAATATATGTGCCGTCATTTTTGACAAAACGGTATATCGGGAAAAGTCGAGCTGATAGAAAAAATCAAAGTGCAGATTTGAATTCTGCGTTCCAAATAACTGATAACGAGCATGCACCAGCTCCTGCGCACGGTTTGGCTTTGGAATTTAAGCGTATTATGTCCTGTGCTGAAAAAAGGTGATCCAAGTGTGTGCTCCAACTACCGCGGGATCAGCCTTTTACCCATCGCATATAAGGTCCTGTCGAGTATGCTATGTGAAAGACTAAAGCCAGTGTTATCCAACCTTATCGAGCCTTATCAGTATGGCTTTAGACCTGGTAAATTAACAAATGACCAGATATTCACACTTCGGCAAATCCTGGAAAAGACCCAAGAGAAACAGATCGACACGTATCATCTTTTCGTCGACTATAAAGCAGCCTTCGACAGCCCGATACGCCAGAAATTACTCGATGCCATGGCTGAGTTTGGTATCCCAGCGAAGCTGATACGTCTTTGCGGAATGACTCTGACTGTCACGAAGTCTTCAGTGAAGACAAGTCCTACAACAAGGCGACGGCCTATCGTGTGATCTTCCACCATAGTGATGGATATGATAATGAGAAAAGCTGCAGTGAACACGTGTGGCACTATATTCAACAAAAGCCACATGCTACTCGCGTGCGCTGATGACGTTGATATCATCGGTCGAAAACTGCGGGATGTGACTGCAGCCTTCTCAGGTATACAGAAGAAATCAGCGAAAATGGGTCTAACGGTGAACGAGGACAAAACGAAGTTATTAGTTTTAACGAACAACTCGTTTGGGAAACTGCGTGAACGTTGACAACTATAATTTCGAGGTGGTAGATAATTGTATCTACCTAATAATAAATGCTACTACGGACTAAATGCTACTACGGACTAAGCAAGCGATTCAATGACAGAGCAAAAATCCAGCTATACCAGATACTGGGTTTACCTGTGTTAATGTATGGTTCAGAATCCTGGGTTATGACACAAGCGGATGAATCGGTTCTGGCGGTATTCGAGAGAAAAATACTCCGTAAAATATATGGGCCCATCATCGTTAACGGAGAGTATCGGCGTCGTATGAATCATGAGCTGTACGAGCTGTACACTGACATTGACGTGGTCAGACGCATTAAGGTGCAGCGGTTGCGTTGGCTAGGTCATGTTGTACGCATAGACGAAAATGCTCCAGCTTGAAAAGTCTTCGACAATGAACTCGATGGACGGTGCAGAAGAGGGCTACCAACACTCCGTTGAAAAGACAAGGTTTCAGAGAACCTTACAGAACTTGGTGTGACTAACTGGAGAAGAAGCGCAGAAGATCGAGGCGCCTATAATATTTTTCTACGTGCGGTATATAATCCACTGGGATTGCTAAGATGTACCAGCTAAGTAAGTAAGTAAGTTTCAAATAACCTTAAATACAACATTCAGTTCTTACTTTAATAAAAGTATAATAAGTGTGTTTCGCAGGCTTCTTTGCTATCCCGACCCTATTATGCCATAGTGATAAGCAAACTACTTACTCTCGGTACTTGCTGCCATATATCTATGTATCGCTTACCTGATTTATCTACTGCTAAACTAAGTTTTTCATCTTCTACAAAATGTTAGTACTAGAATCATTTTAGTCTAATTTTATTCTAACACGATATCAACTATTTTTGAACATGTATGTTACTTATGCATATTGTACGCTCAATTTATTAAACATTTTATTGACAATTAAATTTTAATGTTATTTAGTATGGATAGAATTATATTTCATAGCATAACAAAGATACACAACGCTGCAAACAATTGTCACAGTAAAGTTTGATGGTCAAATTTGTATTTGCTTCAAACGTTAATTATCTCAAATGCTTTTTTTGACCATCGTAGACAGTGTCGTCAAAGAGTATTTATAATAATAACTGTTTGCTAAATTTGGCCATACATATATTAAAATAAGTCATTTTGTCTAAAAATAAAACGACAAAATAAAAGCGATATGCTGTCGTTTGATGTTTGCCCTATTTAGGTAAATGTGCTACTGACCAACATTGCTAACAGTTATTATTGGCAAAAGTGGTATAATAATTTTATGGAAGCTTACAGTTTTGTTGGACATAAACACGACAGCTATTAAGTTGGTTCTGAGAGTTTTGTGTTATTTGAATGCCCTACAAAATGGGGTTTTTGATTGAGAATAAATGTGAATAAATGGATGTGAAAATAGCATTACTGTTGTTCTTATAATGATACATATTAACATATATGGATTTCACAGTTAGTTGTAACATTTTTTCAACACTACTAAAAACTTCCCTTTACATCCCATGAATGAGGTATGGGATGCTTCTCGCGTTGTTATGAATTGACGCGCTTACTATTTTAGAGTTACAACAAACGGCACCTACTTGTTTATCGACGAATGCGAACGTCACTGTTTGAGAAGCTTTTACTAGACATGCCGATTGACTTGATACCTATACTGCGAAGTTGCTGTCGCCAACATCGAAGCGGCCGGCAATGAAAAACATGTAGATGACTGGTGCCGGGTATCGAACCACGGATCTCCCGCATGGTAGTCGCGTATTTAAACCACCATACCACGGTCGGTTCCCAACACTACTAGATATACAAAAAATATATAATTTAATTGTGCCCGTATTTATAAAATCAAGAAAATTTTATAAAACAAGTTCTGCCTCCCTTTCCACATCGAGTGCTTTGGTTAGGCATCTCATCTCTACACTATATAATCGTCCTAATTTTTTACTACCCTGTTTTCCCCCTTAATATTTAGCATCCTTCCTCTGCATAAACTCTTATCTCTTCCACCAATGCAAAATGTATTACGTCGATCATAAATTTCTTTCAGGGCATAAAATAATGAAAAATAAATTAACCATTATTTTCTACTGTGTCTTCATTGTTGCATAAAATTATGTAATTTCCATGATTTTTCATTTTCGATCAGGGGCAAAATGTAATTTAGCCGCTAATGAGTTTTTGATATAATGCCGGTCATAAGTCATTTTACAGTCCATGTCGGGATTCTTAAACAACAACCAGCCAGTCAGTATCAGCAAGTTGCCCTCCCTTTTCACCAACGCTATGAAAGAGTAGTAGATATTACCACACGGACAAATCACCGAAAGCGTTTTGGGAAAACAACATTTCAGGTGTTAGAAAATTTCATTGAATAACCGAATGAATATGTAGTGGAAAAGTGTTAGCTAAAGTTGTTGGAAGTCAAGTCTAAGTACAATATGCAACCATGATCCTACTCTTTGCCTTATACATGGCAGATACACTACGTGGATATACAAATAATAATCAGTCACCTTAAAAGTCATGACACAATCTCGTTAAAGTCGATTTTGCATTAACTTCTCTCGTTTGGTGTCGATGTTGAGTTGTTAGTTGGGGCCATTGATGATTCTATTGAGATACGGGTATATTTTTGGCACTTCAAGGTATTTGTGGTGTTGGCAAATGTATCTATGTATGCCAGTGATTTAATATTTCCTCGGGGATCAAAAACGATAAAGGTGTAATAAGTTGAGGAAACTATACAAGTTAATGGAATAATTGGAAGAAAAAATGGTATCTACTAAATAGGGGACAGTTCTTAGGGAAATTTCACTCTGGATATAACCTAAATAACGCAATTACTGTAGGACGTTTAGAAATCACCTTAGAGTAAAGGGAATAAGATTTGCCCTTAATGGATAAAATGTATTACACCACCACCACCATAATGTTGTTTGGGGGGGGGGGGGGGTTAGAGATGGAGGATAGATATGTTCTGAGAAAATGTTGGGGTTACAAAAATATTGGATATCGGTCAAACATTTTACTCCTCTAGGGGCATGATGGGGGCAATTAGGGCGGTGGGAGCAAAATTTATAAAAATCTGATTTTTGTATGGGAACCCCCTTATGAAGTGAAGATGGGTGGTAGGTATGTTAGGGGAAAATGTTAGGAGGGAAAAATTACTGGGGGTGGTCATACATATTACCCCTCTATATATTACCCCTCTAGGGTCGACTGCCCGGCGGTTGCGGAGCTTGATGTGAATTTTTATTCCCTTTAACCAACAACTTTGTCCACAATGCGCTGTCATCGATACCGAAGTAGCTCTAATTTTAAAAGTATGCACAAATTTGTTCTTGCTTTAAGAAGTGATTTTTCCAGAATTACATTACAGCTAATGTACTTTCTTAGCTATTTTATTGTGTTAGCTGCGCTATGGATGTTGTCCAATGGTCTACAGAAAACCACAATAGTTATAAGAGTTTTTCAATATTAGCGGGCCGATAACGCTTTAAAATGAAACAAGCTGTATGTACGATTTTAACAAATTTTTAATTTTACTTGTACGTCTCATGTGTGCCATTACTCGTAAATTTGATAGCCGGTCCCTTCGAAAACCCATTCCACTGTGCGCTGTCCTTCTGTATCTACATTCTGACAGAGTCCTTGTCATTTAATTTGGGCCAAAGGAAATTGTTATCTTCGCCATTGACGACGACAGTCTTAGCTAAGTCGTGGAACTTATCATGGTGATTTAGCGTTAGGAACTGAAAAATAAAAATTAGGTTAAATAGACGTCGCCGAAAAAATATGGCCACCACAGGCTAGCAACATCGACCCGCAGCAATTGAAACACCCGGCAGTACCATGAACTACTTGAATCGTTATTTTAGATACGGAATGATTTATTATTTTAGTCTTACCCACTGAAAAAATAAACAAATCCGTAACCTATACACCGCTAGCGTTTTAAATCAAACGAATTCCAAAATTGAAACTTTTTTCTCTAGTCTTTAGCTGGAGAAGGTAAAATGGCAACCTTCATTGAAACCCCAAAATAAGATCAGAAAGCAAATACTAACCCCTAAAGGGATGTAGCGAATACAACTGTAGTCCCTTAAAAACTTCTACTCATTCCCTGTGACAACACCAAACTTTCCATACCCCCTCCTTTCCAAGTCAACGTATAGTTCTATACCAACAAACTCGAATGACAACAGGCCATCATAACTTTACTACGAATGATGATGACGATGCTAATTATGATGTCTCAAAGTATATGTATGTGAACAACGTTCCAATTTTGGCGCTATAGCTGCCAGTGTCTTTTGTCTTTGGCCAAAGTTGACGCTGTGGCTTTTACACTTCAGTACATGCAAATTAGCAACAAGAAGAGGGGGCAACAACAACAAATCTCTGAGAATCCATCAGCAACATGTTGACTAGGGGTATTGTCATCGTTTGTTAGCCAACCAACTACAACAAAAGCAATAGCAACCACTTTAGCGAAGTGTTGTTAATAAATATCTTTGATGTTCTTTACATTTGTTAACATTGGCCAGTGAACTTGTTGTGGTGGTGTTTTTGGTGTCTTGCTTCAAGGTAATGATTTGTTTGTTGTCTTCGCTGGAAACTTGTTGCACCACCACCGCCATCATCATCATCATCACTACGACCGCCACCAGAAGCTTTGTTTGTGTACTATCTGTGGCAGCAGCAACTCATCTAACTAAAATATCACGAATATTTTTGCAACTATAACCGATTTTCTAGTGAATTAATGAGTTGTGATTCTCAATCAGCATATGAGTGAGTACTTCTGTTGTTACTGCTGTTGCTGGGGCATCATCTCACTTGTGTGGCAGCAGTATATTCCATAACATTTTTGGCGAATGCAACAACATTACGTTAACCAGCTCGACGGGTGCTATAGCATTTTTGTTAATGATGCATATTTTTGGTGTTGCTGCTGCTGATTGGTGTTGGTGTTGCCATAGCAGGGCCATATATAAATCAATACGGTGCTTCTGGAAACGATGTCGAGTTGTATGATAGTTTGTTGTTGCTGTAGCAAAAATAGTTGCCTTGGACTTTCCAGACTGTTCCCGTTTCGGCATATTATGCTTTCAATTTGTCTTAATCAATTTAATGAGCGTATGATTTTCTTGACACATATTCACATGACTCAAATTAATTATACCTTGCGGCCATGTAAATGATAATCCGCTAGCAATTCACTCTTGAATGACATAAACTTTTGTGTGGTGGTAATATTTACTATGTTATTGGGTTTGAGATATACTAGGATATTATGGGATAGTAGGTTTTTTATTGTAAATATTAACACAATTCTAATGAGATTTGTTGCACGATTTGGCAGTAAAAGTAAATTGTACTTTCTTTTTGTGTGCAATTTATAAAATTGGTTGGCTGTAAATAAGACGAATGTAAAGTCATAATTAAATTTTCTGATGATGAATTACATAAATACCCAAGGACCAGTAATGTGGTTTCAGGAAATAACGTCAATGGGACACTAATCATATTGCATCCACTCATAATTTAAAGTCACTTATTGTAGTAGTAAGACATATATTGCATTTCCTGTAATGGAGTGGAATGGGTGGACCACACCTGAAGAACATCGGTTAAATACTGTACCATCCTATAAGTTTCAAATTTTATATACATACATAAATGAAGCATATGTCAGAGCCTATTAAATATGTCAATATTTAAATTTTCAAAATTACAAATTTTGGATAATTTTGTATGGGAAAAAAAGAAAATTTAATCATTAAATGGACCAAATGTGTCTAATGCAATGTTTGAATAGCCTATAACCATCCTCGGAAGATTGCCTTTCTAACGATACCGGTTTGTTGCACATCGGTTGGATGGTTTTCAAGTCTATAGCGGTCATACGTAGAAACAAATGTTCACTTTTATATATATAGATAAACTGTTAATAAAGATTTGAAGAGTTTCTTTAGAAATTAGTAAGAAAATAGTTGCTTAATTGGTATGGGGGCAGCACAACGTGTCCGATATTTTTTCGTAAGTCATCACTGAAATAACCCCTACTTACTTACTTACCTGGCACTTCTTTGCAATCCTATTGGATTATATACCGCACGTAGCAAATTATTATAAGCGCACACCCAGTTCTGCAGGGATCTCAGCAACCTGGTCTTTCCACCGAAGTTTTGGTCGTCCTCCTCTGAGCCCTCAATCGAGTTCATTGTCGAAGACTTTTCGAGTTGGAGAATTTTCGTCCATGCGTACAACATGACCTAGACTCTCGAATACTGCCCGAACCAATTTATCCGCTTGTGTCATCACCCAGGATTCTGAACCATACATCAAAACAGGTAGAACCAGTATCTCAGTTATTTGTTTTGTTGATGGCGAAGCCTCGGTGGATTAAATAATCTACCACTTCATTGTTATAGTTGTCACCGTTCATGCAGTTTTCCAAACGAGTAAATTCTTTGTCGTTGAAACTTATAACTTCGTTTTGTGTGTGTGGCCTTCGATAGCTTAGTGGAAGCGACGTAGAGTAGCAATCCAAAGGTGCCGGGTTCGGCTCCCGGCCGGGGCACTGGCCAAAATCAACATCGATGAAAAAATTACTTTTCCAAATACTTTTGAGTTCTCCAGCCAACAAAACTCATCCTAGATGCACCACTACAAAAATCCAGATTGCGCAGGGATCAAGAAAAAAGGAAAATGATTTATCAACATCTCATATAAATCAAAAAGCCAGCTGGCGCCATCTTTGGTGGAATTTGGCAAAAAAAACTCTCAACACTAACACCTAACAATCCTTGACACAAACCTTGTTATCTACAAAGGAACGAACAGAGTTGCCAACAATGATCGTATGATAATCGGATTATATGCCCGATTGAGTGCCGATAAATAGAAAATCGGTATAAAAAATTATCACAACAGCTATCACCAGCTGTTACAACAACAACAAATGCGTTTTGTCCTCGTTCACCATTAGACACATTTTCGTTGATTCCTTCTGTACACCTAAGAAGGCTGCAGTCACATACCGCGGTTTTGGAACGACGATGTCTATGACATCAGCGTACGCGAATAGCATGTGGCTTTTATTGATTGTCGTGACACTCGTTTTTACTGCAGCTTTCCTCATTATCATCTCCATCAATATGTTGAAGAGGTCACACGATAGGCCGTCGCATTGTTTTAGGCCTCGTCTAGTAGAGAATGGCTTCGTAAGGTCCTTGCCAATCTTCACTGAAGACTTCGTGTCAGTCAGCGTCATTCCGCAAAGGCGTATCAGCTTTGTTGGAATACCAAACTCAGCCATGGCTTCGAGTAATTTCTGTCGTATCGGGCTGTCAAATACAGTTTTATAGCCGACGAAAAGATGGTTCGTGTCGATCTGTTTCCTTTGGGTCTTTTCCAGGAATTGCCGAAGAGTAAATATCTGATCAGTTGTTAATTTACCTGATCTAAAGCCTCGCTGATAAGACCCGATCAGGTTGGATAACACTGGCTTTAGTCTTTCACACAGCACACCCGACAGGATCTTATATGCGATGGGTAAAAGGCTAATCCCGCAGAAGTTGGAGCACACACTTGGATCACCGTTTTTCAGCACAGAATATAAACGCTTAGATTCCCAAACTCGTGAAGCCAAACCGTGCGTAGGAGCAGGGGCATGCTTGTTATCACGGACTTGAATAGCTCTGCCAGAAGTCCGTCTGCTCCGGTGGCTTTATTATTTTTAGCCGCGATATTGCTTGAATTGTGAATTGTTGAACAGGTCATACGATAGACCATCGCCTTGTTTTAGGCCTCGTCTGGTATAGTATAAATCCGTAAAAGGTCGATCTGTTTCTCTGGGGTCTTTAGCAGGATTTGCCGAAGTATTACTATCTGGTAATTTTTTGATTTACCAGCTCTTAAACCACACTGATAAGGCCCGATCATGTGGGTTAACACTGGCTTTAGTCTTTCACTCGACAAGACCTTTTATGCGACGGGTAGAAGGCTAAATCCGCGGTTGTGTTGGAGCACACGCTTGGACTGCAATAATCGGGCATGCACTCGTGTAGCCAAATTGTGCGTAGGAGCTGGTACATGAGCTCATCGCCACCGAATTTGAAGAGCTCTGCCAGAAGTCTGCCGGCACCGGCTACTTTAATATCTTTTAGCCGCAATATTACTCTTCTTAGCTCGGTTTTGCTTAGTTGTGGGCAATCTAAGCTGTTATCGATAATTGGCGTGATATCTCCACATGCGATGCTTTCCCAAGCCAGCAATTGGTAGAAGTGCTATATCAATATATGCAGCACACTCTGCGTATCTGTAACCAGTTTTCCTTTCTTGTGCTTACCAAAGGTGAGCCCTTAAATAGTTGCCTCGCCTATTTTACTTCCTCCGTGTGCCGTTCCGTAACAGTCCGGCTTACAATTTGCTGTATTGTTGCCTTGTAAGAAGCATCATGTTCTCCCAGACGCTGCGGGCTTTCGTCATGGTACCAGGATTCGTCCGGTTGCCATTCAATGCGCAAAATGCCGCCACTATGTATCGAGAACGTCAGAAATAGAGGCGTTTTTTCTTAGTAGTAGGGAGAGCTGGTTGGAGTAGGCAGTGGCTATCTCTGGGGTTTGCAGCTTCGCGATGTCCAGCTTTCTTTGTGTTCGGTTACGTGTGTTTTTCGTTCTGCTCAATCTTGTGCACACCTGCAACCAGGTAATGATCCAAGCCAATATAAGCACCATGGATCCCACCCACGTCCATGACACTAGATACATGTCTGCCGTCAATTACCACATAATCAATTTGAGTTTTGGTGTTTTGATCTGAGGATAGCCAAGTTTCCTTGTGCTGGAATCTTGTTTCACTCACTACCATGTTCCTTCCCTCCGCGAAGCTAACCTGCCTAAACTCGTTGTCTAACATTTTGGTATGCAGGCTGAATTTACCGATCGATGGACCAAGAACATCTTCCCCTCCTATTTTTTTTCATTAAAGTCACCCAGAACATTTTTAATGTCGTGGCCAGGTCAGTGGTCGTGTGTTTCCTCTAGGTGCTCGTAAAATGCATCATTACTATCATCGCTTTTATCTTTCGTCGGGGCATGAGCACAAATCAGCGTGATGTAGAAATAATTCGCCTTGATGCGAATTGTGGCTATTCGATCACTAACAGGATTGAACCGCGAGACAAGGTGTCTGAGTCTTTCGCCAACTATAGGGTTTTCCAATAAGAGGTGTTATTTTGGTATTCAAAGAAGAATGCAATTTTGTGAGATAAATGATCGAATGTTTATTTCATAATAAAGAGGAGGGTCCGTTAATAATGAAAAACAACAATTAGCCACCATGAGCACGCTTACAGGACCATATCCTTTTCACGAAATTTTCCGTAACCAAATCGCATAGTGGCTGTTCTATGTCCTCGATAGCCCCACGAATTTTATCTTTGAGGTCTTGAATCGACGCTAGGCTGTTGGCATAGACCTTATCTTTCACGTGGCCCCAAAGGAAGAAGTCGCAAGGTGTTAAATCACAAGATCTCGGTGGCCAATTGTGATCACCTGTTCGAGAGATAACACGGTCCGGAAACTTCATTATTCATCTCTCGATAGCGCAACCCACCGTAACTTTTGATCCAACCTCATTTTCGAAAAAGTAAGATCCAATGACCCCGCCGGACCATAAACCGCACCAAACAGTCACACGTTTAGGTAGAGAGGCTTCTCAACAATAACTCTTGGGTTTTCCGAGCCCTTAGATGCCACAATTTTGCTTGTTGACGTAGCTACCGAGGTGGAAATGGGCCGATCAGTCAAGATGACTTTTCAATGGAATTCCGGATCATTTTCATACATTTCAAGGACCCAATCAGCAAAGACACGACGTTTTTGATGATCGCCCGGCTTGAGTTCTTGTGTTAACTGAACTTTATAAGCCTTAAGACCCAAGTCTTTATGCAAAATACGAAGTAATGACGTTTGTGAAATGCCCAATTCCAAAGAACGCCAAGTAGTGGACAAACCTGGGTTTTCTTCAACACTTTGAGCTACAGCAGAAATATTCTCAGTTTGACTCAGGAATGAATATTGACTATATCGGTTGTTCCCTTTGTATACAAAATTGCCTATTAAATTAAAGGATATTTAAATTTACAACTGAAATTCCGTATATGCTAAATTCCTAATTGCCGATACAAATATCCTTGGCTTTATCTAACTAGAATGTACGTGTAACAATTCGCTGTATTCGCCAAAAGTACCCAAATACTTTCATTTCCGCTTTACCCGCGACATTCTCCTTTTCTTTAGTTCATATGCAATTTACATTTATTTTTACAACCTGTTCAATGGCACATTAATGACGATTTACCATTTCATTACAGCCGCATCTGTGTAATAGTTGTTGTTTGTGGTGTGCGGTTGCTGCAGTTTTATGAGATTTACAAAAATTCAAATAATTGAAAAAATAAAAGAAAAAAACACAGCCAGGAATAAATGAAAAGATTTGCGCACAGTCAGAGCTGAGATGACAACCAAACATGTCACATTCACTTTAGTCAGATATGTCTATGAGAAATCTGACGAGTATGATGGATTGTTTGCTGAAATGGAATTTGTTGCTGTTGTTCGTCAAAAGACACTTGTTGCATCGACCAAATTGTATGTGTAGAAAATAAAACCTGATTTATTTCAATTTCCTTTGCTGAACGCATCAGAGTGGCTTAAAGATTTCGATAACATCAAAATATAAGAGAAATAGTCAGGATGTTGTAGCGGATACTTTGGAAGTGAAGAATCAAACAAAGTCGACCTTGTAGAAGCTATACCTAAAAGTTGCAACAGATACATGGAGAAATATATTTCAAGGCAACATAATACGATAACTAGACAATATAGAAAAAAAAAACTAATATAACAGTCTAGTCGTAATATTAACATAATCTTGTTCTTTATTCAAAATACAGAATACGTGAGGATGTCTATTGTTTTTAGAATAAAATATAGCCTATATCACTTAGTGATAACGTATCATTCTTCTGGTGAAGTGAATTTTTAAATTAGGATTAAACTAAGTAACTAACTTACAAACATTTCGTTATAAAATTAGCATAAATAGAAAATTTACAACAGATTTTTCTGTAGGGTACCAAAGAATAACTAACACATTATGTCCAAATTAAAGAACATACGTATGCAGGTCAATACCGTTCTTATGTATGTTCACATGCAAGGCAACAGGTACAATTCATTTTTTTTATCGATGAATGATGCTGAGTTATGAATCAAATCAAAATCATGCCACAATATAAGGACAACGTACTACATCCAACGTTGGAATATTGTGCAGACAGCTTTCATATTAAAAATAGACAACAGCAGATGAATGGACATACGAGCCCGCATGGGCACAGATACCTACAGACATACATTGTGTGTACACGGATTAGATGAAACGATAAGATGCTCATGATGATGAAGATGATAATGATAACTTTGGTATATGCACCCGTGGAAATGTTGATGACGATTATGATGGTGATGGTGGTGGTGCTGGTGGTTGTGGTGGTGTTGGTGATGATGCCTTCAAATAGATAGGTTACTAGATGATAATATGGCGATCAAGCCAGCGCTCATCCATCTCTCCCTGCCACACATCCATCTATTGCATCCTATCCATCCATCTATCGCATCTATGTATGGAATATGAGTACGAATGATGATGACGATGATGCATACATGTACTGCGATGAACTTGGTCAAATTCGTGACTGGAATCTAAATAAATATTTTCACATTTTGTTCCTTATTTTGGTATGTTTGCGTTTTTTTTTTCTATACTATTTTTTGGATTTTATTAAATTTATGAAATTATTATTAAATCGACTGGTAGTAGAAGAACGACAACGTAGACAACCGAAATGTGTTACAAATATGACATGAATTCCATTTGGGTAAATCTTATCGTGTTTATTGTCTAGTCTAGTTGTTGGACGTTAACATCATCATGACAACGACGGGAAAAAGTAATGGGTTACCAAAAGACCTTGAAGTCGTTGTTTTAAATAGTATTGTTTTGTTTTCTCACTTTGATAATTGGTAATCTTCTGGTGTCAGTGAAAGTTCTAACAATTCTCATTCGCGATAATTTGTATTATTATCAGCTACCTTAAGTTGAAAATTAACTACTATAATTTACAAATTGTACTGTTTTGCATAGTAGATTGTTTAAGTTTATATCCACTGCTGCACTGTTGGAGGTATTTTTACTGGTTCGTATTGTTTGTAACGATAGAAAGAAATAAAGTAATATCAATTGAAGTAGAAAAAATTAAATTTAAGTTACAAAAGCTAAAACGGATGTAGAGCACATTAACTTTTATTCTTTTTAAAGTATAAACCTTACAATATAACCACCAAATACCATAGACAGTAAACTATATGTGGTAAGTCTCAATATACTAAATTTCGCACGACCAAATGCCGTCGATATTGTAGTTAACATGGTAGTGACTTGAATTAGATTCCAACAAGGCAACCTGAATATCCCCTAATCAAAATACAAGAAACCAGTTTGATCACGTGATAATTGATAGAATGCATGTCTCAAGCGTTTGGATGTGGATTTGTGCCGGCGAGAGACTACGACATCTGGTCTCGTGGATCAACCCTGTAAATGATTGTCCGCATCAAGACGAAATATATTTACATCACGCTGATTTGTGTACACGTCCCAAAGGATGACAAAGACGAGGTCATTAAAGATGCTTTCTTATGGTCGCCTGGAAGAAATATATGACCGCTGTCCTGTCGATTAAAATTGTTTTGGGAGATTAAAATGCTAAAATATGAAGGGAAGATGCTCTTGGTTCAGCTGTCGGAAAATTCAGTATACACAACAACACCTTCGACAACAGATTCAGACTGGTTAGCTTCGTGTCGGCAAGAAACTTGGTAGAGAGTGGTTGAGCAATGCTCAAAACGTTCGTAACCTAACGCAAAGGAATCTAGACATTACAAAGCTGCATGCCACCGAGATAGCCAATGCCTAATCCAACCAACTCTTTCAATTAATTCGAACCAAACCCCTTAATCCTGATGAAAATTACAGGGATAAAGATGAAGCCCGAAAATTCTACCAAAAGGTAAAAACAAAGGTTTAAGAACAGGGGTCCCCACCTGTAGGGACGGATATGGCAAATGCTGACTCGGATCAACGCCTAGTTTCAGCCAAGGTACTCACGCGTTTAAGCAGTGCTAAAAACGCTCGTAACTTAACGCAAAGGAAGTTAGACATTACAAAGCTACATACCACCGAGATAGCCAATGCCTACTCCAGCCAACTTTCTCTAGCCCCCTAATTCTGATGTTTCTACCATCTAGTGGCAACATATTGCGATTCTATGACCACTGCCGCAGCAACCGTACTGGGTTATAAAAAACCAAACCCTGACAAGCCTTGGTGCGATGAGGAATTTCAAGAATACATGGCAAAACTGCAGCCAATGGCAACGCGGAGCGGCATATTGTGAAGAGGAGAAAGATGAAACGTCTATTCAGACGGAAAAAGAGTCTATAGAAGAAAAGAGAGAGCCAGGATATTGAAAATCATAGGAATAGAGGTTAACCCCGAAAATTCTACCAAAAGATAAAAAGAAAAGGCTTTGGAACAGGGACCCCACCTGTAAGGGGATGGAGACGAAAATCTGGTCACGGACATATTGAGTGTGCTGCAAATATGGAGGGAACACTTTCGTTCTCTGCTCGTTACCGAAGGCAGATTGAGTGACGACATCACGCCAATCATCGAGGACGGAGCAGATTGTCCACCACTCTGCTAAAACGAGATCAGCACGGCAATTGCACGGCTTAAAAATAACAAATCTGCGGTAGCCGGTAGACTGCCGACAGAGCTTTTTAAAGCCGGAGACGATGAGCTGGCTACGTGCTTGTAGTAGCTCATAAACACGATTTTGCTAAAGGAATGCATGCCCGATAAATGCAACATGAGTGTTCTATGTGCTTAAGAAAGGCGATCCTATTGTGCGTACTAACTATCGCAGGATCATCATTTTACCCATCGCATACAAGGTCCTATCTAGTGTGTTATGTGAAAGACTAAATCCCATCCTAGCGGACCCGATTGGACCTTATCAGTGTTGCTTTAGAACTTGTACATCCACGACCGACCAGATATTCACACTACGACAAATCCTGGAGAAGACCCAAGAAATGTAGACCGACACCTACCACATGTTCATCGATTATAAATCTGCATTCGATACGACAGAATCAAAGTCTACCAGACACTGATCCTATCTATTTTGTTCTACAGCGCAGAATCCTGGGTTATGACACAAGCGGATCAATCTATTCTGGGAGCCTTTGGACCCAGCGAGTACCATCGTCAAATGAACTATGAGCTGTGCAGCGACATCAAAATAATCAAATCGGGCGAATGCCCTACCTTGGAAACGTTGTACGAATGGATGATAATGCTCCAGTTCGAAAAGTCTTCGGCAGTAAACTCGACAGAATGGGGAGAACAAAACTTCGTTGGATGGACCAGGTTGAAGAGCTGTTATCTAAACGTTATATGCTTGGAATTCTTTTCTATGTGCTGCTACTGATGGATGAAATTTTACATGCTTAACTATATTCGAAATATAATATATACAATCGATGGTCAAACCTTATATTGATTTACTGCTTTGCAGTGACAGTGGAAATTCCCCTACGTGTTAGCGATTCTTAATACCAAATCTCAACTCAATCAAATGTAACCACTAGAGTGGTCGTAAAAATCGATGTTGGATTTTTGTCGAAAATAGGCCCAAGGACACGAACACCTTCCACATATCCTGAAATGGAGAGAACTTAAATTCTTTAAAATCGTAGCTGGTATTGAAAAAATTTTAGTTCGATTTGTCTCTTATATATTACTGACAACTCTGTTGAATTATATGAAAGTATATCAAAGAACATAATTTCCTTATCTACTGAAATGGAAAAAACTTATATTTTCCAATTTTTTTGTTTGATGTTGAACCAACCAACTTTGTTGAATTATGTACAATTATCTCATCCCGCCCACCTACCATATATCCTGAACGGAAAAAATTTAAAAAAAAAAACTTAATTTCCCTTTGCACCCCATGAATGAGGTATGGGATAGCTTCTAGCGTTGTTGTGAATTAACACGCTTTCTATTTTTAGATTCACAACTAACGGCACCTACTTGTTTATCGACGAATGCGAACGTCACTGTTGGAGAAGCTCTTACTAGACACGACGATTGAATCGACGCTTAATACTGCGAAGTTGCTGTCACCAACATTCGAGGGGAGCCGACAATGAAAGAAAATTTTCTTTATTTTTTTTTCTTTTAAGATGACTGGAGCCAGGTTTGAACCTGCGATCTCCCGCATGGTAGTCGCGTGTTCTAACCACTATGCGGAAAAAATGTATATATTTAAAAATGTGATACGTTCACTTAATTGTAAATAAAAGCGAAGCGATAATCGATATTCATGATCTTTGTCTTATTTTATTCATAGGTTATGTGACATTCCGTAAAAATAGTAAGACTTGACACTATTTCCGTTCCAAATCAAATTTTATTATTCCCTCACCCTATATGAAGGAGGGTATATATCAATTACAATACGACCCAAAAGTGTAACACATGACTTTTTAAGTCGTTTGACCAATGTCCATCTGTCTGTCTGTCCGTCTGTCTGTGTGTCCGGCTGGTACGCACGATAACTTTCTAAAAAAACTTTGCATAGATTAATATTTCGCCAAAACAACTTACGGTATTGCAAATGGGCTAAATGGCCACGCCCCTTCTGTTACATATGTAACATTCCGCCCACTTTAGAAATAAAGTAATATAATCAATATACCCAAAGCGATCGTGTCCAAATTCCGTATCAAGTAAAACTGCACCAGGATAAAGATTTGGAGAATAAACTGGAAGTCTAGCCACTCCTCTTCTGGTACTTCCCACATAAATGTACCATTCAGCCCAATTTAGAAAGCAAGAGGTAATATAAATACACCAGAAAAGATCATGCCCGAATTCTGTATTTTGTTAAGCTATACTAGGATTAACTTTCGGAGGAAAAATTTGAAGTCCAGCCACACCCCTTCTGATACCTCCCATACAAATGTATTATTCCGCCCACTTTTGAAATTGAGTAATAATAGCAATACACCCAACATGATAGTTCTCTAACTCTGTATTTTGTTAAGCAAATTTTATGTTTTTACTGAGGCTGAAGGTATATGTAAGTCGGTTTTCCCGACTGAAGCTTTCTCACTTGTTTTTAAATAGAATTTTGAAGGCAAATTTTTAATATTTTTTTCTTAGATTTATTTATAACTGCTGAACTGTTGATTATGCAGGAAAATCATATATGAACACAATAATTTTAATTCTTAAATTTTAAATATTTGGTTCATAAAAATTGGACTAGTCAATCTTGGGTTGTACCCTCCAAACGTGGCTGTAGGGTGGCACCGAAAAAATTCTGGAATATATTTTCCCATATATCTTCCGACCACCCTCCTAGTAACAGCAAATACTGTAGCCGAATTACCGCATTCGATTCGAATCGAAGTTTTGATTATGAAAGTGGAATTGATAATATTAATTTAATAACAAAATTAATCATTTTAATTAAATGCGTTGTTAATATGATAAATTTAGAATATAATCATTAACAAACACAACATTTTCAACAATCAGGCTACAATATCAGTATTTGATACAACAAAAGCCGTTGGTGGCTCAATTTCAATAAAAAATATTAATTGTATTTACGAAATTACTTTTGTCTGTGAAGCGAAGCGAAGTAATAGATGAAAGCATCTCATTACTTATTTTATAAAGTTCCTGATAACGATATGGACATAAGACCACTTTCGTATACCAGATTTCGATTCGAATCAAATGAGGTAAATCGGCCACTGTATTTCAATAATCAAAGATATGTAAACAAATTTGGAAAAATTGGCCCAAATAGTATGCCTTACCTAAGCGTAGGTGTAAAGTGTTGTTCTCTATTGCTACTCTTTTACACAAGCGCACTCCACACCACCCCCTGTGTACCATATAAACATCCTATCAACTTTGTTGTACGATTGAGTAATTTAACTTCGGTCTTAACAGCAAATACTCCGTCTTTTATTGCTTTACTCAAGTCTAACTAAACTACATAAATACAAGGCTATGGCAATAACAACTTAATTACAATTATTACGGATAATTTCGCGAAATAAAACTGAACATCTTTAACACCACAACAGCCGCAACGAATCAAGACGCTTTCGATGAGAGAGAGGAGCAATCTTCGTTTTCCACACTTTGGATGTTTTTTTTTTATTAGTGACCCAAATTGAGTGCTCGTCTTGCTCGCTGCACCGCTTTTATTATTTTTTTCCTCGGTAGAGATTTTTTCTTTAAGGAATAAAACAACAACAAAGAGATTTGGGTCAATAGTGGGGGCATTATAACAGTCTTGATTTACACCTTATTGCACCTTGTTAAACCCCATCGTTAGCAGGTTGAGCATGGAGTGGGAAAATATTTTTTTTTGTTGTTCATTTGTGAAGCAGAAAAACCAACACATAATTCGATACAAACTTCACTTTCGGAAAAGTCTACTGCAGTCTGGCGATTATTGAGCGTCTGTGCGGCTACGATGTGCGTTGAATTGGAAATATTTGTGTTTTTTTCATTTTTGTTCATTGTATTTCATGAATGCGAACAATTTTCTAAACGTTTGAAAATATTTAAATTAATATGCTACAGTCACGTATGCATTAACATACTACGTTTATCTGCATATATCTGTTTGATTATAACAATTACACTTTTAATGTTAATAAATAGAAGCGAAAGATTCGCAAGCAGACCATCCCATTTTCAGCAAAATTTCATTTAAAATTGCAAATGGAATGTGAGAGATAAACGGTCTTGATTATGCGGCTTCCACTAAAGGCGAAAAGTGAAATTTGCGAAATTTAATCTTAGACAAAGCTTAGAGAAAAAAAAATTAATTAGAAGCATAAATTTATCGAATTTAAAGCATTCGTAATAATATTTTGACAACAAAGAAATTATTTGTAATTCAAAACGGAATAAAGTAACAGGTTATATCTAAAAGTGGAATTATGGCGCATGATTATAATGTATTTTATTAAATGTATTTATTTTAATTAAATTAATCATCTTAGAGTAAAGAACATAAAGACAATTAAATAAATTGCTTATGAAGTCTGCATATAATTGTTTTTTTTCTAATTTGTATAGTTCAATTTTCGAAAACTATTATTATTTATGCAGATTAGCTAAATTCGCAGATCGCTTGTATGTAGAGAAACCATGTGCGGTGGCAAGCATAGCAATTTCATGATTTTAAACAATATATTTTTCTGAATCTAATCTAATTTTGCTTTACACGATGTACATTAGACCATTTCTCAAAAAACAGTTTTTGCGAAATGTCAATGGGATAATATGTTTTCTAATTCTACTTAAAAAAACAAAATTGTTGGTGTATAAAACTTGAAAATTGATCGACGTTTAGGGGTCGCGCAAAATCGTTTAAGGTTTTTGGCTGCAAAAAGGCATGTTTCAAAAATCCTGAATTACTTATATGATTAAAAGATTTGATACGCTTGACCGATTTTGATCGGAATAAGCTTGTTTTAAAGGTAATAATATTTCACACATTTTTTGTGAAGCCATCAAAACATTTTAGATTGTAGTTTGAGTTCAATAGCCTTTTAAACATAAAATTTTTTAAATTTTTCTTCAAAATTTACCTATTTTCGCCCAATAAAAATTTTTTTTTTTAGGTTCGTCTCTAATTTTTGTTTTTCTGGTAATTCACTTTTGACGAGCACTTCTTAGCGATACTTTTGATGTATGACAGTACCATTCAAATGACATATGTTCAGCAGCAGCAATATTAATCAATAGTGATAAAAATAAAACGAAAACTGTGTACTAGTATATTTTTGGTAAGGACTACGATAAAGATATTTAAAAAGAAAATTGTATTTCTAATAAGCCCAATAGCAATCGTTGACAACGCTGATGTTTTCCACAATTTCTTTTATCCGTTTATAATTCTCATTTTTGGCCAATTTGACGAGTGGATAGTAAGAAAACTGCTGCCTACTCGAATAATATCGAAGAATTACATAGTATTTTCTGAAATTATTTCTGTAACGACAACTTCGCAATCTTGGTCACCAGGATGCTTCAATACTGCTGTAATTTTTATTATAGTTCCTTTGGTATGCCTGGGGTCGAAAAGAAAAAATCCGATCGCGATGTCACTTATATACGATAAATTCCGTACAAACGTTTTGAGTGCAACATTTGATATCATTTCATTTGATTTGCGGTATTTTTATAGATTCTTTCAGGAAAATGTTGTTTAATGGGGCTTGTGTTGCAAGGGGACACGTAAACCAGTTTTGAATGTAAATATTGACCACAAAAATGTTGAACTGAATTAATCCGTATAGCTCATAACCTGCGAAATAGTGAAAATTTCATCAACAATTAAAAATACTATTCATTCTGGTATACATCAAAAGTATCGTTAGGAAGTGTTCGTCAATTGTGCATTTAAAGATATACAAAAATTAGAACCAAAACTAAAAAAAAAAATTTTAATGGGCGAAAGTAGGTAAATTTTGAATACAAATTTAAAAATTGTTTGGTTTGAAAGTTTATTAAACTCAAACTACTATCTAAAATGTTATTATTATCTTTTAAACAAGTCTATTCTGATAAAAATCGGTGAAGCGTATCAAAACTTTTAATCATATAAGTAAATTAGTATTTTTGAAACATGCCTTTTTGAAGCCATAACCTTAAACGATTTTGCGCGACCCCTAAACGTCGATCAATTTTCATGTTTTATACACCAAAATTTTTGTTTTTTTAATTAGAATTAGAAAATATATTATCCCAATGACTTTTCGCAAAAAAAATTTTATTGACATGGTCTAATATACATATATGGAAAATAAGTTTCATTGTGTTAGTAATTGTTTCCAATGTGAAACATAACATTGCAAATATTTCTCCATATGCTTACAAATGGACACTCTTGGACCACTACGCATACAAAGACTGTATGTACAAAAAATTCTTGTTATTAACGTCACATTTCATAAGAAATTTACACACTACAGAGAACATTCATTGTTTATTATTTCATCCAGAAGACCTATCTCAAAACCTGTTAAAAACTACGGCTATCTAATACATCTAAAATTGTCGGCTATAATTCGATATATTTCTTATTTATTGTAATAAACTTTCAAAATATTTTGTAATCTATTGTCAACTTACTTGCCTTAACAAAAGACTTTAGTTTATAAAAAAGTCAGTTTACATTTAAGGATTGTCAAGTGTATTTGTTCTATAGAATACAAAATAAAGAGATTTAAAACATTTGCATTTTCAGTTAAATATTTTCTAAAATAAAAACATGACCTATATAATCGTTATTAGATCATAGCAGTCCTCAACATCTTAATCAATAATTTTAAAGACAAGGCAAAAAAGGTGTGAAGTGGTGGACTCCTTGGTTACAAATCGACGCAAAAACAGCGCGTATTGTCAAAAACTCTATCAAAACCTTTTTACGGCGCTGTTTTTGTTCCATTGTATGCAAATTACACAGTGCAAAGTAGGTACGGTAGTACTACCGGAACTGAGTAAAACCCTAGCTCAGTTCGACTAGATTGGCTACCAATTTTATTTTTTTGGCCCCTTAACATTTTCTCAAAATTACGAATGTAGCGGCTGTTGTTTATAATTAATATAAAAATTATCATTTTAACTATTTTTAACAATTCAACAAGTATCTTAATGCTTAATCGAGTACCTGATAGTTTGTAGCTCTAATGTAAATGTTTCGTTTCAAATTGTAAATGTTTCAATTCTGTATTTTACTAGACGACTTTAAGGATTTTACTTGGTCGCACCTAAGCTCAAACTTTTATACCAAATGTATCAGTCTTCGCTTAGACAGCGGATAATAAAGTTATTTAAAACTTATCTCCCCGTCTTTCAATCAAAAAGGCTTTTCAAATCTAATTGTATTAAGACTCTAACAGACCTTCGCGGACTTTAGAGGCTAATACGACTCTGAGACCGAGTACTGACTTTTAGTCTTATTTCGGTCCAGAGTATAAATAAATAATCAACTCACAAACAAAACCCTTAATAAGTTACCACTTATTACACGAATATATTGTTTGAAATCACGTATTGATAATTAGACATTAGAGTATGGCGCAATGAGGTTAAAGTTCGAATCTTTTCTCAAAGCAGTTTTTTGCAGCTGAGTACTTTTCTTTTATAGACAGACTAACTAGAAGCAAAAAATTTAAAAAAAATTTAAAAATTTTGTAATTGCATTCCGAAGTGGATTATTGAAGATTATTGAAGAAAAAATGCTTATACAATGAGAATACTTAAATAAAGTGTTTAGCTTGCTTACTTAATGGGCTTAGTTTAGGCGTCGATCTTGTACGCTCTGTAAACAATTCGTTACCCCAACTTACTTCTTAACCTGATCAAACTAACAACACCTCACTAACCGAAATTAAAAAATCATTGTCAGCATGGGGTAAATGAGGTTGTTTGGTCTGAATTTACGGACATACTTTTTTTGACGAATTATTGCCACAATTTTTGACAAAACAAAATGAAGTCGAGTAAATTGTCCTTAAACTTTACTGACACAATTCTGAAAAATATGTTCTCCAAATGTTAAAAACGTGTCAGCAAATAAAACTTAAAATTATTATGAAGTTAAGAAAAACTATAGTAGTCTTTGAATCGTGCTGCAACAACAGTTCTTTTTGGTAAAATAAAACAACTTTTTGATACAATAAAACTAATTTTTGGTACTCTAATTGAGTACAAAAAAAGTACTTAAATTGTGTGTACTTATTATTACATTTTAAGTAATTTTTGATGCTATAAAGATACTCCGTCTTTTCAATGCAATAAATTGTACTTTTTGGTACCATTGGTTCAATAAATATACTTTTCTGTATAATTAATTGTACTTTTTAGTACACTAGATTGAACTTTTTAGTACAATAAATGTACTTTTTGGTACAAGAAATTGCTACATTTGTTACAATAAATGTACTTTTTAATAAATTGTACCCTTTGCTATCGAGAATTATCCGTGTATCAAATGTTATCGCTCTAGGGCTAAATTACAGTTTTGACACGCCCCCTTCGCCAACTGATTGGAAATAACAATTTCGTCT
Organism: Muscina levida; assembly: GCA_964034835.1. Classification (NCBI taxonomy): domain Eukaryota; kingdom Metazoa; phylum Arthropoda; class Insecta; order Diptera; family Muscidae; genus Muscina; species Muscina levida. The sequence goes on along the minus strand of OZ035880.1, from coordinate 143,372,968 downwards.
GCAAATTTTAACCCGAAGTGCCGAGTACTATCTGTCTCCCAAATTTCATATAAATATATAAATACGCCCTCTCCGCCCATTGGGTCCAAAATTAAAATTGAAAATACAAATGTCGTCTGCAAATTAGAACCTGAAGTGCCGTGTACTATACGCCCATTCAGTCCATTGGGTTCAAAATTAAAATTTCGTCTGCATATTCACATTCGTGTTGTCGAGCACTATCTGGGTATCAAAAGATATATCTCTCTAGCTGTAAAAAAAAAAAATTTTGCCACGCCCACTCCGCCCATTGGGTCCAAAATTAAAATTTCGTCTGCATATTCATGTTCGTATTGTCGAGCTCTATCTGGGTATCAAATTGTAGCTTTCTGTCTCTAAGATATATTTTGCCACGCCCACTCCACTCAGTGGACCAAAAATTAAAATTTCGTCTGCATATTTATAGTCGTGTTGTCGAGCACTATCTGGGTTTCAAATTGCATCTCTCTAGCTGTAAAAAAAAAGTTTTGCCACGCCCAATCCGCCCATAGGGTCCAAAATTAAAATGTCGTCTTCATATTCATATTCGGGTTGCCGAGCACTATCTGGGTATAAAATTGTATCTCCCTAGCTCTAAAAATGTTTTGACACGCCCACACCGCTAATTGGGTCAACAATTTTAAAATTATATAGCCTACGGTCATTTTGATACTGTATATAAGATATTATCTTTATGCTATCAAGAATAACAAACAGTTCACACAAAATTACTTCTTATGGTATTCAATAAGAGTAAAAATTTCCAGTAAAAAAAACTCATCCTATAACGTATCTACGTCACAGAAGGAAACTATATGCCAAATTTCAAGGATGTAGCTTTGACTGGGGAGTGATCAGTTTGTCATATGATAGTAATTGTGAAAATTGTATAACAACCAAAACCTACAAACAGTACCACAAAAAAAATTCATTGCAATCAGTTCATTAATTTTGGCCATACAACTATTTTTTTAAAAGGGGCGTGGCATCACCCTGTAAAATGGGAAGTGCCTCACCCTTTTTACACCCTCGCTGTTCGAATTTTTAAAAATTCGTTTTTAGGGTGCGCTAACGTACTACAAGCCACATACATTTCAAATTTCAAGGTTTCATCGTTAGCCGTTTAGGCTTGGGAGTGATCAGTCAGTCACCCAAGCCTTTAATATATATAGTTTAGCCAACGAGTTACTGCAGCCTCTTTAAGTATTAAGAAGCAGTCGGCAAAATATATCGGAACAAAACCAATATAATTGTTGTAGAGACGACAATTGATCGCAAACTGTTGCTACTATGCACTAACAAAAATCAAACTTATTCTACCTGTCTGCCTCACCGTGCAGAGTCCCGAATCATCCCAAAATTGGAGTTACGGAATGTAAATCATTAGCTGTATAAGCTGTGCCGATGTTGTTGACATCAACTTTGCAATAAAGTGTCAAGTCAATATAGTGTCCAAATAAAGCGTATGCGCAGGCTGCGACATATTGGGAATGGAAGCAAATGTTCCAACTTAAAATGTCTTCATAGAGAAGATAGATGGTAGACGCAGTAGGGGGCGACCTATAGTGTTAAGGCACAAACATAAAATTTTCTTAGAAATATTTTTTTTAAAAAACATTTGAACGTTGTGGAGTCCCTCATTAAGGTCTTTTTTTAACTTTTCTCGAAATAAGGACGAAAAGAATACGTAAAGGGTCGAGATAGAAAGTTTAAATATTATCGAAAATGCATTAAAAAACTAAGAAACATGGATACTCTAACTATTATAGGTCGCTGGCCCCACAGTGATGTGAAGAGAGGCCAAATGATTTGAGATATTGATTTTTGGTTTTGGAGCACCCCGAGTAAAATTTTCTTAAGAACATTTTTTGGAATGTAGTAAAGTCTCAATTTTAGGTAATTTTCGAACTATATTCGAAATAAGAACTCCTTACGGAGTCGTTAAATAAAAACATCGAAAATACACTATGGCATAAAGAAACATAAGTAGTTTCTTAAAATCTATTTCAAATTCTATTTTAGGTTAAACTTAGAACTGCCACTGGACCATATCAAAAAGTCCTACATAGGTAGATCATGAAGATTTTAGGTTTTAATAGATCATGAATACAATTTCCCAGCAGCGGAAAAGACGAGGCATTGTAAAAATATGCCTGCAAACATGCCTTCAAAGGCAGTTTGTTGACATTCAAATACGCCTTCCTTTTCCAGGCATGTATACAGGCTATAATAAGTCCTTCACTAAGCCTAACAAAAAATTTCATACCCATGCACATTTCGCTTCTCAAATGAGACCTGTAATGAGGCCTCTTACTAGGGTGAGAAAAGATCCCGCAGACATGCCTCTTTCCCTTCTAAAACTGGCCTGTGAGCAGCCCTACTGTGTACCCCACAAAATACCATAGATGTGCACAAAGGGCATGCAAACTTTCTTGCCTTAAACAGACCTGTTGACAGTCCTATTAGTAGAAAGCAGAATTGACGTTCATAGCCATGCACTTGTCACTCCTCCGATTAGCCCTGTAGACAGGCCTCTAAAGGGAAGGAAAGACAGATGCTGTTGTTTATGAAAACCACATGTTTGTTATTTGTCGTACAACAACTATATCACGTGATAGCCGAGTAGGTAGCATGCCCAACTATGAGTACTGAGGTCGCGAGTTCGATTCCCGCTGCTGAAGTTTAAAAAAAATAGTTATTACAAATTGTAATAAATATTGTATTAAAAATTTATAAAAAGTAGGGAATCATTTAATATGGAAATAATTCGCATATGTTTTTTTTTATTTAAGTCCTTCTATAAATGCTCTTTTGCAGGCCTGCAAGCTGGTCTGCAGTAGCAATGCCTCATAGAAGGCCCTTGTTATTAGGACTCCAAGCAGGACATACTAGGCATGCCTACTGAAACGCCTTCAATGAGAAAGGGAATGTGCAGGCCTTGCCTGCCTATGACACCCTATGTTAATTTGAAATGAAGACTGCATTTGAAGGGTAGGGCTTCTGACTGCCTTTGCAGGCCTGTAAGAAGGCATGCAAAGCCCCATTTTTTGCTGCTGGGTTAATTTAAAACTAACTTAATTTTCGTTTACACATCACAAATGGGATGCTTCGCGTGTTGTTGTGAATTAACACGCTTTATACTTAAGATTCACAACAAACGGCACCTACTTGTTTATCGACGAATGCAAACGTCACTGTTTGAGAAGCTTTTACTAGACATGCCGATTGACTCGACACTTATATTGCGAAGTTGTTGTCGACAACTAGAGTATACAAAACCGGAACCCGCCAAACCGGGTTTTTTTGTTGAAAACCGTCAGCCGGTTTTTACAAAATATCAAAAATGGGATGCTTCGCGTGTTGTTGTGAATTAACACGCTTTATACTTAAGATTCACAACAAACGGCACCTACTTGTTTATCGACGAATGCAAACGTCACTGTTTGAGAAGCTTTTACTAGACATGCCGATTGACTCGACACTTATATTGCGAAGTTGTTGTCGACAACTAGAGTATACAAAACCGAAACCGGAACCCGGCAAACCGGGTTTTTTTGTTGAAAACCGTCAGCCGGTTTTTACAAAATATCAATTTTCGAATAACCGGTTTAACCGGTTTTTTGAGGTCGGTTTTCCGAAATGATGAAAATTTCATGATATCGATTTTTTGCCTTAGAACAGCCCCACAAAATTTTTCTAAGCAACATCTTTGTAGAAAATTTTAATGTTTCAAAGTCCCATTTTACGGCACTTTTCTTAAAATAAGGACGAAAAGGACACGTAAGGAATCCAGATAGAGAGTTTAAATGTTCCACAGCAAATTATTAATCGATTTCTAAGGTGGGCGGAGTGGTACATTTGTATGGGAGGTACCAGAAGGGGCGTATCTAGACTTTCAGATTATTTCTCCAAGACTTTATCATGTTATACCTTTACTAAATACAGAATTTGGGCACGATGGCGTTGGGTGTATTGATATTATTACTCTATCTCTAAAATAGGCGAAGTGGTACATTTGAACGGGAGGTACCAGAAGGGGCGTGTCTAAACTTCCAGATTTCTTTTCTTAAACTTTTTCCTGCTTGAACTTTACTAAATACGGAATTTGGGCACAATCGCGTTGGGTCTATTAATAATATTAATCGATTTCTAAAGTGGGCGGTACCAGATGGGTATGGGAGGTACCAGATGGGGCGTGGCTAGACTTTCAATTTTTTTTCCAAAAACTTTATCCTGTTAAAGCTTTAGTAAATAAAGAAGTTGGGTACTCTCACGTTGGCTTTATTGACATTATTACGCCATCTCTATAGGCCTTATTAATGAGCTGGCTTCAGATGCCCAATAATTGGCTAATATTATAACGTGATATTAATCTAATTAATATTAGAATAAGATTTAGAAATGTTTTTTCTGTTAAACGCTCCCTTCCATACGCTATTATTAACATTTCTAAATTAAATTGCTGATAATAGTAACACTATTTCTTGTTTTTGTACACAAAGCAAAAACTCGAAAAATAACCGGTTACCCGGTTTTTTCTTAATTAAGTATTCGAAAACCGAGTTTTTGAAATAATGTTAATATCGAATATAACCGAAACCGGTTTTTCGAAAAAGTCGAATGTTTGTATACTCTATCGACAACATCGAGGGAAATTTTTTATTAGATGACTGGAGCCAGGAAGTGATGCTGTGATCTCCCGCATGGTAGTCGCGTGTTCTAACCATAATGCCACGGCCGGTCCCAAAATTTAATTTTATAATTTATAAAAATTTTGTATATTTTTTTTTAAATGTTTATATTTTATTTATTTTTGTTTCCATTAATAGAAACTTAGCAATCCTACGCTGTTATAATTAAATATTACACTCTCCCACCACCTGATTTAAAATGTAAATGCATTAGAGTGAACAACTGTTTAATCTAAACTGCTAAAAATAAAGACCCAGTTCGAATGTTTTCACCTATAAAACTGGCAATCAATCATTTATTTATTCATTACTTTCGATATCATGTTTATTTCGATTAGTTACACACAAGTTTACACAAAATTGTTTACCCATTATTGCCTGAAGAGTCTGCATAATATCGATTAATCTCTTAATTAAATTACCATCAAACTTGCGTTTGTAGCGCAAAAACCGCCAACATTTACAAATCACACCAAAGAGTCTGCATCAACTCATTAACATCTATTTACTAAAGTAATTTCATTTTAATAGACCAGTATTATCCGCCAACCACACATTAAAATCACATTTCAATTAATTTCACTATAAAAGAAAAAAAAAAACGAAAAATAACCAAATTACAAATACTATTTGGTTCGTTTAACGAAAAGTAACAAATTTTTTACGACTGCACTAAAAAAAACCCATCTGGCTTTATGGTCACTTAATCGATGTTTTTTGTATCTGTTAGAGAGAAAAAAATGCTCTAATGTCTTGTAACGCAATTTCTCTTTTTTCCGATCAAAAACTTAAAAGATAAATATTTTTCGAACTCATTTGATTCTTACGAAAAAAAAACGAAATGGAATGGAAATGAAAATCACTTTAAACCCCACATGCCCGCATTGGTGTTTTACTTCAATTACATCGATTTCACATAACCAAATATCGATAGTGAACTTAGCAGTCCACACCTTCAGCTGTTAGGTTAGGTAAATATGGCTATGCCCAAAACGACACAAATGAAACCTCTGACCATACTATTTGGCGCCAATTACCAACAGCCAAAAAGATCATGTATTTTACACTTTAAAAATGTTCAATACTCTTTTGAGTTTTTTTCTCGCAAACATTTTTTGCTTCATAATTTAGCAGATCAGATTACTTGACATGACAAATGATTTTGCATTTTGTTTGCCAGATACGGATACTTGAAGATACAATATTGTTGCACTATGACACTGTGGAGGGAATGTGTTTATTTTTATCCGTAAATATTTTAGGTATTCACTTTGAAGTTTTGGGGCCGAGCGTAGTTACAATATGCGACAATTATGCGGTTGATTTGGGTTCGATGCATGCCACAGCCATATACATTTCTGCGATCGGCGGCCACTTCAATGTGTTCGATAACAATTTCTGAGTAGTTAAAACAATCGTCATATCAATTTAGTTTCTGAATGTTGTGTGAGTCTAAAATTAGAAGCATGTAGTAGGATGTAAAATTAAATTTACATCTCAGGCCGATTCACAACTTACACGTGAACGTGATATTATGATTAGCGGTAGAGGGACCGGCCGTGGCATAGTGATTAGAACACGCGATTACCATGGGGGAGATCCCAGGTTCGATTCCCGGCTTCACTCATCTACATTTTTCTATCATTGCCGGTTCCCTCGATGTTGTCGTCAGCAACTTCGCAGTATAAGTGTCGAGTCATTCGGCATATCCACTAAAAGCTTCTCAAACAGTGAAGTTCGCATTCGTCGATAAACAAGTAGGTGCCGTTTGTTGTGAATTTAAAATAGACAGCGTGATAATTCACAACAACCTTCTATACTGCCTATGAAAATAAGAAAAAGAAAAAGAACAGAACACCTTAATAATGACCCCCGCAAACGTAATAAGGACCATGATTTAAGGATATGCACATGGAACATCCGGACTCTCTATAGAGACTACAGTAGATAATGACGATGAGATTTAAGATATATTATACGAGCTCCTAGAGGAAACATACAACCACTGCCCAGTTGGAAGATTTTAATGAAAAAAGGAAGGAAAGATTTTCTTGGTCCAACGTTCGGTAAATTCATGCCCATACATCCCACAACGGTTTTAGGTTGGTAAGCTTCACAGAGGCAAAGAACACAACTAGTAGTGAGTAGAACCAGATTTCAGCATAAAGATTTCCACAAGGCAACTTGGCGAGTACATGAATGGAGCCCAAAGCCGGTGCCGACAGTTATCCGGCAAAGCTCTTCAAGTCCGTTAGCGATGAGCTGATAACCAGCATGCAACAGTTCCTACGAACGGTTTGACTTAACGAGTGCGTAATCGATGATTGGAATGTAAGTGAATTATGTCCTGTGCTCGAAAAAGGAATCCCAGTGTGTGCTTCAACTACCGAGAGATCTGCCTTTTACCCATCGTATATAAGGTCCTGTCACGTGCTGTATGTGAAAGACAACCACTGTTCAGATATTTACACTCCGGCAAGTCTTGGAAAAGCCCAAGAGAAACAAATTGACACGTAAAATCTTTTCGTTGACTATAACGATGCTTTCGGCAGACATTACTCGAAGCCGTGGCTGAGTAGGCATTCCTGCGAAGCTGGTAAGCCTTTGAGGAATGACGTTGACTGACACGAAGTCTTCAGTGAAGATTGGCAAGGATAACGTAGACATCATCGGTCGAAAACTGCAGGATGTGACCTCAGCCTTCTCAGGTATAATGAAGAAGTCAGCAAAAATTTAACTAACGGTGAATGAGGACAAACCGAAGTTAGTAGTTTGGACGAACATAGAATCTACTCGTTTGGGTCGCTGCGTGAACGTTGGCAACTATAATTTCGCAGTGGTAGATGAGTTTATATGCCTAGCTTAGAAATACGGAGAAGAAACCTTCATGCGAATAGATCGTATTCGGACTTAGCAAAATCAAAAATCCAGCTATACCAGGTAGAATCCAGGCTTATTTATGACACAAGCGGATGAATCGATTCTGGCTGTATTCAATGGAAAAATACTCCGTAAAATATATGGGCCCATTATCGTTAACGAAGAGTATTGACGTCGTATGAATCATGATCCGTACGAGCTGCTTATTAAATAATTAAGTCAGTGAATAATTCTATCATATAATCATAGAATCATAGAATCATAGAATCATAGAATCATAGAATCATAGAATCATAGAATCATAGAATCATAGAATCATAGAATCATAGAATCATAGAATCATAGAATCATAGAATCATAGAATCATAGAATCATAGAATCATAGAATCATAGAATCATAGAATCATAGAATCATAGAATCATAGAATCATAGAATCATAGAATCATAGAATCATAGAATCATAGAATCATAGAATCATAGAATCATAGAATCATAGAATCATAGAATCATAGAATCATAGAATCATAGAATCATAGAATCATAGAATCATAGAATCATAGAATCATAGAATCATAGAATCATAGAATCATAGAATCATAGAATCATAGAATCATAGAATCATAGAATCATAGAATCATAGAATCATAGAATCATAGAATCATAGAATCATAGAATCATAGAATCATAGAATCATAGAATCATAGAATCATAGAGTCATAGAATCATAGAATCATAGAATCATAGAATCATAGAATCATAGAATCATAGAATCATAGAATCATAGAATCATAAAATCATAGTATCATAGAATTCTATGATTTGTTTAACATCAAAATCCGCCGACGTAAGGAAAGTATTTGAATAAAAGTTGTCCTGATGGACATTTTTTGCACCGCACCACAGTCTTTTCTTTTATTCATTTGCAATATGCGAATTCCTTCCCCCACTGTGTTCATCGCTTTAGATTGGTCGTAAGTATCTCCACTGATTTGGAGTGCTTGTGAAAATTACCAAGTCACTTTGGATGCATAAAAAGTAGTTAGTGTTTACGCTCAACATGTTTTTCCCCTCAATTTCTTTTATTATCCGACAATTTGTTAATCTTTTGTTAACATAATATTGGACAACATGTCACTGAGAGAGCTGACTGTCTGCCGAATCTAGCCTTGTCTTGTGCTTTTGGCACAGAGAAACGGCACACAAATGCAAAAACTCAATAAAAATAATGAAATGCAAAAAAAATTGTTTAAAGCGTTCATTTATTTATAGTAAATTTTGCTTTTACTCAAATTGATACACATACTATTGCTGTATGTAGACTAGAAAATTTACTTGTCCATGTATATGTAATCACCTTCATAAATGATCAGTTGTTATCCTCAAGATACTCAAAGACCTTGCTTTGTATAACAATGACAGAAATTTGCGTTTGGAAGTAAAACGAAGCCAAATTGTTGGCAGTAACTTTAGCTATCGGGATAACTATATGGCATTTGTCTCTTTCATTAGCGGAAATTTGTTGGGGTCATATAGAAAATGATTAAATCTTATGTTGACATTAGGTGTAATTTACGGAGAGGTAATCTCCCATAGGAATTAAGGGCATTAAAAGTAGACCAAAGAATTGATGGTGACCCACTGCTTTTGGAAACATATATTAATGTTAATGTTTAACGTATATTTACAGAAATTGACCTGCTGGCTTATTTTCTATTTAAAAATGTATACATCTGATCATTGTTGTCATAGTTAAACAAATCTTCCATGACAACATTATGCTCACATATAGGATAATCTTCTTCGTTCGTTTATTGCAAATACAAACAAATTCGTGTCATATCTTGTTATAATCCATACAATGATGCGATCACTTCACTTTACATTTACTTTCCTCCTCCGAACATTTCAATTCAATTTAGTTGCACTGCAATTTGGGATTTCTTTACCTCGCTTGTAATCATATTCACAAAAGCAAAATTTTCCACTTGTCTTTATAATAGGAATTTATTATGCAGCCGAAATGGAATTCATAAATTTGCAACGTGTATTTTCTGCAAACCACAAAGCAGCAACAGTTGTGGCATCAACTGTTGCAACAATGTTGCAATATCTGTGGCAGCACTATAGGGGAATCAATAGCAACAACAGCAGCCGCTAACTGAAAACCAACGAAATAAGTTCGAAAGGAAATGAAATGAATCCATAAGGAAATCAGGAATATGTTAATTGAGTTATACACTACATTAAAAAACAAAGATATGAATAACGAAATCCAAAGAATGAAATCAAACTGCATATAGGACAACGAGTAACAATTGTCTTAACATTGTCTTACATATGAGATTAAGTGCTAATCAACTGCAGCAACATTATTAAAAACCGTACTGCGAGTTGAATTAAAAGGTGACTGTAAGGCCTTACAGTAAAGACCTTACAACAAAATCTACCCAAATACTTATGGCAATAAATTATGCGAATTGTTTTCTCAGTTATTGTGCGATTCGACACCAACACCAGCCACTATTGCAAATGTAGCTAAGTTTTCCATAGAGAAAACGAGAAATTATTGTTACATTTCAACATAAATTCCATGTTTAACAGCATTTTAGCTGAACCAAACAGTGGTACTACGATGGTAGTTAATGGCACTTTTTAAAAAACCATCTCTTACAACACCTTAAGACCCAATATGCACTATTGTAAACCAAAAACGAAACAATACCTTTTAGGCATTTAACAAAGTTGTTTGGTGTTGTGCCGCTACTACGATTGCTGTTGTTGTTACAGAAATATGAATATGATCCCAGAGTCTTGCTCTCGACTACAGCTAAAGTAGGAGGCCAATACGCCAACACCACTATGCATATACACCGCCAACAATTTGACCACAAGCGATGCAAACTATCTACGTTGGACGCAAGAATTTTCACTAAATATACAATAACAACAGCAATTCTAAACGCATTCATGCAACATTGAACAATGCGTATCATTTATTGGGCACATAGCGTCGCACGGTGAAATGAAATGGAATAAAAAGTAAATAAGTAACTGCAATGCAAAGTTGGAATCGAATTAGAAATATGTGTTGAAAAGTCGATTTTGAAAAGAATGACTTAATATTTGTCACATTGTCATTATTGTTTAGTTATATCTAATAGTTGCTGTAATACTGTCGGAGATTCAAATGCAGTGTCGATCTGCATTTCTTGGGTCATCTCCGGGGATTTTTGAAGTATTATTATCTGGTCGGTGGTGGTGCCAAGCGAGTAGACTCATTGTTTGTTTAAACAAATAACTTGGTTTTGTACTCATATTGCTCTTAAATGCTTAAAACAACCGCAGTAACATGCCGCAGTCCTTGACAGTGGCATAGGCGAGCAGCATTTGATTTTTATGGTGCCAATCGTTTTTACTGCAGCCTTCCGCATCATCAAATCTATTGTAATGTTAAAGAGATCGCATGACATACAATCTAAACTTATCTAAACCCTATTACTTACTTACTTAAGTGGCCCATTACAACTTACGGACGTGGTTCATAAATAAGAGGCCTGAAGTATTAAAAATGGCGGCACGTCGCCAACCACTTGGTCCTTCCAACGAAGTTTGCTCTCTGCGCTGTCCTTCAGGTTCGTCTCCTAACACATTTCCCCCTGGAGCATTTACATATATCCTGGCAAAATGTCACAGCAATCGAAGTCGTTGGATTCTGTCTCTTTTAGCTACGTCGATGTCGTGATAAAGCTCATACGGCTCATGATTCATCCGATGGCGAAACTCGTCATCAACACAGATAGGTCTATATATTTTTACCCTCAGCATACGTATATCACTAGATACGACCCAAAATTGTTACACATAGAAGGAGTCACTTTAGACCCTAAGTTTCTTTGAACCATATTCAATTCATGACTTTTAAAGTCGTTTGAGCCATGCCCGTCTGTCCATCTGTCTGGCTGTCCAGCTGCTGCGCACGATAACTTTCGAAACATTGCACTTTTAAAACTTTACACAAGTTAATATTTCCCTAAAACTACTTACGGTATTGAAAATGAGCTACATGGCCACGCCCTTTCTGGTACCTCCTATACAAATGTACAATTCCGCCCACTTTAGAAATCGAGTAATAATGTCAATAAATCCAACGCGGTCGGGCCCAAATTTAGTAAAAGTATAGCAGAATAATGTTTTGGATAAAAAGCTAGAAGTTTGGTACCTCCCATACCCAACAGGTACCGCCCACTTTAGAAATCGATTAATATTATTAATAAATCCAACGCGGTCGTGACCAAATTCTCTGTTTAGAAAAGCTCAAGCAGGATAAAGTTTTGGAGAACAAATTGCAAGTCTAGTCACGCCCCTTCAGGTACCTCCTATACAAATGTACCATTCCGCCCACTTTAGAGATGGAGTAGTAATATCAATACACCCAACGAGATCGTGTCCAAATTCTGTATTTAGTAAAGCTAAATCGGGTTAAAGTTTTGGAGAAAAAAACTGTAAGTCTAACCGCGCCCCTTGTGGTACCTCCCATAAAAATGCACCACTCCGCAATCGACTAATAATATCAATATACTAGAAAATTGTATGTTTTACTCAGGGTGAGGGTATATGTAAGTCGGTTTTCCCTTTCTTACTGGTTTTCGGAGTACTTTTCCCTCGATTCGGCAGCGTACAACAGAACGGCTAAAGGTAACAACTAGTAGAGCTGTTTCTTAGTATCCCGAGATACTTGTGTGCCGCCGACATTACTTTTCTTGTTGACGGAAGATCCGAGGTAAGTTAACTCATCAACTACATCTATTTTTAACGTTGACGGTGCGTCCCCATCAAGGACACTTCGTTCGTCGAAATCATTATTTTAGATTTGTCCTCGTTGGCCGCTAAACCCATTTTTGCTGACTCCTTTTTTAGCGATGAGAAAACTGCTGTTACATCCTGCAGATTTCGGCCAATGATGTATATATCATCGGCAAAGGCTAGTAGCATGTTGCTCTTGAGAAATATGGTGACAGACACGTTGACACCAGCCTTTCTCATTACCTTCTCCATAACTATATTAAATAGTGTACAGAACAAGCTATCGCCCTACCTGAGACCTCTTTCCGTGTTGAATGGTTCAGAATTATCCTTACCAATCTTAATAGAGGATTTGGGGTATTCCAAGGTACATCTGCAAAGTCATATAAGCTTTGCATGAATACCAAACTCAGACATGGCTTCATATAACTTACTCCTTATTGGAAGTCGTAGGCAGTTTTGCAGTCGACAAAGAGGTGGTAGATGACGATCTGCTTTTCATGAGTTTTTTTCAGGATATGTCGTAAAGTGAAAAAAGTGATTTACAAGGCCTAAAGGCGCACTGATAAGGTCCAAATAGTTTTTTCTACAATTTGCTTTAGACGTTCTCACAATATGCTTGAAAGGACCTTTTTCGCAATTGGAAAAGGGCTTATTCCACGATAGTTCTTACACTCACTACGATCTACTTTCTAATATATGGTACATAAGAAGCTCCAATCCTCGGGCATGCTCTCCTTTAGCCAGATGTTCTTCATGAGTTAATGCATGCTCCCAATCAACTCCTCCCTACATGCCTTAAACAATTCAGCAGGAAGACCAAAGGCCCCAGCCGCCTTGCTATTTTTAAGGCGGGATATTGCCACACGTATCTCACTTTCGGAGGTGGACAGTCAATACCATCGTCAGGAATTGAAGCGGGGTCCTCTGAAGTGGTGTCCGTATCTTCAGAACGTTATCCGGGTCCACCACTAGCTGGCCATCGCTGTGCTTGCAGGAGGGAAACCCTGTTCCACGCATTCTTGTCATAACACTGGTACAATTTTCGGGCTTCCCCTCTACTTCGGAGCAACTCTGTATCCTGTCTCTTCTTCAGCACCTTCTTTATCCGTCTAAAGAGACGAGTTGCCTATCGTCTCTTCTCCCTGTGCCGTTCACGAACAGCTCGCGTTGCCATTGGCTGCAGTTTCGCCCTGTATACGGCATCCGTCCCTCTCGTGTCATTGCGACATTTATCATCGTACCAGGCATCTTCTTGAGTCGGCTTTGAGTACTCAAGTACGTTTCTTGCAGTCCGTTCTATGGAGTCGGATATAAATTGCCACTGCTAGGTAATATTATCAGGGGTTAGAGCATTCCGTTGCAGTTGAGTTAGGTTGTTGGAGTATGCATCCGCTACCTCTGTGGTCCGCAGTTTACCGATGTCCACTTTTCGTTGTGCAGGGTTACGTACGTTTTTCGCCATGCCTTCTGCGTATCGTAACTGCGGTAAGGTAGTGATCGGAGTCAATGTTCGCAGCCCTGATCACTCGTACGTCCAGAACACTAGATGCGTGTCTTCCATCGACTACCATGTGATCTATCTAATTCCTCGTCTATTGATCCGGAGCAAGGGCACATATGAGTGTTATGTGGAAAAACTTTGTCTTGACTCTTATGGTGGCTATTCGTTCACACACCGGGTTGAACCGTGAGACTAGATGTCGCAATCTCTTGCCAACCACAAATCCACATCCGAACTCTTGCTTGTCCGCATGGCCACCATAGTAGATGTCGCGATCACCCTTGTCCCGTCCACTGGATTTCCTGTAAAGCGGTTATGTCAGCCTTGTATTCTTCGAGGACTTCCCTTAGTTGGATATACGCACCTGGTCTATATTGTGTTTTAACATTCCAATAAATAGCTCTGTCAGATCTTTGCCTATTTTACTGAAGACTTTGTGTTAGTCAGTGTCATCCCGCAAAGACGTATCAAATTCGCGGGGATATCAAACTCATTCATAGCATCTACTATTTAGTTTCTCTCGTGGATTTACAAGGTCTAAAGCCATTCTGATAAATTCCTACCATGGACATACAAGGGATTTGCAGTGAACCTGTCTAGAGACCATATGAGGAACGTCATAGCTGTAATAACCGGTCTCTGGCTAATAACCGCTCACTGGCTAATAAGAAGCTGATGTGGAATGATGAGGAAGAAAAGGAGACCACGGAACATCTTCAATGTCACCGCCCTGCTTTTAAGGACCTGAGATATGAAAAGTTTGTCCATCTGACACTTGTGGACAATACCTGTCTATCGGTAGACGATTTGCGTAACATCGATGCCTTCATCAGAGCAACGAAATAGCTTGAGAGCGACCTAACAGAATAGGATTAAGTGGTGGGAAAATTTGGAAATGGTTTCACAACAGGACTCACACGACCCATGTAAGGTACGCTAAACGCGTCTGGCGAATTAACCAAACTTACAGTTTGAATTTAAGACTCCAAATTTTAATATTTTCCAATTTTCCATTACGTAAATTTATAAACTTAATTAATAATTTGTCTCTCCATAAACCTGAAATGAGATGAAGAATTGCATTTAATACTATGGAATAAAGTCCGTGTAAATTTGTTGTAATTCACGGATGCATTTGAAAACTTTAGTTTTTTTTTATAAGCACTGTGCTTACAACACGAAACAAAAGCGCACACAAGTTGCAAGCCTGCCGTCGTTGTAAAGTAACCACATGGCACAGATTCTCTCTGACGTTGTCTTAACCAATATATCGGACAAGTGCGTTTTGTTATGTTTCACAATATGCGACTTCTATGTTATTCTGGTAACTAATACCGCCACCACCTTATACATACATGCACGTATGTATGAATGTATCCTTTTAATACCGGATTACATGGAATGATGTGAATGAACGAAAGATACCCACTCTTTTGTCTAGCTACTATAGTATTCACATCCTGAGGCATTTTTGCTTTTTTGTTTTTAGAATATTTGTGGTTGATTTTTATTGTTGCCTGATTATGAATTTTTATGATACCATTGATATTCCGACTTTAGAATTGTAAGTTTTGGTTCAGGTTTTTTTTCGTATAGTTTCAGTTAGCGGTAGTTGCGTTTTGTTATGCAAAATAGTACGACTGAAGTTTACAAATATTTACTATAGTTCATGCATAAATTGTTACCATTATAATTTGTTATGGTTTAGCATTTGTTGGTTCTGGACTAGTCGAGTAATAGAAGTGTTGACGTTTGTATTGAATGCTACCGATCGATACGTGAGAGAGAAAGAGTGGGGGGGATAAATAGTTGTAATATTTGTGGGTTTAGATTAAGGCTCTAGACATGTGCTAGTGATTGTTTTGATTATATGTATTGTGTTAATATATGAGATTATGTTATATTCTATTGTTAATGCGGGGGAAGAGGGGGTCGAATAGACAAGTGTTTTAAATTTCAGAAGAATGAGGAAAAAACACGGGGATTTAAAAATCGTTACAAAACTTCATTTTATTCAGTTATAAATTACCTTTTAATTCACAATTGATTTTTGAATAACAATTTATACGGCACTGGGGGGGGGGTTCGTTTATTGTTAGAAAACCGTTAGAAAATGTATTAAAAAACCAAGGATTCGGGGTATATTAAAATGTTCTTCACGGGTAGAAGTAGAAATTATAACTAACTCTTTTCGTTATTTTACTGAAGTTAGAGGTGGGTAACTTGTTGAGTTTTGCACTGCTAGAACGCTAGAGTGAAAGCTCTTTACCGGACAGTTATGCGCTGAATTGAGATGCGTTTTATTGTGCGTAGCTTAAGTGCGTACGTCAGATTATTTCACGTAAACATACCGCCCCCCTTGCAGTATTGCAAAAAAAAATTTGTATAAAAATAAACAATTGGATACTTAAGATAGTATGAGATAAATTACAATTCAAAAGATAATTACAACAAATAATTTCATAGTAGTTCAAAGGCAAAATCAATTAATCATAATCCAAGTTGTAAAAGATTTTACAAATAGTTAGTGTGTAATAAATTTGCTCATAATGCTGGATTTACATTGATGATGATTGTAGCAGTACGAGCATTGGAGGAATGACCAGTGGACACGCTCATGTTGTTCTGCTCTTTTCGTTCTGTGGCTTTGTGTTGTTGTTTGTTGTTAGGCCTTTTGGTCTTCTTGGCTCGAGACGAGTCGTGCAAGAGGGAATGGTGTTTCTGGAAACATACCTTGCATCTTTCACGGCTGCGGCATTCAGGAAGTTGGTGAGAGTGGGCGAGACAATTAAGGCAGTATTTGAACCTTTTGACGGTGTTAAGGCGTTTGATTGGTGAAAGGTGGTGGAATCGGAAGCACTTCCGTAATGGGTGATCCTTCTGGCAATATCGGCAGTCTTTTCCCTCACGCTCGGTCGTGGATGTTGACTTCTGCATTAGCCTGCTAGGGTTGTCCGATTCGCGCTCAATCTGAATTCGACGTGGTGGGGTAGACATTATGAACTGTAAATAGGAGAAGAAGGATTATTATAGCTCTTGGGTTGGTAATAATACAAGCTTGACAATCGGTCTGCTTATAAGGCCGGTTTGCGTGCGCACTTCAGCCACTCTGACATTTGAATCAGAACCACATGAAACCTTTTCGATACGGCCAAGGCGCCATTGGTTAGGGGGAAGATTGTCGTATCTAATGATAACTAGATCGCCAACAGTAAAATTTCTTTGGGGGTATTTCCACTTAACCCTTTTATGGAGTTCTTTCAAATACTCGTTTTTCCACCTTATTGCGAATTGGTGATGTAGTAACTTTAATTTTTGCCAACGATTTGCGTGAGATAAATTAAGTTGCGAATGGTCTAACTCAGCTGGGGCGAGAAGAGGGCTTCCTATTAAGAAATGACCAGGTGTCAAGGCATTAAAATCAGAAGAATTTTCGCTCATTGGACTGAGGGGCCTTGAATTTAAGCATGCTTCGATGCGAACAAGCATTGTTAAAAATTCTTCATATGTAAAGTACTGAGACTTCATTATCTTTTTTAAATGGGTCTTGAAACTTTTTACCCCTGCTTCCCACAGCCCTCCCATGTGGGGTGCACCAGGAGGTATGAAGTGCCAGTCAATCGACTGGAAGCTATTTTGAGAAATAAGCTGTTGTCTAACAGAAGTTAGAAGGCAGGTTTGATCTTTAGACATGATCTTGGCGGCGCCTGTGAAGGCAGTGCCGTTATCTGAATATATATTTTGGGGTGAACCACGGCGGGAAAAGAAGCGGGCGAAAGCTGCCAAAAAGGCCTGAGTAGATATTTCGCTTGTTAGTTCAATATGGATGGCTTTTGTTGCAAAGCAAACGAAAACTAACACATAAGCTTTAGTGATTTTTGTGCCGCGACCTACATATGACTTAATGTCGAAAGGGCCGGCAAAATCGACACCAGTATTCGCGAAAGGACGGGTTAGAACAGTCCTTTCAGGGGGTAAAGCTGCCATAATTTGTTGGCTGCGCTTGTGCCTATAAATAACACAAACTTTGCAATTGTGTATCACGCTTTTTATTAGATTTTTAAGTTTTGGAATCCAAAATTCCATTCGAGTTAGACGTAACATTAAAGAATTTTCACCGTGAATAGAAAGCCGGTGTAGGTATAGAAGGTATAGTTTTGTAAATCTACCGGCGTAAGGCAGTATTTTAGGGTACCTTTCGTCATATGAGAGCGCAGTTGACTGCGAAAGACGACCGTTGGCTCGGATAATTCCATTCGTGTCAAGAAACGGATTAAGGGAAAGAATGGTACTGTCTTTATGAAGATGATTACCGCGGGCAAGACTAAAATACTCAGGAAAATATATTGTCTGACATAACTTTATAAGGCGATTTCGAACGAATGTAATTTCAGATTGACATAGTTCGTATGTGGCATATGTAACGCTATTCCGGTGTAAAGGATGGCAGGAATAAAAAAATCTAAATATATAGCATATGACACGCATAGCTCGAGGAAGGTCGGAGAAGCGGCTTAAAATATCGTTATCCGACAGTTGGGTGACATGAGTCTTAAGGGGTCGTAGTTCCTCTTTGGTTTCTAAAATTGCAGAACTCCTAGGCCATTGTGATTTTGGTAAAGTTAACCATGGCGGACCATTCCACCACAATTTGTTATTGACTAGATCTCGAGCCGTTGTGCCGCGAGAGGCAAGATCGGCGGGGTTGTGTTGTGAAGACACATGTGACCAATTATCGTTTCCAACCTTGTCAATAATTGTGGTCACGCGGTTGGCAACGAAGGTGTTCCATTGACATGGCGCCTTTCGTAGCCATGCTAATACTATAGTGGAGTCAGTCCACAGGTATAAGCCATGGTTTTTGAGATGCAAGTCATTTCGTAGTGAATAGATCATGCGTGCCAGTAACACAGCGCCGCATAATTCTTTTCGAGGTAAGGTCACAAACTTAACAGGGGCAACTTTGGATTTTGCAGCCACCAGGTGAGATCTTATTAGTCCATCTGGCGTTTCCACCCTTATATATAAGGCGGATGCATACGCCTTTTCGGAGGCGTCACAAAATCCATGAAATTCTATATTATAAGAAGAGTCATAATCTACAAAGCGGGGTATTTTTATTTCTCCGATTACGGGGTAATCATTGAGAAAAGTTTGCCATTGTAGGAGAGTTTCTGGTTGAAGATTCTCATCCCAATCAGTCTTATCTTTCCAAATTTGTTGCATAATCATTTTCGCAACAATAATTTTGGGGGCAAGCCAACCGGCGGGGTCAAATAGCATTGCTATTCTCGATAATACATTGCGCTTAGAGACGATATTTTCATCGGGGTTGTTACGGGGGGTAAAATAGAAGTAATCACTTCCAGCGTTCCATTTCAAACCAAGTGTTTTAGTTGTACTTGTGTCTGATAGTTTTAAGAACGCTGAGTCAAGCAAATGCTCGGGGGGAATGCCTTGAAGAAGAGAGTCTGTGTTAGATGTCCACTTTCGTAAGCAGAATCCAGCTGACCTAAGCACTCTTACAAGGTTGTCTCTAGCGGCAATAGCTGTGGAAAGATTATTTGATCCCCATAGAACGTCATCGACGTACATAAAATGTCTGATTATATCAGATATTTCGGGGTTTTCTGGCTCACATTGATTTGCAAGTTCAAGTAGAACTCTTATGGCCAGATACGGGGCGCAGTTGACACCAAATGTCACAGTGTTCAACTCAAAATCATGGGGATCACATGAGGATTCGTCTCGATGTAGAATCCTTTGATATGGGGTATGTTTGGGGTTCACTAGAATCTGCCGATACATCTTTTCGATGTCGGCATTAAAAACGTATCTAAACATTCTCCACCTAAGAAGTAGAGTAGTCAGATCTGACTGTAAGACGGGGCCCGTATATAGGACATCATTAAGGCTTATGCCGTTAGATGAGAGGTTTGATGCATTAAACACCACCCGAAGCTTTGTTGTGGTGCTTTCGGGCTTTAGAACAGCATGATGGGGAAGATAGTATGAGGCGGACGAATCTGAGTCAACCCTTGTCATATGACCAAGCGTTGAATATTCGTTAATGACCTTGTCATAATCTGCCTTTAACTGAAGATCCCTGTTTAATCGGGCTTCATTTCTTAGATATTGCGATAAAGCAATTCTTCGAGATTCTCCCAGTTCTATTTTAGTCGGAAACTCTCGTTTGAATGGGAGTGAAACGACAAACCGACCTGACGCATTTCTATAGGTGGTGGCCTGAAACAACTGTTCGCAATATTTGTCTTCGCTGGATGTCACTGGTTGCTCTGGAATTTCTTCCAACTCCCAGAAACGGGTTAATTGTTCGTTAAGCGCAATTTCATTATAAAATGATGCGACCGTGGAAGACAGTTTATTCTCAGTCACTTTACCCGTGACTATCCACCCAAAGACAGTCTTCTGGGCAACCAGAAGTTGTTTATTGTCCCATTGTACGCCGTCTCGAATAATTTTGGGGTATACATCGCCACCCAAGAGCAAGTCAATGGGTGAGATTGTATTTGAACCGAAATCGGCTATGGGAATATCGGGAAAACTGGTCTTGATGATAGACATGTAGGTCTGATAAGATAGTTGACCTGTAAGCTTTCGAATAATAAAGGCTTCAACGTCTATCTCGAAATTTGTATCAATAGGAGACCCTAGTGTGATTGAACAAATTTGACTGGATGTCGCCGTTAATGAGCCGCTAAGGCCAACGACACCAATCTGTGATGATTTTGCCGAAATGGCTAGTTTTCGTTGAAGGGGTCTTGATATAAACGAAGCCTCTGAGGCAGGGTCAACCAGGGCACGTACTTTGTACCTAAAGTCACCTATACAGACATCGACTAACGCGGTCCCTAAAACTATAGCGGAGGAAGATGAAGCAGAAGTGGACTGTAAGTTCGTAGCATAAGATTGACGGGTTCCCGACGAAGTTGATGCTATATTGGCAGGGGTCTGTGATGGTATTATGCCATGATTTTGGGGGTTTCTATTAGTATCGACAATTTGAGAAGAAGCTGTCGTATTGTTGGGTCGATGCAGCAAAGAATGGTGCTTAGATCGACACAGTGAACAAACGTATTGGCTCTTGCATTTTTTAAACTCATGAGAGGTCGCAAGGCAATTCGTACAGCGTTTCTGTGATTTAACAGTCGCGTACCGGTCTTCGACAGACATTCTCAAAAAAACATGACATAATCGCAAAGGGTGGTTCTCAGCGCAAAGGCTGCATTGTTTTGATTGTTCCGACACCTGAGTGTGGTAAGCATTTAACCGCTTTGCTTCACGATGATTTTGATTTTTATTCACGGGCTTGGATGTATTCGGAGTTACCGATGCTCGAATATCAGCGACTGATTCTAGCGTATGGAATCGTGCTGTTAGAAAAGAGTCGAAATCTTTCCATTTGGGTAAGTCAGACTTACTAACAAGTGATTGTTCCCATAAGTTCAGTGTTAAATCGGGAAGATTGGTCGAGCATACGTATACAAAAATAGGGTCCCATTTATCGGTAGCAATATCTAGCAGAGATAGATTAGCAATACAATCATTGATTGTACGCTGAAGGCATTTAATATTGGGTCCCGATTCTTTTGAAATAGGGGACAGGTTAAATAATGTTTTGAGTTGGGCATTTATTAAAACCCTTTTGTTCTCGTATCTATCGACGAGATTTTGCCATGCCATATCGAAGCCCTGATTAGTAAGAGGGCAAGTTTTTAAAATGGCTCGAGCTTCCCCTTGAGTCTTTTTGAGGAGGTGACAAAGTTTTTCAACTGCCGTCAAACGGGGATTGTTTTTATAGAGAGCAGAGAACATGTCTCTAAAGGTGGGCCAGGATACATAGTCTCCAGAAAAAACTTCAGTATCGCACGGAGGTAAAGATATACTGGGGTTAGGCATTTGTCGTGAATCATCAGTGCTTGGCGAATTTGATAACCCAACCTTGAGGTTATCTGCAAGCTCATTGGCCTTCGAGAGACATTTTAAATGGGCGTCAAAGGCCGCATAAAACTTTTTATTTATACTCTCAAGGTCAATTTCTTCCTCTTGAGACTCAAGGCTATCTAAAACAACGTCATATGACGTGCGAAGGGAGTCCCACAAATGTACGATCTCATCCTTTTGAACGTCCAATGTATGGATCGTGTGGTCGGTGTCGGGAATACCGACAAAATATTGATGGAATTGGATAACACGATCGGAAGCGCGAATGAATCGTTGCAAGGTAGACATGGCAAAGGTTAATTAAATTTCGGACAATATATTTAAGAGAATTATTAAAAATTATTAAATTCCGTATAGAATTATTTAAAAATTGAAAATGCGGATGTTATTACGACAAACTTAGAAGATTATAAGAGTATCGACGAAAAATAATAGTAAATTGATCGACAGCTTAAGGAAAAACAAAAAAATCAGTTTAAATTTGAATTACGAAAAATTCAAATAAAGATTTAGTTAATTGAATTTGTCAAAGTTTTATTTTATTGAATCAATTGTAAAATTATTTAATTACAACTTTAATCGTTGGACTTATCGGTATTATATACGACAACTGTATAAATTTTCTCTTTGAAATTTTGGAAAAAAAATCATTTAACAATTTGTGAAGAAAGCTCGTTTTGTCTTTTTATTTGAATTCAAATTTATATTTAAAATTCAAAATTAGTTCCGTAAATTAAAGAAAAAATTTATTATGTTAGTTTTATTAGTTTATAAAAGTTGTATATAGCAAAAATGTTATTGGGTTAAGTATAATAGAGTGTATGCAAAAAAGGGTTATGTTAAACTTTTTGATACATATAAGTGCAATACCAAATAAACTCAAACTAAACCGATAATGTTTTTAACCAATTTGAAGTTCATTAACCAAACATATGTTAAATGCATCTGACGGATTTGTCAGTCTCTCTTGGGTTCAATGAACTTCTATATTTCTATTCTTCTGTTTTTATTTCTTTTTATTCTTTCGTGTTTGTACAGTACAAATGAGAGTTATGAGAAATAAGAATATTTCCCATATGAGATTTAATACGTTGACGTATTCCGGAGCAATGTATGAAATTCAACTCAATACTTCTCTCTTACAAATGGTTATACTTCCAATGATAATTTTAAAAATAAAAGAGAAAACATAACATGCATAATACGCTGCAGAGAACCAGTTGATGACTATCGGTGTGTGTTGTGATATTACAGAGAGCTGACCACAGCTTTACGTTAGCCGTTCATAAGAGTATTATAATGTCAGTTCTCTCTGCGAATGTGGGCAATATTGCTCTGTAAGTGAAAGAGACCGTTTACAGAAAGCTTTTCTTCTCAAGTTCTCACTTGCAGCGTTTGATCTTTAAGAAAAAACACACACATGAAATATCACACAGACTATGGATCTCACAAATGTTATGCTCGAGTTGAAGATGAGAGAGAGTAAGTTTACGAGGCGAATGTTAAATGAGCATTACAATCACTCGAAATTATGTCCACAACAGAGAGTTTATAAGCACAGAGACAATATCGTAAAATTCTCTGTTAAGCTCTATGTGGATTTCGTTTCAAATTAGCAAAGAATATTTTTGTTTCACTGATGGTAAAACAGGTTTACCGTTCTCTCTTTGCTTATTGTTTTTGCAAATTAAAACTCTTTATTTTGTTGTTGCACTTTGTTTCACGATATAATTGGAGTATATACACTTTACATACCTTTTCCAAATCTCGTAGGCGTACTTAAAGATGCAAAACCAAAAGATGATGTCAATTTACTCACTTCACGGGGATTGTATTTATCGGGTTGAATTGTAGTATGAAGTTTCAAACGAAAACCTGGAATTAAAATCTTCTTTCCTTTAAACACTTGTCGATCCGGCTCGAAGGACCAAAAATGTTAATGCGGGGGAAGAGGGGGTCGAATAGACAAGTGTTTTAAATTTCAGAAGAATGAGGAAAAAACACGGGGATTTAAAAATCGTTACAAAACTTCATTTTATTCAGTTATAAATTACCTTTTAATTCACAATTGATTTTTGAATAACAATTTATACGGCACTGGGGGGGGGTTCGTTTATTGTTAGAAAACCGTTAGAAAATGTATTAAAAAACCAAGGATTCGGGGTATATTAAAATGTTCTTCACGGGTAGAAGTAGAAATTATAACTAACTCTTTTCGTTATTTTACTGAAGTTAGAGGTGGGTAACTTGTTGAGTTTTGCACTGCTAGAACGCTAGAGTGAAAGCTCTTTACCGGACAGTTATGCGCTGAATTGAGATGCGTTTTATTGTGCGTAGCTTAAGTGCGTACGTCAGATTATTTCACGTAAACATCTATGATAATTTGGAAGTATTTTAATCGAGGGGTTGTATTATTTTTGAAGTAATATATAGTGAAAGGAAAACAAATTGGAGTTTTATGTAATCAAAGGAAAACAATACACTAAACAAATTGATACTAATCAATGCGATCATCGTTACTTACGAACATCGCTGTGGAAAATATATAAATCTTACATAATACATAGGATAAGTTTTGCAAGCGATGAGTTCGGCGAACTTAGAATTTTTGGTATGGTCTTACCAAGACTTTATACCAATTGCGGGTATCAAATGCATTTTAATATTATAGAGAGGCTTGACTTGAAAAACAATATGCTACGGTTACAGCCATTATAGACAACATCAATGATTTATCAATAATATCGTCTTAAAATATAAAATTCGCCAAACTTATGAGAACCGCGATACTTAGGATCGATTCATGACCAAATTTACACTTTTGGATTATATTCATCCAAATCGAGTCCGTACCATGCGTACCGAAGAAACAATCGCCGCTGTAGATGTGAGTGTAACAGAAGACTCGAATTTATCGATGCGATGCTTGTGTGAAACTCAAGAGAGGTTTACACCATTCTTAGTCCTTAGTTTGCCCCTTAAAAGATGTACTCCCATACGATATGTGCAGAGATATTGAATTGGACTGCTTACATTTGTCGGCGAATTATGCCATATCATAATTATATCATAATATCATAGGGACAGGGCGGGCCAAAGACTGACACTCGAACGCATTATGAGGGTAGTGCCAATCATGGTAACAAAGGCACTTAGAATTACTACAACTAAGGCTCTGTTTACGATCCTGCACTGGTTACCCCCGGACATTGAGGCAAGGACAATAGCATCGAATAACGCAATGCGCTTAAACGCCATGAGAGCATGAATGCTCAGGAACTATGGTGATGCCAAAATTTTGGACATAATCAAGGTGAGGTGTCACTTCACTCCGAAAAAAAAAAAGAAAATTCAGTATCGTGGGATATTGGGCGACAATACTCATATACTTACTGATAGTAAAGCGGCTATCAGATACCCGGAGAACGTGTACACCACTTCGAGAAAAGTTCGCGAAGGCCGGTCATGTCTGGAGGAGACAGCAAGACATTCGACGGTTACCGTTACATGGATTTCTGGCCGATACATTGGCAAGGGCCTCTACCACCATGAACTCGGTCGAAATTTACAGTCACATTGGTGTTCCTCTCATAAGGGGTAAACAGCTAATTGCGGGGAAACTGAACCTCATTGCTAAGAAAAGATGGGTGCGAGAACCCATTTGCACAGCGACAAAAAACAACTCGGTTCTCCTTGGATATACAGAGAATACGATTTACGTTGAAACTGTCAAAAGTCCATCGGGGAACTTCGTAGCTGTAATAACCGGTCACTTACCGGTTGGTAACATGCTTATATTTTTAACGAATCCTGGTACGATGAAGAAAGTCGCATAGCATCTGAGGCTCAGGATGCTGCTTATAGGGTAACGTTATAGCCAATTTTAACCCGTGCTGTTAGGGAACGACACAAGGAGACAGTAAAACAGGCGAGATAGGTATTTAAGCGGAAAAAAAATGTCAGATGAAGGAACGGGAGAACGAGGATATAAAGCGATACAGGGATAGTGGTGAAGCCCGAATTTTTTACCAGAAAGTAAAAGCAAAAGGCTACGGTAATGGGCGCCCCTCATGTAAGGACAAGGATGGGAATCAGAGTGTGCTGCATATATGGAGAGAACACTTTCAGCAACTGCTGGTTCCAGAAGGGAGCGCACGTGAATGTATCACGCCAATTGTCGAAAACGGCTTTGATTGCCCATCACGAAGTGAAGCCGAGCTAAGAAGAACAATATCGCGGCTGAAAAATAAAATAATAACGAGCATGCATCAGGTACTTCGCACGGTTTGGCTTAATGAGTGAATGCCCGATGTTTGGAATCGAAGCGTATTATGTTCTGTGCTGAAAAAAGTGATCCAAGTGTGTGCTCAAATTGCCGCAAGATCAGCCTTTTACCCATCGCTTATAAGGTCCTGTTGAGTAGTGTGCTATGTGAAAAACTAAAGCCAGTGTTATCCAATCTGATCGGGCATTATCAGTGCGTCTTTAGACATGGTAAATCAACAACTGACCAGATATTCATACTTCGGCAAGTCTTAGAAAAGACCCATGAGTAACAGAAAGACACAGACCATCTTTACGTCGACTATAAGGCTGCCTTCGTCAGTCCGATATGGCAGAAATTAATCGAAGGTATGGCTTAGTTTGGTATTCCAGCGAAGATGATACGCCTTTGCGAAATGACGCTGTCTGACACGAAGTATTCAGTGAAGATTGGCAAGGATCTAACGGAGCCATTTTATACCAGAGGGTGCTTAAAACAAGGCGACGGCCTATCGTGTGACCTCTTCAACATAGTGATGGGGATGATAATGAGGAAAGCTCAGTAAACTCAAGTGGCACGATATTCAAAAAAAGGCACATGCTACTCGCGTACGCTGATGATGTAGACACTAGGGATGTAACGAATGTGCTTTAGCGAATGCGAATGCGAATACGAATATTGGAATATTTTTTTTGCGAAAGCGAATGCGAATGCTAATACTTATTTTTGGTTTTTGCGAATGCGAATGCGAAAGCGAATATTCCAAAATTGTTTAGTGAATGGCAAAAAATTGTTTACGTAAACGAATAATTTAGTTTCATTCCTACTGTCTGCCTTTTCAAATAAAAATATGTATTCCAGTTAAGTAATTAAGTATAAAATATTGATTTCAAAGTAAAACAAAAACAAAAATATATATAATTCTCAGAAATTCAGTCTTTAAGGTAACTAAACAATAATTTTATTTACTTTCGAAAACTTTAACGTATTCAGTATTCAAAGTTTAGTAGAGCCAAGTTGTATTTAACAAAAAGAAGCTATGCTGCTTTTTCACTATGCAATCTAGTTCTTAGTGGATCATAGATAAGTCCGGCTCTACTAAACAACTGTTCGCTGGGGACACTTCCCGGAGGCGTAGCTAAGAAATGGCGTGCCAAAGGTACTAACTTTTGGTATTTCGAGCTGTTTCGTTTCCACCACAATAAAGGATCTTCTGAAACATTAATTGTTTTCTCATTATTGTATTCAGCTAACAATTTTATTGCATGAGACTGAAAACGTAATGTCTTGCATGTCGTCATCAGTCTCACTATTACAATTACTTGTATGAATGCAAATGCGAATATTGGAATATTTTTTTTGCGAAAGCGAATGCGAATGCGAATATTGAAATATATATTTATACGAATGCGAATGCGAAAGCGAATGTACAAAATGATGCGAATAATTCGCATTCGCATATGCGAATGCGAACGTTCGTTACATCCCTAGTAGACACCATCGGTCGAATACCGCGGGATGTGACTGCAGCCTTCTCAGGTATACAGAAGGAATCAGCGAAAATGGGCCTAACGGTGAACGAGGACAAAACGAAGTTATTAGTTTCAACGAACAAAGAATCTACTCGTTTGGGAAACTGCGTGAACGTTGACAACTATAATTTCGAGGTGGTAGATAACTTTGTCTACCTAGGATCCGCCATCAATAAAGCAAATAATGTCAGCCTAGAAATCCGGAGAAGAATCCTGCTTGCAAATAAATGCTACTACGGACTAAGCAAGCGATTCAATGACAGAGCCCTCTCTCGACGAACAAAACTCCAGCTATACCAGATACTGGTTCTACCTGTCTTAATGTATGGCTCAGAATCCTGGGTTATGACACAAGCGGATGAATCGGTTCTGGCGGTATTCGAGAGAAAAATACTCCGTAAAATATATGGGCCCATCATCGTTAACGGAGAGTATCGGCGTCGTATGAATCATGAGCTGTACGAGCTGTACACTGACATTGACGTGGTCAAACGCATTAAGGTGCAACGGCTGCGCTGGCTAGGTCATGTTGTACGCATGGATGAAAATGCTCCAGCTCGAAAAGTCTTCGACAATGAACTCGATGGACGGCGCAGAAGAGGGCGACCAAAACTCCGTTGGAAAGACCAGGTTACTGAGAACCTTACAGAACTCGGTGTGACTAACTGGAGAAGAAGCTTTCGAAGTTTGTTTAGTAATGTAATTAAATAACAATTGTTATTATAGCAAATAAATGACAAAATTTAGTGACGTTGTCTAGCTTCATTGAGTGATTTGTTCCATTTATAATAACTTTTTTTGGACAACATTCTCCCCAGGGCTTTTCTAATGGCATATATTGTATTAATGATAAAAAAAACTATTTCAGTTCAATTTGCTAAAAAAAACCTTACGCACCGACAGCGATTTCTAAAATGCCTTTAATATATGTTTTTTTAATTTTTTTTAATAATTTTTTTTTTTAAATATGGTTTACACATATGTAAGTATGTAAACAAATAATAACAATAAATTATTAAAAGTAGGTATTGTAAGATATAAACTTTAGGTTCAAAATACGCGATGTTTTACGAAGCGGGTATATATCTTGTACTATTTTTATTTCAATAAAAAAAATTTTTTTAACTTTGTTTGGTTCAAAACTTTAACGCTTTTGGTGCGTAACCTTTTTTAACGATAGCGAAAAACTAAAAACGCAGTTCTTAATATTTTTGCATGCCCTACACGATTTTGTCTGGGGAGATTTGATATTTGCAAAAAATGCAAAAAGTTATTACCCTAATATACATATGTTAGGGTGTTCCATATATGGGATTTTTTGGGAATTTCGTTAAAAAAAGGTATTAGTAGCGAAGTTCGACATCGAGCTCCACCTTCCGTTTGTTATTTACAAAATTACGAATATGTTGTTCGAAATTTCGCATCGATAGTTAGACGTAAGAATGTGCCGCAAAGAGGTCAAAGTTCGACTTTTGTGTTGAAATCCGTTTATCGCCGCTGAATAATTTCATGTTTTAGATAGATGAACTAGTAATATGTCATTGAATAGGTGAAGTGACATAGATATCTCATAGATATCGAGATATTAGACGCAAATGAGGGGGTTTTTTTAAAGAAAAAATTAACAAAAGTTTTTTTTAGCTGCTTTACGAAGTAGGTTACAGCAGACCACCATATTATTCCTTAACATCCAATGATCGAGTTATTGGTGACCTTCTTTTATATATGTAAATTAACACGCTTCTATATTTAGACTCACGGTAACGGTACCTACAGTTTATAGACAATACCTAACGTTAGCTGTTTGAGAAGCTTTTTCTAAAACATGGCGATTGACTCGTCACTATAATTAGAAATAACTGTCGCCAACATTGACAGGGACGCTGTTGAAAGAAATGCAGATGATTGAGACAGTTATTGAACTGTGGTCTCCCGCATGATAGTCTCGCATTCAAACCATCATGCCGCGGCCGACCACTAGTTCTATTGATCCGCAAACTTTATTTCGCTTTGATTCATTTGATACACAATTATGTTCTATAGACATAAACTTTAATCCCATATAAGTACTCAACTATTAATACTAATATATATTTGCGAATTAGAAACTACAATCTTAAAAGCTTTAGCTTTATTAATTATTCTACTATAAGCACCTTAAAAGCCTCTTACATGACAAATCTGCCTGTTTATCGGCATTTTCTGCCAACACTCTGTAATGGAAAAAGGTCAACTCAATTATGGTATTGTTTAACTTTCAGCTGTGCCATCTTTTTCTGTCATCACCAGCAAACCATCATATATACATACTTGTACAATGATGCTCAAACAAATTAAACATTTGTTCATTTGTGTAACTTTTTTTTCACCTATCATTTGTGTTTGGCTCGAATGAATGAAACCTGTTTATTTGTTGCAAACGCGCAAAAAAACAAACTGCAAGAAATTGTTTGGATAATAATGTACCAGCTAAACAAATATACATTTCAACTCTATTCAACATCATTTATTAAAATATCTTGCATTTCTTTTTGCCATAGAAAAATTGCCATAAAAATATGTCAAACATTTCGCAAAACAACAACTACAACTTCACAAACCAACCAACCAACCAGCGTCATTTGTGCCGATACTCTCGTCATAGACATTTAACATTCGGTCCGTAGCTGCAACATGTGATGAGTTTTGAGCTGAAAACTTCATTCCAGCTCTTTCAATTAATGGCTTCTTTGCACACACACACACACATGCTTCGTCGCAAATACGCTGTTAACACTCGTGGCAAGAAAATCAGTCATTTAAAAAAACACAAACTTAATGAATGGATGAATGAATGAATGAGAAGATTGTGCAAAAAGCCACCATAAACTAAATGCATGTGATTTGACTATTAATTAAATAAATAAATGGAAAGACGATTCTGAACGGCCATAGTTTTATTTAAATTGGTTTTTGTGGTTGGCTAGTTGGAATTTCTAACACATCATGGGTATTTCTCTATTTAGATCTTGGTATCTCTCTGTCTGCGCAGTAGTCTGTCTGACCAGATAATTATATTGTTAATTATGAAAATCGTTATAATTATACATAATTTTTTGGATATCATCAGTTTACTGTTTTGTCATAAACACATTTGCATTTAGTCATTTAGAAAATCACTTTCGTTCTTACTTGGTAAGAGAGTGGCGAATAAGTGGCGTTAAATTACCCATCTTTGGAAACGAAAGACTTAAGAAAGGAACTTTTTCGATTTCTTTTAACCAAATGTAGTTAATTGATTAGATAGTGTGCAAGAAATGGCAAACAGCGACGATGACCGTTTGAGGAAATCTTATGCTAGATGGTTTAATAATTTGCAGAAAAACGTTATAGACGAAAAGGGTTATAAAGATAATTTAAATTTTTGCTATACTTACTGTTGGTCGCTAATTTTAAAGTTCCCGGAAAAGAAAATCATAGAAATGGTGTTAATGATTTTGAGCCAAATAGCAAATATCTAGAATAGTGTTCTAAATATAGTTTGTTTGAAATTATCTAACTTTGTTACCATCTGCTAAGCCAAAAGAGTTCAAATGACGCTTACCCGACATCATTAAGAAGAATTGTCTGCTTTTGAGTTATTTATAGAAGCCGATAGGCGTAGTAAAATATTTTCGTTAATCATTAAAAAATATTAGTGTTTATAGGGTGGGTAGCACACTACAATCCGTTCAACATCAATTAAAGCAAAATCTTTGGTTTTCGAAAGCGATTGACTTGATGTATATTAAGCATAGACAGCAGTTTACTGTGAATAAATGTCGGTAAATAATAAAATGATTTTAATATTTTTATTTAAAAGTTTTCACAATTGATTTTAAATCTTAAATTCTGATCATCTATTTCAATTACATTGATTGTTTTGTATAAAATCTTAAATACTTGTTTGTAATGCTCTAAAGAAATTACCAATATTACATCAGTTTGTCATTCCCACATTCGAAACCTGAAATATTAATTTCTTATCTGATGGAATTAATGGAAATATTTTAATTAATTTCCAGAAAAAATTCCAATATCAAAACTTTATATCGTAATTAACTTTTCAAATATTTTGTTGTTTACAAACTAATATGCAAATTTCCAAGGAGCCAGTAGTAAACCGCTTTTAGATATGACTGCCCGTTGCAAATATGTCTCAAGGACAAATAAGCATTAGCAGGAGAAGAACAAATAATCCATAAATTTGTTCATTTGATTGGGAGGTACCAGATGGGTTGTGGCAAAGTATTAGGTTATCTGGGGCTTCAACTTATCTATATATAAACGGCTTGTGTGACTGACCGATCATTACCCAGCCCTTACGGCTACAGCTAGAACTTTGAAATTTGGAATGCTGGTTCCTTTTATGACCTAGGTGCGCTCTATAAGACCAAAATTTCAGTTGTTTATATCTCACGAGTCATTAAAGGTATAAAAATTAGATTTGCTACATATATTATTGGTACTGGGAGGATTACGTCTTGCTGGTAAATAGGCGTTGCTCCGCCGAATGTATGTAATAAAATATTCAGAATTTCTAATATTTGGCTGACTGATAACCTTTGAAGGCGATAAAAGCTGTAATCCCGAAATTTAAAATGGGATGGGATTTTCACAATTCGTATTTTTAGAGGTAAAATGGCTGGAAATGGATAACACTGGTACTGTCGCCCAGACACAAGAGCTATAAGTAGAAACTCCAAAAATGGGGTGAATTTTTGTTTTGTATGAACGAGGACAGATGTTGAACGATAGCATAGACCGAACACAAAAAGCCTTAAACACAATAATTGGAGAAAATATGTATATTGTGGAGTTGTATGATCGGAATGAATTTTCGTACCTTTTAGAGAATAAAACGGGACAAAAGCTACAATGACATTAGTTGGGGTAACCATTTTTCTTTTGAAGTGGTTGTGTGCTAAAAAATAATGTTTTGAAATTCGTACCTATAAAGCTTAAAAGGTAAAAAAGGTTACAGTATATAGGTATGTGACAGAACAGATTTTTCTAAATTTTCACAATGCGCAATGCACCTTTATGGTATAGAAACGAAAATAGTACGCGTAACTGGCACCACCGTCCAGAAAAGACATCTAAAGCTAAATAACTTAAAAAAAATTGACATATAAAAAAACGAATTTGTAATGAATTTATTTTAAATGTATTGCATTTAATCTCAATTAGTGGCGGAGCAACGCGAACTTGGAGAGGTAGTATTTTAAGATAAATATACTTATCAAATTCAAATATAGTAGATGTTCGTGAGTCAAAGTTACATAAGCATACTTCCGACGCACAATTATGTTTGAATTCAATGTACTTACATAAAAGATATGTATGTGAAACTATGAGGGTCAATTCGATCATTTGTATGGGAGGTACCATTACTTCATTTTGGAAAATATTTATACCAATAAATGTTCAAAGGGATCATTTAAGGTTTAATCGAGTTATTCTGCCCACAATCCAGACAGTAAGCCAGACAGACGGACATGACTCAATTGGCATAAAAAATGCTTAAGTCACATCACCTTTAATGCATTCAACTTTTTCTCGTACCATATTCCTAAGGGTGAGAGTATAAAACAGAGGAATAGTCCGGACTCTGCAAACGGTACTTGCCACTTGTTGAATATACTGGGCGTATTAAAAGAAATTTTATTCTGTTTAGCTGACTATTTGAATCGGGGTGGCGCTGGGGGTATGTCAGGTGGAAGCCTAGCGCGCTGTAATGGTGAGAGTTTTACAAAACGTTTTTGGAAAATATTAATACTAGTAAATATTTATATGAACCAGTTAAGGTTTGTTTGAGTTATCCTGCCACCCAGACAGACGGACATAGCTCAATCGTTCTAAAGTTCTAAAACAAATTTAGCTTAAAATATTTGGGCACTAACACATCTCCTTTAATGAGTTACACTTTATCTCGAGTCACATCCCTAAGGGTCAGGGTATGTATACAAGGAGAGTATAGTGAAGAACTTCCATCGCAACGTTTAAGACTAAGACTTCGTAGACGGTATTTGACACTTGTTTCATGTGTAATCCGATATGTCAAACAAACACAGCGAAATAGTCCAATTGGCAAAAGATGTGCGACTAAAGATACATGTGTGAAAGCATATGCAATGGGCGATGACGCTACGAAATCCTGTGGACAGCATCACCAGAACGGAATGTGCTTCGGTCTTCTGCCCGCCTTCTCCTTTTGGACCTCAAGTTTGGATAATGTATCCTCCACTTGGTACTTTCACCGGAATTTCGATCCTTTGGCGTAGTATCTAGTATTTTTCTCGCTGAAACTGTTTTAGGCATTCTTACAACATGCCATAGCCAACTCATACGTTTAACTCTTAAAAGTTTTACCACGTCGATGTCTTTGTATATCAGGTAAAGCTCGTGGTACATACGGTGTCCATGTACAAAATTGAATACAATTTACGAAATTGCGATATATATTTTGCGTTAGATTTTTCTTTCAAAAACTGCCAAGACTGCTTCGTCTGACTGCGCAGGATTCTGTCCTTGTTCACCACTAAACCCATTTTCGCTGATTCTTTCTCAATTCTTGAAAACGCTGCAGTTACTTCTCTCACACTTCGACCACTAATATCGATATAACCGCAAGAAGCCAGTGACTTTTATTGAAGATCATCCCAGTTGTGTTACCTCTACCTTTTCTTATGACTTTTTCCATTACCATGTTAAATAAAGTGCACGAGAGACTCACCTTGAATGAGGCCTCGTTTGGTATCGAACGGTTCGATGAAGTCCTCACCAATTTTTACGGAAGATTTCGTGTCAGTAAACGTCATTCTACAAAGACGAATCAGTTTAGCAGATAAACCAAACTTAGACATTGCCTGAAAAAGTTTGCTGCGAATCGGACTACCAAATGCGGCCTTATAATCAACAAAAAGTGTGCCGAAGTGTGAATATCTGATCGGTTGTAGATTTTCCAGGTCTAAAGCCATACTGATATAGACCGATCAATTCGTTGCCAATTGATGGGGTTAGAAGCAAAAGGATGCAAGTGACAAAAGGTTAATTTTGAGATATTCGCCTTCAAAGTTTCAAATTCTAGTTAAAATTCAGGTATTACTTGAACTGTTTTACTGCTATATATTACCACTGGTAATAAAAATTGATCTCATCATATGCTACTAGACAGAGATAGTGACAAGGAGCACGACTGCACACTTATCTAAATTTTTGCAACGTTGTCACTTGCACTCCTTTGCTTTTAACCACTTCAATTGGCTTTAGTCGTTCAAACAAAATACTTGATAGTATCTTATATGCAATGGGTAGAAGGCTTATACCACGGTAGTTGAAACACATACTGGGATCGCTCTTTTTATACACTGAACACAGTACATAGAGACTCCAATCTTTTGGCATGTTGTCTTTCTGTCATATCATAAAGATGATGCATACATTTAACCAGTACTTCACCATCATACTTGAAAAGGTTAGTTGGCAGTTCATCAGCAACTGCAGCTTTGTTGTTTTTAAACCGGGATTTTAAAACCGGGAAGCATCCCAAATTAAGTGTTTTTAGGTGTTAGGAGGTGTTACCATGTCATCTGGGTCCTCCGCTACTTGAAGTTTTGAAAAGTGTTCTCTCCAAGTCCCAAGCACAGTTTCTGTATCTGTTACAAGATTCCCGCTCTCACCATTGCAGGATTTACCATGAGACCATGAGCTCACTGACTTTTTTCTGGTAAAATTTTCAGCTGTCATTACCAGTACGGAGCTGCTCAATCTCCTCACTCTTCCTTATGGCATGCGCCTATTTCTTCCTTCTGAATAGGTTCTTCGCGTCTTTCCGTTTTTCCTTGTGTCTTTGCTCGACAGCTCGCGTTGCAAATGGCTGTAAAGTCCCCGTTGGATTAAGCAATGCGGAAATGATTCTCGGAAATTTTCGGAACAGGAAGAATTTTATACAAAAAACAGAACCCCCATCTTTGGTTGCATGGCCCGTTGGCGTTGTGTTTATTCTAGGAAACGTATATGCCAAATCTGAACACTTTGCTTGGTTAGGCAAAATTTTATGCGAAAAATTCGATTTTATGCAATTTAGTTTGTATCGGCAGTGGACCGATTTTCACCAATTTTGATGAAATTCTAGTTATTTCTTAATTTAGTCACTGTAATGCTCGGTGACAACTTTAAATGTTGTTGCTCAAAAATGTTTAAAGCTATCCCACCGTGCGACGTCTTGGATGACCAATCAACAGAACTTTACTAAACGAATTAACAAGACAACAAATCCTAATATTCGATGAAACTAAAGATCTGTGTAACAATATCAATATTAAAGTATTAGAAATAATCTTGCAGAGGCTCTTAATACAGAAAATAAAATCTTATTGCTTGGTATAAATTTTCATCCAATAGGGAAGATCTCTCGTGTTCTTTTACACAAACTAAAATATGGTTCTCGAACATAAATCTTTATATATTTTAAACAACTTACTATAAATATCCTAAAAACTGTATTAGTATGTTTCATTTTGCTACTACAATAAAATACTTTCATTTAGGTCATTTAAATTAAAACGAACTACAGTTTTGGAAATGTGCTCCATATTTTAATTGCCACAACTAATACACCAATTTCATATAACCAATTTCTTATCA
The DNA here is from genome assembly GCA_964034835.1 of Muscina levida. Lineage (NCBI taxonomy): Eukaryota > Metazoa > Arthropoda > Insecta > Diptera > Muscidae > Muscina > Muscina levida. Next base: position 143,336,643 of record OZ035880.1, on the reverse strand, counting down.
CCTGCCTGCCCTATTACAATCGGAATGGCAAGCATTAATCACAACTATAATTTAACACATTTCTCACTCATTATTTAACAATTAAATTTTAATGAACCTCCAATTCCCCCGCCTATAATACATTGATCAATAAATTTAATGGCAAAAGACTTCAGCACAATGAGCTTGAAAAGAGCATGAGAAATTAGAGATAAAAATAGAAAGTTGCTTATTTTACACTTAAAGTTCTTTGAACATAGCAGCCGGTCTAATGCTCATATTTATATTCAAAAAACCATAAATAATTTAATTATAGTATCTTCTTTGTACAGAACAAGTACTTAAAGTTATACGCTGCTAACTGTGAAATTGCCACAGTAACTAGAACCTGTAATTAGAAGAAGTAGGTACTATATCTTTCACAAATTATATTCCAAGCCACCACATTATGTGCACGGGTACTCTATGTGGATTTGGCCAAACTCAATACAAGAAAAAAAAATTCTTTAATTTTGGTTGTTTCATTTGTTTTGTAGCAGTCACACATGTGTGGCACAAAACAATATCGTTAGTGTTCTTTTACATTTAGTTTTTTTTTGTTGCTTTTTATTTGATAAAACTTTTTCTTTTGCCGTTTGTAGCGTCTTTTGTGTGTGTCTCTAACTGGAGCACTGGCAACAGCAAATGTCTAAATGACTTTAGAAATGGTCAAAAACAAAACTGTGTTTTCAGTGATTAATGATTATTATGGCTAAATGCTTTAATTATAATTAGCCAAGTTCATTTGTAGACCATTTGTTTGCATTTTGGAACAAGTGTAAATTATATTATTGTTATGTAGAAACGCATAGACAGATATCCATCGCCGTCATAATCATCATATGCGATAAGAAGAATTTCTTATCGTACGTTTTTCCCATTTGTTTGCTATATAAATAGCATGTAAATTAATTGAGTTAAGCTATGAGTGGATAAAAAAATGTTTTAATTGAGTAATTGTTGTAAGGCTTGAAGTGAAATTTCGCTGAATGATTGCGGTCAAATATGTGTCAGTGTGGTAAATGGCAAGATTTGTATCTAAATAAATTATCATGATAAATTGGCAATTGCTTATGGTTATGATTGTTAAGTTGCAAAGATGATTTATCATTCCACGATAAAGATAAATGAATCAAGTTTGTTGCTTAAATCTTTTGTTTTGATAAGTGATAGGAAACATGTTACAAAAATGTGATCTAAAACTCTTTTGCATTTTTTGTTTAATGATGTCAATTGCAATTCAATAGATGTGCAAATTCTTGCATAAGAAGATGGACATATAGAAATTTTCAACCTATGGTGCAGGGTAAATTTTTAAGGTCATGTAATACTGTTCAAATTATAAAAAAAAAACTGAGTGCTAACTTTAACGTAATTTTCTTTATATACCATAATTGTGACATAGGAGAGCTCCTTGCATTTGGGTGATAAACACTCTTCTAGTTTTAGACCCACATAACAGCACCTACAGTTTAGCGACAAATCCGAACGTTTGGTGTTTGAGAAGATGATTGAGACAGATATCGAACTATGGTCTCCCTCATAAAAGTCGCGTGTTCTATGCATCATGCCACGATTGGCGTCAAACCTGAGTAACTCATTGATTATTCTAGTTGTTACAGATGCATGACAAGCTTAGTCAAAATATCTTCATATCAAATCCATATGTATCATAGGTGTATTATATGATATTTTTGTATTGTAGTTGTTGACGAGGGTAAAGTTGTTGTTTATACTATTGTTGCTGCTGAGGATAATATTGTTGCTCCTGAGTACGATATTGTAGTTGTTGACGAAGATGTTGTTGCTGAGGGTAAATTTGTTGCTGATGATGATAATATTGTTGCTCCTGAGGATGATATTGTAGGTGTTGCTGTGGGTAAAGTTGTTGCTGCTGAGGATAATATTGTTTTTTCTGAGGATAATATTGGTGCTCCTGAGTATGATATTGTAGTTGTTGATGAGAATGTTGTTGCTGAGGGAAAAGTTTTTGCTGCTAAGGATAATAGAGTTGCTCGTGAGGATGATATTGTAGTTGTTGATGAGAGTAAAGTTGTTGCTGCTAAGGATAATATTGTTACTGAGGATGATATTGTCGTTGTTGATGAGAGTAAAGTTGTTGCTGCTAAGGATAATATTGTTACTGCTGAGGATAATATTGTTGCTCCTGAGGATGATATTTTATTTGTTGATGAAGATGTTGCTGCTGCGAATAATATTGTTGCTCCTGAGTATGATATTGTAGTTGTTGATGAAGATGTTGTTGCTGCTGAGGATAATATTGTTGCTCCTGAGGATGATAGTGTAGATGTTGATGAGGGTAAAGTTGTTGCTGCTGAGGATATTATTGTTGCTGCTGAGGATGACATTATAGGTGTTGATGAGGGTAAAATTGTTGCTGCTGAGGATAATATTGTTTCTTCAGAGAATAATATTGGTGCTCTTGAGGATGAAATTGTAGGTATTTATGAGGGTAAAGTTGTTACTGCTGAGGATAATATTGTTGCACCTGAGAATGAAATTGTAGTTATTAATGAGGGTAAAGTTGTTTTTTGCTGAGGATAATATTGTCGCTCCTGGGGATGATATTGTTGTTGTTGATGTAGATGTTGTCGCTGAGGGTAAAGTTGTTGCTCCTGAGGATGATATTGTTGCTCTTGGGGATGATATTGTAAGTGTTGATGAGGGTGAATTTGTTGCTGCAGAGAGTAATATTGTTGCTGCTGAGGATAATATTGTTGCTTCTGAGGATGATATTGTAGTTGTTGATGACAGTGTTGTTTGAATTGTTTCCTCTGAGGATAATATTGTTGCTCCTGAGGATGATATTGTAGGTGGTGATGAGGGTAAAATTGTTGTTGCTGAGGGTAAATTTGTTGCTGCTGAGAATAATATTGTTGCTCCTGAGTATGATATTGTAGTTGTTGATGAAGATGTTGTTGCTGAGGGTAAATTTGTTGCTGCTGAGGATAATATTGTTGCTCCTGAGGATGATAGTGTAGATGTTGATGAGGGTATAGTTGTTGCTGCTGAGGATATTATTGTTGCTGCTGAGGATGACATTATAGGTGTTGATGAGGGTAAAATTGTTGCTGCTGAGGATAATATTGTTTCTTCAGAGAATAATATTGGTGCTCTTGAGGATGAAATTGTAGGTGCTTATGAGGGTAAAGTTGTAACTGCTGAGGATAATATGTTGTTGCTGAGGGTAAATTTGTTGCTGCTGAGGATAATATTGTAGCTCCTGAGGATGATAGTGTAGATGTTGATGAGGGTAAAGTTGTTGCTGCTGAGGATATTATTGTTGCTGCTGAGGATGACATTATAGGTGTTGATGAGGGTAAAATTGTTGCTGCTGAGGATAATATTGTTTCTTCAGAGAATAATATTGGTGCTCTTGAGGATGAAATTTAGGTGTTTATGAGGGTAAAGTTGTTACTGCTGAGGATAATATTGCTGCACCTGAGAATGAAATTGTAGTTATTAATGAGGGTGAAGTTGTTTTTTGCTGAGGATAATATTGTCGCTCCTGGGGATGATATTGTAGTTGTTGATGTAGATGTTGTCGCTGAGGGTAAAGTTGTTACTCCTGAGGATGATATTGTTGCTCGTGGGGATGATATTGTAGTTGTTGATGAGGGTGAATTTGTTGCTGCAGAGACTAATTTTGTTGCTTCTGAGGATAATATTGTTGCTTCTGAGGATGATATTGTAGTTGTTGATGACAGTGTTGTTTGAATTGTTTCCTCTGAGGATAATATTGGTGCTCCTGAGGATAATATTGTAGGTGTTGATGAGGGTAAAGTTGTTGCTGCTGAGGATAATATTGTTGCTGCTGAGGATAATATTATAGTTGTTGATAAAAATGTTGTTGCTGAGGGTAAATTTGTTGCTGCTGAGGATATTATTGTTGCTCTGAGAATAATATTGTAGTTATAAATGAGGGTAAAGGGATGATATTTTAGTTGTTGATGTAGATGTTGTTGCTAAGGGTAAAGTTGTTGCTCCTGAGGAAGATATTGTTGCTCGTGGGGATAGTATTATAGTTGTTGATGAGGGTAAACTTGTTGCTGCTGAGGATAATATTGGTGCTCCTGAGGACGGTATTGTAGGTGTTGATTAGGGTTAAGTTGTTCCTGCTGAGGATAATATTGTTGCTGCTGAGGATAATATTATAGTTGTTAATAAAGATTGGGGAATGGGACTTTGCCCAGAGGCTGAAAGTTACTGACTGTCACTCACTTGGGAGTGACCAGAATCGATTCCTTTGCGGCACTGTCCAAGCAGCTAACTACTTCCGGTCTTAGACCAAGTATTCCCTGGGCAATGACTTTAAAGCAACCGCTTTGAAGTTAGCTAGAGTTAGAAGGCGAAACGTTGAGTAACCTAATCGGCATGCTACCACCGATGCGTCTTAGGAAGTAGGTAACAGAAGTTACTGAAGCTCAACATAGGCTCTCCTAGTGGCTTTGGCAGCCCAAAAAACTAGGATCGGGAGCGGTGGCCTAATAAGCCACTCTCCTTAAACAAAATCTATTATGAAAACACGGAGAATCAATATATAACAAGAACCCCCCCAAATGTTGACGACCCCCGCAAACGATATAAGGACCATGATTTAAGGATATGCACCTGGAATGTCCGAACTCTTTACAGAGACGGTGCCTCTATCCAACTGGCGGATGTCCTCGACAAATACAAGGCTGACATCACCGCCATACAGGAAATGAGATGGACGGGACAGGGATGCACACGACGAAAGAACTGTGACATCTTTTACAGCTGCCATGCAGAAAGACACGAATTTGGATGTGGTTTCATAGTCGGCAAGAGACTTCGACACCTGGTCTCGCGGTTTAACCCTGTAAGTGACCGTATAGCCACCATTCGCATCCGGGCGAAATATTTTTACATCACGCTGATTTGTGTACACGCCCCGACGGATGATAAAGACGATGAGATTAAAGATGCATTTTACGAGCGCCTAGAGGAAACATACGACCGCTGCCCTGGCCACGACATTAAAATTGTTCTGGGAGACTTTAATGCAAAAATAGGAAGGGAAGATGTTCTTGGCCCATCGATCGGTAAATTCAGCCTGCATACCGACACGTCAGACAACGGGTTTAGTCTGGTTAGCTTCGCAGCGGGAAGGAACATGGTAGTTAGTGGAACCAGATTCCAGCACAAAGATATCCACAAGGCAACTTGGCTATCCCCCGATCAAAACACCAAAAATCAAATTGATCATGTGGTAATTGATGGCAGGCATGCATCTAGTGTCATGGACGTGCGTGTGATCCGTGGTGCTAATATTGGCTCGGATCATTACCTTGTTGCAGCCAAGGTTCGCACAAGATTGAGCAGAGCGAAAAACGCACGTAACCAAACACAAAGAAAGCTGGACATCGCGAAGCTGCAAACCCCAGAGATAGCTACTGCCTACTCCGACCAACTCTCCCAACTTTTACGACACAATGCCTCTACTTCTGACGTTCCCGATACACAGTGGCAGCATATTGCGCATTCCATGGCAACCGCCGCAACAACCGTGCTAGGATATGAAAAGCGGCGCTCAGACGAATCCTGGTACGATGAAGAATGTCGCATAGCGTCTGAGGTACAGGATGCTGCTTACATGGCAACGCTACAGCCAATTGTAACCCGTGCTGTTAGGGAACGGCATAAAGAGAAAGTAAAACGGGCGAGACAGCTATTTAGACGAAAAAAACGTCAGATGAAGGAACGGGAGAGCGAGGATATAGAGCGATACAGGGATAGAGGTGAGGCCCGAAAATTTTACCAGAAAGTAAGAGCAAATGGATACGGTAATGGCCTCCCCACCTGTAAGGACAGTGATGGAAATCTGGTCACGGATACGCAAAGTGTGCTGCACATATGGAGAGAACACTTCCAGCAACTGCTGGTTCCAGAAGGCAGCGCACGTGAAGTTATCACGCCAATTGTCGACGACGGCTTAGATTGCCCACCACCAAGTCAAGCCGAGGTAAGAAGAGCAATATCGCGGCTGAAAAACAACAAAGCAGCCGGTGCCGACGGTCTGCCCGCAGAGCTCTTCAAGTCCGGTGGCGAGGAGTTGATAACGAGCATGCACCAGCTCCTGCGCACGGTTTGGCTTAAAGAGTGCCCGACGATTGGAATGTAAGCGTATTATGTCCTGTGCTGAAAAAAGGTGATCCAAGTGTGTGCTCCAACTACCGCGGGATCAGCCTTTTACCCATCGCATATAAGGTCCTGTCGAGTGTGCTATGTGAAAGACTAAAGCCAGTGTTATCCAACCTGATCGGGCCTTATCAGTGTGGCTTTAGACCTGGAAAATCAACAACTGACCAGATTTTCACACTTCGGCAAATCCTGGAAAAGACCCAAGAGAAACAGATCGACACGTACCATCTTTTTGTCGACTATAAAGCTGCCTTCGACAGCCCGATACGGCAGAAATTACTTGAAGCCATGGCTGAGTTTGGTATTCCAGCGAAGCTGATACGTCTTTGCGGAATGACGCTGACTGACACGAAGTCTTCAGTGAAGATTGGCAAGGACCTTACGGAGCCATTCTATACCAGACGAGGCCTCAAACAAGGCGACGGCCTATCGTGCGATCTCTTCAACATTGTGATGGAGATGATAATGAGAAAAGCTGCAGTAAACATGAGTGGCACTATATTCAACAAAAGCCACATGCTACTCGCGTACGCTGATGACGTAGACATCATCGGTCGAAAACTGCGGGATGTGACTGCAGCCTTCTCAGGTATTCAGAAGGAATCAGCGAAAATGGGCCTAACGGTGAACGAGGACAAAACGAAGTTATTAGTTTCAACGAACAAAGAATCTACTCGTTTGGGAAACTGCGTGAACGTTGACAACTATAATTTCGAGGTGGTAGATAATTTTGTCTACCTAGGCTCCGCCATCAACAAAGAAAATAATGTCAGCCTAGAAATCCGGAGAGGAATCCTGCTTGCAAATAAATGCTACTACGGACTAAGCAAGCGATTCAATGACAGAGCCCTCTCTCGACGAACAAAACTCCAGCTATACCAGATACTGGTTCTACCTGTCCTAATGTATGGCTCAGAATCCTGGGTTATGACACAAGCGGATGAATCGGTTCTGGCGGTATTCGAGAGAAAAATACTCCGTAAAATATATGGGCCCATCATCGTCAACGGAGAGTATCGGCGTCGTATGAATCATGAGCTGTACGAGCTGTACACTGACATTGACGTGGTCAAACGCATTAAGGTGCAACGGTTGCGTTGGCTAGGTCATGTTGTACGCATGGACGAAAATGCTCCAGCTCGAAAAGTCTTCGACAATGAACTCGATGGACGGCGCAGAAGAGGGCGACCTAAACTCCGTTGGAAAGACCAGGTTACTGAGAACCTTACAGAACTCGGTGAGACTAACTGGAGAAGAAGCGCAGAAGATCGAGGCGCTTATAATATTTTTCTACGTGCGGTATATAATCCACTGGGATTGCATAGAAGTACCAGCTAAGTAAGTAAGTAATAAAGATGTTGTTGCTGAGGGTAAATTTGTTGCTGCTGAGGATATTATTGTTGCTCTGAGAATAATATTGTAGTTATAAATGAGGGTAAAGGGATGATATTTTAGTTGTTGATGTAGATGTTGTTGCTAAGGGTAAAGTTTTTGCTCCTGAGGATGATATTGTTGCTCGTGGGGATGATATTGTAGTTGTTAATGGGGGTAAATTTGTTGCTGCTAAGTATAATATTGTTACTGCTGAGGATAATAATGTTGCTTCTGAGGATGATATTATTGTAGTTGTTGTTGAAGATGTTGTTGCTGAGGGTAAAGTTGTTGCTGCTGAGGATAATATTGTTGCTCGTGGGGATGATATTGTAGTTGTTAATGGGGGTAAATTTGGTGCTGCTAAGTATAATATTGTTACTGCTGAGGATAATAATGTTGCTTCTGAGACTGATATTGTAGTCGTTGATGAGAGTAAAGTGGTTGCTGCTAAGGATAATATTGTTACTGCTGAGGATAATATGGTTACTCCGGAGGATGATATTTTAGTTGTTATATGAGATTTTTGTATATTTCTGAACTGACAATTAAGCTTCAACAAATTTGCTACTAATTCCCTAAACAAATGACAAATTGTTTCTAATATTTCCAACTGCATTTCAGCCCATTTATTTGACAACTTACAGATTCACCTAATGCCCAACGTTGTTCCTACTTTAGATGCAACAAAATCAGGTCAACTAGGTAAAATCTAAACTATATCATATTAACGAAATCTAGTTCATTTCTACAATCCAAATTCAAAAATTGTAACGACATTTTCGTCTTAGCCAACACAGAAGCATATAACGATATCAATTGAGGTTTGCTGCTTAAGTCTTGTTTTTAAAAGCCCTGTGGCTAACAAATCGCCCATCATTGCACCACAATGTCAACCTAAGCAAACAAATATCACGGTAACCTAGAAAACCCACCAAATATAAAACAGAACTCAAATCAAATATCATTGCATGTTTTATCAAATTTTTGTAAATTTATGCAAAAATTTTACACAACCCAACAACTACAAAAAAAAACGTCACAACAAAACAACATTGGCAAAACAAAACGAAACAACAAGATTTTAACAAATCTGTAATCAATAACATGAACAATTACTGGCAACAAGCGACAAAACTTAACAGATCTATGAAAACAGAAGACAGAGGCAGCAGCCGAAGCAGTCGCAGCAGTCGCAGCCGCTGCAACTAAGGTAACACACACAAACCCCAACAACAACAACCATAAAACGAGCCTTTTTATTTGCAAAATCTTTAGAACAAACATAAAAATTGCAATAACAGCAATTTAAACACAATTCATTGACGACACAATAATGTCATGAACTCGAGCATGCACGCTGAGAGATGTTGCCAACTCTGGTAGATGCAACAGCGACACCAACAACAACAACAACACTATTGGCAACAGCCAGCAATCACAACAATATCAACGGCAATAGCAAAACATCCGCGAAGCATGCTGTTATTTGACTATTTTCTTGTTGTTGCTGTTGTTTTTTCATCTCCTCTAAATATATATTCGCTGTCCCCCCTGTGCGCATAGTCACAGCTTCTGCTGGGGTTGCTCCAACTCTGCGGCTATCAGTTGAGAAATCAATGAAACAATCCTTCCTTCAGCGCATGTTGTTGTAGTTGTTGTGTTACAACAACTTGTACTTGACATGATTCTTAAAAAGTTTCAAAATAAGAAAAATGTTTAAACGAGTACATTTGACATTGGAAATTTCCAAATAATTCCCAAGAGCTAAAAGAGCTTTCCCGGTGCTTCGTATAACAGCAGCAACATCGAAACAGCGGTTGATTGTTTTGGTATAACCCAGTTAAACTTTTTGTTATATGATCAAAGTTAATCAACAGACGATTAATTTTGACAAAAACACAAATTCAACTATCAACATACACCTTTAAAAAGTAAGTAAAGCAATTCCAAAGGAGCTTAAATTAAATATATACAATGTAAGAATAGATGAAACATAATTATGCGTGTAATATCGTTTCGAATGTAAAAATGAAATGTATAAAAATGTCTGCCAATAACTATCAAATAAAGGATCCGCCAAATAATTTTTTTTTTTTTTTTTTGAAAATGCTATGAAAAAACTGCTGAATATTTTCTCAAATTTCCAATTATGCATCTGGACCAAAATCCGCAGCAAACAGAGATTCGTTTTGGGTGCATCGGCTTTTCAATGTATGCGAGCGGGTTTTCTGTGCCCCAAGTGCGACAATTTTGCTTGTTTACATACCCGCCAAGATCAAAATGAGCTTTATCTGAAAAGATGATTTTTCATTCTGCAACATTACCATGATTTTTAAAGTAATGTCGCAATATTTCTCAGCGTTGTTCAAGCGTATACAAAACCATATTCGTTCAGCAGAAGGATGAAACTAATTATCTGTCAAATCAGACATGAGCTAAGTGTTACCATTCAAAAAATAAACACTAGTTGAAAAAAAAAATGATAGATGGCGAACACGTTATAATCAATAATTAGGAGGATAATATTTTTGTTATTGATGAAGATTTTGTACTGAGCGTAAAGTTGTTGCTGCTTAGGATAATATTGTTGCTCCTGAGAATGATATTTTAGTTGTAGATGAGGATCTTATTGCTGAGGGTAAAGTTGTTGGTGCTAAGGATAATATTGTTGCTCCTGAGGATGATATTGTAGTTCTTAATGAGAGTAAAGTTGTTGCCGCTAAGTATAATAATGTAGCTGCTGAGGGTAAAGTTGTTGCTGCTGCGGATAATATTGGTGCTCCTAAGGGTAATATTGTTGCACCTGAGGATGGTATTGTAGTTGTTGATGAAGATGTTGTTGCTGAGGGTAAAGTTGTTGCTGCTGAGGATAATATTGTTGCTCCTGAGGATGCTTTTGTAGTAGTTGATGAGAGTAAAGATGTTACTGCTAAGGATAATATTGATGCTGCTTAGGATAATATTTAAATTGTTGCTGAGGGTAAAGTTGTTGCTGCTGAGGATAATACTGTTGCTCCTGAGGATGATATTTTAGTTGTTGATGAAGATGTTGTTGCTGAGGGTAAAGTTGTTGTTGTTGATAAAGATGTCGTTGATTTGCGTTACTGAATTGACAATGTTTCTTATGTTTTTTTTTACATTTTTGTAAACGAAATAATCAACGAAAAAAGTAGTTACAGTTTTCTAACCAAAAAATACATCAAACATAGCAATAATTACTAACAATAAGTACTTTTCAATCGTTTCCGAATCATTCGTGCATGTGTCATATCCCATTTCCTAACAGATCCAATTCTTAACAAACCTTAAAAAGTTCAGCGAATGATGTCAGAAGTGTATATTTTTGATGTCTTTGGAATTCATGTACTCAAGACCGGAACTAAAGTTGCTATTCAATCTGCCTGGCAGTAAAAAAAGGGAATTCATTTTAAAATTTTTTGTGACGACACGGAAATTTACCAATATTTCATGTCCCCATTTACTAATGGAATACATTCTTGGGACCGGCCGTGGCATAGTGGTTAGAACACGCGACTACCATGCGGGAGATCGCAGGTTCAAACCTGGCTCCAGTCATCTTAAAAGAAAAAAAAATAAAGAAAATTTTCTTTCATTGTCGGCTCCCCTCGAATGTTGTTGACAGCAACTTCGCAGTATTAATCGTCGTGTCTAGTAAGAGCTTCTTAAACAGTGACGTTCGCATTCGTCGATAAACAAATAGGTGCCGTTAGTTGTGAATCTAAAAATAGAAAGCGTGTTAATTTACAACAACGCGAGAAGCTATCCCATACCTCATTCATGGGGTGCAAAGGGAAATTAAGTTTTTTTTTTTTTTATACATTCTTGGTGTACAGCAGATGTTTTTTTATCTACATATTACATTAACTATGAACTTTTTTAAAATATTTACTTAATATTGAAGAAACCGATCTAAATCGAAACTTTAGATGAAAGTTGTTAAGCAAAACAAAGTAAAACCCCTGCCTATTTTTTTAATCATCGACAAAATACTCTAATTATTATACCATCACCCTTAGGTACTATGGGTGTATATTATTTCATAGGAGAAAATGTGTAACGCATTAAAGGAGACGTGCTAGACTCCATGTATCTTACAACCAAATTCTTTTCAGGACTTTTAAAGACGACTGGGCCATGATTGTCTGTCCGGCTGGCTGATGGGCAGGATAAATCGAGTAAACCTTAACTTAACCTTTTGAAAATTTATTAGTATTAATATTTTACAAAATGAAGTAATGTGATTGTAAATGAGCAGAATAGCTGCAGAATAGTACCTCCCACACAAATTGCCCATTTTTGGGTAATTAATATTTCCTTTATAACTTCCAAAAGGACAACTGGAGTTTATTTGTATTTGGTCAATTAATTTATCTTGTAAAAGTACACAAACTTTTAGAAAACCGAAATCTTTGACACTCCCCCTCTAGTACCTGCCATACAAATGACCGCATTGGCCCTCATAGTTTAATATACATACTTTTTTTGGAGGATATAATTTCAATATAATTTCTTATATTATTACATAACTTTCTATTTTAAGATTCACAACTAACGGCACCTACTTGTTTATCGACGAATGCGAACGTCACTGTTTGAGCAGCTTTTACTAGACATGTCGATTGATTCGACACTTATACTGCGAAGTTGCTGACGACAACATCGAGGGGGCCGGCAATAAAAGGAAAAAATTTATTTTATTTATTTTTTAGATGACTGGAGCCAGGAGTTGGACCTGGGATCTCCCGCATGGTAGTCGCGTGTTCTAACCATCATGCCACGGCTGGTCCCATAATAATATAATATTACATGGACCCTCAGAAAACCGAAACATTTGCCACACCCCTTCTGGTACCTGCAATACAAATGACCGAATCGAAACTCATAGTTTTACATGCAAATGTTTCTTGGAAGTACACTTAATCCAGACATATTTTGCGTGAGATAAACGCTTGTGAAAGTTCGACTCAATAAAAACCCAACAATTTGTCGCACCCCTTCTGGTACCTCCCATACAAATAACCGATAATTTTAACCCATAGTTTATGTATTTAGTCAAATATTGCACAATGCATGTTTTTATTGAACGTTGATTTACGAACGTTGATGCCACTCCTGGTGCCTCCTAAACAAATTAGTAAATTTCGTGAAAATTAATATTTATACCCCTTACCACACGCACGAACCGAGGGAAGGATATATTAATTTTGTTCTTCCATTTGTAACGCCCATAAGGAGGCGTGGTAGGTATGACGATATCTATACATAAATGATCAGCGTCGAATTAGATGTCCGTCTGTCTGTCCCCGTGATTACAGCCGTTGTTTGATGGAATTTTAAAATGCAGCCTTCGATCCTCAAATTGGAGGTTAAGTTCTTAGGTGAGCAAGATCGTTAAAGAGCTTTCTTTGCCCGCGATTGCAGTCGTAATTTTAGAAATATCGGGCTGAAATTGTATATGCAAGATAACATCCTTTAAGAGGAGGTGGAGTTCTAAGACGATCACGGTTATAACCGTAAGCTTATTTCTAGCTTAACAAGTATATAAACTCATAAAGAACTGTCGTTTGATATCACAATCCTCATGAGACTCTTTACACTTTATTACATACCGAAAAAATCAGTGTTTGGTGCGGTTTACATGACGACGACGACACTGGCCCATTTGTCTGTAAATTTGAAACCGATACCAACGTTACCGTGAATGTTACCGCGAATCATTTGGAGGATAAATGATTCCAACAATACGGCTCAACATGCCATACAGCGGGTGAAGCCATCAATTTATTGCGCCAAACGTTTGGTGGCCGAATTATATCAAGAAATGGATCCGGGAATTCGCCCCCTCGTTCGTGTGATTTGATACCCTTAGGCTACTTTTTGTAGGGGTACGTCAAATCTCTGGTCTAAGCAGATAAACCAGCAACGATTGATCATTTAAGTCAACAATCGACGCTCTATTGACAAAATAAGATCAGGTATACTCGGGTATACTGGAAAAAGTGGTGCGAATTTGGAGCGACAGGATGACGTTCTTTAAGCGCAATTGTGGTGGCCATATGACATTAATATCTTTTAAACAATAAATGCCATGAAATATGTGAACTTTTAAAACCAAAATGTTGGTCATCCCAATGTTTTATGTTTTATTTTTAAAAAACACCCCTAAGTAACGCAAAAGTTTCCAAACCACATTCTTCACATAAGGCATCCCTTTGGTTTAAAACACCTGTGAAATATTTCGCTGTGCCTGTGCACAGTAACCAAAATCTGTTCAGCTCCTGTTGTTGTAACCACAAAATTTACATTGCGCTATTGACTTTGACTTTTAACTGAATGTTGTTTTTGTTGCTATAATTGTTGTCGTCGTTCGCTGTGTTTTGCAACGGTTTTTATTTAGCAAAACTACACTACTGGCACAATTTCGAATTTAAGAAAAAAAATCACGCTTTATTTTTTCCCTACTGCCCCTGATTCTTTGCATCACCACCTCAGACTCAACGACCATCACTTGCTAATATACCGTGGGCTGGCTGGCTGTTGCTGCCGCGTCTGTAGCCTTTTGGCTGTTGTCTCTATTCTCTATGGGCCATGATGTCTTCCGAAAACGCCTGGCGTTGTTGTTGTCAGCGTGGTCTGCCTCAGTTTAAAACGATGCCTTAACACACAGTTTAAGAGCTCTAATAAATATCACCGCCTTTTCAATGGCATTCGGAATAATACAGACCTCAGACTCGAACTCAACACAACGAAATGAAGACAAAAACTAAAATCCCGAATCATTGGGGGGGATACAAAAAATAGCCAGAAACCTACTCCGTGCCCATTGTCGTGGGCATCGAGTCTGATGACATGAGGGAAGCAACTAAGGGACGAGAAAACAAGCAAATCTTCCCAGATGCACACTTCTGATATCATTTACTACTAAACATAAGTTTTTGGTGCACAGCGAATCTGCGAATTTGTGGTGGGCATTTAAATTCAGTAATGAATTGGTAACATTATGAAGTGTAGGGTTTGAAACATAAAAGATTCAAAGAAAAAAAACGTGTTTCCAAAAAGAATTTATATAAAATTAAAAGCTAAAGTTTTTTGTTTACTTTTAGAGCTATTTTACAAAATTGAATTTTGTAGATGAAAACTTTAAACTTTTTAAAGTAAAAAATAAAAATTATACCGACTTCATTAGGGACGAAGGTATAATAACTCATTAAAGAAAGCGGCAACGCGTGGAGAAAGGCTCCAGGCTTTCTCAGACCTGAAATAGGAACATCCGTTCGTAGTAGAAGTAAAACTGTAAATGAGTTAACCAAATTCTCATATAAAAACGAACTGCAAAGTTATTCAAATTAATCAACAATGCCCCAACGCAACAAATCCGAAAGTGTGTTCAATATTCGACTAGCCGAGAACATTTACAAATTTCAACTCTCGGTCAGCTAGTTGGTATTTTTTGTTTTTTTCCTTGCCAGCGAAAAAAGGAAGTTCATATTTGGTGGCTTTGTTCCCAAAGCAATCAGCAAACGAACAACATTACAACATTGACTTTTTTTCGTCATCATCATCAGCTACGGCACCACCAGCCAACGCCACCGCCATTACAGTCATCATCATCATCATAATCACTGTTGTCGTCTCTTGTTTTAACTACTGGCAAATGTTGTTGCTGTTGTTATTGTGTCGTCATAGCAACACGTTGGGTCATGGTGCAAAAGGTGATTTATACGCGAAAATTTGTTTCAAGTTTCGAGGATTAAAGCATGCTGCAATTGTGGTTGTTGCTGCTGTTGCATTGTAGCATTTTTTTCCATCGCTGCCGTTGATGCAACAATTTGGTTTTTTTTTTTTTTGTTATTTTGCTTTATATTGTTGCACTAGGGCGGAGGCGTTCAGATTCATACCGTTTAGATTGTGTTTGCTGGAAAATTACTATTTAGCCTTAACTTTAGACCTGACTGACAAAAGCAATGGGAACATTTTGATAAGCACGAGGTTTATGTTTTAATGTTGCCTGCCAATAATGGTTGAAGGGAGGGAGAATGAATGAGACCCAATGAAAACTTGTGAATTGAGGGTAATTTTGTGCTTAAACAATGTTTGTTGTGTTAGTTTTATTAATATTTCTTTAATGTTACAAGAATTTCTTGTACGAAAAGGTCGTGCGGAATTCAATGGAAACTTGTGGTAAACACTATAATTTTAATGTAGAAATTGAAAAATTTGTGAACAATATAGCTTACTTACTGATTGGAAGTTGGAAAAGGAAGGCATTGAAACACATATATTGGAGAATGTCAAAACAACAAAAAATTAAAAATTAAGATTTGCGGAATAGGCACATAATTAATTGTGTAACTTGTAGTCATGTGCCACTGACATATTAATACTCTCACGCATGTAGAAAAGACTAAAGCTACGTATAGACGGTTGTCAGGCAACAACCACATGAACTTAAAAGGTATTGCCTGTAAATTGTAAAACAACAATATTTCCAGACATCTAATTACATGTGAACACAATATTTTCCATTATTAAATTATTGTAAGATAATTGTCACATACTTTTAATTTTTAAATGCGCAAATTTTCTGCATCTGACAAATGCACCATTATTAGCGAAATAATTCTATTGGCAACACTGTCCATGTCAATACATTGCCATTATATTATGATATCTGACAACATAATATGTTTTGGCAACAGTCTGTACAGTAGAGAGGGTCAATTTGTATAGAGTTAAAAAAAAATTACCAAGCGGTTATCAAAATCTTAATCTACGATGAATTCGAAAAAAATTTTGCCCAAGAAACCATGGGTCCAAAATCAAAATCGAGTCCCCAGTTTTTAACGAGAAGGTTTAAAGATACCAAACTATGATATCAAATTGGGTAGCTAGGGAAATGGGGGATTTTCTAATTTAAGTATTTTGATTGTTATTCAACCCAATGGCTCTCCTAGTGGCTTTGGCAGCCCCAATAAAGTAGAATCGGGTGCTGTGACCTTATAATCCACTTTCCTTAAACAAATTATGAACTAACGAACAAAAAAAAACAAGAAACCGCCAAATGTTGACTCTCTTTGTCGAAAGATCTGTGACATGTTTTATAGCAGCCATGCAGAAAGTCGCGAATTTGGGTTTGGATTCACAGTCGGCAAGGGACTTCGATGTCTGGTCTCGCGGTTAAATATTATTACATTATGCTGATGTGTGTACACGCCCAGACGGAAGACAAAGACGACCACATTGAAGATGCATTCTATGAGCGCCTGGAGGAAATATATGACCTGCATTTGACACTAAAATTATTCTGGAAAACTTTAGTACTAAAATAGAAAGAAAAGATGCTCTTGGTTCAGCAGTCGGGAAACTCAGTCTGCACAACAACAAAAAATAGTAGAAGTGAAACCAGATTCCCTTATAAATATATCCACAAGGCAAACTGGATATCCCCTGATCAAAATACAAGAAACCCGATTGATCACGTGGTAATTGATGGAAGGCATGTCTCAAGCGTTATGGACGTGCGTGTGATGCGCGGTGCAAACATTGACTCGGATCACCACCTAGTTGCACCCAAGGTACGCACAAGATTAAGCTGTGCTAAAAACGTTCGTAACCAAACACAAAGTAAGCTTGACATCACAAAGCTGCATACCACCGAGATAGCCAATTCATACTCCAAACAACTCTCTCAATTACTTCGAACCAACCTCCCGACACCCAATGGCAGTATATGGCGAATTCTATGACCCATGCCGCAACAACCGCGCTGGGTTATGAAAGCCCACGCTCAGACATGCCCTGGTACGATGAGGAATATCGCGAAATGTCTGAAGGAAAGAATGTTGCATACAGAGAAAAACTGCAGCCAATGGAAACGCGTGCAGTAACGGAGCGTTATAATGATATGAGGAGGAGGCGGAAAAAGCTTATTTTGAAGAAAAGATAAAGCCTGGATATCGAAAATTACAGGGATAGAGGTAAAGCCCGGAAAAAAAAGGTTTTCGACCAGGGATCCCCACCCGAAAGGACGGAGACGGAAATCTGGTCACTGACATTCAGAGTGTGTTGCAAACATGGAGGAAACAATTTCGATGATGATGGAGTAGACTGTCCACCACCGAGCAAAAAAAAATCAGCACAGCCCCAAATATTCACACTACTTCAAATCCTGAAGAAGACCCAAGAAATGCAGATCGTCACCTACCACCTTTTTCTTGACTACAAAGCTGCACTCGACAGGCCGATACGACAGAAACTATAAGATGCTATGTCTGAGTTTGGTATCACTGCAAAGTTGATACGACTTTGCGGGATTAAACCGACAGACACGAAGTCTTCAGTGAAAAACAGCACAAATCTAAGATCTATTTTCTACCAAGCGAGTCTTCCAACACCGGCCGTGGCATGATGGTTAGAACACGCGACTACAATGCGGGAAATCGCAGGTTCAACTCCTGGCTCCAGTCATCTAAAAAACAAAACAAAAATAAATTTTTCTTTCATTGCCGGCCCCCTCCAAGTTGTGTCGCACTATAAGTGTCGAGTCAATCGGCATGTTTAGTAAAAGCTTCTCAAACAGTGACGTTCACATTCGTCGATAAACAAGTAAGTGCCGTTAGTTGTGAATCTAAAAATAGAAAGCGTGTTATTCACAACAACGCGAGAAGCTATCCCATTCCTCATTCATGGGGTGATTCATGGGGTGTAAAGGGAAATTAAGTTTTTAGAAGTCTTCAAGCAAGGCGATAGTCTGTCATGCGATATCTTTAACATCATAATGGAGATCATTATGCGGAAGGCAACAGTAAACACGACTGGCACTATCTTTAACAAAAGCGGGATGTTACTTTTCGAGCATTGAAAAGCAGTGGGTCTGGTGATAAATGTGGACAAAACATAGTTATTTCCTTTACCGAACAAAGAGTTTACTCGTTTGGGACGCTGCGTGATCGTTAACAACTATAATTTGAATATATGATTTTGTCTACGTCGGCTGCGCCATAAACAATAATAATAAAGCCCTCTCTAAACGAACGAAGATCCAACTCTACCAGACACTGATCCTACTTGTCTTGCTCTACACCGCAGAATCCTGGGTTATGGCGCAGGCGGATCAATTTATTCTGGGAGTTTTCGAGAGAAAAATACTTTACAAAATATTTTAACCCCATCATCGTAATCGGCGAGTACCGTCGTCGAATGAATCATGAGCTGTATGAGCTGTAAAACGCCATCGACGTAGCAATGCGTTCAAATAGACCGAATGCGCTGGCTTGGAGGGGCAGGAGGGGCCGACCGACACCCAATATTTTTGAAACTCCAAGAGTTTTTCAAATCATATCTACCCTCTATCTTCAACCCTTAAAGAGGTCCCCATACAATTTTTTATTGTTTTATGAAATCAGCTCCTACAGCTCCCATGGTGCCTCCTAGTGGGGTGAAATGTATGACCGACCCTCACTTGTATGTCCCTCCTAACACTTTTTCCGATCGTACCTACCCTTTTGCTTCACACGCTAAGGTTGCAAAAATATTAGGGGTCGGCACCTTTAGGGCAGTTAGGGTTGTGGGAGCAAATTTTTATAAAAAATTGATTTTGTATAGGAGCCTCCGTAGGGGGTCCATCATAAATTTTAAATCTATAAGGGCGATTAGGGACCGGCCGTGGCATAGTGGTTAGAACACGCGACTACCATGCGGGAGATCAATCCTGGCTCCAGTCATCTTAAAAGAAAAATTTTCATTCATTGTCGGCTCCCCTCGAATGTTGTTGACAGCAACTTCGCAGTATTAGTGTCGAGTCAATCGGCATGTCTAGTGAGAGCCTCTCAAACAGTGATGTTCGCATTCGTCGATAAACAAGTAGGTGCCGTTAGTTGCCTCATTCATGGGGTGCACAGGTCGGATTTATGGTCGGATTTGTGGGTTGCTAGTCTTCTCATTAATTTTGATTTTGTCGTGCCAACATCATAATATGGAGAACTAGTATGACTCTATTACAACCTTATACCTCTTAACACATTTTTTTGTTATACGCACAAATATGCATTAAAACACACACACACTTGTATTTTCCTACATTCTAAAAGATATAAAAACATTTATTTCATTCCTAAAAAAAACAGCTGTACTGACAATCCGCATTATCTTTCCCCCTATTAAACTCATAGTATATCCTTTAAAATTCTAAACTAGAAAGTTGATTTACTAACTCTACATAGAAAACAAACAAACAATGTGTCGTCTTCGATTTGGTCGTGGTTAGTCACAACTAACTTAAGCAATTATTTGTGCTTAGCTTACTGCATTTCGGGGCTTGTGAGTTCTACGAAAAGCCTATTTATCATATGATGTGAGCCACAACACAACTTTCGTTATGTAAATGATCATGTAAATGATCTATGGAAGTGACTGGTACTCGCTGTAGTTGTGGTTTGTGGTTGTTTATTTTTTTCGTATGCATACCAATTTAGTGAGTTATAAACATCACTTGGCTATTTTCGTTTTTGTTGCGCATGAAACATCTTCATTTTCCTCCCAAAAATGAAATGAAGAAGTTGTCGTAGCGCTGTAAATGTGCTTGAAAGCGTACATTTGCATTATAGATTGGATGCGATCGACGAATCGATTTGACTTCCCCTCCGAAAACAAAACTAAAGCTAAGTCGTCATGGTCGTCGTGGTGGCTGACGATTGGCGTCACCATCGTCCTCCCTGCTAACGATGGGAAAAGCTCAGTGGGTTAATCAAGCCGTTTATATGCGTTTAAAAGTTGGTTGGAATTTTCAGCACAGCCAATGAACGAAACCAAGAAAAGCGACCAACCACAAAATATGTGGCCAAAAAAGTACGGCTCTTTTTTTGGGATAAAGTTAAAAAACCAAAACTATTTAATGTACTGGAATTTCAATGTCGTGTATTATTATTGATTTGTAGTTTTAAATTTTAAACCTCTTTTGTTGTTGCTGCTAGCCTTAGATATTTTGGATTTTGATTTAAAAGCGTTAACAGAGTTGGTTGCAACACAAGCATCAACAATAACGTATTTGAATAGCTGAGACTAGGAATTTTTTTTGTATGGTCGTTTTTTTTCCTCTGCATAGGTGATTTATGACTAAGCCTAGACCATTTTTGGTAGTGCCTCTTTTATTATTTTCTTGTGTTTTTATTTTTTGTGCAAAGTGCACACAGCCTTTTGTTTGGGAGGAAAATGCATATGCATATATATATATATATATATACGTTTTTATAAACAAATACTTATTTCGTGACTATTTGCTTTGGAATTTATCTTTGGCGTTTAATAACAAAAGGAATTTTTTTTCGTTTTCCTAGAAACATATGTGGTCAATTGGTCATACTATGTATGCAACAATGAGTTGTGGTTCACTCTGCGCCAATGAACTTTAACAATCAGCAAGCAAACTGTTTTTCAGTTACATTTGCAGGTAAATGTTAAGGTGGTTAGATCAAGTTGCTGTTTCCGAAGTAATGGAATCCCTTTTCTAGATGGTAAGAACTTAAGAAATTTGGCAGCACGATCTATTGCTTAAGTTAAGCGGTCGACATTGTGATCACAATTGTATATAGCTTATGGTCGATTGTCTGAAAATCTCTGGTTTGACAACAGTTAAGCACGCGATTGCGGCGCTTGCTTACACCTGTTTTGGATGTTTTTGTCCTGAAATGTATTAAAGGATGTGCAATGGGTGTGATAGTTCTTTGAACAATTCAAAATAATACTTTTAATGTAGAGTGCCCACAATGAATTATATATACAAAAATTAAGAAAGTACATTTTAATTAGAAAATTTTAAGTGAACCGCACTATGGGCCGTATTCATAATAATTTATTATAGGTTAACAGAAAGATTTTACTGTAAATCTGCTGTAAATCTTTAGATGTTCTTTGTTTCTTTATTTTCATAAACAAAATATTTTTTCTCCAATCAATATGAATAAAAATATTTTGTAAGGCCATGAATTAAGAACGCATGTTCCGATTTAACTAATTTTTGTGATAATGTTCGTAGCAGCCCGAGAAAGGTTTTTATGAAAAAAATTGCCCACGACCATTTCTACGCCCACTTTTTTAATATATTTAAAATTCCTAAACATTTAAATTCTTCCGCTCTACAATGTTCTATATGAAAAAAACAATCTTTATATATGTGGTGTTTAAGTCTGAATTTTCAGGAGAGCACTTTAAAGTTTTAATGTTATTTTAAAAAACTTATGGTGATACTAGTATAAGTGAAAGTAATCCATCGAGCCATGGCTTATTAAGAAATACATTGTTGTACATTCCTATTCAGAAATTATTTAATTTAAGGAGCTATAAATAAAACAATTTTTGCTTAATGCGACTTAAGTACTTTATCTTTTCACCACAGATATATAAAAGGCTTGGGTGACTGACTGATCACTCTCAAGCCCAAACGGCTAAAGCTAGAATCGTAAAATTTCGAATGTATGTTCCTTTTATGACCTAGGCGCTTACTAAGAAGGGACTTTTATAAATTCGAACTGCAAGGGGGTAAAATGGGCATGCCATCGCCCCATTCAGCTCGAATTTTGAAATGGCTGTATCTTTTAAACCATTACACTGTAGGACAAATTTAAACTTTTGACCTCACCCATGAACAAACTGACCAGATTCTGAAAATATAGCTAAAATAAAAATATACATATCTCCCAGTTTTTCTAGATCAGCTCATTTAAGTTTTTTACGAGCAATTCAATTTTTGGTGCAAAGCTTCCATACAACGACTTGAAAGGGACTTTTTCCTGTTCGCAGAACTCAGAGAGTTGTTAATAGATTTTGACGAATTTTTTTTTTAATGTATTTCAAATGGTCTGGATGTAGTTCTGACCGATCCCAAATTTAAAGTTTGTCACAAATTAAATTTGTCACAAACAAATTGTCAACAGATTTTGTTGAATTTTTTAAAATATGTTTTAAATGGCCAGGGGCTGGTTCTAACAAAGTCCAAATTAATAATTTGTCAAAAATAAAAATTGTCACAAATTGTCAAAAATTAAAATTGTCACAATTTTTTTTAAATGTTTTTCAAATGGCTAGTAGCTGGTTCGGACTAGGAAAATGTCACAAATTTTAAATTTTGGCTTCGTCAGAACCCGCTTGAGCTTGTAACGTGTATGCATCATAAATACGATTTGGCTAAAGAAATGCATGTACCAACTATCGCGGGATCAGCCTTTTACCCATCGCATACAAGGTCCTGTCTATTGTGTTATGTGAAAGACTAAACCCCATCCTAGCGAACCTGATTGTACCTTATCAGTATGGCTTTATAGCTGATAAATCCACAACCGACCAGATATTCACAAAAACTGAAGAAGACCTAAGAAATGCAGGTCGACAACTACTATCTGTTTATTGATTACAAAGCTTTGATACGACAGAAATTATTAGATACTATGACTGAGTTTGGTATCCCCTCCAAGCTGAATCGACCTTGCGGGATGCCACTAACCGACAAGAAATCTTCAGTGTGAAGAGGCAAAAATCATTGGCCGAGGACTACGGGATGTTACTGCGGGTTTTTCCAGCATTGAGAAGTGGGTCTGGTGACAAATGAGGACAAAACCTAGTTATTTGTTTCTACGGACAATGATTCTACTCGTTTGGGATGCTGCGTGAATGCTGCGAACCATAACTTTAAAGTGGTAAATGATTTTGTTTACCTAGGCTTCGCCGAAAGCAAAAATTAATCCGCTGAAAAACTTAAATCGGTTCAAATTCAACAAATTTACGGTCTTATAAGGGTGTTAAGGTGCGAAAAACGTTTTTTTTTACCAGTAACTCAAGATTTGGAGGTGTTTGAGAAATTTCAAAAACACATTCTTGTTGTACTCAGCGGCACCTACAAGAAAAATAGTATCATTTCCCAAGTATTTTGAATTCATTATTTTTGGTATAACTGTGTTATCTTTGCTAAAAAAAAAAAACAAAGACTTTATAGTTTTCATTAAAAGATTAGATTTCTAATATATTTTTAAGGATTTCTCTTAATTATTTAACAATACAATATAATTTGTACATATTTTCACATAAACCTACGATAAGTCGTTTATCGATTGTATGGTCTAAAATTTGGTAGCTTTCTTTAGATAGAAACCACAAGTTATTCCAGCACAAAGGCAACAGTTCCACTTGACGGCTCTTAATTTTAATTCAACAAACCATTGATGTTGGTAGGATTAAATTTAATACCTAAAGGTTGTTGACCACATCCCCATCACACGCTCCTTCTGTTTCCATTCAAAAATAAAAATTAAATACCTCATCTTCATTTTATAATGATATATGGAAGATGCTCCGAGTTAGCAACGTTATGCAATAGAATCAATTGTAAACTCATTAGAATTTAATTATTCTTAATGAATACAATTTGTTTTTGTTTCTTACGAATGTTCTTTACACAATTTCTGATGAGTCACACATTCTCTCTCAACATATAAATTGTCTTCCGGGTAGCATTTACCTGTAAGAACCCTTTTGTTTACATATTAATTTTGAAACTTAATTCTACTTTATAGGAATTTGTTCTGAAGCCATCATTTATACATCTTCTTCTTTTTATTTGTATTTTTGAGAAGAGTCATAAAGATTAAATCATAAAATCCCTTTAGCATAACAAATAATTTGTGTGTGGTACTTTTGTTTAGCCAATAAAGGCACAATCACCGCAATCTTAACTGATTTTTAAGCAATCATACCTTAATTAGTATTTAATACGTGCATGTGCGTGTCTTTTGTTTTATTCACAGGTGGTCATACGTAATTTAATCCGATTATTCACACGCTGAACACAATATGATGGGTAAGTCTGAAATGTCTAAAATATTTGCTTGCCAATAACAATTTAAGCACACAAATATTTTATAGCTTACATTTTGCATAGTTGTAAGAGATGTAATACTTAGGTTATATGTATAACATAAGTGTCGCTAAGTTCTAACAAATAGCATACATCTGAAGGAAGATACTCTTTTCAGTATAAATATCACCAGAAACAATTTACATAACTATTACAGCCACAACCTCGCTACTTCTAAGACATACGCAATAGTTTGTTTACGATATCTATACATGAAGAAATACATGGATTGGCTATCTCTCTGAAATTTGCTTGTAGAGAATACAGACAATAGTATAAAACTGGAAAACCCAAAAATCATATTTTTGTTGATAACCGTAGATAAGTCAAATAATTTTATAATATTGATTTAAAATTAGTCAAAAATCAATTCCGGCTATCAGTACATAATATAAGCACAGCAGCAATTTTAGGTAACTTCGAAGGAAAATCTCAATCAACTAAGCAATATTTTATTTTATTTTTTTTATAACTCATCTAATATGAGAGCAAGCAATGAAAGTGAGGTCCTATAAATACTTCGTGTAATAAATTGTACTGTGCAGCAACTGGAATGTATTAATCGTGGACCTAAATCAAACCAAAAAATTATAATCATTTCATTGGCTTATCATCATCACAATATTTTGTGAAACATATTTTTGAGATAAATACAAAAAATTCTTCTCCTTCTTTAATGACAGACAACATAAATTTATCTATCACGTAGAAAAGTATTCCAAGCGCAAAGCACACGCGTAGATAAAAAATCTGTTACCTGGTCCATCAATAGAAGTTTTGGTAGCCCCCTCCTGCGCCGCCCATCGAGTTTATTGCCGAAGACTTTTCGAGCCGGAACATTTTTGTCTATTCGTACAACCTATCCAAGCCAGCGCATTCGGTCTATTTGAATGCGCTTGACTATTTTACGAAGTATTTTTCTCTCGAAAACTCCTTGAATTGCTTGATCCGCCTGCGTCATCATCCAGGCTTTTGCGCTGTAGAACACGACAGGTAGGATCAGTGTCTGGTAGAGTTGGATCTTTGTTCGTCGACACAGAGCTTTCTCATTAACGCGCTTTCTCAGCGCATAGTAACAGCGTTTTGCGATCAATACTCGTATCTTGATTTCTAGGCTAACATTATTATTTTTGTTTACAGCGGAGCCGAGGTAGACAAAATCAACTACCACTTCCACTACGAACTTAACGTTCACGCAGCGTTCCAAACGAGAATACTCTTTTTTCTTTGAAAAAAAATAACTCGGTTTTGTCCTCATTAATCACTAGACCCACTTCTACCGACTGCTTCTCAATGCTTGAAAAGACCGCAGTAACATCCCGCAGTCCTCGGCTAATGATATCTATATACATCATCGGCATACAAGGGCAACATGTGAATTTTGTTTAAGATAGTGCCCGTCGTGTTTACTGCTACCTTCCGCATGATCATCTCCATTATGATGTTAAAAAGATCGCATGACAGACTATCGCCTTGCCTGAAGCATCGCTTGGTAGAAAATGGCTCAGTTAGATTTGTGCCCATTTTCACTGAAGACTTCGTGTCAGTCAGTGTCATCCCACAAAGTCGTATCAGCTTCGCTGGGATACCAAACTCAGCCATAGCATCTAATAGTTTCATTCGTATCGGACTGTCGAGTGCAGCTTTGTAGTCGATAAACAGGTGATAGGTGGCGCTCTCCATTTCTTGGGTCTTCTCCAGGATTTGTTGTATTGTGATTATCTGGTCGGTCGTAGATTTACAAAGTTTAAAGCCACACTGATAGGTCCAATCAGATTCGCCAGAATTGGATTTAGTCTTTCATATAACACACTAGACAGGACCTTGTATGCAATTGGTAAAGGGCTAATCCCGCGATAGTTGGTACAGACACTCGGAACGCCTTTCTTTCATAGGACATAGAACACTCAGATTCAAATCATCGGGCATGCATTCCGTGAGCTAAATCGTGTTTATGAGCTGGTGCATGCATGTTGCCAGCTCATCGCCGCCTAGTGTGATATCGTCACTTATGCTGCCTTCGGGAACGAGTAGAGACCGAAAGTGTTCCCTCCCCTCTATATTTTCAGCACACTCTGAGTGTCCGTGACCAGATTTCCGTCCCCGTCCTTACTGGTGAGGATCCCTGTTCCAAAACTTCTGCTTTTAACCCTTTGGTAGAACTTTCAGGCCTCACCTCTATCCCTGTAGTTTTCGATATCCTGGCTCTCTCTTTTTTTCATAGTCTCTTTTTCCGCCTGAAGAGGCATTTAATCTCCCTCCTCTTCTCATTATAACGCTCCGTCAACGCACGCGTTGCCATTGGTTGCAGTTTTACCTTGTATGCAGCATCCATTCCCACAGACATTCCGCGACATTCATCATCGTACCAGGGCATGTCTGAGCGTGGTTTTTCATAACCCAGTACGGTCGTTACGGTAGTGGTCATAGAACTCGCAATATGCTGCCATTAGGCATCGGGAACTTTAGAATTAATTCTTCTTTAATGGCAACAAATGTATTTTTCGAGAAAAGTATTCCAAGCGCTCCGGTCTTTTGCGCTCCGTAGATAGTTCGTCACACCAAGCTCAGATAACAGCTCATTCACCTGGTTGGTCCGAAGTAATTGAGAGAGTTGGCCGGAGTAGGCATTGGCTATATCGGTGGTATGCAGCTTTCTAATGTCTAGTTTCCTTTGCGTTTCGTTATAAGCGTTTTTAGCACTGCTTAATCGCGTGTGTTCCTTGACTGCAGGTAGGTGGTGGTCGGAATCAATATTTGCACCTCGCATCACACGAACGTCCATCCCACTTAAAACATGCCTTCCGTCAATTACCACGTGATCAATCTGTTTTCTTCTATTTTGTTCAGAGGATATCCATGTTCCCATGCGGATATTTTCATGCGGGAATCTGGTTCCACTAACTACCATGTTTCTTGCCGACGCGAAGCTAACTAGACTGAATCCGTTATCGGAGGTGTTGAATCTTCCCTTCCTTATTTTAGCATTAAAATCTCCCAGAGCAAATTTAATGTCATGTGCAGGGCAGCGGTCATATATTTCCTCCAGGCGCTCATAGAATGAATCTAATCTTTGTCTTCTGTCGGGGCGTGTACACAAATCAGCGTAATGTAAGAATATTTCGTCTTGATGCGAATAGTGGCTATTCGGACCAAATGTCAAAGTTTCTTGCCGACTATGAATCAACATAAAAGAAGTCACAGTTCTTTCGACGTGTGCATCTCTGTCACGTCCATCGCATTTCCTGTATGACAGTGATGTTAGCCTTGTATTTTTCGAGGACATCCACCAGTTGGATACAGGCATCTTATCTATAGAGAGTTCAGACATTTTAAATGCATATCCGTAAATCATGGTTTGCGGTGGTCGTCAACATTTCGGGGAGTTCTTGTACTTTTTTTTCGTGTTTTCATAATAATTGGTTTTGTTTACGGAGAGTGGCTTATTAGGCCACTGCCCCCGATCTTAGTTTCTTCGGGCTGCCAAAGGCACTAAGAGAGCCATTCTGTTGCGCTTCAGCAACTTCTGTTACCTACTTCCTAAGACGCATCGGTGGTAGCATGCCATTAGGTTACTCAATATTGCGCATTCTCGCAATTGCTACCACTGAACGGATGTTCAATGACATTACTCGGGGAATACGGGGGACCTCCAAAGAGAGATTCTGGTTATTCCCAGATGAATAACAGTCAAAATACCCAAATTAGAAAATCCCCCATTTGAGTTTTTAATTTTAATTAATTAATATTTTTATTAGAAGTATTTTATAAATTTTAAAAATTAGAAATATTTTTAATATTTTGAAAATGTCTAACAATTAATATTGTTATTAACATTTTTGATATTTTTACTAATTTCAATATTTATTTTTCCAAATTTGCATTTGATTTCTATTTCATAGTATGATTGGAGACTATTTCTATTGGCAATTATTTGTTACCAATAGGTTTTTGTTCAAGAGTTATGAAACGTATTATGAGACAGCGGGTAAGGCGTATAACGTTATTTCGGCAATCTCCACAATGCCTCTTCTGCGCCCTTGCTGCGACTTTTCCACTATCAGCATATACTCTCAATGTAATTTTTATCGACTGTTGAATTTTGCAAAGGTGACCAAAAGTTTCTTATACTGCAACGTTTTCCCTACGAAAATGTCTTCTAATCGTAAAACTAATATACCTTTCGATACACTGTCATAAGAATTTCTTTTATTTTCCACATTTAGCTAATCGCAAAGATTAGAAAAAATTACATTGCAGAATCGTATGCAAAACGTTTCCTCTAAAGATACCACAGCCATAGTAACCTTTCAACCAATTGTCCAGCAAAGCAACTCCTTTAATTTCTTACTGTCATTGTTTTCTCCTTCCCAGAGTAACATTGATTCGGTCCTGCTTGTCAGTTAGCTGCTAACAAGAAAAATCCATCAATACGATACTGACCCAGTAATGTTTGTTTTCGTTCTTGATTTTGTGGATTCATTTTTTCTGTGGGGATAACTGCAGTGTCCGACTAACATCCTGCCACCCCCTTTTGAGCGTTGTATACAACGAACCGTTATCGAAACATGACTTGAAGCGGTCTCTCTTTTGGCGTTTGTGCCACACAATCAAATAATGGGCATTATATCAATAAAACAGCAGCAGGTAAAAAAAATAAGAAACCAACAAACAAACAAAACAAGAATTCCTCTGCAAATAATTTATTAATGCAACATTTGGCAAACGGCAACATCGACCACAACAATGTGTGTCATCATCAACCATTGCCTCAGCTCCGACTCCAGGTCCACAGCGCAATTCATTCATGTATTGCGTCCATATAAATTCCGGTCACTCTTCTTTTCACTCTGATCAGAGCGAGCGGTCGAACGCATTTTCCTGACGTTAAGCAGCAGCGACCAACAACGAAAGATTACAATTATTTTTTCTTTTTTGTGAAACTCTTGTCGGTGGTGGCATTATCTTCTTACAGCGCTTTATGAGCTGATTGCACCATCAGAAATCAGCATTTGGGGAGTTGTAATAACAGCAACGTACAAAACCACACAAGAAGCCGCCAAATGAGCTAAATGTGGCCAAAGAGCAAAGAGCTTTGGAATTTAATGGCCGGCCACACAATTGAGGATTAGCCGAAAAAAAAACACTGTATGAACAGTTTGATTTTTTTGTTGCCCGTTTAGTGGCATTGTAGTTTTGGAACAGTTGAACGTGCAGTTGAATGTGCAGTTGTCGGCAAAACAGCTAGCAATCAAATCTATAATTAAAATATTTAATATTCGGCTAAGAAAACTGAGACCATCACATGCATGGATGACAACGGTGTGTATTTTGTTTGCTGATGAGGAAGAACAATTCAGTTCAAATAGAAATTTTGGCAAATGGTACAAAACAAAAATTTAGGTCACTAGAGTTAGCTGTTTTCCTTTAAAACGTTGTAAATCCAAAAGTCAGAGCATTGCAAACTAGAAGAAAAGTAGTTAAGCATTTTATTAAAGCTAAATGATATTATTCTTAATTTTAAGTTGCTATCCTGTGCATAGTTATTTGTTGTGCTAAATATTACGGCATTAGCTTTCAAATCATTGATACTAAATCCAAAAATAAAAAACCATAATCAAGTTTTGTATAAACAATGGGGAATGGGACTTTGCCCAGAGGTGGAAAGTAACTGATTGTCACTCACTTGGGAGTGACCAGAAGCGATTACTTTGTGGCACTGTTCAAGCAGCTAACTACTTCCGGTCTTAGACCAAGTATTCCTCGGGCAATGACTTTAAAGCAACCGCTTAGAAGTTAGCTAGAGTTAGAAGGCGAAATGTTGAGTAACCTAATCGGCATGCTACCACCGATGCGTCTTAGGAAGTAGGTAACAGAAGTTACTGAAGCTCAACACAGGCTCTCTTAGTGGCTTTGGCAGCCCCAAGAAACTAGGATCGGGATCGGTGGCCTAATAAGCTACTCTCCTTAAACAAAATTTATTATGAAAACACGAAGAATAGAAAAAACAAGATCCCTCCAAAAGTTGACAACCCCCGCAAACGATATAAGGACCTTGATTTAAGGATATGCACCTGGAATGTCCGAACTTTTTACAGAGATGGTGCCTTTATCCAACTGGCGGATGTCCTCGACAAATACAAGGCTGACATCACCGCCATACAGGAAATGAGATAAACGGGACAGGGATGCACACGACGAAAGAACTGTGACATCTTTTACAGCTGCCATGCAGAAAAACACGAATTTGGATGTGGTTTCATAGTCGGCAAGAGACACCTGGTCTCGCGGTTTAACCCTGTAAGTCACCGAATAGCCACTATCCGCGTCTAGGTGAAATATTTTTACATTACGCTGATTTGTGTGGGGAATTTTCTAATTTGAGTCTTTCTAATCGTTTTTCTCTTGGGAATAACCAGAAGTTCTCTTTGGAGATCCCTTAGCAGCTCACAACGTCCGATAGATCACATGTTCTCCGGGAAATACTATTGAACATCTGTTCAGTGTTAGCAAATGTGAGAAGACGCAATTTTGAGTAACATTAATGGCATGCTACCACCTATGCGTCTTAGGAACTATGTAACGGAAGTTACTGAAGCTCAACACAAATTCTCTCTTGGTGGCTTTGGCAGCCCCATGAAACTAGGATTTGGCGCTGTGGCCTTATAAGCCTCTCTTCTTAACAAAGGTTATGCACCTGGAATGTCCGAACTCTATACAGAGATGGTGACTCCAATTGGCAGATATCCTCGACAAATACAAGGCTGACATCACCACCATATAGGAAAAGAGGTGGATAGGGAAGGGATGCACACGACGAAAGAACTGTAACATTTTTTACAGCTGTAACAGAACTGTAACATTTTTTACAGCTGCCATGCGGAAAGAAAAGAATTTTGATTTGGACTCATAGTCAACAAGAGACTTCGACATCTGGTCTGGCGGTTTAAGCCTGATTTGTGTGTACGCCCCGACGGAAGACAAAGATGAGGACATTATAGTTGTATTCATTGAGCGCCTAGTGGAAATATATGTCCGCTGCCCGCACATGATATTAAAATTGTTCTAGGAGATTTTAATGCTAAAATAGGAAAGAAATATGCCCTTGGTCCATCCGTCAGATAACGCAGTTTACACAACAACGCCTCCAATAACGGATTCAGACTGATATCCAGATTCCCGCATAAAGATATCCACAAGGTAACCTGGATATCCCCTGAATAAAAGACTAGAATCCAGATTGATCACGCTGTAGTCGATGGAAAACATGTCTCAAGTGTTATGTACGTGCGTGTCATTCGCGGCACAAACATTGACACGGATCACCACCTAATTGTAGCCAAGGTACGCACGCGATTAAGTAGTGCTAAAAACTCTCGTAAGCAACCGCAAACAACCTACACATCACAAAGCCTCTAAGCACAAAGATATCCAATGCCTAATTCAACCAACTCTCTCAATTACCTCGAACCAACCTCCCTAATTCTGATGTTCTCGACACACAGTGGCAGCTTATTGCGAATTCTATGACCACTGCCGCAACGACCGTACTGGATTATGAAAAACCAAGCACAGACAAGCCCTGGTACGATAATGAATGTCGCGAAATGCCTGAGGAAATGGATGCTGCATACAAGGCAAAACTGCAGCCAATGGCGACGCGTGCGGTGACGGAGCGTTATAATGAGAAGAGGGGGGAGATGATACGCCTGTTCAGGCGGAAAAAGCGTCTGTGTTAGAAAATAGAGAGCCAGGATATCATCTAAAACTACAGGGATAGAGGTGAGGCCCGAAAGTTCTACCAAAGGGTTAAAAGCAAAGGTTTTGGAACAGGCATTCCCACCTATAAGGACAGAGACCTATATCTCGTCACGGACACTCATAGTGTGCTGAAAATATGGAGGCAACACTTTCGGTCTCTACTCGTTCGGGAAGGCAGCATAAGTGACGAAAGCACACCAATCATCTACGATAGAGTAGACTTTCCACCACCGAGCCAAAACCATAGAGTAATAAGATTAACAAGAGAACTCATTTGCTGTGGTGAGAACTATCCACCATGAAATCTAGGCGAATAACGAGAAATACCGTCTTATTCATTCACTCATTTCGGAAAAAAAACATAGAAGTGGGAAAACATGGAAATGTTAAATTTTTAATTTAACTTTCATTAATAAATATACATGATATAAAAAATGTTTAGAAATCCTATTCACAAATGCTACTTTAGCGCCATCAGTAATCAATTACCGGTACTATGTTCTCATTACTCTAAGCCAGAACAGCATCAGCAAGTCAATTGCATGGCTTAGAAACAATAAAGCTGCGGTAGGCTAATAACTTGCCAGCAGCTGCCGTCAACGTGCATGTTCCAGATCATGAACACAGTTAGGCTAAAGGAATGCATGCCCGATGAATGGAATCTGAGCGTTTAATATGCTGTGATTAAGAAAGGCGATCAAACTACCGCAGAATCAGCCCTTTACACATCACATACAAGATCATGTCTAGTGTGTTATATGAAAGAAAGAAGCATTAGACGTGGACCGACTAAATATTAACACCATGACAAATCCTAAAGAAGTCCCAAGAAATGCAGATCACCACATATCATATGTTTATCGATTATAAAGCTGCATTCGACAAGAAAATGTTAAGCGCGGTTAAGAAAATGTATGCGCAGGAAAGCTTTCTGTCGCGTAAACAAAACA
Organism: Muscina levida; assembly: GCA_964034835.1. Classification (NCBI taxonomy): domain Eukaryota; kingdom Metazoa; phylum Arthropoda; class Insecta; order Diptera; family Muscidae; genus Muscina; species Muscina levida. The sequence continues at coordinate 143,303,430 of OZ035880.1, read as the reverse complement.
TTTAAAGTTATTTTAATTTATTACTTCTGGGTACGCAAGCCGTGGCATGATACGTGACTATCATACGCGAGGTCAATGGTTCAAATCCCTATCGCTCCCTCGATGTTGCCAACAGCAACTTCTCAGTATTATCAAGTCAATCGGAATGTCTTGTAGGGGTATACAAGTTGGTGAATCTTCAAATAGAAAATTCTCCTTTACAACTCATTAATGGGGTGTAAAGGAAAAGTTCCAGGGGGACCCATTTCACTAGTTTGTGGTAAACGGTGTGGTGGCATTTGAAAAAATGAAATGATGAGATAAAATGCATCGCTTAGGGTTTGCAAAGTAAGTACAGATGATCCCATAGTAAGTAGTAGTAGTAAGATCGTTTCCTTATTATTGCAAAATAATTAAACTAATTAAATTGACATATCCTTCAGTTTTCGGATTGGAAGTTATGGAAAAAATATTATTTTCTTCAAAATAGGACATTTTGTGTGGAAGGTACCAAAAGCATTTGGCTCATATAGTCCGCATTCATTCCTGAGTCTTATTTGTATAACAGCTTAACTTGCGCAAAACTTGCCTGAATTTAGAGTACTGGCAAAAAGGACATAGATGTAAGTGTATTTAGATGAATTCAGTAATTTGTATGGGAGGTACCTGCAGAGGTGTCTAAGGTGTTTCGTTTTTCTGATGTTTCGCCAACTATTAATACCTACTAAAAAGTTTGGAAGTTATGGGAGAAATATAATTGTTTACAAAAATAGGTTATGTTTAATAGGAGGTACCAAAAGGGGTGCAGCTATTCAGCCTATTTACAATCCCATAGCTACATTTTGGAAACATTAGTACTGGTAAATTTTCATAATGATCAGTGAAGGTTTAGTCGAAATAACCTGCCCACCAGAATAGACATGGCAAAATCGTCTGGTCTCCTTTAATATGTCATGTAATTCAAGACAAATATTGGACTCGAAGGTCGTAGAGACATAATTACAAATGCATGGCTCCACGAAAAGCCCCCCAATGAAATAACGCCCCAACGAGAAATTAAAAATGTTCCCCAAATTTTTTTCATACATTTTTGGGTGTTATTTCATATGATATAACTCCCAATTTTTTGGGCCGTTTTTAATTTTTCTTTGGGAATTATTTCATTCCTCATTTGGGGTTTTCAAATTATGAAATAATCTCCAATGAAATAACACCCAACCAATTTCTTAAATTCAGGGCATGTTTCATATCGTGTATAATTTGGATGTTATTTAATTTTTTATTCGGGGGTTATTTAATTTTTAAAGCTGTAGGTTTTTAGGGGTTATAGTAATATAATTATATAAAAATAGGCCTTTTACAAAAAACTTTTAGCCTGTGAATATATTACAATATCTTTTGAATGTTTGCAGATATTTCCATTTGTGTTCATATTGACGGATAGAGTATCAACAAAATGCACCTAGCATTTTTTTCATTTTGAGAATGATATGGAAATTTCTTAAATTTGCAAGAGTTCTTCAAAAAGAAGAATTCAATAAAGGCAGAGAGTTTAATTTGGAGGTGATTGTGTAAAGGCCAAACGTAAAAGACAAATTGTCTTCCGAACTGCAAAAATAGAGCAGGGCTACAACGATCTACGATCCTCACGATTCATTTAAATAATTTTGCGACTTAGCTGTTGGTCCATATTGACTTCATGAAATCCTTGGTGAAACTGACTTTTTTATGAATTTTGGTCATAATTTAATTTTTGTTGCTGATGGGGTTTATTTCATTGGGGGTTTTTTCATTTTTATCATTGGGTGTTATTTCATATGAAATAACTCCCAAATATTGGGGGTTGTTTCGTTTTCGTTTTGGGGTTTATTTCATTTATTTTTGGATGTTATTTCATTCACTGTTTTTGGGTGTTATTTCCTATGTTTTGGGGTTTGTTTCACTTGGGGTTATTTTCTGGGCGTAATTTCATTGGGGGACTTTTCGTGGAGCCCAAATGCATCACCTTTCGGTTCGTTTAAGAACACCTTTAACTTGATTACTTTCATTTTGATTTCTGTGAGATTTTTTTTTATTTTTTTTGTTGTTTTTTTTTTGTTTGTTTGTTCTGCATTTTTACCTATATATCGATTCATTTCCTTTAACATGTAACACATATCTATTCATTACAAAATCTTAGTTATCTTATAACACTTAATATCAAATAATCGCAAAAACATCATCAAACTATAATTGCAGTCAACATCATCTCTCAAATGCTGTACGATCACTTCAATTTTTTCAAAGCACGAATTTTTTGTTAAGTATTTATTTATAACATATCGGTCATACGATCGTTCGATCAATCTATGTTGAAAATACCTATTTTCCCAAAATGCCACAAACACCCGTTTACGCATTGCATCATAAAATATTACACAATTTCTACTGAAATAATAGTAAATTTGTGTCTCAACACAAGACGAGACAAATAAATTCGTTTGTGTTGCCAGCAGAGAAGCAATGCTACTCGAAGAAGCTTCTGCGCAGTCGCTGTCCGTGGAAGCTTGTCATTATCATAACATTTAAAGCGTCCCACAAGATGCTGCATGCATCTCGTAAAGTGTGGGCAGTTAAGGCAATCTATGTTCGTGCATGTGTGGTTGATGTTTTCAGGCTCTGCTTCAAGAAATACCAAGAATAATTCTTGTTACAAAAGAAAAATTCGCAGCGGTATAACTTGAGGTGCATAAGAAAAATAGACGTTTTGTATTAAATTGCAACTATAAAAATCAATATGGCCTATTACAACATAGAGATATGTATTTACGGATACACACATAGCGAATACAATTTTGTTTGATCGATTTTTTTTGCGTGCACTTTCCGCATGGTCTGCCAAGTACAGTGATGTGAAGGTTGTAAATGTTATGCAATTGTTAATCTAAGAGAAAAGCGGCAGAGAGTACATCAAATCTTTTGGACATATTAAGATTATTTCGAGTAAATGGGTCAAGAATACAGCTATACAGCAGTCCTCATGAATTCTGACAAAAATTGAAAAATAAGAATTTTGTGTGATCGTCAAATATGTTTTTTTTTTGCTGTAAAAATTTGAATTCGGACGAAAATAGAGAATTAAGAATTATGTGTGATCGTCAAATATAATTTTTGCTAAGACGAGGCAGCACTTAAACCGAGCTAAGTATTATTAATTACTATGGAAATCAGTTTCAATGACAAAGGAATAATTTCCTCAATCCCGTTGTGGTCATACCAGCACAAGTGACGTCGAACCTCTAGGTAACCCAAAAGATATAGCCGGAACAGTAGTCGTGAAAATAAAATTATGAAATAATATGCAACAATCGTATAATGACAGTAAGGCTGTCGGCTTCTCAACTCTTCGGGTACATTACATTTTGTATGCATATTTGAATATGACGTATCTCAATTGCTTTTTTTCGCCTATAAGCGCAAAACATTTTTGGGTTCATTCACCAAAGCCCTCCAACAAACCACTGTAAAATTGTATATAACAAAAAATCTTGGCACGTGAAGTCAAAATGAAACGAAACAATTGCCATGATAGCAATCATTTGACTTTTTAACGATAGGTTTGGTTATGTATTTATGGCACAATAAATATTTTTAACTGTCAATACATTTCTGGTTCTTCTTGTGATTTTTAGCAGACACCAGAATCAATGCTCATGCGAGCATTCATATGAAACGAAAAGGCGCATGCGCCAAAACAACAAACTCTAAACTCAACCATACATAGAGGTAATAAAATGTTTAACAAAACGTTTTTTTTTTTTGTACATGCTCCTGGATGTCTGTACAAGACTACCATAGCTTCTTTAGAGCTGATATTTGGTTACTTGATATGTTTGTTGGAACTTTTGTAATAACATTTTGATTCAGATATGGTACAGTGTAGGGAATTATGTAATGATGGGTTTTAATGTTAACACATGAAAGGTGGTGTATAGCACAGTTGCCATCATCGTCGACATCAGTTGTATTACTAACCATTCAACAAGTGAATTACTAACTATAGTTGCCATTAACGGATGAATAGATGGAGAATTACTAGTGTATTTATATGAAGATCCTGTATAAAAATTTATTTATATTTTGGTTAGTTTATAGTTACAAACTCTATATTATCCAGGTTCAATGTTATAAGGACAGTACCATCAAGCGACTGTTTAGGGCCAAAAACTCTTTAAAGCTGGGAACCCTAGCTGTTCGCACCAATTACTCTAGTTAACAATATCAAGAAGTACTACCAAAAAGTACTTTTTATAGTCCGACAAGTGATTTTATCGTTCCGAAAAGTACTTTTATTATACCAACAACAACTGTCATTGTTCCAAAATGTAATAAAATACTTTCAGTGTACCAAAACCTACTTTCATTGTACCAAATAGTACTTTTCTTGCATCCACAAGTTCTTTTATTGTATCAAGTATTACTATTATTATACCAGAACTTAATTTTATTGTAAAATTTAGTACTTTCTTGCATTAAATAGTACTTTTAGTGATTTGTCGTATCAAAAAGTACTTTTTATGTATCGACAAGTACTTTTATCGTATCAATCTTACATCATTCAATACTTTTGTTGTTGAAAAAAAAACTTTTAATGCATCAAAAAGTACTTTTATTTTTATCGTATCAACAAGTACTTTTATTGTTCCGAAAGTACTTTCATCGTTCCAAAAAGAATATAAAATACTTTCAGTGTACTAAAAAGTACTTTTATTGTACCAACAAGAACTTTTCTTACATCAACAAGTACTTTTTCGGTACCAACAAGATCTTTTAATATACCAACAAGTACTCTCAATGTACACACAAGTACTTTTTATGTATCGACAAGTACTTTTATCGTACCACTAAGTAGTTTTAGTGTACGAAAAAGTACTTTCATTATATCAACAAGTAATTTTATTGTTCCAAAAAGTACTTTCACCGTACCAAAAAGAACACAAAACACTTTCTGTGTACAAAAAGTACTTTTATCGTAACAAATAGTACTTTTATTGTAACAACAAGTTCCCTTAATGTACCAACACGTATTTCCATGTACCAACATGTACTTTTTATGTATCGACAAGTACTTTTATCGTACCAAAAAGTAATTTTAGTGTAGAAAAGTATTCCAGGCGCCTTGGTCTTTTGCGCACCGTGGATAGTTCGTCACACCAAGCTTAGATAACAGCTCTTTCACCTGGTCAGTCCAACAAAGTTCTGGTCGCACCCTTCTGCGCCGGCTTTAGAGGTTAGCCAGCGCATTCGGTCAATTTGAAAGCGCTTGACTATGTCAATGTCATTGTACAGCTTATACAGATCATAATTCATTCGACGACGGTACTCGCCGTTAACATTGATGGGTCCAATTATTTTGCAAAGTATTTTTCTCTTAAAAACTCCCAGAATAGATAGATCCGCTTGTGTCATGACCCTGGATTCTGCGCTGTAGAGCAAGACAGAAGGATCTGTGTCTGGTAGAGTTGGATCTTCATTCGTCGAGAGAGAGTGCTCGCCGCATAGTCGCAGGCTGACATTATTATTTTTGTTTACGGCGCAGCCGAGGTAGACAAAATCAACAACCACTTCAAAGTTATAGTAATCAACGTTTACGCAGCGTCCTAAACGAGTAAACCCTTTGATCGTTGAAACAAATAACTTTGTTTTGTCTTCATTAACCACCAGACCCACTTCTACCGACAGCTTCTCAATGCTCGACAAGGCTGCAGCAACATCCCGCAGTCCTCGGCCAATTATATATAAATCATTGACATACGCGAGCAGCATGTGGCTTTTGTTAAAGATGGTGTTAAAGATGCTGCCCTCTGCATCATCATCTCCATTATGATGTTTAAGAGATCGCATGACAGACTATCGCCTTGTCTGAAGCCTCGCTTGGATCTGTTAGATTTGTGCCTATTTTTACAAAATACTTAGCCAGTGTCATCTTGCAAAGTCGTATCACCTTCGCGGGTATACTGAACTCAGCCATAGCATCTAATAGTTTCTGTCGTATCGGACTGTCGAATGAAGCTTTGTAATCGATAAACAGATGGTAGGTGTCAATCTGCATTTTCTAGGGTCCTCTCCAGCATTTGTCGTAGTGTGAATATCTGGTCGGACGTGTATTTACCAGGTCTAAAGCCACACTGAGAACGTCCAATCTGGCTCGCTAAAATAGGCTTTAGTCCCTCGACTTTTTTTAAACCGTACAATTGCCGTGCTGATCTCGTTTTGGCTCGATGGTGGATAGTCTACTCCATCGTCCATGATTGGCGTGAATTCGTCACTTATGCTTATGGAGGGAAAACGAAAGTGTTCCCTCCATATTTTCAGCAGTCAGTGACCAGATTTTCATCTCCGACCTTACAGGTGGTGATCCTTGGTCCAAAACCTTTGCTTTTTACCTTTTGGTACAACTTTCAGGCTTCACCTCTATCCCGGTAATTTTCGATATCCTGGTTCTCTATCTTTTATTTCATAAACGTTTTTTTCGCCTAAAGAGGCGTGTCATGTCCCTCCTGATCATGGAATTCGCAATCTGCTGCCAGGTGGTGTTGTTGTGCAAACTGAATTTTCTGACTGCTAAACCATCCCCCAGAACAATTTTAATGTCATGTGGTGGGAACACGTGGCATAGTGGTTAGAACACGCGACTTCCATGCGGGAGATCACAGGTTCAAATCCTGGCTCCAGTCATCTTAAAAAAAAACAAAAAATTTCTTTCATTGTCGGCCACCCTCGAATGTTGTCGACGGCAACTTCGCAGGATAAATGTCGAGTTAATCGGCATGTCTAGTAAAAGCTTCTCAAACAGTGACGTTCGCAATTGCCGATAAACAAGTAAGTGCCGTTAGTTTTGAATCTAAAAATAGAAAGCGTGTTAATTCACAACAACGCGAGAAGCTATCACATACCTCATTCATGGGGTGTAAAGGGAAATTAAGTTTTTTTCTTTAAGTGGTGGGCAGCGGTCATATATTTCCCTACAGGCGCTCATAGAATATATCTTAAATGTGGGAAAGTGGTATGACTTGTGTAAAATACACATCGTGTAAAAGCTGCTTTACTACATTTACTGCAAGCTCTATTTTAGCTGGGTTCTTATTATTGTATCGCTTGAGTACAGAAAATTAACTTCACCTCACCACGTTATGGTGATTGAAACAATGTTTTCGTTATTAACATGATAATGAAAACATGATCACCTATTACACTGTACGACACGATTTTTCACCCATGAACAAACTGACCAGATTCTGAAAATATAGCTAAAATAAAAATATACGTATCTCCCAGTTTTTCTAGATCAGCTCATTTAAGTTTTTTACGAGCAATTCAATTTTAAGAGCAAAGCTCCCATACAACGACTTGAAAGTGACTTCTTCTTGTTCGCAGAACTCTGCGAGTTGTTAACAGATTTTGATGAATTTTTTTTTATTGTTTTTCAAAAGGCCAGGAGCGGGTTCTGACGAAGCCAAAATTTAAAATTTGTCCCAAATTAAATTTGTCACAAATTTTGTCACAAATTTAATTTGTCAACACATTTTCCTAGTCCGAACCAGCCATTAGAAAAACATTTAAAAAAAAATTGTTACAATTCTAATTTTTGACAATTTGTGACAATTTTAATTTTGGACAAATTATACATTTGAACTTTGTTAGAACCAGCCCCTGGCCATTTGAAACATATTCAAAAAAATCATGAAAATCTGTTGAAAATTTGTTTGTGACAAATTAAATTTGTGACGAATTTTAAATTTGGGCTCGGTCAGAACTACATCCAGGCCATTTGAAATATATTAAAAAAAAATTCGTCAAAATCTATTAACAACTCTCCGACAGATTACAAACATAGATCACCTGCATGATAGTTGCGTTTTCTAACATTCATCTCTCCTCATAACCAATACCAAATGGCTATTCCAAATGAACACCACAACATTTTTGCAGTCAAGTAAAGTAATTCTTTATAACAACAGTATTAAATACTTTCCCATATTTATCCGCACAACCTTAACAACTACAGACCAGAAATTCCCGATATCAATAACAATATTTTATTGTTAACGAAAAATATCTATTCAAATCAATAATAATATTTTATTGTTACTGAAAAATATCAATTTAATCAACAAAAAAAAACTTTACACTTCCATGTATAGCTGCAAATAAAACTATACTCATACCCCACAAAACATAGCCATACAAAAACAAACTAACTCTATTGGCTTTCTTTGCATTGTTATATTGCGATTGTCGTAATCAACCAAAAATGTTAGGAAGATTAAACATTCCTCTTTTTTTTATGGAAACCAAACAAAAAGTCATATATTTTCTTTTTCAAAAACGAAAAACGACCTAAAAAATCATTACAATATGGTCATATCTGCAGTTATCATAATGGTGGAAAAGACCACCTTCAAACTGTTTACCATACGTCCGCCTACTGACATCTAACACTACCGTATGTTGGGGGGCTTTGTCTGTCTCTCTGTAGATGCTGTTTTAGAAAAGTTTTGGGAAAGCCATTCGATACTGCTGTACACATTTCTGTGTGTGTGTGTGTGTGTCTGTGTGTTTATTAAAGGATTTTTGTGAGAACTCCCACAAACTACGCATTGGCAGAAGGTGGAAATAGCGGATGGTGGATTTTACTTGCTCGCTTAAATTCAATTAAAGCAGACAATGGTGTGTTTGGTTGCTTAGACACCTGACAAGGCAATGTTATGTTTGTGCCGCCATAGTCAAGCGACGTAGTCAAGTGGTAACATACATTTCATGTTAAGGCAACAAGTGCTTTTAACTTTTTGGGGTATGTTACTTTTTGTTAGAAAATGATATTGTACTCGTATATCAAAATACCTACCATTCATTTGGGTATTAGGAATGCCAAAATTGGGTCACATACTATCTGTTTATGAATGAAATTGCAATGGAATGTTGGCTAATAAATCAAAAGACTTAAGCAGCGAACTTTGTACAGCGGATTATAAGCAATAGCAGTTGACATAGCAGTAATTCAGTTGGCGACACATTCAGCTTGTAAACGCAGACGTAAAGTGGAATAATTGGCAGTATTCAACTACTACTGTTGTATTACTAGTATCACTGACAATAATGGGATTTGGTATCCTTGTGAAGTTGTAGCAGACTGGAAAGAATTTAACAAATTGAGGTCTCTGCTCTATTAACGTCATATCATCGTTTCAACATAATATCAAAATTTTAAAATAAATGGGCTCTATGAAACAGCACGGTTAAAAAATCGTGGAAATTCGAATGGTGTTTAGTGTCAATTATAATACTGATTATAATTAACAAAAGGCGTGATCAATTTTACTGGAAGATGTCTTCCAATACGGCGTAACCACTATCCTGGAAGACCTCTAGCATTTCGAAATAATCTGAACATTACAGACTACGGAGAAATTTATACAAATTACACCTTTTTCCTTAATTTTTTATCTTTTAGGAGGAGGATAAAACTGAATAAAATCAAAACGATTTTGTGCGTTATTTGACAGTTAAGGCTGATTTTTCATGTCTATGAATTCATTATTTCCTAACAAAACTAGAAAGTAGGTAACAGAAACTAGAATCGGGCGCGTTGGCCTAATAATCCATTCTCCTTAAACAAAACCAATTATTATGAAAACAAAAAGAAGAGAAAAACCAAGTGCCTCCACCCCCCCACCACCGGACCCAGGCAAACATAAAAGTACAATGATTTACGTGTATGCACCTGGAATGTACGAACTTTCTACAGAGAAGGTCCCTCTATCCAACATGCGGATGTCCTCGACAAAAACAAGACTGACATAACCACCATACAGAAAATGCGATAGACGAGACAGGGATGCACACCTCAATTGAACTGTGACATCTGGTTCCGCGACTGTAAGTGACCGAATAGCCATTATTCGCATCAAGGCAAAATATTTTTGCATTACGCTGATTTGTGTACACGCCGCGACAAAAGACAAAGATGAGGACATTAAAGATGCATCAAATATATGACCGCTGCCCTGCACATGACATTAAAATTGTTCTGGGAGATTTTAATGCTAAAATAGGAAGGGAAGATGCTCTTGGTTCAGCAGTCGGAAAATTCTGTCTGCAACAACAACACCTCCGATAACTGAATCAGACTAGTTAGCTTCGCATCGGCACAAAACATGGTAGTGAGTGGGACCAGATTCCTGCATAAAGATATACACAAGGCAACCTGGATCAAAATACAGAAAACCAGATTGATCACGTAGTAATTGATGGAAGACATGTCTCAAGCGTTATGAATGTGCGTGTAATGCGCGGTGCAAATATTGACTCAGATCATCACCTAGTGGCAGCCAAGGTACGCACATGATCCAAAACGATCGTAACCAAACGCAAAGGAAGCTAGACATCACAAAGCTGCATACCACCGAGATAGTCAATGCCTACGCCGACTAACTCACTCAATTACTTCGAGCCAATCCCTCTAATTCTTTTCCGACACCCAATGGCAGGAGATTGCGAACTCTATGACCACTGCCGCAACGACAGTACTGGGTTATAAAAAACACGCTCAGACAAGCCCTGGTACGTTGTGGAATGTCTGAAGAAAAGGATGCTGCATGCTGGGTAAAACTGCAGCCAATGGCAACGCGTGTAGTGACAAAGCGCTATAACGAGAAGAGTAGGGAGATAACACGCCTCTTCAGGCGGAAAAAGTTTCTATGTAAGACAAGGGAGAGCTAGGATACCGAATATTATAGGGATAGAGGTGAAGCCTTAAAGTTCTACCAAAAGGTAAAAATCAAATGTTTTGGACCAGGGATTCCCAGCTGTAAGGACGGATACGGAAATCTGGTCACTGACATTTAGAGTGTGCTGCAAATATGGAGGGAAGACTTTCGTTATCTGCTTGTTCCCAAAAGCAGCATAAATGACGAAATTACGCCGACCATCGACGATGAAGTAGTCTGCCCACCACCGAGCTAAAACGAGATCAGCACGGCAATTGCACGTCTTAAACATTACAAATCTGCGGGAGCCGATGTACTGCCGACAAGAGCTTTTTAAAGCCGGCGGTGATGAGCTGGCAACGTGCATGCAACAGCTCATTAACACGACGCATGCCCGATGAATGCTCTATGTCCTGTGCTTAAGAAAGGCGATCAAAGTGTGTGTTCCAATTATCGCGATATCAGCCTTTAACCTAGCGCATGCAAGGTCCTGTCTAGTGCGTTATGTAAAAACTAAAGACCATTTTAGCGAACCGACCAGACATTTACACTACGACAAATAGTGGAGAAGACCCACGAAATTCAGATCAACACCAACCATCTGCTTATCGAGTACAAAGCTACATTCGACAGTCATGCGATCTCCTTAACATCTATATGGAGTTGATCATCCGAAAGGCAGCAGTAAACACGGCTGGTACCATCTTTAAGAAAAGCCACATCCCAGCAAAAAAATTTCCAAATTAGAATCGAGTGTGGAACTAAGTTTATTTGAAGCAATGCGTTGCCTTCTCGATTACTTAATCGATTATTTTTGCAAGCGATGAGACTCGAAGAACTCATTCTCGAATACTCCAAGTGCAAGCTGTTATTTTTTCAACTGTTATTTTGAAGATGCAAGTAGTTTCAATGCTACTATATATAATCCAAAAGTAACTAGTTCCATTTCTATGAATTGTTCCGTGCAAGGAACTACTTCTTTTAGCCATATTGTAAGTAGTTCCCCCCTAATTTTTTTTTAATTTTTAAGAAGTAGTTTTAAACTATAGTATTATTCCAAATAAAGAACCCATTCTATTTCGTTTTCATATTTATTGATAATTAAATAATTACCAATAATAATAACAATAAAAGAAAATACAGAATTCATTTTCTAATGTATAAAGATTATCTTCCGATTCTGTCATATTTTCCTCTTTTACATACAACTAATAATTTCAAATAATTCACATTAATTCTTCGACAGCACGTCTATTCACTTCAAAGCCAAACAAACTTATGATTTTTGTCTGTCCAAAGTACGATAAGGGAGTTTTTTAAAAGAATTGCAAAAGAATGTAGGTCCCGTTACATAAATGAATGAGAGGAGAAATAACAAATGAGTGATCAGGAATGGTACAAATACTTCGAGAGAATTATAGAAACTTGCGTATGCTACTCGCTTCTTTTTTAGTTAAAATGAACGCAAAAATCAAGCGATATTGCAGAACGCTCATTTTGAATGGGCATATTTAGGTGCTCTTTTCAAACCTGATTCTAATTTGAATTTTTTTTTCAGAGAATGTATGTTATGCTTTTTTAATTAAAAGGAATCGATTACAGAATAAGAGTTTTTTATTCGGTACGCAATCGATTGAACTTGCTACTAACAATAAATAAGCTGTTCATTAAACAAAAGCAGTCTTGGTGATCAGCTTTCATTTTCAGCATAAAAACGCATTAAAGATGAGAATTTAATAATGCGTTACATAACTACCTCTGAAAATAGAAGAAAGAATGCAGAACAATAAATTGGTAATGCGAAATGGAATCAATACACGGAAACACATTTTTAAAGTAATCACCAATTTTTTGCTGGGATGTTGCTCGTGTATGCCGATGATGTAGATATCATTTGCCGAGGACTGCGGGATGTTACTGCGGCCTTTTCGAGCATTCAAAAGCAGTTGGCGGAAGTGGGTCTGGTGAATTATGAGAACAAAAACAAGTAATTTGTTTGAACGAACATAGAGTTTACTCGTTTGGGACGCATGAACGTTGACAACTATAACTTTGAAGTGGTAGATAATTCTGTCTATCTCGGATCTGCCGTAAACAAAAATGATAATGTCAGCCTGGTAATCCAGATACGAGTATTGATCGCAAACCGCTGTTACTATGCGCTGAGTAAGCGTTTTAATTATAATGCTTTGTCTCGACGAACGAAGATCCAACTCTACCAGACACTGATCCAACCTGTCTTGTTCTACAGCGCAGACGGATCAATCTATTCTTGGAGTTTTCGACAGAAAAATACTTCGCAAAATAGTTGGACCCATCATCGTTAACGGCGTCGAATGAATCATGTCAAGCGCATTCAAATAGACCGAATGCGCTGGCTTGGATACGTTGTACGAATAGACGAAAATGCTCCGACTGAAAAAGTCTTCGGCAATAAACTCGATGGGCGGTGCAGGAGGGTGCGAACAAAACTTTGATTGATGGACCAGTTGAAAGAAGTCTTACCAAAGCTTCGTGTGACGAACCATCTACGGAGCACAAAAGACCTAAGCTCTTGGAATACTATTCTACGTGCGGCTACTGATAGATAAATTTATGTTGTTGCTATCATTAAAGGTTAATTTCAATAAAACGAGAGTACTGGTTAGTAAATTTTTCAGCAATACCAATGCTATATTCCGGGTGACGCTTGTAATGTCGACTACATTACCACAAAGGAAAACAATCCAGAGTTGTGATATCTTACGATCTAAACGGTCAGTTGACCAGTCCGAAGCGAGAATTTGGTAACTCAATAGTTAATTTCAAGCCTGGCGGTTTCAATTATTGAACGACTTGTACTCTCTAAACCTTTGACCAAAATTTTTCACCAAACGCTGATTTTCATACTACAGCGTAATAATTTAAAGCCTCTATTTCGGTGTAAGCTTTTCCATGACAAATTGTCCAACAATACTGACTAGTAATAAGATGACAGCTTGGCAACAGTGATGCGCTCAATAAATCACACCACGAAATATATTTTTTAAATAATTTACAACGGACGGATATCAGAATCACATCTTTGTACCGCTAAGATGATTCCTCATTATTTAGAAACCTTCATGGTGCATTTAGTTTACAGTTTAGAGTATTTAATGTATATATGTAATTTGGTCACGTTCAAATAATTGTACATTTTGTCCCTTTATTCCAGAATTGTCACAATAGAACCTTCCCACACCAAACATTTTTAAACGTCCATAAGTCCACACAACCCACTGGCTGTATGCAGTTAACGGACTTACGTTTCTTTACAAAAAGTTAAATAATATCTCTGTTATATTTTTGTTATCTGCTCACAATACTTCACCTGCTTTCTGCACGTGTTTGTATAGATGAATTTTAAACTCTTTAAGCAAACAACTATTTAAAATTCCACATTGATTCTAGGCCATTCATTCATTACTAATTCATCACTCACAAATTCATCACTGGAAGAAAAAGACGTAAGAGAGATTAACATCCATAACAGATATTACAACATTCCATAACAGAAATTGAATACATAACCCAGAACAGCACCAATGCGCCACTACTATGAGCCTTATTGCATAATATGCTGAGGCGTTACGTTGAACCCCAACAAAACACTCACACACACACATAATTTTCTTAAAGGCCGTTGTGGTATTTAAGTATCGGCTGGCAAAGAAAGAATCTTTGAATTATTGATAAGTTAATATGCAACAGAGGTGACCCAAATAATTTGTTAGTGGCTTAGAGAAAAAAATCCAATGAATGAAACAAAGTCTATTGGAATACAATGAAGAACAATGATAAACGACACGCGAACGTGTTTAGAACCAAACCGAACCGAGGCAACATTGATGCGATACGACGGCGCGCATGAAGTCTCTTTGTGGTGGCATGGTGCAGAACGATCTACGACGATGCGATGAGGCATGACTGTGAATGTGTGTATGTATGAGTGTGAGAGTCTGCCAGAGATTTGTGGCATTAAAGTGTGTAAAGAATTATGAAAATGTTAATTTTTATTTAGCACGGGATGAGGTTTCTTTCGGTGCAAAAACATTTTTTTGTTTGATATTAAAACTTCTGAAAGTGACCACAAGCGAAATGTCAGTTATGCCATAGACATACAATAGACGTGCAATAGTGTACAAACAACAAAACAAACCAAAAATCATGTAGTTTATGTTGCATGGCGATGACGCGACGACTATGTGGCATCCTTCTTTTTATAAACGAATTTTGGAATATTTGAAATATTGAAAAGTTAAAAACTAAAACACTCTAATACTTCAATATATTCATGTATTTTTGAACATATGAATACTTGAACACTTGAATACTTAAATAGCTGATACTTGAATACTTAAATGGTTGAAACTTGCATACCTGTATACTTGTATAGTTGTATACTTGTGTACTTGTATACTTGCGTACTTGTGTACTTACATATTTGTAAACCTATATACTTGTATACTTGAGTACTTGAATACTTGAACACTTGAATACTTGAATACTTGAATACTTGAATACTTGAATTCTTGAATACTTGAATACTTGAATACTTGAATACTTGAATGCTTGAATGCTTGAGTACTTGAAAACTTGAGTACTTGAAAACTTGTATACTTGTTTACTTGTATACTTGTTTACTTGTATACTTGTTTACTTGTATACTTGTATACTTGTATACCTGTATACTTGTATACTTGTATACTTGTATACTTGTATACTTGTATACTTGTATACCTGTATACTTGTATACTTGTATACTTGTATACTTGTATACTTGTATACTTGTATACTTGTATACTTGTATACTTGTATACTTGTATACTTGTATACTTGTATACTTGTATACTTGTATACTTGTATACTTGTATACTTGTATACTTGTATACTTGTATACTTGAGTACTTGAATACTTGAATATTTGAACACTTGAATACTTGAATGCTTGAATACTTGAATACTTGAATACTTGAATACTTGAATACTTGAATACTTGAATACTTGAATACTTGAATACTTGAATACTTGAATACTTGAATACTTAAATACTTGAATACTTGTATACTTGTTTACTTGTTTACCTGTTTACTTGTATACTTGATTACTTGACTACATGAATACTTGAAAACTTGAATATTGAATACTTAAATACTTGAATATTGAATACTTAAATACTTGAATACTATAATACTTGAATACTTGTATACATATATATTCGGATACCTGTAGACAAAAAGACTTGAAAACTTCAGGTCATCAATACTATAACAGAAATTTGCCTATCAGTTGCCGCACATAGAAAAGTATTCAGTCACACTAAGCTTAGATAACAGCTCTTTCACGTGGTCCATCCATCGAAGTTTTGGTCGCCCCTCCTGCGCCACCCATCGAGTTGATTGCCGCAGACATTTTGAGCCGGAGCATTTTTGTCCATTCGTACAACGTGTCCAACGCAGCACATTAGGTCTATTTGAACTGGACTACGTCGATGTTATTATACAACTCATGGTTCATTTGACGACGGTACTCGCCGTTAACGACGATAGGTCCAAATATTCTGCGCAGTATTTTTCACTCGAAAGCTCCCAGAATAGTTTGATCCGCCTGCTTCTTTACCCAGGATTCTGCGCTGTAGAGGTAGTGTTTAGGCTTTAATATTTAAACGCTTGCTCAGCGCATACTAGCAGCGGTTTGCGATCAATACTAGTCTCTTGATTTCCAGGCTGACATTATCAATTTTGTTTATGGCGGAGTGGAGGTAGACAAAATCATCTACCACTTCAAAGTTATAGTTGTGAACGTTCACGCAGCGTACCAAACGAGTAAAATCTTTGTTCGTTGAAACAAATATCTTAGTTTTGTTCTCATTAATCACCAGACCCACTTCTGACGACTGCTTCTCAGTGCGAAAAGACAGCAGTAACATCCCTCAGCAGCACGTGGATTTTTTTAAAAATTATGCCAGTCGTGTTATCTACTGCCTTCCGCATGATCATTTCCTTTATGATGTTAAAGAGATAGACTGACCGACTTTCGCCTCGCCTTAAGACTCGCTTGGTAGAAAATGGATCCGTTAGATTTGTGCCTATTTGCTCTGAAGACTTCGTGTCAGTCAGTGTCATCACGCAAAGTCGTTTCAGTCTGTCTTTCTTGGCTCTTCTCCAGGATTTGCCGTAGTGTGAATATCTGGTCGGTCGTTGACTTACCAAGTCTAAAGCCACACTGATAAGGTCCAATCGGGTTCGCTAAAATGGGTTTTAGTCTTTCACATAACGCACTAGGCAGGACCTTGTAAACTATGTGTAAAAGGCTGATGCCGCGATAATTGGTACACACACTTGGATCACCTTTCTTAAGCACAGCAAATATAACACTCAGATTCCAACATCGGGCATGCATTCCTTAAGCCAAATAGTGTTTCTGAGCTGGTGCATATACGCTGCCAGCTCATCGCCGCCGGCTTCAAAAAGCTATGCCGGCAGTCCATCGGCTCCCACAGCTTTGTTATTTTTAAACCGTTCAATTGCGTGCTGATCTCTTCTTGGCTCGGTGGTGGCCAGTCTACTCCACCGTCGATGATTGGCGTGATTTTGTCACTTATGCTGCCTTCAGGAACAAGCAGAGAACGAAAGTCTTCCCTCCATATTTGCAGCTTTTTACCTTTTGGTAGAAATATCATTCACATATATCCCTATTCGATAGACGCTTTTTCCGCAGGAAGAGGCTTATCAACTCCATCCTCTTCTCATTATAACGGTCCGTCACTGCACGCGTAGCCATTGGCTGCAATTTTGCCCTGTATGCAGCATCCTTTTCTTCAGACATTTCACAACATTCCACAACGTACCAGGGCTTGTCTGAGCATGTTTTTTCATAACCCAGTATTGTCGTTGCTGCAGTGGTCATAGAATTCGCAATATGCTACCAGTGGGTGTCGGAAACATCAGAATTAGGGGGGTTGGCTCGAAGTTATTGAGAGAGTTCGTTGGCGTAGGCATTGGTTATCTCGGTGGTATGCAGCTTTGTGATGTCTAGCTTCCTTTGCGTTTGGTAACGATCGTTTTTAGCACTGCGTACCTTGGCTGAAACTATATAGTGCTCCGAGTCAATGTTTGCACCGCGCATCACACGCCACGTCCATAATGCTTCAGACATGCCTTCCATCAATTACCACGTGTTCAATCTGGTTTCTTGTTTTTTGATCAGAGAATATCCAGGTTGACTTGTGGATATCTTTATGCGGGAATCTTGTTCCACTCACTACCATGTTTCTTGCGGAAGTGAAGCTAACTAGTCTGAATCCGTTATCGGAGGTGTTGTTGTGCAGACTGCATTTTCCGACTGCTCAACCAAGGGCATCTTCTCTTCCTATTTTAGCATTAAATTCTCCACAGAACAATTTTAATGCCATGTGCAGGGTAGCGGTCATATATTTTCTCCAAACGCTCTTAGAATGCATCTTCAATGTCCTCATCTGTGTCTTTCGTCGCGGCGAGTACACAAATCAGCGTAATATAAAAATAAAATTTGCCTTGGATATTCGGTCACTTACAGGGTTCAACCGCAGAACCATGTGTCACAGTTCTTTCGACGTGTGCATCCCTGTCTCGTCCATCGTATTTTCTGTATGGTGGTGATGTCAGTCTTGTTTTTGTCGAGGACATACGCCAGTTGGATAGAGGGACCTTTTTTGTAAAGAGTTCGGACATTCCAGGTGCATATCCGTTAACTATGGTCCTTAAAACGTTTGCGGTGTCGTTAACATTTGGGGCGTTCTTGTTTTTTCTATTCTTCGTATTTTCCTAATAATTGATTTTGTTTAAGGAGATTGGTTTACTAGTCCGCCGCATCCGATCGTAGTTTCTTGGGGCTGTCAAAGCTGTTATGTTGAGTTTCAGTAACTTTTGTTACCTACTTCCTTAGATGCATCGGTGGTAGCACGTCATTAGATTACTTAACATTTCGCCGTCTCACATTTGCTGCCAGTGTGTGCATGTTCAATGGCATTGTCCCGGGAATACGTGATCTCTGGACGTTGTGAGCTGCTTGAGGACCTCCAAAGAGAGATTCTGGTTATTCCCATTTGAATAACAATCAAAATACATAAATTAGAAATCCCCTATTCCTCGCATCATCAGTAATTCAAGTACTCAAACACTTGGGTGTCTAATTTTAAACATGAATACCCGACTATTAATAAACAACTTCACGCCAACCGCTCTCTACAATCGCCCATACCACCGCAAATGTACCGCCACGAAATCTAAAGCACGCTTTACTTTCTGGAATACTAGCAAACAAAAAGAATGAAATATTTAAGTCATGAGCTTGAACTGATTGCATATCTTTAGTCCATTTTTCCGTTTTTTTTTTAGCTTTTTCCACTCTTTGCTTACTATTCCATTTTTATTTATAGGCGACAGCTCGTGTAGGCGTTTAACGGTTTTAAACACTATGAAATCGCGCGAGCGCTCATTCTCTTGCGCTTTAGATATGCAGTAAATAAAAAGAAGTTGATATTCAACACAAATAAGCGTCAAAATAGGCGTGTAAACTATTAAATATTTGCTAAGCGCAAAAAAACAAACACCACAACCGAAACTTAGATTACCACAACAAATCCACATCATGATTTCATACAAAAGCCAAAGGAATCTGTGGGGAGCGTTATGGCAAATGAATGGCTGCTACCCCTGAAACAACATTTCGGGTTTGGTTGTAGGCTATAATGAGCCAGGGCGAAACGCTTTGTTGAACTTGACATGCAAATGTCATAATTATGCCAAAGAAATATTACACAAGTTTGCAAGATATGCTAAGATGATAGATTGGCTAACATTTATCATTGCTAATTTAAAGAGGAGGACAATGCTAACTCTCTACGGCATAATGTGTTGAATAAATTGGATAAGGTGAGTGCTGAGCTTATCATTGAAAACAAAAGACTTAAGACACGTACATGATGTGTAGTTAAATTATAGAATGTTATAGACGTTGGTCAGTCAGACACAAGTGCGAAGTCTTTAAGCAGTAAGTATAAGATTGAATGAGGGGCCGTAAATAATTGCTATGAACCGAATTTTCTGCTAAAAAAATTTAGGAAAAGTAATAAAAGTACTTTAAATTAGCTGACCTGCCAAACTTTGTCCTCCGTCCAGTTATTCATAAAGATATTTTGTACTGTTACAACAGATCGATTACTGGGGAGGTGCCACACCTATTATGCCAATCAATCCCTATGTTTAACAAATTACGCAGATTAGTTGAAAATTCTTAGACTTCCACTTTTATACATCTTGACTATATAAAAACTTAACCTAAACGTTGAATTAACACATGACCATTCTGATTGCCCCAAGTTTTTAGAACACGAATATCTACAAATCCAATGTTGATTCTATATTTTTAAGCTACTCAGCAAAAATTTGTACACTCTAACAATATAAATATCTATCTCACAACGACCACTAAATATTTCCTTTGTCACCACTAACTTATTTCTCAACTTACCTACCGCAACATTACAACAACTTCCCAACATCAATGCCACAGTACACAGCAAAAGAATGCAATTTTTGCAAAAATTAATTAAAGCTAAATTATTTCCTCCTTAGACAGTCCACCATCCAGTCAGCTTACAAACGTTGCAACAAGACACAATGATCTAAGCAATAAACATTTGCCATAATTGATTACAGCAATTTCAGGAAATAAGGGACAAATTGTTATGTTGTCCAAAGGTATAACATAAAAACTTCACTGCTACAATTGCAACTTCAACGACCACAACCACCACCACAATAACAACAAACTATTTAAATTGATTTAATTTTTCCGCTGTGCAGCGTCCAGCAACCAATGGACGCTATAGAACACCGGGGCCAATTCATTGAAATGTGCACTTCATTCATTATGTATTGAATTGAAGACACATTCCATTGGTGGTTGCTAGCCTAGAGTCCATATTCACATACATACTTACATACATCCCTCAGTTGTGAGTTGCAGTATGCAGTATGGATACTGCCCAGCGTCCAGCGTGTGTGTGTGTTTGTAGGGAATTGAAGGAAGAAAAGAAAATAATCATTACATTTGTGCTGTTGTAATAAAATTTAAAATGCTATAATTTAATGTTAAATAGTAGTGCAATTTTTACAAGGAGTATATTTTGTGCATTCTGTAAAACAAATTGTTTTAACATGTCTACATGATGCGAAAGTGATTTGTAATCAGTGGCAATTTCAAGTGGCATCAAACAGGTGGCCAGTGGGCAGTGCTTTGAGTGGGGCAAGAAAAGATCTTAATACAAATTTAGTTAATAGTAAACATTTTATATAACTAGACAAATTGCATGCATAGATTTTGCTCGCAAATAAACATGAGACGTCAGCGGCTTAAGGTTTCGACAAGGAAAAATATAGAGTAATGTTTGCAAATAATAGTATGTTGAAAATAATTTTATAATATTTTAATAAATTTATGTGTTTGAAAGCAATGTAGACACACTTTGACTGTCTTTATTCCCAAAATGTATAAACTTGTTTAATATCTTTATAACAGACAAAAAAATAAATATATTTTTAATTTTTAAACCTACCACCAAAAATTAGTAAGGAAATCACTAAGATTCAATTGATATCTCACCCTGAAATGAGTGAGAAACCGTCAATATTTACAGGACACACTTTAAGTGCCTTTATCCCATAAACTAAACGTCTAATCCCAAAATGGAGCTTAATTTGTAATTACTAGGGCCACCGAAAATATGCAATTGCATGTTTTTTAGAACGATATATTAACAAATGGGTAAGGTATTTATATGGGAAATGGGACTTTGCACAGATGTTGAAAGTTACTGATTGTCACTCACTTGGGAGTGACCAGAAGCGATTCCTTTTTGGCGCTGTTCAAGCAGCTAACTACTTCCGGTCTTAGACCAAGTATTCCCCGGGAAATGACTTGAAAGCAACCGCTTAGAAGTTAGCTAGAGTTAGAAGGCGAAACGTTCAGTAACCTAATCGGCATGCTACACCGATGCGTCTTAGGAAGTAGGTAACAGAAGTTACTGAAGCTCAACACAGACTTTGTGGCTTTGTTGATGACCATCAAATGTTGATGACCACTGCAAACGAAAAAAGAACCATGATTTAAGGATATGCTCCTGGAATGTCCGAACTCTATACAGAGATGGTGCCTATATCCAACTGGCGGATGTCCTTGACAAATACAAGGCTGACATCACCGCCATCCAGGAGATGAGATGGGCGGGACAGGGATGCACACGACGGAAGAACTGTGACATCTATTACAGCTGCCATGCCGAAAAGCACGAATTGCGATGTGGATTTGTAGTTGGCCAGAGACTCAGACATCTTGTCTCGCGATTCAATCCTGTTAGTGATCGAATAGCCGCAATCCGCATCAAGGCGCAAAAATTCTACATCACGCTAATTTGTGCTCATGTCCCGACGAAAGATAAAGACGATGAGATTAAAGATGCATTTTACTAGCGCCTAGAGGAACCATACGACCGCTGCCCTGGTCACGACATTAATATTGTTCTGGGAGACTTTAATGCCAAAATAGGAAGGAGGGAAGATGTTCTTGGTCCATCGATCGGTAAATTCAGCCTTCATACCGACACGTCAGACAACGGGTTTAGGCTGCTTAGCTTCGCAGCGGGAAGGAACATGGTAGTGAGTGGAACCAGATTCCAGCACAAAGATATCCACAAGGCAACTTGGCTATCTCCCGATCAAAACACCAAATATTGATCATGTGGTAGTTGATGGCAGGCATGCATGCATCTAGTGTCATGGACGTGCGTGTGATCCGTGGTGCTAATATTGGCTCGGATTATTTCCTGGTTGCAGCCAAGGTGTGCACAAGATTGAGCAGAGCGAAAAATGCACGTAACCAAACACAAAGAAAGCTGGACATCGTGAAGCTGCAAACCCCAGAGATAGCCACTGCCTACTCCAACCAGCTCTCCCAATTACTACGACACAACGCCTCTACTTCTGACGTTCCCGATACACAGTGGCAGCATATTGCGCATTTCATGGCAACCGCCGCACCAACCGTGCTAACATAGCATATGAAAAAAGGCGCTCAGATGAATCCTGGTACGATGAAGAACGTCGCATAGCGTCTGAGGAACAGGATGCCGCTTATAGGGCAACGTTGTAGCCAATTGTAACCCGGGCTGTTAGGGAACGGCACAATGAGACAGTAAGACAGGCGAGACAGCTATTTAAGCGAAAAAAACGTCAAATGAAGGATCGGGACAACGAGGATATAGAGCGATACAGGGATAGAGGCCCGCAAATTTTACCAGAAAGTAAAATCAGAAGGCTACGGTAATGGGCTCCCCTCCCCGCAGAGTGTGCTGTATATATGGAGAGAACACTTCCTGCAACTGCTGGTTTCAGAAGGCAGCGCACGTGAAGGTATCACGCCAATTGTCGATGATGGCTTAGATTGCCCAATACCAAGTCAAGCCGAGGTAAGAAGAGCAATATCGCGGCTGAAAAACAATAAAGCAGCCGGTGCCGACGGTCTTCCGGCAGAGCCCTTCAAGTCCGGTGGCGAGGAGCTAATAACGAGCGTGCACCAGCTCCTGCGCACGGTTTGGCTTAAAGAGTGCATACCCGACGATTGGAATTAAAGAGTATTATGTCCAACTACCGCGGGATCAGCCTTTTGCCCATCGCATATAAGGTCCTGTCGAGTATGCTATGTGAAAGACTAAAGCCAGTGTTATCCAACCTGATCGGGCCTTATCAGTCTGACTTTAGACATGGTAAATCAACAACTGACCAGATATTAACACTTCGGCAAATCCTGGAAAAGACCCAAGAGAAACATATTGACACGTACCATCTTTTCGTCGACTATAAAGATGCCTTCGACAGCCCGATATGGTAGAAATAACTCGAAGCCATGGCTGAGTTTGGTATTCATACAAAGTCTTCAGTGAATATTAGCAAGGACCTTACGGAGCCATTCTGTACCAGACGAGGCCTAAAACAAGGAAACGTCCTATCGTTTGACCTCTTCAACATAGTGATGGAGATGATAATGAGAAAAGCTGCAGTAAACACGAGTGGCACTATATTCAATAAAAGCCACATGCTACTCGCGTACACTGTCTATGTCATACATCATCGGTCGAAATCTGCGGGATGTGACTGCAGACTTCTCAGGTATACAGAAGGAATCAGCGAAAATGGGTCTAACGGTGAACGAGAACAACACGAAGCTATTAGTTTCAACGAACAAAGAATCTACTCGTTTGGGAAACTGCGTAAACGTTGACAACTATAATTTCGAGATGGTAGATAATTGTATCTACCTAGGCTCCGCCATCAACAAAGCAAATAATATCAGCCGAGAAATCCGGAGAAGAATGCTGCTTGCTAATAAATGCTACTGCGGACTAAGCAAGCGATTCAATGACAGAGCCCTCTCTCTACGAATACAAATCCAATACCAGAAAGGGGTACCAATAGGGACAATTCAGCCCCAAATGGGGCAATTCAGCCCATCTACAATCCCAACACTTCATTTTGGAAAATAATAATATTGATAACACAAGGGAACAAGGTATTTGTTGTTTAAGAACTGAATATTGTTTTAAAGGTAATTTGGGACGCTGAATCCAAATCTGCACTTGGTTTTTTTGTATCAGCTCGACTTTTCGCGATATACCGTTATGTCCATAACTAAGGCACTTCCAATACAAATATTTAAATAACTTGAAAACGGTTCACCATATTCAATTAAAAAAAAACTTAAACTCGTCAACAAAATTATCTTTAATCCGTGCCTACATTGTTTTTAATTTGGCTTAGTAGTTTCAGAGATATCGTTGTAGTTTTAAAAAATAAAACAAAAAATTTACAAAAAAAATAAAATTTTTGTTTTTTAAAAATTCATAACAAAAATTATTGCAACAAAAATCACAGTGTTTGTCTTAAAACATTTAGTTTAATATAGTGTGAATCAAATGAGCTTTATTTCATTAAAATATCTGCACAACTTTTGATTTTGTGAACAATTTACTGAGATAACTAAATTTACAAAAATCACGATTTCCATAATAAAATAACATTTATTAATATGTTTGTGAAAGTGTAACTCGAGCAAACCTTAACGGATCGTTATGAAAATTTATCAGTATTAATATTTTTTGAAACGAATTTATGGGATTGTAAATGGGCGGAATAGCCCCACCCCTTCTGGTACCTCCCATACAAAATTACCTATTTTTGGATAATTAATATGTCTTCGATAGCTGCCAAACAGACTACCGGAGGATATTGAAATTTGGTCAGTTTATTTATCTTGCAAAAGTAGACAAACCCTAGAAAAACCGAAAGCGTTGCCATACCCCTTCTGGTACCTCCCATACAAATGACCGAACTCACCCCAATAGTCTTACATACATATCTTTTTTGTAAGTACACTGAATTCAGTCAAACTATGCGGAAGTTTATCGGTTATGAAAATATAAATCAGGAATGAATTTGCACTATATCGGATCACCCCTTCTGGTACCTCCCATACAAAATTACCTATTTTTGGAAAATTAATATTTCTTCCTTAACTTCCAAATTGAAACCTGCCGATTAATTAAATTTGGTCAGTTAATTAATATTGTAATAGGAGGCACAACTAAAAATTAAACTAGAAATAAATTTGCAAATTTGTCAGGATTTTTAAAAATACAAAATTTTAATTTTTTTTGGGTAAAAACAAAAAATTGCGAAAAATCTGTTATCACCGAATTTAGCATAACTCATTCAATTTTATTTCGATTATTATGTACATACATGTTTTAGAAAGCTATCTTAATATGATATTCAATAAAGCTAATAAAAATAACAATTTGGCCCCAACCGATTAACTTTCAGTGTGAAGAAAATTAAAATGTGTAATTTTTTGTGTAATTTTTTTTTTTTTTTTTGAATAAAACAGCCGTTACTCAGTCATTTTTTTTGTGATATTAAAAAATTTGATTTTTTTCAAAGGTAACAACGATATCTTTAAAAAAAAACTAAATTTTAAAATCCGGCTTATGAAAAAAAAATTATGATTTTTTGAACTATAATTTTTTGGAAAAAAGTCGAAAATACGATTAGTACCTGTAACTTAAAAATTCGAGCTGATGGAGAAAAATGGAGATTAGATTTGAAATCAGCGACCCCAAATTAGTAAAAAACAGTTATCGAATTCCAAACAACACTCAAAAAGTTAAATTTTGTTCCCTTGTGTAATTTTTCATAAGAATCAGTTAAGGTTTACTCAAGTTATACTACCCATCAGTCAGCTAGACAGATAGACGGACATGGCTCAATCATCTTAAAAAGTCCTGAAACGATTTCATCTTAAGTTACTTGGAGTCGTACTTGTCTCCTTTAATGCGTTACACTTTTTTCTCGTATCAAATAAGGGTGAGGGAATAGCAACCCCGATGGAACGGGCATTTGTGCGATCTTGCCGGTCAGTGCAGAGTGCAGCATAATTTTATTTTCCCTCTTAATCAAAACTACTTTAGAAACATTCCCAGCTTTACAACGAAAGCTTTTTCGAAGCTGCACCTAAATCTAACGAACGGTAAATGAGGCCATAACGAATGCACATTCATAATTGCCTCTGAAACTGTGTTTCTAAATTAGTGTGAGGCATCCCATAGCCTCGCGAAGCCGGCAAATTATTTGTTTGATTCAAAACAGTCAGTCACACTTGTTTCGCATTCATTCCACAAACAGACACAAGTACAGACAGAGAAACAATGCTCTACTATCGTTCGTAGAGCACGAGGACACGAGGTTTGGGAGAGCACAACATTTTCACCGTGTACAATAAGACAGCGTAGACGCACCATAGGGGTTATTCCTTGAATAGCTATGAATTGTCTGAACTCTTCTTATCGGTATCGTACAGAATTTTGTACGACTCGTTAAAAGGAAATTTTATTTATTTTGCTCCGACATATCTGATCGAGTTCGCAGCGATTACGGAACTCTATATTGGGCTAAACAACAAATTGTTATTAAAGAAACAACGAATTTCCCTTCAGATTTGCCTACGATAACACAGTGCAACAGTGAAAAAAATACAAAAACGGGATAGTATAGGTTCGATTCTACTATCGAAGGGTAATAAAACCCTATACTCAGTTTGGCGAGATTGGTGACCAATTTTTTTTTATGGGCCCCTAAAGATTCTCAAAATCAGTGAGCCCCATGCAAAAAGGTGTGATCAGTTTTTGTCCAACAGCTAACTCACACTTCGTGATAGCGCTAAACTGTATTCGGCAATAATGTAGCTGGGAGTTTTGCGCACTAACTTTATTAACAAATTATGTCAAAAAGGTTGGTTATTCATGCCCTTTTTCAAAAAAAATTGAAGAAGAATTTATTATTTTTTCACTTTTTTGAGCATTACTTTGAGGGAGTCCAAATTTTCCTCTAACACTGTTCGCCAAAATTGTAGCCCTGGTAAAGATAAACAACTTTCGTGAACATATCAATCTAATCTGAACGTGTCTAGGCAACCTAAATAGCTCATAAAGTCCAAGTTGATACCGGTTTTTCGAACCTTTACGCACTTAAAAGCCAGTAACGTGGTTGAATATCAACTAATTTGAAGTTTCTCAGCTGTTTTATAAAGAAGAGACTACGGCCTTTCCAATGGTATATATAGTTCTATTGATAACTTATCATAAATGTCTGTTTTTTGCCTCGAAATTTCAAACTTTTGTAATTTTTTCACTATTTTTAAGTTTGATGAAGTTTGTATCCCCTATTTTCTAAGGACACCCTAATGTTTACTACTTTATTCAGAAAGTGCACGCTTTCACGAGTTAAACGCATACTTGTTTTTAAAAATCGGTTAACAGCTAGTTAAGTTATTCATGTTTTCCGAGGGACGCAACTATGCTAAAATCAAAGTTGAAGTAATTAACAACAACACCAAAACAATGCTTCTTCTTCAACTCTTTTATTTTAGTATAGGATATGAAAGTTGCGTCCCTCGGAAAACATGAATAACTTAACTAGCTGTTAACCGATTTTTAAAAACAAGTATGCGTTTAACTCGTGAAAGCGTGCACTTTCTGAATAAAGTAGTAAACATTAGTGAAAAAGTCACAAAAGTTTGAAATTTCGAGGCAAAAAACAGACATTTATGATAAGTTATCAATAGAACTATATATACCATTGGAAAGGCCGTAGTCTCTTCTTTATAAAACAGCTGAGAAACTTCAAATTAGTTGATATTCAACCACGTTACTGGCTTTTAAGTGCGTAAAGGTTCGAAAAACCGGTATCAACTTGGACTTTATGAGCTATTTAGGTTGCCTAGACACGTTCAGATTAGATTGATATGTTCACGAAAGTTGTTTATCTTTACCAGGGCTACAATTTTGGCGAACAGTGTTAGAGGAAAATTTGGACTCCCTCAAAGTAATGCTCAAAAAAGTGAAAAAATAATAAATTCTTCTTCAATTTTTTTTGAAAAAGGGCATGAATAACCAACCTTTTTGACATAATTTGTTAATAAAGTTAGTGCGCAAAACTCCCAGCTACATTATTGCCGAATACAGTTTAGCGCTATCACGAAGTGTGAGTTAGCTGTTGGACAAAAACTGATCACACCTTTTTGCATGGGGCTCACTGATTTTGAGAATCTTTAGGGGCCCATAAAAAAAAATTGGTCACCAATCTCGCCAAACTGAGTATAGGGTTTTATTACCCTTCGATAGTAGAATCGAACCTATACTATCCCGTTTTTGTATTTTTCAAAAAGTCGTCATTTGTTGCATAGTGTAATCATTCAGACATCGATACGACATGGCGTACATTAGATTTCCCTAGGATGCGTTAGTCAGGCTTCGTATCAATCACTCCATACGTTATATGTAGGGTGATCGATTCTTCGAAAACATTACAAAACAAAAAAGGATCATATAATTTGTATAATAAAGAGAATACACATGCATTGTTAAAACAAACAAACAGTTTAACTGGTTACGAATATATCGATTTTATACCTTTTGTTTTTATAAAATTTTACATTGAAAATGATGTTAAACTGAGTGTACTTGTAGGACATATCGTTGGTATCCTGCAAAAGGGTTTCAAGTCAATGGAGTTAATGGTGCAAAAGTGTTCCAAAAGTTATAGTATATGCCTTGTAGAGAAATCCTATGTCTATTTAAAATGGTTTTGTAGTTTTTGTGTCAAAATATATCCCAGAAACACAAAAAGTGAGCTTTAAGATTTTATTTGCAAAAGTGAAATTAAAAATTTTATTTGCAAAAATCTCATGTCTATTTAAAGTAGTTTTGCAGTTATTGTATGAAAACACAAACGGCCAGTAACTTTAAATCATCAATAACTCAGAAACAAAAAAAGTGTACTTGAGTCGTTTTTTGTAGGATACCTACCGGCCGTGACATGATGGTTAGAATACGTGACTACCATGCGGGAGATCCCAGGCTCAACTCCTGGTTCTAGTCATCTAAAAAATAAATAAATTTTTCTTGTATTCTCAGAATTTATCGGCCAAAAACTTTAAATAAAAAGTTAGAGAATTCCTTTACAGGGTTAAAATTTTAATAAACACGATAACTGTGATAATCTTCATCCAATCAAATAACATTATCTCAAATGTAGATATAGGATTTAAATGGGTGGTGTAGAACCACCTTATTTGGTTCCTCCCACACCAGATGGTCTATATTAAACAAATGATCTTGTACATTTTACTTAGAATTGGTGCACCTTATCTAGTATTTGGCTAATCCCAATATTTTGTAGCTTATAATATACCGTTGATGCGAGTTGTGGGTTAATTTCTACACCATACCAAGAATATGTTTTTAGATTAAACTAAAATTAAAATTTGGTAGTACCTAATAAAATCATTTTGGCGGCAATTTTAATTATATTTAAGTAATATTATGAAATTTTGAAGAATTATATTCCCAAGTTTTCATCTAAGTGTTCTCTAAAAATAGTAAAAAATCTTGAACAATCTAAGTTCTTAGCCTTTGGACTCAACCCTCGAACATGCAGTTCATAATCAAACAATCCACGCTACTTGTCGCTCTATAGCTGTCAATAACCCTCTACATCACACTTTTTATGAAATGATTTCTAAGAACGCACAATTAATTAAGACATTCTCAATAAGAATCAACCATAATTGAAGTGATTATTGGAATTGTAAGTTTTTCTGATACAAAACATTGTTAAACATCTCGTAATCCCTGACAGTGAGTTGTGACTAAAAAGTGTAAACTTGTTTGTCTTTAAAATCCTTTATTGTCAAGTAACTCGGTTGCATTAAATGACATTGTTTCTTTAATCTCCAGAGGATATGCGTCTTTCGCTTGACAGTGCGGCGGTAAGCAATTGCTGCAAACGTAAATGGGGATTAAGTACGTGAGTAGGAATTTTTTATTCGTACTTAGTAAAAACTTACTGGTAATGCGTAAAACAACCGTAAATTATAATGACAAATTAGGACAAATCTTAACAACATTTTTCAAAGAATAATGCATTTAATTGCCATGAAAGCAAGTTGTGCAATTTTCTCACCATTAACGTTTAATAACATTTGGCCAAACGTTTAACTAGTGCCTTACTGACACTGACATTATAGCCACGAACTGCTGTTGGCCATAAGCGATCACCTCCCACTATAACTATATTGTGTTATGCCAGTATTATAAGAACATTAAAACTAAAACCTTTAAACTGCCACAAATCTGTTAACCCCCCGTTCTGGACCCGTCATAATGGTCTGTCATAAAACTCCTTTTTTTTTAAATTAAGACATTTGTAGTGATCTTTCATAGCTGTGAGCCACGCTAAAACATTGCCTGAGACAGAGAGAGAGAAATAGCGATTTCAATCGGTAGCAGCTCAACTATTTAGCTAAAATGGGATTTTTATGAATCAAAACGTTTTCTCTACATGAAAACAGCAACCACAACAAACCGTCATAAAGCAGCCACAGATTTGCCAAAACAAAAAAACAATATGATCGTATTGGGCAGACATGAATTAAGAGATACTTAGATTTAAGATAAAACTGTTAGAATTAAAATTTACAGCCGCACTAAGTTTTTACTTGTCTTACTTTAGCTAGACAATAGCAGCACCAATACTACTGAAGCAGCGCTAATATTGGTCATAAAGTTATAGGTGTCTGCTTGTTTAGTCATGAGTATTTTCTTCAGAGAACCGGGTTTATAGTTATTTAAACATGTGAGAAAGTTCCAGTCGGGTAAACCGACTTACATATACCCTCACCCTCAGTAAAAACAACGCGTTGGGTGTATTGATACTATTACTTGATTTTTAAAGTGGGAGGAATGATACATTTGAATCGGAGGTAGCAGAAAGGGCGTGGCCAAACTTCCAGTTTTTTTTTAAACTTTATCCCGCTGTAGCTTTACTAAATACAGAATTTGGCCACGATCGCGATGGTCGTATTCACATTATTACTCGATTTCAAAAAGGGGCGGAATAGTACATTTGTATGGGAGGTACCAGAAGGGGCGTTGCTGGACTTCCAATTTTTCCTCCGAAAGTTTATCCTGTTATAGCTTAACAAAGTACAAAATTGGGACACGATCGCCTCGAGTGTATTTAACTTACTTCTCGCTTTATAAATTTAGCGGATTGGTACATTAGTTTGGGTGATACTACAAAGAGTGTGACAGGACATCCAATTTTTCCTCCAAAACTTTATCCTGTTATAGCTTAACAAAATACAGAATTGGTCACGTTCGCATTTGCGTGTGTTGATATTGTTACTCGATTTATAAAGTGGGCGGAGGAGTGGTACATTTGTATGGAGGTACCAGAAAGGGCGTGGCTAGACTTCCAGTGTTTTCTCCAAAACTTTGTCCTGTTATAGCTTGAATAAATACAGATTTTGGACACAATCGCGTTGGGTGTATTGATATTATTAGTCGATTTTTAAAGTGGGCGGAGTGGTACATTTGTATGGGAGGTACCAGAAGGGGCGTGGCCATGTAGCCCATTTGCAATGCCGTAAGTAGTTTTGGGAAAATATTAACTTGTGCAAAGTTTTAATACATTTGGTTTCGTCTTTCGAAAGTTATCGTGCGTACCAGCCGGACAGACGGACATGGCTCAAACGACATAAAAAGTCATGAATCGAATTTGGTTCAAAAAAACTTAGGGTCTAAAGTGATTCCTTCTATGTGTTACACTTTTGGCTCGTATCCTACCCGTAGGGTGAGGGTATAAAATTGTGCCGTATAACAGAAAAATTTACATTTTGCGAAAATAAACTCGGTTTACCGGGTTTTAGTTTCGTTTTTAAAATGCACCATCGGATATGCAGCCAAACTGTTTGTCCGCCCGTCTTTAAGTCTTAGTTCGCGAATTCACAGTTGTTGACCATATTTATATGTAGTAGACAGTTAGCGCTTAGCACTAAATACGACGAAGCTTTAAACAATGTTGTTAACAAATTATTACAATAAAAATGTAGTATGAAGAGCAACAACAAAAGAAAATAACGTTATATGCAGTGGAGGTGCTAAATGGCAACGGGGCGTTACATTAACACCGTCATTCATTACTCATGTCGTCGGTGGAAAAGCAAAACATTACTACGTGTTTTTTTACAACAAACAGTTTTGGAATGATAATGTGGGTGAAATTATTTGTAAAGAAACCTTTGTATCTAAATCATTAGAGTGACGGTAATTTTTAAAAGACAACAAAATAAGTTTATGCCTTACATATACATATCAGTTAGTAAGATGCCATTGATCCTTATCAACCTCATAGTATTTTGGCATTATAGTTTACAACAATTGGGGAATGGGACTTTGCCCAGAGTCTGAAAGTTACTGATTGTCACTCACTTGGGTGTGACCAGAATCGATTCCTTTGCGGCACTGTCCAAGCAGGTAACTACTTCCGGTTTTAGACCAAGTATTCCCTGGGCAATGACTTTAAAGCAACCGCTTAGAAGTTAGCTAAAGTTAGAAGGCGAAACGTTGAGTAACCTAATCGGCATTCTACCACCGATGCGTCTTAGGAAGTAGGTAACAGAAGTTCCTGAAGCTCAACACACGCTCTCCTAGTGGCTTTGGCAGCCCCAAGAAACTAGGATCGGGAGCGGTGGCCTAATAAGCCAATCTCCTTAAACAAAATTTATTATGAAAACACGGAGAATAAATAAAACTCTTCAACATTGTGATGGAGATGATAATGAGAAAAGCTGCAGTAAACACGAGTGGCACTATATTCAACAAAAGCCACATGCTACTTGCGTACGCTGATGACGTAGACATCATCGGTCGAAAACTGCGGGATGTGACTGCAGCCTTCACAGGTATACAGAAGGAATCAGCAAAAATGGGCCTAACGGTGAACGAGGACAAAACCAAGTTATTAGTTTCAACGAACAAAGAATCTACTCGTTTGGGAAACTGCGTGAACGTTGACAACTATAATTTCGAGGTGGTAGACAATTTTGTCTACCTAGGCTCCGCCATCAACCTAGAAATCCGGAGAAGAATCCTGCTTGCAAATAAATGCTATTACGGACTAAGCAAGCGATTTACTGACAGAGCCCTCTCTCGACGAACAAAACTCCAGCTATACCAGATACTGGTTCTACCTGTCTTAATGTATGGCTCAGAATCCTGGGTTATGACACAAGCGGATGAATCGGTTCTGGCGGTATTCGAGAGAAAAATACACCGTAAAATATTTGGGCCCATCATCGTTAACGGAGAGTATCGGCGTCGTATGAATCATGAGCTGTACGAGCTGTACACTGACATTGACGTGGTCAAACACATTAAGGTGCAACGGTTGCGTTGGCTAGGTCATGTTGTACGCATGGACGAAAATGCTCCAGCTCGAATAGTCTTCGACAATGAACTCGATGGACGGCGCAGAAGAGGGCGACCAAAACTCCGTTGGAAAGACCAGGTTACTGAGAACCTTACAGAACTCGGTGTGACTAACTGGAGAAGAAGCGCAGAAGATCGAGGCGCTTATAATATTTTTCTACGTGCGGTATATAATCCACTGGGATTGCATAGAAGTACCAGCTAAGTAAGTAAGTAAGTAAGTTTAAAACAATATCCAAATATTTTCCATTTTTATCTCATGAATTAGATATTCCTCAATTTCTGACATTAAAGTAAGACAACACTCTTCTATTTCTAGGCCACTCTCTTCACTCTATAGAATATTTCCAGTGTCATCAATTTTATCTCACAACCGACAATTGAACTGACTACTACAAGTTGCTGTTTAAAATAACGAGGACCCCTTATAAATGTAAGTAGATGTATGTTTCTATTCATCATGCTACGATCAGTCACAAAAACTACTTAAAATATTGTTAAATATATCACAAGATTAACTGCTAACGATTTATAGCAGATCACCGAATTTTTCAAAGCACCTCGTTTCACAATGATGTTGAGCTGTCAAAGTTCTATAAATACGTGCGTCACCAAAGTTCAATGCACAAAAGGCAGTACTTTTTTCTATAGAAAAACTAAAAAAGACATGCGGACATTCCGTCCACGTTTTCCATTGGAGAACTAAAAAAATATCATTCGTTAATGACTTAGTAACAATGAGAAGGACTGACAACGTAAACAATAGCAGCAAAACAATTTGGTTAAATTCTTAATTTCATAGAATTATAAAATGGAAATTTTGTACAAAAGTAGTAACATTTTCCATTATACGTATAGAATGCGATAATATGAGCTGTTGCTATGGGTTTTTGTTGGACTATAGCACTTTCCACTTTTCAACATTTGGGATTGGTTAACAGAAGTAATGTCTGAAAGACAATATTGTAAATACAAATGTAGCAAACGAAAAAATGTTTTGCGTAACTCTGGAGGAATTGTACAAATTACACTATGCAACAAAATAAAAGAAAATCAGTATTCCCACAATATTTTATGATGCTTTATGGGGTATAACGAAATAACGCATACATAAAATATAACTCATCAAAATTTGACAGACGGACAGGACTCAAACCACTTAAAAAGTCATGATACGACTTTGGTTCAAAGAAACCTAGTGATTCCTTCTATGTGTTACACTTTTGGCTCGTATCAAATGATTTATACCCTCTTACCCGTAGATAAATTAAGTGATCAAATTTAAAATTACTTGTCCGTTTGGATGTTATGGGAGATATAAAAGTTTTCTAAATATAGGTCATTTTATAAAGGAAATACCAGAAGGTATGGGGCTATTCTGCTCATTAACAATACCATAACTTCATTTTTGAAAATATTAATTATGGCCACTCGATGAACGTGATAGCTTTGAAACTTATTATGAGGTTTTTTCACTGTGTAACTGGTCGATCCGATTGGTGGGCGTAAAATTGGACGACGTATGAATAGAAGGCATGGCGCATCACCTACAAAATATATATTTTTTAAGCGCATCACTTGAGAAAGCTTGGACTGATTGGGCAAATGTTTGTAATAGTCTGAGTAAGAAAATTTTTCCAGGTCCATTTCTACGCCCACTTTACCCTTTATATCTGAAATTCGTTTTTATACTAAAACAATCTTATTGAAAACAAATATTTAAAAAAAAAACAATTTATTTATGATTCTGCTTTATATGGAAATTATCATAATAAGGCCCTATTCATTCGTTCTCTAGCAAAAGTATTCTTTGGCTCTAAAAAAACTTTAATAAGAAATTGTATTCATAAACGTTTGTTATCAGTCTTTTAGCCTCTTCTGTTCCGGTGTCAACGCCGACTGTTATTGGTCGTTAATGATGTTAAAAAAGCTTTATAATCGGATACAAAAACTTTATAGTCGGATACCAAACATGTATTTGCACTTATAATAACTATGAACATTATTATAGCTCAATTTTTCATTGATTTCGATTATCATGACGAAAGACATTAAAGTATAAGTTTTATTAAAAAAATGTGTTTTCTTTTCCTCATGTTGAGATAATAATCCGGTTACTATTACATTGTTTAATGTCTCACTTCTTCTGACTGCTTCAAAAAGGCTGCAGTAACATCTCGCAGTCCTCGGCCAATAAATTCAATATCATCGGCATAGGCGTGATAGACTTTTACCTTTTCTTTAGCCGCGCTTCGTAGAAAATGACTTTTAGATTTGTGCATATTTTCACTAAAGACTTCTTGTCAGTCAGTGTCATACCGCAAAGTTGTATCAGCTTCGCGGGGATACCAAACTTAGCAATAGCATCTTATAGTTTCTGTCGTATCTGACTGTCGAATGCAGCTTTGTAGCCGATTAACAGATGGTAGCCGATTAACAGAAGGTGTCGATCTGCATTTCTTGGGTTTTCTCCAGGATTTTAGGTAGTATGAATATCTGGTCGGTCTTCGTTTTATCGGGTCTAAAGCCATACAGATAGGGACCAATCAGGTTCGCTTAAATGGATTTTTGTCTTTCACCTTGCATGCGATAGGTAAAAGGCTTATCCCGCGATAGTTGGTACACACACTTGGATCGCCGTTCTTAAGCTCAGGGTATAGAACACTCAAATTCCAATCAACGGGCATGCATTCCTTGAGCCGAATCGTGTTTATGAGCTGGTGCAAGCATGTTGCCAGCTTACCGCCGCAGGCTTTAAAAAGCTCTGCCTAGTTCATCGTCGATGATTGACGTGATTTCTTCACTTATACTGTGAACGGGCAGAGAACGAAAGTGTTCTCTCCATATTTGCAGCACACTCTGAATGTCAGTTACCAGATTTCCGTCTCCGTCTTTACAAGTGGGGCCCCCTGGTCGAAAACCTTTGCTTTTAACCTTTTAGTAGAACTTTCGAGCTTCACCTCTATTCCGGTAATTTTCAATATCCTGGTTCTCTCTTTTCTTCCATAGACTCTTTTTCAGCTTGAACGGCGCTTTGGAAAATTGCACGCGTTGCAATTGGCAGCAGTTTTGCCCTGTATACAGCATCATTTTCTTCAGACATTTCGCGACATTCCTCATCGTACCAGAACTTGTCTAAACATGGTTTTCAATAACCAAAACGGTCGTTGCGGCAGTGGTCATAGAATTCGCAATATGATGGCACTGTGTGTCTGGAACATCAGAATTAGGGGGGTTGGTTCGAAGTAATTGAGAGAGTAGGCATTGCTTTGAGTATGCATTGGCTATCTCGGTAGTTTGTAGTTTTGTGATGTCTAGCTTTCTTTGCGTTTTTTAGCACTACTTAATCTCGTGCGTACCTTGGCTGCAACTAGATGGTGATCCGAGTCAATGTTTGCACATGCACGTGCATAACTCTTGAGACATGACTTCCATCGATTACCAGGTAATCAATCTGGTTACTTGTCTTTTGATCAGAGGATATCCAGGTTGTCTTGTGGATATCTTTATGGAATCGGATTCCACTTAATACCATGTTCCTTGCCGACGCGAAACTAACCAGACTGAATCTGCTATCGGATCGCATTAAAATCTCCAAGAACAATTTTAATGTCATATGCAGGACAGCGCTTATAGAATGCATTTTTAATGTCCTCGTCTTTGTCTTCCCTCGGGGCGTGTACACTGATCAGCGTAATGTAAAAATATTTCACCTTGATGTGAATTGTGGCTATTCGGTCACATACAGGGTTAAACGGCGAGACCAGATGTCAAAGTCTCTTGCCGACTATGAATCCACATCCAAATTCGTGTCTTTCTACATGGCAGCGATAAAAGATTTCATAGTTCTTTCGACGTGTGCATCCCTGTCCCGCCCATCGCATTTCCTGTATGGCAATGATGTCAGCCTTTTATTTGCCGAGAACATCCGCCAGTTGGATAGAGGTGCAGGTGCATATCTGTAAATAATGGTCCTTATTATGTTTGCGGGGGTCCTCAACATTTGGGGGTGTTCTTGTTTTGTCTTTTCTTCGTGTTTCCATAGTAATTAGTTTGTTTATTAGGCCTCCGCGCCCAATCCTAGTTTCTTAGGGCTGCCAAAGTCACTAAGAGATCCGTTAAGTGAAGCTTCAGTAACTTCTTTTACCTACTTCGTAAGATGCATCGGTGGTAGCATGTCGTTTAGGCTACTCAACATTGTGCCTTCTCACAACTGCTACCACTGAACGGATGTTCAATGGCAATTCCCGGGGAATAGGTGATCTCTCGGACGTTGTGAGCTGCTTGGGGACCGCCAAAGAGCGATTCTGGTTATTCCCAGTTGAATAACGATCAGAAATACTAAAATTAAAAAATCCCCCATTTTATATCAAGGTGTCCAGTACATATTTGACCTATACTTTTTAGAGATTTTATCTCAAGCCCTCAGGCAGTTTAATTGTGAAAACTAAACAAAGCCTTTTTATTGTGACAAAAGGACAGCTATGGCAAAATTCGATATCTGTCTTAGATGTTAACTAATAGCACACAATATGCGACAGTAGCATTACCTCTAAAAATATCTCTATCTACTGCTGGCTATAGAAATTTCCCTCCGTCCAGTTTACTGTCAAAATAACCAATTTCACATATATTTTTTTTATTTATTCAACAATTTTAAATCATTAAAAATGATAAATGATGATGTTGATATCAAATAATAAGATCAATTTCTTAATCGATTATATTTCCTTCTATTATCAACTCGGATTGTGCTCATTTTTTTCACACAATATATCATACTTCATGTCTTTGATAAACAACACCACACACATTCGATAACTATTACTTTGACCAATTCAGCCTTTCCAAACGCTGCAGCGCGCTGTAGTAGAAAATTGTCAAACCCATAACAACAACACCATATATCACCAAAGAAATCCATCACGTCACATGACAATGTCTTCACCTTGAGTTCTCAAACTACATTGGTGTGGTGTCCGTTCTCCAACACCGCATCTCAGCATTTTAAACATTCGTAAAATATGCAAAGTGCACCCGCACAATGGCGCTGACAGTGAAACCAAAACGAAACTGGAGGGATAAAAACCTCGCTCGAATGATATCAAAATGCTGTGGATGACACAGTCGTAGAGCAAACTTTTCAAAAGATGTCAATTGCATCAAAAAATCATCAAAATACATAAAAACAACAACAATTGCCAATTTCACAAATGTGATTGTTAAAATACCAAATATGGCCTTTTTTTCATAGCACACACAGCAAACCTATGGCCGATGGCAACAGGGCGACTGAGTCCATCCACATGTCGATGAAGTTGAGAATGATGACGATGATGTAGATGATGACGAGGGGAAATACGAGTAAAACAATCAATGCCCACAATAGAATTGTTTCGGCCATTATGGCATGAAATAAAAGCATTGCCATTGTTGACGTTAAAAAATCCTTTACATAGAAAACCAGTAAAACTTAGAGACTTACACACTAACCTAGCACACAGCTTAGCACCACAGCACATATCCACATCAAATATGGAAAAATTGGGACAAAAGTGTCGAAAGTTTTGACACTTTATAAAAACGCTGCACACACACACACAACGATCGGAAATCTCGCAGAAATCCAATGATGTGTCACTCTTGTTGCATTTCCAACTGGCCATGGTCATGGCAGTGCCGGCTGACAGTGGCCAACAATATAAGCATTTTGAGGTAAATTTCTTTATTTTCCATTGTCTCAAGATGGGGAGGGAGGTATTGAATGTTAGTACCACAACGAATATCAAATCAAATAAAATTTACATATTTAAAATCCTTTTTGATTGTCTTGTTAACTTAACAAAGATTTTGGTTATTTTTTGCTGTTACCGTGTGTGTGTGTGTGTGTGGAAGATTGAAATTAAATTTCACTGTGACAAAAAACCAATCACAAAAAGTAGGTGAAGAAAACGACATAATATTTGATGAGGACTTGTATATGAAATGGACACGTAAAAAATATGTAAAACTCATCACGGATATATTTGCATACAACAACAACAACAAAAAGAAGGTCAGAGGAACTCAATGAGCCAAACAAGGGAAATTTTTATTGCAGCGATTTAATTTCGAAAACTTTCAGGTGTTTTAAAATACGAAGATGGTCGAATAATTTGTATTGAACAAATCGATTATACGAGATAAATTTCGCATTGCAGACAAATGAAATATTAGGCCTCGCTTATATCAACTAATAGATATCAAATATGTAAAAAAGCTCTAGTAATGCTGAAAATTATCTTCTATCTCCAATATAAATAAAAAGTAATACTTGTGCTTTGGTAAGGGCATCACTTGAGAACGCATGGACCGATTTACCTAATTGTTTCTTATAACGCGCCCTTTTCGACGCCCACTTTGTCCAAAACACCAAAACAACAACTACACTAAAACAATCTTAAAAAAAATATTACAAACATATACTACTGTACAAAAATTACCGTATGCTATAAATTTTTTTACCCTATAGGCGGAGCTTTAAAGATACCAAATTTTACACAGATAGTACTCGGCAGAACTGGTTTGAACTTGCAGACATTAATTTTTATTTTCAAGCAGTGAGAGTGAAAAAACTGCATTTTAGCTCAAGAAAGATTAAACATGACTTTAGATAGTACTCGGCTCAAAAATTACGTGTTTTGATCAGTGGGCGTGTCCAAACTGTATTTAAGACCTAGGAAATGCGAAAATAATCCATGTTATTTTCGATTAGTAGGAACATGGGGCGTGGCGAAACTGTTTTTAATCCCCAGAGAGATAAAATTTGGATGTGAATTCGTAGTCGGCAAGAGACTCCGACATTTGGTTACGCGGTTTAACCCTGTAAGTGACCGAATAGCCACTATTCGCATCAAGGTGAAATATTTTTACATAACGCTGATTTGCGTACACGCCCCGACGGAAGACAAAGATGAGGACATTAAAGATGCATTCTTTAAGCGCCTAGAGGAAATATATGACCGCTGTCCTTCACATGGCATTTAAATTTTATTAGGTGATTTTAATGCTTAAATAGGTAAAGAAGGTTCAGCAGTTGGAAAATTCAGTCTATACAACAACACATCCGATATCAAACTCAGACTAGTTAACTTCGCTTCGGCAAGAAACATGGAAATTAGTGAACCCAAATTCCCGCATAAAGATATCCACAAGGCAACCTGGATATCCACTGATCAAAATACAAAGAACCAGATCACGTGGTAATTGATGGAATGCATGTCTTAAGAGTTATGAAAGTGCGTGTGATGCTCGGTGCAATTATTGACTCGGATCACCACCTAGTTGCGGATCATCACCTAGTTGCAGCCAAGGTACGCACGCGATAACGCAGTAATAAAAATGCTTGTAACCAAACGCAAAGGAAGCTAGACATCACAATGCTGCATACCACCGAGATAGCCAATGCCTACTCAATCCGACACTCAATTATTTCGAACCCACCTGCCTAATTCTGATGTTCCCGACAGCCAATGGCAGCATATTGCGAATTCCCTGACCACTGTCGCAACGACCGTTCAGCGTTATGAAAAATCACGGTCAGATAAGCCCTGGTACGATGGGTAATGTCGCCAAATATCTGAAGATAAGGATGCTGCATACCGTGCACAACTGCAGACTATGGCAACGCGTGCGGTGACGGAACGTTATAATGAGAAGAAGAGGGAGATGAAACATATGGAAGAAAATAGAGAGCCAGGATATCGAAAATTACAAGGATAGAGGTGAAGGCCGAAAATTCTACCAAAACATTAAAAGCAAAGGGTTTTGACCAGGGATCCCCACCTGTAAGGACGGAAATGGAACTCTGGTCACTGACAATCAGAGTTGTCTGCAAATATGGAGGAACACTTTCGATCTCTATTCGTTTCCGAAGGCAGCATAAGTGACGAAATCACACCAATCATCGACGATGGAGTAGTCTGTCCACCAACGTACTAAAACGAGATTAGCACGGTAATTGCACAGTTTAAAAACAACAAAGCTGAGGGAGCTAAATTAAAGAAAAAACCACCACTTTACTCTGCACGGAAAGAAATGCGGTTGACATTTTGCCGACAAAACATGGCATGGAACAACGAGTGGAAGAGCATTGTTTTTTCTGACGAGAAGAAGTTTAATCTGGAGGGCCCTGATGGGTACAATTATTATTTTCATGATTTGAGGAAGAAGACTCACCAGTTGGATCGATTACACAGTCGAGTCGGCGGAGTTATGGTGTGGGGAGCGATTTCCTATTATGGCACCTGTGAGCTCGAGTTTTTAACTTCCACTATGAACGCTAAAACTTATCAGGGAGTTCTAGAAAAGGCCTTTCCATCGTTTGAAAATCTTTTTGGTCCATTGCCGTGGACTTTCCAACACGACAACGCCCCAATACATACTGCTCGTTTGGTCAAATCGTGGACAGAATCCAAAAATGTCACCCTTTTGAATTGGCCACCATACTCGCCTGACCTTAATATAATAGAGAATGTTTGGGGATGGCTGTCCAGAAAAGTATACGAGTCTGGAAAACAATTTTCAACTAAAGCCGAACTTGTTGAGGCCGTTCAAAAAGCGTGGGCTTTAATTTCTCTCGACTATTTCAAAACTTTGTACGAATCAATGCCTAATAGGATATTCGAGGTTATTGTAAACAAGGGAGGCTCAACCCATTACTAAAAACCCATATTTATAATTTTGTTTTTATAAAAAAAT
Organism: Muscina levida; assembly: GCA_964034835.1. Classification (NCBI taxonomy): domain Eukaryota; kingdom Metazoa; phylum Arthropoda; class Insecta; order Diptera; family Muscidae; genus Muscina; species Muscina levida. The sequence continues at coordinate 143,261,022 of OZ035880.1, read as the reverse complement.
CAAAACAAATACAAAAAAATTAATAAACATTATTAAAAAGTCATTTAATCCACATTTATTAAAAAATGTGCTATTCTAATGTAACATAATTTGTTTGTTACTTGTTGAGTATTTTTCTTTTTTAAATTATATTTAGAAAATCGTTTAATACATAGAAATATTTTTTATGTTATATTAAAGGCTATTAATACCACTAAAAATACAAATTAAAAAGTCTCCGTTATTTTAATTTTCTACAAAGATATAGGGGTGTGAATTTCAATGTACACGGTGCGCTATTCAAGTGAACCGCAGTGTATATATTAGGGTGGCAGCGAAAATTCAACTTTGGAATTTTGGTAATGCCTGATCGGAATTTAGTGACAGTTGTTATAAAAGGGCTATTGTCAAAATTTGAGCAAAATCGGACAATTTTAACTAGCGCTCGAAAAGTGAGCGGAGGGTAGTTGTGAAGTAAGCAAACCCAACATATTAGTTTCGAGCTTAAGAAACGTTCCCAAAGCATGTTTAAAAATGTAATATGTCGGCACTTATAACTGTGACCAGCCGTGATATAGTAGTTAGAACACGCGACTACCATGCGGGAGATCCATGTTTCGATTCCCGGCTCCAGTCAACTACGCTCCATTTCATTGCCGGCCCCCTTGATGTTGTCGACAGCAACTTCGAAGTATAAGTGTCAAGACTATTGGCATGTCTAGTAGAGCTTCTCAAACAGTGACGTTCGCACTCGTCGATAAACAAGCAAGTGCCGTTTGTTGTGAATATAAAATAGAATGCGTGTTAATTCACAACAACTCCTGTAGCATCCCATATCTCATTTATGAGGTATAAAGAAAAATTAAGTTTATAACTGTGAGGAAATTCCGTAAGATATGTTATATTATGTTAATTTTTTAATATTCGTTATTACTATACAAACAACAGATAACGTCTCCTGGATTATGAAATCTGAGCTTATATTCAAAACTTTTAAGTTTAGATACAAATACTTAAATCACCGGTAAACTCGATAGATATGAAATTAATTTGCAGTCTTATCCGTACATTTCGTTTCAATCAAACCTTAAACAATTAACTATAATCTCATTCAGTGTAAAGTTCTTCTCCATCCCAGCTGTGGGAAAATTTTGAGATTTTTAAAGTAAAAACTACAAAATGTACTTAATTTTGTATGCTTGCTACAGCATTCTTAACAATTAAAACAATTTGTAAAATGCAGATCAATCCCACGAGATTTTACCTGTCACAATAATTTTGCCTTCAACTACATAGTTTGTTTGGGAACGCAATGCATCGGTTACATCACATACATACGGGTATGTACGTGCTCACAACCACCTCTTCGCCTATGTGAACTAAAATTATGTATACAAATCTAATGATTTAGTACCTACACCAACACCGCTGTAATAGAACCATTGCCAGCTAATACCTGTCTACATTCCCAAGTATTATTTACTATCTATGGTTAGTTTTAGGTAACAACTTTTCAAAGCGTTAATTGACTTTTTATTGATGTTTAAAAACGACGATCCATTGTATCCAATGTATCCCCGGTAATAGTTAACTACTTCCATAAATAAAGTGAATGTCTGTGAGTGTACTTTTGTTTTTGTAACTAAAACAATACAATATTAATAGCAATTAATTAACTCCTTTTCCACATGTTATCCATTCAGACACACATAGCCACACACACTCGTACACTCGTCAAGCCATTTGTGGTGCGTTAAATGAGCTTGAACGCATTCCTTTTAGCCAACCAACAACACCGTGCACCATCCATTGCCACCTCTAAGCATATGGAGAATCATCGTGTCTTAAGAATCTTGTATTAAATTCAATCCATGCTGCTATCGATGAATTTAAATCAAAACTCAGCATCATAGGAACTTAACCAGCATGATTGTCATAAGTGGCTCGTTGCATCGCCGTCATAGAACGTGCTTATAATTCCTGGAAGAACTTGTAATGCTTATGTGACTAGGTGATTGGCTAATGCATTGTATTGTAATAGGAAAAACGGTTTATTTTACTTATTTGGCCTAGAATTCAATCAACAGCAAACTGGGAGACCAAAGAAATGGGCACACGGTCTAGCACGTATGAGGTAAATATTCCCACGAGATTTATTACATGTAGAGTTATAAGTAATTATTACACGTAAAATTATGAACAGCAATATATTTGCTAATGGCTCTGTGAAAAAAAAATACAAATATAATTAATGGCGATGTCGATCAGTGTTGATGTATGACAAGTGCATTATTTCTTATGGCAACAAAATCATAACTTAAATTGTGCGAATAATTTGTGAACGGGAAGATATTTTGCAAATGTTCATAGGTAAATGGAATAATTATTTTTGATATCTGCACTAGGGAGGAACGATTAGTGCGTCAATGTCTGTGATACAAACATGTAATGGTCCAAGACATTAATTAACGGAGAGGACGGTTCTACCCTAATTCGGGTACAATCGGATCAAACTACATTATTACTTTTTTGAGTTACACATACGGTTTCATACACTTTTTTGTTTTGAATAAAACAGTGGATATTTTTTTATTTTTCGATTATGATTCACCTTTGAAAGCCACTAACATCTAGTTGGTTGGTTGAACTGGTAAACTTTCTTAAACAAAGTCATTTCAAAGTAATTTTTCGTCATTAGATTAAACTACGCAAGTTTAAACTTGGAATGTTTCTATTCAACTTGCGGATATCCTCGAAGAGTATACGGCTGACATTACTGCTATACCGGAAATCCGGTAGACTGGATATGGATGCTCGTGGATCAGGATGTGTGACGTGTACTACAGCTGTCACGTGGATAATCACGAGTTTGGTTGTAGATTTGTGGTCGGCATGAGACTACGACACCTGGTCTCTAAGTTTACACCTATCAGTAAACAAATCGCCACCATAAGAGTGAAGGCAAAATTTTTCTAAATCACGCACATATGTGTGCATACTCCGACGGGGAAGAAAAGTGACGAGGTCAAAGACGAATTCTACGCACAACTTAAATAAACATATGACCGTAGCCCGGGCCATGATGTTAGAATTGACCTGGGAGATTTTAATGCCACAATAGGCCGGGAGAATGTCTTTAGCCCAATAGACGGAAAATTTAGTCTGCATACTGACACATCGCCAAACGAAATCAGACTGATTGGTTTCAGCAAGAAACATGGTAATTAGCAGCACACGATTTGACCACAAAAAAATTCACAAGGCAAAGTGGAGATCTCGCGATCAAGTTACAAGAAACATAATAGATCACGTGGTAATCGGTGACGCGTGCCTTTGTCAAGTGTCTTAGACGTTCGAGTGATCAGGGGTGCGAGCGTCAATTCGGATCACCACTTCACTGCAGTGAAGATGCGTACTAGGCCAAGCGGGGCGAAAACCCTAAGTAACCAGGCACAGAGAAAGCTGGAAATCACTAAACTGCAGACAACGGAGATAGCCAACGCTTATTGCAACCAATACACTCAACTACTTCGAGATGCTCCAACTCATGTACTGCGGTATGTGAAGCCCTTAAACGATAATGCCTGGTACCATGACGAATACCGCAATGTCACCCGGGCCAATGACATCGCGAGCTGTTCATGAAAAGAACAGGGAGAATAGGCGGCAGGCGATTCGACTCTTCAGGCGAAAAAAAAACGAGAGCTGAAGGAGCAAAATAATGTGTGCATTGGAGAATACAGGAACAGAGGTGAAGCGCGAAAATTCTAGAAAATGATAAATGGTAAGGTTCATGGAACACGTCTTCTCTCCTGCAAAGACATAGATGGTCATCTCCTTACTGACTCCGAGAACGTACTGAGAATATAGAAAGATCACTTCAGTAGCCTATTGATATCCTAAAACTCGGCAGCTAAAGATTGTGTACCAATACGAGACGATGACATCGAGTGTCTCCGAGCCAAGCTGAGATAAAAAACTGCCATATCCCGCCTTAGGGGCTGATGGTCTTCCAGCTGTTTAAGGTGGGTGGAGATGAGCTTGTTTTAAGCATGCTCATATAGAATATTTGGCTTCAGGAGAGCATGCCAAAAGATTGGAATCTCAATGTGATATCGCTCATTTGCTGCAAGACCGGCATAACTCAAAAAATTCGATTCCGAGATAAACGCGTTTAAAGTTTTTAATTTACACTCAACTTGTACGAAATGGAGGAATTCAAATAGCTCTCAGGTGGTGTATAAAAGATATTAACATGAATTTTTTACACAAAATCAATATGTTCAACATAGTGATGGAGAAGGTGTTAAGGAAATCAGCGGTAAACATATCTAGCACCATATTTAAGAAGAGCCACATGCTGCTCGCATATGCCAATGACATCGACATTATCGGTCGGATGATTCCGGAGGTAACAGCTATATTCTCATCTGTTGAAAGGGAATCAGCCGAACTAGGTTTGGCAGTAAATGAGGACAAGACGAAGTTAATGGTATCATAGAACAAAGTGTCCACCCTCTTGAGACGCAGCGTGAACGTTGAGAACAAGAGTATCAGCCTAGAACTAAAACGGAAATTAGTGCTCGCCAACCGTTGTTTCTTTGGGCTATGCGAGGACTTCACAAACACCACCCTATCTCGAATCACCAAAGTTCATCTAAATCAGGTACTAATTTTATCGGTGCTGTTGAATACCACCGAGGTACTTCCACAGGCGGATGCAACTCATCTGGCGGTGTCGGAGAGAAAAATACTCCGAAAAATATATGGACACATTTGCGTAAACGGTGAGTTCAGCATTCGGAGGAACTATTAGCTGTACGCGTTATACCACGACATTGAAGTGGTCAAGCGAATCAAAGTGCAACGATTACGATGGCTAGGCCATTTCGTGAGGATGGATGAGGACTTCAGCGCGAAAGTTATTGTATCAAGGCCTCGAAGGACGGCGCAAAAAGGGAAACCTGACGCTGTTTGGAAGGACTGACTGGAGACGGTGCGCACAAGATCGAAGCAAATGGACGTAACGTAAACGTAATTTCCCTCTTCATCCCATGAATGAGGTATGGGATATCTTCTCGCGTTGCTGTGAAATAACAAGCTTTCTATTTTTAAATTCACAACTAACGGCACCTACTTGTTTATCGACGAATGCGAACATCACTGTTTGAGAAGCTCTTACTAGACATGCCGATTGACTCGACACTAATACAGCGAAGTTTCTATCGACAACATTCGAGGGGAGGCGATAATGAAATAATTTTTTTATTCTTTTTTTAAGATGACTGGAGTCAGGAGTTGATCCTGTGATCTCCCGCATGGTAGTTGCGTGTTCTAAGCACTATGCCACGGCCGGTCCCAGATTATACACTAAGATATAAATATATATGTTGTCAAGTTGTTTTTAAGCCTAATAATAATAATAAAAAAAGATACACCCTATGAAGATTAGTCGAAATCATTTGGCAATATTGTTACGTACTGCTCCATATTATAAACTGTGATGCCAGTAAACAAATCCATAATTTTTTGCTTAAGCGAGACTGAATGAATTTGTTTGATTCCGATCAATGTGTAAAATAATTTATGTGTGGCTCTCTCGCCCATGGGCTATGTTCCGCCGACCCCTGTTTTAAGGAACTAGAGATCATTGTAGGGTAAAACAGTCGGAAATATTCACGATTGAAAATTTATGTTGACAGCCACGCTTCTATTAAATTGTTCAATTGAGTTATCCTAAGTTAAAAATCTGTTCAAGATTTTCGCATATCTTTTACTGCAAAGACCTACCTGTATAATATTCATATGGGTGCCAGAACACAGCGACATTCCAGGGAACTGCAGATCGGATGAGGTCGCAAGACTAGGGACTGCCTTATAAGATCCAACGAAATTGGACCAAGTTGGTATGTCTCTAACAACTTGAAAGAACCATCTGCAAAAATGTTTCTATATTATTATGCAGAGGAGATGGTGAAGGTTTACCAATTGGGTACATGCAAACCAAATCTAGTCAAAGATAAATACAGCGAGATCTGTAAACCTTTTGTAACTGTCCAACCGATAATGACATCATACCTTTTTGTTTTTATTTTCTAATGTAATTATAGCGATTTCGCACAATTTTATTTTCGCAGAGTTTTCAATACAATGCTACCAAACAAAAAAAAATAAAACACAGTTCGCTCAAAAGTGGAATAGTCAAGTTTTGAAAAGTACCTCCTCAACTATAGTTGTGTATTTTGTGAAAATTAATGTCTACTTTGTCACAAAAATCATATTTACATCTATGAAAATAACTATTAATATATAAATTCAATTTCCTATAAAAATAATATGTTTCAAAAAGACATTATTAAAAAGTATATTCAAATCTGGTATCGAAAGCAATTTATGTTATGATTGTTGGAAACAAAACCCCAACATTTATTAACTCCTGTCGCAACTTTATTGGCAAAGTCACTTTGAATTACATTTCATAAATCCCATTTGTTTTACAAATTTAACAAAATTACCTACGAATTTTGTACATATAATCACAGCATTATAACAATTACACAAACAGACTGCTTATGACTGCAATTAGAAAACACTTAAGCAAAAACCTATTAGCAAACGCCGTAGTCGATGATTTTTACAACAGTTCCTGATAATTACGCATAATTAATAAAACAACGATTTTGTTTTTTTTTATTAACAGGAAATTCGCTGGTTGTTTTCTAATTTTTATTATTGCCCACTTGAACGTGTGCGCGAGCACGATCCCATTGTCGATGTGCTAGAATTTATGGACAACATAAAAATCCTTTGGCGTCCATAAACATAAATGAAAAATATTACAAAGCCGTCGTTCTTCGTTTAACAAACTTAACCTAATTTTTTCACCTGCATAGCAGCAGCTTTAGCGTTAGTTCCTTTGGTTCTCTTTTTTTCATATTTATTTATATATAATAAACAAATTTCATAGATAATTTCCTGTAAACAACAACATTGCCAACTAAGGAGATATGACTGCAATACATACGTACACATAGCAGAAGCGGCTCCGACTTCAGTTCAAAAACAGAACTTGAAAGAAGCTGGAAACCGCGCGTCATAATTTCCCCTGCAAGCTGTGTGTAGGCCTTATGGCTTATGATGGCATTGTTGACTGTTGTTGGAATTATTAAAGTCATAAATATCTAATGGCCACTGCGTCAGAGGAACCAAGTAGTGGCAGGGAAAACAGTGGACTTAGCTACGTGTGGCACATCTGGAATTGAAATTTCTACTGAAAAGATTTTTTATGCAATACTTGAACTTGGTGGCCACAATCGTTAGAGGAAACAACATGAGTGGCACAGCACTAGACCGTCGTCGTTTGTACGGACATACAGTCGTTGTAACACATTTGCACCACAACATATCCTGTGGCATTGGGTTAGCGCATTATGTTGTTATTTAAATCACGCAAAGAGAAAAATGAGACCAAATCACAATATTTGTTTACTAATTCTTAAGTTATTTGCTAAAAGTGAGGCGATATTTTTAAAGCAGACCACTGGTTATGGGGCAATAATTTTAGAAAATGAAAATAAAACGCTTCGAATAGTATCTCATTAAATAATAAATTGGGGATTTGTAATAGGTGGACGAAATACTGCTACGGCTTTTGCCGAAATACCATAATAATAAAAATAAAAATTAATTTGTCACTGAACTCCTACATATAGATGTAACAAATATATGTTATGTTTTGTAAGTTATGTAAATGCATTTGTTGCTCAAAAATCATTCGTGAATTTTCTGAATTTGCAATGTAACGATTAACTTACTTACTTACTTACATAAGTGGCCCATTACAACTTACGAACGTAGTTCATAAATTTGAGGCCTGAAGTACTAAAAAAAATCCACACGCTTCGGTCTTCTGCGTGTGTTCTCCAGTTAGTCCTACCAGGTGGTGGCACGTCGCCTACCACTTGGTCCTTCCTACGGAGTTTGGGTCTCCCTGCTCAGCGTCGTCCTTCAGGTTCGCCTTTAAACACCTTTCTCGCTGGAGCATTTAAATCCATTCTGGCAACATGTCCCAGCCATCGTAGTCATTGGATTCTGACTCTTTCAGCTACGTCGATGTCGTGGTAAAGCTCATGGTTCATCCGATGGCGTAACTCGCCGTCGACACAGATAGGTCCATATATTTTTCGGAGTACTTTTCCCTCGAATACTCCCAGGTTTTGTATGTCCGTTGTCGTATGTACCCATGATTTGGCAGCATACAAAATAACGGGTAAGATTAGCACCTGGTAAAGCTGTTTCTTAGTATTCCGAGATAAGGTGGTGCTACTAAAGTGCTGCCGAAGTCCGTAGAAACATCTATTGGCGAGCACTATTCTCCGCTTGATTTCTTGGCTGACATTATTTTTCTTATTGACGGAAGATCCGAGGTAGGTAAATTCTTCTACTACCTCAAAACAATAATTTTCAACGTTGACGCTGCGTCCCCATCGAGAGGACTCTTTGTTCGTCAATTTTTGCCGACTCTTTTCTAGTGATGAGAAAACTGCAGTAACATCCCCCAGATTTCGGCCAATGATGTCTATATCATCCGCATAGGCTAGTGGCATGGTGGCTCTTGTGGAATATGGTGTCAGACATGTTGACATCAGCTTTTCTCATCATCTTCTCCATAACTATATTAAATAGTGTACAGGACAGGCTATCACACTGCCTGAGACGTCTTTCTGTGTTGAATGGTTGAGATTGATCCTTACCAATCTTAACCGAGGATTTTGGTGTTTTCCAAGGTACATCTGCAAAGTTGAATTAGCATTGCAGGAATACCAACCTTAGACATGGCTTCATATAACTTACTCCTTATCGGAGAGTCGAAGGCAGCTTTGTAGTCGACAAAGAGGTGGTAGGTGTCGATCTGCTTTTCATGAGTTTTTTCCAGGATTTGTCGTAGAGTGAATATTTGATCCGTCGTCTAATGCCAGGTCTAATGCCGCACTTATATGGTCCAATTAGTTTTTCTACAATTGGCTTTAGACGTTCACACAATATGCTTGAAAGGACCTTGTACGCAATTGGTAATAGGCTCATTCCACGATAGTTCTTACATTCACTACGATCTCCTTTCTTGTATATGGGACATAACAGACTAAGACTCCAATCCCCGGGCATGCTCTCCTATAGCCAGATGTTCTCCATGAGCTGATGCATGATCCTAATCAGCTCCTCACCGCCAGCCTTAAACGATTCAGCAGGGAGACCATCGGCTCCAGCAGCTTTGTTGTTTTTAAGGCGGGATATTGCCACACGTATCTCGCTCTGGCTCGGAGGTGGACAGTAAATACCATCGTCATGGATTGAAGTGGGGTCTTCTGGAGTGGTATCCGTATCCAGTAAATTTCTGAAATGATTTCTTCATATTTTCAGAACGTAATCTGGGTCCGTCACTAGCTGACCATCGCTGTCTTTGCAGGAGGGCAACCCTATTCCACGCATTCTCGCCTTAACTCTCTTGTTAACTCTCTTGTAGAATTTTCGGGCTTCCCCTCTACTTCGGAGCAGCTCTGTGCACTCATCTTGCCCCTTCTTCAGCTCCTTCTTTTTCCGTCTAAAAAGACGAGTTGTCTCTCGCCTCTTCTTCCTGTGCCGTTCACGAACAGCTCGCGTTGCCATTGGCTGCAGATGCGCTCTGTATGCAACATCCGTCTCTCTCGTGGCATTGCGACATTCATCATCGTACCAGGCATCTTCTTGAGATGGATTTGAGTATCCAAGTACCCTTCTCGCAGTCCGTTCTATGGAGTCGGCTATAAATTGCCACTGCGAGGTTATATTATCAGGGGTTGGAGCATTCCGCAGCAGTTGAGTTAGGTGGTTGGAGTAGGCGTTCGCTACCTCTGTGGTCCGCAGTTTACCGATGTCCAGCTTTCGTTGTGCCTGGTTACGTACGTTTTTCGCCATGCTTAGCCTTGTGCGTACCTTAACTGCGGTAAGGAATTGATCGGAGTCAATATTCGCACCCCTGATCACTCGTACGGGACAGGCCGTGGCATAGTGGTTAGAACACTCGACTACCATGCGGGAGATCGCAGGTTCAAACCTGGCTCCAGTCATCTTAAAATAAAAAAAATAAATAAAATTTTCTTTCATTGTCGGCTCCCCTCGAATGTTGTTGACAGCAACTTCGCAGTATTAAGCGTCGATTCAATTGTCGTGTCTAGTAAGAGCTTCTCAAACAGTGACGTTCGCATTCGTCGATAAACAAGTAGGTGCCGTTAGTTGTGAATCTAAAAATAGAAAGCGTGTTACTTCTCAACAACGCGAGAAGCTATTCCATACCTCATTCATGGGGTGCAAAGGGAAATTAAGCTTTTTTTTTTTTTTAAGATCACTCGTACGTCCAGAACACTCGATGCGTGCCTTCCATCCTTCCTTCCGAATTCCTCGTCAATTGGTCTGGAGATAACCATGTTGCTTTCTGAATATTTTTATGGTAAAATCTAGTGCTGCTAACTACCAGAGAAATCAATCAGTCTGATGCCATTGTTCGACGTTTCGGTGTGCAGACTGAATTTTCCGATGGTAGGCTCAAATGCGGTCTCCCTGCCTATTTTAGCATTAAAATCGCTTAGTACAATTTTAATGTCATGGCTGGGGCTACGGTCATATACATTTTCTAGGCTCTCGTAGAACTCATCTTTGTCCTCATCGCTTTTCTCTTCTGTCGGAGCATGGGCACATATAAGTGTTATGTTGAAAAACTTTGTTTTTACTCTTAGGGTAGCTATACGTTCACACACCGGGTTGAACCTTGAGACTAGGTGTCGCAGTCTCTTGCCAACCACAAATCTACATCCAAACTCGTGCTTGTCCGCATGGCCGCTAAATAGATGTCGCACGTCTTCATGCGCGAGCACCCGTGTCCCGTCCACCGGATTTCCTGTAAAGCGGTTATGTCAGCCTTGTATTCTTCGAGGACTGCCGCCAGTTGGATGGAGGCACCTTTACAGTGTTCTAACATTCCAGGTGCATATCCTCAAATCATGGTCCTTAATTCGTTTGCGGTGGTCGTCAACATTTTGGGGGTCCATTTTAATCTTTTCTTACTTCTTTTCATTGCAATTGTTCAAACGTCGGTGGCGGGTTGCAAGCCCAGCGCAACACGTCGCAGTTATCTCCTCCTGCCAGGATTTTATTCCAGCCGCCCATTCTGGGTCAGTCGCTGACCATGGTACCGCTCACTCTGAGCTGACGTGCCTGGGTATTAGGTTTCGCCCCTCACAGTTAGCCGTGCTCTGACGGATGTCAAAGGCACGCTTCCAGGCGTCACCACCTGGAAGTACTCCGTTCGCAGTAGTACCACGAATACGGAGCTGTGTGAGTAGACTTGAAGTGCAATTGGCAAGGATCACTCTGGGTTTGCCAAGTTAAACCGATCAGAAGCTTTACCTTGCATCACACTGCCGACGCCCAACGATTAACGTAGTTATATAAATAAACATAAAATGAACTGTTGAAAAGGTTATCATCATAATTCATTTAACCAATTCTCTTCTTTGTTCATGATACATTCAATTTGATCTGCACTTTTTTACAAAAAAAGGAAATTTCTCTTTCATATTTGTGCCTAAACAATCTCAGTTATTATTACATTCCCACAGAATCACTAAATTCTCAAAACACTTCATTGATTCTATTTCACCTAATTCCCATAGAATGCCCCATATATACAAATGTTTACAAATTATGATGGATCACATAACAGCGCTATTTTAATTTAAGAAAAAACACAACACAACAGGTTTTCAATTCATATTTAATTTTTCTTTTTCGTGCAAATGTCTAACGTCTCAAAAAGCAACTCTATTGGATCCACATTCTCTGGTGTGCACCATTGCCATCGCCGATGAGTGTTAATCAGAAGCGTGTGCGGCAAACGATCATTATGGCTGCTGTCGCTGCTGCTTACAAGTAGCATCAATAATAATAATATTATGAAAATATTAGCAAATATTGGCTGGCGCTGTTTCCACACGAAGCGTATGTACATTTAATTCGCTACGGTGGCATATGTACGCAGACGTGTTGCTGCTTCTACTCTCATGTGGAAAAAATGAAAGAATTTTGTGTGTGAAAATTTACTATCTACATTTAAGTGTCGCAGATGCCGCATGCCGCATTGAAAAGTTGTACATTCAAACAAGATTTCAATGTGTAATGGTATGGTAAGCAAGTGAGTGTAAGTGGAGCTACAATTGTGGTTACTTGTGTTCTTTAATGAATGAACCATATTTCTACAATAATTGACTTATTTTATTATTATATGTATTTAATTTATGTTAATTTGAGCGTTGAGCGAATTATCAACATACTGGTAAATGGCAAACTATTAACTATGTTGACGGTATTATTAATTGTTGATGGTTTAACAACACATAAGTTGTTGTTTAAAGAATGTATTTTAATTCATATGCGAATGTGCAGACATTAGAACCAATGAGAATTGTTACAATTGAGAGGCAATTATTTACATTTTCAAATGCAGAAACCATTCACAAATGATTATGGGTAAACATTCTAATTAACATCTTTGCCAGCCAATCTTAAATACATGTCGAAATTTTATTACATTCCAACTGATATTTTAGATAAACTCGAAGGGTGCAATTAATTTTGTAGGCAGGCAGGTTGTACATAGTACAACATTTTTCAGTTAATTGATTTGGGACTCAATTTTGAGAATTGCACATGAAAGTAGCCTCGAATATAAGAACTTCTCCATTATTCATTTTGTCAAGTTGGCTGCATTAATAAATGAATGGCCATATGAATTTTTTTGCTCAGGTGGGTTTTTGCACATTTTCTATATTTTAACACAGATATATCTCTTTTGTGTATGAAGCAAACTGGTAGATATTGAATAGGAGAAAAATAGTGTGGAACAAATCTACCCGTGTCTTAAAAATTGCAAAAATTATAATTTTGTTCCATTAACCTATAGGTTTATGTACTGAGCCCAAGTTTTCCTTTTAAGTATATTTAATTTTGTGCTTGAATTTGAGGTTCATGAGCTTATTTTGTGTTAAGTGCAGTAAGTGTTGCCTTTATAAAGGGTGGTTAAATTGTAAGGGCCGATGTTGAATGTGAACCACACCTTACCGTCAAGTTCTTTTCTGCATTTCATTTGACATTTCTTAATTTCAGACTAACTAAATTTGAACCATGGAACACAATCGAGCAACTCGTTAAAATTATTTAGGCTTATTATAAAAATAGGCGTTCAAATCAAAATGCATATCGTGCACTTCGTGATTTTTCGGTCAATTTAATCGTCCAAATGTGCGTACGATCGGAAAAATCGTGCAAAAATTTGAGCAAACCAAGTCTGTAGGAGATGTGAAAACACCAGTGCATGCGCGTACAGCTCGTACTGCAGAAAATATTGCTGCTGTTCGCGATAGTGTGGCTGAAGAGCCATTCACCTCAACACGTCGACGTGCCCAACAATTGCACCTCTCACGCTCGTCGTTGATGAACATTATGCATAAAGACTTGCATTTACACTCGTACAAGGTGCAATTGACTCAAGAACTAAAACCTTTTGACCATTCCCAACGTCGTCGGTGGTGGTCAGAATGATGGCAAGAAATGGCAACAGTGGATGATCAATTTTCGAAGAAAATCATCTTCAGTGAAGAGGCACACTTTTACCTTAGTGGATTCGTCAATAAGCAGAATTGCCGCATTTGGGCGAATAATAATCCAAGAGTGATTGTCGAAAAACCAATGCACCCACAAAGAGTGACTGTTTGGTGCGGTTTATGGGCTGACGGCTTCATCAGGCCGATTTTTTTCCAAATAAGGCCGGTCGACAGTTACTGTTAATGGTGTTCGCTATCGAACTTTTTATGGCTCGAATTGGAAGATATGGATGTGGACGATATGTGGTTTTAACAGGATGGAGCCACTTGCCGCACAGCTAACGAAACAATGGCTCTTTTGTGCGACAAATTCACGTGGTGACACCGTTGGACTTCTTTCTTTGGGGTTATCTGAAAGAAAAGGTGTACATCGATAAGCCAGCAACAATTCAAGAGCTAAAGGGCATAGAACCTCAATTATGCCTCAGCGTCATCGAAAATTTGGACCATTGGATGGAGGTGTTCCGCCATGGTCGCGGAGGCCATTCGGCCGATATTTTGTGCCATAATTGAACCATACCAATATTATCATAATAAAAAGAAATGACAATTATTTCTTAAATAACTTGTGTTGTATTAAAAATCAACATCGGCCCTAAAAATTTAACCACCCTTTAAGAATGAAAACGTGATTTTGTTTCTTTCGTAGAAAAAAAAAAACTAAAATATACTCGCCTTCATACACACGAACCGTATATGTAATTCGGTAACTTATGGCTTAAGCAGTGCGAGAAAGTTTTGTGCGTGAACCGTTGTCGACAACTAGAATGTCATACCAATTCGTTATCGATAACATTTCATGAAAGACAAATTTTTCTACATATTCCTTGTGTCTGAATGCGCATTTACACTTACTTTCGGATATACTGACTTACGTATAAGTAATAAATAAAATTCCACATAACTTATACGCTCAGGCATGTTTAAACTTCAAATCGTCACATAGTATGCTATGACCTTTATAAATAGCTTATTTCGACACAATATAGTTTAACCTACAAATTGCTAACGTGGTAATTGATGGCAGCCATGCATCTAGTGTCATGGACGTGCGAGTGATCCGTGGTGCTAATATTGGCTCGGATCATTACCTGGTCGCGGCCAAGTTGCCCGCCTTGACTGATCAGACCGAAAAACTCACGTAACCAAACACAAAGCAAGATGGACATTGCGAAGATGCAAGCCCCAGAGATAGCCACGGCCTACTCCAACCAGCTCTCCCAACCTCTACGACACAACGCCACTACTTTTGACGTTCTCGATTCACGGTGACAGCATATTGCGACTTCTATGGCAACCGTCGCAACAACCGTGCTACGATATGAAAAACGGCGCTCAGACGAATCCTGGTATGATGATGAATGTTGCCTAGCGTCTGAGGAACAGGATGCTGCTTATATGGCAACGGTACAGCCACTTGTAATTTGGGCTATTAGGGAACGGCATAAGGAGACAATGAAACAGGTGAGACAGCTATTTAAGCGAAAAAAAGTCAGATGAAGGAACGGGAGTGATACAGGGATAGAGGTGAGCTCCGAAAATTTTATCAGAAAGTAAAAGCAAAAGGCTTCGGTAATGGGCTCCACTCCTGTAAGGACAAGGATGGAAATATGGTTACAGATACGCAGAGTGTGCTGCACTTCCAGCAACTGCTCGTTCCAGAAGGCAGCGCATATGATGGTATCACGCTAATTGACGACGGCTTAGTTTGTCCACCACGACTGAAAAATAAAAAAGCAGCCGGTGCCGACGGACTTCCGGCAAAGCTCTTCAAGTCCGGTGGCGAGGAGCTGATAACGAGCATGCACCAGCTCCTACGCACGGTTTGGCTTAACGAGTGCATGCCCTACTATTGCAATATAAGCGTATTATGTCCTGTACTGAAAAAAGGAGATCCAAGTGTGAGCTTTAACCACCGCGGGATCAGCCTTGTACCCAACGCATGTAAGGTCCTGTCGAGTGTTCTATGTGAAAGACTAAAGCCAGTGTTATCCAACCTGATGGGGCCTTATCAGTGTAGCTTTAGACCTGGTAAATCAACTGACCAGATATTCATACTTTGGCTAATCCTGGAAAAGACCCAAGAGACCATATTTTCGTCGACTATAAAGCTGCCTCCGATACGACAGAGATTCTAGCGATACGAATTTGCTTGCGGAATTACGGTGACTGAAACGAAGTCTTCAGTGAAGTTTGGCAAGGACCTTACGGAGCCATTATATAAAACACGAGGCCTAAAAAAAGGCGACGGCCTATCGTGTAAATGGAAATGATAATGAGAAAAGCTGCAGTAAACACGAGTGGCACGATATTTAACCAAAGCCACATATTTCTCGCGTACGCTGATGACCTAGATGACGCAGTCGAAAACTGCTGGATGTGACTGCAGCCTTCTTAAGTATACAGAAGACAACAGCGAAAGTGGGTCTAATGGTGAACATGGTCAAAACTAAGTTATTAGTTTCAACGAACAACTTGTTTGGGAAACTGCGTGAACGTTGACAACTATAATTTCAAAGTGGTAGATAATTTTATCTAGCTAGGCTCCGCCATCAACAAAACTAATAATAGCAGCCTCGAAATCCGGAGAAGAATTCTGCTTGCTAATAAATGCTACTATGGACCAAGTAAGCGATTCAATGACAGAGCCCTCTCTCGACGAACAAAAACCCAGCTATATCAGATACTGGTTCCACCTGTCTTAATGTATGTTCAGTATCCTGGGTTATGAAGCCTGGTTATGGGCCCTTTATCGTTAACGGAGAGTATCGACGTCGTATGAATTATGAGCTATACGAGCTGGACACTGATAGTGACGTGGTCAGACGCATAAAGGTGCACCGGTTGCGTTGGCTAGGTCATATTGTGCGCATGGACGAAAATGCTCCAGCTGAAAAAGTCTTCGACAATGAACTCGATGAACGGCGCAAATGAGGTGCGACCAAAACTCTGTTGGAAAGACCAGATTACTGAGAACTTTGCAGAACTTGTGACTAACTGGAGAAGTAGCGCAGAAGATCGAATAGCTTTTTCTTTTGTATACAGACTAAGTAGTACAGACTAAGTCAATAGCTGAAGTGAAGACCTACAATAGTATGTCTTTACTTTTGCCCTATCTCTTATAGACGCCAAGATATTTGATATAGAAATTGCGGTATTTTTGAAAAATATTATTAAAAATTTTGAAATTGGAATCCGAAGTAGTTTATTATGGACAACTATATATTTCAACTTTTTAAGGTTAATCAAGTTAAAATCTATATGTTCATATAGTATATGTGAATATTATAAATATCTCTATCAATTCTCAGGAATTAGCTACAACTTTGCTTAAGAAGAGAACGAGCCAGATTTAACACTGTACAAACTGTTGGCCAAAAACTGATGTCACCTTTTTTCAAGGGATCCAAGGGATTTCAAATAGTTACGAGGACCAAAAACAAATTTTGGTAGCCAATCTAGCCAAACTGAGCTAGGGTTTTACTCAGCTCCGGTTGTACTCTCGAACCTATATAGTCACGTTCGGGTGTTTTTTTGGCTCCACGAAAAGCCCCCCAATGAAATAACGCCCAAACGAGAAATGAAATATTCCCCAAATTTTTTTCATACATTTTTGGGTGTTATTTCATATGAAATAACTCCCAATTTTTTTGGGCCATTTTTAATTTTTCTTGGGGAATTATTTCATTCTTCATTTGGGGTTTTCAAATTATGAAATAATCTCCAATGAAATAACATCCAACAAATTTTTTCAATTTGGGGATTGTTTCATATCGTGAATAATTTGGGTGTTATTTCATTTTTTATTCGGGGGTTATTTCATTTTTAAAGCTGTTGGCTTTTAGGGGTTATAATTATATAAAAATAGGCCTTTTACAAGAAAACTTTTAGCCTGTGAATACACAACAATATCTTTTGAATGTTTACAGATATTTCCATTTATGTTCATACTGACGGATAGAAAATCAACAAAATGCAAAATTCGAGGAATGTAATTATTTTTTTAATTTGTAAGAATTTTTCAAAAGGATTAATTTAAGAAAAGACGAGAGTTTGATTTGCTTGTAAACACTGGAGGTGGTTGTGTAAAGGCCAAACGTAAAAGGCAAATTGTCTTCCGAACTGCAAAAATAGAGCAGGGCTACAACGATCTACGATCCACACGATTCATTTCAATAATTTTGCGACTTTGCTGTTGGTCCATATTGACTTCATGAAATCCTTGGTGAAACTGACTCTTTTATGAATTTTGGGCAAAATTTCATTTTTGTTGCTGATGGGGTTTATTTCATTGGGGGTTATTTCATTTTCATCATTGGGTGTTATTTCATATGAAATAACTCCCAAATATTGGGGGTTGTTTCGTTTTCGCTTTGGGGTTTATTTCATTTATTTTTCGATGTTATTTCATTTACTGTTTTTGGGTGTTATTTCCAATTTTTTGGGGTTTATTTCATTGGGGGTTATTTCCTGGGCGTTATTTCATTGGGGGGCTTTTCGTGGAGCCGTTTTTTTCACTGTTGCACTGTGTAATCCAATAGGATTGCAAAGAAGTGCCAGCTAAGTAAGTAAGTAAGATAGTTGGTTACATGATCCTTAGATAACAACTTTTTTCACCTGGTCCATTCAACAAAGTTTTGGTTGCCCTCTACTGCGCAGCCTCTCGAGCTTATTGACGAAGACTTTTCGAGCCTGAACATTTTCAGTCATTTGTATAACGTGTTCAAGCCAGCACATTCGGTCTATATGAACACTCTTGACTGCGCCGATGTTGTTATACAGTTCAGGGTTCATTTGACAACGGTATTCGCCGTTAACGATGTTAGGTCGAAATATTTTGCGAAGTATTTTCCTTTTGAAGACTGCCAGAATAGATTGATTAGTGTCAGATAGTGTTGGATATTTGTTCGACGAGAGAGGGCTGCGTCATCGTAAACCTCTTGCTTAGCGCTCTTAATAGCAGCGGTTTGCGATCAATACTAGTCTCTTGATTTCCAGGCTGACACTATTATTGTTGTTTACGGCGGAGTCAAACACAGTATCTCAGATGAGTAGACTCTTTGTTCGTTGAAACAAATTACTTTGGTTTTGTCCTCATTTATCAACAGACGCACTTCTGTCGACTGCTTCTTAATGCTTGAAAAGGTCGCAGTAACATCCCGCGGCCCTGGGCCAATGATATCTATGTCATAGCCATACGCAAGCAGCATGTGACTTTTATCAAAGATGGTACCAGACATGTTTACTGCAAGCTTCTGCATGATCAATTCCATTACGATGTTCATGACAGAATATCTTCTTGTCTTAAATGGAACAAACGGCTCTGTCCAATTTTCACTAAACCTCGTTCGTATCAGTCATTGGCATCATGCAAAGTCGTATCAGCTTCGCGGAGATACCAAACCCAGACATTGTATCTAATAAATTCCGTCGTATCGGACTGTTGAATGCAGCTTTGTAGTCGATAAACAGATGGTAGGTGTCGTTCTGCCTTTTCCAGGATTTGTCGTAGTGTGAATAAGTGGTCGGTCGTGTATTTATCAGGTCTAAAGCCACACTGTTAAGGTCCAATCAGGTTCGCTAGGATTGGGTTCAGTCAAACATACTAGACAGGACCTTGTATACCATAGGTAAAAGGTTGACCCCGCGATATTTGGTACACACACTTGTCTCGGCTTTCTTAAGCATATGACAAGAAACACTCATATTCCCATCATCGGGCAATTACCGAATTTAGCAAGATAATTTCGCACATTTGGGAATTTGGGTTAAAATATATTTTGTGTGTGCCCTTTAAGGATATCATCATACAGTTCAACAGTAAAATGTGCGACGACAAGTAAATTTGATTTCATTAAGTTCTGGGAAATTTTAAAATGGCCTTCATTTATAATTAAAATATTACATTTTACCCTAAAATACTTCAAAACTTCAGCTGTATCAGTACAAGAAACACTCACATATAGTACAAACAAAAGACTTAAGACACAAACTCATTACCGTTTTCACATGTTCGAATTTTTGATCCTACACATTCATCACACTGCATAATATTTTAACATAACTAATTATGTTTACACTTGCAATATAACATAATATATTTAGACATCATAAATGAAAAAATTCATTATGTTTACACAATTTGAAGTCGCGTGATGAACACTTGTGGAATAAATTTCATTACGTCGTATCTTTTGGGTTATTAGAATTTTAGGGTGAGAAATGTAGCACTTTTTACACAGTTGTGATTTTTAATAGATTTTATGATTACATGAAAGCGCCTGCGCAGGAATGTCACATAAATGTAAGTGAAAAGTGAGTGATAGCTAACAGTTAAACTCATCAAGTAAAAATGTTCAAATATAGAGCAACTTTAATAAAATTAGGTTTCGTGTTAACAAGTTAACAAATAAGAAATGATATTCCCTTGGCATGAAGAGTAGAATGCTAGAAGTCTTAAATAAAAACAAATATACAAAAAACCTGACCTCAAACTAGATTTATTTTGGACCAAAGTAAAAAAGAAATTTGGAAAAGGCTAACCAAAGACAACAAATTATACATTATTATGTAAGACTTGTTTTGTTATGTTGATCTGATGAATTATGACTATTGTTTCATACTATTACGTTGTAGCAGGGCGGGCGGATAGCTATTTCGATAGTTGCGAAACTATCATCATCAGCACCCATTGCTGTGACTCCTTCACTTTCATCACAAACCTTTAAAAATCGTTTCTGAGGGTAAGGGTTTCATTTCAAATTACCCCAGTTTTTCGCGTAATGTTAGGACAAACAATTGGTTATATCCTTGTTGGGCATACAATAACATAACACATTATTGTTGAAATTTCAATATAAATTTACATTAAGAATGTAATGTGTTTAAAATTAAAAGTATTCTGTATAATAATTTTTTTCTTACCCACATTTTTAATAGAATTTGTTGTCAGAGCGCTGAGTACCCACTTAACATAAATAACATTATAGTTTACTACACTTCTCACTTAACTATCAATGGTTTTTCCCAAATGGCATTAAAAGAAAACATTTTCCCGTCATTTAAGTGTTTAGAAGTTTTAAGTATCATTTTCTCACCTATGCAGCTGAATTCCATTTACGGCATCACAACGCTACCCATTCACATGATCATATTGCAATATCATATCATGATCAATATTTGGAAATTGAAAACACTTTTACTTCAAGTGCTTTTTTCATTGTTTTTCCATAACAAAAGCGTTTTTGTTTTTTTTCCTATACTACAATTTCTTGGCAAAAAGGCGTTGAAAGGCCTTACAGAAGAAATTGATGTCAAGTATTTTCAGCACAAACTGAATACAAATTCGCTATAGCACCAAGTAGACCCCATTGTTGATGGCACGACGGTACGACGGTATCGAATGAATGTTGAATTCTCGTAGATAAACTGAATGAACGATACAAGACTTGAGGGGATTGATTCTAAGTTATAGACAAACAAACAAACATTGTGCCAAACTAATCAGCAAAGGCAACCTTGATCTTGAGTAGTGATTGAACATTTAGAATTTGATATCTAAACAATTTAGATGGTGATGGTGAGGAAAATGGTTAGTAAGAGATGAGCGGAATGATAAGTTCAGTTGGAAATGTTTTTTTTTTATATCTAAAATGTAAATGGTGGCTAAAGAAAGTAAAGAGTTGAAAAATCAAAACTACTTTTGAATGCGGTTTAAACGAAATATGTAAAGTTAATGGCAACGTCAGTTGCTTAAAAAAATTTTAAAATATGAAATTTTTAAAATGAGAAATGTAGATGCTCTTTCCACGACAGTAAAGCCAGAAGAGAACCAAAAATCCAAAATCCAAATCACGTGGAAAACGCCAAAGCCGTGTGAAATTTCATCAAGATACCATTATCCGTTCACAGGTTCCAAATTTAATTCCAAAAAAAAGTTTTCCCACCACTGCACAGTGGTCTATTTGCCTAATCTAGCGCAACGAAATTAATAACATAAAAAATAATAAAATTTTCGTCAAAAGGAAAATTTTTCTAGAATAATATAACAAGAAGGAACTAAATGAAAATAAAAAACTCACCAAAATTTTTTTTTTAATTTTGAAATTATTTTCTTAAAATATTTGTTTATTTAAATTTTTTATTCTTTAAAATTTTTTATTTTTTTTTTGTTTTGTTTTAAGTTTATAGACGTATTAAATTATATTATTAAATTATTTCGAGACAAAACTTAACTCTGATTTGGACTGCCTTCCTAAAAAAAAGGTTTCAATTGCTGACCGACGTGATGCCTAAAAATTGCAACATAGTGAGCAAAAGCAACTGAAAGCAGCAAATGTTGGGCATTTCATAAAGTAGCCGAAATATTTAACAATAAAAGAACAGTCATTTCTCCGGCCGATGTAGGCTTACTAAGTTCTACTCTACAGAAGTTCAAATTCGGTCACAAAAAGGGTTAAACAAAAGTGTTGATTTCTACCACAATTTTCTAGCACCTCATATATTGCACAGGTCACGATACACTTTTTTTGTAAACTATATACCTTTATCTTTTAAAAAAATCCAAAAAATGTTTAGCAATATAAATTTTGCCAATTTTTCAGCATAATCAGCACACTTGCAAAAACGCGTTTTTGTTGCAGCTGTTTTGACGTTTGTTGTGTTTGAAAGCCGACAGTTAATCAATTATAGCAAATTTGGAAGTTATCGATTTCCTAAATGAACAGTTAATTATCGTTGGAAAATTAAATTTTGGTAGATTTCGAATGTCGAAAATTTTAAATTATATGACTTTCGATTTAAAGTTGGTTCACGCCCACTGCGCTCTATTAGAAAGCTGTATTATTACCAATGAAGTTTATACCATCAGCGTACGCAAGAATCGTAGGGCCTTTGTTACATATCATCAAGATTACAAGATAGGCTGTCGTCTCAACTAAGGCCACATCTGGTAAAAATCTTCCTTGCAAATCTTCATGAAGACTTCGTATCGGTCTCTCCATATATGCAGCACACTCTGCGCATCTTTAACTTGTCCTCCGATAAACTGGTAAATTATGTTTGTGTTTTGCATCTAGTATCACCTTGACGATTTGACCAGATGATGGGCGCAACCTCACTGAACATACTACAATGACGCTATTAAGGCCCACATTCTTGTCCTCTTACTTACTTAAAACTAAATTTCCCTTTACACCTCATGAATGAGGTATGGGATACCTTCTCGCGTTGTTGCGAATAAACACGCTTTCTATTTTAGATTTACAATAAACAGCACCTACTTGTTATCGACGAATGCGAACGTCACTGTTTGAAAAGCTTCTACCAGATATGCCGATTGACTCGACACTTATACTGCGAAGAATGAAATGATAGAAAAATTTAGATGACTGGAGGCAGGAATCGAACCCGAAATCTCCCGCATGGTAGTCGAGTGTTCTGACCACTATGCCACGGCCGGTCCCTTCCTGTCCTCACTTTAAAATAATTAGTGATTTGTTGCATCACCAATAGAACTATTGACTGCAGATACAAACGGCATCAGGAATTTGTATCCCGTCTCAACAATAGTACTTATCACTTTGTGTTTCAACATATTTCGAAATATTAAAACTCAGCACTCAACTCCTATCGATCTTTATTAACGCTCTAGGTCCAAGGACATGGCCAAGGCCATTTGGCCTTAATATGAAGGAGACTTCCAGTGTGTGTATGTTTTTAGGGACGCTGATTTCGAATCCGGAGTCAAATTTTTAAAAAACAAAATAGCGGATACTTTATTGCGGACATTGTGTTCACGTGAATTCCAGCGTTTTTTGAAAATAATGTCCGCCATTCTGTTTTTTTTTTAATTCTGACTCTAGATTTTACATCTTACTTACTTACTTAGTTGGCACTTATTTGCGATCCTATTGGATTATATACCGCACGTAGAAAAATATTATAAGCGCCTCGATCTTTTGCGCTTCTTCTCCAGTTAGTCACACCGAGTTCTGTAAGGTTCTCAGTAACCTGGTCTTTCCAACGGAGTTTTGGTCGCCCTCTTCTGCGCCGTCCATCGAGTTCATTGACAAAGACTTTTCGAGCTGGAGCTTTTTCGTCCATGCGTACAACATGACCTAGCCAACGCAACCGTTGCACCTTAATGCGTTTGACCACGTCAATGTCAGTGTACAGCTCGTACAACTCATGATTCATACGACGCCGATACTCTCTGTTAACGATGATGGGCCCATATATTTTACGGAGTATTTTTCTCTCGAATACCGCCGGAACCGATTCATCCGCTTGTGTCTTAACCCAGGATTCTGAGCCATACATTAAGACAGGTAGAACCAGTATCTGCTATAGCTGGAGTTTTGTTCGTCGAGAGAGGGCTCTGTCATTGAATCGCTTGCTTAGTCCGTAGTAGCATTTATTTGCAAGCATAATTCTACTCCGGATTTCGAGGCTGACATTATTTGTTTTGTTGATGGCGGAAACCTAGGTAGATAAAATTATCTACCACCTCGAAATTATAGTTGTCAACGTTCACGCAGTTTTCCAAACGAGTAGATTCTTTGTTCGTTGAAACTAATAAGTTCGTTTTGTCCTCGTTCACCATTAGACACATTTTCGCTGATTCTTTACGTATACCTGAGAAGGCTGCAGTCACATCCCGCAGTGTCTACGTCTTTAGAGTACGCGAGTAGCATGTGGCTTTTGTTGAACATCGTGCCACTCGTGTTTGTTAAAACTTTTCTCATTATCATCTCCATCAATATGTTGAAGAGGTGACACGATAGGCCGTCGCCTTATTTAAGGCCCCGTCTGGTATAGAATGGCTCCGTTAGGTCCTTTTCAATCTTCACTGAAGACTTCGTGTCAGTCAGCGTCATTCCGCAAAGGCGTATCAGCTTTACTGGAATACAAACCTCAGCCATGGCTTTGGGTAATTACAACCATATCGGACTGTCGAAGGCAGCTTTATAGTCGACAAAAAGATGGTACGTGTCGATCTGTTTCTCTTGGGTCTTTTCCAGGATTTGCCGAAGTGTGAAAATCTGGTCAGTTGTTGATTTTCCAGGTCTAAAGCCACACTGATAAGGCCCGATCAGGTTGGATAACACTGGCTTTAGTCTTTCACATAGCACACTCGACAGGACCTTATATGCGATGGGTAAAAGGCTGATCCCGCGGTAGTTGGAGCACACACTTGGATCACCTTTTTTCAGCACAGGACATAATACGCTTACATTCCAATCGTCGGGCATGCACTCTTTAAGCCAAACCGTGCGCAGGAGCTGGTGCATGCTCGTTATCAGCTCCTCGCCAACGGACTTGAAGAGCTCCACAGGCAGACCGTCGGCACCGGCTGCTTTGTTGTTTTTCAGCCGCGATATTGCTCTTCTTACCTCGGCTTGACTTGGTGCTGGGCAATCTAAGCCGTCGTCGACAATTGGCGTGATAACTTCACGTGCGCTGCCTTCTGGAACCAGCAGTTGCTGGAAGTGTTCTCTCCATATGTGCAGCACAATCTGCGTATCTGTGACCAGATTTCCATCACTGTCCTTACAGGTGGGAAGGCCATTACCGTATCCAGTTGCTCTTACTTTCTGGTAAAATTTTCGGGCCTCACCTCTATCCCTGTATCGCTCTATATCCTCGTTCTCCCGTTCCTTCATCTGACGTTTTTTTCGCCTAAATAGCTGTTTCTCCCTTTTTTCTTTCTCCTTATGCCGTTCCCTAACAGCACGGGATACAATTGGCTACAACGTTGCCATATAAGCAGCATCCTGTTCCTCAGACGCTATGCGACATTCTTCATCGTACCAGGATTCGTCTGAGCGCCGCTTTTCATATCCTAGCACGGTTGTTACGGCGGTTGCCATGGAATTCACAATATGTGTATCGGGAACGTCAGATGTAGAGGCGTTGTGACATAGAAGTTGGGAGAGCTTGTTGGAGTAAGCAGTGGCTATCTCTGGCGTTTGCAGCTTCTCGATGTCCAGCTTTATTTGTGTTTGGTTACGTGCGTTTTTCGCCCTGATCAATCTTGTGCCCACCTTGGCTGCAACCAGGTAATGAACCGAGCCAATATTAGCACCACGGATCACACGCACGTCTATGAAACTAGATGCATGCCTGCCATCAATTACCACAGGATCAATTTGATTTTTGGTGTTTTGGTCAGGGGATAGTAGCCATGTCGCCTTGTTGATATATTGTGCTTGAATCTGGTTCTCGCTGCGAAGCTTACCAGCCTAAACCCGTTGTCTGACATGTCGGTATGCAGGCTGAATTTACCGATCGATGGACCAAGAACATCTTCCCGTCCTATTTTTGCATTAAAGTCTCCCAGAACAATTTTAATATCGTGGCTAGAGAAGCGGTCGTATGTTTTCTCTAGGTGCTCGTAAAATGCATCTTTAATCTCATCGTCTTTATCTTCCGTCGGGGCATGATCACAAATCAGCGCGATATAGGAATATTTCGCCTTGATGCGGATTGTGGATGTTTGATCACTAACAAGATTAAACCGCGAGACAAGATGTCTGAGTGTCTTGCCAACTACAAATCCACATCCAAATTCGTGCTTTTCTGCATAGCAGCTGTAATAAATGTCGCAATTTTTACGTCGCGAGCATTCTTGTCCTGTCCATCTCATCTCCTGAAAGGCGGCGATGTCAGCCCTATATTATTGAGGACATCCGACAATCGGATAGTGGCACCTTCTCTATAGAGAGTCCGGGCGTTCTAGGTGCACCTTTCCAAAATCGTTCTACTCATTGCTCATTTTGTCATAAATTTTTTTTAAGTTCCACTGATTGCTATATAAAAGTGATGAATTTCCACAAAATACAAAAATGCCACTCATTATCTCTTTAACCTCCTACCGCCTCACTTTCTCTACCATCATTTCGCAAAAATTCTCAAAGGGGGAGTTACTCGGTAATTTTTTGTTCTCTTCTAAATCTGGTAAAAACGATAAGTTCCTTTCTGGACTTGCACAAATAAGATCAGCTGTTGCGATCATTTACAGCAAACATCAGTTAAATCGCTGACCAAATATCTTAGCGAAAATAATTAAATTCTGTTGGCTTCACATCTATCATCTATCATCATCTTCATCATCGAATGAGCCGCCTCATTCGCTTTTGGTGGAAAAACTGCTCAACTTACAAGGCCAGTACGTGCCGGCACCTGTGGTCAAATGACAACCATCTTTAGCTGCAAATGTTCAAAAGCTCATAGCCAAGAGCTCATCTTATCCCCAATGGCGGCAAATTGTCTTTTTTGTTTGCTGTGGCAGCGATAGACAGTAGAGAGAAAAAAATGACACAAAGACAATTGATTGTCCCGGGAAGATTTCTGTTGCAAGTTGTTCGCTTAGGAGCGTAGTTGTTTGTTTGATTGTTCATTAGTTGTACTAGGATCATTTAGTCATCATAGCATCTTGGGGTTTTTGTGTTTTCTATGTCAAATTTTTGTTAAATGATTTGGTATTGTTGTGTATTTGTTGCTATCGGT
Organism: Muscina levida; assembly: GCA_964034835.1. Taxonomy (NCBI): domain Eukaryota; kingdom Metazoa; phylum Arthropoda; class Insecta; order Diptera; family Muscidae; genus Muscina; species Muscina levida. Next base: position 143,233,840 of record OZ035880.1, on the reverse strand, counting down.
GCATGTGGCCAAAAGGTTTAAGCCATGTATGTGTGTGTGTACCTGTGTGGCAAACTTTATAAACTTTCAATTTAATGCTGTTTATGTTTTCTTTATTGTTTAATTATTACAACAAACAAACAAAATGCATAACACAACAATCACAGAAAAAGTCACATTCGCAGTGAAATTATTTTGAAAGGCTTGAATTGGTAATTATTAAGTTTTTAAGCCTTCAAATGGGGATGTGTCTTGTCATCGCTTGTACAGTGAGACGACCACCCAATGTTTGTTAAGCTAACAAAGTAGCTTGTCATTTCAAGATAAGTCGACCGGGGCAAGTTAGCACAAATGCCTTAGGAATGTGGTAGGAAGGATTATATAAAAAGACATGTTATACAAGTTTCATATGTAGTAGAGGTTTTTCTTCCTTTTTGAATCATAAGTAATTAGAAAAGTTGAAGAGTTTTATTTACGATTCAAAACGAAGACAAGTATTAAGTGCATTTTGTAAATACGCGGCCGGAAGTAGCAGTGAATATGCCATTCGAGTGTGGTGACTGTGATCTGACTTTATTGCAAAAAACTTGCATCTCAAGCCGACTTACAAACTTACATGTTGTCACCTGGGCAACGTTGTTTTTGGTCATATTTCTATCTCGAATAGCGGCAGACAGTACGGGACGAATCCTGATGGTTGGGCTAGCCACCCAACCCCGCCTTCAAGTCCTATACTGGCTATGAGAACACGACAAAGAAAGAGTAATGATCGGAGACCCCCAAATGTTGACGGCCCCCGCTAACGTTATAAGGACGATGATTTAAGGATATGCACCTGAAACGTTCGGATACTCTGTAGAGAAGGTACCACTATCCGACTGGCGAATGTCAAATCAAAAAATACAAGACTGACATCACCGCCATCCAAAATATTAGATGGGCAGGAAAGGAATGCTCGAGACGTTAAAATTGCGACATCTACTACAGATTCTATGTGGAAAATAACAAATCTAGATTTGGATTTGTAATTGGCCAGAGACTCAGACATCTTGTATCGCGGTTTTATGTTGTTAGTAATCAAATAGCCACAATCCGCATCAAGGTGAAATATTTTTACATCACGCTAATTTGTGGTCATACCCCGATGGAAGATAAACCGCATGAGATTAAAGGTGAATTTTACGAGTGCCTAGAGGAAACTTACGACCGCTACCCTGGCCATGACATTAAAATAGTCCTGGGAGATTTTGAAGCAAAAATAGTAATGGGAGATGTTCTTGGTCCATTGATCGGTAAATTCAGCCTATATACCAACACATTCGACAATGGACGTAGACTGGTTAGTTTTGCAGCGTCAAGGAATGTGGTTATGACTGGAACCAGAGGTCAGCATAAAGGTATCCACAAAGCAACTTGGTTACACCTCAATCAAAACAGGAAAAATCATATTGATCATGTGGTAATCAATGGAGGTCATGCATATATCGTCAGAGGCGTGAGCGTGATCGGCGGTGATTATATTGGCTTGGATAATTACCAGGTAGCACCTACGGACCACGCAATACTGAGTTAAGCGAAAAACGCACGTAACCAAACAAAAAGCGGCAAATCCCAGAGATAGCCACTGCCTATTCCAACCAACTCTCCAAACTACTACGAACCAACGCCCCTATTTCCGATGTTTCCGATACATAGTGGCAGCATATTGCACATTCCACGGCAACTGCAGCAACAACCGTGCTACGATATGATAAACGGCACCCTGACGAATCCTGGTAGGATGAAGAATGTTCCACAGTATCTGGGGGAATAAGATGCTGCTTAAAGGGCAACAATATAACCAATTGTAACCTGGGCTGTTAGCGAACGGCACGGTTCCACAGCGTCTGGGAGGAACAGGATGCTGCTTACAAGGCAACAATATAGCCAATTGTAACCCGGACTGATAGGGAAAGGCACACGGAGAGAGTAAAACAGGCGAGGCACCTATTTAAGAGAAAAAAAAATTAGATGAAGGAACGGGAGAACAAGAATATAGAGCGAAACAGGGATAGAGGTGAAACCTGAAAATTCTACCAGAATGTAAACTCAAAGCTGGGCTCACATTCTGTAAGGGCAAGAATGAAAATCTGGTTACAGATACGCAGAGTGTGCTGTATATATTAAGAGAACACTTCCACCATTTGCAGGTTTCGGAATGCAGCGCACGTGAATGTATCACGCTAATTATCGATGACGTCTTAGATTGTCCACCACTAAACAAAACCGAGGTATAAAGAATAATATCGCTGGTAAAAGATAATAAAGCAGCCGGTGCCGACAGACTTCCGAAAGAGTTCTCTCTGGCGAGGCGAGGAGCTAATATCGAGCATGCACCCGCTCCTACTCACGGTTTGGCTTAAAGCATGCCCTATGATTGTAAACTAAGCGTATTATACCCTGTGTTGATTAAAGGTAATCCAAGTGTGTGCTCCATCTACTGCGGAATCAACCTTTTACCCATCGCATATAAGGTCCTGTCGAGTGTGCTATGTGAAAGACAAAAGCCAGTGTTAACTTACCTAATCGGGCCTTATCAGTGAAGCTTTAGACCTGGTAAATCAAAAACTCATCAGGTATCCACACTTGGGTAAATCCTGTAAAAGACCCAAGAGAAACAGATCGACACGTACCATCTTTTCGTCGACCATAAAGATGCCTTCGGCAGTCCGAAACGCAAAAATTACTCGAAGCCACATTCTGTGTTTGGTATTCCAGCGAAGTTGATATGCCTTTGCGGAATGACGCTGGCCGACACGAAATCTTCAGTGAAGATTGACAAGGACCTTACTTAAGGAGCCGTTTTATACCAGACGAGGCCTAAAAGAGGGCAACGGCCTATTGTGTGACCTCTTCAGCATAATGATGGCATTGACAATTTGGAAAGCTGCAGTAAATACGATATTCAACAATAGCCACATGATACTTGCGTACGCTGATGACGTTAACATCATCGGCCGAGAACTGTATGATGTGACTGCATCCTTCTCAGGCATACAGAAGGAATCACAAAAATGGGACGAACGATGAACGAGAACAAAATGAAGTTATTAGTTTCAACGAACAAAGAATATACTCGCTTGGAACGTTGCGTGAACATTGCCACCAATAGTTTTGAAGTACACGATTTTATTGCGTCAAAAGATGAGTATTGATGGCAAATCGCTGCAACTATGCGCTAAGCAAGCAATTTAATGACAAAGCGCTCTCTCGAAGAACAAAGATCCATCTCTACCAGACTCTGTCTTGGTCTACAACGCAGAATCCTAGGTAATAACACATGCGGATCAATCTATTCTGGGAGTCTTCGAAAGGAAAATAATTCGCAAAATATTTGGACCCATCATCATTTGGACCCATCATATCGTCGTCGAATGAACAACGAGCTGTATGAGCTGTACAACGACATCGATGTAGTCAAGCGCGTAGTCCAGAAAATGTTGCAGCTCGAAAGGTCTTCGTCAATAAACTCGATTGGCAGCGCAGAACTGGGGCGACCTAAACTCCGTTGGTTAGATCTGGTAAAAGAGCTGTTATCTACACATTGTGTGACTGCCTATCTACGGAACGCAAAAGACTGAAGCGCTTTGAATTATTTTCTACGTGCGGCTACTAATAGATGAATTTCTGTTGATGTTGTCAATTAAGAAGAAGAAGTATTTTGCGGGAAGTTAAGGATCGATGTTATGCAAACAATCTCAAAAAGGTTAAGATACTTTAACATAATTTCGGTCGAAGTATTAATTCATAAGAATTAGTTTGCGGCATCAGTAAGAGTCACATACCGATATTTGAAAGTTTTTCTCATTTTGGTGCATAATGCATTCGATTGGAATATATAAATCTAAGACATTTCATTACAACCATTCCAACCATCCGTAATTAATGATATCAGTTTCTCAAATCAATAAACTAATGACATTTAACGATATATTAACTTTTAATCCCAGACAGACAATAAAACTGAAACTAAAAGTTTGCATCTTAAGTCTTTCATTTGCCTACTATCATACGAAAGTCACTGCAATTGTTGTGTGAAATGCTAAAGACTCACCTTATTTATGTACCGATGAATCGATCTAGCAAAATGCATTATAACGTTTTGTTTTTTCTTTACGATAATGTTTTAACATTGTCAATCAAATTTTACCGTTACAATCCGCGTTTACACATCATCTGCATATCTAGTGGCGGCACCCAGAAAATAAAACTGACAACGGAAACAATCCCAACCAATAACAAAAGTCGAACTTCCTACAAACATAAAATCACAATATAAAAACGTAAATCCCTTAGATTCCCACATAAATTTTATTGTGATATCTTGACAAAAGATTGACAAAGACAAAATAAAAATCGTCAAGTTATCATTGATTGGATGTTCGTTACATTCATGTGTCTACAGACGAAGAAGACAAGTGACATTTTAGCTATAAATTAAAATTCGAATGGTCACTAAGAGTAGAGTTGAGTCGAGGCTGTGAAAACAACCAAGTTGTTAGAGTGGTTTTACGACTATGTCAACTTCACTTTCATTTTAGTTGTAAACCAAAACACAATTTGAAGTGACCTAAAAGAGGTCTTAGAGTAAGGTCAATAACTAGTCCGATTCTGAACTGGCAATGCCTAACAAATGTGTTTTATTTCTTTGCAGTATCTTGAAGATTTTCACATTCTAACTAAGAACTGATACTCTTTGTTGAAATGTAGCAAAGTACACTGTTGTGCTATGCCATTTGTAATTGTTTTTTATTTTTCAAACGATTTTTCTTTGCTTAGTAGGTACAATGAGGCGCTTAATTGTCACTAACCTACTCCATTAAACTTTAGTTTTTGTTTTTAGTTTCATTCACTCCTTCACTGGCCCTCTTTCTCTTCGTGGACATATATCAAGTTTCTTGTCACACAGCTAATGATCTTTTTGGCCATTTGGCTAGAAAAACAAGTGTTAGAATAAGAAGCGTCCCATCATCTAAATAGCCAAAACGCACATTTTACGCTGTTTGTCACCAAACACGATTACACAGCGCGACCGTTTCAAATTGAAAATGTAATTTTAATGTTGTTGTGAGTCTAACTGCCGGTTGGGCCAGACGCACCACAACACCCGAAAACAAAAGTTAATGTGTTTCTTCTAAATCGTTTAAGAGGCGTTAAAAATGTCATAAACTCCATTTTTTGTGACCGAAAGTGAAACCGTCTAAAAATACCATCGCTTACAATGTTGTCGTTGTTTTGGTTAATGCCAAAAACTTTTACTGACACTTTTTAAAGCAGAAGGAAAACCACTTACTGAACTTTAAAAACAATGCAAAATTTGTTAAGGTCATTGGTTGATTAAAGATATTTGCCGGTAAAAATAATATCACAACATTACAGTTACATTAGTCTTGAATTGACAGATACAATTTTGCAAAAATTATCAGTATTTTCCTTCAATGGTATTGGATTAAATTTGATTGATATGGCCTATAAACTTATATTCGCCAGTGGAAGTAAAAAAAATCCTAAAAGATATGTAAAAATCATCGTGAGAACAATATACGTATTGTAAGAACGTACCACATTCCATGTTGTAATATTCTTACCAGCTTTGAAAAAAATATTATAAAATTTCAAATAAAATAAGACAACTTTCCATGACTGTCCATTTTGTCTTACATCATTAAAAGGTATAAAAATCCATAGACCTAACACACAGTTTAATACTTAATCTTTTCTTTAGCAATAAGAGCACAGCAGTAGAGAGAATGGTTTTTTGGGCATAGCCACAGGACACGTTCATTGATCAGTGTTCAGTGGTAGCAAATGTGAGAAGGCGCAATGTTTAGTAACCTAAAAGACATGATACCACCGATGCGTCTTATTGAGTAGGTAACAGAAGTTAGAGAAGCTCAAGCTCAACACAACTGTTATCTTAGTGGCATTGACAGTCCCAAGAAACTAAGATCAGGCGTGGTGGCCTATTATATCACCCACCATAATTAAACAAATTACACTCACAAATTACACTGGGGAAACCCGAAAACCCGGAGTTTAAACCGTAAGGCAATAGTTATAATATATTTCTCGGAATTTAATTTTTCTATGTCTACAAAATACTTTGTAAACATTTCTAATGTACGACAGTAATATCGATACCTTCCCATAAAAATGTATTAAGCGCATTTCTAAAATTGTGTAGGAAACGAAAAAAACGCCTCATTTGGTTATTTATTTGTGTATTTTATTGAAAGGAACATATTTGGAAAGCGATTTTCACAATACAAAACTTGACATCATTGCAAAACCAAAAGTTTAATCAGATAAAATTTCAAATTTCAGGGTGCAACATTATTCCAGTGAGAAAACTTGACGGTTGATACAATTTTATTTTCTCTCTAGTTTCCTTTGCATCCATGATAGGGCAGCGAAACCCAGGCCAAAATGTGGCGCTTAACTTCTAATATAGTTTTACGTCAAAAAGTCATTTTCATAAAAAGTGTCGCTTAATACATTCTTATGGGAAGGTATCGATATGTTGAATTTGGTAACTTATGTAACTAATTTGAAGTAACTCCTTAACAGGGAAGTTTTATTGTTTTACATGTTAAATATCTTAGGCGCTATTCCGTCTTCAAATTTGTAAATGTAGTAGCGGGAACCGTCTGTGTACTAACAATATTTTTTTGGGAGATATATTGCCGCGTACTATCTTTGTATCGACGTGCGTGGGCATTTTTTGCCAACTACATATGTTCCAAATAGCCTGCTCTCGAGATCAACTGTAACATACTGTGAAATTTTCACTTCCACCTTAGCTGTAATTCATACTGTACCAACAATATAAGTATATACGAAATATCATTTTCATACCTCAGATAGTTCATGAGGTATAGCCATTTTATATTTCAAGTTGAATTAGCGGTGCGACGCACATTTAACCAATCACAAGCAAGTATAACCAAGGACTATTTTTCGTAACAATCGGTCTATTTAAAAACCTGCCAGAACGTTTTTTTAAAAGGGGGCGTGGCATCACCCTCATCCACCCTGACTGTAATTCGAATTGTACAAACAACATATATACTAGGGTGAGTCTTAAAAAATGTTTTTGGAATTTTTCATGGGCCAAGTTAAAATTTTATTAAGACGTATAAAAAAACTCTATGTGAATTTTTTAAATTTTTTTTTTAAAGGTTTAGGGGTCGCTACCGGGGTTCAAAATACCGTCATCCTGAGGGATAAGCAGAATAACTCGAGTAAACCTTAACTGATCCTTATGAAAATTTTTCAGTATTAATATTTTCCATAACGAAGTTATGGAATTGTAAATGGGCAGAATTGTCCCACCCCTTCTGGTACCTCCCATACAAAATTACCTATTTTTTGATAATTAATATTTCTCCCATAACTTTTAAACGGGCAGCTAGATGGCATTTAAACTTGGTCAATTTAATAACCTTGTAATAACAGATAAACCCTCGGAAAATCAAAACCTTTGTCACACCCCTTCTGGTACCTCCCATACAAATGACCGAATTAACCCCCACATTTTTACCTACATATCTTTTTAGTAAAAATACTGAATTCAATAAAATTGAGATGAACACATGCAAAAATTTGACTCGTGAGTGAATATCGACTCTATCGGCCAACCCCTTCTGGTACCTCCCATACAAAATTACCTATTTTTAGACAAATAATTTTTTACCAATAATTTCCAAACGGACAGCTGGATGGCATTTAAACTTGGTCAGTTTAATTACCTTGTAATAACAAATAAACCCCCAGTAAATCGAAACCTTTGTCACACCCCTTCTGGTACCTCCCATACAAATGACCGAATTCACCCTCATAGTTTTACATATTTATGCTAATTATTTGACAGAAAATTTTGATTTTTTTCATAGGTTAACTTAAAATTTTGTTAAGACGTACAAAAGAATGCGCAGTTTTAAACGTAGAAGTCATATAACATGACTTATGCATTGTATTTCGGGAATATCAACCGGTCCTGAAATATTACTTTTTAAGAGGTTTAAAAATGCCTGGACAAAAATTGATCATTCCAATTTCTCATATTAAGACAAGTAAAGAATTCTGCGAATGCTGTTTGTTTTGCCGAAAATCAGCTTAAAGAGTTTCAGCCACGAGAGGACTAAAAAGAGCTACTTAAGCTGACAATAATATTCTGCGGGATATTCCAAAAACACAAATATTCTTCAGAGCACCAGCAGGTCTTCACCGTGCTAGATGGAAGGCTAAGGCAATATATTCCTTAAAAATATATTTATTCAGAGAGCAGTTAAACTAAACGAAAGCGAATTATGTGGAATACAGGATGTTTGCATTTTTATAATTAATATTTACCTTAAATATTGGTTTGAATCCACTTCTGGACCTTCTGCTTCAAGAAATGACCTCCAGTTGTTAAAAGACTTGAAGTCTTATGCAACAATTAATAAAGAGACAGCGGCAATAGCCTTAAAAAAAATTCTAGGTCATCTCTAGTATTTTTAGGAAGAGCTAGTTGGATTTGTATTTTTGATGACAAAGTTTCTCATGAAATTAAGAAGAAGATGGTAAATGCTTTAAACATAGAAGGAGTAGATAATCCAGAAAAACGAGTTACAGTGGATGGAAACCTACTACATTCCAAAAGTCTTGAGCATTTTGTATCAAACAATACTTTTAGATTTTTCAGCATAACGGGTATTAAATCGGGTTTCCTAAAAAAAATTTTGAAGATTATGAGCAAGATGCAGACTTTAAATTAAGTAAAGAATTAGTTCGGTCTAGATTGAAGGTTGTTAATGATATTGCTGAACACTGAGTGGCCTTGATGCAGGAATACAATAAATTGCATACACATTATGCAGAACAGAAGTAGTTCCTATTATTATTGGTGAAAGAATTTAGAAAAAAATATTCAGTTCCAAAAAAATCTACCATGTGTAAATAATATTTTACAATATTTTAAAATTTAAAGAAAATTGTAAGCAGTAATACAGTTGTTTATAATTATATTTTTTAATGTTAAGTTTTTCATGCAATGAATTCATGTTTAATATTAATATATTCAATTTTTATTTTAATATTATTTTTTAACTGTTTGATTTAATTTTTATTTTCGAAATGTACCTTTTTAAATAATAATACAACAAAAACTGATGAACAAATTTGAAATAAATCATTTCTTATTAACTGTACTGTAAAAATTCCTTAGTTGGACTGCAAATTTGTGGAGGGGGGCAAGACAAAAGCGTTGCATTATCTATGTTGAATATCTAATAACATTCATTAAACTAGATGTATATTTAAGATAAGCCTTAGTAAAATTACAATAAGCGTATATCTTTAGCAAAATATAAATGAAATCAGCATACTTACAAAAAAATGTATGTAAAAATATGGGGGTTAATTCGGCCATTTGTATGGGAGGTACCAGAAGGAGTGTGACAAAGGTTTTGATTTTCTGGGGGTTTATCTGTTATTACAAGGTTATTAAACTGACCAAGTTTATATGCCATCCAGCTATCCATTTGGAAATTATTGGTAAAAAATAATTTGTCTAAAAATAGGTAATTTTGTATGGGAGGTACCAGAAGGGATTGGTCGATATAGTCTATCTTCACTTACGAGTCAAACTTTTGCATGTGTTCATCTCACACAAAATTTTAATGAATTCAGTATTTTTACTAAAAAGATATGTAGGTAAAAATATGGGGGTTAATTCGGTCATTTGTATGGGAGGTACCAGAAGGGGTGTGACAAAGGTTTTGATTTTCTGGGGGCTTATCTGTTATTACAAGGTTATTAAACTGGCCAAGTTTAAATGCCATCCAGCTGTCCGTTTGGAAATTATTGGTAAAAAATAATTTGTCTAAAAATAGGTAATTTTGTATGGGAGGTACCAGAAGGGGTTGGCCTATATAGTCCATAGTCACTCACGAGTCAAATTTTGGCATTTGTTCGTCTCACACAAAATTTTATTGAATTCAGTATTTTTACTAAAAAGATATGTAGGTAAAAATATGGGGGTTAATTCGGTCATTTGTATGGGAGGTACCAGAAGGGGTGTGACAAAGGTTTTGATTTTCTGGGGGTTTATCTGTTACTAAAAGGAAATTAAACTGACCAAGTTTAAATGCCATCCACCTGCCCGTTTGAAAGTTATGGAAGAAATATTAATTATCAAAAAATAGGTAATTTTGTATGGGAGGTACCAGAAGGGGTGGGGCAATTCTGCCCATTTACAATTCCATTACTTCGTTATGGAAATTATTAATACTGAAAATTTTTCATAAGGATCAGTTAAGGTTTACTCGAGTTATTCAGCTTATCCCTCAGGATGACGGTAAAATTTTGAATTTCGAACCCCGGTAGCGACCCCTAGACCTTTAAGAAAAAAATTAAAAAAAATTCACATAGAGTTTTTTTATACGTCTTAATAAAATTTTAACTTGGCCCATGAAAAATTCCAAAAACATTTTTTTTTTGCCAAATAAGAATCAACCTAATCTATATATATAAAAATGGTGGCAAAAATGTATAGTAATTCATCAATTGAGAACGGCTGGGTCGATTTTGCTCAAACTCTTTTTCAGTTGTTCGTTATTGCCAGGAGAAGGTTTATGTGAAAGAAAATTTTGGGAAAATCTTCCGGAAAAGTCGGAAAATTGGAAAAATCGAAAATTGCCTTTTTGTATGGAATTTTGTGTGCAATTGTTACAGAATGGCATTTCGAATAGAAAAATTCCGAAATGACTTTCTGAAATGACTTTCCGAATGGGAAAATAGAAAAATTGTCGGTGGAAAACTCGGAAAATTCAGGAAAAACTCGAAAAATTTGCATTTTTCGGAAACATTTTGCACCGCAAATTGAATTTTTGTATTACATTTTGTGTGTAATTGTTTCGTTATGGCTTTTCGGTTGAAAAAATATGGAAAAATTCCAAAAATTTAAATTTTTGTTCGACGAAATTTTACATTTTGATAATTTTGAATGATATAATTGTGAAAAATTCGGATAATTATTCCGAAATGACTTTCGAATGGAAAATTAGAAAATTCTTGGTGGAAACCTCGGAAAATTCCGGAAAAAATCAATTTTTTTTATTTTTTCGACGAAATTTTTCATTGTATCGCTTGATTTGATGATTTTAGACGACGTAAAGATGAAAGATTCGTTATGATGCTTGAAAAATTTGGGAATATTGTGAAATTTATTATGTTGAAACATTAAATGCAAAGTGGTAGAACAATTTAAAAAACTTCTGCATAAGCATAATGCATTGGTCCGATTGTTCAAAACCACATTGAATACAATGCATTATGACGATCACAAAATCATTATCAGAGAAGACAAGAGACCCTTTGGATGCCATGTAAGACAATTTAATGCTCCCCCTATAAATGAAGACGAAATTGTTCTCAAGCTTCGGGATGATGGACAAGTTGGACGAAATGGCTGACGACATTTGAAATTATCTTCTTATCAAAGACATGTGAGTGCTAATGTGTGGCAGTCTACTGTCGAAATTGGGAATACCAGCGCAAAATCGTTCAATGCATGATGCATTCAATCGCGAATTGCAACAAGAACAAGACTTTGATCGAGTTGAGCTGACTGAAAGAGTCCGAACAAATGTGGCGCTCTTAACTGCCGAGCAAACGAATGTGTACGATTCAATGATGAAAGTTGTTGACATTGGAACGGAAGCATTTACTTTCTCGATGATGCCGGTTGGACAGGCAAGAGATTCGTAATTTCTTTGATTCTAGCAACAATTCCGTCAAGATCGCAATTAAGTTAGCTGTTGCATACTTTGGTATTGCTTCCACAATCGAACTGCACATTCCGCTTTCTTCTCACGGTTGACAACACAACGTGTAGCGAAATTGTTGCGAGAATGCTTAATCATTATTTGGAATTAATGCACGATGGCGCATAAACGAGCATTGGAGGCAGATGACCTAACGATGAAAAATTTTCGAGGTCATTTAACGAGAATGAGGAAACCAACTATTCGACAGAATTTTTGAACTCTCTAGATGTGCCAGTTGTGCATAATTTGCAGCTGAAGGTGGGATCGATCATGATCATTTTACGGACACTGAATCATCCGAAATTGTAATTAAAGCGACGATCATCAAGGGCATATGCAAAGGAGAGGAAGTCCTTATCCCTCGAATCTATTATTCCAACCGATCTTCCCTTCCAATTCAACTCCCCATTCGATTGGCTTTTGCGATATCAATCAATAAATCGTAAGGCCAATCATTGAAAATTTGTGGAATCAACCTCGAATTTCCCTGCTTTTTACAGGGTCAGCTGTGCGTTGTTTGTTTGCGTGTTGGCAAACAGTCTTCATTGTTTGTTTTTACGCCGGAAACGAATCGGAAAACATTGTATATCAGATCGCTCTTCACAGATTTTGATTAAATTCAAGTAAATCAGATTAAAACTTGAACTATCTCTGTGTTTTACTATTATATAAAGGCGTTACCTTAGGAGCGAGACGAAGTTTGCCGGGTCCAAAGTTGTATGGCAGAACAACGTTTGCCGGGTCAGCTAGTATATACTATATATCATCTTTATACCTCTAATAGTTAATGGGATACAGCCGTTTAAAGTTTCAAGGTGTATGCCACGACCACTGATCCGATCGCGCCCATACAAATTTTTAAGGCGATTGGTGAAAAAGTCGTCCAGATATTGTTTTTTTCAAAAATTAGGTCCAATGTTCGGAGCCACGCCAACGCCCTCTGTGAAAATTTCAAAACAGATCGGTCGTGCCGTTCTTGAGTCTATTCTTCTTTTACTTAATTGGCACCAGCAACAGAAATTCATCTATCAGTAGCCGCGCGTAGAAAGGAATTCCAAGCGCTTCGGTCTTTTGCGCTCCGTAGATAGTTAGTCACATCAAGTGTAGATGACAGCTTTTTCACCTGGTCCATCCAACGAAGTTTTGATCGCCCCCTACTGCGCCGTCCATTGAGTTTATTGACGAAAACCTTTCGAGCTGAAATATTTTCATCCATTCGTATAACTAGTCCAAGCCAGCGCTTTTGGACTATTTCAACATGCTTGACTACGTCGATATCTTTGTACAGCTCATACAGCGTGGTTCATTCGACGACGATACTCGCCGTTAAAGATGATGGGTCCAAATATTTTGCGAAGTATTTTTCTCTCGAAGACTTCCAGAATATATTGCTTCGCTTGTGTCATTAGCCAGGATTCTGCGCTGTGGAGCCTGACAGGTAGGATTATAATCTGGTAGAGTTGTATCTTCGTTCGTCGAGAGAAGGCTTTGTCATTAACAAGCTTACATAGCACATAGTAGCAGCGGTTTGCGATCAATACTCGTCTCTTAATTTCCATGAGCCGAGGTATACAAAATCATCTATCACTTCAAGGTTATACGGTCGAAAAGACCGCAGTAACATTTCGCAGTCCTCGTCCAATGGTATCTATATCGTCGGCATATGCGAGCAACATCTGGCTTTTGTTACAAATGGCGCCAGTCCTGTTTACTGCTGCCTTCCGCATGATCATCTCCATTATGATGTTAAAGAGATCGCATGACAGACTATCGCCTTGTTTGAAGCCACGCTACAAAACTCAGCCATAGCGTCGTATCGGTCTGTCGATTGCAACTTTGTAGTTGTTAAACAGATGGCAGGTATCGAGCTGCATTTCTTGGATCTTCTCCAGGATTTGTCGTAGTGTGAATATCAGGTCGGTCGTGGATGTACCAGATCTAAAGCCACATTGGTAAGGATCAATCAGGCTCGCTCGCTTGGATAGACTTAAGTCTTTCACATAACACACTAGACAGGATCTTGTATGCGATAGGTAAAAGGCTGATCCCGCGATAGTTGGTACAAACAGTTGGATCGCGTTTCTTAAGTACAGGACATAGAACATAGATCAGATTACATCATCGGGCATGCATTCCATGAGCCAAATCGTGTTTATGAGGTGGTGCATACACGTTGCTCAATCTAATTTCTTGTATTTTGATCGGGTGATGCGCGGTGCAAATCTAAAATATAGATCAGTTCAATAGTAAAAACTTTAGAGGGAAGATGCATGTCTATCACATCAAAGGCATAACATCTATCACTAAACTAAAATCATTCACTGCTAACATATACTCATTCCAGCAATCCTAACTAAGATAACAAATATTAATCCATGTATTTGTTAGTTTATCTTTACAGTCAAAATATAATTGCACATAACTACCATTCAATGGAAAAAAATATTCTACTTTATGATCAATTAGTACTTTTAAAGCTTCTGTTTAACATTTCTAAAGTAAATACACAAAGTCATAAAAAAAGACTATTTCATAAACTCATAAAACAAAATTATACACGATATAAGTTTTGCTTTTAAAATGCAGAAAAGTACGAACAAAATTTATAGAATTCTATTTTACGCTACCTTATATATGAATTTCGTCTAACAACCTTTCATTAATGTTGGAAGTAAAACGGCATAACAGCAATAAATTTTTAGATGAAACCATCATGACAACCCAATATTTGCTTAGAGTTACAGCGTCGACAAGGATTCTCTAGAGGGGAAATCGAATATTGCATAACATGTATACACTTCCTTGACATGCAAGTGTTATGTGTCAGTTATTACAGTTGGGCTAAGGAAGGTAGAAGGAAGTTGCGTATGAAATGTACAAGACAAGTTCGAATATTAAACACACTTCTTATGTTGTTGTACAACTGTTGTCTATATCAGTTGTTGCTAAATTAACCCAAAATATTAATCTGAAAAAAACTTACAATATGTGTACATGGGGTGTCTTGTTAAAAACTAATTGAATGTCTTAACAAAATAATACAAATTGTATCTCTTGTACAACATTTTACAGTACAACATATTTCAGCTCATTGGGACTTAATTCTGAGAACTGCACATGAAAGTAGTCCCAAGAAGAAGAAGTTCTGCATCATTCATTTTATCAAGTTATATGCCATAATAATTTAATATCGATTTAAAGTTAGTAAGTATCGTATAGGGGAATTTGTCACGTTTTAGGCTCTTTTGTTTGACATTACCCGAGAACCACTAGTCCGATTAAGCTGAAACAAATTTCAAAAATTAAGAATTATAATTCCTTTAATCTGTTCAGATATAGTTTTCCTACATAAACAGTTTCACTTTTCCATTCATCAAATTATTTTAAACTGGGTTTATTTTGTAGCAGTTACAATAAAACTGTTGTACTCCGTGGAATATGATTTACGTGGAGTATTGCTTAGGATAATGATTATGATATAAGAGCCTAAAACGTGACAAATTCCCCTATACGATACTTACTAACTTCAATTCGATATTAAATTATTATGGCATGTAACTTGATAAAACGAATGATGCAGAAATTCTTCTTTTTGGGGCTACTTTCAAGTGCAGTTCTCAGAATTGAGTCCCAAAATCATGTGTTGTACTGTGTTATTATACTATGACAGCGGATCACTTTTTGTATTCATGACTCTTCATAGTATTTGTAGTTTCAGATACTTGCTATATATGCAATACTGATTATGATTCACTTGCTTGTTATTTTTCATAATAGGAAAAATGATCTAATCACATCAACTACGATGTGGCAGAATTACACTCCATAATACATCATCTTCGGTCTTCGTAACTAACGATCATTCTCACTTGTGCAAATCCCCCAGGTTTGTTTCCTAAGTCTTTCGTTTTAAACACTAATAATTAACAACAACTCATGAGTTATCTATTCAATTAACCATATGCAGCATATGTAGGGTATCTTAATATAGGAAGAAGTTATCAAGAATTCACTTGCTACCATTTTAACTATTATGGCAAAGTAAATATTGTTAATATTTATGGGACATGCACTGCATAAAACTTCAACAACAACAACAGCCACAACAATCATGAACAAGAATTGAAATACATAATAACTATTTCGAACGCATTTAGTATCGGACATTCGAGGATATTGCCCGAAAAAGGAAGCATTTTGCTTGCCAGGCAAATAGTCTATCGACCGAAATGTGATTATTGGAAGTTTTATGGTCATTTCGTGCAAATTAGATGTTGCTCGTGATGGACACATGTTCATGTTCGCCCCGTTGAAGGAGTGTTTGTTGATTTTTCCTTACACACGCTGATGATGGTTATTTCGATGCCTTCGAAATGGAAAACCAAACATTTAATTGTTTGTGGCTTCTTAGGTTTAATAAACTTCAATTTATTTTAGCTATTTGTTTAACATTTTATGTTCGCCGAGGGAGGTCTATAATAGAAATAATTAGTGGGTTCTTGGCATGTTATTAAAAAAAAGAGTTAGGTATTATTAAAATCTATGCTAGAGGATTTTGCTTTAGCTTATAGTACAGCAAAGCTTAAGAAAAATTATACAATATTAATAACATTTTGCATAGAAAATGTGTTTGCGTAAATGATAGATATGCTATTAATAATTTCCCTAATATTGTTGGAAACAAATTAAGAAAAGAACAAATACACATGTAATGCTTTTCTACGTCATCACATGTCTTCAGTAAAATTAAGCAGGAATACTTAGAATATTTATTAAAAATTTTAAATTTTCCACTATACAGATCAGAAGTCTGCTTTCTTTGCATAGTTACCTGAATATAATATTATAAAATTTTACTTTTATTTATGATATGCATATCTTTCACTTAACTCTTCACATCTTTTGATAGCCTGCAAAGTTCGTGTGTTAAGTCTTTTGTTTAGACCGAGCCGTTGTTTTTTTTCATATATTAAACTATAACGATTAGTGCTTATTTGTACAACAATGCATACTTGAGTAAAAAAAACAGTTCCCTTACTTAGGAGACGAAAACGAATATGAATTTCCATATGGTAATCTGCAAAACTAACACAGCATGACCCTTATATTCTCATACATTTATGGATAAAAATGTAAGTCTATGTAGCTCTAGTTGCTGCACGATGTTTGCCATTGTGTGATATCACACCAATTGCAATTGCAGTCGGAAAGAAAGTCAATTGTTATGCATATTTCCCGCACATTTTGAGACACGGCGACTTACTCTGACTGCCGGTCATAATTATAGTTTAGGTCACACATAAATTGTTCCAAAAAAAAAAAACAAAACATATACAAATACACGCATGTAAGGCTACAGCAAACAGTTTGTACTCGAATGAAAGTGAAGATGATCGTGGCAGATGAAAGGCAGCGCCAACGATAAACAACAGAAAAACCGTTAACACAGAAGTTGTTAACAGACGATGGAGGAGAAGTGAGGAAAATCATTGAATTTGTTACAAATTTGAGGTAACTTTCGTGGAATACTACAGCGGTAGCAGCAACAAAATGCATTATAGAGAGGGGAACAAAGCAATGGAGTTAACACGATTACATGGAAACGCCAGCAACAAACGTGGTCAACATGGTATATTGGAATGAAACTAAAAGTAAGTAGTAATGTTGCACGCTGTCATTGATGCAACTTGCGAAGCAATTATGCTAGCAGACGGGGGAGAAACAGTCTTGAGCTTTGGGTCCGGATGCATTAAGCACAGTGGGGGAAATTGTTCTTCAAACTGTTGAAAAGTTAGTTACCAGATCAATTGAAAAGTCGCCAGCCTGACACATAGATGGCGGTATTAGAATTAAGTCCATATGAAGCGTGTATATAATTGACAGCTGTCGGATAATTAGTTTGTGAATTATAGCATTTTGAGTAAAGAAACTTTTGTTGTTGTGAGAAAAATGGATCAAAAGTAATTTTGCGTGTTTATAAAATATTGCTTGGTTTTTGAAGGGGAAAAAAGCAATTGATGACGAGTTCCCGGACACTGCCCCAGGAAAATTAACCATCAAGGATTGGTATGCTAAGTTTAGACGTGGGGAAATGAGCTCCGAGAACGGTGAACACAGTGGACGCCCAAAAGAGGTCGCCACCGATGGAAACATTAAAAAAAACACAAAATAAATTTTAATGGTCGTAAATTAAAATTGAATGAAAAAGCAGGCACTCTAAAGATATCAACTGAACGTGTGCATCATGTCATTCACCAATATTTGGGTATGAGAAAGCTCTGTGCAAAGTGGATGCCGCGAGAGCTCACTTTTGACCAAAAACAAGTCAGTGAAAACGATGGCAAAAATCTATGAATAGGGCTTCGAATTGCTTCCGCATCCACCGTATTCTCCAGATCTGGCCCCCAGCGACTATTTGCTGTTCTGAGATCTCAAAAGAATGCTAGCTGGGAAGTAATTTTCGACGAATGAAGAGGTGATCGCTGATATTGAGAAGCAAAGGATAAATCGTACTACAAAAATGGTATCGAAAGGAAATTCCCTAGAAGGGAATTATATTGAATAAAAAAAAAACAATTTTTTTTTTTTCAAAAAAAGTTTTTTACTATGGTAGGGCGGGGACCTTTTATTTTCCCTGTTAGAAAAGGAAAGGTGATTACGGTTTGGGGGGAACTGGCAAATAATATCAGAACCACAAAAATTGTGACGGGTGTGACCACTATTGTGGTGGGTGTGACCACAATACTCATAACTTAAAAATATTAAATTGATTATTAAATACAAGTATGTGATATTAAAAGATATAAATCTAAAAAACGTTTATTAACTGGTAATAATAGAAAGAACATGATTTTTGCTCTAAATGTCCATTAAAAAACTGTGGCAGTAGTGACGGGTGTGACATTTCGTGGAATTGCCCAATAATAATATACGATTGTTGCTGTTGGAATTATTTTCCGTCATTCCGGTTTGTTTTACATAATGATGTCGAAGAAAACCAAAATTGCTGTGACAGTGATGCGTCTAAATACAAACAAATTAAATTCGAAATGTTGTTGTGAATAGTAACATGGAGAATTTAAATTGAATTTGTTCCAATGTGGGCCAGGGCTTCTTATACTCATCATACATATAATAATTACTCACACACCAACACTCTAGTGTTTCTAAAGTCTTCGCAAACGCCGTGCTTGGATATGAAAATCGGCGCTCAGACGAATCCTGCTGAGATAGGATGCTGCTTGCAGGGCAAAGCTACAGAAAATTGGAACCCGGACTGTTCGGGACAAGGCCCAAGGAGATAGTAATGGAAAGGACAAGGATGGAAATCTGGTTGCAGATACGCAGAGTGTGCTGCATATATGGAGAGAACACATTCAAAAATTGCAGATTCCGGTGGGCACTGCACGTGAAGGTAACGCGCCAATGACGGCTAAAATTGTCAACCACCAGGCCAAACCGACGTAAGAAGAGAATTGTCAGTGGTGAAAAATAATAAAACAGCTCGCCGGTGGCGATGAACTGCTACCGATCATGTACCCGCTTCTTCGCATGGTTTGACATGGAATCTAAGTATATTATATCCTGTGCTAAACAAATGCGATCCCACTGTGGGCTCTAACTACCAAGGGATTAGCCTTTTACCCATCGCATTTAAGGTCCTTTCGAGGGTCCTATGTGAAAGACCATAGACAGTGTTATCTCACATAAAGCCAATCCACAAGTTATCGGGCCTTTTCAGTGTGGCTATAGATCTGGTATATTAACAACTGACCAGATATTCACACTACGGTAAATCCTGGAAAAAAAAACCAACAGAAACACATCGACACGTACCATCTTTTCGTGAACTGTTAAGCTTCCTGCAAAACTGATACGTCTATGCAGAATGATGCTGACTTACCCGAAGTCTTCAGTGAAGATTGGCAAGGACCTTACGGGGCCATTCTATAACAGACGGGGCCCAAAATAAAGCGACAGCCTATTGCTTGACATAGTAATGCAGATGATAATGATGAAAGCTGCAATAAACACGAGTGGCATGATATTCAACAAAAGCCACATGCTACATGCGAACGCTGATGGTGCACATATCATCGGCCGCACTTTGCGAGATGTAACTGCAGCCTTCTCAAGTATACAGAAGGAATTAGCGAAAATGGGTATAATGGTGAACAAGGACAAAACGAAGTTATTAGTTTCAACGAACAAAGAATCTACAACTTTGGGAAACTGAGTGAACGTTGACAACTATAATTTCGGGGTGGTAGAAAATTTTATCTACCTAGGCTTCACCACCAACAAAACAAATAATGTCAGCCTCAAAATCCGCAGAAGAATCCTGCTTGCTCATAAATCCTACTACGAACTAAGCAAGCGGTTAAATCATAGAGGCATCTCTTAACGAACAAAAATGCAGCTATGCCAGATACTGGTTATACCTGTCTTGATGCCTGGTTCAGTATCATGGATTATGACACCGGCAAATGAATCTGTTCTGACAGTATTCGAGAGAAAAAAAATCCGTAAAATACAGAGCCCATCATCGATAACGGAGAATATCGACGTCGAATGAATCATGGGCCGTACAAGCTGTACACTGGCATTGATGTGGTCAGACGCATTACAGCGGTTGCGTTGGCTAGGTCATGTTGTACGCATGGACGAAAATGCTCCAGCTCGAAAAGTCTTCGATAATGAACTCGATGGACGGCGCAGAAGAGGGCGACCAAAACTCCGTTGGAAAGATCAGGTTACTGAGAACCTTGCAGAACTTGCTGTGACTAACAGGAAAAGAAGCGCAGAAGATCGAAGAGCTTTAAATATTTTTCTACGTGAGGTATATTATCCAATAGGATTGCAAAGAAGTGTCAGCAAAGTAAGTTAGTATGCAAGTAATATTTTATTTGTGAACTTTCATAATAAATAAACAGTTTTATTTCCCATATATCTTGCTTTTTGTTTTGTCATCGTTCGATAAGTAATAAGACTTTTGATCCATTTTAAACATTTAAACATTTTATTTTGTTGATTTTGTTCCGTAAATCTGAAAAATTCTTGTTTTTTGTTCGGAGTATTTTAATATTTTTACCATTTTTTTAAATTTAGATACACTTTAGTAAGATCATACCCTTCTATTTTCAGACTCATACAGCACCTACAGTTTAACGACGACGTTCCGAACATCATGAGAAAAAGTATGAGAAGCTATTTGAATCAACTATTGGTAAGTTTTTTTTTTCCTCAACATAGATGATACAGCCGATCATGTAAGATGGTTATGACTAGGTTTGAATCTAGATAAATTGCTCGTTAATTCTCTCCTTCATATGTATATTTTCGATATGGAAAAAATATAGTACGAATTTTGAAGCCAAATCCACAAGGAAAGGAGGGCACCATTTGTTTACTAGATTCGCAAATCCATAATTTCTACTACTTTGTTGTTTAACCACTTTTTGTTGATTTTGAGTTATTGATCGCAAATTGTATTATTTTTGACAATCTAAGTGTATAGTTATTACCCCAAAATAATGTATCGGTAAGAAATTGTCTATGCTAAAAACAAGTTATCTTCATCGTTATAAAAATGTTTTTTTTTTAGGAATTTAGTGAGTGACCTAGTGTATGTTGTAGTTCTGGTCGAGTACAACATGAATCTGTATACCAAAGTTCCCTAACACCCTCAAATTTTTGACTTACGGTTAAAAACCTTTGGTTTTTCGTTACTTGTCTCACTTGAAGCCTCATGACTCAGTCAAGTCTGAACCGAGTTTTGATTACTAAACGGTTTTGAAAAGAATAATCTTAGACTTTTATTTATATAGACTTTTCATATCTGTCTGGTTTTGCCTCAAAATCTCAAACATTTATTAAACTACATTTAATAAACTGTATCGCCCACTGTGTGTTCGGTACGTAACCCGTTACCAAAGTTCAAATAACTAACACATAATCACACGCCCCTTGTAACACGAAGACTAACGGCTGTTCATACCAACAAAAAAAACAACAACAAAACATACCAAAATGATGTTCATTCAATATTATAAGCATGCTTACATGCTGCAACTACCACACAGCCCTGTGAATACCATCCCATTTTATGGACATAGTCATCATCCATATAAGCTTCTCCATTCCAACATCTTACCTCAATGAAATTCAAAAATGTTAATATGAAATGACTCTTACTTTTCACAATGAAACGAATATCCCTATCGTAATGAAAAGTGGAACTGAAAACATAAAATGTACACGATGCATGATCTCAAAGTCATGGATTCCATGACTGCTCTACAATATTGTAAACATTCTGGGTGATGACCATTATACATACATATAGCACTATGTGTTCACTAGCTGCAGGGCACTGTTTAATCGCAGAGCACAGCATTTAGACAATGTTTTCAACACCAAATAGTTACATTTGTATAATTAATGAGAATTTTGTTAGACGCTGGGTGAACAGCGGTGTGAGTTATCCAAAACATTTATACTCCAAATTCTACAAAGTGGCGTTTCATATGAAATCATCAAGTACGTCGTAAATATCTATGTAGCATATTTTGGTTTAGTATACAATATGAATTTGTGCTGTAGTTATTTTGGGGGCGTATGATTTACTTTTGCTACGCATTACCATGTGGTCAGTTATGTTTTCATTACTAATCCCCCAGACATATGTACATATAAGCATGTACTTGTATTTAAAATCTTTAATGTCTTTTGCAAAAGATAAACATATACTCGCTCTCAACCATGGGGCGTCAGGCATATCGCACTTCATGCTGGGTCTGACGGCTAAGCAATGAAAGGTTTAATTATTCATTGAGTTTTAAATATTTACAATTACACACATATTACTGTAGGTTAGGTTTTTTGTTTTGTATTTTACGTATTCGAGCAGTATTGTTTAAAATTTAATGAATTTTGAAATAATGTGTATATTGGTGATTTGCTGCCTTTGTTAAACAGTTCTCGTTTGCTCTAATTTGTTGAAAACACTTTCGTTTTTCTTGTTCGTAAACGTAATGTGATATTGGAATTTAATGGTAATATTATGTGGTTATCGTTAATTTGTTCAGTTATAGGTGTATTCTGTTCGAATGAATGCAATAGTGTTGAAAACGAAAGACTTAAGCAACGAACATAATGCGTGCACTGATGATGATATGATGAGATGAAAGGAAAGGAAAGGAAACTTAAAGGTACAAAAATGATAATACTACAAAAAATAAGTGCATATAATCCTTCTAGATTTAAACATTATTTAGAGTTAAACATTTCTCATGCTTAAACAACATTTTTTATGTAAATAATTATTTCAAGTCGTTAACAGATTACTCAGACAATTTATCCTTGTTCAATCCCTTGGTGGTTAGCTTAGCGTTGTAAAGAACCATGGAAGTGAAGTGGGACAGGATTTTTACACAAAGATATGCAAACGGCAATCATGATATCACCTGAACAAACCGCTAAAAATTTATTACGTGTCAATCGATGGAAAACATAGCTCATAGACAGTGTCAAAGACTTTCGAAACTAAACGCACACTAAGCTAGGCATAGCAAGGCTGCATATCACCGAGAGAGCCACTTCCTATTCCAACCAGCTTTTTCCAATTAATGGAAATATTACGACTTCTCTGACCACTGCTGAAATAACTGTAGTTAGGTATGAAAAACTACGTCTAGACAAGTCCTGGTACTATGAAAAATTTTTTGTTTTGTCTGAGGAAAATAATGATGTATACAAGGCTACACTGCAGCCAATGGTAACTAGTGCTGTAATTAAAGGAACTATGAATAAGAGAGACGAAATACCCCTTCATACGGAATTAGCTTCTATGGTTCAGAAGATATGACGAGGAAAGGAAAAAGTAAAGTACAGGTGAAGCTCGAAAATTCTACCAACAAGTAGCAAGTTTAAGTTATGAAACAGGGATCACCACCTACAAGGAACACGATAGAAATCATGTCACAGACTTGTACATTAGACAGGGTCGGTCCCCATACAAATTTTTTTTTTCTCTAAAGTCGAGGGCAAATATTAAAGATCACCTTGAGACAAGTTTAACAAAAAAAAAATTTTCTCCTCCCTCACCCCCGGAAAAACAGCCAAAATTGTTTTTTTATCACTACTTCTTTGTTTGTGGCTCAATCGTTAAATCAAAGGCATCGGTGTATAGGTTTCGGCGAGTACTACATTTGTCCTATAGATGTCGCTGACATACCACATCACCTTGTAATGATGGCCTCATTTAGAGCAATTTCTACCCCTAATATTTAAAAATATTTTTTCCTAGGATTAAAGTCCTTTAAAAACCAAGTTTGAAAGTTTACAGTTTTATTCAAAAACAAAAAAGATACGTATGATAAGACGTATTTACAGCATTAACAAAAAAAATTTTTTTTGTTGTTTGCAAATTATTGCATACTTTATAGCGCTGACGGAAAATTTTTATAAAAATGATTCCATACTTTGAGCTCAAATAGTTGCATAAGACTTAAAGACATAAAAAAAATTTTAATATTTCCTTGAGATAATTCATTTTTTATCTAGTTACCGGCGAAATATAATTTTTATTACAAATAAAATCGCAAAAAGAGCAAAGATATGTACGTAATTACAAATATTGGCGCCACTCAAGTTCCCTTCACTACTTTCTAGTTTTGGAAAAAATTTTAATTTTGATTAGTCATTCCAAGCGCTGATTCACTTACATTTCGCACAAATGTCGAGTGTTGCATATTGCATGGAAAGAATACAAGTGCAAAATTAAGTCTATATTTCATTATTAATACTTCCATTGTGGACCAGGTATCTTTATAATTTCGTTGCTTGAATATTGGTGACACTGAATATCTTTATCCGCATGTTTGAAAACACTGTTTGCGCTAAAAAGTATGCAATGTACTTTTATTTAATTTTTTTCGATATCGCTAAGAAGTATGCAATAATTTTCTGTAATAATGCAAACAACAGAAAAAAATATAAGTGTTGGTGCTGTAAATACATCTTTCATACGTAACTTTTTTGTTTTTGAATAAAACTGTAAACTTCAAAAGCAAAATGTTCTTGGTTAATCCTAGGAAAAAATATTTTTAAATTTTAGGGGTAGAATATGCTCTAAATGAGGCCATCATTACAAAATGATGTCGTATATCAGCGACATCTATAGGCCAAATGTCGAAACCTATACACCGATGTCTTGTATGTTACGATTGAGCCACAAATAAAAAAGCAGTGATAAAAAAACGATTTTGGCTGTTTTTCCGGGGGGTTGATGTTGTCTCAAGGTGATCTTTAATATTTGCCCTCGACTTTGAAAATTTTTTTTCGTGACCCGGTCTAATGTACATTATGCTGCGAATATGGATAGAACTTTTCTGCTAATTTTTCGTTCCTACAGGCAGGACAAGTGAATCCATTCATATGTGACGAAGTGAATCTTTCAGCATCACTTAGAAACAACAAATCTGCATATGCCAACAGACTGCCGGCAGAGCTTTTAAACGCCTGTGACAAAGATGTTGTAAGGTGTATACAACAAATCATAAACACTATTTGGCTTAAGGAAGGCATGACCCATGAGAGGAATCTGTTTATCGTAGACCCTTTGCTTAAGCAGGGTGATGCATGTGTGAGCACTAGGGTGGTCGGATGTTATATGGGGAAAAAACTGCAGAATTTTTCAATTTTATGTGAGCACGATTAGAGTATGCTATCCAGTGCCGCTTTGGGCTTTAAATTTTTAAGCTCCTATAGGCAAGTTTGGAGAGCATAACTTAAGAACGACTAGTCCAATTTAAAAAAAAAAACTAAATTTAAGAATTAAAATTCTTTTAAGCTATTCATATATGATTTCTCTGCACAATCAACAGTTTCGCAGTTATAAATAAATTTATGAACAAAAAATAAAAATAAAATTGCCTACAGAATTTTATTTAAAAAATAATAAAAAATTCAAAATGGAAAAAGTGTCAAGTCTTACGACTTTCACGTATGCCACATAACCTATGAACAAATTTACCTAACGAAAATCGATTAACGCGTCTCGCTTTTATTCATAAATAAGTGAATGTATTTTGAAAAAAAAAGTTTTTCCATTCAGGATATATGGGAAGCGGGCGTGTCCTTCGAAATAATTTGATATAATTCAACACAGTTTTCAATAATATGGACCGGCCTTGGCATAATGGGTACAACACGCGTGAGATTACCGCCTCCAGTCGTTAACATTTTTCTTTCAGTGTAAGTGTCTAGTCAATCGGTATGTCTAGTAAAAAGCTTCTCAAACAGTAACGTTCGAATTTGGCGATAAACTAGTTGGTGCCGTAAGTTGTGAATCTAAAAAAAGAAAGCGTGTTAATTCACAACAACGCGAGAAGATATCCCATATCTCATTCATGGAGTGTAAAGTGAAATTAAGTTTTGTTTTGTCAGATATATATCAGAGACAAATTTGGTTCAAGTGAGCGTGTCCTCCGACATAAGGACTGCGGGATGTTACTGTGGCCTTTTCCAACATTGAGAAGCATTAGCTAGAAGTGGGTCTTTCAATAAAAGAGAATTAAACCAAATTATTTGTTGTTGTAAAAGCTGGAGAAAATCACTGGGTTGATAATTCCTTATGCCGATTAAAACGACACTCGATAGGGCATCTAATCCGGTTATCGTACTCATTTTAATATATATATATCACTTGATACGGTATATATTAATTAATACGACCCAAAAGTGTAACACATAGAAGGAGTCACTTTAGACACTTGGTTTCTTTGAACCAAATTCGTTTCATGACTTTTTAAGTAGTCTGTCCGGCTGGTACGTACGATAACTTTCGAAAGACGCAACCAATTGTTTTGAATATAAGCATGGGTTAATATTTCCCCACACTCCTTCTGGTACCCCCCCGTACAAATGTACTATTCCGCCCACTCTGGAAATTAAGTCATAATATCAATACACACAACGCGATCGTGGCCAAACTCTGTATTTAGTAAATCTATAACAGGATAACGTTTTGAAGCAAAACCTCGAAGTCCAGCCACGCCTCTGCTGGTAACTCCCATACAAATGAAGTATTCCGCCCACTTAATATATCGAGTCATAATATCAATATGTCCATCCCGATTGTGCCCAATTACAGTATTTTGTGAAGCTGGAGACGTTTTAGAGAAAAATTTGAATTCTAGCCACGCCCTCCTGATACCTTCCATACGAATGTACCATTCCGCTCACTTTAGATATCGAGTAATAATGTCAATACACCCAATGGGTGAGGGTATTTGTCAGTCAGTTCACCTGACAGAAATTTCTGTACTGATTTTTTTGACAACTATGTTTTTTCCATTTTTGTAGGCGCAATGTTTGTGTCAAGGATTGCTGGTTGTTGTTTTTGAGTTTTAACCGCCATTTTCGTCCAAGAGCTGGCGCCGGTTAGTTTTGTTTTTATTAATTTATTTCTGAGATGTAAACAAATCATTTCCTTTTGTCCTTGGTCCTTGTGCTATCTGTATTTTTGTAGTATAAGCCTCTAGGATGAGTTTTTGTTGGCTGAAAAACTTAGAAATATTTGAAATGATGTTTCATATATGTTGATTTAGCCAGTTCCTCGGCTGGGAATCGTACCCGGCACCTGCAGATTTGCTAATCTACGTCGCTTCCACTGATCTATCGAAGCTATCTACTTGATTGAGACGCTGCGTGACCATTGATACTCTATATCTTTGAAGTAGTCGATGTTTTCTTTTGATCCAACATAACTTAATTTCCCTTTACACCCCATGAATGAGGTATGGGATAGCTTCTCGCGTGGTTTAAAGTAATCAAATCAGACATTGGTCCTACATTATTTGTTTTAGGGCTCAGAATTCTAAATAACAACAACAACACAATCGGATGAAACCGCTCTTTAAGTCTTTGAGAGAAAAAGAGAGAGTACCGTAGTTAAGAACATCCAAATATATCAAATACACTGGTTGAAACATTTAAAGTCAATAGAATGTTTCGACTCAAAAAGTCGTCGGCAATAAAATCGATGAATGCACGAAAGTTGACCCAAACTTAGTGTAAAAACCCCTTCACACTTGGAATTCTTTTCAACGAACTACAAGTGATGGAAATAATTCAGTTGTATCCGCTAAATAAGAAAGAGAAAAAATTTGACATGATTGGCTATGACAGACTGTATTTAAATAATTTTATTTCAGAAAAAATTATTAAATTTCTACAAATACACATAGTACGAACCAAATAAAAACTTTATATTTTAAACCTTAGAATTTTCATTTCACACAGCAACATACCCACTAACAAAACTATGACGTAACAGCAGAACACTCTCTTATTAAATAACACCCACAATAACATAACAGTAGTAACACACTGTTCTATTAAGACGATTTCAAGTTTTCCACAAATGTCGCTACACCTCAGACCGTTATACAAATATGTATATAGATTGTGCTAATTTTCCAATGAACTAGTATATAGCACAAACTTAAAACACAACAAGAACACGGCAATAATTTCACATAAATAAAGTAATTTTCCAGACAAAACCCTAGAATACCAAACATTTAACACACTTAACCATATATTGACACATGGAGGCATGTGCAACACCAGTCAACATGCGCTTACAATACAATATCTATAACAATTGTCAATTTCCAGCAAGAACATTTGTTAATTAACACATTTTTCAGATGTGTTGGTCTACCAGCTGAACACTCACAGAAATACTATGGCCATAATTTATGGACTTATTCTAGCAGTCAAATACTGCAGCAACATACAGGACAAATGGACGATCATATGTGAAGACGGACGGAAACAGTTACACACTTATTAAAGCATAGTAGCATCAATACCAAAGGTTGTACGTCCGTATGTTGTGCACAAGATGCCCACAATGTGCGCGACATGAGCAGACATAAGAGACAATTGTCATTACTTGCAGCAGCAACAGCAGCATCTTCAGAATGGCGAACATAGATTTGTGTTTAATTTCTAATCAAACAAACAATTAATGAGCTACAGACAACACGATTAGTGGCACAAACATGAGTCCACTAAGTACTATGTATCTGCTTGATGCAGCCACACCGACATTAGACGAGTGAACCACACACATTCAATGGCCTTAGAGAGACAACACGCAACTACAACGACTAGGCACCATCATAACCACCACCACTGCCACCACCACCGATGACCAAATCGCAAGCCATCATCATATGGAGGATGCGTTGCATAGAGAATTGGTGTGGCAACATGTTTGCATTTGTTAAACTATCGAGTGACAAGAATTATTGCTTCCACAGATAGAGATTGTAACACCACAACCAGATGAGGTAAACGCCTCATCGTCCATACCAAGCAGACTACTTTTTCAGCCAGCTGATGAGGTCCATCTTCCAAGCGTCTGCTGCTGCTGGCTAAACTTATTTTCGTTGCATTGCGCTGCGTTTGCTGTTGCCAGTAATTTTCTCTGATTGCAAAATGCCACTGCTGTGATTTTTTTCTACATATTACAAAACATGTGTTAAATTATTGTTTAGACCCAATAACTGGATCAACAGGCTAAGGCCGTTTAGCCATGTAGCTCCGTTGCCTCATAACTTGCCGGCCGTTGGTCGATTGTCTTTTGGCTTGCTGTGTTTGTTTACCTATCGATGCCGTAATAAACATTTAACTGAAGCCATAACGACATAATCTGTTTCTGTAAGCAAAAAAAAACTGTCACACTTGTTAATAACTTCCACCGGCATGAAAGCCGGACATGCGATGGTAAACCTAAGGCACCCGCAGTCACAGGAGGGATGTGGAAGTTCTTAGAGGGTATATTAGTATAGATGTATTGTGGTGATGGCAATGAAAACGCATTCCAATAGTGCATACATGTGGGATATTCCAAATTCTAAATTCCTGCACAGTTTGTTAATCATATTCCCTCGCTGAAGTTTGAAGCTATTACCTTATCTTAACATCGGCTTGAGAAATTTTTACCCATTTAAACTAAGTTAGGACATTTTGGATTCTCTCTAATAACTCCTCTCGTCCGTTTGCTAGAAACTGCAACAAATAACTCTTGCACCATCTTCTACATTCACCTCTCAGACACACTCCAACGGACAAGTAGTCCAAGGCGGCCCGGTATTCAGGTGCAATCTTTGTTGTATGTTATAATTTCTTAAACATTTCTAGTCTTTTACATATTTTCCTTGTGTCCGTCTACTGTACAGTCCAGTTATATAAGTGGTCGGTAGCTTCTTTATCTCCCCCTCTCTCTCTCTCTCTGTGATGCTGTTGTAGCCCCACTATTCCAACCATTCCATGTCCACTCCATTATCTTTGATTTAAAATTAGCCTAAAGGTTCTTCTGGAAGACAATGTGATGCAACCAGTTTCAGTCTTGCAGGCACACTTTGCCACCAACCGCCACATGAGAGACACAAGCCCACCTAGCACACACATGAATTGGCCATTGTAGTTCACCACAATCCTTAGAAAAGAGATTTCTCTTTTGTTTTGTTTAGAAAAAGAAGGTGGAGTTTTAAATTAACACAGACGACAGGTTATCATTATTCGTTCATTGGCCATAAGAGTGAAGTAAATTCTGGAGTATATTTATTGATTTTAATATTTAGATATTAAATTTTATCGCTAGAGTACAGTTGAATAGAAGGATTTATGACTTTAACTCAAGTTTCAATAAATATCTTCACACCTCTACGCGAAAAGTTATTTGGTGGAACAAATTTTCGACAAGATATCATTATGTATTGTGTGGAGAATAATTGGAGGCTGGTACAATTGTAAATATTGCATAATTAAGTAGTTGTGGATAAGGAGTTTATTATTAAAAACGGTAGATTGCTATAATAGGAATACAAGAAATACAAGCATTGATTTATGTAAAATTTGTATAGGGTTGTTTTCTTATAAAATGATAAATATTTCTCATAAGTGGATTCGAACGTATTATTGATTATTTTAAAATTTTCCATGCAAATTTGTTTTTAAGTTTTGAGAAAACCTAGTGCCACCAACTGAGTTAAGACCGACATCTTGCACAGAAAAAACTGTCGATACATTTTACATTATTAAATAGAATTGTTGATAGTCCATATTAAATTTAACAACATTGTAATCAAATCAGTTAAATATGTTGTTAGTATGATAAATTCGCTATATAAACATTATTAATTCAACATTTTCAAAAACAAGCTAAAAAATCAGTAATTGTATACACATTAGTTGAACCTGTGGAAAATTTGGAATGTAAGCGTATTATGTCCTGTGCTGAAAAAAGGTGATACAAGTGTGTGCACCAACTACCGCGGGATCAGCCTTTTACCCATCGCATATAAGGTCCTGTCGAGTGTGCTATGTGAAAGACTAAAGCCAGTGTTATCCAACCTGATCGGGCCTTATCAGTGTGGCTTTAGACCTGGAAAATCAACAACTGACCAGATTTTCACACTTCGCTGCCTTCGACAGCCCGATACGGCAGAAATTACTTGATACGTCTTTGCGAAATGACGCTGACTGACACGAAGTCTTCAGTGAAGAGTGGCAAGGACCTTACCGAGCCATTCTGCAGTAAACACGAGTGGCACTATATTCAACAAAAGCCACATGCTACTCGCGTACGCTGATGACGTAGACATCATCGGTCGAAAACTGCGAGATGTGACTGCAGCCTTCTCAGGAATCAGCGAAAATGGGCCTAACGGTGAACGAGGACAAAACTAAGTTATTAGTTTCAACGAACAAAGAATCTACTCGTTTGGGAAACTGCGTGAACGTTGACAACTCTCATTTCGAGGTGGTAGATAATTTTGTCTACCTAGGCTCCGCCATCAACAAAGGAAATAATGTCAGCCTAGAAATCCGGAGAAGAATCCTGCTTGCAAATAAATGCTACTACGGACTAAGCAAGCGATTCAATGACAGAGCCCTCTCTCGACAAACAAAACTCCAGCTATACCAGATACTGGTTCTACTTGTCTTAATGTATGGCTCAAAATCCTGGGCTATGACTAGAGTGTTCAAATACCTCCTTTTTTTAGAAACCCGGTTTCCGAGTTATTCGAAAAATTTATTTTTTAAAAAAATCGGATTTCGAATACAGCATTTGAAAGAAACCCGGTTTAACCGGTTTTTTCGGTTTTTCCTCCAAAGTTAAAAATATTTAAAAAAAAAATAATTTGGTTTAAAAAATGCATTTATGTAGTACGTAATATCAATACACCCAATGCGATCGTGCCCAAATCCTACATTTAGTAAAACTATAGCAGGACAAAGTTTTGGAGAAATAACTGTAAGTCTAGCTACGCCCATGTGGTACCTCCCATACCCATCAGGTACCCCGCACCCACTTTACAAATCGATTAATATTATTAATATATCCAACGCGATCGTGACCAAATTCTGTTTTTAGTAGGGCTTAAAAAGGATAAAATTTTGGAGAACCAATTTGGAAGCCTAGCCAAGTACCTGCTGGTACCTCCCATACAAATGCACCATTCCGCCCACTTCAGAGATGGAGTAGTAATATAAAAACACCCAACGTGATCGTGTCCAAATTCTGTATATAGTAAAGCTAAATCAGGATAAAGTTTTTAAGTCTAGCCACGCCCCATCTGAGACCTCCCATACAAATGTACTATTCCGCCCACTCTAGAGATGGAGTAGTAATATCAATACATCCAACGTGATCGGGCCCAAATTCTGTATTTATTATAGCTAAATCAGGATAAAGCTTTGAAGAAAAAAGTCTATCCACACGCCTTCTGGTACCTCCCATACAAATGTAAGTCGGCTTACCCGACTGAAACTTTCTTACTGGTTAAAATAGTATTTGTGGAAGTAGGGTTTATTGACAAAAACAGCGTTTAGAAGGATGTTGAGCTTTTCTGTCCTTTTATCAAATCTATCGAAATAGTTGAAATCATCATATAGGCTTGTGTCAATACAATTTGTTTTCACTGGTGGATTTTGGATGTTATTTATTGTCCTGTTTAAATCGTTGCAAAGACTACCATTAGGAGATTCCCCCATCTCACAATCTGAACCGTTACTAGACTCTGCCGTTGTTGGGGAAATTGCAGGATAAAGTTATTTAAAAGCTCGTTAGCAAATTCCATCGTTTCCGCCTTTTTAGACTACTTTACACAGGATTCGCTTGTAGGACATTTTCCGGCCCTAATACATATAATTAGGGTATTCAATGTTTGTAAACGAGAAAGTTTTTAGAAGCTTTTTAAAGTTTTAAAATTCAATTCCAAATTAATTTAGAAAAGCCTTATACATTTTATAAACAAGAATGTTTTTAGAAGCTTTGTAAAATTTTAAAATTCAATTTCAAACTAATTTAAAAAAAAACCGAGTACCCGAAGAAAAAAACTCGGTTAACCCGGTTATTCGAAAGTGACCGTTTTAAATAAAAAAAACCGGTTTACGGTTTTTCGGTTTCGGTTTTGAACACTCTAGTTATGACACAAGCGGATGAATCGGTTGTGGCGGTATTCGAGAGAAAAATACTCCGTAAATTATATGGGCCCATCATCGTTAACGGAGAGTATCGGCGTCGTATGAATCATGAGCTATACGAGTTGTACACTGACATTGACGTGGTCAAACGCATTAAGGTGCAACGGATGCGTTGGCTAGGTCATGTTGTACGCATGGACGAAAATGCTCCAGCTCGAAAAGTCTTCGACAATGAACTCGATGGACGGCGCAGAAGAGGGCGACCAAAACTCCGTTGGAAAGACCAGGTTACTGAGAACCTTACAGAACTCGGTGTGACTAACTGGAGAAGCAGCGCAGAAGATCAAGGCGCTTATAATATTTTTCTACGTGCGGTATATAATCCACTGGGGTGGCATAGAAGAAGTACCAGCTAAGTAAGTAAGTAAGTGAAAAATTTGGCCTTAATATAAAGGAGACTTTCAATGTGCATAAAAATTTATTGTAATATGGTTTTGGGGTCGCTGATTTTAAATCCGGAGTAAAAACAAAAAGGCGGTTACAAAGTTGAGGACATTTTTACAAACAATGCTTGAATTTAAGTGATATTATGCCTGAGGAGGTTTTAAGGGTCGCTGATTTCTAATCTGGAGTCAAATTTGGAGTGCGCGTAAAACATTTTGTTCTTATGTTAAAGAATCGTTGTTGTCTAATCTTCAAATCCAGGGGATGACCAGTGCAACATTTTTATTAATACTTTACTCATTCCCCAGCCCAAACGGTCAAAGCTAGAACTTTGAAATTTGGCCCGTAGACGTGCACTAAGTAGGGATTTTTGGAAATTCGGTTTGCAAGGAGGTTTAAAAGGAAGTGGCACCGCCCACACACCTCTAAATTTGAAATGGCTATATTTAATAAAAACAAAATAGGTTAATAAAAATATTGGCACATATTGTAGTCGTACAAGAAAAATATTTTTTTGTGAAGAGTTGGTGGTGCCATTTCCTTTTTAAAAAATGGTTATGCCGTACTGTTCGCAATATGAAAAAATAAATGGAAAAAAGGGGCGTGGCACCGCCCTCACAAACCGAAAGTTGGAATCGTTCATATCTCACGAGCCGTGAGGGGTGTGAAGATGAGATTTGTTACATATGTTACTGATACAAGGAGGAATACGTCTTGCTGGGAAATGGGCAGTGCCCTGACCCCTTTTGAATAAATCGTTATATCGGTCATATTAATGGACTGATTGTAATAAAACTTTTACTGTGTGGTACTGTCCGTAGGGCCCCTATTTTAGTCTATATTGACACATAATTTAACAAAGGGGCGTGCGCGCCCGCACAAACCAGCATTTCAATCGATCATATCTCCCGAGCTATTAAAGGTATGGATATGAGTTTTGCTCCATATGTTAATGTTACAAGGAGGATAAAGACTCACTAGGAGATGTGCGGTGCTAAGCTTACTTAATTTCCCTTTGCACCCCATGAATGAGGTATGGGATAGCTTCTCGCGTTGTTGTGAATTAACACGCTTTCTATTTTTAGATTCACAACTAACGGCACCTACTTGTTTATCGACGAATGCGAACGTCACTGTTTGAGAAGCTCTAACTAGACACGACGATTGAATCGACGCTTAATACTGCGAAGCTGCTGACAACAACATTCGAGGGGAGCCGACAATGAAAGAAAATTTGCTTTATTTTTTTAAGATGACTGGAGCCAGGTTTGAACCTGCGATCTCCCGCATGGTAGTCTAACCACTATGCCACGGCCGGTCCGTTTTCAAAGCACCCTTTAAAAAAATCGTTATAACGCCCATATTAATAAACCGATTGTACAAACATTTTTATGACTGACTAACTGACTGAGTGAAACAGCTGGTCATAGGGTGATGGAATTTGGGATGCTGGATTTTTGAAATTAGTACTATTTAGGGTAAAAATTAGGAAAAAGGGATGAAACTGGAACCAGTTTAATGATAGGTCTAAATATTTTGCGAAGTATTTTTCTCTCGAAGACTCCTAGAATAGATTGATCCGCTTGTGTCAACCGCACTGTAGAGCAAAACAGGTAAGATCAGAGTCTGGTGGTGTTGGATCTTTGTTCTTCGATAGAGCACTTTGTCATTAAATCTTAGATCATAGTAACAGCGGTTTGCGATCAATACTCGTCTTTTAATTTCCAGGCTGACATTATTATTTTTGTTTATGGCGGAGCCAAGGTAGACAAAATCATCTACCACTTCAAAGTTATAGTTGTCAATGTTCACGCAGCGTCCCAGACGAGTGGACTCTTTGTTCGTTGAAACAAATAACTTGTTTTTTCACCGTTTATCACCAGACCCACTTCAGCCGACTGCTTTTCAATGCTCGAAAAAACCGCAGTAACATCTAGCAATCCACGTCCAATAATATCTATATCATCGGCATGCGGGAGCAGCATGTGACTTTTGTTGTAGATAGTACCATTCCTATTTATTTCAGACTTCCGCATGATCATTTCCATTTCGATGTTAAAGAGATCGCAAGACAGACTATCGCCTTGTCTAAATCCTCGCTTGGTGGAAAATGGCTCTGACAGTGTTATGCTAATTTTCACTGAAGAATTCGTGTCAGTCAGTGTCATCCCGCAAAGTCGTATCAGCTTCGCGGGGATACCAAACTTAGCATCTAACTATTTCTGTCGTATCGGACAGTCGAATGCAGCAATGGTGAACAGATAGTAGGTGTCGATCTTAATTTCATAGGTCTTCTCCATGATCTATCGTAGTTTGAATATCTAGTCGATCGTGGATTTACCAGATAAAGCGACACTGATAAATCCAATCAGGTTTGCCAGAATTGGCTTTAGTCTTGCACATAACACGCTAGACAGGACCTTGTGTGCGATGGATAAATGGCTGATTCCGCGATAGTTGGTACACACACTTGGGTCGTCTTTCTTAAGCACAGGACATATAACACGCAGCTTTGACGGTAGTCCATCGGCTCCGCAGCTTTATTATTTTTATGCCTTGCGATCGCCGTGCTGATCTGGTTTTGGCTCGGGGGTGTACAATCTACTTCATCGACTATGATTGGTGTGATTTCGTCACTTATGCGGCCTTCGGGAACGAGTAGACATCAAAAGTGTTCCCTCCATATTTGCAGCACACTCTGAGTGTCCGTGACCAGATTTCCGTCTCTGTCCTTGCAGGTGGGAATCCATATTCCAAAACCGTTGCTTTTAACCTTTTGGTAGAACTTTCGGGCTTCAACTCTATCCCTGTAGTTTTTGATATCCTGGCTCTCTCTTTCTTCCACAGACGCTTTTTCCGCCTGAACAGGCGTTTCATTTCCCTCCTCTTCTCATTATAACGCTCCGTCACCGCACGCGTCGCCATTGGCTGCAGTTTTGCATTGTCAGGGCTTGTCTGAGCGAGGTTTTTCTTAATCCAGTACTGTCGTTGCGGCATAGAATCGATGGGTCTCCAACTCTCGCTGGACTGAAAATTGAAGGCCAGTTTGATGAATAGGCTCGAGCGAATTCTAACATGTTCGATGTTCGAAGCGGGCATATGTTAAAGTTAATGTTAGAATGTGAATTGTGTTAGGTGTTTGCGATTAGCGCACCCAGCAAAACAAAAAACGTAGTATTTTCTTTTAAATCTCTTTGTTCCACGCGCAACATACAATCTACATTGTCTCTCCTTTCGGAGAGTTGGTCTCTCTATCTATTATATTGCTCTATGCACAGAGTTCGCAATATGCTGCCACTGTGTGTCGGGAACATCAGAACAAGGGGGGTTTGTTTGAAGTAATAAAGAGAGTTAGTTGGAGTATGCATTGGCTATCACGGTGTTTTGCAGCTTTGTGATGTCTAGCTTCTTAAGTCCTTACAGATAATAGTACTTTTAAATTAATAGCTCTGCAGATTTAATTAGGAGCATCTGCAAAACTCTCCGCTTTAATTTATTTAAAAACGGCACATTGCACTCTTCCCCACAAAATTTTTTAATTCTCTTAAAATTTCAAATACATAGTAATAGTTGCCAATGACTCATTGAATATCGTTATATCCTCATATGGTACTTTCCTTTTCAATTCAATTCCACAAATTCAACGGCGGAAAATGAAATTCACACGCTCTCCATTTACTAACACACACACGCACACACAAACACTCAAATAGACAAAAACAAATACCGCTTCGAAAATTGCAATGATCTTATGTGTCACTGATACACGAAATAAAAACAACAACAACAACAATTTGAAACGTCATCTATTTAACATTTTGTATGAATAACCTCTATAACTGTTAAATTAAAAGATGGACATGGACATATAAAAATATCTGTGGGCCAGTGAGTCAGTCACACAAGCCAGCAACAAAAAACAAAAACGTTGGCAACTGCAATCGAGCCAGAGACAGTGCCAGCGCCAGCGCAAGTTTACAAAAAAAACTAACCAACACTAGCTAATGTCTTTATAGGAATATGACGTTTTTTTGTGTGTAGTATACGAAATATATCAGGGGGTTTGGGTTGAGGCAAACGATGTGAATGTGTTTATATGTAACTAACATATTTTAATTTCACTCAAAACTGCAGCGTCTGTAAACTGTAAGCTAAATTGCAACAGCAAGGAAAATGCATACAACAAAAAGTACATAAGCAAAGAAAATTTCACTGTCAGTTGGTCAAATGAAAATAAAACAAACCCA
This sequence comes from Muscina levida, assembly GCA_964034835.1. Lineage (NCBI taxonomy): Eukaryota > Metazoa > Arthropoda > Insecta > Diptera > Muscidae > Muscina > Muscina levida. The sequence continues at coordinate 143,195,814 of OZ035880.1, read as the reverse complement.
ATTGAATACAAAATAAAAACATCACAACACAAGCTACTACAGCAACAACAACAAGCAACTTCAACAATAAAAACTGTTTGCCTAAGAAGAAAAAAAAAATTCGTTGCTGCACAGGAAGATTTAAACTGAACTACTACCAACAAACTTTTGTTTTCAATTTGATTCGGTGGCCGGTTCCAGTCGGTCTTGTTGTTGTTTTTTTTCGGTCATCCAAATTGTGACGTTCAGGAAATCTTTTGCAACATCTTGGCAACATTTTGATAAAAAAAATGAAAGCACAGCAACAGACAATATACCAGTTGGGGTATTGTAGGATCATATGTGGCAGCAACTTTATTTGGTTTTCTTCCACTGCTTGCAATATGAATTGTGAGCAATGATATTGTTGCACAAGTTGTGGCAGTTGCTAAGATAATAAAGTCAAAGCCACAGCATTCAAATGAGTTGTACATATTACATTTGTTCACAGAAAATGAAATGTACAATTTATTGCTTTGTTATGAGCGAGTAACAATCACCAAAATTTGACAGCTTGCATTTGGATCATCGCAACAAATTTACAAGCGTATGTAAATTTTAAACTTTCTAAGAAATATCTCAATTCTTTGGGAAAGTATTTTTATATTGAAATGTAGCTGACTTGCAAACAAATGTCTCTCGAAGGGGACATACGATATATGCAGTGTATTGGTGTATAAGTATGTGTTGTTATTGTCCTTGGGTTAAACGGGTCAAAATAACTAAAACTAACCCGTAACATACGCATAAGTGGTCTGATATTTCGCTTTGGTCGTGAAAAAAAACTTAAACTAGTTTGATAGTAATATCCATGTAGCAGCTTAGTACTAACGGAAGTAGAAATAAAAAAATCTATCTTTCATTTGCATTCCATCAATGAGATATGAAAGAGCTGACTCACACAACGAGACTAAAAGATGCGTCGCGAGACTTTGGTAGGATTTTCCGTAGGACCAAGGACACACTATTCGAGTCAATAATGTTGGTTAGAACAAAATCAAATGTTTAACATATTATATTACACTGGACAGTAGCCGTTTCTTACATAACTTACTTACTCTTTTGCATTTCTTCTTCAGATCATCACACCAAGTTCTGCAAGTTTCTCAGTAACTTGGTCATTCCAACGGAAATTTGGCAGTCATCCTCTTAACCGTCCATCTTATTCATTGCCGATGAATTTTCGAGCTGGAGCATTTGTATCTAAGCGTACAACATGACTTAGCCAACCGCTGTACTTTAATGCTTTTGATCACGTCAATATATTTTACGGAGTATTTTACTCTAGAATACTGCCAGAACCTATTCGTTCGCTTCTGCCATTTTCCAGGATTCTTGACCATACATTACATCGGGTAGAACCAATATCTTGTAAAGCTAGATTTTTGTTCGTCGAGAGAGGGATTGCTTAGTCCGTAATAGCAACTATTAGCTAGCAGTGTTCTTTACATTATTTCAAGGCTTATGTTGTTTGTTTTATTGATTAAGGGGTCGAGGTAAATAAATTCCGCTACCACTTTAAAGTTTTATTTTCCAATGTTCACGCAAAGTCCCAAGCAATTAAATTCTTTTTTCGTTGAAACTGAAAACTTAGTTTTGTCCTTATTCACCGTAAAACCTCTTTGGTCTGATATGTTCTGTGTATCTGGGAAGGCTGCAGTCACATCTCGCAGTATTCGGCATAGTCTATATCATCACCATACCCAAGTTGCATGTGGCTTCTGTGGCGGATATCATGCTTTCCTCATTATCATTATCCATAAGTATGTAGGCGAGTGGCATAGTGGTTAGAACACGCGACTACCATGCGTTATATCGCAGGTTCAAACCTGGCTCCAGTCATCTTAAAAGAAAAAAAATAAATACAATTTTCTTTCATTGTCGGCTCCCCTCGAATGTTGTTGACAGCAACTTCGCAGTATTAAGCGTCGATTCAATCGTCGTGTCTAGTAAGAGCTTCTCAAACAGTGACGTTCGCATTCGTCGATAAACAAGTTGGTGCCGTTAGTTGTGAATCTGAAAATAGAAAGCGTGTTAATTCACAACAACGCGAGAAGCTATCCTATACCTCATTCATGGGGTGCAAAGGGAAATTCAGTTTTTTTTTATGTAGGCGAGATTACACGATAGGCTGTCGCCTTGTCTTAGATCTCGTCTGGTAAAGAAAGGCTCAATAAAGTCCTTGCCATTCTTAAGTCAAGACATCGTCAGGGTCAATTCCAGCGTCAATTTCACAAAAGTTGATACGCTTCGCGAGTAAATCTTTGTTCGTTGAAACTAACTACTTAATTTTGTCCTCGTTGACCTTAGACCCAATCTAACTGATTCCTTCTGAATACCTGAGAAGGCTGCAGTCATTATCCATAGGTATGTTGATGAGATCACACGATATGCTGTCGCCTTTTCATATGTCTCGTTTGGTAAAAAAAAATAGCTCAATAAGGTCCTTGCCAATCTTTACTAAACACTTTTTCAGGGTCATTCCGCAAAAGCGTATCAGCTTCGCAGGAAACCATAAATCATTTGTGGCTTCAAGTAATTTCTGCCTTATTGCGCTGCCGAAGGCAGCTTTATAGTCAATGAACGGATAATACGCTTCGATTTGTTTTTTTTTTTGGGTCTTTTGCAGGATTTTTCGTAGTATGAATATCTGGTCAGTTGTTGATTTGCCAGGACTAAAGCCACACTGACAAGGTTCGAATTGGTTGGATAAAACTGGATCTAATCTTTCACACAACATACTAGAAAAGACCTGTGATGGATTAAATATAAATGCTGGTGTACTGTGGCGGGCAACCAAAGATTTTGTCGTATGGGAGGTGGGAGTAGTTTTTGTCCGATTGTACTCACTTTAAAACATAACCTCCGCTTGGGGGATATAAGCTTGTTTACCAAATTTCAGTTCCATAGCTCTTAATTCAGGGGACTGACAGACAAACACCCCCAGAAAGGAAAGTTTTGTATGAGAAGTGGGAGAAATTTTTTCCGATTTTGTTCATCTTATTTATAACTTAACCTCCATTTAGAGGATAGAAGCTTGTATAGCAAATATCAGTTCTATAGCTGTTAAACTACTTTCGTAATCGCGGGGACATACGGACACACCAAAATGGGGTTGTTTTCATGGGAGGTGGTAGTAGTTTTTGCCGATCTTGTTCATCTTAGAACTTAATCTCCGTTTAGAGGATAGAAGCTAGTATACCAAATTTTAGCTCGATATATCTTAAACTACGATTGTGACCGCAGGGACAGACCCCAAAAAAGGGGCAATTTGTATGGGAGGTGGGAGTAGTTTTTGACCGATCTTGCTCATCTTAAAACAAAATCTTCGTTCAGAGCTTGGAAGCTAAGAAATTTGTATAGCTGGGAGTAGTTTTTGACCGATCTTGCTCAACTTAAAACTTAGGCTTCGTTTAGAGAATAGAATCTTGCATACTAAATTTCTCTCAATACCTCTCTGGTCTATCTTAGAACATAACCTGCGTTTTGAGTATATAAGATTTCATTCCAAATTTCAGATATCTGTTAAACTACGGCTGTAATCGCGGGTACGGACAGACAGACCGACGGACAGACAGACCCTTTAAATCGACTCAGATTTCGATGCTGATCATTTATATACATATACTAGCTGTCCCGGCAAACGTTGTTCTGTCATACAACTTCGGACCCGGCAAACTTCGTCTCACTCCTAAGTTAACGCCTTCATAAGCTCCAGGGTAATATTAAAACACAAACAGTTCAAATTTTAATTTAGTTTATTTGAATTTAAGCTAAATCAGTGAAGAGCGATCTGATAAACAATGTTTTTCGATTTGTTTTCCGGCGCAGAAACAAACAATGAAGACGGTTTGCCGACACGCGAACGTACAGCCGACCGTGCGAAATCAGGATAATTCGAGATTGATCTCACAAACTTCCAACGAAGCGCTTTGCGAATTATTGATCGTCATCACAATAATCGAATGGGGAATTAAATTCGCTAAAATTGGAAGGGACGATCGGTTGGAATAATAGGAATTCGTGGAATAAGGACTTCCTCTCTTTTAAATTTGCCCTTGATGATCGTCGCTTTAATCACATTGTTTATAAGTTTCTTGACGGAACAATTTCGAATGATTCAGATTCCGCAACATGATTATGATCCCACCTTCATCTGACACATCTAGGGAGTTCAAAAAGTCTGTCGGATAGTTGGTCGCCTCACAAACGATTTAACGCTATGCGAATTCATCATATCATTCTTCATCATTGTCTGGTATGTTTTGAACGTCAGCTGTAGAGCGGTGTGTCATAATAGTTGGTAGAGCTAGTTAGAATAGGCAGTGGCTATCGCTGGGATTTGAAGCTTTGCGATATCCAGTTTTCTATGTGACTGGTTTGGAGCGTTTTACGCTTTGATCAAATTAGGGCGCACCTTAGTTAAAACCAGGCAAAGCTAACCTGCTAAATCTTGACCCATTGTCGGACTTGTTGAGGTTCATCAGGGTTCGTTGCCACTATCAACTGGAAACCTGAAAAAAATATCTTGAAACAATATTGCCCAGGTGTCACCACAGGTGACGTTGTGAGTCGACTTTAGATGCAAAATGTTTCACATTGCACCCCAACGTCACATTGTTCAGATATATAAAGAGCAGAAAGCCGAAAAACTCTTCACTTTTCCCTAAGCTACAATTTGCATCAAATCTTGATTGATAAAAATTGTTAAAAAAATAAGTAATAACATTTCTTAATACATCATCTGTATCCTTGCAAATACGCATTTAAGCCCATTAGCCCACACATATGCACACAACTGACATGTGCGCAAAATCAATTTTTCCTTGTGATAAAAACAATTGCATTTCCTTTCTTCCTCCCCAGGCAGCAACTTCAGCGTAATGTCACTTTTTATGTCCCATTGTTGTTACACATCCACATAAAAATAAAGATGACAAACTTTTCAAAAAGAAATTTGTTATAACAAATGATTTATAACACTATTTATGGTCTCATATTGTGAACCTCCAGTGAGGTGGAACTATTTTAAAAACTTTGGCTAGCATTCGCTGCATCTGAATGCACAAAACAACTAACTCATGTTCTCAACGAGACTTTTGTGGCAAGAAAAGTTAAGCGACTTTGATCTTTCCCATTCACGGCGTGTTCACATAGTTATGGCAACAATAACAAAAAAAGAGAGCTGCGAACCTCCAATGAAATTTCAAATATCAATAGAATTGTAATAAACAGTGGAAAAAAATGAAAATATCGTATTGGCACAACCACAAAGTCTTGTGATGTTGTTGTTTCAACAGCCACTGCAGTGGCTTGGCCACCACACACACACGTATACAGCATATGGTCCAAACAAAGTAATGGTATGAAACATTTATGAATTGACATTTTGCCAAATTTGGTTAAACTTCATAAGTTTTTCGTTTTGCAAAGCTTTTCTTTTATTTTTTTTTTTCAGTTGCTACTTTTGCCCCCCAGCCTCTACCGCCTTCTCGTGTACTAATGCTTTTCTTGTGGTGAAGCTGTAATGACAATTGTTAAATTTACGAGTGGGACAGTCCGTCCGTCCGTCCGTCAGTATTTGGCCTATTGGCAGGCGGTATTTTTGTCTATGATACGTACGGTCCAATAAAATATGGATTTTGATGCGGTAACATTTCGGTAGAAAAACAAACAAACCAAACCCACGACCGCCATCTGAACAAAGCGAAAGTCGACACTTTCTTTTGTCGACTCTTCTAAACTGCCACAAACACACACACACAACATCATTGAGAGCGGCCAAGAAAACCTCAAAAGTTATTGACTTTTATTATTTTATAAATGAAAAAACACAATCATCGACAGTGGCATCATAAACATCACGATCGTCATAGCAGCTATGTATCATCAATACATACGAGTATCCGTCTCATCGCATTGCTTAGAGTCGAGTCAAGTCTTTGCTCTTCCCCAGAATTATTGTATACATTAACATTTGAAATATTTTCGTAAGCGGTAGCTGCAACATCCACTGCGGTCTTAATGTTCGATAATCTTTTCTTCTACGCATGCGTCACGCATATCATAAATTTAACCGAAAATGTGCAACAACATCATATTACTCTCGCACTGTTGCCTCATGCCACCGAACACCACCATCAGCAACGGTGCGAGTGAGTGCAACAATACTGCAAAGCAGTATTGGAGTTGTTGTACTGTAAGCTGGTGCGGTGCGCATTCTATAGCTCGTGTTGTAAAATGTTGTTGCTGTTATTGCAAGTGGTTTAATGCTTTTATTTGCTAACATTGCAATGTTGTTGCGCTGTCGTTGTTGTAATGTCTCATGACACAAAGTAGCAGTTTTATGAGTATCTTAATATTTTGGCGGGTTTAAAACTTCTAAGCGGCCAAAGGCGCAGCTAAGAAAAGGTGCAGAGCCAACACTAAACATTGTCAATGGAAAATGTAGCAAACTATGGGAAAGTGGGTTATTTTTAATTGATTTTGTTTTGTTAGATACCGTGTTGCAAATTTAACTAAAGCCCTTCTTAAAATCGATTGTTATCTCCGTAATTGTATCTTTTACTAACCTTCATTCTTCTCCAGGCTGTTGTTGTTTGCTTTATTGAAGCAAACCTCGCCGAAGCCGAGGTAGATAAGCTCATCTGTCAACCTTTCCGCAGCGTCCTAAACGAGACGTTTCTTTGTAAGTATGTGGCGACTGACAACATTGATTTGACCTCGTCACCGTTCGTTCTTGTTCGTTCTGAATATCTGAGAAGGCTGGAGTCACATCTCGCAGATTTTGACCATCTCATCATCAGCGTAAGCATGTAGCATGATCAGGTCTTGTCTTAGACCTCGTCTGCTTTAGAATGGCTCGGTAAGGTAATACCGAAGATTTTGTGTCAGTCAAGGTCATTTCGCAATCAGATTCGCAGAAATATCAGTCTCCTGGGTCTTTTTCCGGATTTATCGTAGTATAAAAATATGGTTTGCTGTTGATTTACCACGTTTATAGCTAACCTGATAAGATCTAATCAGGTTGGTTTTAGTCTTTTTCACAACATATAACATAGGTGCTGTCAACCTTACATGTGATGTGTATAAGGCAAATCCCGCGTTAGTTGATGGACACACTTGGAACGCCTGTCCAAACACAGGCCATAATAAGCTTGGGGTATCGGGTATACACTTGTTTAATCTAACCATATGTAAGAGCTGATACATACTTGTTAACCGCTCATCTCTACCGTAGGCATCAGCTGCTTTATTTTTCTTAAGGAGATATTGCTTTTCAACATCATTTTCACTTGATGGTGAGCAATCTATGCCGTCTTCGATAATTGGCGTGATATATGGAAGTGATCTTATCATATAAGCAGCACTATCTCCGTATCGATGACCAAATTTCCATTGTTGTCCTTATATCACAGTGCCTTAACCCTCTACAAACTATAGACCAAATCATCTAACACCTGTGAAAGAACCTGGTATCCTGGTACGTCTTTATATTATCTCTCCTTCGTTCCTTCCATTTGCCCGTTTGCCTGTCTGAATTTCATTTTGTGCCTTTTCCTAACAGCTTAGGTGACAATTACTCAGTGCAACAGCTAATCTGGGGGAAAGGTACTACTCAAGTATGGTAAAACCTCCAAAGGGTTTGGCGTTCTCAGACCTTTTATATTGTTTCCATATCTTAATATTTGTTCGCTTAGTTTTTCAGCTATAACTCAAGTACCATTGATGATTTCTCACTTCATTCTTCAGCAGAATTGTAGCTAAGACTTAAATTAATGATATTTTTAATATTATTAGCCTTAAAACAACTTGACAACATATATATTTATATCTTAGTGTCTAAGTCAAAGGCCGAAATAATAAAATAATTCGCTTCGATATTGCGATATTCCAGTCAGTCATCAGTGATTCGTCCACCTGGTCCTTCCAACGTTGTTGCGCTCTCCCTCTTTTGCACCGTCCTTTGAGGTCTTGATAGAATACCTTTCGCGCTTGAGTTTCCTCATCCATCCTCCCGACATGGCCTAGCTAGCGTAATCGTTGGACTTTGATTCGCTTGACCACATCAATGTCGTGGTATGGTATAGCTCAAAATTCATCAGAATCCTGAACTCGCCGTTTACGCAAATGCGTCCATATATTTTGCAGAGTATTTTTCTCTTAAACACCATCAGATGATATAAGAACCCAAGATTCGAAGGCATACAGCAGGACCGCTAAAATAAGTACTTGGTACTGTTTGGTGGTTCGAGCTAGGGTGGCGTTTATTAAGTGCTAGCGTAGGCCAAAGGAACACCTTTTGGCGAACACCATTCCCCGCTTTATTTCTAGGCTGACATTGTTGTTTTTGTCCATGGCGGATCCGAGATAGATAAATTCATCCACTACCTCAAAACAACAGTTCTCCAACGAGTGATAGTGTCGAAATCATCGACATTTGTGAGCAGCATGTGGCTCTCATTAATTATGGTGCCTGACATGTTTACCGCTGCTTTCCTTAACACCTTCTCCATCACTATGTTAAACAGTATGCATGACAAACCATCACCTTGTCTAAGACCTCTCATCGTATCGAATGGCGCAGATACATAGATCCTTGCCAATCCGAAAAGAGGATTTAGTATTCGTAAGGATACAACGGCAGGTACAAATTATCTTCGCAGAGACACCAAACTCAGACATGGCTTCGTATAGTCAATGCCTGATGGGATTATCGAAGGCAGCTTTGTAATCGACGAAGAGGTGGTAAGTGTAAATTTGCTTCTCATGGGTTTAGTCCAGAATAAACCTTAGTATAAATATCTGATCCGTCGTGGATTTGCCTGGTATAAATCGGCACTGATAAAGTCAATCAGGTTTTTCACAATTGGCTTTAGACGTTCACGTAGTATGCTAGAGAGGACCTTATACCCAATCGGTAAGGGGCTAATTCCACTGTAGTTTTTACACTCACTACGGTCACCTTTTTGTAGATAGGGCGTAGTACACTGAGATTCTAATCCTCGGGCATGCTCTCCTGAAGCCAAATATTTTCTATGAGCTGTTGCATGCTTAAAACAAGCCCATCTCCACCCACCTTAAACAACTAAGCTGGCAGACCATCAGCCCCAACGGCTTTATTGTTTGGAGGGGGACACTCGATGTTATCGTCTCGCAACCGTTTTCAGACATCAATAGGCTGCAGAAGTGATCTTGTTTTCACAGGAGTGAAGACCAGTTCCATGTACCCTACCATTTATCTTCTGTTAGAATTTTCGAGCTTCACCTCTGTTCCTGTATTCTTCAATACACACATTATTCTGCTCCTTCAGCTCTCGTTTTTTTTCGCCTGAAGAGTCGAATGGCGAATGGAAGAATGGCGTTGCCATTGCCTGCGGTTTGGTCCTGTATGCAGCATCTTGTTCCCAGTTGGCATTGCGGCATTATCGTTTAAGGCCTTTAGATACCCCAGTACGAACCGCACAGTCCTTTCCATTGAGTGGGCAATATATTGCCATTGCACGCTAGTATTTTCGGGGGTTGGAGCATCACGAAGTAGTTGAGTAAGTTGGTTGGAATAGGCTTTGGCTATCTCCGTGGTCTGCAGTTTAGCGATGTTGAACTTTCTCTGTGCCTGGTAACGTAGTGTTCTCGCCCTGCTTAGCCTAGTACGCACATTCTCTGCAGTGAGGTGGTGATCCGAGTTGATGTTCACACCCCTGATCACTCGTACGTCTAAGAACCTTGACGCGTGCCTTTCATCGATTACCACGTGATCTATTTGATTTTTTGTAACTTGATCGGGAGATATCCACGTTGCCTTGTGAATGTTTTTGTAGAAAAATCGTGTGCTACTAATTACCATGTTCCTTGATGCAGAGAATTCTATCAGTCAGATTTTCTGACTGTTAGGCTAAAGACATTCTTCCGCTCTATTTTGGCATTAAAATCTCCCAGCTCGATTTTAACATCTTGGCCCGAGTTACGGTCAAGAGAATGACAAAATGTATAATAAGAGTACTGTTGAAGTATTAATGTCCAAGCATGTACATTAGGGTAATAACTTTTTTTGGACAACATTCTCCCCAGGGCTTTTCTAATGGCAAATATTGTATTAATGATAAAAAAAACTATTTCAGTTCAATTTGCTAAAAAAACCTTACGCACCGACAGCGATTTCTAAAATGCCTTTAATATATATATTTTTTTAATTTTTTTTTAATAACAATTTTTTTTAAATATGTTTTATACATATTTAAGTATGTTAACAAATAATAAAAATAAATGATTAAAAGAAGGTATTGAAAGATATAAACTTTAGGTTCTAAGTACGCGATGTATTACAAAGCGAATATATATCTTGTACTATTTTTATTTCATATGAAAAACAAAATTGTTTTTTTAACTTTGTTTGATTCAAAACTTTAACGCGTTTGGTGCGTAACCTTTTTTAACGATAGCGAAAAACTAAAAACGCAGTTCTTAATATTTTTCCATGCCCTACACGATTTTGTCTGGGGAGATTTGATATTTGCAAAAAATGCAAAAAGTTATTACCCTAATGTACATGTGTAAAGAGTAAACGATCAAACCATGCCCATACCCGCACACACTCGTGCATTGGGTGCATTGGTATACCCAAGTACACGAAAACCCAGCACATGTTGTTACAAGTGTTGGTTGTGTTGGGTGCTAGTTATACATGTCAAATTTATATTTCTGTTCCATAGAGTATGGGAATATATATGAGTACTCATGTCACCCGTAGTGCTTAGAAGAGTTGACGAATGTAAGAACGATCAAACACGATGATCTATGATGATCATTATCGTAGCTAAAAAACTTCATAATTAAGTTGAGTCTGCTTCGGCTTCTGACCTCGTGTGCGTCGAGTGTATTTTGTGTATACTTGTGTATTAGAAACAAAAGTAAGGGTAGGTAGAGGTAACGTTCGTTATAAATGGTGTGCAAACATGTCTTTTTAACGCAAGTAAGAGTTTGTAAGTATTCTCTGTGTTTTAGGTATAGTTCCACACAAGTATACAAATTATGGGTATGTACTTAAGTATACATTAATGCCGAGTACATATTGTCATTCTCTGCTACGGTCATATGTTTCTTCAAGTTGGGCGTAGAATTCGTCACTTTTCTCCTCCGTCGGAGCATGAGCACATATCAACCTGATGTACAAAAATGTTGCCTTCACTCTTATGGTGGGGATACGTTTACTGACAGGAGTAAACCTAGAGACCAGATGTCGTAGTCCCTTGCCGACCACAAATTCACAACCAAACTCATGCTGTTGTACACGTCACACATCCTCATCCGCGAGCATCCGGCATTACACCGGATTTTCTGTATAGCAGCCTTATACTCTTTAAGGTCATAGAGTTCTAACATTCCAAGTGGTCACTTAAACCTTTGCGTTGGTCGTCGACATAATTGGGGGTTATGTCTATTTAAAAATTAATCATGACTAATTTCATTAATCGCTTTTTTCTATCAATTTGTCCCCAATAACTCCAAATAGGCCGTCACATTGACCAAAACCTGGTCATTGATGATTACGTTGAATGACGACCCTATATGGTATGGCATATGGTACTCGCTACATATGTATGTATGTATGTAAAAGTATGAGTAATATTAATTTTATGCAGAGTTTATATAAATCATACGCACCTCATTCAAATATTGTAGAATTATGGTTTAATAACACAGTGAAACATTTTCGGGTTTGTAGTTGTAGCAACAATGGTTGTATAACTGTAAGATCGCAATGGCCTGAATACAGAAGATCCCGATCGGCGTTTATGATTGGAGTGGCCAGACAGGCAAATGATATATATCCTTACCGAGACGATGGAACATCTTCTTTGTATCTGCCCCGCTTTACCCTTAGGGGGCTAAGACACTTAGGGGACTGTTATATAGAAGACCTAGGGCCTCTCTCCTCAGTCCGAGTAGAAGATTTAATAAGTTTCATACGGTGCCTTTCATGACTAACTGGGCCAAGATAACAATTGGGGTTCCCACAATTTTCTCCTCCTTTTTTCTCTCCCCTTTTCTAACGGACAATCACAATGGATCTGTGAACGTCACACATTGGTCGGATCTGTGAAAAATTTGACCTTAATATGATGGACACTTCCAATGGGCATAAAACATGGTACTAAGGCAGTTTTTGTGGTCACTGATTTCAAATCCGGACTAAAATATTGAAAAAACAATTCAATTATGCTTCAATTTAAGGGATATTGTGCCTAAGGGGGTTTTTGGTGTGGCTGATTTCGAATCCGGAGTCTAATTTCCAAAAAAACAAAATTTAGGATTCTTAATGGCGAACTTTTTTTTAAATAGTACTGGAATTCAACTGGTATTGTGCCTAAGATGGTTTTGGGTCCCTGATTTCGAAACCGGAGTCAAATTTTGACAAAAACAAAATGGTTGATAGAAATTGGCGGACAAATTTTTTTTTTCAAAAAAAACGGGAGATCAATTGTTATTGATCCTAAGGGGGTTTATGGAGTCGCTGATTTTGAATCCGGATTCAAATATTTAAAAAAACTAAATGGATGATTTTTAGTGACGGACATTTTTTGTCAAAAAAATGCTTGAATTGAAGTGATATTGTACCAAAGGGGGTTTTTAGATCGCTGATTACGAATCCGAGGTCAAACTTTGAAAAAACACAATCGCGGACGGGTGAATTTAAGCATTTTTTGAAAATAATGTCCGCCATTGTATTCTTTCAAAATGACCCTTTATTTTTGACTTCTTATTTTGATAAAATATTACACATAATTATTGTCAGGCAACAATATGTAGATACGTTATTCAATTTTTTACGGGAATGTTTCATCGTGAAACTGTTCTCGGTGAGATGAATATTTAGGAAATACTTCAGTTATGATGGAGAATAAAATTTCCTATAAAAACATTGATTGTTAACCATATCTTGGAATCTAACCTGAAGATAGATCAACACTCTCTAGCTTATCCCAAGTAACCAAATAAGCCGCTTTTAGTTATTTGCGTTAATAGAGTAATGCAATCGAATACAAGATATTTTCCTTTAAGTTCAAATTAACGACGCCCCTTGCACTGTTCTCACCGTCACCATCACCACCACCACCACCAACCTACCAACCAGCACACAATAATACACAATAACTATTCGCCACAATAGAGAGGAATCATTGGGGATCATGATGACTGTTATGATACTTTTTGGGTGCTTTGGCTGCCGCTGATGATGCGAATGACTCCAATGATGATGGTGTTGTTTATATAAGGAACCGCTTTTGAACTGCACTTACCACAAATGAGTGAGGCCAGTGTGTGGGGTTCCTATGCATGCTGCAATTTTACAATTCATTTGAGTTCTGTTTTTTTCAAATTGTTATTGTGAATATTCCCGCTGCCGAAGCCAGTGCCAATGCTGGTGCTTGTGCTGATATTCTCTAGTTGTTGTTAATGTTTAAATGCCATTTTATGTCAATATTATTGCAAATAAACATTAGACAAGCAAACAACAACGAAATACTAGTCATAGTCATAGTCATCCATACCGATACATGAATTCCTTTAACAGCGGCAGCTACAACATATCACTGGCAGCCAACAAACAGTAGCCAGCGAGAAGCGCATGTTCTTCTTCATTCGCAGCAGTTGCACATAGTAAGTGTATAAGTTGCATTATCATCATCATTTAACAATAAAGAAGGGGCAGAAAAAAAGTACAATTTGAAACCCATAAAAAAAGGGTACAAAGAGGCATCATATCATTTCAGTGTATGTGTCAACAATTGCCTAACCTTCCGTCCGTCCGTTCGCCCGCCCGTCTATCCTTCGGTATGCCCGATCATTCATATAGCTGGTTGTCCGTCCACACATATGTATTTCTTGCGATCATTATTGTTATCTCTGTGATCATTTAATCGCATTGCGTGCCTTTCATAATTTTTATTTCATTTATATTTGAGAAAAGATATTCATATGATTATGATCGTCAATTTGGTAATAAGACAGCCGACCAGTTGCCTTCTGCCGCCACCGGATTATTGTAGCAATATCTACGGTTGATCTTTCTTAAAATGTAATAGTTCGTAATCTTTGTTGTCGGCAATTGATGTTCTCATTGTGTGCAGCTTTAGAGATACAATTGAAATCCAGAGTCATAGGAGGTGGGGAGATGGGCTAAAAAAGGCCTATGCGACAATAAAATTTGAAGAAGGAACTTTAAAGCGAAGCGATTTATAAAAAATGAAAATGTAAAACACAAAGCAAATGGTCTGTCTAATGCGAGTTTTAAAAATAAATCCCTAATAGTTATACCCTCACTCTTAGGGACGAGGGAGATTTTTCATAGGCAGAATTGCTACACCCCTTCTGGACCCTATTATACAAATTTATCTATTTTTTGGAAATTAATTGAGATTGTTAATACTTTTTGTAAGTAGACTGAATTCAGTCATATTTTGCGTAGAAGTACGCTTATGACAATTTGACACAGGAATGAATACAGACTATATCGGCCAACCCCTTCTGGTACCTCCCATACAAAATAAAAATTTAAGGAAAAATTATTAAAATGTTTTAGAAAAAGAAAATTTGGCCATGCCCATTCCTACGCCTACTTTTTTTAACATATCTAAAATTCCTATAAAACGGTTTAAATATACAAAATTACAAAAAAAATAGATTTCGCTTTATAATGTTCTATATGGAAACTACAATAGGCTATATATTTTTTAAATTTTTTATTAAATGGGCGGTGTGGGCGTGGAAAAACATTTTTAGAGCTAGAGAGATAAAATTTGGTACACCGGCAGTACTCGGCACATCAGATTCAAAATTGCAGACGAAATTTTTATTTTCGATCAGAGGGCGGAAAGGGTGTGGCCAAACAATATAAAAGTCCTAGAGAGATAAAATTTGATATCCTGATAGTACTCTGCAACACAATTATAAATATGCAGACGAAATTTTTATTTTCGACAAGTGGGCGGTGTGGGCGTGGACTGCTTGACTGCTCAGAAGGACTGCTTGAAATTTGCAGAAGACATTTGTATTTTCAATCCATGGACGAAGTGGTCCTGTCAAAACTATATTTTAGACCTAGAGAGATAAAACTTAATATATAGATAATACTCGGTACAACAAATATATATTTTCGATCAGTAGGGGGAGTGGGTGTGTACAAGCTATGTTGGTTTTTAGGGCTATAAAAGGTAATAAGTGTATACAGATAGTACTCAAAGATTACTTACTTACTTAATTTCCCTTTACACCCAATGAGATAGCTTCTCGCGTTGTTCTAAATTAACACGCTTTCTATTCTTAAATTCACAACTAACGGCACCTACTTGTTTATCGACGAATGCGAACGTCACTGTTTGAGAAGCTTTTACTAGACATGCCGATTGACTCAACACCTATACTGCGAAGTTCTTATCGACAACATCGAGGGGTCCGGCAATGAAAAAAAAAAGTATTTCTTTATTTTTTAGCTGAATGGAGCCAGGGGTTGCACCTGAGATCTCCCGCATGGTAGTCGCGTGTTCTAATCATCATGCCACAACCGGCCCAGACAAATTTTTTAATTTCGGTAAGTGATCACAGGGTGCGTGTCGAAAGAGGCAACTCGTCTCTTTAGACGGAAAAATAAGAAGATGAAAAAGAGATAAGTTGAGTGCACTAAGTTGCTCAGAAGCAAAGGGGAAGCCCGAAAATTCTACCAGAGAGTTAAGGCGAGAATGCGTGGAACAGGATTGCCCTTCTGCAAGCAAAGCGATGGTCAGCTAGTGACGGACCCGGATAACGTTCTAAAGATATGGATTTAACATTTCAGAAATCTACTGGATACAGACACCACTCCAGAAAACCCCGCACCAATTCATAACGATGGTATTAACTGCCCACCTCCGAGCCAGAGCGAGATACGTGTGGCAATATCCCGCCTTAAAAATTAAAAAGCGGCAGGAGCCGATAGTCTCCCTGGTGAATTGTTTAAGGCAGGTGGAGAGGAGCTTGGCATGAGCATCAGCTCATGGAGAACATCTGGCTAGAGGAGAGCATGCCTGGGTATTGGAGTCTTAGTTTGTTATGTCCCATATACAAGAAAGGAGATCGTAGTGAGAGTAAGAACTACCGTGGAATAAGCCTATTAGCAATTGCGTACAAGGTCCTTTCGAGCATATTGTGTGAACGTCTAAAGCCAATTGTAGAAAAACTAATTGCACCTTATCAGTTCGGCTTTAGACATCTACGACGGATCAAATATTAAATTTACAGCAAATCCTGGAAAAAAAACTCATGAAAAGCAGATCGACACCTACCACTTTTTTGTCGACTACAAAGCACTATTTAAAATAGTTATTAAGAAGGTGATGAGAAAAACTGGTGTCAACATATCTAGCACCATATTCCACAAGATCCACATGCCATTAGCCTATACCCATGATATAGACGTCATTGGCCTAAATCTGCGGGATGTTACTACAGTTTTTTCATCACTGGAAAATGGGTTCAGTGGTTAACAAGGACAAAACAAAAATAATAATTTCGACGAACATCCACTCGATGGGGACGCACCGTCAACGTTGAAAATTATTGTTTTGAGGTAGTCGATGAGTTTACCTACCTCGGATCTTCCGTCAACACTTAAGCAGCACCGCCTTATAACGTGATACTAAGAAACAGCTGTACTAGGTCTTATTTTACCCGTTCTGTTGTATGCCGCGAATCGTGGGTACTTACGGCAACGGACATACAATACCTGTGATAATTCGAGAAAATTCTGTGTCGACGGCGAGTTTCGCCATCGGATGAACCATGAGCTGTATGATCTATACCACGACATCGACGTAGCTAAAACAGTCCGAATCCAACGACTTCGATGGCTGGGACATGTTGCCAGTATGGATGTAAATGCTCAAGCAAGAAAGGTGTTTGAAGGGGAACCTGAAGGATGACGCAGAGCAGGGAGACCCAAACTTCGTTGTAAGGACCAAGTGGTAGGCGACGTGCTACCATTTTACCAATATTTACCATTTATTTTTAGTCCTACGGGACTAACTGGAGAACGCACACATAAGACCAAAGCGTGTGGAATTTTTTAAGACTTCAGGCCTCTAATTTATAAACCACGTTCGAAAGTTGTAATGGCCACTTAAGTAAGTAAGTACCCCACCCATTAGATGTCTTTTGAGATTTTTGTGCTAATTTATTAGAGACGGTAACCCCTACATAAAATTACCTTATGCCTAGAGATATTGAATTTAACTTTTACATTTGTTGGCGAATTCATTAACACTTTGTACACTGTAACATTTTTTACAGTTGAAATACATGTTTGTAAACGTCTAGCCATACAACGGCAAGACCCATCTTAAACCGTTTAAAAATTTCTGTACTGCTTTTATTATTATTTAAAAATTTAAAAAAAAAACTTCAGGTCTACAGTGTATTTGCCAAAGTGTAGTAATAGCATTGCAAATGTATAGTACCTCAATACAAAACACCTTATTTTGGAAAAATTTATATTTCTACCATAACATCAAAAAGGGATGCTGTAGGACATTCGAATTCTATTCGTTTTAAGACTAGTAGGCAAAACATCAGAAAAACAAAATATTTGCCACAATCCTTCTATGTAGTACCACCCATACAAACTAAGAAATTCACCCATGTAGTTAAACATACATATCTTATTTGTAAGTACAACACATAATATGTAATTGGCACTTTACATGGCTGGCAATAGAAGTTGGCATGTTATATTTTGTTGTTGTTTTTTTTTAAATTTTGTTCATGTGCTTCGTTTTGACTTGGAATACAGTACGAGCTCGATTTTCGCAACTTCCGATTATTGCAACACCCCGATTTGCGCAACCGCTCTTTTTTAAACATGAGTCTTGATAAGTGCAACACGTTCAAAAAAGCAGTCTCGATGAGCGCAACTTTTCAATGTATTCGCAGAAATTATATGTTTTTTTTATTTACATGCTATGTTACGGCACTGTTTAATGTGAGTGAGCAAATGACTGTTATAGTACAGTTTTTTTAGTGACGTGGGCCATTTTGCACAAAGTAAAATAACAATTTTCAATAGAGGTTCGGTAAGCGCAACAATCTCGGTAACTGCAACCGGCTTGGGCTGGTATCGGTTGCGAAAATCGAGCTCGTACTGTAAATATTTGTATATGTTTAAATGTAATTTATTTATATATTCATTTTTTTCGCGCTATTTTGGTTATACATTCTATTTTTAATAATTTTGGGAACCACAATTAACTTTGCAACACTGCGAAACACATTCTCTCTTTTGCAATGAGAGAATAAGACATTTCATTAAATGTCTTATAAAACTAAACCCTTTCAAAATCACCGGATGTCTATGGCGTTATGGCGTAGGCATTCAACATTGCTGTTTATTTCCGTCTACATATCCAACACTTATTGGTTTGTGGCTAAAACTTAGTTTATTCTAGTCACTATGAGTTCACTCACAATCGGACTCATCAAATATTAGGTGAGATAGAGGCATAGTATTGTGATTGATAACTTTTAGTACATGGTGAATAAACTTAATATCCGCCACAGACACATTTTGTCACAAGGTTGGTGTCATGGGTAAGTTACCACATGGTGACAATCGAAAGTCTGTGGTGGTAGAGTTAACTAATTTTATTTAACATTAAAGTTACAGGCAATTGAAGATGGCGCTAGCACAACGATTTTAGTTCACAGAATTAATTGGTACATAAGGAAACATTTACATATCATGTAGACGGCTATAAATAAATAAAATAATTTAAAGTTTACCAATTGCAGTTCAAAATAAAATATTTATTATTTGTTATTATTATATTTTAATTTTATATTATTAATTGGCCATGTTTTTTGGTATCCTTTATAGGATATCAGGTATAGGATACCAACAAAACGCTTTGTCGTTAACAAACAAAAATTACTTAGCAGCATTGTAATTTATATCAATTAATTGTTTCTTTTCTTTTGTTTTGTTTTTCTCTTTACGAAAAAATGTTTCGTAAATATCGTATTAATTGCAGTTTTGAATTTTGTTGTGAGCAAAGTTGCAAACAAAAAAAACCTAAAATTTCAATTGCCTGAGGAGGCATTTTATTGGTGTACAGTAACTATCGACATGACTCTTCTTAGGAACTAATGTTCCGTACGGATCTTAAGCCACAATTTGAAATTTTTTCTACAAAAAATTATCTGTAAAATAACATTTAATTGAAAAAAACCATACAAATCGAAATTATTTTATTTGCATTCTCTTTTCCTTTTAATTTTTTTTGTTTCTTTGCAATATAAAATTTGGCCATATTTTTATTTTTACTACTTCTTTAAACAACTTATCCCCGTTTAGTATAGCATGTAAATTTATCCCCGTTAGCGTATATAAGAAAACATTTATACATTTTATAAACTGACGTCTAATTTCAGTCCAGAACAGATTGGAGGCCCATTGGTCGGATCGCATATATAAAAAAGTGTGCCATTCTTTTTGTTGGACCCTTAACATCAGAAATCTTATGAAGGTTTGGGCGAAGGTTCTCGGAACCCTCCAGAGGCCAAATACAGCAAGCATCTTAATCCCCTAAAATGTGAGTACTCATCATAGAGCAATAAATAGAGAGAGACACCATCGAGATTTAAAAGGAAATATTGCGTTTTTTGTTTTGCTGGGTGCACAAATCACAATAACATAACATATTTCACATTTTAACATTAACTTTTACTAGTATTTTTGGTAGATTCTCAAGAAAATAAGTGACATATCCCCGCAACCAACATCGAACATGTTCGTATTTTCTTGAGCCTATTCATCGAACCGACGTCTAAATCAAACCCAGAGAGAGAGCACTGGTACTCATACGTATAATAATTTTTAGACGAATATTATTTTAGCTTCATACGAGTTTATTGACTTGGGTATTACCCATTTGATTACGGTCACTATTGTAAGTTTGGAGGTGAAAATAACAAAATTCAAAAAACTTTTGTCCTGATTTTAATTTACCGTTACGCTGTAGCCTTTCAAAATTGACTTTGGATATTCATAAACTGTAAAATTTTAATTTAAACAATAAAAATATATTTTTTTTTGCGAATTGAAATGGTCAAATATTGTACATTAATTGTAAATAAGTCAATTAAGTTTTTTTGTTTTTGTTTCAACAAAATATGTGGTTTTTTAAGAGGCTCAAAAATTCATATAATTTGAAAATTTCGGATGTTGCTTAGACCTTAACTTACACAGTACAATAAATTATTTTGGAACTAAATTGGGAGAACTGCACGTGAAAGTGGCCCCAAAAGGAAGAAGTTCTGCATCATTCGTTTTGTCAAGTTACATGCCATAATAATTAAATATCTATTTGAAGTAAGTAAGTATCGTATAAGGGAATTTGTCACGTTTTAGGCTTATCTGTTATAATGTTATCCATATTATATATTTTATTGTTATTCCTCGTAAATCATACGCCACGGATTACAACAGTTTTATTGTAACTGATACAAAATAAACCCAGTTTAAAATCATTTGATGAATGGAAAAGTAAAACTCTTGCTTATAAAAGGAATTGTAATTCTTAATTTTTTTAATTTGTTTCAGTTAAATCGGACTAGTGGTTCTCAAGTTATGTCAAACAAAAGAGCTACTTTCACGTGCAGTTCTCAGAATTGAGTCCCAAATCAAAGAGCTGAAAAAAGGTGTACTGTGTTATGTTTTTTTTTGCATTTTGAACTTTTCGCGTTTTGATTTAGTAGTTTTAGTAATTTGAATATATAAGTTTTTTACGCATCTGAAGACGAACAATTAATTTTTAAATGAAAAAATAATAGCCTTAAAAGAGCAGATGCTGTATCTGTATTTGTTCGCCGGATATTCATATCTGAATTTAAAAAAATATCTTTAAAACATACGATAGTACAAATATCGAATAAATATATGACTTATTCACCCCTATTCCCGTTGTCGTCATCGACATCGTCGTCGTTTTTATGTCAACATCACTTCGATTCAACATCATCGTCACATCAACGCTATTTCGTTATTCCGTAACTACCATGAGATGACGTCGACCAGTGTTACCGCTGGGAATTTTCAAAAAGTATTACCCCGAAATGATGCAACTGGATGCATTCGTCAAATGTTCGGTCAACAAGTTGTTAATTTTATAAACTTCGAAAGTGACTCATAGTACACTCAAAAAAATACCCATTTGTTGCTCGCTTGCTGCAAAAAAAGTAGTTTTGTTTCGAAAATTCAAAGTTTACCACAATCGTTGAAGTATTCGACGCAAAATGAAACAGTTGCCATCAACATTGCTTTTTTACAGTACACGAACATTTGTTTACTCCTACATCGTTTAATTTTTCGTTTGGGACAACGATAGGAGACGTTTGTGCAAAATATAAAACCTTTATATTTGGAAGAGTTGAGAGAACAAAGAGCGTTATTTATTTCTAACAGCAAGCGAACATTCGTTTGGGACATCCGTAGAAGATTTTTAGGGAATATTTAAATCTTTTATGTTTAGAAGAGTTAAGAGAACGTGCTTTTTGTTCTCTCAACTCTCCTAAACAAAAGTTTTATATTTTGCACAAACGTCTTCCACGTTAGTCCCGAACGAATGTTCGTTCGCTGTGAGAAATGAGTGATTGGAGTGTATCAATCATTGAGATGTTCCAGAATGATCGCTATCGTTGTTGTTGTTGTAGCAGCATATGTGTCTGTTTGTTTATCCTGCGTCGTTGTTTTCTGCTGCACTTGTATCCAGGCCAAGGAAGGAAGCTACTTCCACTAGGTGGGTCCAAAGAGACCTGGGAACAAGGAGAGTTGGATTGGCTGGGCAGTTAAAGAGGTGTAGCGTGTCGTGTGGTCCTTGGTTGCAGGCTGGGCAGACGTTCGACGTATTGCCGTCAATTCTTGCCCAATATGAATTGAGGCGGCTACACCATCCGGATCTTAGTTGGGCCAAAACAACTCTCGTCTGCCGCGGTAAAACCTCTTCTTCCGAAGCCACTGATGGAGGGTAATCTCCGAGCACGACATTCACTCTATAGTTGTTTACTGCTTCCAAGACTTCGTCTGAGTGAATGTCTGCTAATCCTGCTTGATATGCGCTTTGATCTAGAGGCTCTCTCTTGTAGCGCTGGATCTCACGCTCTAGATCATGAAGGTCTTTCCTGACCTGCCTGGGGGGAGGGAGCCTATCCATAAGGTGGTGGTTGGGATGGCTGGTCCGATAACAACCAAGCAAGTACTGCTTCGACAAAAGGAAATTATGTCGTCGCACGGGAATGACCTTCGTCTCCTCATGTAGGTGATCCACAGAAGACATGAGGAGGCACCCTGTCGCAGTTCTCAGGGCGGCATTTTGGCATATCTGCAGGTTCTTCCACTGCGTCTCGCTCACGTTCGGTGACCACACTGGAGCTGCGTAGTTCACCACAGACCGACCTATCGCATTGTAAGAGGTCAACAAGGTTTCTTTGTCGGTTCCCCAAGAGCTGCCGGCAAGCGACTTGAGGACCTTGTTCCTACTTCTCATCTTATTGCAGATAGCTGTGGCGTGCGCGTTGAATCTGAGCAGACTATCAAATGTGACACCAAGGACCTTGGGGTGGTTGGTGGTCGGAATTGTTGTGCCATCGACTATCACATTGAGCTGCTCCTTCACTTGCGCTGTCCATGCGGTGAACAGTGTGGCCGATGATTTGGTGGCGGAAATTTTCATCCTTCTCGCAGCGAAGAAATTGGCAATATCAGCGAGGTAGGCATTCAACCTTCCACATATGTCATCAGTCGAGGGGCCCGACGCCAATATCGTACAGTCATCGGCATACGATACTATATTTACGCCGTCAGGTGGTGGTGGAATTGCAGAAAGGTAGAGGTTAAACAGTGCCGGAGATATCACCCCACCTTGGGGAACTCCCTGTTTCACTCTACGGGGCTTGGACTTTCTGTTTCTGAATTCCACGTATGACTGGCGTCCACACATGTAGTTCACGATCCAACGTTTCAAATAGTTCGGGAGGGACGTGTTGGCGATGTCCTCGAAGAGCGTGGCGTGATTTACTGTATCGAAAGCCTTCGATAAATCAAGCGCCACGAGGACCGTCCTGTCACTGGGCTTATTCTGGTTGAGACCGCGACTTATTTGTGTGGTGATGGCGTGTAAAGCAGTGGTAGTGCTGTGCTGCTTACGGAATCCATGCTGATGATCGGCAATTGGGAAATGTCCTGTCAGGCTCTGGAGGATTAGCGCCTCAAGTGTCTTGGCTACTGGCGAGAGGAGAGAGATGGGCCTGTATGATTCTCCTTTGCTCGCGTCTTTGCCAGGTTTCAGTAGCGGGACCACTCTACCCATTTTCCAGGCCTCGGGTACTACCAGAGTGGTCAGGGACAGATTGAGGACATAAGACAAATATTCGACTCCCGGTATGCCCAATTGTTTCAACATCAACATGGATATTCCGTCGGGGCCTAGCGCTTTTGATGCCTTTGCGCTGTGGATGACATCTGCAACTTCTCCAACTGTAAATTGTGGTGGTGCTTCTTCGACTCGGAGAGCATGAATACGTCGCATTACTCTCCTTTTCGCCATGTCACTCTCGGGGTGCTCAACAAATTGACGTTTAAAATAACACGCGCACCTCTTTGGGTCTGTCACAGTGGTGGCACCAAATGTGATGGCCGTTCGGTCTTCTCTCCTTCTTGGATTCGAGAGTGACTTAACCGTTGCCCACAATTTACTGATACCGGAACTTAAATTGCAGTTCTTCAAGTGCTCTAGCCAAAGGTTCCGCTTATATTCGTCGACCATCTTACTAATTTCTAGGTTCAGTTCACTGAGTCTAGGATCAGCAGGGTTGGCCGTACGAATTCCATCACGCTCGTCTGCGAGTCCCGCTGCCACTGCTGGGAAGTTAGGTCGTATCTCGGGTATTCGACCAGCAGGGATAAAGCGAGCGGCCGCTGCGCGTATGATGTTTCGGAAATTTTTCTCAGCAACCCGAACATCTGAGGGTATGGGTAGAGCACTGAAGCTGTGGTTGGTGAATTCTCTGAACCCGTTCCAGTCCGCTTTCTTATAGTTCAAGAAAGTACGGCGTTCAGAGATGATGTAATCGGCTGGTCTATCAATGGAGAGGATTATGGGGAGATGGTCTGATCCAAGTGCAATGACGGGCTGCCAGGTAACGTCATTGATCAGACCCGGCGAAACTATGGTGATGTCTGGCGAGCTGCTGCAATCACCCATAATTCGTGTGGGGGTATCCTCATTCGCTGTGCAAAACGTTGAGTCATCGATTTGCTCGGCCAAAGCTGTTCCTCTATGGTCATGGCTAGGAGAGAATGCCAGAGTTCATGGTGGGCATTAAAGTCTCCTAGGACCACGCGGTTATTGCCCTGGAGCAATGGTCTGATGTCAGGCATATAACGCGGAGGACAGCTGCCAATCGGCGGTATATATACGTTGTACAGCTCTATCTCGGCAGTCCCGGACTCAACTGCTACCCCCATACATTCAATGTATGGGTCTCTAGAGTCAAGCTCAGGCGAGATAGGTCTGTACTGCACAGAATGGTGCAATAGGAAGGCCAATCCCCCACCTTCATTTCTGGTGCGATCCTTTCGAAGCACGTTGTAACCTTGACAACTGTGCAAGCTGCAGGTGTCGGTCAGCTTAGTTTCCTGGATCGCGGCGACCTTGATGTTTCTCCGATTCATGAAATCCACTATCTCGCTGATTTTGCCACGGAGACCATTGCAGTTGAATTGCAAAAAGGTTGCACGATCAGGGGTTGGTACAGCAATATGTGGTGTTAATTGAGGTGTTGGTTGCTGTATGAGCTGGTATTGCTGTGAGGGAGATTGCGGTGGTGTCCCGTAGATCGAAGAGGTAGACGACGTAGACGACGAGGGCGACGACGAAGACGACTGCCAGTCTTGGGACAGACTGCGGGATACGGAGGCACAGCAAGCAGCAACGTAATCCTGGCAATACTCCCTTAGGTGGCTGAGGCCAGAGCAACCCCTGAAGTGCACCCACTCCATGCATCGGTTACACCTTACTGATGTTGAACGGTGATGGAGGAGGTTTCTGCAGACGGAGCAGAAATATTGTGTAGGTCCGGGGTTTTGTTCAGTCCCGGCACGGACCAACAGAATGCGGAGCAGACACTCCGGGATGTGCCTCTCCCAAGGCAAAAAGATAAACAAACATATAGGGACACATAGTACTGAGGTGGCAGCCCCTGGCCGAAGAATTGCTGCTTCGGGTCAATCCGGTACAAAGAACCGGCTGCCGTGGGATTGGATTGGAGCATTACATTGAGGGAGTCCAAATTTTTCTCTAACACTGTTCTCCAAAATTGTAGCCCTGGTAAAGATAAACAACTTTCGTGAACATATCAATCCAATCTGAACGTGTCTAGGCAACCTAAATAGCTCATAAAGTCCACGTTGACACCGGTTTTTTTAACCTTTACGCACTTATAAGCCAGTAACGTGGTTGAATATCAACCGATTTTAAATTTCTCAGTGGATTTAGGAAGAAGACACTGCGGCCTTTCCAACCATATATATAGTTATATTGGTAACTTGTCATATCTGTTTGTTTTTTGCCTCGAAATTTCAAACTTTTGTAATTTTTTCACTATTTTTAAGTTTGATGAAGTTTGTAGCCCCTATTTTATAAGGACATCCTAATGTTTACTATTTTATTCAGAAAGTGCACGCTTTCACGAGTTAAACGCATACTTGTTTGTAAAAATCGGTTAACAAATAGTTAAGTTATTCATGTTATCCGAGGGACGCAACTTTCATATCCTATGCTAAAATCAAAGTTGAAGTAATTAATAACAACACCAAAACAATGCTTCTTCTTCAACTCTTTTATTTTAGTATAGGATATGAAAGTTGCGTCCTTCGGAAAACATGAATAACTTAACTAGCTGTTAACCGATTTTTACAAACACATATGCGTTTCACTCGTGAAAGCGTGCACCTTCTGAATAAAGTAGTAAACATTAGGATGTCCTTATAAAATAGGGGCTACAAACTTCATCAAACTTAAAAATAGTGAAAAAATTACAAAAGTTTGAAACTTCGAGGCAAAAAACAAACAGATATGACAAGTTACCAATATAACTATATATATGGTTGGAAAGGCCGCAGTGTCTTCTTCCTAAATCCACTGAGAAATTTAAAATCGGTTGATATTCAACCACGTTACTGGCTTATAAGTGCGTAAAGGTTAAAAAAACCGGTGTCAACGTGGACTTTATGAGCTATTTAGGTTGCCTAGACACGTTCAGATTGGATTGATATGTTCACGAAAGTTGTTTATCTTAACCAGGGCTACAATTTTGGAGAACAGTGTTAGAGAAAAATTTGGACTCCCTCAAAGTAATGCTCAAAAAAGTGCAAAAATAATAAATTCTTCTTCAATTTTTTTTGAAAAAGGGCAGGAATAACCAACCTTTTTGACATAATTTGTTAACAAAGTTAGTGCGTAAAACTCCCAGCTACATTATTGCCGAATACAGTTTAGCGATATCACGAAGTGTGAGTTAGCTGTTGGACAAAAACTGACGACACCTTTTTTCATGGGGCTCACTGATTTTGAGAATCTTTAGGGGCCCATAAAATAAAATTGGTCACCAATCTCACCAAACTGAGTATGGGGTTTTATTAGCCTTCGATAGTAGAATCGAACCTATACTATCCCGTTTTTGTATTTTTTTCACTGTTGCACTGTGTAATAAATTAAAGAAAATGTTTGAACTATCAGTGGTGTTATAATTCGCTAATAATAATTTGGAAATTGCGCAAGAAGATATTATGATTATATTTCACAATATATAAGCTTTGGACATAAAGGGTAAGTATTTTTTTTTTCGAGAAGCTGAACACCAAATGAAACTTGAAGAGCAACTTAATTATTTTTGATATGGTTATGAAAATTTTACACTTTTATTTTATTGCAGGCCCTAAAGACAGAAGCGAATTAATCGTATTATTGAGAATGGAATTCTTTTATTCGAACACAGTCACAGTCGTTCTCGACTACAATTGGACACAAATGCAAATTTGTATACTAAAAGGTATGATATTAAAAATTGTCTGTTAATTTTTTCATTTACTAAATTAGTTTTTTTTCAGGAATTCACAATATTTTTGGAAAGGAATCACTAAATCATTTTTGAGAATTTCAGAGTGAACAAAAAATTAACCAATGTATGTGCAAAATTCTAAATCCATGTATATATTACAAATGAATATAAAAATAAATGAAAATATTATTTAAAAAAATTTGGTATTTAATTTTTGGTAAAGCAAAAATCCCGATTGGGCCAATGGCGTTTACCGTTTGCAACAAACGAGTTTGTATGCTTGCAGCAAACAAGGATTTATTTTGTGGTAAAAGTGGGTAATTTTACGGCAAATACAATTGTTTTTGCGACAAACGAAATAAACATTTTTCATTTGTGGCAAACGTGGATTTATTTTGCGGCAAACACAATTGTTTTTGCTACAAACGAGTTTTCCATTTGCGAATAACGAAATAAAAGTTTGTGTCTACGTTCTTTTCATTTGTGGCAAAAGAAATTTTATTTTGCCTCAAAAGAGTTTTTCGTTTACGAGTAACGAAATAATAGTTTGCCGTAGTCGTTCTTCGTTTGTTACAAACGTATATTGAGTTTGCGATAAACGATTATTTCATTCCCACAAAAGACACAACTACTTGTGGTAAACAAGTTTTGTTTTGCGGCAAATGAAAACTTCAAACGAAGTTCATTTGTATAATTTTTCGTTTGGGAGTAACGAATTTTTTCCTTCAGTGTACGATATGATCAAATGGAATAAATTCGAGTTGACAGAGCCGCCATGCTTGCAGTTCTATACCCAAGAGCATCTGGAAGCATTACAATGTTCGCAAGATGTAATCGAATTACGAGGTAAGCGCAAGAAAAATATCTTCATATCTTCATTTGATAGTTTTCTTTGCTAAACCTAATTAGTTTCACAGCTTATCCATCACATTCGCAAAACACGCGTTTTGTTCATATAGTACATGAAGCTGCCATGGCGGTCACCGACGAGCAACGCATGGGCCACATTTTATCTAAACTCGAGATCCGTCAAAAATAACGTCGAGATATGATCGACTAAAATTTCTATTATCTTATTTTGCTTTTTGTTGCTTATTCCTTGTTGTATAAGTTGAGGTATGATGTAAAGGTTACTTGGGGTCAAAGTTTTTTGAATTAAAGAAAAAATTGATCTGCCACAGACAAACACATTGATATATCATACTTTAACATCTGAATGTAAATATTAAAACTATGACAAATTTAAAAAGGTGACCCCTACGGTCTGCAACAATGAATTAATAAAACCATTTTTTAAATAGTTGTGCTGTAATTATCGAAATACTTTCTTAGCAAAAGTTTTATGATTTTTCGCGAGCTATAAATTTCTAACATTAGGGTGTCAAATTAGGTGGGAAATGATATTTGTGGGGTAAGTACTAAAAAGGTACACTTGAGGTAAATGGGCCTAAGAGCTATATTCGCTATTCGCTAAATCAAACTTCTAGATCGGACTGTAAATACGGAAGATATGACGAAAAAACTAAAAAGGGAAACCCTAAGTTCGGAAAAAAAATAAAAAAAAATTGTAAATGTCCTTGGAACAATACTTTATATTCGTTGGTGTACGGAGAACTTTTTTTTGTGATACGGTCTAATGTACATCGGTCCTTAAATCGTAATATAAGGTTACCTGTTGGCCAGGCTTCCAACTTTTTTAGATCCGAGAACTTACTTACTTACTTAACTGGTACTTCTATGCAATCCCTGTGGATTATATACCGCACGTAGAAAAATATTATAAGCGCCTCGATCTTCTGCGCTTCTTCTCCAGTTAGTCACACCGAGTTCTGTAAGGTTCTCAGTAACCTGGTCTTTCCAACGGAGTTTTGGTCGCCCTCTTCTGCGCCGTCCATCGAGTTCATTGTCGAAGACTTTTCGAGCTGGAGCATTTTCGTCCATGCGTACAACATGACCTAGCCAACGCAACCGTTGCACCTTAATGCGTTTGACCACGTCAATGTCAGTGTACAGCTCATGATTCATACGACGCCGATACTCTCCGTTAACGATGATGGGCCCATATATTTTACGGAGTATTTTTCTCTCGAATACCGCCAGAACCGATTCATCTGCTTGTGTCATAACCCAGGATTCTGAGCCATACATTAAGACAGGTAGAACCAGTATCTGGTATAGCTGGAGTTTTGTTCGTCGAGAGAGGGCTCTGTCATTGAAACGCTTGCTTAGTCCGTAGTAGCATTTATTTGCAAGCAGGATTCTTCTCCGGATTTCTAGGCTGACATTATTTTCTTTGTTGATGGCGGAGCCTAGGTAGACAAAATTATCTACCACCCCGAAATTATAGTTGTCAACGTTCACGCAGTTTCCCAAACGAGTAGATTCTTTGTTCGTTGAAACTAATAACTTCGTTTTGTCCTCGTTCACCGTTAGGCCCATTTTCGCTGATTCCTTCTGTATACCCGAGAATGCTGCAGTCACATCCCGCAGTTTTCGACCGATGATGTCTACGTCATCAGCGTACGCGAGTAGCATGTGGCTTTTGTTGAATATAGTGCCACTCGTGTTTACTGCAGCTTTTCTCATTATCATCTCCATCACAATGTTGAAGAGATCGCACGATAGGCCGTCGCCTTGTTTTAGGCCTCGTCTGGTATAGAATGGCTCCGTAAGGTCCTTGCCAATCTTCACTGAAGACTTCGTGTCAGTCAGCGTCATTCCGCAAAGACGTATCAGCTTCGCTGGAATACCGAACTCAGCCATGGCTTCAAGTAATTTCTGCCGTATCGGGCTGTCGAAGGCAGCTTTATAGTCGACAAAAAGATGGTACGTGTCGATCTGTTTCTCTTGGGTTTTTTCCAGGATTTGCCGAAGTGTGAAAATCTGGTCAGTTGTTGATTTTCCAGGTCTAAAGCCACACTGATAAGGTCCGATCAGGTTGGATAACACTGGCTTTAGTCTTTCACATAGCACACTCGACAGGACCTTATATGCGATGGGTAAAAGGCTGATCCCGCGGTAGTTGGAGCACACACTTGGATCACCTTTTTTCAGCACAGGACATAATACGCTTACATTCCAATCGTCGGGCATGCACTCTTTAAGCCAAACCGTGCGCAAGAGCTGGTGCATGCTCGTTATCAACTCCTCGCCACCGGACTTGAAGAGCTCTGCGGGCAGACCGTCGGCACCGGCTGCTTTGTTGTTTTTCAGCCGCGATATTGCTCTTCTTACCTCGGCTTGACTTGGTGGTGGGCAAACTATGCCGTCGTCGACAATTGGCGTGATAACTTCACGTGCGCTGCCTTCTGGGACCAGCAGTTGCTGGAAGTGTTCTCTCCATATGTGCAGCACACTCTGCGTATCCGTGACAAGATTTCCATCACTGTCCTTACAGGTGGGGAGGCCATTACCGTATCCATTTGCTCTTACTTTCTGGGAAATTTTCGGGCCTCACCTCTATCCCTGTATCGCTCTATATCCTCGTTCTCCCGTTCCTTCATCTGACGTTTTTTTCGCCTAAATAGCTGTCTCGCCCGTTTTACTTTCTCCTTATGCCGTTCCCTAACAGCACGGGTTACAATTGGCTGTAGCGTTGCCATATAAGCTGCATCCTGTTCCTCAGACGCTATGCGACATTCTTCATCGTACCAGGATTCGTCTGAGCGCCGCTTTTCATATCCTAGCACGGTTGTTGCGGCGGTTGCCATGGAATGCGCAATATGCTGCCACTGTGTATCGGGAACGTCAGAAGTAGAGGCGTTGTGTCGTAAAAGTTGGGAGAGTTGGTCGGAGTAGGCAGTAGCTATCTCTGGGGTTTGCAGCTTCGCGATGTCTAGCTTTTTTTGTGTTTGGTTACGTGCGTTTTTCGCTCTGCTCAATCTTGTGCGAACCTTGGCTGCAACCAGGTAATGATCCGAGCCAATATTAGCACCACGGATCACAAGCACGTCCATGACACTAGATGCATGCCTGCCATCAATTACCACATGATCAATTTGATTTTTGGTGTTTTGATCGGGGGATAGCCAAGTTGCCTTGTGGATATCTTTGTGCTGGAATCTGGTTCCACTAACTACCATGTTCCTTCCCGCTGCGAAGCTAACCAGCCTAAACCCGTTGTCTGATGTATCGGTATGCAGGCTGAATTTACCGATCGATGGACGAAGAACATCTTCCCTTCCTATTTTTGCATTAAAGTCTCCCAGAACAATTTTAATGTCGTGGCCAGGGCAGCGGTCGTATGTTTCCTCTAGGCGCTCGTAAAATGCATCTTTAATCTCATCGTCTTTATCTTCCGTCGGGGCGTGTACACAAATCAGCGTGATGTAAAAATATTTCGCCCGGATGCGAATGGTGGCTATTCGGTCACTTACAGGGTTAAACCGCGAGACCAGGTGTCGAAGTCTCTTGCCGACTATGAAACCACATCCAAATTCGTGTCTTTCTGCATGGCAGCTGTAAAAGATGTCACAGTTCTTTCGTCGTGTGCATCCCTGTCCCGTCCATCTCATTTCCTGTATGGCGGTGATGTCAGCCTTGTATTTGTCGAGGACATCCGCCAGTTGGATAGAGGCACCATCTCTGTAAAGAGTTCGGACATTCCAGGTGCATATCCTTAAATCATGGTCCTTATATCGTTTGCGGGGGTCGTCAACATTTGGGGGGGTTCTTGTTTTATTTATTCTCCGTGTTTTCATAATAAATTTTGTTTAAGGAGAGTGGCTTATTAGGCCACCGCTCCCGATCCTAGTTTCTTGGGGCTGCCAAAGCCACTAGGAGAGCCTGTGTTGAGCTTCAGTAACTTCTGTTACCTAATTCCTAAGACGCATCGGTGGTAGCATGCCGATTAGGTTACTCAACGTTTCGCCTTCTAACTCTAGCTAACTTCTAAGCGGTTGCTTTTAAGTCATTGCCCAGGGAATACTTGGTCTAAGACCGGAAGTAGTTAGCTGCTTGGACAGTGCCGCAAAGGAATCGATTCTGGTCACTCCCAAGTGAATGACAATCAGTAACTTTCAGCCTCTGGGCAAAGTCCCATTCCCAGATCCGAGAACTACTTAAGTCTTAATAAGGCTAAATTTAATTACGTACTGAAAGAAATAGTTCCTACAATGAAATATGATCTCAGGACATAAGTTTCAGCCATAATTAAGTTGTCAGCAACACTGAGGTCCTTTGGACAGGGCCCTTACAACCTTAGTGTAAGTGCAGCCAGTAGTTTTAAGATTCCTGTCGAAAATCGGAATGCATTAGAAAGGTCATTTGTCCACCTTGGTTACAATTGGAAATAACTGAAGATGACCAATTGGAAGCAAAACCTAAATTTTTTAAACAAAACAGGATTTTCGGGAGTTATTGGATATGTCGATAAAACCCATATACAAATTTTCGCTCCAAATAAAGAAGACCAGAATAGTTACTACAACTGCAAAGGATTATCAAAGGCGGTCCTAATAATTAAAGCTTTTTTTCTACCAATTTCCTCACATTGCCCCTAAAAATTAGACGGAACTGTTTCTCTCCGAAATCCTTGTACCAATGAGGGATTTTGTTTCAAAACCAGCCCCTATTTGTTACTCGACATTTTCATTCTTGCCGTCATTAAACAAAACCCTTTTTTTAAATTTACAAAAACTAAATTTTTTCCTTCAAATTGTTTCAAGTCGTTACCAACAATTGTGACGACAGATTCCAAGTTGTTTCGATTAAACGTCGTCGTCACATTTCCATTTCCATTTCCAAATTTGTGTCAATAGTTACCGACAGTTATCGAAAACGACTACGAGAATACCGATTTTACAGCGTCGTCACAAGACGACGTCGTATTGCGTCGACCACGACTAAGGGAATAAGGCCGATTATTTCCTTATATGTTACCTTTATGTTTGTTATTATTATAATTAAACTTAATTAAAACTTTAATTTCTTCAAACTATTGGAGTTCTTTTTACTAAGTCACACACGTCTTTTTTTCTGAAATCAAGTTCTTTCAGTGTCAGCTTCTTACTAAACGTAAGATTTAACATGATTTGATTTTTCAAATAATACCTTTTTTTTACGAATTATAACCAAAAATGTGAGTAACATGGCCACACCCGCCCAATGGAATCGCCCATAAGCAGTATTTTTTAATTTTTATTAATAAACAAGTTGTTGCATTTATTTTTTTTATTTCTTTTGTGAAATTTTTTTTATTCCTTTTTTAATATAACAATAGTGATGAGTTTTATTAATTTTCTTGTATGTATTATAAAAAATTTTTTTTTGTCTATTTCTTAAAAAAGGTTTTTGTATTAATTTTTGCAACTTTTTTTTAATTTTTCTTTTAATTCTCTTTCAGTTTTAACGTAGTGATAAGTTTCATTAATGTTCTTACATTTTTAAAATGTTAGATTTTTAATCATTTTAATTTTATAACTCTTACAAAGGTAGGTTTTTTTCAAAATAAAATTAATATTTTTTTATCCTAAATTATTTTATTTTTAGTTTCAACTTTTTATGTATTTTTTTTTGAAATTCTGTTTTTTTGTAGTTTAAATATTTTTTGTTCAATTTTGTGTAATTGCAATATTATTTTTAATTTTCGTGTAATTACATTTTTTGTGCGTTTTGTTTATTTTAAAATTTTCTAACATTTTACTTTGTGAGGGGACACATTATCAGCCATGTTCTGGTAATACCTTTTTACCCATTTTGCTCTGTTTTCAAACCGAATTGTTTTCCAGTACATGGTAATAATACTTTGTAATTTTTTTTATTTAATACAAAAAGGGAGTTTTTTATATTAATTTTTACCGTTCTTCCGGATTTTTTTTTTTCAAATTATTGCCATTTGTTCATATTGCCATATATATTTCTTAATATTTAACGTCAAAAAAAATTTAATTAAATGACTGGTAACTATGTCAAATGATCCCATCTTGTTCCAGAATAGGCTTGATTGTTATCGTGGTAATAATTCCAGTGATTTTAGTACCTACACATAGGTGGTAATAATAGTATCCAAAGGGGACGTATTTTGGACATCCTAGGACCCATGCACGCCGACGCCCTGATACCGCTACTGAACTGAAGTGGATGGTGTCATCACATATTCTAGCCACATTGTCCAGTATGTTTTTTTTTAGCATGTATAAATATTTCTAGAAATTAAAAACCATGAAATAAATTTATTTATGTTTCGATTTTTTTGACACCAAAATTCTTACAAATAACAAAAAATTGGGTAAAATTGGGTTTTGAATATTTGGAATGCAAGACAAAGAGAGGCGTGCACTACTTTTTGCTCCAAAATATTTTCTAACAAAATTCTATTTCTTTCATATTTATTTGTACTACTTCTTAATGTTGTCCCCTTTTGCAAAAAAAAAGTACCCTCAGAATGCAACACTGCCCATTGTATATCGGTTTCTACCACGACGTCCATCAAATGGTCATAATCCCACCACAGACAAAAAGGTGAAGTCTGCCACAAACACACGTTCGAGGTTCCTTTACCAAATAAATTGCAAAATTTTACGGGTTTTACGTAAAATCCTATAGAAATTTTATCATTAACAACATATGAACTAAGTGCAAAGTGTCCAAACAGTGAAAGGTGCTCTCAAAATCGAACAGGACCAAGTGAAAATTATTAAGAAAAAAAGTGTTTTCTCTCTCCCCGTCTTCTATTTTGTACCATTTCACGACTATACAAGAAAAACGAAAGAAGAAAAAAAAAATACAATGAAGAAGCAACAACAACAATAGGATATGACAAAGTGATGAAAGTTCATTGCAAGACTTAAAACTAAAATTAATTGACCAGAACTATTGAATATAGTTGACGCGCTGTAAATAAATAATACCTATAAATATTAAAGTTTCCCAGTGATTTCTTGTCTGGCAGTAATCAATAGAGGAGACAGTTTTTTAGTTTGTTATTGGTGATTCTTCTCTGTGCATTTCCATTATCTATTTGCTACTACAAATGGTGTTAAAACGAACCAGGGATATTGTGGAAAGTGTTGGTATACTCGTCTCGCTCTCGCAACGAAGGAGCAATGACAGAGACTAGAAAAAGGTGTAAGGAAAGGTGCAAAAAGTCCCACTGCCTATTGTGAATGTGTGCTGTGCTCTGCTGTGTGCGACGATTGCATGCGTGCGAATACACCTCTGTGGCGCATTGTTGTTGTGTGGCTGGCTGGCTGGCCGTCGCAGACAATCTGTGTGTTTTGACATTCCCACCACAGTTCGGGGTTAAATGTTTGCGTCGACGGCGGCGTAAATTAGTACATGAATAGAAAATCCCATTTCGCTAATGGAAATCTACAAATTCTTCAAGTAATCCAATGAGATTCTAAACAAACAAGAAAAAAAAACACCGGCTCTCAGGTGATGCATTGGAATTTAGTCAAAAACTGTGTACGCGAAGTGAACTACAAGTGTTGAACTTTTCCTCCTGCATAATAATAAGCAATAGGCAAATTAACTTACTATTTTTTTTTTCTTAATTCTTATTGTCTCACCGTGTTTGTGTGTGTACGTACGTGTTTATCACGGTGGTGTCGTCGGTCACCGTGTGTATTTTGTGTTGTGTATATGCATGCATGTGTTTGTTTGTCATCAGCAACGACGATACTCAACTCACCGTTTAATTACCTTAGTGCGTCGACGTCGGTTTTCTTTTGTGTGTTGTTGTCGTTGTTGTCCAAAACAGAAAAGTTTTGCGGTATACTTAAAATAAGATAAAACACCGAAAACTTGCAACCATTATCCCCCCTCCCCCCATCAACTAATTATCATTGTTGGGGCCAACAAAAAAGAAATTCAATAGAAAAAAATGCAAAACAAGTTGTGTGAAAATAAAGTGTAGAAAGAAGTGTTAAAAAGGCGGACGCACTATGTCAATGTCACGATTGCGCGAATTTTGCCGCCTGCTCTTAGTCGCCTAACAAATAATGTGTCAAAAAGATTACCTAGAAATTCTTCCTATATCGGAGTTTAAAACTCTTTACTTCAATTTCTCTACTAAGTCGACGAGCCGACACCAACAACAGCAGCACTGTAACCTATACCAATAGTTTAACTGGGATTATTCAAGTAGCTGACCTCTCCACGAAAAAAAAACTGCCAATGAGTCGACGACAGTCATTAGATCGGCCAGGTAAGTGTCATTGTCTTTCGTTGCAGCAGTCGTCATGTCACGACGACATCCAATTGCGTATTTGAAATATGTAAACATTTGTTGGGTGTTAATTGCTTTTCCGTTTCTTTCTCTGTCATCTTTTGGTTTTCCCCTTGAATTCCTTTAAAATTTGCCAGGTACATTTCTTGCCCCAAGTCTATTCTGCTGTTCATGTTATTTGTATCTTGTTTTCTCTTCCGTTATATTTGTCATTACACTCGAGTCTGTGACATCGTTTTCACCACGCTCAGCTGCTGTAATATTCAGGGTTGCCATGTAAATGTTGTATGAGGCTCTTTACCTTTATGAAGAAAAAAATTAAAAATACCAAAATTAGGTTTTGTACACTATTAAAAAGTACACTATTAAAAATGTATGAAATTTTGATATTTTGTTTACGATGCTTTATAAGATACTTACAAGATCGCTTAGTTTACTATCTATTTAGTTTACTGCTGAAGCTCGAAAAATATGGCGTTAAAGGAGTTGGGTTTAGAGATGAGATGGTTTAGAAGTTACTTGCATCAAAGAACTCAAAGGACGAGATGTGGGGAATACTTATCGAAGCCGAAACAAATAGATATGGGCGTTCCTCAAGGAGCAATACTGGGAACGTTGCTGTTTTTAATTTATATTAATGACCTCCATAAAGTTTTAACATGGGCCAAAGTATGTATGTTTGCGGATGATGCACTTATCTATATAACGGGAAAGAATCCAGATGAATGCATACGAAAGTTAAATTCGGAGATGGAAGGAATTGAAAAATACCTGAGAATGAATAAGCTTAAACTGAACACAGGAAAAACAAAAGCTATGGTCATAAATGGAGTCTGTGGAGAAAGTTTACGTATTGATGGTGTGGAAATAGAACTGGTCAATGAAATGAAATATTTGGGAATAATAATTGATGCAAATCTGAAATTCGATTCACATTTTAAATATGTGTGCAAAAAAATATCTAAAAAAATTGCTTTTTTGAGAAGGATTCGATACAAAATCTCAATTATGACTGCGATAAACATTTACAACACAACCGTTAAACCGCATTTTGAATATTGTTCGACGCTTCTGTTTCTGGGGAATAATCAAATGAAGGAAAGACTTCAAAAACTACAGAACAAAGGGATGCGATGTATTCTGAGGTGCCATAGGTTAACACACATTGAGGATATGCTGAACGCGTTGCAGTGGCTTTCAATAAACCAACGACTTGTAATGAACACGATGATGTTTGTTTACAAGGATGAAACATAATTTGTTGCCTCAATACTTAAAGGAAACTGTTGTTTATGTGGCGGACGTGCAGCCCTACAATTTGAGAAACGTCAATGATGTTAGATTAAACTTCAATCCAACAAATTTTTGCCAAAATACGCTTTTTTATAATGGTCTTAAATTATTTAACGAATTACCAGCAAATATTAAATGTGAAAAAAGTATTTTTATATTTAAACGTAAAATTATTGCATATGTTAGGCA
The DNA here is from genome assembly GCA_964034835.1 of Muscina levida. Lineage (NCBI taxonomy): Eukaryota > Metazoa > Arthropoda > Insecta > Diptera > Muscidae > Muscina > Muscina levida. Next base: position 143,158,001 of record OZ035880.1, on the reverse strand, counting down.
GAAGTTCTAATCATGTAAATTACAAACTTGTTCTGTTTTATTACATTACCAATAAATTGTTAATATAATAGTGCATAAGCTAAATATACAAATAAAAAAAAAAACTATCAGTGGTATTCCAAAATTGTTACAAAGACTATTGCTTTCGTAGCAATGATGTATATAAGTCTAAGGACAATGATATCAAAAAAAAAAAAAAAAAAAAAACAAATCAAAATCATATTAGTGTTTTTTTTTTTAATTGAAATAGTTTATTAGATTATTTTTCCATTTACATTGCAAAAAATAAAAAGCCGAAATCATATTAGTGTTTATTAATTTTATCCCCGTTAGCGTATAGAGGATAACATTTGTATGGCTAAGCGCGTATAAGATACCAACAAAACGCAACCATTGTTCCAAGTGGAATAGTAAATCATGCCTTTTTGTTTTCTGTTGTAGTTATAAATAAATTTATTTATTTATATAAATATACATAGAAAATAATCGCAGGGTTACTGGACCATTTTGCGATTAGGGAAGTTCAACATTAAATTTGATTAATTTGAATATCATGTGCCAATAAACTTCTTTTTATCTCCTTCAGTCTCTCAGGTAGCGAATAGTCTAATATTGATGACAGTTGTTTATTAATTTTGGATATTGGGCACTGGTAGAGAATGATTTTTTATAAATAAATATTTCGCCCAATTTTATTTCTGCTCAGTTTTCAATCCAAGGCTACCAAAAACAAAAAACAGTTCGTTCAAAAGAGGAATTGTCAAGTTATGGGAAGTACCTACTCATATCATGGGTGCTACCATTCAGCGTTGGTAACTAAAACTCAACAATTAAACGTATTAGAGGAATTAGATGGAGAAAGTGGCTTCGAAATTCGATATATATTAACCGGCCGTGGCATGATGGTTTAAACACGCTACTACCATGCGGGAGATGCCGAGTTCGATTCCTGTCTCCAGTCATCTACATTTTTCCTTCATTGCTGACCTCCTCTACCGAATAATTTTTCACCAATTATTGATGAATAAAATTAAACACAGCTTAGGCTGGGGCCACACTGGCGTTTTGTTGACGCGCGTTTTCAAAAGCTCAACGTCGAATGCGTTTCTGCTGTGCCACACTGGCATTTTGTTAACGCGCGTTTTGTAATACCAACTAATTAAACAAACACACATACGATGAGAGAGTGAAAACTTTTGTTCTATATTTTAATACAGTCAAATCCCGATAATTCGTACCCCGATAAATCGTAATTCCCGATAATTCGTAATAAACTGTCGGTACCTTGAAAAAATCTCGTTAATTCGTAACTGTTTGCTAGCTACCACCTTAAATTCGTAATAAAAACAACAGAAACATGGAAAGAATGATTTTTTGCTAACGGCATTTTTTGCGTGAGTTTTTGCTTGTGTGTTTTTTTATATTCTTAATGTCAGTTGGTTAGTTTGAATGGAAGAAAAATGTTAAAGCGCACGCATAAAACTCTTTCGGTGTTACAAAAACAACTATTGACAATGGAAAAAGAAATTGAAGTTGCTAAACGATTTAAAATTGCTCCATCAACTCTAACATTAATCCTCCAAAAAAGAGAATTTACTATGCAAAAATCTTGTACGCTAAGTACGCGCGATAAAAAAAAACGCTAGTTAAATTAAATTAAGCTTATTGGATTGTCATAGGATTGGATGAAACATTAATTTTTTGCAAATGTTGTGCTAGTCTTCTTCAAAAAGCTAGAACATTCACTATATTCGACTAAAATGTTGTGCATCGATAACGACCGTTTCTGCTGGTTGTCTACGTTAATTGCCTTTACATACAAACCAAACATAGTTTTCGGATGATGCTGCATATTTTTTTTAAATTCTAGAGTTTTTTCATGTTAGATCTAATATGGAAAAATATCTGATCTTAATATGTTTTTGTTGATTAAGTTTTATTTATACGTAAAAAAAATTGCAATACACTTCAAATATGTAGTTTTAGCAAATCCCCGGGTATTCTTTTTCTTTTCCCCTATTCTAAATAAAATCTCCTCGGGAATTTTTGCTTTGAAAGCGAGAAAGTATTCCCAGAGAATAAAGAAGGTAGTACGAATGAAATTTAAAGGGAGGAATTTATGACAACTTTTGGTGAAAATTCCATTTTATTCGCAATGTACGTTTGTCATTTAATAACACAAACAAAACAGCTGACGCAAACCGGCTGACTACGAACAATCAAAATTCTCCCTCCCTTAGTATTGCTCTCCCCGTTTGTTCAGAATAGGAGGATTTTAAAAAATAAAATAAATAAATTCCCCGAGAATTATCTCCCAGTGAGTATTCAGATACGGGCTTAATATAAAACATCCAAAAAGTGCTAAAAACTACAGTTAATTTTTTGTGAAAAATGTGCTCTTTCAATATTAGTTTTTATTTCAAATACCATGGTTAAAAATGAAAAATGGCGTGTCTTCATTTTTTATACTTTACAGGAGGAGTAAAAATCTGCATAAAATCGGAACGATTTTTTACGTTATTTGACAGTTGGGGCCGTTTTTTAATGTCCATAGGTTCTTAATTTATAAAAATAACTACATTTTGCTTGTATGGAACATGTTTTGGATGGTCCCGTACAAAAATACGCAATAAACGCAATTTCGTAAAAATACAAAATACGCTGTTTTCATATTAAGCCATCGATACGTATCATAGGTCTTCTAATTTCTTAACAATCGTCCGTCAATTTCATTCGAGAACATTTTCATTGGATTGGCAACCCTATACTGCTCTTTGTTTTTGTTTCGTTTCTTTCCACTCTTCGTTCTTTTTTTCAGCTTTGGCCTATGTTGATGTTACCACGATTGAATTGTATTCACGATGAATTCACCACTCTCACCTTTTGTTTTGAATGATTTTTTGTTGTGTATGTGTCAATTGCCTCTGGTCGAGTATTTTCTGATTGTTGTTGTTGTTAATGCGATGTTATTTTTAGGAAATGTAAACAAATATTTTCGACAAAAAAAGGGCCAATAACTAAATGTACGACAAAAGAAACAAGTTTATTAAAATTCTTACGTTAAAAAATATAAATAAACACAAATAAGATTGTAAATGTAAGTTGACAACGCATTATTTGTTTTTGTTTTCTTCGTCATAGGTAAATACTGGTCTTCATATAACATTTTTCAGAATAAATGAAAAAGGGAGACATACCTAGGTATCGGATGGATAATCTTGATTAACAATAACTATACACTTTCAGGCGCCACAACAACATCACAGCTTTAATCATTTCACTATTAAAAGCGCCGTAGTATAAACTATAATTAAAAAAACATACCCTTTCATTATTTTATGTCTTATTTTAAAAATATGGTAGAGTATTAAACAAATTCCGAAAAGATAAATTTTTTTATTGCTCTATATTTGAGCCTATCAGTTTCCATAGGCGAGAGCAACAGCATATATTTGATCGATTTTGTATTTGCATCTTATTTCCAATCGTTCCAAAATATCGCCCCAAATTTCACGATACGCTAAAGTATGTATATGTAAATGCTCGACAAACGTCACCAAGTTAATTATGCTCCAGCATTTATTAATGCTGTTGTTGCCGTCTCTAAACCGCATATATGGTGAAAGTCACGAGGTAACGATATTAGATGACAAGATTCTCTTAGCTACTGGATCGTGAAATACATCCATTCTTCTTTTGTTTGTAGTTGTACCTTCGTAGGTGTTTAATATTTTAATTGGATTACCTTTGATAATTGCCCTATTTCGTTTGTAAGTGAAATTATCTGGATGAGCTATATTGTCTAAATATTTCTTTACAAGACCAGTTTGAGCAATGAATTGAAATACCCTAACTTAAGGCAGTAATCTCTAGGATTACAAAGTATAATTTAACACGACAGTCTTCAGCATTATTAAATACTGCATAAATATTCATGTAGCAATTGTTAGCCGGTACTCTTCTGGTCTAATTTAGCATATCTTTCCAACACAATTATTTATCTAGAAATTGTAAATCTGTATCCCTTGTTAATAAAAATTTAAATAAACTCTTAATAATTTGTTAATATTATTATATTATCGAACAAAACGCAACTTACGATTTTGGCGCAAATTTTTTTTATAGTTAAAGCAAACAAGTTTACAGTTTACTTGTTTACAATGTTTAACAAGTTGGTGTGCCTTTTTATTGCATTTTTTCCTCTTTCTCTCTTGCCATTTGTTTTTATACATATTGCGTGAAATGTCGGTCACTTTGTAGTCTAAGTTAAATTATGTTTTAAAGAATTTGCAAATTATTTTGCACACTAACAAAACGTTTTCAAAAATATGAATATTTCTCTGGATATTTAGCATACTGCTATAAACAGCAAAACAAACACACATTTTTTTTGGTTTTTGTTCATTTTGTAAATATATTTTTCTTTTAACGTTTTAATTTTATTGTATTTTTTGTTGTTGTCGTTGCGGTCTTCTAAAAGAAAAGAGAAAGTGTAGTGCTTAAAAACACAACGCAACACAACAGAAACATAAAAATAGATAACATGAAATTAAGTTTTAACAATTTGAACAAAATGTTTTCATAACTGACCATGATATCGTGATGAGAGATACAAATGCTGATTAGAGTTCGTTGCTTTTGATTGTTTGATAGGGTGTTTCATAGTGATTAGAATTGAAATGGTAAGAAGGTCGGCTTTACCAAGCTTCCACAATTTGCTTCACAATGCCTTAATCGATCTACCCAATTCATTTTCCATTTTTTTGGACCTTCAATGGATTTGGATTTAGGATTAAATGCGACAAAATTATCTTACTCAGCGAAAATAATAGTATGACAGGAATTAATCGCAGCTACGAGGCGGTCAATTGACTTCCGCGTTTCAGTTGAAAAAGAGCACGTTGCGCAGTACCGCACTTTGCCTTTAATTTAGGGTATAAGTTTCGTATAAGCTGAACGAAAAAAAGTCAAAGTGCAATTGGATATATTATGAATTACTTGGGTAAGATTAAGGACACTTTTGATATGATAAAAATAAACATAGCAATCTACACTTGGTGATCCATTGATCCATTGTGTTTGGCCGATAAAGAGGTAGAAGGGAAAGGAAAATATAACATAGAATATAGAGATAGAATGTACTAGGTATAGATAATAAAGTTGGAAGAGATCAATGGTCTTGACTTAGTTATCCTTGGAAGGCATGTTACGTACGTTAATTATTCCGACTGAGGAGGGAGACTATATGTCCTATATAAAACTTTGCCTCCTATGGGCTATAGCAAGATAGTTACAAAGAAGATGTTCTATCGTTTTAGACTCCTCAATCTCATCTATCGGAAGCCGCATGTGGAATAGAATTCCAAGCGCTTCGGTCTTTTGCCCTACGTAGATAGTTAGTCACAACATGTGTAGATAATAGCTCTTACACCTGGCCCATCAGAGAAAGTTTTGTTCCTGCGCCGCCCATCTTGTATATTGACGAAATCTTTTTGAGCTGACATATTTTCATCCATTCGTACACAGGGATTGAAAAGACTCCAAAACACTCTGCTCAACACATTTTAAACGTCGGTAATGAGCGTAGGCGAACTCAAAACACAAGAGTTTAATGATCGAAGATGCTCCGCACACAGAGTCAACACATAACAAAACTCTTTTGTACAATTTTTTCCTGAGCACTCAAAGATGGTGTGCACACATAAACGAGCGACACTAAAAGATTGGTAGAGAAGAAGAAGAAATATAGCTGTATATGTGTAAATATATGTATGTATGTGTTTTTTTCTCTATATGAATATTCATGTGTTACTCCGTGTTTGGGTATTTTCGTTTCTCAGTGCACATATGAGTTGTGTCATCTTTATCGCACACACGACGGGAGTCAGAAAAAAGAGCAACATCGTTTTCCGACACTTAGCGAGATGTGTTTGCATGTTAACATGCTCAACGGTACAGAGTTTGTGTCACATTTACCTCTCAAACACTCTCATGAAAAGAGTTTTGCATACATTTTGTGCACATTTGTGAGTTTTTTTCAAACGCTGTTCGTACAACGTGTCCAAACCAGCGCATTCGGTCTATTTCAACGCGCTTGACTACGCCGATGTCGTTCTACAGCTCATACAGCTTGTGTTTCATTCGATGACGGCACTCGCCGTTAACGATGATCGGTCCAAATATTTTGCGAAGTATTTTTCTCTCGAAGACTCCCAGAATAGATTTATCTGCTAGTGTCTTTGCGCTTTACAGCAAGACAGGTAGGATCAGTGAAGGGAGTTGGATCTTTGTTCTCCAAGAGAGCGTTTTCTCATTAAATCGCTTGCTTAGTTTGTAGAAGCAGCGTTTTGCGATCAATACTCGTCTATTGATTTCTAGGCCGGCATTATTTTTTTTTGTTACTGGCGGGGCCAAGGTAGACATCTTACACTTCAAAGTTATAGTTCTCACCATTTACGTAGATTCCCAGACTAATGGACTCTCGAAGTCGTATTAGCTTCGCGGGGATACCAAATTCCGCCATAGCAAATAGCAATTGCTGTAGTATCAGACTGTCGAATGCAGGTTTGTAATCGATGAACAGATGGTTGTTGTCTATCTGCATTTCTTGGGTCTTCTAAAGAATTTCTCGTAGTGTGAATATCTTATCGGTCGTGGATTTACCAGGCCTAAAACCACACAGATATGGTCCAATCAGGTTCGCCAGAATGGGCTTTAATCTTTTACATAACGCACTTGACCGGACCTTGTATGCGATGGGTAAAAGGCCAATCCCGCGATAGTTGATACACACAATTGGATCGCTTTTCTTAAGCACGGGACAAAGGACACTCATCCGATCATCAGGGCTTGTCTGAGCGTGATTTTAACTAAGTACTGTCGTTGCGGCAGTAATCATTGAATTCGCAATATGCTGTCACTGTGTGTCGGGACATCGCAATAAGGGGGGTTTGTTTGAAGTAATTCGGAGAGTTGGTTGGAGTGGGTGTTTACGTAAAATTTGTTGTTTTCACACCTTTTGTCGTAACTCTGTTCGTGAACCACACTATTCCTTCGAATAGGCGTAAGGATCTACTGCTATACTTACTTTTACATTTGTTATCGAATTTCCCTAATAAAGCGGAAAACCATTTTTATTATTAACTATTAAATCCCTTGAGTTTTATTTGTTAGTTCTTTTTTTCTCGAATCACATTCTTGGGGTTTTTTTTGCTACGCAAACAGTGGGCATTAGCTATCTCGGTAGTATGCAGCTTTGTGATGTCTAGCTTCTTTTGCGTTTGCGTCCATAACGCTTGAGTATTGCCTTCCATCAATTACTACGTGACCAATCTGTTATTAAACTTGTGTTTTGATCAGGGGATTTCCATGTTGCCTTGTGGATATCATTATGCGGGTATCTGGTTCCACTCACTACCATGTGTCTTCCCGATGCATCGCTAAATAGTCGGAATCCGTTTTCGGAGGTGTTGTTGTGCAGCCTCAATTTCTCGACTGCTGAACCAAGAGCATCTTTCTTTCTATTTTAGCATTAAAATCTCCCAGGACAATTTTAATGTCATGTGCAGGGCAGCGGTCATGTATCTTCCTCAGGCACTCATAGAATGCATGTTTAATGCATCGTCTTTGTCTTTCGTCGAGGCGTGTACGCAAAGAAGCGTAATGTAAAAATATTTCGCCCGGGTGCGAATAGTGGCTGTTCGGTCACTTACAGGCTTAAACCGCGAGACCAGGTGCCGAAGTCTCTGGCCGACTAAGAAACTACATCCAAATTCGTGTCTTTCTACATGGCAGCTATAATAGAATGTCCCGTCCATCACATTTCCTGTATTGCGGTGATATCGGCCTTGTATTGTCGAGGACATCCGCCAGTTGTTTTTTCTTCATAAATGTCAAATTATCGGCCTGCCTCGGACTTCGGAATTCCAAATTTTACATGACCCACCCCATTATAATCCTTGTATAATTTTTATGAGTAAGCCTCTAAACCTTTAGGTCTTCAATTGATTCCAAAATTAAAATACCCCTTAGTAATTCTCTTCAATATGTTACATTTAACTCTTCCCAATGTTAACGCTGGTCATGTAATGATCATTGTACAACAACCACAGCAAAATTGTCGTAAAACAGTTAACATTTAATTGATGCTTTTTACGCTCAACCCAAAAGAAACTCAAATGTGATGAAATACCAACCCATAAGAAGCCACTACAATAACAAAACAAATTTATGGTCGTTGAAAGCTAAAAGGGTAAGACGATAGGAGAGGAGGAAAACCCCCTAGAAAATACACAAAACACAAAACAAATCCACTTTGAGAAAAAGTTTCATTTTATCGCCAGAAGAAGTTACGTACGGTCTAAAATGTGTGTGTGTGTTTGTGTGGGGTAGATACTATAATAAAGACGTGCTTTGCATACAAAGCGGCACACACAAGTAATGAAATCGTTAACGTTTTCTGTCTGCTTTCGGGGCGTTTGCCCCAACACATCACAGCTAACATACATATGTGTGCAAGAGTTGAGCGCAGCGCATCTTTATTACGAACGACTCTTGGACGTAATAAAATAAAAAAGAAGTCAAAAGTTTGTTAATAGCCACAAACCGAATTCGTAAAATAGCTAGGCAATATGTTATATAGTTAAATGCCGCCGTCCCTGTTGTTCGCTGCTTCTCATGCACAATATCTCAATTAATTATACGATAATTAAGTATTTTATAATGTTCAATTTTAATTGGCCAAACACCGCTTCATGTGTTCTCACGTTATTATGGTGTACATTTGTTTTGATTTTTGTTTTATATGTGTTTTTTTTTGTGTATGTATACATATTTTGGTTGCCGATCGAATTCGATCGTTAAACAAATGTAGATTTGTAAAATTTTTATTCGTTGCACTTCTTCTTCATTTTTTTGTGTCGTTGTACATTGAAATTTTGTAGGTCATGGTTGTGTGAATATGAATGAACAGTACTGCAGGGAGATAATGAATGTTAGCAATTTTTTTTTGGCGGTATGGAGAGTTGTTTTTTCTAAAATAAAACGTCAATTGGCCAAAATTCTGTACATGTCTTAAGGAAGATTGTGGCATGAGAGTTGGAATAAGCGACTATCATGTCGAAGTCCTTGGGTGGATGCCTGTTTGATCCATCTAGATTTCTTTCATCGGCGGCCCCCTCGGTGTTTTCGACAGCAATTTTCGCCGTAGTGGCGAATTAAGTTTAGAAACAGCTTCTCTGTACAGCTGACGATCGGATTCATCATTAAACAGTCCCATTGTGAAAATCTAAAATGAGGCGTGTTAACAACTTAAATGTAAGGAATTCCCCCCTACCTCATTAATGGGATGTAAGGGAAATTTTTTAACCCATTTTGGGGCGCTACTTTTTACAGTTGGAGTATTCTCATTATTTTTGGAGCACTACCTTATTATGGCCTAATCAAGAAAATTTTAAAAATAATTTTCTTATATCTATTGGTTGCCGAGATGTGACTGTGGTAGCTTTTACCCCTTGGGCCGTTTTATATACTTATAATTTAAGAGTAACAATAATAATTTCAGACAATTTTACTTAGCAGACATCAATTTAGTTAAAGTTCTCAACATTGTCTACCACATTTACAATTTTTTGAATTAATTTTTCAAGATCCTGACAAAAGGCGGTTTTTTTAATGATGACCTCTTAGTTCGACCTAAATATTTTACAGCTCCTGCTTTATCCTGGTTTGTAAAAGGCAACTGGTTCCAACTATTGTGGCCTTCGATAGCTCAGTGAAAGAGACGTAGATTAGCAATTCAAATGTGCCTTATTCGATTACTGGTCGGGCGACTGTTATAATCAACATTGATGAAAAAAATTTTCTAATACTTTTCGAGTTCTCCATGTAACAAAAACTCATCCTAGATGCTTCCACTAGTAACAAAGACTGACAGATAGGACACGGAGCAAGTAAAAATGGAAATGATTTATCAACATCGCAAAATAAATCAACAAAACCAGCTGGCGCCATCTTTGGAGGAATTTGGTGGTTATAACTCACAACAACATCTTACAATCCCTTGACACAAACCTTGTTATCTGCAAAGGAACGAAACAGAGTTGCCAACAGTGATCGTATAATAATCGGATTACATGTCTGATCGAGTACCTATAAATTGGTATAAAGAATAAGCACCACAGCTATTTCCTCCACATTTTACAACAACAACAGCAACTGTAATTTTTACTTCAATTCAATCTTTCTTGCTTATCAAAAATTGGCGCCATGATCTTGCTGCATGGCAGATCCATCTTGGCGGATTCAATCGGAGGCGACCTGTGCACTGATGGTTTCCCAATTTGTGTTATAGTGCATCAATGTCCCATTTTCGAAGAAAACTCCTTGAGATTGCTCTTCAACCAGCATATGTAAAGAATTTTGTAAAAATTAGATTAATATGAGTTATTTATACAATGTACAATGTACTGAACGTTATAGTTCAGTTATCCCCTACTGAAAATACCCACTAATTGTACATTTAGTTGCATACGACCAAAAAATTCGCCCGACCTATTTTTTATAACAGACTGTATTCTGGGTACTCTTTATGTATTGCCCTGTGGTTCAACATCACTGCGAAGTCATCACAAGGATGGCTTGTAGTCGATTGTAAACAATCACGGCACCCATCGCGCGGGTCGTGTAGTGTCTTGAATTTAGCCATCTCACGCACTTCCATTCTTCGATTTCAAATAGCATTCCATAGAACTTTTCGTGTTTTCGGACTTAAACTCCTAAACCAATATTCCTGAGTAAAGCTCTTTTTTGTACCAAACAGTACTGTTATTGTTGTTTTTGGTACAAAGTATATTTTTTTGTACCAAAGTTCTTTTGTGTACCAAAAAACTCTTTTGTTGCCCCAAAAGTACAATAAAATTACAAAAGAATGTATTTTGTGGATCAAGATAAGTAATTTTGGGACAATAAAAGTACTTTTTAGTACAAAAAAGTAAAGTAATTTGTACCAAAAAGAACAATTAAATTACTTTTTGGCACAAACAAATCCTGGTACAAAAAAAGTACTTTGTGCAGCAGAAAAGAGCTTTTGACCCAGTAAAAGTACTTTCTAATACAAAATAAAGTACTTTGTGCAACAGTAAAGTCGTCTTGGGTCAATAAAAATAATTTTTGGCACAAAAAAGTACTTAAGTACAAATAGAAGTACTTTGTACGTTTTGGTGCTTTCTTGCAATTTGATTTTATTTATAGACTTTGTTCGAGCCAAACTCCCTTTATGAGAGGTGCCTCGCGAGCCAGGAGCCACAAAATTTCCAATGTGCTCTCGGCCAGCTTCCTATGTGAGAGGTGTCTCGCGAACTAAGAGCACATTTGAAAATTTGTGGTTCGAATTTTTTTGAATTTTTGTGGCCATGTGCTCATTTTGTAGTTTTTTGGCCATGCGCCGAAAAGAGCTAGCCAATATGTACCCTGGTTCTACCCTAATTCGGACATGAATCCTGACTATCCTATGTGATCTCCATATTAACTTATTATTATATCAATATCAATGACTAATGCGCTGGACTATGAAGAAGTGATAACAAACCTTTGTAGTATGTATTTATATATCCCTTTTGGAATGGAAGAAAACTTTTATTTCAGATCCTTCGTATACAGTTTTGGGTTTCACCAAATTTTACCTTGTTCTCTGGTTAACTATTACAATTGAACTAACTATTTTTCATAATATTTATCAAGTCATTCTTTGGTTTGCACTTTAACCCATCATGCAAATAATAACTATATCTTAATGAACAAGATGGAATTTAAATTGTCTGCAAAAAATTTATAAGATTTACTGTTTTTAATGGCCATCAAAGGATACTACTAAATGCCTTTTATTGACAGAAGTTATTTTATGCTGATTCACTTGTCATTGCTAATCCTAGCCATAAACAATTTAAAACAGACAGCATTTTAATGCCCCAAAAAAAAATCCTAAAGTCTAACAATAACTTAATTTGCCCTCAAATTATTCCCTTTTTACCACTCAATTAAATTCATTGTGTGTTCTATAAAAATTGAACGTATTTGTTGCCAAGTCATGTCTAGACAGCCACAGAATTTTTGCTCCATTTACCAAACAGCGCCAGTGTATCAACAACACAAGCAATTGAATTGAAGAAGTGAACATCATTAATAGCTAAATTATCATCCTGTAGATGGATTCACAATTTTATGGAGAACTTCTACTACTGTGCATTACTTTATTCTTTGGAACGGAAAATTAAATAAATGGAATCGAGAGCTCAAACAATAAATTCTAACAGAATTCACACCCACAGAATGAATGGTCGGACGGTCGGTCGCTCGGTCTTTCAATGTCTTAACTACTTACAAAGTCTGTAAAGTGAACTACAACATGTTACTTTGCAGAAATGGCAAAAGTTCATAAATATGACCTTGAACTTCTACGAGAAGACATTTTGCTATGGCTGCGAGCCATTTTCAGAACTTGGAAGAATGCTGGGGAGCAACAGAAAAGGAATACAGTTAAGAATTTACTACACCAATGTAGAACATATTGGCGCGGGCTTTAACTACTTCTGCTGCCACCTACTCGCTTAGTCACTTAGTTGGCCAAAGGCAACCAACCACTGCAAAGTGTCCAATAACCCAAAATGCCAAAAGGAAGGGAAAGAAAGTAAAAGTGAATTATCACTTAAGACACTTTCATTCGTTTGCCGCTCGATGATTAGATTAAATGTGACTGCAATTACATTAAGTCTTACAGCAGCAGTTTTCAACACTGACAAAGTATTACATTGATTTGTTAAGGTCACAGGGTTATCAATTCCCATAGAAAGCAAGTAATAGAGCATCAACAAATGGAATTGTAATGACATCCGTCGTTCCCTCCCTTGACTCCATGAACTACAGTTTACGTCGTTTGGGTAGATGATATTCCATTGAATAGATAAGCAATGGAAATTCAACCATGACTCAGATGACAAATGCTTTTTTTTCTCTCCATTTGTTGAAAGTTCTATTGAATTGAACAAAGGTATAATTGTTTAAATTAAATGCCACATTAAATAATAATGACAGTTGTTGCAGTATTGCAACTCCATGACGTGTAATGATTTAGAAAATTGTTTGAAAACTATATGGATTAAATGGAAATATATGTAGAATATTTAAATAGCTATTTTATCCCAACAATAAATATTCATTATATCATAATTCTATAGTGCCAACGACATAATAAAATCAATATTAACTTTAAGGTGATTTTTCGGAACTTAAACAGGAGTGACAGAATTTGTGAAAAGTATCATAAAGGTGTCAACTATACAAATAATTGTTAACTATTTGTAGTTATTAAAGAATAAAATAAAAATAAGAATAGTACAACCATACCTCGATAAACGGCATACCTACTTATATTTACATACATACCTACTTATACCTACATACCTACTTATTATTACTCAAGAACGGAAAAATGTGCAAGAAAACTACGTCTACTTACGATCAGAACAAACAAGAGACTGCTGCATCAACACTCGCTGCGTTTGTGAGTGAATGCTTTTGTTAGTCTCTCACTTTTCGTAGAAAACGGTGAATCCCCTATTTGCTTTTAGCCGTATAGCGAGGTAATGTGCGCCGTAAAGCGAAGGTGTTCCAGAATTGAACAAGGCCGTTGTAGCGAAATGCCGTAAAAAGAGGGGCCGTATAAAGAGGTATGAGTGTATTTAGATTATTTAATATATTAATAGTAGATTCAATAGGTACGTATATGATTTAGTAAGATAATAGGTGAGCTGTTTATTATTTGTGTTAGTAGAAAAGTTGAATAGTTTATGTGTTATGTAGACCCAGCGGCGGAAATCATGAGAAGGAAATCCTTCTTTCATGTGTTTGAAGGGCTTCTTTTGGGTCCTTTATGCCTTCCTTTACCTTCTTTCTTCCTTTCCTTTTCTACATCGCTTGAGATTGGAAAAGAAGGCCTTCTGTCGCCGCTTTCCATAAGAAGGCCTTATGGAAGCTTTCTATAAGATGGGCTTATGGAAGCATTCTATAAGAGGGACTTATGGAAGTCTAATGACTACTGCGTGCTTTATATGAGGAAGGCCTCTCAATGAAGTATATACCAAATACTCTGCTTTCCATCATCAAATGTTCGAAAACACAAAACTCTTTTTTAGGTTTTGTTGAAGTTTTTGAAGTTTAATATGAGTTTTGTGAGTTGATAGAAATATTTAATTTCCGGTCACACCCGTCACATTACAAATTAAAGAGTTTAATAAAATTATTTATTTAAATAATAAAGCTTTGAAACATTCCGATCATAACAAAGTAAGAACAATTAATAATATAGCGAAATGAGAAAAGAGAGAACAAGGCTTAGAGAGAAAAGAAGAGAAGATAAGAAAATAATAAGGAAAATAAAATAAAAATCAAACTTTAAGCGTACAGAATACATCTAACATTATTATTTTTAAATCGCAGCGTTAAAATACGTGATGTTTCTCTCAGTTCATTAAAGGCATTAAAACACAAGTAAGAAAGTATCAGTCGGGTAAAACGACTAACATATACCCTCTCCCTTAGTAAAACATTAAATTTGCAAGTAAAAGAATTTAAGGGAGGAGCGTGGCAGGACTTCTAATTTTTTCTTCAAATCTTTACTCTGTTAAAGCTTTACCAAATACAAAATTTGAGCACGATCGCGTTGGGTGCATTAATATTATTATTCGATTTCTGAAGTTTGCGGAATGACAAATTTTTATCGAATGTACCAGAGGAGGCGTGTCTAGACTTCAGGTTATCTTCTACAAAACTTTATACTGTTTAAGTTGAATAAATACAGAATTTGGGTAAGATCGTGTAGGGTGCATTTACTCGATTTCTAAAGTGGGCTGAATGGTACTTTTGTATTTTAATTACCAGAAGGGGCGTAGTTAGACTTTTAATTTTTTTTTCTAAAACTTTACCCTGTTATAATCTTACTTAATAAAGAATTTGGATAAGATCGCGTTGGGTGTATTGATATTATTATTCGACTTCTAAAGTGGGCGGAATGGCACATTGGTATAGGAGGTACCAGAAAGGGCCTACTTAAGTGGCCCATTACAACTTACGAACGTGGTTCATAAATTGGAGGCATGAAGTGTTAAAGAATTCCACACGATTCGGTCTTCGGCGTCTTGCTCTGCGCCGTCCTTTATGTTCGCCTTCAAACACCTTTCTCGCTGAGCATTTACATCCATCCTGGCAACATGCCACGACATGAATCGGTTTTGGTTCAAAGAAACCTAGGGTCAATAGTGACTCCTTCTAATTGTTACACTTTTCGGTACCCGTAGGGTTAGGGTATAATTAACATTATTGTAAGAATGGATAACTTTAAAAGATCTGATACAGTCTCTGTATATGTTTAATGAAACTGACAACCTAAATTGAAAAAAAAAATTTTAATTGCTTGTGAAGTATTCTGATGTCTATGTCTTTAGTACATGTAGCGAATAAGTAAATGTTTTATTAATTGGTCAATAAAAAGCAAAATTTCTTCAATTTTTTTCGATTTTCGTATTAGGTCACACCAGTCACATTTTATAAATAGATGTTTTCTAAAAAAAAACAAATGAATATTATTAAACATTTTTTTTGCTGACATATTCTAGAGCTCTGCTTCTTTTAAACCATTTTTACGGGTTCTGAACAATTTGAATTTTGTCGTTTAACTACCTAAAATCCATATATTTTACATCTCAAATTTGAAAAGTTACACTCGTCATAGGCTTCTTATAAAATTTTTTTTTGCAGAAATTATGTTCTTTTTTTCTGCCATGTTCTTTTTGTTTAAGAATAACATCCTTGGGAATAATACATTTCATATGTTTGAAATATAACGAGAAATATGACGGTCTCATCCGTCACAGTGGATTTACTGATCTTCTAATTTTTGGATTTCAGAATATAATTGTTTACTGTGCAAAATTTGAGATAATTGTGCCAGATACGAATTTTTGTTGTTGTTGAAAAGGTCACAATTACTTTATGCTACAAAATGAAAAAAACCGACTTTATTATTCTCACTGTGTTTCTGATGCATTTCAGTCGCACGATTACAAAACTATTTGAAATTTTTATATGGTAAAATTTTTTGGAAAGTTTTTTTTTTTAAATAACTTCAGTTTTGAACATGTTTTTTTTCACAGATTTTTAGCATAAATCAAGAAATTACCTATCATTTCATTTGCAACTCCCATTCCAATCATTGCCACAGTATCGCATGCGATGGCAATAACATTGAAATAAATAAATAATTTATTACATGATGACACCAGCAGGTATATCCAGTCAATGCCTTTAGAGGATCAACCTAAGGTGCAATACGTTAATACCTGTCTGTGATGTCACATGAAATGTCAATCGAATTTACTGTTTTTTTATGCCACATCCACAAATGTACCAAGCACAAAGGTTCTCACTTGTCGCATTCATATGCCGGCGGTTCAGTTAAATGCTTTTATTATCGTTTCCAGGCAAACCTAAATAGTTTCACCAACACTAAACAATTAGAATATCGCGTGTTTACACAAGACACATTTGGGTTTTACACATAGTCACCCCATCAACATTGCATGTTTAGCCTCTTTGTATATGTTTAGCCTTTATCCGTTCTCTGTTGTAATTGTGGCTTAAATTATTTACACATTTGTTGTCTTTGTTGTAGCTATATAATTTTCCTTTGAGTTGTCTATAATTTGTTGTTCTATATGCATTGTGGAATATGTACTAAACATCCTCCCCCGCCTAGTCATAATAGATTTCTCGTCGTTCGCGTCAAATGGAACTAGAAGGTTCAACGTAACATAAAAATGGACACTTTATATGTCAATATTTATAAAGTTAAGGTCGCGACAAATCTGACATGCACAAATCAGCGACACGATTGCTTTGTAGAATTGCGATATGGAAAAATTTAGTTTGGCCACACCTCTTTCTCTCTGCTATAAATAAATATTTGCACATCACATTTACTCCCTTGCTTGTCACCCCCCTCCGCCACCACCTTAACGTAATCGCTGATGTTTTTCTTTAGCGATTAATATCTCTTATCAGTCAGATGTAAAAAATGCCAACCACATGTTGAGGTACATTTCTGCTTTGTGATTGCAAATAATTCAGTGTAAAATGTGGTGTGGAAAAGCTTTAGATTACACACACAGCCACATATGTTGTTTCTCTGTGTTACGTTTGATTTTGGAATGAGCGCAACGCAACGTATTCCCTGTTCTTATCAGTTGGAAATTATATTTGAAATAAAGTAAATCGATGTTTTTTTTTAATTCTACACTTGTTTCAACTGCATTAGATAGAAACAGAAATATCAATATAAACGTCTCGAGTTACGAGCAACAACTGATAAGACCTGTGAAATATTTGAAATCTGATTAGTCATGTTAACCGCAAAAAGAGATAAGATGTTAATGGAGTTAGTGAGTAGCGTTGTTGTTCTACCAAGGGGGCCTTTTTTTTAATTTGGCGAAATTTGCAAATGGAAATCATATTAATAAATTGCAACCTTGGCATATTACTGGGTGCAGATGTTAGAAACATGGTCGTTTCGCTTGTGTACAACTTTAGTGTAGAACCTTATTGCCAGCACTTTGGCATTTTTGATTTCTACGCCATTCCAACCGCTCTAAATGTCCTAGACAGTGTGTTATCTTATTTGGATGTCTTCGACCATTTCGAAATCTATATACGGCTCATGAGGTCCGAGAAAACGGCTGATTTTTTTGCAAACTAAGCTGACCAAATTTAAATGTCCTCCAGCTGCCGGTTTGGAAGTTATTAGAGAAATATATAATTATTACAAAATTAAGTCATTTCGTATGGGAGGTACCATAAGGCGTAGGGCTATTTTGCACAGAAAAAATCCATGTCCCATAAGACAGGTAGGATAAGTGTCTGGTAAAGTTGGATCTTCGTTTGTCGAGAGGAGCTTTATCATTAAAACTCTTTCTCAGCGCCTAGTAGCAGCAGTTTGCGATCAATACTCGTCTCTTGATTTCCAGTAGTACATTATTATTTTTGTTTATAGCGGAGCCGAAGTAGACTCTATGTTCGTTGAAACAAATAACTTAGTTTTGCCCTCATAAATCACCCGACTTCTGCTTTGTAATCGATGAGTAAAAGGGTGATCCCGAGATAGTTGGTACACACACTTGAATCGCCTTTCTTGAGCACAGGACATAGAACACTCAGATTGCAATCATCGGGCATGCATTTATGGGCTGATTCATGCATGTTGCCAGTTCAGTAGAGTTGGTAGAGTTGCATCTTCGTTCGTCTTGCTCAGCGCATATTAGCAGAGGTTTTCGATTAATACTCGTCTCTTGATTTCTTTGTTCGTTGAAACAAATAACTTAGTTTTTTCTTCATTAATCACCAGACCAACTTCTGCCGTCAGCTTTTCAATGCTCGAAAAGGCCGCAGTAACATGCCGCAGTTCTCGGCCAATGATATCTATATCACCGACATACGCGAGCAACATGTGGCTTTTGTAAAATATGGTACCAGTCGTGTTTACAGCAGCCTTCCGCATGATCATCTCCATTATGATATTAAAGAGATCACATGACAGACTATTGCCTTGTCTGAAGCATCGTTTGGTAGAAAATGGGCATGATTCCTGGAGCCAAATCGTATTTATGAGCTGGTGCATGCACGTTGTCAGCTCATTGCCGCCAGCTTTAAAATGCAGCAGTTGCCGTGCTGATCTCGTTTTGGCTCGGTGGTAGATTGGTGTGATTTTGTCACTTATGCTGCCTTCGGGAACGAGTAGAGATCGAGAGTGTTGCCGTCATATTTGCAGCACACTCTGAATGGCAGTGAGTAGATTTCTGTCTCCGTCCTTACAGTGGGGATCCTGGTCCAAAACCTTTGCTGTTTACCCTGTTATTTTCGATATCCTGGTTCTCTCTTTTCTTCCATAGACGGTTTTTCCTTCTGAAGAGGCATTTCATCTCCCCTGCTCTTCACATTATAACGCTCCGTCACTGCACGCGTTGCCATTGGCTGCAGTTTTGTCCTGTATGCAACATCCTTTTCTTCAGATATTTCGAGGCATTCCTCATCGTACCAGTGCTTGTCTGAGCGTGGTTTTTCATAAGTCAGTACTATCGTTGCGGCAGTGGTCATAGAATTCGGAGAAAAATACGTTTTGCTAAAGTCGGTCAAAATAATTGAATCTAAAAGGGTGTTGTAGTGCGATATAGTTTCAGAGCTCACCCTACTCTGTGTATGTGTGGTAACCGAAGGCGTCATACTTTTGGGTCAAAACTTTAAGTTTTTTTTTGGTGACGTTCCTATTTTCATAACCTTAAATACTCTACAAGTTTTTTCTGATGGTTGCTTTATTAATAACACAGTGCAACACATAAATTGGTGCCGCCTCCGTACCCAGCTATTTTTGAAGTCTATACCGAGACTAAAAAAATCCCCAAAGGATTTGGCCCCATTACATCGAAACATTTTTTATGGACACTCCAATATTTTCACCCCAACACAATTTTTTTTATCATTTTTACAGAGTCCATATTTCATAAACTGTTCGGAATTCTTTCCTGTCGTCTTCGGCAAAGTTGTAGATCTAAACCAGAGCAAAAAAAGTCTCAAACAGACCGACCCAAAAAAATTGCATCTAGTGTATGAAAATTGTAAAAATATGAGAAAAAAGGCTATTTTTCATGATATTTTCACCATAAAATTATGATTATAACAAGTAATATTCCACATAATTCATACGCCATGGAGTACAACGAAATACATTTTGTGTGGAAAACATCATAAAAAAATTTCCTTTTTCCCATATTTTTGCAATTTTCATGAACTGGATGCAATTTTTTTGGGTCGGTCTGTTTGAGACTTTTTTTGCTCTGGTTTAGATCTACAACTTTGCCAAAGGCGAAAGGAAAGAATTCCGAACAGTTTATGAAATATGGACTCTGTAAAAATGATAAAAAAAATTGTGTTGGGGTGAAAATATTGGAGTATCCATAAAAAAATGTTTCGATGTAATGGGGCCAAATCCTTTGGGGATTTTTTTAGTCTCGGTATATACTTCAAAAATATCTGGGTACGAAGGCGGCACCAGACGATGACCTTAGAAATGGTGCACTGTGTAATATATCTTTAATAGAAAAATAATGCCAAATACATAAATCGATGTTTAATATGCAATTATACATGAAATTTACGAAATGTGTTTGTGTTCCAAGTTGCTCATTTACTTCCGACAATAACTAGCGTTAGCTAGAGGTAATTATAAACTATGTCCTTTCAACTCCAAGATTTGTGAATCTACTCAACTGTTTTTTTATTTTGTTGTTGTTTCCATAATACTCTCCTTATAATCGCCACTCAAACTTTGTCCTAAAGTTTCGCCAAAACTTGTCGCCTTTCGTTGCAATCTTTTCGTGTACATTTACTTAGTCGCTTACAAAAGTTGTGGAGAATTGTTCTAGTTGTTTCCATGCCAGGCAAATGTCGAGGGTTAATCGTTGTGCATTTTCTCGAGAATATTTCTGTTGTGTGATTGTCGTCAGCCTGCCACTGAAGGAGAACAAAATATGCTATGCGATGCGATGTGATACGATACGATATGTATCTATCTATTTAAAACAATGAGAACTCACAAGAAGTCGACGACTGTGCCAAATGTGGACAAACAACTTGCGCCGATTTGGTGGACAGATGCGAGATACCCAAAAGTCTAAGGTGGCTGGCTGGCAGGCACATTGGTCGTCTATTGAGGCCGAGTCAGGCGACTGTTGTTGCCGCCGCTATTTGCTGTCTTGAGCCTTTCGTCGTTGTTGTTGCTGCCTCAATTGAGAGTTATTGAGGTGATGTCGGTTGGCCGAAAGTGCGAACGAGCGACCGAGCGAGCTATTGAACGTTGTTCCCAGACCCGAAAGGATATACATATGCATAAATTTAGTTATTTTGAACTCTTCTCAGCGTATACGTTAAGAGGTATTCCATATGTGTGTGTGCTTGGATACGTGCGTGTGGGTATGCGTCTTGTAAAAAGGACTAGAGAGCAAAAAGAAACATTAAATAAGAGAATAACAAAATTACAAGGCATACATATAAAAACAACAGTGTTGCCATAAGTAATTAATGCATACGTTGGCGGTATAATTTGAATGTTTAACGTTTGACACGTACAGAGATGCATATCACACAACAAAGGGAGTAGATGTTGAACTTTATTTTGGGAGAATACTCTGGTAAGGGTTTAGTTAAAAAAATAAGACAATGTTGATTGTGACTTCATGTGCGATATCTTGATGTTTTTGAATTAAATGAATTTTCTTTATGAATTGACACAAAACATTTTGCTTTTAACACAATACGTTTAAAATGTGAATGGTGGGTCAAAAATGTTACATTATGTGTAACTTTTTTTGTTTATATTTAAGAGATTGTTGAAAAGAACATCGGTTGGCTGTTTTCTACCAATTGTCTCGCTAGTGGCAAAATGCATCGGTAAGATCATTGTGGGGCCCGAAAATATTATACTTTTAAATTGTTTAATAAAAAATGTTCCTTTCTTTGCTGTTAACTAGTGTTTTTGATTTCCCGGAATTTTTTATTTCCCGGGAAATCGGGATTTTTATTTAAATTTCCCGGGATCCCGGGAAATCCCGGTCCCAAACAAAAAATAAAGAAAAAATGCCTTTGTTCATGTAAAAATGTATTTTTATTTTTCAAAATTTAACTTTTTGGGGTAATAAGGCCAAAAAGGGATAAATCCTTTACCATTCAGCAATCTCATTATAGAATTAGAGAGCTGAACGATGTGATTTATCGAAAATCGACCTTTAAGGGGTAAAAAAGGACGCAGTCCAAAAATCCATATCCGAAGGCATTTTTCAAAATTCGTTCTTTAGTGCTAAAAATGTCTCCAAAGGGGTAAGACTTGTACCACCGCAAAGGTACAAACGCAAAAATCTATATGGGAATACTTCTTATAGAATTATAGAGCTGAGCTGAGATTTTTTAAAATTTTTACCACTTAAAGAAAAACCTAACCAAACCCAGGCCAAACGGCTTAAGGTAGAATAGCGAAAATGAGGCGGAGTATTTATTTAAGTGAGTAGTTGCGCGCTGTGAATTCATATCAAATTGGTAACATCGGATATTGGAGCGAATATTTATTTTATGGAGCAATCGCGCGATATGAAGGAATTTCGAACTTTTAGGTGGACAAAACCGGAAATGGGATGAAACTGTTTCTATCACCCAGAACTGACGGCTAAAGATGGAATCGCGACAATTTTATTTAAAACTTAGGGTAATTGTGCAATCTGAAGGGATTTTTTGAAATTGCGTACTCCTTGGGATAAAGAAGCGAAACATGTTATCATCGCCCATACCAAACAACTAAAGGTACAATCTCCCAATACACCAACAATGAAGTTTGTTATATTTCAGTCAATCTGCTTAAAAACGTTGTTTTAGAATGTATGCCTATCAATAAGTAAGTATTCATCAACTCATGGACATGGTATTTCTGACCCATTTTAGCAGTTCAACACGTTCGAATTTTTCTCTATTTATGAATGCACATTTGAAAGATAAACAAAACATCGAGAGACTGAAGATAGTGATGGTTCTAGTTGATTTTACCTTATTAAATATTCTGATATTGACTTATTAAACAAGCGTAATGAAATCCCGGGAAATCCCGGTTCCATTCCCGGGATTCCGGGACAAAAAATTGGCCGGGATTCCCGGGAATTTTGTCCCGGGAATTCTCGGGACAAAAACACTACTGTTAACCATATTTATGACGAAAAAAAATAGTTCCAACCTTTTCAAATTCCTATTCTGAGTGTCAATAATAGGTCAAAATAGATCTAATAAAGCGACAATCATTTCAAACTCCTATTCTAAAAGTTCTTTTGTTCTAGTTTACAATGACTGTTTTATATTAATATGTATTACATTGTGGTGAACTTTTAGAAATGTGGCAACAACCTTTTTCAAACTGAAAAAACTATGAAAAAAATCCAAAATGTTTGTGATTCCGACACAAAAGGAGACAGACATCAAAAGTTAACTATATAACCATGGGAAAAAATTTTATGCATAAAAAAATCCAAAAAATATGCGCATATAACATGCACTTAAAATTCAAAAAATGTGCACTTAAAACCCATAAAATATGCAATTACAAAAATTTTTATTACTTCACAAAAAAATCGCGTATTTCATACGTACAATAATTAGTTGATATTTGAGAGACATGGCTTCTCTTAAGTTATTTTATGTTTTAACTCGATGTTGCATCGGAATCGTGGAGCTCTTTTACTGCCACTCGGAATTCTTCTAAGTGACTGCAATAAGACAAGTCACATGTAACAGATTCGTAACACCCTTGCCGCCTTTACCATATGGGAGAAAAAAAACTTTATTTTTGCAAACAAGGCAATGGAGTCGTTGATTGAGCAAACATTTTTTGTCGCGCATATTTTCTTTTTATGTAAATTCCCTGGATATCGGTGTAAGAATTTTGTGAAAATACGAATATTGTCAATTTAACAAGTTAGTTCAGATGAATTTTGTGTAGCAAATTATAAGTCAACTTTTACCAAATAATGTACCACAAAAAATTAATGGGTTTTACTAATCAAAAAAGATAAAATATGCAACAAAAATATGTATTTATTGTAAATAATGCTGTAATTTATAATGCAATAACTAATGAATGCCAAAGCTAACTTTAACGTTTCCATTTTAGGATGTCCAGGAAAAATATGCATTTGCAAAAGATACCTTGCCCTACATATAACTATATATGTCGCTGGAAAGGCCGCTGAGAAACTTAAATTCTGTTGATTCAACGACGTTTTTTCACAATTTTGGGGCTGTTTGAGAAATTTCAAAAACAGCAGCTCCTACCATAAAAATAGTATCACGTCCCAGTTTATCGACTTCACTTTGTTTTGTCGCACTGTGTAATGTTATTTGGAAAAATTTAAAAAAATATCATTTGTTAATCTAATGAATAAGTTAAGTTTGTGCAGGCCTGTTCTGAAAATAGAAGCCTGTTAACTAAACCAAATGCGAAAATCAATGTCGAATATCTCCAGGATATGTAATAGTAATAAAAGATGCTGATTGTTTTCCCATTTTAATGTAAATGATGTGAAAACCAGCACATGCATTCCAGTATCCTTATGACTTTTTTTGGAGGACCATCTTCGTTGCATTTCACTCAGATAAGTCTACACATTGGCTGTTTGGTCTGTTGAGATTAATCCAATCTTATGGTCGGGTGTCCCATGACGTGATAACCAGTGCCTATGGTCGTGCGCTTCGAATATGAGCAGACATGGAAACAATTGTGAGGATATAGAAGTCATTGAACTACTCCACGTGCTTTCATCGTCGGATATCATTTCAATTAGCATTTTTAGACAACTTCTGGCGTGACAATCTATTACGGCCAATTCGGAACTCGGTAAACGTATTTTTTCTATTGAAGTTCCTTTTGTATTTATCTACCCAGCGGTAAAAATATCCATTACGTAATCACTGTTGTCAGGTATATTTAGTAGCAGTTATGCTTCTCTAGCTTTTATTCCTCCTTAAATTTACATGGTAGTGTCATAGGCCGTTTAATCGATGCGCTCTTACAAAGTAAGCGACGATGTCAGTAAGTGGCTTTTAGTTGCAATTACGTTATAAGCGGAGTTTTAAGCAAGCTTAATAAAACGCTTGATTACGAACTAAGTGACGAAGTCAATAGGTGCCATTTCAATGCCCTTGTAATTGGAGTTATAGTGAGTGGATGACATTATTTACATTGGACATTACACATACTAAAGTCATGGATTAATGGCTGTCAAACACTAAACTACCAAGCGGTAAAAATACCCATTATGTAATCGCTGATGTCAGCTTTACTTAGTAGCAATCAGTGATGATTCTCTCGCTTATATTCTACTTAAATTTATCAAAGTAGTGTCATAGGCCGTTTAATCGGCGCGCTCTCGCTTACATGCCATTTTAGTTGAAATTACGTTATAAGCGAGCTTGATAACGCGATTAACGATGTGACTAGGTGTCATTTCCATTGCATTGTAATTGGTGTTAGAATGAGTGGACGATATTGTCTACATTACACACGCATGATATTCTAAGTATGTACTAAGATTGCTCGATTACAATGTCATATGTCCATTGCCTATAAAAAAAAACTTAATTTCCCTTTGCACCCCATGAATAAGGTATGGGATAGCTTCTCGCGTTGTTGTGAATTAACACGCTTTCTATTTTTAGATTCACAACTAACGGCACCTACTTGTTTATCGACGAATGCGAACGTCACTGTTTGATAAGCTCTTACTAGACACGACGATTGAATCGACGCTTAATACTGCGAAGTTGCTGTCAACAACATTCGAGGGGAGCCGACATTGAAAGAAAATTTTATTTATTTTTTTCTTTTAAGATGACTGGAGCCAGGTTTGAACCTGCGATCTCCTGCATGTTAGTAGCGTGTTCTAACCACTATGCCACGGCCGGTCCATTGCCTATATCTCTCCTTAAATTTAGCATATAAGTGTCATAAGCCTTTTAACCGGTACGTAGTAAACGACGATGTCAGTTAGTGTCATTTCTGTTGCAATTTTGTTATAAGCGGAGTTTTAAGCGAGCTTGGTAACACGCTTGATTACAAAGTAAGTGATGATCTCAGTAGGTGTCATTTTAATCGGAGTTATAATGATTGGACGATATTTCCTACATTACACACGCATGACATAGTAAATATTTGGATCGCTCGCTTACAGTATCATACTGATGTCATGGATTACTAAATAGGTACTTCGTTTCATTTACCATTGGGTAGTGTTCCAAGAAACATTTAACGAAAATGGAGAGCGATTGGAGAAACATTCCTCCAGATATTGCGTTTACAAAAGTAGGGTCCAATGGGACCAAAAAGATGGGTCGAGACGTTTTCGAGTCTTTACGGTACCAAAAAGTGCAAAAAAGCAAAAACAATCTCGTTTTCATTAATGTAGATTTGACCTTTGACCTCTTTGTAGCACGGCTTAAAGTTGTTCGATTTTGCAACTGATACATATTATATTCCATTTGGGCATTATCGAAAATCCAAAGATGAATTTTCACTGCCACCCAAATAAATATCACTCACTGCATTTAGTCATGTCTTACCAAAATGCATATTGCACCTCGTTAATAAGCTTGCAATAAAATGGCAACTCTAACAGACAACAACAACAACAGAATACATAGTAACAAGAACTGGAATCACAAGACAAGAAACATTCATCTTATTTATTTTCTTTATGATATTGCTAAAATTAGCAATATGTATTTAACAAATTTTTGTTGTATGGTAACATTTTGCACTATTTTATGTGAAAGACGGTTTAATGTTTTGTTTAAAAAATGTACATAAGATAACAAGGATATTGTGGTCCTTAGTTTATACTTTACTCTTTGTTTTATCGTCTACATTTACCCATTATCTCATTTTGTTGTCGCATTTTCTTTATTGTGTATATTTTGCATGATATGCGTTTTGCACCGCATGTCTTGCTGCTGCCATCGTAATTGAAATTGAATCACATTCGCTTCATCTTTGTTTTGTTGCTGTTTTACCTTTATATCCATCCGTTTTGTCAAATTCTCTAAGATACACACACGAAATTGTATTGGTCTCTGCCCAAAGTGCAAGAATACACGTAGGTGGAGGCAATGATTTTCTGCTGACGCAACTAATCAGGTCACGATGAACGACGATTTTTACCTCGTAAGCATAAATTTTACCTTTGAACCCCCACCCACTTCGTGCAATAAATATAACTTGGAACTCACTCAAGTGTGAAATTATTTACATGAACATATTTTTGGATAGTTGGTCCTTTTTCTTTGGTGAATTCGTTTAGTGTGATTTGTATCGTTTCGGGTGTTCCTCTTTGGCAAAAGTCATCGCATCGCATCCATTGTTTTGCTGACGGAGCCTCTTTTGTTTGTGCCATTTTCCACAGATTTCGATGTGTGTCGGTGTTTATGTTTTTATTGTTTGTTTGTTATGTGTGCGTTTGTGTATTATTATCCTTTTTCTATATTATCCTGTTTTGTATATGTACACATTCATTTAATCGATTCGTGTAACATTATTTTTTAAGGGTTACTTTCCACATCGCTCTCGCTCAATCTCACTCACCCCTCTCTCTCTGTTTGTTGCTGGACGTTTATATTAAAATCTCGCCATTTGCCGTTTCCCTTCTAGCCCTGGTGGTATTTCACCGTGCATCCTTTGTGATTTGATTTCGCCTGATGTCCTCCTATATCCCGTTTTGTTTGTAAAGGACACTTTTGTTGTGCGCTTTTTTTTCGTGTTGCTGTTGTTGTTGTGTACTATCCTTGCTGACTTGTGCAACCTTCATTAATGGATAACACTCTCAGGAGAGTATTATGTGATTATTTTAAAAGGTATAGTCAGTCAGTCAGTTTGTCTGTCCGTCTGTCTGTGTGGCTTTGCTAACTTTGACTACATCTATCAATGTTTAGTTGTTTGAACCCATTTTGCTGTCAAAAATTCAACCCCTTTTCTCATTGTATTTCATTCCGCTTGAGGGGCGGGAAATTTGTGCAAAAAGTCTCTCGTTTCTCTCGTTTTGTTTATCGTTTTCACCTTTATAATATTGCATCTTAGCCAGGTTTAATTAATATTATGTCAGTTAATGATTTGTTTTGTTGTAACCTTTTGTGTGGCCATTGTTTTATCGTCAAGGTCTCCCGTTTAATTTGAGTTATTTTTGGAAATTAGTCAACGCTGCAAATGTTTGGGATTTATACGTAGGTGTCATGACCTCGCATATAATATTCGAAAGCAATTGGAGCTTCTAAGGAGTAATTTTCAGAATTTTCTGTTTTTGAAAAGCTTAATTGTAAATTTTTAAATTTCAATTATGATAATCTTAATATTTTATATTTTAAATTAATCAAATATTGGTTTAAATGCCGATATTAACTTTTGATATCTTTCAGGACAAATAAGAAGATCATACAATTGATTTCGTTAAATATGAATTCATATTCATAAATAGGGCAATGAATCTTATACAAATGCATATTTTTTCTGGACATCCTAAAATAGAAACGGTTAAGTTATCTTTACGATTCATAAAAATTCCTTTTAGATTACATTCATTCGTTTTTGCATATTTTACGAAAAATACTTGTTTTTGCATATTTGTGCGCATATTTTAGCAAAATTTACAATGAATGCATGTTTTTGTTGCATAATTTTGCTTTTTTGATTAACGACCACTTAGAAAAGTAAAAGTCTTTTACTTTTTGTGGGACAATTTTGGGAAAAACACATTTTATGCGAATTTTATATAAAAAGGCGTTATGCGCGATAAAAAAAACTTTGCTCAAAGTCAATAGACAAAAACAATCAACAACTGTCTGGCTCTGTGAGGATATAAAGTTCTTCTTTTTCTAACCGATGCAGCGCCTACATGGTTTCACGATTCCGTTTCGACATCGAATTAAAATTTATTTTGATTTTATATGTACACATACGAGTATAAAAATAAGTTTTGTATCCTTTTTCGTCAAAATTCATAAAATAATATTTTTAATAAAATTTTAAATAATTTTTAATTGCATATTATGTATGTTTTAGTGCATATCTGTATATTTTAGTGCATATTTGTATGTTTTAGTGCATGTTTGTACTTTTTAGCGCATATTTTGTATGTTTTAGTGCCTATTTTTTATGTTTAAGTGCATATATTTGAATTTTAAGTGCATGTTTTATGCGCATATTTTCTACTTTTAGTGCATATTTTGCCCTATTAATAATTTCTTGCCCTATTAATAGACATCACAGAACCCGAGAGCATATTAATAAAATTTTAATATTCTCTTAATGTTATAATTGCATTCGATTAATGGATAGCTGTCCTTGCGTATTGTTTATCATATCACAGTACAACATTTTTTAGCTCATTGATTTGGGACTCAATTCTGAGAACTGCACCTGAAAGTAATAATTTAACATCGATGTGATGTTAATAATCATCGTATAGGGAGATTTGACACGTTTTAGGCTCTTTTGTTTAAAAGAACTCGAGAACCACTAGTCCGATTTAGCTGAAACAAAGTTAAAAAATTAAGAATCAAAATTCCTTTAATCTGTTGATATTACGCAACAGTTTCACTTTGACATTCATTAAATGATTTTGAACTGGGTTTATTTTGTGGCAGTTACAATAAAACTGTTGCACTCCGTGGCGTATGATTAACGTGGAATATTACATATAATAATCATACGCCACCATATAACAATATAACACTACAGCTTAAAACGTCACAAATTCGCCTATACTATACTTACTTACTTTAAATCGATATTAAATTATTATGGTATGTAACTTGATAAAACGAATGATGCAGATCTTCTCCTTTTTGGGGCTACTTTTACATGCAGTTCTCAGAATTGAGTTCCAAAATCATGTGTTGTACTGTGTTCTTAATAACTTTGCACCTGTAAATACATTATATTCTACATCACAGTCATATTTTTTGTGGAACTTTAAATTTTTCATTGCTATAATTAAATGTCTGCATATTTCCAATTGCAACACTTTTAATTGAAACTACGCATTTAATGTTTATTTTGATTTTTTGTGTGCATACAATCAAAACGTCAATGTTTCTAAATAACTACACTACAATCCATGTATGTTGTATATCGTGTTAATTAGATATCTCTCAACCACTTTTGCCTAAATCCACACCATCTAATCCACAAAATAACTAACATAATTACATTCTAATTGCCCTGGGCTATCAACATGATTACACTAGATATATATTAGATAATTTATTTAAACATTTCATTAATTTCCCATGCCACAACAATTTGCTTAGGTATTAAAATGTCGACGGACGGCGGCGGCATTGAAATCCCCCAGCCAACATAATCCGCCCCTCACATCGTCTCACCTCTTCTCGCCGCCATCGACACGCACTTCCGATACTCTGAAATTCACACAGAGCCCAACCATCGACATTCAAAAATTGAAAAGTGTAGACAGCGGCTGCAGACAGTGCTAAAAGTTTGTTGTTCGCAAAAAAAAAGAGTTAAAATCCACAAAAAAAAATCACAGCCGCCAAAACTCCTCATATGAAAAATACTACAATCGGCAAAGCCAACAACATAAACTCATTCCCTAGATTTCAAAGCAAATTCGCAAACAGCAGTGAGGCAGTCAGTCCGTCAGTTATGCAGCAGCGGACGGCTGGAGAGGCACAGCGGAAAACACAACAATACAGACGACGAGCCCCCTGTGGTTTTGGCAACAAAAACAATAACCAAAAAAACAACACCAACAACAGCAGTATATAGCCGTCATAGCCCATAGCGATTTCGACCGGCCTATACACAATCGAATTATAATTAAATGCGAGAAATACAATTTTTATGAAAAGTTTTTATTAGTGATGAGGTTATTGTGTTGTTAAGCAGATATTGAATTGAAGTGCACATGTGCACAACAAAATGTTGGGTAGCGGCGCAATGCAAACGAGGCGGGTATGATCGGTAGGGGAATAATTCAGCTGAACGATTGAAAAGTTGGGTGTTTAGTTCATAAATGTATTTTCTTTTGTATTTCGTTGTTTAAAGGCGGAATTCTTGATGTAAAAATATGTTTTGTAACCGAAAAATGTCTACAAATATTTTAAAAAAAGTTTACCCTATGTACTTTAATATCTGTGCCATAATATAATCAGTTATCAGAAAATAACGTTGTGGACATACGTTTCCTAGTAGTTTTCTTAGTTTTGGGTAATACTGTAATGTTCTTTAATGAAAATATTGTATTTAAAATTTTATGTGGTGGGGTGGTATAAACAACTTACTTCGTATTTAAAATACTTTTACCTTTTATGCTACTGTCGATTTTAAGTTTTTCAGAGCATTTGGAAAGAAGAGGCTTTCCAAAGATTTCAAAGTGAATCTGTACGCCAAAGTTTCCTTACACCCTCAAAATCTAAAATTACAATTAAAAAACATGTTTTAGTTACTTTCCTCACTTGAGGACTTATCATTCAGTCAAATCTTAACCGAATTTTGATTTCTTATCGGTTTAGGAAAAAAAGCTTTGACCTTTCTAACGATATGTAAATTTATGTAGATAACTTGACATACCTGTTTGTTTTTACCTCGAAATCTAAAACTTTTTTTAAGATTGAAGAATAATTTACTATTTTATTAGGATGATCTATTTTTTAGTTTATTCAGTGAATGTGAAGTTTTTTTTTGCTCTCCTGAAAAAACGGGTATTTGGAAGATAAGCGGTTACCCAGCGGCAGAATTTGAGAGGCCTTACTCATGCAGAAGTCCTTATTTGGAAATAATTTTTCAAAAAGGAATGCAGTACGCCTGATTTTTTCATCAGTTGTAGGCATGGACAGACCTGCCAGAGGCCTTTAAAAAGAATGCAGAAGGATTTCAAACTCACCCCTCCCTCGCTTCCAAATAACAGGAGTAATGCATGCCTTTTAAATGGAAAGAATTGTTAATACGTTTGCTTTCAACTTTTATGAAGATCTCTCAGAGGCCTTTGCAAATAATGCAGAGGAATTTCATACACATACGCATCCACACTATACGTTTGCAAAGAACCATCCAAACACACTTGTTGCATGTAGTTCAATTTTCTTATATCTGCTTGTATCTGTTTCGCTCTCTTTGGATTGAGCACGTATGGAATATTTCTCTTTTAGATAACGATAGAACAGGTATGAGAGAGTGAAAGTACCAAGTATCAAAAATACTTATATGATTACGTACACAACAAACAGATATATCGGTAATCTTGTTATCTGTGCTTGGAATATGTGGAGAGCGTGACGCTGCAAGCATAAAGAATAAAGAGCGAAATTTCGTTTTCTTTTTTGTTAAAATTTGCCACAGATGAAACTTACACCATTACTTTTTGTAAAAAGAATAAAAAAAGTAAGAAAACATCATCAACGCAAAGCGTACGACCTGGAATATCTATATTAAATTGATATATCCATTTAAAAAAGAGGAACAGCAGTTACTTCACTGAGTGGAACAGATAAAAAGAAAAAAAGTTTCCACTACAATGAGAGCCGGAGAAAGAGATGATACGCGATCTACTCAATCCAAAACGCATGAGCGCATGTTTTGTTCTACTCTTTGTTGTATTTATTGTTTGTACAAGTAGAATGAATGGAACGCTGCAGGCCTTTAATCCACACAATTATTTCAGGCGATTGGAGAAACAATCCTTCAGATATTGTGGTTTCAAAAATAGGGTCCAATGGCCATATTTTCATCACCGACATATTACAATTTTAAAAAGGTCGGTCTAGCCGTTTTCGAGTCTATATTGTATTAAAAAATGCAAATAAGAAAAGAAACCAGAACTCTTTTTCATATATATTGATTTAACCTTTAAACTCTTTGGGGCACGGCTTAAAGTTGTCCGATTTCAAATTTTTGGCCATAGCCGCTTTCTACCAACTGACACAATATTCTGCTCGGGCATTACCGAAAATCCAAAAATTTTTAAATGTTAAAATCGAAGAAAATTGTTACCCTTGTTTTCACAATTGCACACCGCGAGCGGCACGACAATTTTTAACCAATCAAGCCCATATTTTTGTACATTCTTTTTAACATAACCCAGTGTGCGATCCGGTTCTGTTTCGGACTCGTTACTGATCCGTTTCTACGTAAATTTTATTCGAAACGGATTCATTTAATTTTCTTTTTGCATAAAACGTGTTTTAGTTTTTATAAATTTTAACTTTACTAAATATTTTGCTTAATTTTAAATAATAAAATTAAAATATTTAATTTAACTACATTTGAATCAAATTGAATTATGTGAACCCATTTTCAACCAAATTTGAGTATTTTTATTATACTATAATTCAGATTTTACTGATTCCTTTTTTTATTTTTTTTTTCGGGATTTTATTGATCCGAATTTAAGAATTTAAACGTGTCCGTATCGGATCAGTAAAACGCCAATTTCACTGATTCCGATTTTTAAAATTTTTCGGATCCGAAACGGGTCCGTAACTGATCGGCGACCGTTTTTGTGCACTTTGGAAACTTACATTAAATATGGTCTCACTGTATTTATTACAACATATCAACATTAATGTTTTCTTATGCATTATTATTCTCACTTTAATAAGAACTGCAAAACCCCCCTCTTCCTCCCTCCCCCACTTCCATTTCGTATGAATCAATTATTTCATGCTACCATGTTGCAAATCAACCATATTCTATATATGTGTGTGTTTGTGAATCCAACACTATTACCATTCAATGAAATTTGTATATTCGACAAAAAAAATTTAATAAATAAACTTTTGTTGTTATGAAATTTTAACGTAATTTTTACAATCTTTTTCTATTTTATTTACCTATAACGAACTTTTTGTTATTGTTATTTTTGCTGGTGTTTTATGTAGCATAAGGACTACAATAATTTCTGTTCAAACAAACCATATAAATCCCTGAAGTAGGTAGGATACACATTTTTTGTTTGCAACAGCAAACAACAACAAGAATACAAAAAATAAACGCGTACTGTCTGTGGATGCTGCTTTTGAATATTCTAGAGAATGCCGTAGAAATTCCACGAGGCCATTCATATTTCAGTATATGAATGCAAAATCCTGCCCTCACTGCTCCCGGGTCGACTCCTCTGGCGTATTTGTTTGGCTTGTCGAATCTCATTTTGTGACCATAGAACCTTAGATGCATAATCGCACTTCTCGGTACTGTTGGATAGGTTGGTTAGTTGGTTGGTTGGTTTGTTGTATTGGTTGCATTATTACCATATTTACCGCCCATGGTGCCACAAGTGTTGTAAGCGTAGGTACTCTTAATACTTACTCGTTCCCTGGGTACATACGACCGCCGACACCACTGCCACCGAGTTTGAGTGTTGATGCTGTGCCCGGGCTCATAATGATGGTTCAGTGACTACAGCAGTCTATGGCAGCGGCTGCTGGTGCTGTTTCCAACTATTGTTGAACTCTCTGTACTTAATTTCATTTTCATCGTTATCATCAACTTGACATTTTTGTTTGCTGTTGTTGTTGCATCACAGTTACGTGAGTTGTTGTTCAGGCATATAACTGTGCATAACTTTAGAATTCCGTAATGATTTTTATCTACAATAAATACTGGTCGGCAACGTGGACATAGAGTCAATATAAGTAGGAGTCGAGGTTTATATTTTGTAGTAGGGAGGGTATTTATATATTATTTAGACTTTGCATTGTTCTAGCATAGTCAGATGCAGAGTATTGTCCATAGTTTTAACAGAATCGGACCATGCCTTTTTGGTACCCCAATACAAAGTGCCCAGTGGTTCTTGAAATTTCATCAGATTTAGTTAATCGATCCAATTTATTGAACCAATTTTGTCCAAATTTTGCAGAACATAATATTTTTTGATTTTTGGTTTGGGTCTCCCTGCTCATCCATCCTGGCAACATGTCCCAGCCATCGATGTCGTTGGATTCTGAGACTTTTAGCTATAGAGCGGGTAAAATTAACACCAGGTACAGCTGTTTCTTCGTATCTCGAAATAAGGTGGTGTTTCTAAAGTGCTGCCGATGTCCATAAAAACATCTATTGGCGAGCACAATTTTCCGTTTGACTTTTTGGCTGACATTATTTTTCTTGTTTACGGAAGATCTGCGGTAGGTAAACTCATCTACTACCTCAAAACAATAATTTTCAACGTTAACGGGGTGTCCCCATCGAGAGGACTCTCTGTTTGTCGAAATCATTATTTTTGTTTTGTCCTCGTTAACTCCTTTTCTAGCGATGAGAAAACTGCAGTAACATCCTTCAGATTTCATCCAATGATGTCTATATCATCGGCATAAGCTAGTGGCATGTGGCTCTTGTGAAATATGGTGTCAGACATGTTGACACCAGAGTTTCTCATCACTTTCTAAATAACTATATTAAATAGTGTACAGAACAAGTTATCGCCCTGCATGACACCTCTATCCGTGTTGAATGGTTCAGAGTGATCCCTACGAATCTTAATAGAGGATTTGGCGTTTTCCAAGGTACATCTGCAAAGTCATTGCCTCATGTCATATATTCCGTATCGGAGAGTCGAAGGCAGATTTGTAGTCAACAAGGAGGTGGTAGGTGTCGATCTGCTTTTCATGAGTTTTTTCTAGTATTTGTCCTAAAGTGAATATTTAATCCGTCGTAGATTTTACAGGGCTAAAGCCGCGCTACTAAGGTCTAATAAGTTATTCTAAAAATGGCTTTAGACGTTGACTTAATATGCTCGAAAGTACCTTGTACGCAATTGGTAATAGGCTTATTCCACGGTAGTTCTTATACACACTATGATTTTCTTTTGTATATTGGACATAACAGACTGAGACTCCAATCTCCGGCATGCTCTCCTCTTGCCAGATGTTCTCCATGAGCTGATGCATCCTCCTAATCAGCTCCTCCCCGCTAGTCTTAAACAATTCAGCCGGGGACCATCTGCTCCAGCTGATTTGTCATTTCTAAGGCGGGATATTGACACACGTATCTCACTCTGGCTCGTAGGTGGACATGTAATACCATCGTCATGGATTGCAGTGGGGTTTTCTGGAGTGGAGTCCGTATCCAGTAGATTTCTGAAATATTCTCTCCATATCTTCAGAACGTTATCCGGGTCGGTCACTAGCTGGTCATAGCTGTCCTTGCAGGAGGGCAACCTTGTTTCACGCATTCTCGCCTTAACTCTCTGGTAGAATTTTCGGGCTTCCCCTCTACTTCGAAGCAACTATATGCACTCATCCTGTCGCTTCTTCAGCTCCTTATTTTTCCGTCTAAAAAGAGGAGTTGTCTCTACTCCCTGTGTCGTTCACGAAAAACTCGCTTCGCCATTGGCTGCATTTTCGCCTTGTATGCAGCATCCGTCTCTCTCGTGGCATTGCGAAATTCATCATTGTACCATGCATCTCCTTAAGACGGCTTTGAGTATTCAAGTACGCTGTCCATTCAGTGGAGTCGGCTATATATTACGACTTCGAGGTAATATTATCAGGGGTTGGAGCATACCGTTGCAGTTGAGCTAGGTGGTTGGAGAAGACATCCACTACCTCTGTTGTCCGCAGTTTACCGATGTCCATCTTTCGTGGTGCGTGGTTACGTACGCACCTTAACTGCGGTAAGGTAGTGATCGGAGTCAATGTTTGCAGCCCTGATCACTTGTACGTCCTGAACACACGATGGGTGCCTTCCATCGATTAACACGTGATCTATCTGATTCCTCGTCAATTGATCTGGAGATAACCATGTTGCCTTATGAATATTTCTGTTGTCAAATCTAGTGCTGCTAATTAAACAATGATGCCATCGTTTCGGTGTGAAGACTGAATTTTCCGATACTATGCTCAAATGCGGTCTTCCTGCCTATTATAGCATTAAAATCGCTTATTACAATTTTGATGTCATGGCTCGGGCTACGGTCATATACATTTTCTAGGCTCTCGTAGAATTCGTCTTTGTCCTCATCGCTTTTCTCTTCTGTCGGAGCATGGACACATATGAATGTTATGTTGGCTATTCGTTCACACACCGGGTTGAACCGTGAAACTAGTTGTCGCAATCTCTTACCAACCACGAATCCACATCAAAACTTGTGCTTGTCCGCATGGCCACTATAGTAGCGTTATTTCAAATATTATTTTAAATTTTAGAATGTTATATTCAATTAGTTAAGGTTTTTTTTTTAATTTTTTTGTCAAACTATTTAAATTTTTTTTTTTATTTTTTTTATTTTTTTTTTTTTTTTTTTTTTTATTTTTTTTTTTTCCAAATTTCTAAGAAACCTTCTTAGTCTATATATTCTTGTAGTGTTATGAGTATCCCGTGACCAAAACCATTCCTACGATCCATAAAACAGACATTTTTATTCAATATTTCCATCGTTCACTGGATAATATTCACACTGATATAAATTCGTTGTTTGTGTCCCCTTTATGTGAGTAGTACTCCTCTTCTCCTATCTTTCTTATTTCGGAGTATGAATTATTACTGCTTTTACGATTTCGTTAAGGTTCATTAAAAATTCATACATTCAATATTTATTCAAGTGCCATTGATTCGATTTTAGATCAAATGTGTATTTTTTCATACTTGGGTATTTCTACATACATATATTGTTGTATTCTCACCGGCTGTTTTGTATCATACAAGTATTCACATACCATGTTGTTGGTGTTGTTGTGTCGGTGTATTTTATGCTGGTTGACTTGGGCCAGGCTATAAGCACTGCTGCTGTGCTGTCTATTGTTCTTGACAACCCGTGAGTTCTTGATAAAACTCTTAGTGTCTTGTCTCTTCTTTGCTTTGCTTTGGATTTGATGAAATTGTTTGTTTTCGTCTCATACCGGCGTCGCCGCCGCCTCATCAGTTGTAGAAGAAATTTCCATTAACATTCACTTTTCGCTTCCTTTAGCTTTCTCTCGAATCTCGAACAACTGTGTTTGGAATGTTTATACAGAGTAAACGCAATATATTCATACCAAAATGTGTGTATGATTTTGGGTTAAGTTGATGTCTTTGGGTTGATTTTCATGGAAATTTTAACTTCGCTTATATTAGGAACCAATTTCCTCCTTACATATCCAATGACCAGTCTAAAGAAACTCTTCTCTCAAATGTTTATTCTCAGGGGTATAGGCTGATGAGCTTAAACTGACTATAGTTGGGTTTTGGGATATGCCGTCTTCGACAATGTTGTTTTAAATAAGTCTAGCTTATCCGAAAGCCCATATATAGCTTGTCGAAATTTTGTTTAACCCTCAAAACACAATTCAAAGTTACTCAAAAAACTAATGATGCAGATCGATTCCCCGTGCCGTGAGTTAGGGTAAAACCATCGAGTCCGGCCTTGTCTTCGAAAATTTTGTTAATAATGTTTATAAATATTTATTCATTGCTTTAAAACCTTTTTTGTCAGTTGTCTTTATAATCTTCGGTAGCATTAAAAACATTCAACTATTTCAGTCTGTTATTGTTATTGTCTGTTATTTGTCTCAATATGCTTTGGTTCCACTGTTCCGCCATTCTATTCGCTCTTACTCCTCTTGAGCAACTTTAATGCATTACAACGCCTGATGCTTCGACAACCATCACTGACGACGACGTCGGACGGTGTTAGCAAACGAGTATTACCAACAAATTGATTTTGGTTTTCTAAATAGATAGAATCCTTTCGTATCGCCCTCTAATGGTCGTCGTTGTAATTCGTTGAAGACTTTATTGAGTTGTCTTTGTTAGTGACAGGATAATAATTGATTTTGTCAAGATACGAAATACTTAACCCGCCGCCGCCGCCGCCTGTTGGCAATGTGTAGTTTAGTTTTAAAATGTTATTTGGTATTTAATAGTAATTGTTTTACTTAGAAAAAATAATGAAAACTAATTCCAATTCTTTTGTTTCTTTCCTCTTTTCAGGTAAATTTTATTTAAGATTTCTACATATAAAGCCAAAGAGTAAGTTTGTGTGTTTAGATTATATGTTAAAAGTAAGATAAATTTAAAATGCCAAAGCTGTGATATACAGAGTGGACCACAAATTTTAAACGATAATGAAAGAAAATATATAAATATATATATTTAAAACACAAAAATTCTCCCTTATTACGTATACCGTAGTGGACAACATTCTATTGTTGAGATTTTGTCACCATCTGTGGTATTTGTCTCACAAACGACTTCAGCGATGCGATATTTGAAAATCGACAAAGATTCGACGTGACTACGACATACATAAAAAGGGGGAATGTTTGTACCTTTGTACGTTATTCATTTTGAAACCATCCAACCTTTGTGCTTCAAACCGGTTTCTTTAGAATATCAATAGTGTGAATATGGTTTTAGGTCAGACCAAATAGGGGCCGGAATAGAAAAGGGGCGGAGAGCCGTCCATATCGCTCTGTCTTTAATATTTTTGTCCAAAAACTATAGGGAGTGGTCCGAAATCATTGAAAGTTGGCACCAAGCATTATATTGATTAAGTTAAGAAAAATGAAGAATGTTCTTGATTTTGTTTTTTGTTGATCTTTAATGAATTATGATATTGTCATAGTTCGGTTTGAGATCATTCTTCGCACCGTTGGGAAAAGTTCTCATTAACTTTGAGATGCTTTCTTCCCTTAAGGTTTGCGATGATAGAGGAGAAGGCACAGCAAAGGGCGCTGACGAGGCATTGTGGTGAATGCCGAAATAACGTTATACGCCTAACCTGCTGTCAACATAATACATTTCACACACTTGAGTAAAAAACTATTGGCAATAATAAATAATTGCCAATAGAAATGATCTCAAACCGAACTATGACAATATCATAATTCATTAAAGATCAACAAAAAACAAAATCAAGAACAACGAAACACTGACGGTACGCAGAACGGGGTTGGCACTTTGTCAACAACAAAAATCCTGTGCAATTGTGTCCGATGGACACATGCATAGGCAAGGGCTTGTGTGTGTATTATGCTGGCATGTTGTGCGCTTCGAGGATGCTTTCTTCGCACCGTTGGGAAAAGTTCTCATTAACTTTGAGATGCTTTCTTCCCTTAAGGTTTGCGATGATAGAGAAGAAGGCACAGCAAAGGGCGCTGACGAGGCATTGTGGTGAATGCCGAAATAACGTTATACGCCTAACCTGCTGTCAACATAATACATTTCACACACTTGAGTAAAAAACTATTGGCAATAATAAATAATTGCCAATAGAAATGATCTCAAACCGAACTATGACAATATCAAAAATATATAAATTCATCAAAATCTGGAATGCACACCGCCCACCGCTCATAAAATTTGGTGCATACACTTTCTACAATAAACACAAGATCACGAAAAAAATTACGACAAATGAATTGTCATATTAAATACCATTTCGTCAATACAATTAAATATTTAATTAAAAAGGCGCCAACAACCGAAATTGTAAAAACAATAAACAGTGTTGTCACATTTACAATTTTTTTATTTTTGTTGAATTTAAACAGTGATAGAAAATTTGTACATATGACAATTTACAACCTCTCTCAGATGGAAAAATTGTTATAAATCAAAATTGAATGCTAACAATTTAATTTAATTACTTAACAACAATTGTGTTTTTTTTTCTGTGATGCCAAGTTTCATTAAAATCGGACACGCCCACATCCAACCGCCCACACAACGCAAGATGGTTTTTGTATAAATCCGATTTTTGCGCATATAATTTTTTCTAGCCAAGCAAAAGTCTTAAAATTTCTAGAATAAACTGCAAATACATGCCAAGTTTCATCAATATCAACCACGCCTACCGCCTACCACTCAAAGTACGCATAAAATCGTTTCTGTTTCGAAAGTAGATTTTGTGCGGTGTTTCTCAATTCAGAACATAACCTCTGCTTAGATAACAAAACCTTGCATACCAACTTTCTGCCTGATAGCTCTTTAAATACTGCTGTGATCGCGGGGACTGATAGTCGGAGTTGCGTTTCAATATGAGGTGGGAGAAGGTTTTGTCTGATCTTATCCATTTTTAGATCTTAACCTCCGCTTAGAAGATAGAAGATTGTATAGCTAATTTTATCTCGATTCCTCTTAAACTTCGGCAGTAATGGGGGGACAGATAGACGGACACCCCCCAAAAAAGGGGGTGTTTGCATTGGACGTGGAAGTAGTTTTGTGCGACATTGCTCATCTTCCAGGATAGAAACTTACCTACCAAATTTTAGCCCGATAGCTTTCGCAGGGACAGACCCCAAAAAAATGGGACAATTTGTATAGTGTGAGTAGTTTTTGATCGCTCAATCGTAGAACTCATTGCTCTTCGTAGCCTCCTTAACCTCTGCTTTGAGCATAGAAGCTTGTATTTGAAATTTCAGATCGATATCTCCTTAACTATGAATGTAAGCTCGGGTACAGGCAGACAGACAGTTGGACATTAGGCATATAACTTGTTACAATTTTTGCAAATAAGAAAATTAGCATAGCATAGTCGAATAGAGCATAAAAAAGTATGAACTCCCATTATTTTATTGTATTCAAAATTGCAAAAAAGTTTCCACACCAAACGCAATTACTTTCATTTCAGATCATCCATTCAAGGTTTCCCTACAAAGGTTATGTCATGCTATCAGCAGTTTTTGGCGTTTTGCTTTGTTGTTTTATTTCTTCACAAATCTGTCAAAGTGATTTCTATTAAAGGGTTGCCAACTCGCAGCAATACATAAATTTTTTCACTTGAAATCTTGACCATGTTAACAAATAATAGGCAGATATAGAGGTGGCAGCCCAGTTCTTTCTGACGTAAATTTATATGTGATGCTTGGAGCGACGTCTGGTTTTCTGATCATACTTTTATCAAAAATAATTTCGCCACACTACAAAAATCATTGTCCGGCTTTACAAAAGTAAATTAATGTTTTCTCAGACATTGGACAGCAACTATTCAGGAAGTTCAGCCGAGCAACATCTGCGCAGAGCATGCAATTAAAATTATGAAGACATTTTGCCATTTTGTAAATCATCGCATAATTTAAACTTAAAATTTATTTCATATAACAATTGAAAACATTTGTTTTTTTTTTTAAATAAAAATATTGAAAACAAAAAATCTGACTTTTTTTTAAAAAATAGCGTTTGGTGCGGAAAGTTTTTGAACCCAAATGACCATAAATGTTGATATTCATTACTTGTACAATATTTGCCACCACGTAGTGGTATGCCAAATTTTTCGTAAAAATTTGTTATATGAAAAAAATTTAATGTTTTCTTGCCATAGTTTTGTAGTTTGCCTGAAGGTACTTAAATTCGCATACCCTTCGACCCCCCAAAGTAGTATTTATTATTATGCTGTATCGTCACTTGATATCCGATCGAAACGAGGCGCATACTACTGAAATACTACTTCGTAAAATAAACCGCTATTTTACAAGGCATCGTTGTAAAGGTCTCGACGAGTACTATATTCGCCCTATAGGTGTCGCTGACGTATAACAACATTTTGTAATGAAGACCTGATTTTAAACAATTTCTTCCCCTAAAATGTAAAAATATTTTTTCCTAGTATTAAAGCCCAAAGAACATGCTTTGAAAGTATAATATTTTATTCACAAACAAGAAAGTTATGTATAAAAAGATGTATTTCAAGTATTAACACAAATAATTTTTCGTGTTGTTTGTAATATTACAGAAAATTGTTGCATACTTTTAAGCGCTGTAAGGAAAATATGAATAAAAATGATGTCGTATGTCAGCGACATCTATAGGAGGAATGTAGTACTCGTCGAGACCTATACAACAATATCATGTGTTACAGTTGAGCCACAAACAAAAAAGCAGCGATAATAAACGATTTTGGCTGTTCTCAGGGTGGTGATGGAGATGTTGTCTCGAGGTGATCTTTAATGATTGCCCTCAACTTTGAGAAATTTTTATTGTGACCCGGACTTATATGTATTATGACCCTTTGTAACGTTATGTCTTTATTTTATATTGCAAGTATTCATTTTGGACATATCAAGCTAATTAAACACTGTCTACTGTATCACTTTTTCTAACGTAGTCTAGCAGCCAAAAGTGATGTATAGTTGTGGCAAGTGTTAAACGTAACATCGGTGAGGTAAATACGAACATTAATGTATAGGTCATTACTTTGGTAGAACACCGTTATGTGAATAATTAAAAATTATTCGACAGGAAAGTTATTTTCATATAAACTCCAGTAATGGCATAGATGTGTTAGACAAAGACTTCACATGCAAAAGCAGATTGTTAAGCTGTAAAGGACACCAATCACCCATTGTAACCTTTTCCATAAGCCCCCTGCCGCCCCAACACATTTCATACTAGAATATGCCCTTTTAGAAATTCTCATAAAAAGGAACACTAAAAATTTAAATTAATTTCATGACTTTGGCCTTTTTACGTCTGCCATTTGCGCGTATGTTGCTGCCTAAACTGCTTTAATTTTCAGTAACGTACGAGTTTAATAATTGTTTGCCAGCGATAAAATCACACAACACTATTGTTTTGTTTGGCTTTGTTACTGCTGAGTGTCCAATCGGCCTAACGGTCGCCCAGTCTTTTGGTTCAGCTGCTGACCGCATAATGTGATCTACTAGTCCATTTTTATTATGCGCAACAACAGGAGGGATGATTTGAAAAATCCCAACAACATATGCACAATATTGTATAGTTTTATTATGTAAAGTTTTACAGTTGTTGTATTGTTTAGGCTAAATTTTTGCTGTTGCTGTTGGCAAGTAGTAAAATAATAGTTGGTTGCTCGGT
This sequence comes from Muscina levida, assembly GCA_964034835.1. Lineage (NCBI taxonomy): Eukaryota > Metazoa > Arthropoda > Insecta > Diptera > Muscidae > Muscina > Muscina levida. Next base: position 143,114,563 of record OZ035880.1, on the reverse strand, counting down.
CACTGGGTTAATGACACAAAAAGTTCAGTGATATGAAAAATTTCCAAGTTCCCTAAATGGACAGAAGGACACAGCAGCCTCGGCGATTTCACGTTTGCCGGGGTGAACATTTTTGTACAGTGATGGGAAGGTGGATGGGAATTTTGGGTATCTCACTTGTGCTGCTTGCCTAACACCAAAACATATTTAAGTCTTTATGACACCCACAAATAGTTTCTGAGGGCATTTTTAGCCTCTTTCTGTTGTTGTAGTTCTACTATGGCAAAAGTATTTTCTGTGTCAAAGCATACAGTTTCTCATTTCATTTTAACACCGATGGACAAAAGGCACCAACCAACCAGCAGCCCAGCAACCAGCCGAAACAGAGAGAGAGGCAGCAGGCTCACAATGTTTCATTTGTATGCTGCAAACAATTTTATTAAAAAGTTTCTGTTTTCTCAAAGGGCCTTCAAAGTGTTTTACGTTGTTGTTGTAGTAGCCTGAAACAAAATATAAGTCATCCTTTTTTGTTTTTGTGGTAATTTAAGTTATTTAAAAAGTGGTGGAATGGAATGGACTGGAATTGACTTTACGAAAATGAGCCTAGTAAATGGCACTAATACTTGTGAGCTGAGAAAAGCTCTTCCATATATCATTCATGGGATGCAAACGGTTAAATTTTTTTTAATACAAATTCTTAAATTTTTACGAATTTATGACTATACGAATTTATAAATTTTTGAATTTATGAATGCATTTATGAATTTATTAAATAACGAATTTAATGAATTTAATGAATTAAATGAATTAAATGAATTAAATGAATTAAATGAATTAAATGAATGAAATGAATTAAATGAATTAAATGAATTAAATGAATTTATGAATTTACAAATTTATGAATTTATGACTATGAAATGCATTCATAAATTCAAAAATTTATAAAAATTTATGAAATTATGTATTTTTGAATTTATGAATTTATGAATTTATGAATTTATGAATTTATGAATTTATGAATTTATGAATTTATGAATTTATGAATTTATGAATTCATGAATTTATGAATTTATGAATTTAAGAATTTATGGATTTATTAATTTATGAATTTATAAACTTATGAATTTATGAATTTATGAATTTATGAATTTATGAATTTATGAATTTATGAATTTATGAATTTATGAATTTATGAATTTATGAATTTATGAATTTATGAATTTATGAATTTATGAATTTATGAATTTATGAATTTATGAATTTATGAATTTATGAATTTATGAATTTATGAATTTATGAATTTATGAATTTATGAATTTATGAATTTATGAATTTATGAATTTATGAATTTATGAATTTATGAATTTATGAATTTATGAATTTATGAATTTATTAATTTATTAATGTATTAATTTATTAATTTATTAACTTATTAATTTATGAATTTATGAATTTATGAATTTATTAATTTATGAATTTATGAATTTATGAATTTATGAATTTATTAATTTATTAATTTATTAATTTATTAATTTATTAATTTATTAATTTATTAATTTATTAATTTATTAATTTATTAATTTATTAATTTATTAATTTATTAATTTATTAATTTATTAATTTATTAATTTACTAATTTATTAATTTATTAATTTATTAATTTATTAATTTATTAATTTATAAATTTATGAAATTATGAATATATGAATATATGAATTTATGAATTTATGAATTTATGAATTTATGAATTTATGAATTTATGAATTTATGAATTTATGAATTTATGAATTTATGAATTTATGAATTTATGAATTTATGAATTTATGAATTTATGAATTTATGAATTTATGAATTTATGAATTTATGAATTTATGAATTTATGAATTTATGAATTTATAAATTTATGAATTTATGAATTTATGAATTTATGAATTTATGAATTTATGAATTTATGAATTTATGAATTTATGAATATATGAATTTATGAATTTATGAATTTATGAATTTATGAATTTATGAACTTATGAACTTATGAATTTAATGATTTTAATGAATTTAATGAATTTAAAGATTCTAATGAATTTAATGAATTTAATGAATTTACGAATTTATGAATTTATGAATTTATAAATTTATGAATTTATTAATTTATTAGTTTATTAATTTATTAATTTATTAATTTATTAATTTATTAATTTATTAATTTATTAATTTATTAATTTATTAATTTATTAATTTATTAATTTATTAATTTATTAATTTATTAATTTATTAATTTATTAATTTATTAATTTATTAATTTATTAATTTATTAATTTATTAATTTATTAATTTATTAATTTATTAATTTATTAATTTATTAATTTATTAATTTATTAATTTATTAATTTATGAATTTAAGGAATTTAAGGAATTTATGAATTTGTGAATTTGTGAATTTGTGAATATATGAATTTATGAATTTAAGGAATTTATGAATTTGTGAATTTGTGAATTTGTGAATTTATGAATTTATGAATTTATGAATTTATGAATTTATGATTTTATGAATTTATGAATGAATTTATGAACTTATGAACTTATGAATTTAATGATTTTATGAATTTATGAATTTATGAATTTATGAATTTATGAATTTATGAAATTATGAATATATGAATATATGAATTTATGAATTTATGAATTTATGAATTTATGAATTTATGAATTTATGAATTTATGAATTTATGAATTTATGAATTTATGAATTTATGAATTTATGAATTTATGAATTTATGAATTTATGAATTTATGAATTTATGAATTTATGAATTTATGAATTTATGAATTTATGAATTTATGAATTTATGAATTTATGAATTTATGAATTTATGAATTTATGAATTTATAAATTTATGAATTTATGAATTTATGAATTTATGAATTTATGAATTTATGAATTTATGAATTTATGAATTTATGAATTTATGAATTTATGAATATATGAATTTATGAATTTATGAATTTATGAATTTATGAATTTATGAATTTATGAACTTATGAACTTATGAATTTAATGATTTTAATGAATTTAATGAATTTAAAGATTTTAATGAATTTAATGAATTTAATGAATTTACGAATTTATGAATTTATGAATTTATAAATTTATGAATTTATTAATTTATTAATTTATTAATTTATTAATTTATTAATTTATTAATTTATTAATTTATTAATTTATTAATTTATTAATTTATTAATTTATTAATTTATTAATTTATTAATTTATTAATTTATTAATTTATTAATTTATTAATTTATTAATTTATTAATTTATTAATTTATTAATTTATTAATTTATTAATTTATTAATTTATTAATTTATTAATTTATTAATTTATTAATTTATTAATTTATTAATTTATTAATTTATTAATTTATTAATTTATGAATTTAAGGAATTTAAGGAATTTATGAATTTGTGAATTTGTGAATTTGTGAATATATGAATTTATGAATTTAAGGAATTTATGAATTTGTGAATTTGTGAATTTGTGAATTTATGAATTTATGAATTTATGAATTTATGAATTTATGATTTTATGAATTTATGAATGAATTTATGAACTTATGAACTTATGAATTTAATGATTTTATGAATTTATGAATTTATGAATTTATGAATTTATGAATTTATGAATTTATGAATTTATGAATTTATGAATTTATGAATTTATGAATTTATGAATTTATGAATTTATGAATTTATGAATTTATGAATTTATGAATTTATGAATTTATGAATTTATGAATTTATGAATTTATGAATTTATGAATTTATGAATTTATGAATTTATGAATTTATGAATTTATGAATTTATGAATTTATGAATTTATGAATTTATGAATTTATGAATTTATGAATTTATGAATTTATGAATTTATGAATTTATGAATTTATGAATTTATGAATTTATGAATTTATGAATTTATGAATTTATGAATTTATGAATTTATGAATTTATGAATTTATGAATTTATGAATTTATGAATTTATGAATTTATGAATTTATGAATTTATGAATTTATGAATTTATGAATTTATGAATTTATGAATTTATGAATTTATGAATTTATGAATTTATGAATTTATGAATTTATGAATTTATGAATTTATGAATTTATGAATTTATGAATTTATGAATTTATGAATTTATGAATTTATGAATTTATGAATTTATGAACTTATGAACTTATGAATTTAATGATTTTAATGAATTTAATGAATTTAAAGATTTTAATGAATTTAATGAATTTAATGAATTTACGAATTTATGAATTTATAAATTTATGAATTTATGAATTTATGAATTTATTAATTTATTGATTTATTAATTTATTAATTTATGAATTTAAGGAATTTATGAATTTATGAATTTGTGAATTTGTGAATTTGTGAATATATGAATTTATGAATTTATGAATTTAAGGAATTTAAGGAATTTATGAATTTGTGAATTTGTGAATTTGTGAATTTGTGAATTTATGAATTTATGAATTTATGATTTTATGAATTTATGAACTTATGAATTTATGAATTTATGAATTTATGAATTTATGAATTTATGAATTTATGAATTTATGAATTTATGAATTTATGAATTTATGAATTTATGAATTTATGAATTTATGAATTTATGAATTTATGAATTTATGAATTTATGAATTTATGAATTTATGAATTTATGAATTTATGAATTTATGAATTTATGAATTTATGAATTTATGAATTTATGAATTTATGAATTTATGAATTTATGAACTTATGAACTTATGAATTTAATGATTTTAATGAATTTAATGAATTTAAAGATTTTAATGAATTTAATGATTTTAATGAATTTAAAGATTTTAATGAATTTAATGAATTTAATGAATTTACGAATTTATGAATTTATGAATTTATAAATTTATGAATTTATGAATTTATTAATTTATTTATTTATTAATTTATTAATTTATTAATTTATTAATTTATTAATTTATTAATTTATTAATTTATTAATTTATTAATTTATTAATTTATTAATTTATTAATTTATTAATTTATTAATTTATTAATTTATTAATTTATTAATTTATTAATTTATTAATTTATTAATTTATTAATTTATTAATTTATTAATTTATTAATTTATTAATGTATTAATTTATTAATTTATTAATTTATTAATTTATTAACTTATTAATTTATGAATTTATGAATTTATGAAATAATGAATTAATAAATTTATGAATTCATACTTATGAATTTAATTTTTTTTGTGTACTACCTTTCACACCAAACATCGCTTCCCTTTTATGATCTACCACAGTGTGGTCAATAATTCTAAGTTTATTGGCAATTCATTGCTCTGCTTCGCTGTAAAACCGGAAGTTGTAAGTTATGGCAAAGTTAAATGACCAGGAAACACATATTTGCAAGTTTACATTAAACGGACAACAACTCAAAGTGTGGTATCCTTATGCTTGGACACCCTTCTTGTATTTTTTCTCTCTCCCTACTGAATGCATCAAAGTTTTAAAAGCCACTTCTAGGGGTTACAAGGCAACAAACAGAACAGAACTGCTGGAGTACTCTTTAGAGACCAAGATGAAAGAAACTTCAACCCAATTTTGCACAAATTGATAAAAGAGGTCATTACAGAGGGGAGTAAAAGTGAGACGAAAAAAACTATCTGCAGCACTAGACAGGGGTCGTTTGAAATCATAAAAAAAGGAATTTATGCATAAGTTTCGTATTGGGATACTACAAAACAACGACGAATCATATGTTAAAAGTAGAAAGTGAAATTTATATATTTTTCTCCCCAACATTTTTTTTATAGAAATTTGCCAATGTGAGATAACCAAACAATATCACACGCACACATGCATAAATTCGTTCAGACTCAGACGAACTCTTTCTCAACAAAAAGTGAGAAATGAACTGTTAAACAATTTTTACTTTCTTTTATGGATGTTGTTTATTGTCAGACATGACTTAACACAAAAGAATCTGGGTCAAGTTACAAATTTTCTTGGATTTTTTGTTTATAGTAATTTGTATACGTTCCTTTTTTGTGGATGTTGTTGTTGCCTCTGAAATGCGGTCAAAAACATGATCATATTATACAAATTCACTTTGGGTTAAATTTCAGTTAACTGATTTGATGATGATTAACTAGGTTGTTGAGGAATTATTTTTCTGCTCGTGTATTGGCAAATGTGGAAGGAAAAGAAGCGATAAATTGAAAGTGAACGTGTTTATGGCTTAAATGGAGCTTGAAAGCGGAATTTATAATTAAGTCAACAGATTGATTCTGTACAAAGTACAAAAAATAATGTAAAATATTTGTACAGATGACACAGCTATCAATACAAGTCATGCATATTTTCAGAAAGAAGATTATGTTAAGGATTGTATAATTAGCACTTATTTCGTGGCTGAGAATTATTTCTAAGGACATTTGTTGTTTATGTCCTGCATTAACAAATATCCACAAGGCACTTTAACAAGTTCAAATTTCAAAGAGTGTCTCTACCACCTGACCTTTTAAGAGTTTTGATTGCCATTATCTGCATCAACCCTCATTCAAAAATTCAATTGTATGTAAAGTTTTATGTTTTATTTGTTTCCATTGTTATTGCTGACACTTTACTAGCTCATTCGGTCCCAATAAAATCAATATAAAATTGAACAGCTTGTTAATCAAAAATGTCACGTCATTGGTTTCATGTTACAAACTATTTGGTTTTATTGTTGTTCTTGCCATTCTATTTTATTCACTCAAATGTTTGTGGGTTATTTTCTTTAATATTACTGACCCTCAATGTGCGTGATTTTCATTTTATCAAAAGGGAGAATATTAAATGCAACAATTTAGGTAATTTAATAGACCATTCAAATAAACATTCGCCCTTTATTTATACAATCCAAAACCCATAACAATAACAATTTCTCTTCTTTTGGACGTCCACAGAAGGAATGTAATTGGTTGTTTTGTGTTGCTAATGGTGGTGGTTAATTCGCATGGGAAGTTTGTTTGAATTTTTTTTTAAGTTCTATTAAATTACTCTAAGTATTTGTATAAAATACCATGTTATTGCACGCATAATTATATTTTTTTATTCACAGGAATATTTCCCCTCTTAAGGTGTAAAAATATGGCCAAGTTAATTTGGGCTGAAAATTCCAACGAAGTTAATTTATGGTAGAATGACAAGGGAAGAGAAAAAAGTTGTTTATCTTTTTTAAGCGCCCCATACACGAGTACTGCCGCAGTTCAAGCCGATGAACCCCTTGTGTACGTGTATGATTGAAGGTTTGAATACACACTTATCAATCATTGTTTTATTTTCACCTTAACACTTTAAATATTTCTTAAAATTGTTGTTGCATAATGCCGAAAAGGACAGGTACACTCCTATAAATTAAACAATTAATCGCTTTTTCCATTTAACTTTTTTGATTATTTACACCAAACAATTTCCAAATTTTGTTGTTTACAGTTTCATAAAACAATTTTGTAGAATCTGACATTTTTCAAATATAAAAATACACAAAGTTCATCTGATTGATAGGTGTTAATTTTGAAAATCAAAACTGTTTTGATTTTCATACTGCATTGTCTGTGTGACAAATACATTCTCATGTTCTCTCTAATTCACAAATACACATGTATTGCCGTTCCAGCGGCAGTACTCGTCTATGGGGCGCTTTAGAGTTTTTACTTACTTTGGTTATTGAAAGGAAACAAATACACCTTTGTTAGATGGACCAAAACTCAAACTTTGTAGGATTGTGGTGATTGAAGTAGCTTACTTACTTACTTAAGTTGCCCAATTCAGCTTACAAACGTGGTTCATAAATTATAGACATGAAGAATTAAAGAGTTCCACACGCTTTCGTCTTCTGCGTGCGTTCTTCAGTTAGTGGCACGTCGGCAACAACTTGGCCCTTCCAACGAAGTTTGGGTCTCCCTGCTCTGCGCTGTACTTAATATCTGCCTTCAAACATCTTTCACGCTGGAGCATTTACATCCATTCTGGCAACATGTTCCAGCCATAGTAGTCGTAGGATTCTGACTCTTTTAGCTACGTTGATGTCGTGCTAAAGCTCATACAGCTCATGGTTCATCTGATGGCGAAACTCTCCGTCCACACGGATAGGTCCATAAATTTTTCGAAATACTTTTCTCTCGAATACTCCCAGGTTTTTTATGTCCGTAGTCGTAAGCACCCATTATTCGGCAGCATACAACAGAACGGGTAAATTTAACACCTGGTATAGCTGTTCCTTAGTATCCCGAGATAAGGTGGTATAAGTAAAGTGCTGCCAAAGTCGAGCACTATTCTCTGCTTAATTCTTGGTTGACGGAAGATCCGAGGTAGGTAAATTCATCTATTACCTGAAAACAATAATTGTCAACGTTCACGGTTCGTCCCCATCGAGGGAAATCTCTGTTCGTCGAATTCATTATTTTTGTTTTGTCCTCTTTGACTGCTGAACCCATTTTTACTGACTCATTTTTCAGTGATGAGAAACCCGCAGTAACATCCCGCAGATATCGGCCAATGATGTCTATATCATCGGCAAAGGCTAGTGGCATGTGGCTCTTGTCGAATATGGTGTCAGACATGTTGACACCAGCCTCTATAACTATATTAAATAGTGTACAGGACAAGCTACCTGCCTGAGACCTTTTTTCCGTGTTGAATGGTTCGGAGTGATTATTACCAATCTGATTCGAGGATTAAGTGTCTTCGTAGGTACATCTGCAAAATCGAATTAGCTTTGCAGGAAAAGCAAACTCAGATATGGCTTCATATAACTTACTCCATATCGGAGAGTCGAAGGCAGCTTTGTACTCGACAAAGAGGTGGTAGGTTTCGATCCGCTTTTTATGAGTTTTTTTTCAGGATTTGTCGTTAGATCCGTCGTAGATTTACCAGGTCTAAAGCCGCACTGATATGGTCCAATTAGTTTTTCTACAATTGGCTTTAGACGTTCACACAATATGCTCGAAAGGACCATGTATGCAATTGGTAATAGGTTTATTCCACGGTAGTTCTAACACTCACTTTCTTGTATATGGGACATAACACACAGTGACTCCAATCCCCGGGCATGCTCTCCATGAACTGGTGGCTGCTTCCAATCAGCTCCTCCCCACCTGCCTTAATCCTTTAATGAGAAGTAAGAAGAAAAATTTCAGAAAAAAAATATTCATTTTTACTGGAGTTATGACGACTCTGACCATATGGTAACAGCTTTAAAACAGGTAAATAAAAATAACCAGTTACCAAATAGTTCGTGCAATATTTTTTTATGATATTTGATAATCTTCTCAAATAACAAAAACTAAAAGTCTCTAATCAGTCTTTTCACAACAAAAAAATTATTTTGATATAGAGAGTCTTTTTTAACTCTCCATATTGCTGTTTTGCACGCATGTAAAAAACACTTATTTTAAATTATCTACCACGCTCGCTACTGACGTCCGATCGCATAACGGTCACTTTAATGAAATCAAAAAAAAAAAAGGTTGACATTTATTCTTATGTTACCATATGGTAACAGTCTTCACTATTGGGTTAAGCAATTCAGCAGGGAGACCATCGGCTCCAGCCGCTTTGTTATTTTTAAGGCGGAATATTGCCACACATATCTTGCTCTGGCTCGGAGATGGACAGTTAATACCACCGTTATGGATTGAAACGGGGTCTTCTAGAGTGGTGTGCGTATCTAGTAGATTTCTGAAATGATCTCTCCATATCTTCAGAACGTTATCATTGTCCGCAGTCTTTGCAGTAGGGCAACCCCGTTCCACGCGTTTTCGCCTTAACTCTCTGGTAGAACTTTTAGGCTTTCTCTCTTCTTCGGAGAAAGTCTGTGTCTCTTCTTAAGCTCATTCTTTTTCAGTCTAAAGAGACGAGTTGCGTCTCGTCTTTTCCCCTCTGCTGTATGCAGCATCCGTCACCCTCGTGGTATTGCGACATTCATTACCGTACCAAGGATCTTCTTGAGACGGCTTTGAGTACGCTTCTCATAGTCCGTTCTATAGAGTCGGCTATATATTGCCATTGCGGGGTAATATTATCAGGGGTTGGAGCATTCCGTAGCAGTTGATTTAGGTGTCCAGTCCGGTCTCCCTGCCTATTTTTGCATGAAAATCGCCTAGTACAATTTTGATGTTTTGGCTCGGGCTACGGTCATATACATTTTCGAGGCTCATAGAACTTGTCTTTGTCCTCATCGTTTTTCTCTGCTGTCGGATCATGGGTTATGTGGAAAAACTTTGTTTTGAGTCTTATGGTGGCTATTTGTTCACACACCGGCTTGAACCGTGAGACTCGGTGTCGCAATATCTTGTCAACCACAAGCCCAGCACACCACGTCGCAGTTTTCTCCTTCCGCCAGGATTTTATTACAGCAGCCCATTTTGTGTCAGACTCTGACCAGGGTACCGCTCACTTTAAACCGACGTGCCTGTGCCTATTACGAATACGGAGCTCTGTGAGTAGACTAAAAGTATAATTGGCAAGGATCACTCTGGGTTTGCCCAGATTAACCGATCAGAAGCTTTACCTGGCATCACACTCCTGATTGTTTTAACTTTATATATTTGATGAATTTTGTGATCGAATTTTGTGATAGATCGATGTTGTTTTACCTTCTTCTGATTCAGACCAATTATGTCGACTCCCAAAATTACAAAATTCGCTGGTTTTTCAGTTTTGATAAGACAGAATTACGCATATCAAAACATAAGACCTATGTTTTATAAACAAAACAAACAAAATCTAAAATGTTGAATGACATTTTCATTGTTATCGTCTAAAACAGTGGCAGGCATAACCGAACGCACGCTCACAATAAAACTGTGTGTTTGTGAGCGGTCGCACCAAAAGCTTTAGTGCCATCGAATTGTACATGGTGAACATTTTGTGCTCTCTTAATATTCGTTAAATATTGTTTCTCGTTTTTGGAACCGGCTGTGGCATAGTGGTTAGAACACGCGACTACCATGCGGGAGATTTCGGGTTCGATTCCCGCCTCCAGTCATCTACATTTTTCTTTCATTGCCGTGCCCCTCGATGTTGTCGACAGCAACGTCGCAGTATAAGTGTCGTGTCAATCGGCATGTCTAGTAAAAGCTTTTCAAACAGTGACGTTCGCATTCGTCGATAAACAAGTAGGTGCCGTTGGTTGTGAATCTAAAAATAGAAATCGTGTTAATTTCCAACAACGCAACAAGCTATCCCATACCTCATTCATGGGGTGTAAAGGGATATTAAGTTTTTTTTAATGTTTCTCTTTTTGCTTTCATAACACTCAAGCTAAGTCTGACAGTTGTAAATCAAACAAAACTCGAGTACGCGTGAGTAACCGATCGTGTCTGAGTGGAAAAAATGGCCTCGATACATTCACTTAAATATGATTTATATAAATTTTCTTAAAAAAGTACAAATTTTAGAGATGGGCGCTCGTCACGTGATTGTTCTGAATCACCCTTATATTCATTTATGAAATTTTAGCTATCCCATACCTCATTCATGGGGTGTAAAGGGATATTACGTTTTTTTTAATGTTTCTCTTTCTGTATTCTGTTGAATGCGAAACAAGCGTGTGTGGTGTTGCTTTCATAACACTCAAGCAGAGTCCGACAGCTTTGAATCAAACAAAACATTCGAGTACGTGTGGGTTGATGATCGAGTCTAAGTGGAAAAAACGGTTATTGCCGGCCTTGATACTTTCACTTAAATGTGATTATTATCCATATTTCTCTATCAATTTTCTTGGGGGAAGACCCATTTTTGAGATGGGCGCTCATCTCGTGATTGTCCTGAATCACCCTTATATTCAATTATGAAATTTTAAATATTGTAATTTTTATTTTAATAATAGAACTCAATATTTACTTGTTTTGTTATTGTTACTTATATAACACATTCTTTTATTCTTTGAGGTATGTCCCCCTTACATTTCCCTAGAATTATTTGATTAAGGTAATTATATAATATCATTTAAATCTATACGTGCTGTATTTTTATCCTTGTTTTGGTATGTTATTCAAATATGTTATCCTTCCATTGTTTCCGTGATAAGGTGTACTGATTCCCGTTCCACATTTAAGCATGACAACATAACATACCTCAAAAGTGTTGTCACGAAAATATTTTTAGCATTGCATAAGAGGATTTTTCCTACAGGACCTTTTTATGTGTGTGTGTGTCGAACATGAATATCCTGTTTTTGTTCATTTCAAAGTTCTTATCGTTGTTATCGTTCGACTCGTAAATTTTAATTGAATTTCTAATTCGGGTTACCTTAGAAATATCTTTTCATCTTATACATTTTTTTTTATATGTTTCAAGGTTCTGTCGTCAATTATTATCCTTAGGTTATGTTGTGTTGTTTTTTTGTTTGTTTTTTTTTTTTTGCTTTCGTACAACAATTCCTTTTGCCAATATTATTTGCCATACCCATTGCCGCCACATACTGTTTTGTTGTAAACGATTAGATCAACACCATAACAACATAAAAATAACTCACAATAAGCTGCCAGAGCAACAGTTTCACGGCAATGTGACGTCAATACGAAATATTCGTACATTTGGCATCATGAATAATCCAGCAACTTGGTTACGGAGCAAATAAGGACTTTTAAGTGCGGAGCGATAGACACTTTACAACAGTTCCCAAGAACTTTATGAAAATCTTACGACCGGTCGAATAACCACTCGGGCCGGCGGTTTGCAGCAAGTCGTGCCATGAAATTTTAAATAACTTTTTGTCCTGAACTCCGCCGGGAGGGTATGATAGACGGTTCTTAAAACAAATTACCTTTTGGATATGCTTGAACAACGGCAGCGGCAGTAACAGCAGCAACATCAAAAATGATAACAGAAGCGACATCTCAGGCACTCACACATCCTTCCTGTACATCCCACCTAACATAGACCAAAAAACACATGACAGACAATTCCTTCATGTAAACGTAAAAATACAATAGCGAGAAGCACAGCGTTCGTTTTATACGAGGAAGGTATGGAAATGCTATCACTGTTTGGAGGGGGGAACTAGAAGCAGCGTCAGTTTTGTAAATTGCTTACTTACTAATATATATTTTTTATTTTTATTAAAATCGCTACATGACGATGTTTGTTAATCAATATTGACAGTTACGGATAACTTTTTTACAAAATTATTTTAATAGAGTTTTTCTATAATAAGTAAGCTTTAATATTATTCAAAGAGAGACACTGAAATTCTCATTGAACATTTCTGCAAATTAATAAAAAAATTTCCGATACGCAAAAGATTTTTCCTAACACAAAACATTATTTCATAGCTCTCTCACATTTTCCCTTTTCATCAAATACTTACCTCATACAAAAGTAAAACCCCACCAATATCCTTAAATTCTCCCCCTCTCCCCCCATAAATAGCAGTATTAAAATGAAAAATCTTTTTGATTACTTTTCAAGCGAAAACAATAAGAACGAATCTTCTTACCTAACCAACCAACTAACGAAAAAAAAAACTGTTTGTTAAATGTGAAAATACGCCAGAATTGTGAACAGTGGGCATCAAGAGGGGGTATACAAGGGGATGACATCCATTTGGCCATAGTTAAGTTACTGGCTGGGTGACTTAGATGTTTAGCTAAACACGGAACGACTGCTGAAATACAATACAACATTTTACGTTGCCGCTGCTGTTGTTGTCGTTGCCATAAGTCAGTGTATATTTGATGCCGGAGTTCACAACACACACACACACATACAGCTCAAGAGCAGCAACACAGAAGACTAACAAACGCATTCTCATAAATATGAAGTTAAGCTTTAGGGCATAAAATAGTCATAAAAACTGGTGAGGAGAGAGAACAGTGTACAAAAAAAAATATGTAGAGCTCGGTACGAAAAATACTACAACAGAGGTGCACATACCTAGGGCAGAATATAATTTCAAAAACTAAAATGTCTATATTTTTAACTATACAGTATTTTAAAAATTTGAAAAATTAAATTATATTTAATCTTTGATCTGAACGATGGTACTATTTTTTCCTCATTTTACACGAAAAAAGTACGAATTTAGTATCACAACTTACCAACGTGGTTCTCCGCTTGATTTCTTAGCTGATATTATTTTTCTTGTTGGCGGAAATCCGAGGTAGGTAAACTCATCTGTCAAAACTATAATTTTCAACGTTGACGGTGCGTCCACCATCGAAAGGACTCTTTGTTCGTCATTTTTGCTGACTCCATTTCTAGCGATGAGAAAACTGCAGTCACATCCCGCAGATTTCGGCCAATGGTGTCTATATCATCAGCATAGGCTAGTGGCATATGATGCCAGACATGTTGATACCAGCAGTTCTCATCACCTTTTCCATAACTATATAAAATAGTTTACACAACAAGCTATCGCCCGGCCTGAAACCTCTTTTCGTGTTGAATGGTTTAGAGTGATCTTTGCCAATCTTAATAGAGGATTTGGTGTTTTCCAAGGTACATCTACAAAGTCGAATTAGTTTTGCTGGAATACCAAACTCAAACATCGCCTCATATAGCCTATTCCTTATCGGAGAGTCGAAGGCAGCTTATCTTCATACTTCCACTTCGGAGTTACTTTGTGCACTCATCTTGTCTCTTCTTCAGCTCTTTCTTTTGCCGTCTAAAAAGACGAGTTGACGAGAAATCAGTCACTCTGTACCATTGTGGGACGTTTCCGTGTGCAGACTGAATTTTCTGATGATAGGCTCAAATGCGGTCTCCCTCCCTATTTTAGTTAAAATCGCCTAGTACAATATTGATGTCATGACTCGGGCTACGGTCATATACGTTTTCTAGTCTCTGGTAGAACTGTTATGTAGAAAAAATTGTCCTGACTCTTATGGGGGCTATTCGTTCACACACCAGGTTGAATAGTGTGACTAGGTGTCTCAATCTTTTTTTTTTTTAAAAAACTTAATTTCCCTTCACACCCCATGAATGAGGTATGGGATGGCTTCTCGCTTTGTTGTGAATAAACACGCTTTTCATTTTTAAATTCACAACTATTGGCACCTACTTGATTGTCGACGAATGCTAACGTCACTGTTCGAGAAGATTTTACTATACATGCCGATTGGCTCGACACTTATATTGGGAAGTTGATGAGGGCAACATCGAGGAGGCCGGCAATGAAAGAAAAATTAATTTTGTATTCTATTTTTTAGATGACTGGAGCCAGGTGTTAAACTTGGGAATTTCCGCATGGTAGTCGCGTATTCTAACCATCATGCCACGACCGGTCCCAATCTATTGCCAATCACGAATCCACAACCAAACCAGTGCTCGTCCGCATGGCCACTATAGTAGATGTCGCACGTCTCCATGTGAAAGACAGTTACGTCAGCCTTGTAGTCTACGATATACAGTATTCTAACATGCCAAGTGCATATCCTCAAATCATTTTTTTTCAGTTTTAGATTTCGCCCCTCACAATTAGCCGTGCTCTGACGGGTGTAAAAGGCACGTTTCCAGGCACCACGAATACGGAGCTCCGTGAGTAGACTTGAAGTGTAATTGACAATAATTACCCTGGGTTTACCAATCGAAACCAATCAGAAGCTTTACCTCGCATCGAACTCCAGACGCCCAATTTAGACTTTAAACACAGTTTGACTACACCCACTCCGGCCACTGATCGAAAATACAAATTTCGTCTGCAAATTTACAAAAAGTCCTGCCGAGTGCTATCTGTGAACCAAATTTTATATCTCTAGGGCTAAAAGACAGTTTTGGCACGTCCGCACCGCCCACTGGCAGAGTACTATCAGGATATCATATACAGGTTGGCCACGCCTTTTCGGCCCACTGGTCTAAAATAAAAATTGTATCTTCAAATTTGAACTTGAAGTGTCGAGTACTATGTGTACCAAATTTTACATCTCTAGCCGGAGTGGGCGCCGCCCATTTAATTAAAAATTTAAAAAATATATAACCTATTATATTTTCCATATAGAACACTATAGAACGAAATCTGTAACGAAATTACATTTTTCGAGCGTTTTATAGGAATTTTAGATATATTACAAAAAAGTGGGCGTGACCAATTTTTTTTTTATGAAAATCATTCTCCTGCTGTTAAGAACTTTTTTACAAAAAAATTGTCCAATCTGTCCATGCGTTCTCAAGTGATGGCCTTGCCAAAGCACAACAATTGATTTTTATTTATATATATTGAAATTTCAGTAATTTTACCTTTGCGCCTGCGATTGGTCACCACCGGCCCCACAAACTGAATAATCATTTTTCCACACTCAGTCAAGGTAAAGAGGAACAAAATTGCTAACAACAACAACAACAACAACAACAACAATGGTGCTGCCAACTACAGATCTGCGAAAACAATTTCAAGTTTAAAAATGAAATCCCTGAAAAAAATAACAACTACAATTGTTGTTGCTGCTAGTGGTGTGCTCCAGCAATCGTCTTCTATGTTAAGGTTAAAGCGAGATATCAAGACGGAATAATAAAAACAATTCGTATTGTTCTCGAATGCTGAGCGAGCGCCTCACTTACCCCCAAATAGATATATAGTATGTATGTTGCCCGCGATGAGGAGATTGCCAGTTGTTGTTGTTGTTGTTGTTGCCGTTGCTGTTTGGGTCATCATTTTAATGTCTGTAACTGTCAGTTCACATAAGAGCTATTTCGTCGTTGGGATTCGTGGGCATAGACAAGACTCTGTGGCATGTTCGTCAGTTCATCGCATACCGGCAGTGGAAATGTTTTGGTTGGTAGTGGCGATGGTAGTAGTCATCATCGTCCATCGCATTCGTCTTCGTTCAGTCAGCCAGTGAAAGATGTGTAATGACAGTTAATATCTGTCTGCCATGAAATTGCTGTGCTTACTTAGGTAGTTAAGATTTATATATACATACATATTTACCTTTGTTCGTCAGTAAATATACATACAACAACAATGGCAGATATGTATATCTTTAACATGACATACCTTCAGACTTCAGTCTTCGACTTACCTGCCTGCCTGGCTGCCATAAAAGTACCGTAAACTTAATAATACCTAATACGAATTGGATGGTGGAATTGAAGCTTTGCGTAGAACCACCATCATTTCGCACAACACATGATGCATCTAACTAAATCTTCTCTAAATCAACCTAATAGAAATTGACATTAACCGACAATACACAAAATACCAATGGGGGCCAACGGGAACAAGTGAAAAAGAGACTCTCTGAGCCTTTGTCTTCTTGGTCATGACAGCAAAGTTAGGAGGAGATATAAGCGGATGAAAACAGTAATGACGACCATGTGGTGTGGTTGGCTCATCAGAGGCAGCCAGCAGTCAGTCGTATTGTAGGAGATAATCAAACAATTACAAGTGGAGCAGAGTACCAACCAACCTATAAATGGAAGACCAAGAGATTTATGACATAGTACTATTCGTTGTTACGGCGATAGGAGGGAGATTTCCAAAAATATTATTTGTAGGATTACAAGTACATAGAACAGAAATATGCGGCTTAATAAGGCTATTCGCCATTATTATATTTAATATCAGCTATGATGAATTTCTATTTTAGTTAGGAAATTTCCTCAATCTTATTATTAAAAATAATATTAATTATTTATCTTATTATAGCACAGAACTTGTCTTCCTTGCTGTATATAATAGGATATATCTGTTTTTAGATTTACTTCTGAGTATCCCTTATGACACGTTTCGTTGGAGGAAAATTGCAATGAGTTTAAGCAGAACGTGTAAGAAGACAATTTTTATGTGGAAAATATCAGCAGACAGATTTTGTGGAAGTGTCGGTAGGTGATTTTACGTAACGATGAAACGTTACTATGTATTGTCTATATATCCGGGTATAGTTTCTAGTTTTTGTTAAATATTTTTAAAAGTAAAACCAAAATATTTTAAATAATAAATATATATAAAAAAATAATATAGTTCAGGGCAAATCGGCATATGGAAGATTGTTTGTGCTAATACGATATTCTTTGGACAAATCTCAATATTTAATATTTCCTTACGTTATACCAGCAACAACAGAAATTTATCTGTCAGTAGCCGCACGTAGAAAAGTATTCCAAACCCTTCGGTCTTTTGCGGTCCGTAGATAGTTCGTCACACCAAGCTTAGCGAGCCGGAGCGTTTTCGTCCATTCGTACAACGTGTCCAAGCCAGCGCATTCGGTCTATTTAAACGCGCTCGACTACGTCGATGTCGTTACACAGCTCATGATTGATTCGACGACGATACTAACCGTTAACGATAATGGGTCCGAATATTTTGCGAAGTATTTTTCTCTCGAAGACTACCTCATTTATCACCAGATCCACTTCCGCCAATTGCTCGAAAAAGTAACATTCCGCAATACACGGCCAATGATATCTATATCATCGGCATACGCGAGCATCTTGTGACTTTTATTAAAGATAGTACCATTTCGGTTTACTGCAGCCTACCGCATGATCATCTCCATTACGATGTTAAAGTGATCGCAAGACAGTCTACCGCCTAGTCTAAAGCCTTGCTTGGTAAAAAATTACTGTCCGATTGTTGTCAATTTTCACTGAAAACTGTGTCAGTCAGTGTCATTCCGCAAAGTCGTATTAGCCTGGCGGGTATACCAAACTCCGCCATAGCATCTAACAACTTTTGTCGTATCGGACTGTCGAATGTAGCTTTGAAGTCGATAAACAGATGGTAGGTGTAGATCTGCATTTCTTGGGTCTTCTCCAGGATTTGTCGTAGTGTGAATATCTGGTCGGTCGTGGATTTACCAGGTCTAAAGCCACACTGATAAGGTCCAATCAGGTTTGCCAGAATGGGCTTTAGTCTTTCACCTTGTTTGGGATGGGTAAAAGGCAAATCCCGCGATAGTTGGTACACACGCTTCTATCACCTTTCTTAAGCACAGGACATATATCACTCATATTCCAATTATCGTCATGATTTCCTTGAGCCAAATCGTGTTAATGAGCTGATGCAAGCAGCTTTAAAACGCTCTGCCGGTATTTATTATTTGTACGCCTTGCGATCGCTGTGCTGATCTCTTTATGGCTCGGTGGTGGACAATGTACTCCGTCGTCTATGATTGGTGTGATTTCGTCAAATATGCTGCCTTCGGGAACGAGTAGAGATCCATATTTGCAGATCCCTGGGGATCCCTGTTTCAAGACCTTTGCTTTTTACTTTTTGACAGAACTTTCGGGCTTCACCTCTATCCCAGTAATTTTCGATATCCTGGCTCTCTCTTTTCTTCCATAGACCCTTTTTCTGCCTGAAGAGGCGTGTCTTCTCTCTCCTCTTCTCATCCTTTGCAGCATCCTTTTCTTCAGCCATTTCTCGATATTTCTTATCGTACCAAGGCTTGTCTGAGCGTGGTTTTTCATAATCCAGTTCGGTAGTTGCTGCAGCGGTCATAGAATTCGCAATATGCTGCCACTGTGTGTGGGGAACATCTGTACTAGGAGAGTTTGTTTGAAGTAATTGAGAGAGTTGGTTGGAGGAGGCATTGGCTATCTCGGTGGTATGCAGCTTTGTGATGTCTAGCTTCCTTTGTGTTTGGTTACGAGTGTTTTTAGTACTACTTAATCGTGTGCGTACCTTGGCTGCAACTAGGTGGTGATCCGAGTCCATGTTTTCACCGCGCATCACACGCACGTCCATAAGGCTTGAGACATGTCTTTTATCAATAACCACGTGATAAATCTGATTTCGTGTATATTGATCGGGAGATATCCAGGTTGCCTTGTGGATATCTTTATGCGGGAATCTGGTTCCACTCACAACCTTGTTACTTGCCGACGCGAAACTAACCAGTCTGAATCCGTTATCGGTGGTGTTGTTGTGTAGACTGAGTTTTCCGACTGCTGAACCATCTTTCCATCGAGTAAACAAGGAAAATTTTGTCTTTAGAAAAATTGAAATTATAAAATGCCCCATCCCCCATTTGCTATTGACCCAAGACATTCTTTTTAGTTGTCGTCGTGTGGATCTACTTAAAAATTTTACAGACTTCATTCATCATAATAGGGGACGGATATTTCTTCATACATATTGCTGGCGTAGAATATGAGAACTTCTCCTCAGTCATATTTTATGTAGAGCATTTGCTTCAAGCCTTTTATGTATTTCTGAAAAGTGTGCTGTATTCGTCTACAGCCATTTCATATAAAAACACAATATATTTCAAACATTTTCTTTAAAATAAAAGGTTACCTTTTTTGCACAATAATTACCCCAAGTAAATGCCGTACAATCGAACCCTTCACCTGTTGTATTCCTACCACATGTGTGTTTATTACAAATACCGCTAATAGGATTATAGCAATTTAAGTGCAATTCATATTTAAATGACACCTTTGCTATGTAATAGTGTTCACTTGCTTAGTTCCGGGTAATTGCGGCCACTTTATGGCCCCATATATTGTGTAGACAACCTAACAAGTAACTGTTTGTCGTTGTTCAATTTCCCAGTTCATTAAACATCTGCTACTTCCGACCAACCACACCCCATTAAGGATCTTATCCTTTAAGTGATTCTTTAAATCATTTTTTTTTTAGATTTGAAATATATATTTGTTTACCTTTCGACATCATCAATGCTTATTGTGTTTACGTTTTATTTTTTTTATCTGTTTACCTGTTTAGCAAAAAGAAATACAAAAATAAAAGCAAAGATAAAGAAACACTTATAATTGCTGCCGTTTGTAGTGGTTGTGTGTTTGCTCTCTATATCATATTCCTTTGAACCTCTTTTTCGTACACACCGAGCAAGAGGAGAGGTTCATTGTTCTTTTATAGTAGTTGTTATCTTTGTTATACCCTGCGGGTTAAATGGTGTTGCTGACACCGCTTTTGCTGATGTTGCAAAGAAGAACGAACAACTTCCTTGAATTACATACACCGAACGGCAGAGGGACAGAGAGCGAGTGAGAGTGGAGTCATATTGCAAAGATTACGTTTGTCCTTATAAGGATAAGATAGATGCCATAAATGTATTTGTGTATTGTCATAAGGAAACACACCAGCTGCTTTATACACATTTGTTATAGTTCGTTCCATTTGTAGTTTTCTTTTTATCCTTTGTTTTCCTTCTGTCTTTGGCATGCAAAATTGTCCTCGATTTTATTTTGCCTCGTCTGTTATATTAGAAGATAAATAAAAAAACTGTGGAAATGTCATAAACTGCACCATATTGTATTGTTCGTTTTGTGTGTGTGTGTAGTTGTGTTTATTTGAATTTGTATTTTTTCTGAGATTTTGTTTGTTTTGCAGTTATCACAAAAGGATAGTATTAGAAATTTGTAATTACTTTTGTGAAAGTGACTTTTTGTTTTTATGGAAGTGAGCTGAATAAATGTGTTTACTAGGATATTTCGATGTGTTATTTATCTGGACAAATTTACGTAAATTAAATAATATTTTATTTTGATGTAAAATAGGGCACGATTGGTTGCAGCACAACGTTTTCGTCGTGTATAATCCAACAGCGTTGACGGTTATTGTGCGACCCAACACAAGCACACCATATTACCATCTAGAAACCCATTTCAAAAATTTATAAAAATTTAAAGCCTTTGAGGAGGAGTTCGGTGACAAATAGAACTCCTCGCACCTCCGCACAGTGTTTTGTCCTCATACTACGATGGGACACAAATCGAAGGAGTAGTTGCATCAACATGAAAGTTAGTGTCTTTTTGTACCAAGCCCAAATTGAGAAAATCTCAAAGTTTGGACCCAAAAGTGCCACGTCTTCTGGTACCTCCCATACAAAGGATAGGGTAGGCTCTGAAACTTTATCACACTATAACACCCTATTTGATTCTTACCACTTTTTCTGACTATTATCCTTATTGTACATAGATTGAGCAGAATCGGACCAGGCTATTTGGTACCCCTATACAAAGTGTCCATTGGCTATTGAAATTTCATTAGACTTTTACCAAAGTTTTCAGATCAAAATAATTTTGTTTTTGATGTTCTTGATATGAGAAAAAGTGTAACAAATTAAAGGAGACGTGTCAAACCCTAAGTATCTAAAGACCAAATTAGTTTCACGACCTTAAAGACGATTGAGACATGTCCGCCTGCTGACCAGATGGCTGGTAAGTAGCATAACTCGAGTACCCCTTAACTTATCTTTATGAAAATTTTTGGGTATTTGTATTTTCCTTATGAGAAAAAATATTTCTCGGATAACTTCCAAGCCGACATCGGAAATATATATTCCGTCTGGATTCCGTCTGGAAATTCCGACCGACTAAATGTCGAACATTTTCGCGGACTCACAAGTCAAGTCGGTTCTCCTTTTAATTAACAAACGCAAATTATAGAGAAAAATCAGAACCAGAATCAATAATTGAAAAAAAACTGACCTTACCTTACCTTACCTTACCTTACCTTACCTTACCTTACCTTACCTTACCTTACCTTACCTTACCTTACCTTACCTTACCTTACCTTACCTTACCTTACCTTACCTTACCTTACCTTACCTTACCTTACCTTACCTTACCTTACCTTACCTTACCTTACCTTACCTTACCTTACCTTACCTTACCTTACCTTACCTTACCTTACCTTACCTTACCTTACCTTACCTTACCTTACCTTACCTTACCTTACCTTACCTTACCTTACCTTACCTTACCTTACCTTACCTTACCTTACCTTACCTTACCTTACCTTACCTTACCTTACCTTACCTTACCTTACCTTACCTTACCTTACCTTACCTTACCTTACCTTACCTTACCTTACCTTACCTTACCTTACCTTACCTTACCTTACCTTACCTTACCTTACCTTACCTTACCTTACCTTACCTTACCTTACCTTACCTTACCTTACCTTACCTTACCTTACCTTACCTTACCTTACCTTACCTTACCTTACCTTACCTTACCTTACCTTACCTTACCTTACCTTACCTTACCTTACCTTACCTTACCTTACCTTACCTTACCTTACCTTACCTTACCTTACCTTACCTTACCTTACCTTACCTTACCTTACCTTACCTTACCTTACCTTACCTTACCTTACCTTACCTTACCTTACCTTACCTTACCTTACCTTACCTTACCTTACCTTATTTATTTATTTGTATTTGCAACCTAGAACCTACAGTGACGATCGAAA
The DNA here is from genome assembly GCA_964034835.1 of Muscina levida. NCBI lineage: Eukaryota > Metazoa > Arthropoda > Insecta > Diptera > Muscidae > Muscina > Muscina levida. Next base: position 143,091,378 of record OZ035880.1, on the reverse strand, counting down.
AAGCGAAGTCATAACCTGGAGGACATATCAGATAAATTGATACGTGTTGTTTGTCAAGCCTTACCTTACCTTACCTTACCTTACCTTACCTTACCTTACCTTACCTTACCTTACCTTACCTTACCTTACCTTACCTTACCTTACCTTACCTTACCTTACCTTACCTTACCTTACCTTACCTTACCTTACCTTACCTTACCTTACCTTACCTTACCTTACCTTACCTTACCTTACCTTACCTTACCTTACCTTACCTTACCTTACCTTACCTTACCTTACCTTACCTTACCTTACCTTACCTTACCTTACCTTACCTTACCTTACCTTACCTTACCTTACCTTACCTTACCTTACCTTACCTTACCTTACCTTACCTTACCTTACCTTACCTTACCTTACCTTACCTTACCTTACCTTACCTTACCTTACCTTACCTTACCTTACCTTACCTTACCTTACCTTACCTTACCTTACCTTACCTTACCTTACCTTACCTTACCTTACCTTACCTTACCTTACCTTACCTTACCTTACCTTACCTTACCTTACCTTACCTTACCTTACCTTACCTTACCTTACCTTACCTTACCTTACCTTACCTTACCTTACCTTACCTTACCTTACCTTACCTTACCTTACCTTACCTTACCTTACCTTACCTTACCTTACCTTACCTTACCTTACCTTACCTTACCTTACCTTACCTTACCTTACCTTACCTTACCTTACCTTACCTTACCTTACCTTACCTTACCTTACCTTACCTTACCTTACCTTACCTTACCTTACCTTACCTTACCTTACCTTACCTTACCTTACCTTACCTTACCTTACCTTACCTTACCTTACCTTATTTATTTATTTATTTGTATTTGCAACCTAGAACCTACAGTGACGATCGAAAAAGCGAAGTCATAACCTGGAGGACATATCAGATAAATTGATACGTGTTGTTTGTCAAGCAAAGTGTCGCAGTAAATGTGAATTGTTCACAACACTTTGTGTCGGATGAACCGGTTTTTGATCAATTGCATAACAAATCTTCTCATTGTCCCCATGTAGGGAAACCCCCTTTTCTCACAAACTAACAATGAATTTTAAGTATTGTAATTAAACACCTTTTATTGTATTCCTAATGAAATAATAAAAAACAAGGAAATCAATTTATGTACAGCAGTTTTCTTTTGGGCGTTAATGGGTTCAAAAACAAATAACTGCTTTTGTCGGCACACCGACGATATGAGACTAATATTATTAGAAAACATAAAATTAATCATTTTTTTACATCCAATGTAGCTCAATAACCTGAAAGAAAGCCACAACATTAAAAAAACGATTTCCATGAATCGCAGACATTTTTGCATCAGATTGTAGGAAATCAATTAATCACAAAGTTTGATCAATTTGTTTAAATAAAGCGCAAACATTTTTGTTTCGTTTGTAATAATGTATGTCAGCAATAACATTTAAATTTATCTTCTACATTGTAATAGCATAGGCGTTTATTTGCATATCCTTATTACTGCTTTTAACTCCTGACATATCACTCTAATCATAGGGCGTTAAAATGATTTTATATCTTTGTTATTTCTCACTCTCTGAATAATGAATTCATTTCGTAATACAAATACTGCAATCTTTGTTAATTATTTAAATTGATTTCACTCCATTTCGTATTTATGGGCCCACAAAACCTTCAATGCTTTTAGATGGTAATTAGAAATACCTGTTCATTAATTCTTTCTAAGCTTGTGTACAAAACTCATGTGACTCCTTTCCTGACTCCCACAATTTTACATAGAACAACCCACATCGATTGAATGTGTTGAATTAAGGAAATTACCAAAAAGCAAAATACATTAAGGTAAATTAAATCAATCAGAATGTTGTACAAACCCCCCCAAGCAACAATAGAGTATGTTATCTAAATATGTAACACACACATAACACCCCGCCGACCTCTGAGCCTTGAGACAAAGGAAAACCAAAGCAATCGTTGCTGCTATGGTGACATGAAAATGTCATTTGTGTTAAAAGGAACAAAGGACACATAGAAAAAGACAAAAAAAAAACAGAAACAAAAACAATAATACATTAAACTAATCCATCACAGGAATTCCGAAAAAAGTGACAACCATAAAAGCAAAACCTAATGAGAGTAGTCAGTCACCGACATTTGGAGAGAACACAAGAGGAAATCACAGTCATTTATAGAGTCAGTAAAGGGATTTTACTATAACTTATTTAACACTGTCAACGGTATTTAGTTGTACGTACACTACAGGTATGTGTACCTGTGAGTATGTGGTTTGTGGCGTGTGTATATGTCAGTGTATACAACCAAGTTATTGAACTCACATCCTGTTGAAATGTTTTCACTTTTCATGTCGTGTTATTGTTGCTAGTTTTTTTTAAACAAACACAATAATGTTTATCGACATTTTCTACATTAAGTGGAAAAACTATTTTCATTTCCCTGTATTCTTTGGTCCTGTCTGTCACTCTCTCTCTCTCTTCCACTCGCTCTATCCCTCACTGGTTATATTTATTTGCAGATACTTTGGTATATCTGGTTTTAGATTTGTGCTCGTTTCATGTCATGCGACCTGACATGATTTATGACATATTGCCCTTGAGTTGAATAATGTGTAAATTGTTTAGCTAGTTTTGTTTCTGTTGTTTATTCAGAATGTTTTTTTTTATAAAAAGTTGAGAAAACAAAAATGAAGTGCATTTGATGTTGTATCACTGAAGTTGTTAACAATATAAGGGTCATATTTGTTTGGCTGGAAAAAGGACAACAATATAAATTCTCGACTTAGGTAATCTCATTACTCTGTAGAATTTGTGAATTTATAAAATTATTTCATAGACAATATCAAAATATTGAAATAAATGATGTACTTTGTTTGTAATATCATACTAAACGATTTATACGGATTTCTAATAACGGATTTCACAAACCCTTTTACATTTTTACTTATAAATGTGTATAAATTTTCTTTAAAACTTGATTTTTTAAACAAAATATCATTTTTTATGTAAATTTTTTCCGACAGTCATACGCTTTGTCTTGCAATATATAAAATTTAATAGTTTTCTTCATACAAATATTCTTCGGCACATTTCCTACTTGACTTTAACACCTACTTCTCCTATGACTTTATTTGTACCCTTTATCTGGTTGTTGGATACACAAAATATTATAGACGAACACTCGGATAAGTTTCCAATTATTTAACAATTTACCCTCGAATCTTTGTTTTTATTTCGATGTTTTGATTAGCCGGGTTTTTTTTGAGATACCCGCTGTCAAAGATACCCAATTATGATGTACTCTTCTTCGTTTGTTTTCTTATCATATGTCTTCTTTCATCACTCAGCGATTATATGATTTAATTGTATTTTAGTTAGCTTTAAATTATATTTATGATATAAAGAATAATACAACAACAAAAACCAACATTAATGTGATGTCGACTTCCCCCAAATTGTTGGCTCTTAAGTGTCTGTAGCGTTTTGTTCTTCTTACACCACACACCGCAACGGACATTGAACCCGTCCGTCGCTGCCGTATGACTATGTTGAGAAGTTTTGGTCTCAATCACAGTACGAAGCGTATAAAGTTTTTCTAGCTTTTTTCATTCTTTCTTATACTTAATGTTGTTATAATTTGTGTAAGAACCTGTAGGTCGTTTGGTCGTTGGTCATTAAGTTTTTTTTCTTCTTCAACTTTTTTTTTTTGCTATAAATAGCCAAAGATGTTTTCTATATATGTTTGTAATGGTCATCGTGTTGGTTGTTGTGGGTTTGCTTTAATTAATTTTTCGTAACGGAAACGGAAATAGACCATTCGTTTATGTGTGGTGTTGATGTGTGAGTGAGTGTGTGTGGGATAGTTTTTATATTAATTGCGTTAAATTCATAACGTTAATGTTAATGGGCCGAAAAAAGTTATAAACTTTATAGAACTTATTGTCTATTAATGAGGAGGGGAAGTTGAGAGTATTGACAACTTGATTTATTTTTGTATTGTTTTTGGCTGCCTTAATCTGCTTTAATAAGACTATTAGATTAATTATTTAGATTAAGTTTGAAGCCGAAACTGATATTTTGTTTAAAGGGCATATTGGCTATTTAGAATTGCTTATTATTAGAATTTGCTTATTAAGAATTGAAAAAGAAGAGCTAATGAAGTTATACGGGAATAGGAATAATCTGAAGCTCTCTTTGGAGGTCCCCAAGCAGCTCACAACGTCCGAGATATCGCGTATTCTCCGGGCAATGTCATTGAACATCCGTTCAGCTCAAGAATCTAGGATCCTTAAACAAAACCAACTATTATGAAAACACGAACCAAGATTCCCCAAATATTGACATCATTATAAGGACCATGATTTACGGATATGCACCTGGAATGTCCGAACTCTACATAGTTGGTGCCCCTATCTAACTGGCGGATGTCCTCGACAAATATAAAGATGACATCTCCGCTATATAGGAAATGCAATGGACGGGACTGGGATGCACACGACGAAAGAACTGTGACAACTTATACAGCTGCCATCCAGAAAGACACGAACTTGGATGTGGATTCATAATCGACAAGAGACTTCGATTTTTTTTTCATTAATTCATTTATAACTTCGAAACTATTGACTATGCAGAGAAATTATTTATGTATAGAATAAATGACTTTTAATTGGTAAATATCGGATTTTTATTTGAACAAAATTAGACTAGTCGTTATGTACCCCAAACTAGACTGCAAGAGCTTAAAAGCTTTAACCCCAAAGCGGCACGGGTTAGCATACTCCAATCGTGCACAAACTTTGACTTTCCTAAAATCTGCAAAGGCTTGTCATTTTTGGGGGTGGCACCGAAAAATTCAGGAGTTTTTTTTTCACATACAACTTCCGACCACACTAGTGTACACGCCTATGAGCGCCTGGAGGAAATATATGACCGCTGCCCTGCATATGACATTCAAATTGTTCTGGGTAATTTTAATAAAGGGAAGATGATTTTGGTTTATAGGAGTCCGAAAATTCAATCTGGACAACAACACCTCCGATAACGGATTCAGGCTAGTAAGCTTCGCGTCGGCAAGAAACATGGTAATGAGTGGGACTAGATTCCTGCATAAAGATATCCTCAAGGCAACCTGGATACAAGATACAAAATACAAGAAACCAGATTGATCACAAGTTAATTGCCTACTCCAACCAACTCTCTCAATTTCTTCCAATCAACCACCTTAGTTCTGATGTTTCCGACACCCAATGGCAGGATATTGCCAATTCTATGACCACTGCTAACGACAGTACTAAATTATGAAAAACCATGCTCAGACCATCCCTGGAACGGTGAGGCTGCAAACAGGGCAAAACTGCAGCCAATGGCAAGGCGTCCAGTGACGGAGCGTTATAATGGGAAGATGACACGCCTTTTTAGGCGGAAAAAGCGTCTACCAAAAGGATTTTGGACCAGGGATATCCACCTGTAAGGACGAAGACGGAAATTTGGTCACTGACATTCAGAGTGTGCTGCAAGTATGGAAGGAACACTTTCGATCTCTACTCGTTCCCGAGTGTAGCTAAGTGACGAAATCACACCAATCATCGACGACGGAGTAGATTGTCCACCACCGAGCCAAAACGAGATAAGCACGGCATTTGCACGGCCTAAAAACAACAAACCTGCGGGAACCGATGCTATCGTGCAATCGCGGGATAAGCCTTTTACCTATCGCATACAAGGTCCTGTCGAGTGTGCTATGTGAAAGACTAAAGCCCATCCTAGCGAACCTGATTCGACATTATCAATGTGGCTTAAGACCTGGTAAATCAACGACCGCCCAGATATTTACACTAAGACAAATCCTGGAGAAAACCCAAGAAACTCAGATCGACACTTACCATCTAATGCATTCGACAGTCCGATAGCTGCATTCGACTGTCCAATACGACAGAAACTATTAAATGCTATGGCTGAGTTTGGTATCCCCACGATGCTGATACGACTTTGCGGAATGACACTGACTGACACGAAGTCTTCAGTGCAAATAGGCGCAAATCTAACACAGCCATTTTCGACTGAGCGAGGCTTCAGACAAGGCAATAATCTATCATCCGATCTCTTTAACTTCATAATATAGATGATCATGCGATAGCCAGCAGTTAACACGACTGCTACCATCTTTAACAAAAGCCACATGCTGCTCGCGTATGCCGATGATATAGATATCATTGGCCGTGGACTACGGGATGTTACTGCGGCCTTTTCGAGCATTGAGAAGCAGTCGGTCTGGGTCTGTGGGTCTGGTATCTAATGAGGACGAAAGCAATTTCTTTGATTCAACGAATAAAGGGTTTACTCGTTTGGGACGCTGCGTGAACTTTGGCAGTTATAACTTTGAAGTGGTAGATGATTTTGTCTACCTCGGCTCCGTCATAAACAAAAATAATAATGTCTGGCTGGAAATCAAGAGACGAGTATTGGTCGCAAACCGCTGCTGCTATGCGCTAAGCAGTCGATTTTATGGCGCTCTCTTGAATAATAAAGATCCAACTTTACCAGACTTTGATTCTACCTGTCTTGCTCTACAGCACAGAATTCTAGGTAATGACTCAGGCCGATCTATCTATTCCGCGAATTTTCGAGAGAAAAATATTTAGCAAAATATTTGGACCCATCATCGTAAATGGCGAGTATCGTCGTAGAATAAATCATGAGCTGTATGAGCTGTACAACAACATCGACGTAGTCAAGCGCGTTCAAATAGATCGAATGCGCTGGCTTGGACAAGTTGTACGAATAGACGAAAATGTTCCGGCGCAAAAATCTTCGGCAACAAACTCGATGGGTGATGAATGAGGGGGCGACCAAAATTTCGATAGATGGACCAGGTGAAGGAACTGTGATCTAAGCTTGGTGTGACAAACTATATACATGTAGCTACAGATAGAAACATTTCTGTTGTTTCTGTCATTAAAGAAGAAGTGAATAAAGTTACAAACCATAACAGTCTTACTTGAAATTGTAACCAAAAAGAGTTTAACCACAAGAAACTCCTGATTAAATTCTAATTTTCAGTGACTTTAAACTGTTCTTTTGAAAAAATAGAAAAACTAACTTTGGCTGTTATGACTTGTGACTACATACATGTAGCTAAACCATATAAAAGGCAAAGTTAGGAAAATACAGCGTAAATATACAGCTTATACCTTGAAAGGCCTGCTTACATACACAGGAAGACTCAAAATAACTCAAATTTACATTGGGACTCAAGGTCTTCCATGCTTCGTCCCCGTAGTCAGATCTATAGTAGGCCTGCTCGGAATGGCGTGGCAGTAGAAGTTCAATTGCAGTCATTACTTCAAGCCTATATAGGAAGGCCTACAAACACATGAATTGTGTGACTGATTCTTATGATGCAATGTACAAAAAAAACGTAAAATCACTAACCTCGTTGTCCTCTTTTTTACGTGACTGCGGCAGGGCTGACGAAAAGAAGGGTGTATGCTGAAAATGTATCGTGGTATGATCAGTTAAAGCACAGACAAATACCTTCCCATTGCCTTCTGTTTTGCATGTCTTCTGCAGGATTGACAAAAGGAGGGGAGTATAAATAACATCCAAGGTATGTTCTCTACAAACACACAAATACCTTCCTCTTATCCTCTTGAGACATACCTTCTGCAGATCTACTAAAAATGTGTTTCTACAAGAATATAACTCCGTGTGACATTTAGTGTAGGTCATGGAAATTACCATAAAAATTATGAAAACTGACAGGAATGGGAACAAAGCGGTGTTCTTAGTTCTTCATTCTATGCCTGAATTTGCCTTTAAAAGGACTTGCAAAATTTGAATGTAATAATTATTGTTTTTTTTTAATTTTTCTGCCGGTACCAAAAGAAAATATATACTTTGGGCTACCTCTTGATGCGAAGGGTATTGAGTGTATGACCTTTAGAAGGCAGTGGAAGGCATTCGCGTGATAGCCTTCTGCCAGACCTTATGACACTTTTTATAAGCGAGGAGGGATGTGTATCGAATCTTTTAGAATTCACTAGTCTGCCTAATACTAAATTTGCTCAAAGAAACGTCTAAGAATGGGTTTGAGATCCAAAAAAAAGGCGATATTTGGGAATGTTTTTTTGGCAAAGCCTAAAAAAATTTTGCAAACATTACAATTACTAACCACTTCCAAGGACATCACTATTTTTCTGTATCACCTCAGTAGTACCTTGTACTCTTTAATGCTGCTTGAATATTGTTTAGGATGCTGAATTTACCCATATTATTTATTTTTCATTTCGCTTAAAATTGTTAACAACACATTATCTTGTGATCCGATACCACCAACCCCGCTACAATTTCATCGTAGTAGTTGTTTTTACATTGTACAAACTGAGAACATCTTCCATTCTCATTGCCAAGTTTGAGTAAGTATTATAACACACACAATATGTTATAATTGGCTCTTGGCCAAATTGTTGAATTATCTTATGATTGTGGCTGTTGCGATTTTGACGAACAACAACAACATCGACAACAACAAATGTCAATTTATAGCATAAAATGCTAATTTCTCTAGTGTAAGTATGTTCGCTCTCCCAGAGCAAATTTTTCAATAGTATGGATGGATGGGCATTTGTTGTACCGCTTTATCGTTGCTGCGATAAATTATTGTTGTAGCTCATTTATATTCATTCATGGGATCTCCTGTGTACTGTCAGGCAATGACGCAGCTTTTGATGATCTTCTCGGCAGTGAAATCTATTTGGGCAGTGTGCTACAATTTCAGTAGAAAAATTGAACATGTGCAGAAATTTCTTGTGCATAAAATGCAATTAATTATCATAATTATTGCGTTTGTTTATATTTAACACACATTTGAAACAAATTCACATGACTTCGTGGTGGTGTTGTTCCGACAGAGAGAGAAATAAAAACAGAAAAAAATTGGCAAAAGGGACTGGGGATTTTTGTTTTTTTTTTTGATATTGGTATTAATAGAATTCATCAATTATTAAGTCTCAAGAAACCTCAGTTGTTTTGACAGGCGTTGTGAGAGCTAAAGTGCTATAAATTATTAAATGAAAATGAATCGACAAAGAAACAAAGCACTAAATATTAACTGATTGCCCTAGTCTAAAATACAGCATCATAGTTGTTAAGAACTTATGTATTCTCTTCTCCAGTCACTCGATGATGACAATATCCTTTGGTCTGTTCTGCCATCAAGATTTCTATGTTGGCACCATACAATTAAATTAAATACATTATGTTTCATTGCTATTGTATTATGACACAAAACATTTTCATTTCGATGCCCAAATCTATCTGTATTTATTCCATTTGCATTTAAAATCTTCTACATATGAATAACAATGTGTCAATAGTATTATAATCTTGAAACTAACAAATATTTGGTCATTACTCAAATAATAGCATCATGGCCATAATCACTGGCATTTGTGTAGGTCCTGGAAAAAGAAGTGTATTTAGAACTACAGTTTTAGAAAAATGTGTATTTAACTACGGGTATGTGATGTGTTTTTGTGCTGTTGCCTATAGTTTTTGGTATTTGATATTTTTTTGCCAAAATATTTTTGAGGTCGTATACATTTTAAGTTTTAACTAACAGAAGTTGAATAGGTTTACTATCAGAAATCCCAAAATTGCAATTGGTAGACTGCATTTGCCTTGTATGTTTATGTGTATATAGATGTGGAAAATAAAATAGCAGCCCTGGCAGGAGGTGCGTGGTTTTATATGTAGGAAGTGACATATGTTTTGATGGAAATTTTAGCACAATTACTACAAATCCTCATAAATATTTAATAAACTGGCAAGATAAATTTATTGGCTATTACTGAAGAGTGTTCGACACAAAAAAAAATGTCGAAAAATTTTAAGTTTTCTAAAAGAATTGTTGATTATATGACGGCAGGGAGACCGCATTCAGTCGCATACCGTAACGTTGAACAATGGCATCAGACTGATTGATTTCTCTGCGGCAAGAAAAATAGTAGTTAGCAGCACTATATCACGTGGTAGTCAAAGGAAAGCACGCATCGAGTGTTCTGGACGTACGAGTGCTCAGGGGTGCGAACACTGACTCTGATCACAGCCTTACCGCAGTTAAGGTACGCACAAGGCTAAACATGGCGAAAAAAGTAAGTAACCAGGCACAGCGAAAGCTGGACATCGGTAAACTGCGGACCACAGAGGTAGCGGACGCCTACTCCAACCACCTAACTCAACTGGTACGGAATGATCCAACCCCTGATAATATAACCTCGCAGTGGCAATATATAGCCGATTCCATAGAACGGACTGCGAGAAGCGTACTTGGGTACTCAAAACCGTCTCAAGAAGATCCCTGGTACGATTATGAATGTCGCAATGCCACGAGGGAGACGGATGTTGCATACAGGACGAAATTGCAGCCAATGGCAACACGAGCTGTTCGTGAACGGCGCAGAGAGAAGTCTCTATAGACGAAAAAAGAAAGAGTTGAAAAAGAGGCAGGATGAGTGCACAGAGTTGCTCCGAAGTATAGGGGAAGCCTAAAAATTCTACCACAGGCGAAAATGCATGAAACAGGGTTGCTTTTCTGCAAGAACAGCGATGGCCAGCTAGTGAAGGACCTGGATAACTTTCTAAAGATATGGAGAGAACATTTAAGATATTTACTGGATACGGACACAACTCCAGTATACACCGCTTTAATCCATGACGGCGGTATTAACTGTTCACCTCCGAGCCAGAGCGAGTTACGTGTGACAAATATCCCACCTTAAAAATAACAAAGCGGCTGGAGCCGATGGTCTCGCGGCTGAATTGTTTGAGGAAGGTGGGGAGGAGCTGATTAGGAGCATGCCACAGATCATGGAAAACATCTGGCTAGAAAGGGCATGCCCGGGAATTGGAGTCTCAGTCTGTTATGTCCAATATACAAGAAAGGAGATCGTAGTGAATGTAAGAACTACCGTAGAATAAGCCTATTACCAATTGCGTACAAGGTCCTTTCAAGCAAATTGTATAAACGTCTAAAGCCAATTGTATTAAAACTAATTGAACATTATCAGTGCAGCTTTAGACCTGGTAAATCTACGAAGGATCAAATATTCACTTTTCGACAAAACCTGGAAAAAAAACTCATAAAAAGCAGATCGACACCTACCACCTCTTGTCGATTACAAAGCTGCTTTCGACTCTTCGATAAGGGATAAGTAACTTGAAGCCAGGTCTGAGTTTTGCATTCCTGCAATTAGAGTTTGTACACTATTAAATATAGCTATGGAATAGGTAATGAGAAAGGCTGGTGTCAACATGTCTAGCACCATATTGCACAAGATCAACTAGCCTATGCCGATGATATAGACATAATTGGCCGTAATCTGCGGAATGTAACTGCAGTTTTCTCGTCACTGGAAAGGGAGTCAGCAAAAATGGGTTTAGCGGTCAAAGAGAACAAAACAAAAATAATGATTTCGACGAACAAAGAGTCCTCTCGATGGGGACGCAACATGAACGTTGACAATTATTGTTTTAATGTAGTATATGAATTTACCTACCTCTTCCCTAAATAAGAAAAATAATGTTAGTCAAGAAATCAAGCGGAGAATAGTGCTGACTAGTAGATGTTTTTACGGACTGGTTTTGAAATGAATAAAACTTTTTGTATTCATTTGTAGCAAAGTTTTAAAATTTAAGTTACAGATTAACAGATCATCATTGTTTCTCAAATTAAATTTTTGATAACTTTAGCTTTGTCTGACGAAAAATGATAGCAAAAATTGTCATTAAAGAGCCTAAAATGTGACAAATTCCCCTATACGATACATACTAACTTCAAATCGATATTAAATTATTATGTCATGTAACTTGACAAACCGAATGATGCAAAATTTCTTCTTTTTGGGGTTACTTTCATGTGCAGTTCTCAAAATTGAGTTCCAAAATCATGTGTAGTACTGTATTATTAATGTGAATAAATTTACCAGTACTTGGATTTCCGGTGCAAATTGGTCGGAAATAGGAATATTTTGGCCGAACTCATAAAATAAAATTGTCCAATTCTTTCTTTTTCCGTTAATTTTAAAAAATTTTTCCAACTTTATGTTTTAAATTTCACACCGGATTTGATATCAGCAACCCCAAAAATCCCCCTAGGCACAATATCAGTTGAATTCCAGTATTTTTTTAAAATGTCCGCATTTTTGTATTTACTATTTGGTTTTTTTTTTCAAAATTTTACTCTAGATTCGAAATCAGTGACCCTTTACTAGACACTACTGCACTACTCAAAGTCCCTCGAAAGTTAACATTTTTACTCGTTTGATTTACCTATCAAATGAAATAAAAAAAACCTAAAAAATAAAAGGATCTGTAAAAAATTTGGATATAATAATCAGACTTCCAATTGGCATAAAACGTAGTACTCAGGGGGTTTCGCTGATTTCAAATCCGTAGAAAAATTTTGAAAATCCAAATGGCGGACATTTTTTTCAAAAAATGCTTGCATTTAACTGATATTGTGGCTAAGAGGGTTATTAAGGTCGCTGATTTAGAATCTTGAGTAAAATTTTGAAAAAACAAAAAGGCAGAAATTTTTACATGAAATGCTTGCATTTAATTGATATTGTGCCTAAGGGGGTTCAGTGACCTCGTTAGGCTCTTAGCCGCAATATCAGTTAAATGCAAGCATTTTTTGAAAACAATGTCCGCCATCTTGTATTAAGGATTTGGTTTTTAAAAATTTTTCTACGGATTTGAAATCAGCGAACCCCCCTGAGTACTGATTCATGTTATGGCCAAATTTTTTACAGATCCTTTTATTTTTTAGGTTTTTTTATTTCATTTGATTGGTAAATATCAAACGAGTAAAAATGTCAACTTTCGAGGGACTTTGAGTAGTGCAGTAGTGTCTAGTAAATTGGAATATTTTGCAAAAGATTATGTAACAGATAACTTTCGGATTCGTCATTAAACTCTAGGTTCCGTTGTGTGGTCCACAGATAGAATCGTGTTACCCACTTAAATGTGAGAAGCTATTGTGTACATGTAACATTCATAGGATGTAAAGAGTAAAAAAGTAAGTAGGGCTGCTATTAAAGGCCTATTTTTATCAAGGCCTGAGCTATTTTTGCATTGCATTTTTACAGCTCACTAAATCAGCAACGAAATCAGCATTTTGATTTATATTATTTTCTGACACTTTCTTGTACCATTTGCTTAATGTTCGACTAAATACAAAATATGCAATATAAATTTATCGGTCAAATTCAATATAATTAAAACGCAAATCGTACATACATTATAAAACCGATAAGATATAAAATTAAGGGGTTTTTCTGTCAAATTTAGCGTCAGTGGCTCTCCATTTTTATAGCGTACCGTGTTTTATGATTTTGATTTAATGATAAACATTTCGCAGTCAGTTCTGTTCTATTTATTTTATCATCGGATTAAATTTCCAAATAAATGTATTCATTTGATAGTATCTATTAAAGCAGCGTGAAATTATGGGAAACAATAGGTTTTTATGACCTTGACTATTTATATTTTTAGAATTTTAGATATTTATTCCATTTGAAACGGGCCAATGAACTTGTTTAAAATCAAAATATTGAAAATTACTAACACATGCTTATATTAATGTTAACCAATTTTTCATAAATATATGTATAGCTTTTATAATACAAATAACCTAAATGTTTTTGGTTTTAATATTTTTGTATTTTCTCTTCTTTTCAGGTATGTTACCCTTTGTGTATTGAAGGTCTATCTATAATAAGGTATTTTTTTAATTTATTATATTTTTTACTATTTTTCTAACCACACCTGCTTCTGTCTCCTATTGTGGCCAAGCAACGCAATAAAATAATTATCGTACTACTTTCGTATTGATAAATATTGATTTTGAGCCGATTTAATTCAATATGGAAAATTGAAACATTATACACAACTGAACGACCGACCAATCGTCTGACTGACTGACTGCATGTCGGACGACCCTCATAAGCAAATCCTATCATCACCCCTTAGACCGTTTGTCGTTCAACGGTTGCCTGACTACGACGTGAACATTGACAAAAGTGCACTCTTGAATATTACGATATTAATGATGAGAACAAACAAATGCAAATGCATTTGTGCAAATTGTTTACATTTTTTGTGCAATTATTTCAATATCTGCACACACACCCACATACCATTGTACCGTAAATGATATTAGTAGATATGTTGTGATGTAGTAAAATAATTTGAACAGTTCAAACGTGTAAAATATTTATTTTCAGATTTACACTGAGAGAAAGCGTCGAGGGAAAGGATGTTAGGATACCACGGAAAAGGAGAAGGTTTTGCATTAGTAAAGCGAATATTACAATGATGAAATTATTGATGAATTTAAAAATCGAGAGTAATTAACTAATTGCATAGCTGTGATAGTTTTTAATTAACTAACTGTCTCTTTAGTCATCATTTCATAAATTGCATGCTATTTCTCTCGGTGTAATGCCGTGCCCAAGCCATACATTTTCATTAAATGTTCATTTTCCCCGACATGAACACATTATTAAAAATTTATTATAAAACAAAATCCATATTATGCTTGTTATAAAATATTTTAAATATTTTACACAACAACTACTATAACATGCACAAACATACGCATGTTATAGTCATATTTGTATGTATAACTACACAAGAATCACAACACAAAATCTCATGTATTAGTAGTACTTGTGCATAAACGGAGGTTGTTTGATAAACTTGTTTAGATTTTCAAATAATGTACGAAAGTGATGCCAATCGCAGCTTCCATATCAGTTAATAGCCCAGTTAATTATCTAGATAACCAGCCCTATACTGATGATATAGGTTTTGGGGTACATAATCAGGTATTCAGTGTTTCTGTTCTTATTAGTCAAGATTTGTTATTCGTATACTCTTCTTTTCAATGAAGTCTTGATCGTCTACGGTCTTTTTTGTTTATGGTAAACGGAGAGCCAGATTTGATTATAATTATGATGGACACAAATACACTGTCATACTTGTGATGTATGCTTCAGTTTTGTTCATTATACTATGGTAAATCATTATGCAAAGACTTACATTATAACAACTTTTACAAATCGTAGACATTTATTTCCAAAATTCGCAATTTGTTCGCAAAATTTATAGAGCAATTTCATCAATATTTCTATATAATATATCTATAATATATCAGACACATATTGAGCCAAATTTGGTTCAATACCAACAAAAATTTTTCCATTTCAGAACATATGGGAGGTGGGCGTGTCCATTGAGATAATTCCATATAATTCAAAACAGTTGTCAGTAATTTATCTGGGACAAATTGCACCAAAATTGGTTTAATAAGAACATACGAATTTTCGAAAATATCTTTTTTTTTTCATTTCAGGATATATAGGAGATGGACGAACCCTTTGAGATAATTTCAAATAATTCAATGTCAGTAATATATCAGAGACAGATCGAGCTATATTTGGTTCAAGTGTGGAAAATACAAATTTTATCCATTTCAAAATAAATGGGTAGTGGACGTGTCCTTTGAACTTTAAATGAGTAATTCAACACAGTTATCAGTGATATATCAGACAAATCGAGCCATATTTGGTTCAATACCAACGACAAGTGTGTAAAATTCAAGTTTTTTCCATTTCAGGATATATGGGAGGTGGGCGTGTCCTTTGTGATAATTTCATATAATTCAACACAGTTGTCAGTAATATATCAGTAAATTAAACAAGATAAAGTTTTCGAGAAAATAACTGGAAGTCTAGCCACACCCCTTCGGGTACCTCCCACATAAATTCTACCATTCCGCCCACTATAGAACTCGAGCAAAAATATTATCGCAGAGTAATCTATACACCCAACGCGATCGTTCTGTATATTGTAAAGCTCTAACACTATAAAGTTTTAGAGAAAAAACTGGAAGTCTAGCCACGCCCCTTTGGGTACCTCCCACACTAATGTACCATTGCGATCACTTTAGAGGTGGAGTAATAATATCAGTACACACAACGCGATCGTTCTCAAAATTTGTATTTTGTTAAGCTGTAACATGATAAAGTTTTAAGGGAAAAAACTATAAGTTTGGCCAAGCCCCTTCGGGTACCTACCATACCAATGTACCATTCCGTCCATGTTAGAAGTCGAGTAATAATATCAATACACGCAATTTCTGTAGTGATTTCATACCTTGTGCCATGGCAAGTTATTTTGAGGAAAAATGGTTCCTACAACAAGGCACAACCTGTCCTTACTTAATTTCCCTTTACACCCCATGAATGAGGTATGGGATAGCTTCTCGCGTTGTTGTGAACTAATACGCTTTCTATTTTTAGATTCACAAATAACGGCACCTACTTGTTTATCGACGAATGCGAACGTCACTGTTTTGAGAAGCTCTTACTAGACACTTATACTGCGAAGTTGCTGTCAACAACATTCGAGGGGAGCCGGAAATGATAGAAAATTTTTCTTTTAAGATGACTGGAGCCAGGAGTTGAACCTGTGATCTCACGCATGGTAGTCGCGTGTTCTAACTACTATGCCACGGCCGGTCCCACAGCGGTCCCACAACTTGTCCAAAAGCGCATAAAACAATCACTTTGTTTGGAAATGGACCTCATAAATGGACCTGTGAATCGTTCGCCTCATTCGTGTGATTTTTCACCTTTGGAATACTTTTTGTGGAGGCATGTGTTATATCTGATATGGTCGAAAAAGTGGTGCAAAATTGGACCGATAGGATGACGTTCGTCTAAGCGAAGGTTAAGTTTTAAGATTAGTAAAATCGAGATCGGCCGTGGCATAGTGTTTGGAACACGCGACTACCATGCGGGAGATACGTGGTTCGATTCTCGGTTCCAGTCATCTACATTTTCCTTTTATTGCCGGCACCCTCGATGTTGTAGACAGCATCTTCGCAGTATAAGTGTCAAGTCAATCGGCATGTCTTGTAAGAATCTTCTCAAACAGTGACATTGGCATTCGTCGATAAACAAGTAGGTGCCGTTTGTTGTGAAGCTAAAAAAGAACGCTGCGCCCACCTCTTATACTAACTCCCACTTTTTGGGGGGGCGTCCATCCGTCTGTCTCCACATTTATAGCTGTAGTCTAAAAGCTAGCTAGCTGAAATTTGGTATGCAAACTTCTATCCTCTAATCGAAGGATATGTTCTAAGATGAGCAAGATCGGACAAAAACTACTCTCACCTCTTATATTAACTCCTCCCTTTTTTGGGGGTGTGCGATCATGTGTCAGCGCGATTATATTTTGAGGTGAAATTTTGTATTTGATATTATATCCTCTAAACGAAGGTTGAGTTCTAAGATGAGCAAGATCACCCAAAAACTACTACTACGACAACTACTCCCACCTACCAAACAAACTTTCGCTTTTTGAAGGGTTTGTCCCCGCAATTACTGCCGTAGTTTAAGAGCTTGGCCCATTACAACTTACGTACGTGGTTCATAAATTTGAGGCCTGAAGTATTAAAGAATTCCACTCGCTTCGGTCTTCTGCGTGCGTTCTCCAGTTAGTTCTTCCAGATGGTGGCACGTCGTCTACCACTTGGTCCTTTCAACGAAGTTTGGGTCTCCCTGCTCTGCGTCGTTCTCCAGGTTCACCTTTCTCGCTGGAGCATTTACATTCAACCTGTACCAACCATTCAAGACGTTAGATTCTGACTTTTTTAGCTATGTGGATGTCGTGGTAAATCTCATACAGCTCATGGTTCATCCGATGGTGAAACTCGCCGTCGACACAGATGGGTTCATATATTTTACAGAGTACTTTTCTCTCGAATACTCACAGGTTTTGTAACACCCACGATTCGGCAGCAAACAACAGAACGGGTAAAATTAACACCTGGTACAGCTGTTTCTTAGTATTTCGAGATAAGGTGGTGTTACTAAAGTGCTGCCGAAGGCCGTAAAAGCATCTATTTCCGAGCACCATTCTCTGCTTGATTTCTTGTCTGACATTATATTTCTTGTTGACGGAAGATCCGAGGTGGGTAAACTCATCTTCTACCTCAAAACAATAATTTTCAACATTGACGGTGCGTCCCCATCGAGAGGACTCTTTGTTCGTCGAAATCATTATTTTTGTATTATCCGCTAAACCCATTTTTGCTGACTCCTTTTCTATTGATGAGAAAACTGCAGTAACATCCTGCAAATTTCGGCCAATGATGTCTATAACATCAGCATAGGCTAGTGGCATGTGGCTCTTGTGTAATATGATGCCAGACATGTTGACACCAGTCTTTCTCATCACCTTCTCCATAACTATGTTAAATAGTGCACATTAGACCGGGTCACGAAAAAAAATTTCCAAAGTCGAGGGCAAATATTAAAGATCACCTCGAGACAACTTCAAAAAAAAAATTTTTTTCCTCCCCCACCCCCCGGAAAAACAGCCAAAATCGTTTTTTTATCACTGCTTTTTTGTTTGTGGTTCAATCGTAACATTCAAGACATCGGTGTATAGGTCTCGACGAGTACTACATTTGTCCTATAGATGTCGCTGACATACGACAACATCTTGTAATGATGGCCTCATTAAGAGCAATTTCTACCCCTAAAATTTAAAAATATTTTTTCCTAGGATTAAAGCCCTTTAAAAAACAAGAACATTTTGCTTTGGAAGTATACAGTTTTATTCAAAAACAAAAAAGTTACGTATGAAAAGATGTATTTACAGCATCAACACTAATATTTTTTCCTGTTGCTTGCATTATTACAGAAAATTATCGCATACTTCTTAGCGATATCGAAAAAAATGAAATACAAGTATTGCATACTTTTTAGCGCAAACAGGGTTTTCAAACATGCGGATGAAGGTATTCAGTGTCACCAATATTCAAGAAACGAAATTATAAAGATACCTTATCCACAATGGAAGTATTAATAATAAAATATAGACATAACTTTGCACTTGTATTCTTCCCATGCAATATGCAACACTCAACATTTGTGCGAAATGTAAGTGAATCAGCGCTTGGAAAGACTAATCACAATGGAAAATTTTTGCAAAACTTGAAAGTAGTGAACGGAACTTGATAATATTTGTAATTACATACATATCTTTGCTCTTTTTGGGATTTTATTTGCAATACAAATCATATTTCGTCGGTAACTAGATGAAAAATGAATTATCTCAAGGAAATATTTAATTTTTTTTTCGATGTCGTTAAGACTTATGCAACAATTTGAGTATGGAATAATTTTTATAAAAATTTTCCGTCAGCGCTAAAAAGTATGCAATAATTTGCTTTTATAATGCAAACAACAGGAAAAAATATTAGTGTTGATGCTGTAAATACATCTTTTCATACGTAACTTTTTTGTTTTTGAATAAAACTGTATACTTCCAAAGCAAAATGTTGTTGTTTTTTAAAGGGCTTTAATCCTAGGAAAAAATATTTTTAAATTTTAGGGGTAGAAAGTGCTCTAAATGAGGCCATCATTACAAGATGTTGTCGTATGTCAGCGACATCTATAGGGCAAATGTAGTACTCGTCGAGACCTATACACCGATGTCTTGAATGTTACGATTGAACCACAAACAAAAAAGAAGTGATAAAAAAACGATTTTGGCTGTTTTTCCGGGGGGTGGGGGAGGAAAAAAATTTTTTTTTTGAAGTTGTCTCGAAGTGATCTTTAATATTTGCCCTCGACTTTGGAGAAAAAAAAATTTGTATGGGGACCGACCCGGTCTAGTGCACATGATAAGCTATCACCCTGTCTGAGGCCTGCTTCAGTGTTGAATGGTTCAGAATGATCCTTACCAATCTTAATAGAGGATTTGGTGCTTTCCAAGGTACATCTGCAAAGTCGAATTAGTTTTGCAGGAATACCAAACTCAGCCATGGCCTCATATAGCCTATTTCTTATCGGAGAGT
Organism: Muscina levida; assembly: GCA_964034835.1. NCBI lineage: Eukaryota > Metazoa > Arthropoda > Insecta > Diptera > Muscidae > Muscina > Muscina levida. Next base: position 143,071,415 of record OZ035880.1, on the reverse strand, counting down.
CGAATGCAGCTTTGAAGTCGACAAAGAGGTGGTAGGACAAAGGCCCCATATTAAGGATTAAAAAAAAAAAATGCATTAAAAATATTGGTATGACCAGTTCACGAATACTTAAGGGTATCTGAGCTACCAACTACTATAATCAGTTCCCTAGTTGATATTGCTGCGTTCATATTATCAAAACTTTCAATGGTTTTGAAATACATACTAGAATTTCTGTGCTATAAATGTTTAAAAGCTTAATAATGCAACTTTATCAAATCATCACAGTAACAATTTACAGTTTTCAATTCCAAATAACTACGAGGCAAGTTCAAAAAAAAACTGTGTGGAGAGTTTTCACTTTGCCCTCTTAAAATGTTATCAAATTATAATTTTTTTTTATTAACATTTTTTTTTTCGTAGTTACATTGCCATCCCTCGTATGTGCTATTCATGATTGCATTCCGAAAAATCAATATTTATCTTAAATAACACACACAGAAAACACCGACAAAAACTCATTTGGATTTCCAATGAAATTGCAAATGATGTTGTTTTGTGTTGTTGTTTCTTTTGCCAGCTAGGCTGGCTAGTTGGATTTCTGTGTTGCTGTGTTGCTATTGTTACGAATGCATCTGTTAACAACTTACATATCAAATACATGCATACAAACACACGCGGATGTTGTTGTTGTGTATATATTATCATTATGCATATATGTATGTTCGTTGTCAGGATACACACATAGTACACATACACACAAAGATTGAATGCTGACCACAAGTTCTGCATATCAAAGTCGAATTTCTCTGACAAATGTTGCCAGGCACGTTCATCTTGTTACGATGTATCCATAGTGATTTCGTACCGTGGATGAGGTAAAAAGTTTTCTGGATAGCTTAATCCTTTGGTTACGTAACGCATGTTAGATTTCTGTGTACCAAGTGCGCTGATAGACTTTTGAAACATGTGCAGTACAATTGTCCCTTGGTGCAATTTTCACGATACCATCGCAGCACATAATATTTAGTGAAAAAAGAAATCATCAGCTTTTCGTTTTTAGTTTAGTTTTCTTATTTGTTGGTGAATTTGCCAAACCTACATCGTTTTTGAAAAGACTATAATTTTCCTTGTAATACATACGTATTTATACGTATGTAGATATGTACAAATAAGATTACATACATATTTCTTTAAATGTACAATTGGTAACTTGTTCCCAGTAGATAGTATATTAAAATTCAATTTCTCAGTCCAGTTTTGAATAAAATTTGTTAAATTTAATTTTCAGTACTTGTTCGAGGCCTCTACTTAAATTTGATTTCAGTTGTTAGATTTTTTTTTTGTAAATGCGTAACTTGTAAAATGCACACTCAGCAGGTGGGAAGAAAATATTTTTTGTATAGATAATATTCAATTTGTTGTCTATAGATGGATAGAGTTTTTAGTCTTATGACAACTTATTGCCCACATCTATTAGTAGGAACGCAGATAACAACATGTGAAAAACGTAGCAGTAGCCGCACGTAGGTAAGAATTCCAAGCGCTTCGGTCGTTTGCGCTCCGTAGATAGTTCTTCACTTCAAGTTTAGATAATAGCTCTTTCAACAACGAAGTTTCGGTAGCCGCCTATCGAGTTTATTGCCGAAGACTTTTCGAGCATTGTCATTCATTTGTACAACGTGTCCAAGCCAGCGCATTCGGTTCATTTCACAAATATTTTGCGAAGTATTTTTCTCGCGAAGGCTCCCAGAATAGATTGATTCGCTTGTGTCATTACTTCGAGAGATGGCTTTGTCATTAAATCGCTTGCTTTGCGCATAGTAGCAGCGGTTTTCGATCAATACTCGTCCCTTGATTTCCAGGCTGACATTATTATATTTGTTTATAGCGGAACCAAGGTAGACAAAATCATCTACCACTTTAAAGTTATAGTTGTCAATGTTCACGCAGTGTCCCAAACGATTAGACTCTTTGTTTGTTGAAACAAATAACTTGGTTTTGTCCTCATTAATCACCAGACCAACTTCTGTCGACTGGTTCTGAATGCTCGAGAAGGCCGCAGTAACATCCTGTAGTCCACGGCCAATGTTATCTATGTCATCGGCATATGCCAGCAGCATGTGAAGATCGCATGGAAGAATTTCTCCTTGTCGAATGCAGCTTTGTAATCGATAAACAGATGCTAGGTATCGATCTGCATCTCTTGGGTCTTCTCCAGGATTTTTCGTAGTGTGAATATCTGGTCGGTCGTGTATTTGCCAGGTCTGGGCTTTACTATTTCACATCACACTCTAGACAGGACCTTGAAACCGATGAGTAAAAGGCTGATCCCGCGATAGTTGGTACACACACTTGGATCGCCCTTCTTAAGCACAGGACATAGACACTCAGATTCCAAACATCGGGCATGCATTCCTTGAGCCAAATCCGTTTTATGAGCTGGTGAATGCATCGGCTCCTGCAGCTTTATTATTTTTAAGCCTTGCGATCGCCGTGCTGATCTCGTTTTAGCTCGATGGTGGACAATCTACTCCGTCGTCTACGATTGGTGTGATTTCGTCACTTATGTTGCCTTCGGGAACGAGAAGAGATCGAAAGTGTTTCCTTCATATTTGCAGCACCCTCTGAGTGTCCGTGACCAGATTTTCGTCTCCGTCCTTACAGATGTGGATCGCTGTTCCAAACTTTAGCTTTTAAACTTTTGGTAGAACTTTTGGGCTTCACCTCTATCTTTTTAGACTTCGATATCCTTTCTCTCTTTTTTCTTCGAAAGAAGTTTTTTCCACCTGAACAGGCGTTTCATCTCCCTCCTCTTCTCATTATAACGCTTCGTCAACCAGGGCTTATCTGAGCGTGGTTTTTCATAGCACAGTCCGGTCTTAGAGGCAGTGGTCATATTCGCAATATGCTGCCACTGTTGTCGGGAACATCAGAACTAGGGGTTTTGTTTGAAGTTATAGAGAGAGTTTGTGGGAGTAGGCATTGGCTATCTCGGTGGTATGTAGCTTTGTGATGTCTAGCCTCCTTCGCATTTGGTTACGAGTGTTTTAAGCACTACTTAAATGTGTGCGTACGTTGGCTGCAACTAGGTGGTGATCCAAGTTAATATTTGCACCACGGATCACACACGTCCATAACACTTGAGACATGCCTGCCATCATTTACCACATGATCAATTTTATTTTTGGTGTTAGATGGGGGGATAGCCAAGTAGCCTTATGGATATCTTTGAGCTGGAATCTGGTTCCATTCACTACCATGATCCTTACCGCTGCGAAGCTAAGCAGCTTAAACACGTTGTCTGAAGTGTCGATATCCAGGCTGAATTTCTTCAATTCCTATTTTTGAATTAAAGTCTCCCAGAACAATTTTAATGTCGTGGCCAGAGCAGCGGCCATATATCTCCAGGCGCTCATAGTATGCATTTTAAATGTCCTCATTTTTGTCTTCCGTTGGGTGGTGTACACAAATTAGCGTATTGTAAAAATATTTCGCCCGGATGCGAATAGTGGCTATTCGGTCACTTACAGGGTTAAACCGCGAGACCAGGTGTCGTATCCCTGTCCCGTTCATCTCATTTCCTGTATGGGGGTGATGTCAACCTTGTATTTGTCGAGGACATCCGCCAGTTGGATAGAGGCACCATCTCTGTATAGAGTTCGGACGTTCCAGGTGCATATCCTTAAATCATGGTCCTTATAACATTTGCGGGAGTCGTCTACATTTGGGGGTTCCGTTTGTAACTTTTTCTTTTTCGTGTTTTAATAGCCAGTAAGGACATGAGAGTGGGTGGCTAGCCCAACAATCAAGGTTGCTCACTATCAGCCGCTATTCATGACAAAAAAATATCACGAACAACGTTGCTCAGGTGCCACCACGAAGAAGGTTGTAAGTAGGCTTGAGATGCAAGATTCTCTTTACATCGCCAAAAGCACCTAAGTTTTAAGTAATGTTTTGAAAATTCTAAAAATAACCCTTTGTTTTATTTACACTCTGCATATTATAATAACTCAAACCTTTCAAATGTTTACAAAAATATCTCCACAATTCTAAATCCCTTATCTAGAGCGGTTTTGCATTTTATTAGTTATTCCAAAAAAAACCACTTGAGACATAATTCAAGTGACATCTTACATTATGAAATTACAATTATTTAACATTGAATGAAAAAGTCGTGAATTCCAATTAGATATAGTTAAATCTACAGCACGCTGGCCATGCTGACGATGTTGATGATGATGACACCGACATTGACTCTCCGCTGCTGGCTTGGGCAAAGCGGAAAATTTCCCACAAGTATTTCCCGTGGCCTTGTCTAAAGTTTCAACCGGTGTGCTGCACTGTGTATAAAAACTGTCGTCTGTCTGACTGACTGCCTGCCTTGCCTGTCAATATATTCCTATTATTATTCTAGTCATTTTGTAAAATGGTTACACTGCTAACAGAATTAAGTGAGATTGAAGGGGAGGAGCGAAGAAGTGGCGTTATAAAAAATATCCCGATTGCACTTGCTGCTGAGACTGATGATGTAGGACTTGTAACTATGGGTGGAAATAACCATTCAACGCCAACGAAGAGTTGGCATCATTAGAGCCAAAGTGTTAATGGTGCTGCAAATGACGATAATGATGATAATGCCATTAAAGACGATAGCTGATTGTTACAAAAGTACTTACTCTCGTTTACACAATCAATCCAACCACCACTACCAAGGCCACCCACCCAACTTGCCAAGAACCAGCCAGCCAGTCAACCCATCTATCGATTCATTCTTCTATTCATATAGGAGGGTCCCATCATCAATATGTTACTCTTTTTATTCTCCAAAAGCTTGATGAGAGGGCATTGGGGAATGAGGAATGATAAACGTTAATTTTAATGAGAAAAACGTGTAAAGCTCAAGAGACGTTTATAAGAAGCAGAAGGAAGAGAGGGATGTGCATACGCAATACGCATGGGTATATGTCTGCGATTATGTTAATGTGACACACAATCGATGGGATGATGATGATGACGTTGGTGATGGTAAAATGTTATACCCCTGATGCTTGCATCTGTTATGCAAGGAGTCATTTAAGGTAGGAGACAATTGCCAAGTAATTCCACTTCATTGAATGGGAATGCTATCACATGACTAGGGCGACCATTTTTCAGCACGAAAAAAATGGTTTTCAGTACTTAAAACAGCATGAAAAACCCTTGAAATAAGCACGATTAATTTTATTTTCAGCATTTATTATTTTTTTTTATTTACTGAAAAACCAACAAACAACAATTTCACACCTATTAAAGAAGTAATAAAAAACAATAAGTAAATTAGCAAAATTTTTCAGTCGGGTACAAAAAAAGTAATTTTCAAACCAAAAAAAAAATTTCTAAAAGTGAAATTATACCTTGGTCGATGTCACGATTACAATTAAGCACTAAGTGCGTTTTTAAATTTTCCAAGACGAAACTTTTACGCTGGTTTGTAAAAAAATTTCCATATATAGAAAAAACACGTTCCACGTCACACGATGAAACGGGAGCGTATTTAAAAAGTGTTGATTCAGCAGGCGAATATTGTCCGATAAACGCACTTGTTGTTTTGGAATTTTTAAAAATAATATTGTTGATTTTAGTGATTTCCACAAAGCCAGGATTTCGCGCAAGTACGGCATTCATTTTTTCAAATAATTTTTATCAGATGTTTTCCTTTAGCATGTTGAATTAATTGTATTGTTTCCAAGCTTTCATTCAATGGCAATCCGCTTGACTCAATTTTTGTGATGGCATGCCGGATGCACTTAAAGTTTAGTCGTTTAGGTTATAGAGGCACATAAGGTTTAATTAGTTTAAATTTTTGTTTTCGATAAGGCGCCTGAAAACTATAGGCATAAAACGAATCGAACGATCTAAGCTATCGATAAAAACAGGGCTATTACAAAATCTTGAACACAGGCTGTGTGTAAAATAAGAGGATAGTTTGCAAATTTAATACTACCTGTCATATTTTTATGAACCGCAAACATATATTATCAAAATGTATCAAACATTTAAATAAGGGCAAAAACAGCATAAAAAAGCTCAAACCTTTTAAGTAAGCAAAATCGCTTAAAATCGTTAAATTAAGCAGCATCAGCAATATTCAGCATATGCTGAAAATTGGTCGCCCTACACATGACATATTGTAATATTAAGTATTGTCTGCATTATTCACAAGTTTTTTTTTGTTTTCTCTTGAGTATAATGACAAAATAGGCTCACTTGGTTTCAGTGAGCTTTTTCTCATTTAAACTTGAACTTGGCATTTAAGTGTTTTATTTATTTAATTTACATCATAATTAATTGTGACTTTGTTTGTGGTAGGGAACTGACAAATGCAGTTAGAATGTAATTAGAAGAGATTTATTGTTATTTAATATGTTGAAGATATGTAGGAAATTTATGATAATGACTAGGGAAAGGAATCTTATGCAAATGCATATTTTTTCTGGACATCCTAAAATAAAAACTGTTAAGTTATCTTTGCGAATAATGAACTTGCACTAATTGAAAGTTTATTTAAGAAGTCATTTCATTGAACAGAATTATCTAATATCAAATGAAAAAAAATATAGTTTTAAAAATAAAAATTAATTTTACTTTGTGTCCTTTTTTGCCAAAATTCTTGCAGATTTTATTTGAATACAATTTTAATGTTTTTTAGTCCATATTTTTGAATATTAAGGGCATGTTATTGGCGCATATTTTCGATATGTTAGTGCAAAAAATTCCTTGCTCTAATATCTTCTTCCGATCTCCGAAACCGCCCGAGATTTCAAAGAAATTTTGTGGGTTTGTATGATAGGTTCCAGCATGAAACATGGGACACTTTTAGACTCAATAGGTTGCACTGTTGACGAGATTTAAAATGTTTCTTTTTTTAACTCTCGTTATAAATTGTTTGTAGCATAGCAACGGTCAGCTGGAATTTTTTTTAATTTTGCTTCAATTCCGCATCAAGGAGGTTGGTCTTGTTGTGCTTCGCCGTTAGTGCTTCTTAAGTTCCTCTGGTAGGAGTCTTGATCTTCATATGGCAGATATGCCGAGGCAATCCATATGGTAGACTGTTTCATTTCCAAACCTGTAAACGTAAGATCTGCGTTACCGGATGTGTTCAAGAGAAATGCGTTAAGCTGTTTCCGTACTAGGATACACGCTCGTATTTTAGCATTTACCTTACCTGTATCTGTAACTTCTATGGTACAGTCCGCGGACTCAGTTTTGATTTATCCAAGGCTCTTAGATGATGAGTACGTTCTCCTGGAGCTCGGATTGACGTACCTGTAGTGCTGCTGAAGCACTTTTAGAGTGGTGCAGGTTTATTTGTACTGAGCAGTGGTTTTCTTTGAGCGACAGTCAATGTGGCCTGTTTTGGCTTGTATATCCACATCACTGTCTGCTATCATCAGTGATGAGAAGGGTGACGTGAACAAAGGTGTCCCGTGATTCTGATACCTTCAGGACTTTCCAGTCTTTTACGTTGAGGCTGGGATTGGAAAGTTCTAGAAGTTCAAGGATAACCTTTTGGAGACTAGCTATTATATCTGGGATTTTTATATGACCTCTAGGCCCAATGGAATGTTTGTGATCTGGAAATGCCAGGTTCTTCGTCAGCAGATCGCTGACATTTAATTTCAAATGGTCCAGTTGCTTTTTAGCTCAATTGATTTTGCTCAGTGGATCTTTGAGCCTTAGGGATTTTACCAACGGTAGAAGGATGTAGTTGGCCTTTCGAGGGTCACGGTAGCGTCGAACATGAGGTCGTACCCCTTTGGCTGGCTTACCACCACGAGATGGGGAAGCATTCCCGGGCGTTGGTTTGCAGGTCCCCGAAGTTGATGCTGCCGGGTCCCTTTTAGGATAGGCCTCTTCTGCCGCGTTCTTCTTAATAAAGGAAGTTAGGGTACTGGCATTGTGCATCTTGGCTTTCTGAGATAACTTGATCGAACCAAAGTGTCTTCCTCTTTTTGAGGGAGTTGGAGTGGATGATCTAGGCTCCAAGAAAAGCCCCCCAATGAAATAACGCCCAAACGAGAAATGAAATATTCCCCAAATTTTTTTCATACATTTTTGGGTGTTATTTCATATAAAATAACTCCCAATTTTTTGGGGTCGTTTTTCGTTTTTCTTTGGGAATTATTTCATTCCTCATTTGGGGTTTTCAAATTATAAAATTATCTCCAAAGAAATAACACCCAACCATTTTTTTAAATTTGGTTATTGTTTCATATCGTGAATAATTTGGGTGTTATTTAATTTTTTATTCGGGGGTTATCTCATTTTTAAAGCTGTTGGTTTTTAGGGGCTATAATTCTATAAAAATAGGCCTTTTACAAGAAAACTTTTAGCCTGTGAATACATTACAATATCTTTTGAATGTTTACAGATATTTCCATTTTTGTTCATATTGACGGATAGAAAATCAACAAAATGCAGCGAACATTTTTTCATTTTGAGAATTCGATTAGTACACACTAAGAATGACATTTTTTTTTTAAATTTGTAGGAGTTCTTCAAAAGGAAGAATTCAATAAAAGCTGAGAGTTTGATTTGCTTGTGATCAGTGGAGGTGGTTGTGTAAAGGCCAAACGTAAAAGGCAAATTGTCTTCCGAACTGCAAAAATAGAGCAGGGCTACAACGATCTACGATCCTTACGATTCATTTCAATAATTTTGCGACTTTGCTGTTGGTCCATATTGACTTCCATATTGAAATCCTTGATGAAACTGACTCTTTTATGAATTTTGGGCATAATTTCATTTTTGTTGCTGATGGGGTTTATTTCATTGGGGGTTATTTCATTTTCATCATTGGGTGTTATTTCATATGAAATAACTCCCAAATATTGGGGGTTGTTTCGTTTTCTTTTTGGGGTTAAATTCATTTATTTTTCGATGTTATTTCATTCACTGTTTTGGGTGTTATTTCCAATTTTTTGGGGTTTATTTCATTGGGGGTTATTTCCTGGGCGTTATTTCATTGGGGGGCTTTTCGTGGAGCCGATGATCTACACATTCCCTGGTTGGATGATCTTTTAACAGACTTTTCCAAAGTTTTTGTTTTGTTTGTTGGTATTTATGTTTATCGTTCCCCTACGGGAAAAGTGGTGTTAATTTACCTGAGTGTACCTATCTCAGGACGGGTGAAGTGGGGATGTGTCACCAAACTGGTTCTAAAGTGTTAAAGAAAAGTCAATTTGACTGTTCTGTAGTAGTCTGCGGCGTTGTGTTTCAAACGGCGTTGAAACACGATTTGCGAGTTTCTCAGGTTCCGGCATATCTTCCCGACATACCTTCCCCGATCGGCAGCTGGAACTAGTTTGGTTCGCGAGTGGGATTTTATCGAAACTATGACCCGCTCACACCGCGGAAGATAGCCGTGGCTTACACTATCCACCACCTGTGACGCGCTCGATGGGTAACCCGACCACACGGTTTATTTTATTTTATTTTATTTTATTTTATTTTATTTTATTTTATTTTATTTTATTTTATTTTATTTTATTTTATTTTATTTTATTTTGTTTTATTTTATTTTATTTTGCTTTACTTATAAATTTGTTTGGTTCCTATCTTACCTTTTTTGTCGGAACGACACTACCTTCTTCGCGCACCTCAAAGCTATTACACCCCTACCCCTCTAATGATTCTATAATCTAGGTCAACGTATTTTCTTCTTTGGGGACAATAAAATTGCCACCTTCTAACAATAGTGTGTTTGTGTATGTATGTTTGTACAGTTGTAACCCTGGAATAATTACAATAATTTCTTACAAATACTATACACTCAATCAGCTGCTGTCCTAAGTCATTATCCTAATGACACTTTACTCCTTCCTACCCCTCCCATAATGACCAATAAAACTTTCTATGTCAACGAACTGTAACAATTGCCAGTCATTGTCGAAATTCATGTAACCCTCGAATTATAACAATTGTATTACGACTATGCCGAAAACGAGTTGTGGTAATGATGGTGTACGAGGGGGTGGTGAGCAAATACTAAAAGGCATAATGTTATATGACAGCGTTAATACTCGCACAATTTGTAAATGTAACCGTACGATGAACATATAAAAACACAAAAACTGGATACCAAAAATTAAATTGCCAGACTAGGTACTGTCAAAGGAGTGTGAAGGAGGAAGGGGTGTGTGTACTACTACCAAAAGGAGTGATTTTCAATGTTGTACAAACATGATGAGTCTTACACTGAAGGAAAAAATTCGTTGCTCCCAAACGAAAAATTAGACAAATGAACTTCGTTTGAAGTTTTCATTTGCCACAAAACAAAACTTGTTTACCACAAGTAGTTGTGTCTATTGTGGGAATGAAATAATCGTTTACCGCAAACTCAATATACGTTTGTAACAAACGAAGAACGACTACGGCAAACTATTATTTCGTTAGTCGTAAACGAAAAACTCTTTTGAAGCAAAATAAAATTTCTTTTGCCACAAATGAAAAGAACGTAGACAAAAACTTTTATTTTATTTATTTGTAACAAACGAAGAACGACTACGGCAAACTATTATTTCGTTAGTCGTAAACGAAAAACTCTTTTGAAGCAAAATAAAATTTCTTTTGCCACAAATGAAAAGAACGTAGACAAAAACTTTTATTTCGTTAGTCGCAAATGGAAAACTCGTTTGTAGCAAAAACAATTGTGTTTGCCGCAAAATAAATCCACGTTTGCCACAAATGAAAAACGAGTAGAAACAAACTTTTATTTCGTTTGTCGCAAAAACAATTGTATTTGCCGTAAAATAACCCACTTTTACCACAAAATAAATCCTCGTTTGCTGCAAACATACAAAATCGTTTGTTGCAAACGGTAAACGCCATTGGCCCAATCGGGATTTTTGTTTTCCCAAAATTAAATACCAAACTTTTTTAAATAGGATTTTCATTTATTTTTATGTTCATTAGTAATATATACATGGATTTATAATTTTAAACATACATTTACAATTGGTTAATTATTTGTTCACTCTGAAGTTCTCAAAAATGATTTAGTGATTCCTTTCCAAAAATATTGTGAATTCCTGAAAAAAAACAATTTAGTAAATGAATAAAAATAACAGACATATTTTAATATCATACCTAGTATACAAATTTGCATTTGTGTCCAGGTGTAGTCGAGAACGACTGTGTTCGAATAAAAGAATTCCATATTCAATAATACGATTAACTCGCTTCTGTCTTTAGGGCCTGCAACAACATAAAAGTGTAAAATGTTCATAACCATATCAAAAATAATGAAGTTGCTCTTCAAGTTTCATTTGGTGTTCAGCTTCTTGAAAAATAAAATACTTACCCTTTATGTGTATACCCTTTATGTGCAATAGTTTATATATTGTGAAATATATTCATAATATCTTCTTGCGCAATTTCCAAATTATTATTAGCGAATTATAACACCACTGATAGTTCAAACATTTTCCTTGATTTATTATTTAACTCGTCAAAAGTGTTAGTTTTTCACTAGATTGTCTTTTCCATTGAAATTCACTTTTAAGAACATTGTCTTTACATAAAGAAAAAAACACTGACACGACGCTCAACGAACTGATGTTCACAATTCAACCACAAACGAAAAACTAAACACCATAACACTACACGATAGCGATCATTCTGGAACATCTCAATGATTGATACACTCCACTCACTCATTTGTCACAGCGAACGAACATTCATTCGGGACTAACGTGGAAAACGTTTGTGCAAAATATAAAACTTTTGTTTAGGAGAGTTGAGAGAACAAAAAGCATGTGCTCTCAACTCTTCTAAACATAAAAGATTTAAATATTCCCCAAAAATCTTCTACGGTTGTCCCAAACGAATGTTTGCTTGCTGTTAGAAATAAGTAACGCTCTTTGTTCTCTCAACTCTCCCAAAATTAAAGGTTTTATATTTTGCGCAAACGTCTCCCATCGTTGTCCCAAACGAAATATTAAACGACGTAGGAGTAAACAAATGTTCGTGTACTGTAAAAAAAGCAATGTTGATGGCAACTGTTTCATTTTGCGTCGAATACTTCAACGATTGTGGTAAACGTTGAATTTTCGAAACAAAACAACTTTTTTTGCAGCAAGCGAGCAACAAATGGGTTTGTTTTTTTAGTGTAGTATGCAAACCTTGTTATTGTTATAATTTGGTTGAACTTTACGCTTCAAAAATGATGACAATCCATTTTCACTCTTTATGTGAGTGCGAATGTATGTGTGTGTTGTAAAAAGGAAGGAAGCATGGATTCTTGGCAAATATTAGCCTCATCATCATCGTTGTTGCCATCAGCATCAGCAGCATCTGCATCATCGTCACAACGCCATTGTCATTGTTGTTGACACCGTCATCATTTCCATCACCGAACCACCGACCAACCGACACCAACCATCATCTCAAACACCGCCACATTGTCAACTCTCGCTCTCTCCCCGAATTCGTCACTGCCATGTTGAGTAACAACAATTGCAAAAAGGGGTTATAATCACCAAACATTTATAACAATCTGGTAATATTGCTGCTGTTATTGTTGTTGCAGCTATGGCTGCTGGCTTTGTTGCTACAAATGTTATTATGTACTTTAGAATATTTCTTGTTTTTTTTTTTTGGTTGTCTGCACTTGTGCGTTTCCAAATGTGGTGAGACATACAACACATGGAGCCCTTACAGACCGACATGCCCTACATGAATGGCCGCCCTTGTTTGTTGTTATTCATAGGCTTTACACCGCCCGTGTGCCCCCTACACACACCTTCACCAACAACGACATTATATTTATAATACAGCTTGTGTGGGGACATTTTGTGACAAGTCCATTAAAGGAGGTTTTCTCACATTGGGTGGATTTGTTGACTGCTTGAGTTAACTGGACCCAATGGTAATATCATTAATATCCTAATTCCAAATGAAATTAACCCAAAAAACATGCTTAACTGGCACTGCTTTGCAATCCTATTGGATTTTATACCGCACGTAGAACAATATTATAAGCGCTTCGATCTTCTGCGCTTTTTTCTCCAGTTAGTCACACCAAGTTGTAGAAGGTCCTCAGTAATCTGGTCTTTCCAACGGAATTTCGGTCGCCCCTTTCTGCGCCGTCCTTTGAGTTCATTATCGAAGACTATACGAGCTTAAGCATTTTCGTCTATGCGTACAACATGACCTAGCCAACGCAACTGCATCACCTTTATTCGTCTGACCACGTCAATGTCAGTGTATAGCTCGTAGTCCTCATGATTCATTCGCTGTTGAAATTCTCCGTTAAGGACGATGGACCCATATATTATACGGAGTATTTTTCTCTCGAAAACTGCCAGAACCTATTCATTCGCATGTGTCATAACCCAGGATTCTGAACCATACATCAAGACAGGTAGAAACAGTATCTGATATAGCTAGTTTTTTGTTCGTCGAAAGATGGTTCTCTCATTAAATCGCTAGCTTAGTGCGTATGAGCATTTATTAGCAAGCAGGATTCTTCTACGGATTCCGAGGCGGACAGTATTTGTTTTGTTGTTGGCGGAGCCTAGGTAGACAGAATTATCTACCACCTCGAAATTATAGTTATCAACGTTAAAACAGTTTCCCAAACAGGCAGATTTTTTGTTCGTTGAAACTAATAATTTAGTTTTGTCCTCGTTCACCATTAGACCCATTTTCGCTGATTCCTTCTGTATACCTGAGAAGGCTGCAGTCACATCCCGCAGTTTTCGACCGATGATGTCGACGTCATCAGCGTACGAGAGTAGCATGTGGCTTTTGTTGAATATCGTGCCACTCGTGTTTACTGCAGCTTTCATTATCATTTCCATCCCTATGTTGAAGAGGTCACACGATAGGCCGTCGCCTTGTTTTAGGCCTCGTCTGGTATAGAATGGCTCCGTAAGGTCCTTGCCAATCTTCACTGAAAACTTCGTTTCAGTCAGCGTCATTCCGCAAAGGCGCACCAGCTTCGCAGAAATGCCTACTCAGCCATGTCTTCGAGTAATTCCTGCCATATCGGGCTGTCGAAGGCAGCTTCATAGTCGACGAAAAGATGGTACGTGTCGATCAGTTTCTCTTGGGTCTTTTCCAGGATTTGCCGAAGTGTGAAAATCTGGTCAGTTATTGATTTACCAAGTCTTAAGCCACACTGATAAGGCCCGATCAGGTTGGATAACACTGGCCTTAGTCTTTCACATAGCACACTCGACAGGACCTTATATACGATGGGTAAAAGGCTCCCGCGGTCGTTGAAGCACACACTTGGATCACCTTTTTTCAGCACAGGACATAATTCGCTTAGATTCCAATCATTGGGCATGCATTCATTAAGCCAAACCGTGCGTAAGAGTTGGTGCATGCTCGTTATCAGCTCCTCGCCGCAGGACTTGAAGAGCTCTGCCGAAAATCCGTCGGCACTGGCTGCTATATTATTTTCAACTGCAATATTTCTCTTCTTACCTCGGTTTGACTTGGTAGTGGGCAATCTTAGCCGTCGCACAGTGGCCCAAACGGACAACCTAGCGGGATTTAAGTCGAATTCCAATGTTTGAAAATACCGACCTTTTTGGTTTTCTTTTAATTAACAACACTTGTAAATGCTTATAAAAGCTTTTGCATGAGCATTTAGAGGCATTCCTGATCTGCTACGAGCCTTCAAAGTGAATAAATTTTTAGCACATGGCCCGCAAAGATTTGGCAGCATTTTTTGACTTCTGTTGGTTGAGCTAAATTACAAACAAATTTTACTTTATTGAGTCAATATCTTTTTTTCTCATTCAGAGAAGGTATGTACTTAGATAAACTTTAAAATGTAAAATGTTAAGAACTGTAAAAAATGTCAGTTGTATGGGAGCTATGACATATAGTTGACCTAGGAAATTAAACTTAAGAGAATAAGTGGTATATGATTTAAACAACTTAAGTTTAAATTTTCATTAAAATATCTCTTCTTTTACTCGAGTTATTAATTAAATCCCGCTAGAACTGCTGTTTGACCCACTGTGCGTCGCCGACAATTGGCGTGATACCTTCACTTGCGCGGCCTTCTGGAGTCAGCAATTGCTGGAAGTGTTCTCTTCATAAATGCAGCACACTCTGCGTATCTGTAACTAGATTTCAATCCTCGCCCTTACAGGAAGGGAGCCCATTACCGTAGCCATTTGCTTTTACTTTCTGGTAAAATGTTCGGGCCTCACCTCTATCCGCGTGTCGCTCTATATCCTCGTTCATCCATTCCTTCATCTGACGTTTTTTTCGCTTAAATAGATATCTCGCCTGTTTTACTATCTACTTGTGCCGTTCCTATAGCGTTGACCTATAAGCAGCATCCTGTTCCGCAGACGCAATTCTTCATCGTACAAGGATTCGTCTGAGCGCCGTCTTTCATATCCTAGCACGTTGTTTGCGGCCATGGAATGCTCAATATGCTGCCACTGTGTATCGGGAACGTCAGAAGTAGTGGCTTTGTGTCGCAGTAGTTAGGAGAGCTGGTTTAAGTAGGCAGTGGCTATCTCTGGGGTTTGCAGCTTCGCGATGCCCAGCTTTCTTTGTGTTTGGTTACGTGCATTTTTCGATCCGCTCAATCTTGAGCCTAAACCCTTTGTCTGCCGTGAATCTACCGATCGATGGACCCAAAACATCTTCCCTTCCTATTTTTGCCTTAAAGTCTCCCAAAACAATTTTAGTGTCGTAGCCAGGGCAGTGTTCGAAGGTCTTTATGTACCATCGGGACATGAGAACAAATCAGCGTGATGTAGAAAATTTTTGCATTGATGCGGATTGTGGCTATTCGATCACTTACAGGATTGTACCGCGGGACAAGATGTCTGAGTCTTTCGCCAAATACAAATTTTCATCCAAATTCATCTGTAATAGATGTCGCATTTTTTACGTCGCGTGCATTCTTCTCCTGTCCATCTAAACTCCTGAAAGGCGGTGATGTCCGCCTTATATTTTTTTTAGGACATCCGCCAGTTGGATAGTGGCACCTTCTTTATAGATAGATAGCTCGTTTTTCCGTTTGCGGGGGTCGTCAACATTTAGGGGGTTCCGTTTCTTACTTTTCATTCTCATGTTTTGATAGCCAGTAAAAGATCTAAAGGCGGGTGGCTAGCCCAACCATTAGGGTTTGTCGCTCACTATCTGCCGCTATTTATTATAAAAAATATCACGAACAACGTTGTCCAGGTGGCACCACGAAGGAAGCTGTGAGTCGGCTTGGGATGCAAGATTAACTTAACATCCCCAACGGCACCATAGCGTGGTTAATATGGGATTATGTCATACCCAAAAATCATACTTGTTTTATATCTGTCTATAATTGGTCATCTTCTGCAGGATTTTTGTGGCAAAATAGTGACATTAGATTAACACGATCGCGAAAGTTTTGTTTGATTCAAAACAGTTACTTTCTGCTTGAGAGTTATGAAAACAACACCACACACGCTTGTTTAAATGTTCACTGTACTCTAACTATACGAGCTCCTTAATGCAGAAAATCTCTACACATATAATAACAAAATTCAGTTCTTACTTGGAACACCAACACATGACACTCTACAATTTTGTTTAACACTTTTAAAATTATGTTAAAATATTCATGCATTCCTTGATATTGAAAATTCTATTGAGGTCCTCTATTGATTTTTCCCCTTGATTCATTTGCTTGGTCGTGTTTACAATTCACAAAATTTCTGTTGAGTTAAACATTAAATGACACAACCGAAGAAGTGAGGGTGACATAATACCTCGTCTCGTTCGCTATGCGACAGGGCAATGACATGCGACGCCTAAAGACAGACGGAAGGAAGGACGACAACTGTTGAGAGACAATAATTCTTCCCCTTATTTTTGTGTAGTATTTTATTTGTGTAACAAAAACCAACAGACATGGTAAAAGTACGTCTGTCGAAAGTCACAACGTCAAACATGGTCAGCAGTAGCAGCAGCAAGTGACCACAGTTGGTCGAAAAACCACAATCGGAAAGGGTAGGGAAAAGTGGGCGGTCGAGGCAAGTGCAATGTTAGACTTTTGACCGAACCAAAAAACACCCCACAATTTTGTCAGCAGTAGACTGGTGCTGCTGTTGTGCCTAGTCATTTTGTCAATTATTGATTTCATATTTTTGTTTGCAGTTTGGTTGCCTTTTTTCCATATTCATATATCTCCTGGGTCGTCCTGTCTGCAGGATGACTATTGCATGGATCGAATGATATTTCTCTTACTACTTTTGGATTAATGTAAATTCATTTAATATTGTTATTAAACATTATAGGAGTTTGTTGAACTTAGTTTGTTGTTATGGTATATTGCAAAAAAAAAAATAATTTGAATTTATCTGTAGATTATGAGATTTCATTGATTGATATAACATTATTAGCAGTTGTAAAACTACTAGGGTAGTCGTGGGCTTTAACACACTATACAGGAGATGCTGTTAACGGAATCATCAATATGTGTGAATTTTCACACATATGGATGATTTGGTTGCATATATCGTAGTCGACTTTCGACAACATTCGATTGTTTTTTTTTATTTATTTGAATAGAATTAGTAAAATTAACAAAACTAATATTCCACTTAAATCTTACGCCACGGAGTACAACAGTTTTATTGTAACTGCTACAAAATAATCCCAGTTCAAAACCATTTGATGAATGGAAAAGTGAAACTGTTGCTTTATAGGGAAACGTTGTATTATTTTAAATTTGTTTCAGCTAAATCAGACTAGTGGTTCTCGAGTTATGTCAAAAAAAAGAGCCTAAAACTTGACAAATTCCCCCATACGATACTAACTTACTTACTTAAGTGGCCATTTACAACTAACGAATGTGGTTCACAAATTTGAGGCCTGAAGTATTAAAGAATTCCACGCGCTTCGGTATTCTGCGTGTGTTCTCCAGATGGTGGCACGTCGCCTACCACTTGGTCCTTCTAACGGAGCCTGGTTCTCCCTGCTCTGCGCCGTCCTTCAAGTTCGCCTTCACACACCTTTCTCCCTAGAGCATTTACATCCATCCTTGCAACATGTCTTAGCCATCGAAGTCGTTGGATTCTGACTCTTTTAGCTGCGTCAACACAGATAGGTCCATATATGTTTCATAGTACTTTTCTCTCGAATACCCCCAAGGTTTTGTATGTCCGTTGTAGTAAGCAAACATGCTACGGCAGCATACAACAGAACGGGTAAGGTTAGCACCTGGTATAGCTGTTTCTTAGTATTCCGAGAATAAGGTGGTGTTACTAAAGTGCTGCCGAAGTCCGTAGAAACATCTATTGGCTAGCACTATTCTCCACTTAATTTCTTGGGTGACAAGAGGTAGGTAAATTCATATACTAGCTCAAAACAATAATTGACCACGTTCACGGTGTTTCCCCATCGAGAGGACTCTTTGTTCGTCAAAATCATTATTTTTGTTTTGTCCTCGTTGATCGCTACACCCATTTTTGCTGACTCTTTTTCTAGTGATGAGAAAACTGCAGTAACATCCCGCAGATTTCGGCCAATGATGTCTATATCATCGGCACAGGCTAGTGGCATGTGGCTCTTGTGGAATATGGTGCCAGACATGTTGACACCAGCTTTTTTCATCACCTTTTCCATAACTATATTAAATAGTGTACAATGGTCCAATTAGTTTTTCTACAATTGACTTTAGACGTTTACACAAAACGCTCGAAAGGACCTTGTACGGAATTGGTAATAGGCTTATTCCACGGTAGTTCTTACATTCTTCACGATCTCCTTTCTTATATATGGGACATAGCATACTGAGACTTCAATCCCCGGCCATGCTCTCCTCTAGCCAGATGTTCTCCATGGGCTGATGCATGCTCCTAATCAGCTCCTCCTCGCCAGCCTTAAACAATTCAGCAGGGAGACCATCGGCTCCAGCAGCTTTGTTGTTTTAAGGCGGGAAATTGCCACACGTATCTCGCTCTGGCTCGGAGGTGGACATTTAATACCATCGCCATGGATTGGAGCGGGGTCTTCTGGAGTGGTGTCCGTATCCAGTAAATTACGATACTTACTAACTTCAAATCGATATTAAATTATTATGGCATGTAACTTGACAAAACAAATTATGCAGAATTTCTTCTTTTTGGGCCTATTTTCACGTGCAGTTCTCAGAATTGAGCCCCAAACCAACGAGTTGAAAAATGTGATATTTGACACCGCGACAACGTTTCGACGTGACTATGACATAAATAATAAAGGGGAATGTATAGCAATTGTAAAATTAGTAAATGTAAATATTTTTGTTCTCTAATCGAATGTCTGCATGCTCATTAACCTGACCTTTTTTTAATTTAATTTAATGTTGTTCTTATTCCATTTATTTTAATTTCGTTATGGTGTTGTAAAATTTTCGATGCAAAAACTTTTTCATTCAACATTTGCAATCTGCTGTATAATTCATTAAAAACAAATATTTTTTTAAGTTCACGTGTGTTGGCTTTTTGGTCGTTGCGCTTAAATGAAAATTTAGCTATTTAGGTGGTGTAAAACGTATCAAGCGTTAACAAGGCCAAATGAACAACAAAAACATCAACAACAATTTTAACAAAAAATTAAGTTGTAAAATTGTTTGTTACAAATAATTTAAAGGGCAAAACCTACATTTAAAGCGCCAGTTGGGGAAAAATGAAATGTAAATGCACAAAGTTTTGTTTGGTTTCAGAAACCAAACACATTTTGTAATTACAAACTTAAAAGTTATTATGTAAGTATGTGGGTGGCTCAACAACACTCTTATGAGGAGGGGGTCAACCATTCTTTAATATTTAGTTAAGCTGGATGCCAATGGTTATATAATCTGTGGCCGAGAAGGATTACGACACGTGTACGATAGGAATACAGGGCGTTTTTAAATAATTGTGAAATAGTTGCTGTCGTAGTTCCAACCAACTTTTTGCCAATTCTACTCTTTTTGTTGAACAGATATATAGAACACCCCCTACCGATAGTTACTGCTATACACATATCAAATTTATTTTCAACATTTACATTATCATTATTGCAAAAACAATTCACAATGATGATGTCTCTTTTAATAAAAAGCCTAGCAACTGGGCAATTAAAATGCAATAATTGCTATGCAAATTAAAAAAAAAAATTTAAAACAATTTTACCACGTTTAAGCTGCTCTATAACTTTTTATTTCGTTTCACTATTGTTACCCCCCTTTGACGATGATGATGACGACGATGACGATGATCACCATCATTATGTTATTGTTGGATTACAATAAAAAAAAACAATGATGATGTTGATGACAATGACTGGTTTGGGTTTTACCATGTCGACAACGACGGCGCCATCCACTAAAACAAACCACAGAATTTTGCATATTTAAATGATTCTTGTCTCTTCTTTTCTCATTTTATTTTGTGATGACATCGCCAATTTCAAAAATGGACAATATTACAAAAAAAGAAAAATATATGGAATTGTTACAAATGCATCATAACAATAAAGGGAACCCGTTTGTTGTTTTGTTTCGTTTTCTTTTTTTTCATATGTAGTATAATTTTGATTAAAAACGCCATAACTAGACAGTTTAGCCATAGTTTGCAGTTTTTTCTTTTGTATTTGGAGTTAGTCGTCGTTGACAACTCGTTTAACCCTTTAAATGCGGGAGATGAATGATATGGGATTGTGTTGTATTACGTTTTGTTAGCGTAAAAACTGTTTATGTAAACACCGGTTAAAGCGCGACACGCGACTACCATGCGGCAGGTCCCGGGTTCGATTCCCGCCTCCAGTCATTTACTTTTTTCTTTCATTGCCGGCCCCTTCAAAGTTATCCACAGCAACATCGCAGTATAAGTGTGGAGTCAATCGGCATGTCTAGTAGAAGCTTCTCAAACAGTGACGTTCGCATTCGTCGATAAAAAAAGTAGGAGCCATTTGTTGTAAATCTAAAATAGAAAGCTTGTTAATACGCAACAACGCGAGAAGCTATTTCATACCTCATTCAAAGGGTGTAAAGGGAAATTAAGTTTAATTTATACTTTTTATGTTATTTCGATACATACAAATTTATATAAACATGGATAAACTTTTAAATGTTCCTTCATCGAAAAGATCTTCACAACTATGCTACATAGTTGTGTTGTTAAATAAGATTTGTTAACGAGAAAACTACCGCGGATTAACCGTATACCCACGTGAAGTCTCAAGCGATGGACATGTCAGGGATGAGTTGACCAAATGTGGACTTGGATCGCCACCTAGTTGCAGCCAAAGTGTCACCAAACAGAAAAAAAGCAAGAAATCGCAAGGCTGCATGCACTTGAGATAGCGAATGCCTTTTTGAACCATCACTGCGAATAAACGCCTCTAACTCCGAATTTCGGACACACATTGGCAGCATATTGCGTCTTCTACAACCGAAAGTACTTGGTCATGAAAAACCATGGTGTTTAAACGCTTCAACAGCTGCTTTGGGCGCGGAAAAACGTTGTCCACGCAGTTTTTCTTGAAAAAGGAAAAGAAAGTCTTTGGTTATGAAATCAGAGCTCAAATAGCCCATTCTTTGAGCTGATGTGTTAGAACATGCATTGTTTTGATACAAGATTATCTGTTTTCTCTTGGCAAACAGATTGTGGGGCACCACTCAGAATTGACTAAAGGCATTGCGTCCACATGACCGGTTACTTACTTACTTAGCTGGCACTTTGCAATTGTATGGGAATATATACCGCACGTAATAATAATAAATATTATAAGCGCTTAAAATTTCTGCTCTTCTTCCCTAGTTAGTCACACAAAGTTCTGCAATGTTCCCAGTAACCTGGTTTTTTCAACGGAGTTTTGGTCGCCCTCTTCTGTGTCGTCATCCATTTTCGCTGATTCCTTCTCTATACCTAAGAAGTCTGCAGTCACATTCCGCAATTTTCGACCGATGATGTCTACATCATCAGCGTACTCGAATAGCATGTGGCTTTTGTTGAATACCGTGCCACTCGTGTTTACTGCAGCTTTGTTCAATATCATTTCCATCAATATGTTGAAGAGCTCCACGATAGGACGTCGCCTTGTTTTAGGCCTCGTCTAGTTTAGAATGCCTCCGTAAGGTCCTTGCCAATCTTCACTGAAGACTTCGTGTCAGTCCTCGTCACTCCCTAAAGGCGTATCAGCTTCGCTGGAATACCAAATTCAGCCATGACTTCGAGTAATTTCTGCCGTATCGGGCTGTCGAAGGCAGCTTTATAGTCGACGAAAGATGGTACGTGTCAACCTGTTTCTCTTGGCTCTTTTCCAGGATTTGCCGAATTGTGAATATCTGATCAGT
The DNA here is from genome assembly GCA_964034835.1 of Muscina levida. Classification (NCBI taxonomy): domain Eukaryota; kingdom Metazoa; phylum Arthropoda; class Insecta; order Diptera; family Muscidae; genus Muscina; species Muscina levida. Next base: position 143,049,121 of record OZ035880.1, on the reverse strand, counting down.
TGTTGATTTATCAAATCTAAAGCCACACTGATAAGCACCAATTAGGTTGGATAACAATGGCTTTAGTCTTTCACATAGCAAACTCGACAGGACCTTATATATGCGTTAGTCGGAGCAAAGACCTGGTTCACCTTTTTGCAGCACAGTTCATAATACGCTTAGATTACAATCATCGGGCTTCCACTTATTAACCCAAACCATGCGTGCATGCTCATTTTCAGCTCCTCACTACCGGACTTGCACAGTTCTGGCTGAAGTCCGTCGTCACCGGATATTGCTCTTCTTACCTCGGCTTGACTTGGTGGTGGGCAATCTTAGCTATCGTCGCCAATTGGCATGATACCTTCACGTGCGCTGCCTTCTGAAACCAGCAGTTGCTGGAAGTGTTCTCTCCATATAAGCAGCACACTCTGCGCATCTGTAACCAGATTTCAATCCTTGCCCTAATAGGAGGGGTACCCATTACCGTTGCCTTTTGCTTTTACCTTCTAGTAAAATTTTCGGGCCTCACCGCTATCCCTGTATCGCTCTATATCCTCTTTCCGCCGTTCCTTCATCTGAGGTTTTTTTTTCGCTTAAATAGCTGTCTCGCCTGTTTTACAGTCTCCCTGTGCCGTTCCCTAACAACACGGATTACAATTGGCTGCAGCGTTGGCCTATAAGCAGCATCCTGTTCCTCAGACTGTATGCGACACTTTACATAGTACCAGGATTTGTCTGAGCGCCGTTTTTCATATCCTAGCACGGTTGTTGCGGCGGCTGCCATGGAATGCGCAATATGCTGCCACTGTGTATCGGGAACATCAGAAGTAGAGGCGTTGTGTCGTAGTAGTTGGAAAAGCTGGTTTGAGTAGGCAGTGACTATCTCTTGGGTTTGCAGCGTCGCGATGTCTAGCTTTGTTTGTGTTTGTTTACGTGCGCAATCTTGTGCGCAGCTTGGCTACAACCAGGGGGGTTACTATGTAACTCGATTCGAAAGTTAAATATTACGAATTCGGATTTTTTCTACCAACTAACTCGAATTCGCAAATACATTTCCTACTTTCGAGTTGCCATATCCGATTGTCGGATACTCATACTCTACTTTCGGATATGCATCACTATGTATTTCGAATTTAGATGTCAGAATCGGTCGAAAGTTGACATTTGTACTCGTTTGATGTTTAGTTAACGGATGATACATAAAAAGATCTTTAAAAAATCGAAACAACGATAGCAGACGCTGAAAAATGTAAGTATTTCTTAAATATATATATATTGGTTGATAAATGTTAATTCAAGTCTTTTTCAATAAGGAAAATACTACGAAAAAATTAAATACCAAGCAAAGCCAATTTGAGATCATGCTCAACTTTATGACGGAGCATCCACAGTTGGCTAAGGGGTACATAAAAGCTGCGGACGCCAAACAAGCCACCAATGATTTATGGGCACGATTGGTAGAAGACCTAAATGCAGCCGGTCCACCAATGCGGCAAGTGGTCGGTTGGAAAAAGGTAAATAATACAAAGTTTGTCCATAAATGGAAATTAATTTTTTCTCCTTAGGTTTGGGCAGACCACAAGACCCACCTTAAGGCCAAATTGCGGAAGAACCGCATTAATTTTTCGGGCAAAGGCGGTGGGCCGGCAAAAATGTGTTCATTCACCGCACTTGAAGAAAGTGTAATTAATTTACTTCAAATGAAGGAGGCGGTTAACGGTATGAGTGGGGTGAGAAAATTTGGAGCAAACAGTACCTACACAACTGGCGACCACACTGCTACGGGAACCAGTAACAACGCCGAGCAAGATGTTAACACTGTACATGACACACTGTCCCTTCCCCGCCTCGTTGTTCATCAACTGCTCGCACACCCATCACACCACGAGCACCATTCAATCGCGCTGTGCCGTCTTCACTTTCTAACCAAAGGGCAACCGAATCCATTTTTATAAGAAACAAATATTTCTTGTTAACTTTTATTTTTATTGTTTTGTTATTTTTGACATTTTTGCGTAGGAAATGCTGCCAACTTTGAATAATACATTCGAAAGTACTGCCAAAAATAGTTCCAATTAGTGGCAGCACTTTTCACTCGATCCGAAAGTGTTACATGGTAAGAGCTCAAATTCGGATCGAATACAACTTTCGAGCTGTTCGAACTTTCGAATCGAGTTACATAGTAACCCCCCAGGTAATGATCCGAGCCAATATTAGCATCACGCGCACGTCCGTGACACTAGACGCATGCCTTTCATCAATTACCACATGATGAATTTGATTTTTGGTGTTTTGATCGGGGAATAGCCAAGTGAGGTAGCCTTGTGGATATCTTTGTGCTGGAATTTGGTTCCACTCACTACAATGTTCCTTCCTGCTGCGAAACTAACCAGCCTAAACCCGTTGTCTGACGTATCGGTATGCAGGCTGAATTTACCGATCGATGGACCAAGAACATCTTTCCTTCCTATTTCTGCATTAAAATCTTCCCAGAACAATTTGAATGTCGTGACCAGAGCAGCTGTTGTATGTTTCCCCTCGGTGCTCGTAAAATGCATTTTTAATCTCATCGTCTTTATCTTCCGTCGGGTCATGAGCACAAATCAGCGTGATGTAAAAATATTTCGCCTTGATGCGGATTAGGGCCATTCGATCACTGACAGGATTGAACCGCGAGACAAGATTTCTGAGTCTCTCGCCAACTACAAATCCACATTCAACTTCGTGCTTTTCGGCATGGCAGCTGTAATAGATGTCGCAATTTTTACGTCGCGAGCATCCTTGTCCTGTCCATCTCACCTCCTGGATGGCGGTTATGTCAGCCTTATATTTTTGAAGACATCCGTCAATCGGATAGTGGCACCTTTTTTACAGAGAGTCCGGACGTTACAGGTACATATCCTTAAATCATGGTCCTTATTACGATTGTGGGGGTCGTCAACATTTGGGGAGTTTCGTTTGCTACTTTTTCTTTTTCGTGTTTTCTTAGCCAGTAAAGGACCTGAAGGCGGGTGGCTGGCAAAACCATTAGGGTTCTGTGCTCACTATCTGTCGCTATTCATGATAAAAAATATCACGAACAACGTTGACCAGGTGCCACCACGAAGGAGGTTGTGAGTCGGTTTGAGATGCAAGATTCACTTTACCTCCCCAACGGTACCCAACGATTATGCCGAAAAAAAACGGTAGCTCTTCGTACCAAAAAAATGCATTTTATACTATTCACGTAATTGTAAATCCCACTCATGTGTCTATTGTGACGTAATCTCTCTTTCTAATGAACTCTAATTGTAATTTGACTCCTGACTGCTGTTGGGATACAAACATTCAAGTTACACCGTCGATTAATACCCCAAGGGATTAATAAATTATTGCCACATTTTTATGTTGAAACTGTTCAACAAGATCTCTGGCGGCGCAATTATTATTTGCATCATTGTAACGTTAATTTTCTTGCAAAATATAAACGTCATACGAACCGGAAGCAAATAAAACTAACATTAAATCATAATTACTTGCGCTTATGTGGTAGATTTTTGCACCATCATTGCAAATGTCGACAGAAAAAAATATAATAAAACGTGCGACAACAACAAAAAGTGAACATTATACAGTTTTTTTACTTAAATCATATAAAAACTATAAGCATAGAATAATTGCTGTCGGAAAACCACATAACCATCGTATAAATTACAGGTTTTTAAAACAGTAAGGAAAAGGCAGGCGGGCGGTATGATAAGGGCGTGGATAGTTGGTGTGGAATATTTTTGGTAATATGATAATACTACTAATTTTTGTAATAGACAATGAAGAGTATTATAATTCTAGCAAAGCTTTTAAGATGCAGTTAAGTTTATAATGGAAAAACTAATTTTATAAAATTTTTATAAAAGATGCTATTATTTAGCTTTTTTGTAATATTTACTTATTTTGTAATAATTTCTACTTAATTTTTTAACCAGAAATTCACACAAGTACGTATTGTCTGTCATTAATCAACCGCCATCATATGTCCTGTAAGTGGTATTTTTTTGCGGTTTCATAATAATTGTTTTGGCTAGAGGTTTTACAACTCGGTGTGTTACACCATATGTAAAATTATTTTCATTGTTTTTTACCCTGTGTAATCTATTGATTGTTATTCTTTGTGCCTATAGTTTAGTTGTTATTAAAACTATAGAAATTTACAGGCGTTTGGCTTGAAGTTCGAATACGACTTATCGGTTGTGAATATTTTATAAGTATAACAAACAAATGGAATATAAATGCAGCGAGTGAGTGGCCGGCCGAGTTATTCGTGACAACACCACTAAAGCAACAATTGAACGCAGGGAGCAGCTGTCGATTGTTGTCGCACTCCCAACAATGAGGACAATATGATCTACCACCAATTGTTCACATTTACGACGTCATTGCTGTTGATGTTGCTGCACCACATTGTGTTGTTTGTTGCCAGCGCGCATACATATGACATAGTTGTTCTTAATCTGATGAAATATCCTTAGCACTTCAGAAAGTGTAGTAGTGGTACTTACAAACACCTTAATGTTTTTTTTTTATAAATTTTGTATTATTTAAAAATTTACTGCTGCGAACGGAGTTTTAAAGTGGTGTTACAAAAGTACCAACAAAAAAATGTGTATTGCGGTTTAATCGTTGAACATTCAGCAATCACTTATTTATTGTTATTTTTTATCATAAGAAACTTTCTGTTAGATATTACGTGCATCTAGTTATTACACTTACCTCATTCTTTATTGGATTCTACCACAGAAACTTTGACGAAAGAGCTTTTGAATCAGAGCATTGGTTTAACTTTATTATTATGGAACACTTTTCAACCCCCATTTCATTTGTTATTATTTCTGGTCTACCGAGAGTTCATTGTGGAAATCTAAACATATGTTTGATTATATATTTTTTCAATTACTGTAGCCCTTATTCATAACCTTATCTGAGTTCTGTGGTTTTACTATTACTTACCTAAGTGTGAAATAAAAGATATTATATGTCATTGGCCAAACCTCCATTGATGAGTGTTTTTAGACGGATTTCTTCAATAAATTGTAAAAATATAATTTTTATAGACCCTTGATGTTGACGACATTATCTTCGCAGTAGTAGAGTGGGTGCCGTTGTGGATGTAAAGTGAATCTTGCATCTCAAGCCGACTCACAACCTCCTTCGTGGTGGCACTCGGCCAACATTGTTCGTGATATTTTTTTATCATGAATAGCGGCAGGTAGTGATCGGAAAAGTAACAGGCGGAACTCCCCAAAAGTTAACGACCCCCGCAAACGTAATAAGGTCCATGATTGAAGAATATGCACCTGGAACGTTCGGGCTCTATATAGAGAAGGTGCCACTATCCGACTGGCGGATGTCCTCAAAAAATACAAGGCTGACATCACCGCCATCCAGGAAATGAGATAGACAGGACAACGATGCTCGTGACGTTAAAATTGAAACATCTTTAAAGCTGGCTTGCAGAAAATCACGAATTTGGACGGGGATTTGTAATTGGCGTGAGACTCAGACATGTTGTCTCGCGGTTCAATCCTGTTAGTGATCGAATAGCTGCAATCCGCATCAAGGCAAAATTTTTCTACATCACGCTGATTTACGACCGCTGCCCTGACAACGATATTTAAATTGTTCTGGGTGACTTTAATGCAAAAATAGGAGGGGGAAGATGTTTTTCGTGCATTGATCGGTAAATTCAGCCTGCATACGTTCCCGATACACAGTGGCAGCATATTGCGCATTCCATGAAAATCGCCGCATTATTGGATTATTGGGCAACGCTACAGCCAATTGCAATCCGGGCTGTTAGGTAACGGCATAAGGAGACAGTAAAACGACGAGACAGCTATTTAGCGAAAACACGTCAGATGAAGGAACGGGAGATATAAAGGATATAGAGCGATACAGGGATAGAGGCGAGGCCCAAAAATTTTACCAAAAAGTAAAAGCAAAAGTCTACGTTAATGGGCTCACCTCTTGTAAGGTCAAGAATGGAAATATGGTGACTGATACACAGAGTGTGCTGCATATATGGAGAGAACTGGTGGTTCCAGAAGGTAGTGCACGTGAAGGTATCACGCCAATTGTCGACGACGGCTCATATTGCCCACCACCAAGTAGCCGGTGCCGATGGCTTTCCAGCAGAGTACGGTGGCGAGAAACTGATAACGAGCATGTACCAGCTCCTACGTAGATGTGGCTTAACGAGTGCATGCCCGATGATTGAAATCCAAGCGTATTATGTCCTTTTCTGAAAAAAGGTGATCCAAGTGTGTGCTCCAACTATCGCGCGATAAGCCTTTTACCCATCGCATATAAGTTTATCCAACCTGATCGGCCCTTATCAGTGTGGCTTTAGACCTGGTAAATCAACAACTGACACAATACGGGAAATCCTGGAGAAAACCCAAGAGAAACAGATCAATAGGTACCATCCTTTCGTCGACAATAAAGCTGCCTTCGACAGCCCGATACGGCAGAAATTACTCGAAGCCATGGCTGAGATTGGTATTGGCTGATTCTCTTTTGCGGAATGACGCTGACTGACACGAAGTCTTAAGTGAAGGTCAGCAAGGACCTTACGGAGCGATATTCAACAAAAGCCGCTACTCGCGTACGCTGATGACTTAGACATCATCTTCAAAAACTGCGGGATGTGACTGCAGCCATCTCAGGAATACAGAAGGAATCAGCGAAAATGGGTCTAATGGTAAACGAGGACAAAACGGAGTTATTAGTTTCAACGAACCAAAAATCTACTCATTTGGGAAAATGCGTGAACATTGACAACTATAGTTTCGAGGTGGTAGATAATTTTATCTACCTAGGCTCCGCCATCAACAAAATAAATAATGTCAGCCTCAAAATCCGGAGAAGAATCCTGCTTGTTAATAAATGCTACCACGGACTAAGCAAGTGATTTTATGACGGAGCCCTCCCTCGACGAACAAAAATCCAGCTATACCTGATACTCGTTCTAACTGTATTGATGTTTGATTCAGGATTATGACACAAGCGGTTAAATCGGTTCTGGCACTATTCGAGAGAAAAATACTCCATAAAATATATGGGCACATCATTCATATAACCAATGAAAATAAGTAGGAAATAAAAACAGTGGGACGCCAAATCGGACGCAGTACATGCCTCGAGCTTAACAGAGACATTGTAGTCAGGTCGAAAGAATGATAATAGATGCAACTAAGACAATAGGCATTGGCTATTGGTATATAGCCTGGGGATGTTTAGATTCCGTTGCGTTTGTTTACTAGCGTTTTTGGCATTGTTAATTTTCGCGGCTTCTTTGGCTTCAACTGATTGAGCAGACAACACAATCACGTCTATAAAATCTCCCTGAACAATTTTAATCTCATGATCAGGGTTGCGATCATAAGTTTGTGCAAGGCGCTCATAGATTGCGTGACGTGGCCTTGTCTGTATCTAGCGGTACCTATTCGGTTTAACCGTGATGCTTAAGTTTCTTGGCTACTATAAATCAACATCCTAATTCGTGTTTTGCTGCATTACCTGACAATATGTTGCTCTTACAGTTTTTCGAAGCAAATTTTCGGGGCAAATGGGAGAATAGCACTATCTCTGAAGTAGAAGTAGAAGTTCTGATATTCCAGGTACATATCCTAAAATCTTGGCCCTTCGCAGAGAGTTTTTAGTTATTTAGTAAATATCGGTTCACATAAACACCGTCTTATACTATTAAATCAAAATATTATCTTATCGCTTCATTTCCCTAACAAGGATATTTTTAACAATCATTTTGACCTTCTATTGTCGTTGCCAACATATACTTTTACTCCAAGTAAAGTAGTAAGTCAAACCTTCTATGTTGTAGTAACTCTAGTCTACCTCCATCTTTTCTAATTTTTCATAACTACATTCGTTAGTCCCACTTGCTAAACATTTCACTTTACTACCATACTAGTTCCATTGTAGAGAGACATTGACACCTTTATCTATGACCTCATTATACTACATTAGTAGACCCCTAATGTGGACACTTTATAATTATTTACATGAGTTCCTTAAAACGATTATCTTTTTATGTAATAACAACGCAATCTAAAGTTTTATTTCCTAAATGAGCCGCGATAAACTTCAAATGTTTTATTATAACTGGTTTTCGTATACATAATACATCCATTCATTGGTTAAGAGGCGTCACAATGTCTGAATGGCGCACACAGGAGGAAACAAATAACATGCACACACATTTTATCCTCCTATACTTTGTGAATTGTGTGTACTACGCAAAACAAAAAAAAAACAAAAAAAACTTTTCAAATCCCAGTGTGCCCCTCCTAAAGAACTCTTTAGGAAATTTTTAAACATATTCATTCATTTATTTATTCATTCAACGCACACATGAATTGTGTTTAAATATTGCATAAGACATCTTTCATTCATTAACCGCTCCTCTCTACTGCTCCCGGATTCATATTTCATGTGTACAACGAGAAATTGTTGATGGAGGAAAGTTGCTCTGTACTTCTTACTTGCTTGTTTGTTTGCGTTTTCGTTTAGCTCATAGTGAAGACAAATTCAAAAACACTTCCGGTTGGGGGGCACGACCTCAATTCAATTGATTTGATACAAATTGAACGATCTTGGCCGCAAATGTTGCTCTAATAAAAAGAATCTTTCTATATAACATTTAGTTAGTTGCACTTTCTTTGTTTAAACCACAGGATTATTTAGTATTGCACATAATAAAATATGTGATTTGTTGTAATAAAAGATTTCCAAACCTCGTAGATTTTATTCTCAACTCTTCAATGTCTCAGCTAAGTCATTGTGTGATCTCAGCTTTGAAAATAAAAAGTTCACTTATTTATTCATATGAATTTATTCAGTGTTTTCTTTAGTTTTAATTTGTGGGTAGGTTTGCTGGCTGCTGTTCTCTGTGTGTTTATTTTTAGTTATTCCATAGTTAATGATTTGTTTTTTTTTCTCTGTCTCTCTCTCTATCTGTATTGGCTGAATATGTCTGCCTTTCTGTCTGTCTGCTTTTGTCTTTTACGGAACAGATGCCTTCAACTGCAGATGCACCAGTTCCTCACTGAGCCACACATCCTGTGTCTTGTCTAATTAAAAGTAGTTTTGAGTTCAGTTCTTCATATGCGTTGCCATTAGTTCATTACCTCCACCTCCAAACCGTTACAAAGTGCTGCGGAAGACGAGATGAGGAAATTCATGTCTCATGTGCTCCATTTGCTTTTGGAATTACATTTTTTTGTTATATTCATTTTTATTTATTTTTTCTGTTTTTACAAAATGTTGACATTAACATACATTCCAATTCATGTGAACTGTACTTTTGTATAATGAAACAGAAAAAAACGTAATGACTGTCTTAGTCATTCTTCATTCTTTGAACTTAATTAGTTTTGTTTTATATTAAATAATTTTAATTCTTTGAAGGCGAGATGGGTTATAGTTGTGCAAGCATTATGAAATATGATTATCGTTTGTGATGTAATAGTATTCTGCATCAGAGTTGTGAACTTTTCCCAGCACAGCTATTAGTTTGGCTGGAAGAAAGCGAAGCAGCTCAGACAAGATATACTTTATTTTAATAATAATAATAATATTATTCTTTAAAAATTCAAAGAAAGAATATAACTTATTTCAATTTTTTATTTATGCATGGCATATGTTTTATGTCCTTAGTGTTCACATTACCTTTAAGGTGATATAAACTGTTCAAGATATTCTGGTGTTCTGTACAACACATGATTTTGGGACTCAATTCTGAGAACTGCACGTGAGAGTAGCCCCAAAAAGAAGAAGTTCTACATCATTCGTTTTGTCAAGTTACATGCCATAACAATTTAATATCGATTTGAAGTTAGAAAGTATCGTATAGGGGAATTTGTCACGTTTTAGGCTATTTTGTTTGACATAACTCGAGTACCACTAGTCCGATTTAGCTGAAACTTACTTACTTAGCTGGTACTTCTATGCAATCCCAGTGGATTATATACCGCACGTAGAAAAATATTATATGCGCCTCGATCTTCTGCGTTTCTTCCCCAGTTAGTCACACCGAGTTCTGTAAGGTTCTCAGTAACCTGGTCTTTCCAACGGAGTTTTGGTCGCCCTATTCTGCGCCGTCCATCGAGTTCATTGTCGAAGACTTTTCGAGCTGGAGCATTTTCGTCCATGCGTACAACATGACCTAGCCAACGCAACCGTTGCACCTTAATGCGTTTGACCACGTCAATGTCAGTGTACAGCTCGTACAGCTCATGATTCATACGACGCCGATACTCTCCGTTAACGATGATGGGCCCATATATTTTACGGAGTATTTTTCTCTCGAATACCGCCAGAACCGATTCATCCGCTTGTGTCATAACCCAGGATTCTGAGCCATACATTAAAACAGGTAGAACCAGTATCTGGTATAGCTGGAGTTTTGTTCGTCGAGAGAGGGCTCTGTCATTGAATCGCTTGCTTAGTTCGTAGTAGTATTTATTTGCAAGCAGGATTCTTCTCCGGATTTCTAGGCTGACATTATTTGCTTTGTTTATGGCGGAGCCTAGGTAGACAAAATTATCTACCACCTCGAAATTATAGTTGTCAACGTTCACGCAGTTTCCCAAACGAGTAGATTCTTTGTTCGTTGAAACTAATAACTTCGTTTTCTCCTCGTTCACCGTTAGGCCCATTATCGCTGATTCCTTCTGTATACCTGAGAAGGCTGTAGTCACATCCCGCAGTTTTCGACCGATGATGTCTTCGTCATCGCGAGTAGCATGTGGCTTTTGTTGAATATAGTGCCACTCGTGTTTACTGCAGCTTTTCTCATTATCATCTCCATCACAATGTTGAAGAGATCGCACGATAGGCCGTCGCCTTGTTTTAGGCCTCGTCTGGTATAGAATGGCTCCGTAAGGTCCTTGCCAATCTTCACTGAAGACTTCGTGTCAGTCAGCGTAATTCCGCAAAGTCGTATCAGCTTCGCTGGAATGCCAAACTCAGCCATGGCTTCAAGTAATTTCTGCCGTATCGGGCTGTCGAAGGCAGCTTTATAGTCGACAAAAAGATGGTACGTGTCGATCTGTTTCTCTTGGGTCTTTTCCAGGATTTGCCGAAGTGTGAAAATCTGGTCAGTTGTTGATTTTCCAGGTCTTAAGCCTGGAAACAAATTTAAAAAAATTAAGTTACAATTCCTTTAATCTGTTCATATAACGTGTCCCTACATAAGCAACAGTCACACTTTTCCATTCAACAAATGATTGTGAACTGGGTTTAGTTTGTAGCAGTTATAATAAAACTGTTGCACTCCGTGGCGTATGACTTACGTGGAATATTATTTATGATAATCACACGCCACCATATAGTATTTATGTTATGTCAAACGAAAGACCCTAAAACATGACAAATTCCCCTCTACGACACTTACTAACTTCAAATCTATATTAAATTATTATGGCATGGAAGTTGACAAAACGAATGATGCAGAAGTTCTTCTTCTGGGGCTACTTTCACGTGCAGTTCTCAGAATTGTGTCCCAAAATCATGTGTTGTACTGTGTAATTTAATGGCCATACGATCTTTTTTGCTCAAAGTGGTTTTTTTTAGCACTTTTTCCATATTTTAACACGGTTATATCTCGGTATACCGTACGGACTGTCTCTTTTGTGTCCAAAGCAAAGTTTTAGATATTGAATAGGAGAAAACAAATACGGAGCACACCTTAAAAATCATAAGTGCCTTAAAAATCACAAAAATTCACATTTCCCCCCCATTTTTTTAACCTCTTTTGTTTCCGATTCAATATCTACAATTTTGCTTCAGACACAGAAGTGATATTCCGTACGGTATATCGACATATAACCGTGTTAAAATATAAAAAAAGTGCAAAAAATCCATCATGAGCAAAAAAATTCGTTTGGTTATTAATAGTGCTCTAGGCTTGTACCGGGAGCGGCATTTCCGCAGTTTTTCATCAAATATCACAGAAATTCGTGGATATGCTCTACTAATGCAGTTCTTCAATTTTGCCAACTCGCGACCCATTTGAAAAGTATTTTAGAAACGCCGGTCCGGGATAGACGGAAAAAAATAATGGAAACTTCTTCGCTCCCGGACCGGCATTTCCGCAGTTTTTCATCAAATATCTCAGAAATTCGTGGATATGCTCTACTAATGCAGTTCTTCAATTTTGCCAAATCGCAACATATTTGAAAAAGTATTTTAGAAACGCCGGTCCGCGATAGATGGGAATATTGAAAAAAATAATGGAAACTTCTTCGCTCCCGGACCGGCATTTCCGCAGTTTTTCATGAAATATCACAGAAATTCGTGGATATGCTCTACTAATTCAGTTCTTCAATATTTCCAACTCGCGACCCATTTGAAAAAGTATTTTAGAAACTCCGTTCCGGGATAGACGTGAAAATTGAAAAAATTATGGAAACTTCTTCGCTACCGAACCGGCATTCAGCAGATTCCCGGGGAGCCGGGAATTCCGGGAAACCGGGAATACTGTTTCCCAGGAAATGGGGAGCACTAGTTATTAATGCAGCCAACTTGACAAAACGAATGATGCAGAAGTTCTTATTTTTGGGACTACTTTCACGTACAATCCTCAGAATTGAGTCCCAATGTTGTACTATGTTATCCATAGAATAATATTGATCTTAGTAAGCTTTCTCCAAAAATATTCCTTTTGAAAGTTTATCATACAGTCTCTGACCATAAAAATACTTACTTCATTTAAAATACTGCCACAACTTTTACTTTCTGATTTTTACATTTTAATCTGTTTATATTCACAGTTGTTTTTTTTACAATTTTTGCAATAACTTTCACTTACACAAAGTGGAATAATATTGTTCTTAATAAACATAAACTTGTGCGAAACATTCACATTAATTTAACATTTTTCTCTCTCTCTGTCTTTTCAGGTAAATGAAATTATTCAATATAAAAATCTATTAAAAATGTATGAAATGAAAAAATTTAATAATTAATACACTTGGCGGTTTGGTAAGTGAAAGTAATTATTTAACAGCTTTAAAGTAGTTAATTAAATGAAAGTAAATCGATAGCAGCACAATGTCACAAAGCTGCAAATATCCTAAAGGTATAAGCGGTATTAATTCTCACCGACAAAGAAACATGCAATAACATTCGCATTTGACAAGAAAAACTAACACCAAACAAGCTAAGGAAAATCAAGTTATTTTTACAAAAAACTGTTATATACACCCATGTTCAGGAAAACAATTCGGTTTGAAAACAGACCGAAATCGGTAAAAAGTATCTGTAAAAAGTACAGATTTTGGTCTGTTTTCAAGAACATTGGTGATAATCTTATGTGTTCCTATGCATAGCGGTTCTTTAGCAATCAAAATTAAGTGTGCCAGGTAAGGTTGTTCGCATCTTTGAGAGTTAATGCAACTTCCTTAAAGTTTACGGTGATTATTGCCATATATTGCTATAATTTGAAACAAAGTTGTGGGTATCCGTGATTATAATTGGAGCATAATTTTATCACATTCGTTATTTCTTTAAGAATAACCAGGAACTCTTGAGTTTCCCAAGCACCTTATAAATCCCGAAACATTATTATTTCATGGCTAAGGGATTTGGTAACAGAAGTTTCTGAAGCTCAACACAACGGTTCTTTTAGTGTCAATGGCAGTCCCAAAAAACTAGGGTCGAGCAGGGAGTCCCAAAAACCACACACCTTAAATAAGCAAATTATTACGAATGCATATACAGAATAAAATACGAGTACCAACCACAAATGTTGACGTCCCCGTAAACGCAATAATAAGCATAATTAAAGAGTACTTATAGTCACCTGATGCCCAAATGCCCAAAGACGTAACCCTAAACTTAATTTCCATTTACACCCCATGAATGAGGTATGGGATAACTTCTCACGAATTAACACCCTTTCTTTTTTAGATTTACAACAAACGGCACCTACTTGTTTATCGACGAATGCGAACGTCACTGTTTGAAAAGCTTGTACTAGACATGCCGATTCATTCGACGCTTATACTGCGAAGTTGCTGTCCATAACATTGAAGGGTCCGGCAATCAAATGAAAAATGTAGATGACTGGAGGTGGGAATCGAACCCGGGATCCCCCGCATGCTAGCCGCGTGTTCTTACCACTATGTCATGGCCAGTCCCCAATCGGCGGCCAATCGAACCACTGCCGTAATATTCTCTTGGATTCAGTATTTACTCATACAAGAAAACATATGTTCCTTGCAAACGTTGCGAAAATTTAAAATTGGCTGCTTCCAAGTAAGCCTTAACCGATGAGTTGTTACGTACGCACCATTTGCCCTAATAAAAATATACGTAACCCTAAAAAATAAAAAATTTCGTTTCTTGATTGAATAACGTTAACACATGCCCCAAAAATAACGATTTCGTTGCATAAATTGCATAAACAATCACAAAAGACATAATCCAGATAACAGATAAAGTCAATCTTAGGGAAGCTGTGCTTCTCCTAGAATTCATGTTTTTTGCTTCCCCCATAAGTTTGATAATGCGGGTTACGTCTATATACACCGAACACCCTACAGAGGCATATATCAGGCTCACTTTCCCTACATATGTATAGTTAATGCGATGGACGGAAGAGGGAGGCACACGACGAAGGAACTGTGGCATCTTGTACAGCCAACTGTACAAGGAGACTATGGTTATGTTACATTAAGTAAGTGTGGTAGCCTGAAAATCCTTTCCTAAGTCGACCAATATCAATACCGGCCAGATCACATAGATATTGAACGCCGCCTGTTCGCCAGGGCAGGGCAAGTGCAGAGAAAGTTTCCTGTTGACTCCTCCTCCTCTTTATCCCCACAGCTTTTGCAGAAATCTCAACGCTTCCAATCTATCGACGTAACAACTGTCAGGTTTGAATACAACATCGCGTCTGTTCACCTACGATTAGATGCTAAATAGGATCTATCACGCAGTAGTAGCAAGCAATTGGCTAGAGGCATGCCAACGGAATCAAGTTCGGCTGGAATCTGTAGGTTTGTGGTCACAAGTAATCTGACTGAAACCAGATCACACTACACACCGAGATCTGCTGATCCATTATGATTGTCCATTAAAAAAGGAGAAAGGGAGGGAGTTAGAAAAAAAGAGGCGAGAGATAGAGAAAGAAGAGGAAATCGTGGGAACCCCCAATCATCATCTTGGCCCAAATAGCCATTAAAGCCACAGCATTAAAAAATTCCACTGAGTAAAGAAACTCTAGGTCCTCTATAGAACCTTCCCTAAGTATCTTTGACTCCTGACCAGGGCTAGAGCGGGACAGATGTTCCATCATCTCGAACTCCTCCACGCTTTCACACACACGTCAGTAGAGTTAGAATTCCACAAGCCAGTCTCAGATCACTCTTGCACAGGCCAACATGTACGCCGATCGGGATCTGTTGTATACGGGCCAAAGCGACAGCGAGCAGTTGTAAAGTTTGTTCGAGATCCAACGTCTGCTTGCTGTTTTTCACATCAAACACTTCAACTTATCCAAAAAGGTAATGAATGGGCGGGTATCATCCAGAGGCTTTAGTTCTTTTTTTTTTGCCAACTTTGATATACACAATATGGAATGGATCGCTTTAATTGCAGCCTGGCTATCCACACAGATGGTTATCCGTCTGTTAGTATCGATTCCTCATCGCATAATAGCCTCCGCGGCTTTCTGAATGACCATTACCTCAGTCTGAAAAACAATGCATTTATTACGTAGCCTGAAAGAGAGCTGATAGCCCCTCGGGCTACAATAGCCTTGACGCACAAGTCCAGGGGCAGAAGGCGCGAACTTATCCAAATCCGCTTGAGGTATGCTCCTTCCAGCCCCAGTAATCCCCATTGCAGACATTTTTTGCTAATCATTTATTAATAAATTACTCTTATCTAGGCCCTACCACCAAAACAGACAGTCATATGTAAACTGGAATCTGTTAGGTAGTCCCGAATCTTGCTAGGTCGTCTGCTCTGCAGTTCATGTCTTTGTGGCCTTGCACCTTAAAAAGGTGGATGTTCTGAAATGTTCAGCAATATTTTTGATAGCTTTGAGGCAAGGGCTCCAGGGCTGATGTAGGTAGAATACTTAAAATCGCGGTTTAGACGAATGGCTAAAATAGCAATAGATGATGCTCTTGGTTCAGCAATTGGTCTACATAGCAATACTCCCGAAAAGGAATCAAACTAATAAGCGTCATGTCGGCAAGGAACTTGATAGTCAGTGGAACCAAATTTCCACACAAAGTTATTCACATGGAAACCTGGATACCTCCTAATGAGGTGCAAATATTGACTCGTATTACCACATAGTTGCAGACCAAAAATGCACGATCAGGCAGTGCTAATATTAAGCAGTGCTAGTAATAAGCAGGGTTAGTAAAAATCTTAACGATAAAGCTAAACTTCGTAAGGCTGCATATTACCGCTTGAGGTATGCTCCTTCCAGCCCCAGTAATCCCCGTTGCAGACATTTTTTGCTAATCATTTATTAATAAATTACTCTTATCTAGGCCCTACCACCAAAACAGACAGTCATATGTAAACTGGAATCTGTTAGGTAGTCCCGAATCTTGCTAGGTCGTCTGCTCTGCAGTTCATGTCTTTGTTGCCTCGCACCCACTTAAGATGGATGTTCAACAATATTCTTGATAGCTCTGAGGCAATCCAGGGCTGATGTAGGTAGACGACTTAAAATCGCGGTTTAGCCGAATGGCTAAAATAGAAATAGAAGATTCTCTTGGTTCAGCAATTGGTCTACATAGCAATACTCTCGAAGAGGAATCTAACTAATTAGCTTTTTTCGGCAAGGAACTTAATAGTCAGTGGAACCAAATTTCCACACAAAGTTATTCACATGGAAACCTGGATACCTCCAAATGAGGTGCAAATATAGACTCGTATTACCACATAGTTGCAGACCAGATATGCACGAGCAGGCAGTGCTAATATTAAGCAGTGCTAGTAATAAGCAGGGTTAATACAAATCTTAACGATAAAGCTAAACTTCGCAAGGCTGCATATTACCTCGATAGTCAGTGCCTATTCCAACTAAATCTCTCAAATACTGCAAACAAAAGTCCCTAAATCCAATGTTCCTAGCAATCTGTGGCAGCATATTGGATATTCTAAGACTACTGCCGCAACAATCATATTTGGGCATAAAAAGAACAAATTTAGTCAGTGCCTATTCCTCAAATTCTGCAAACAAAGATAAATAATGTCGCGGTTATGAAACAGGGATCTCCACCCGTAAAGACAAAGATGGTAGTCTGCAGAATGTGTTTCAAATATGCAGTGGACATATTTATACTATGATAGTCCACTACCGATGCAAAATGAGGACAGTACTTCAATTTCACGTCTTGTAAAAATTAACTGACTGCCGGCAGAGATTTTGCTAAAGAATTACACACCCGATGATTTTAAATGGATTGTTTTATGTCATGTGCTTAAAAAGGAGATCCAAGTGTGTGCAACAACTAACGCAATATGCAATATTTGCCTTTTACCTATAGCATATACATTTCTGTTGAGTGTATTATGCGAAAGACTATTTTCTGAATCAGATTGGACTTTAAAAATGTGGCTTTAGGTCTGGAAAACCCCACGACCGTCCAGCTATGAACACTAAGACAACTCGGAAAGAAGATCCAAGAAATACAGATCGACACTTACCATCTTTTACGACAAAAACTATTAAATGCCGTGGTTGAGTTTGGTATCCCTGAGTTTCTAATTTTGCGGGATGATACAGGCAAACATCTGACAGAGTCATTTTCAGCCAAGCGAAGCTTTAGACAAGGCGACAGTTTGTCGTGCGATCTCTTTTACATCCTAAAGGAGATGATTTGCGGAAGGCTGCCGTAAACAATATTAAATAAAAGTAACACGCTGCTCGCGTATGCAAGTGATGTAGATATTATTGGCCAAGGACTGCGGGATGTTCTCAAGCATTAATAATCAGTCGTCAGAAGTTAAAGAGTATCGCCGTCGTACAAATCATAATTGCTTGATGGGCGGCACAGGAGGGGGTCGATCAAACTTTGTTGAATTGACACGGTAAAGTATATATTATCCAAACTTAGTGTGATGTGCTCTCTGCGGAGCGCGAATGGCCGAAGCGTTTGGAACGCTTTCTACATGCGGTAATTGTTGCATAAATATTTGTTACTCTCAGTAAAGTCTTATATTTGTATTATGGCTAAAATATTGAAATGAATACGAACATTAAACAAAAATCTGGCAGCACTTAATCCTTTCTTGTTTTTATCGTAACTAAACAAAGATGTGACAAGTTTTTCTAAATTTTCACAATTTCAATTACCATTTTGTTATTCAAATCACATACGACAATGATAAATGTCAAATGAAGCTGGCACATGTATAAAGTTATACAAAAAAAAACATAAAATAAAAATACACACACTGTTAGCATATCAACAAGGAAGTGAATCTCTTTGAAACACGCACGCACACGTACACATCGATATATATAGTCGTACCACACCACAAAACTATACTCGAGAGTCGAAGGAATCATCATCACATCTGGTAACCATAATTGCAGTTGAAAGGACAACAACTGTAGTGAGCAGGCGAAAAGGAGGAAAATACATACACACGCTCTCTCACACACACACACAATAAACTAAAGTACTAAAAGGACATAACCACTTTGCCCTTATTTTCAGTACAAACAAGTACAACACGTACATACGAACATGCCACTCGCCGCACACACACTTTCACGGTTGCAAAAAAATGGAACGAAATGAGATTAATCAACAACAGGAGCAGGAAATATAATAAAACACAGAGTGGTGCTACAATACACAGAGAGTAAGACAATGACACCGAGAGAAAGGACTTGTTTTCTCTATTTGAGCATGAAAAAAAGAGAACGCCCGCTTTTAAGTCGTTCAAGTGTATGTGTGAGAGCACTGGCCAAGCAGCCGAACAAAACAAGAAATATGTGAATAGCAAACAAACTGCTCTCCTGAGAGCAAAATTATCACTTGTGATGGGAGACCAAAAAAAGAAATCCTTAAGAAAGATACAAAACTTAAAAGTAAAGCAACAAATAATATTGAGCGCCACAATGAAACAAAAGAAACACAGAAACACCAAACATAAACTTAACGTTTGTAGAAAATGACTAGGAGAACAACGAAGTCAGCGATGATGACAACTCTGTGTGCAAGAGGTTAAAATTAAAAAAGGAATACACAAAAAGGATAAGGACAACCAACAATTCATTGTAGTCATTTCTATGACACCTTGGACACAAAGATAAATGATAATGATGGACTAAACATGAGGTATTACAGCGTCATGATAGGGTGTCGTCTAAGAGCGTTTGAAGAGGCTGATTAATGTAATCGTTTGGAAATTATGTGTATTTAACAAAGAATATAATGATATTATCTATTATTGGATGAAATTATGATTGATGTTATTGGGATATTTTAGACAGACTGATTTTTATCGTATACGAAAACAAATAGCTGGCTTTTACATGTGTAGGAAAAGATTGAACATTAAAATGTCGAAAATGTTGAAAAACGAAAATTATTGCTTCGTAAAATAGCATATAAATCATCGTCAATTGATATTTGAAAATAGAAAAATATCAATTAAAATCTAAAACTCGTCAATAGAATATCAAAACACATCAATTGAAATTCAAAAATATTCCGCGGCATAAGGATGATCCCTGCGGTCAGGTCGCCTGAATTGAAAAGATCGAAAATTGATGTAAGTGCTGCGCGTGTGAGTTCTAGGAGATCTCCTGGTATTGATGGGATTACTGGAGAGATGTGTAAAAGCATCTGGAAGGCTATCCCTGGTTACCTAGAGTGTCTTCTAGCTCGCTGTGTGAATGAGGGTTATTTTCCGAGTTTCTGTAAAACGGCTAGAGTGATTGTTCTTCTCAAATCCCCCGATAAGGTCAGGAGCAATCCTAGATCTTATAGGGGCATCAGTCTCCTCCCAGTGCTTGCAAAAGTACTGGAAGGATAATTCCATGTGTCCCTGGCAGTTGGGCTTCAAACGAGGTCAAAGTGTTGAGGATGCGCGGATGTATGTGGAAGGTTGTGTCACTGACTCAACCAAAAAGTACATGTAAGGACTTTTTGTTGATTTCAAAGGTGCGTTTGATTACCAAAGTTGGCCTAGGGTGTTTGAGAAATTGAGTGAACTTGGCAGTCAGGAAATTGAACTCAGGATGAGTTACTTTTCTGGCAGGCGTGTATGTGTTGTGGGTATAAATGATACTGTGTGTCTGGATGTGGTGCGTGGCTGTCCGCAGGGTTTAATATTTTATTTACATGTGGTCCATTTATATGGAATTTCAGAATTTACAGAGTACAAGGTAGGTGCGTATACTGATGACTTGCTCATCATGGTTGAAGCCCAGTCTCTCTCTGCTGTGAAGGATTTGGCTAGGAGATTTTTAGCAGCGTCCTCAAATGGAGTGTGAGAGTAGAAGTTGGTGGCGATGGATAAGACCGAGATGATGTTGCTGAAAGAAAAGTTGTCTGCGGGTCGGCTTCCGGTTGTCACGGTCGATGGGGTCTCGCTCAAATATACTACTTCGGTAAAATATTTGGGCGTGACGGTGAGCGAAAGCGTTAACTTCCTTCCACATTTGGATAGGGTTAATACCAAGCTGACTGATTTAGTAGGGCAAATCCGCAGGGTGATGAGGTCTGACTGGGGTCTTAGCAGGCGTGCTGCACGTACGATTTAGGTGGCTATTTCGTGGTATGTGCCACTTTTGGATGTAGTGAAGTCTACTCATGGCCGTAAAATTTTATGATGTCGTGTCGTGTCGTGGTTTGGCCTTGCAGTCCGAAGATTGGTTGCATTATGCAGCAATCAGTAGTGTTAGCCTGTGTGAAGGGCTCCTGATTGAATGCGTCAACTTCAGGTGGCAATCTCGATGGGATGTCAGCGCTAATGTGCATATACCGAATGTCAAGTTTGTCAATGAACATCCTTGCTTTGATTTCGGCCTTTGTGGGGGTTATTTACTGACAGGCCATGGGTCATTGAAGGCATTCTTGCATGAAATTACTTTGGCCCCCACTACGTTTTGTAGCTGTGAGCAGAGGTAAAAGTCTGGCTACACGTTTTGTGTATATGCCCGTTGTATCAAGATATCAGAGATTTAGCTAGCATGGGCATTATTAACGACCTAGGAGAATTTAGAGTAGGAGGTGTGCTTGCCACGCCTGATTTGCTAGGTAGACTAAATATGTATGATTTCGCACGTCGTAGACGTGCTATTCCTTTGCGGTGATGTTAAAGTGTATGGCCATTGCGGTCGCGTGGAAGGGGGGCAAACACATGGGGATTAATTTCTCTTTGGTTTGCTCTGTTAAGGCTGAGCCAGTCCTTGAACAATCTTGTTCAGTTTGGCAAAGCTGCGGGCAATCGTCGGTAGGTTGTCCAAGCTTCCCTGTCTACAATAGTGCCGAAGCTGGGAGTAAATTTGGGTACGAACTTTGACCAGTCTTTTATCTGCTAATACAGGTGGCTGGGAGCTCCGAGATCTGGTTTCCAGATTCCGCCCAGTTATCACGGATCTTCTGATTTTAGCGGGGAGTGCAGGGACCGGCCGTGGCATAGTGGTTAGAACACGCGACTACCATGCGGGAGATCGCAGGTTCAAACCTGGCTCCAGTCATCTTAAAAGAAAAAAATAAATACAATTTTCTTTCATTGTCGGCTCCCCTCGAATGTTGTTTGACACCAAGCTTCTCAAAACAGTGACGTTCGCATTCGTCGATAAATAAGTAGGTGCCGTTAGTTGTGAATCTAAAAATAGAAAGCGTGTTAATTCACAACAACGCGAGAAGCTATCCCATACCTCATTCATGGGGTGCAAAGGGAAATTAAGTTAAGTAAGTAAGTGCAGACAGGCCTAGCCTTAATACATGGTAGCCATTCACCGTCGTCGAGCGGATGGGGTTTG
Organism: Muscina levida; assembly: GCA_964034835.1. Lineage (NCBI taxonomy): Eukaryota > Metazoa > Arthropoda > Insecta > Diptera > Muscidae > Muscina > Muscina levida. Next base: position 143,027,112 of record OZ035880.1, on the reverse strand, counting down.
GAGTTCTTCCCGTCTCCCACCGGTGAGGGTACTGCATGTATGTATTGTAGTTTCTAACCGTTTCCATCTATCCGGGGTCCTGGTATGCAAACATAGGTACCTGAGGATATGTAAAAATTCCATGTCTGCTCTCAGTGAAAAGCAACCAATCCTGTGAGGTAAGGGTAGCTTGCTCCCAAAAATTGTCGACTCCTATTTCTACATAGTTCAAACTTTCTTGGGCCATCCCAGAGGGGCGCTGGCAATCGCACTGTTATATTCCCAGTGTGTTTTGCACACCATGGGTAAGGCCTGCACGGCGAGACTCATGTAAAACCTAGTAAACTCAACAAACACCACATACCAAATATCAGCTTTATACTTCTTATAGTTCATGAGATACAGCCTTTTAATGTTTCAAGATTTATCTCACGCCCACTGATCCGATCCCACCCATTTCTTGTTGAATCCAAACAAATTTTTAAGGCAATTAGAGAAACTGTCCTCCAGGTATTGCGGTTTCAAAAATAGGTTCTAATGGGCGGGACCACGCCCACATGATATATCAAAAAATTGTTCTGTGAACAGGTAAAACGGTTTTCGAGCCTATACAGATCAAAAAAATACAAATACACAAGCTCATTTCATTTGACCTCTTTGGGGCACGGCTTAAAGTTGTCCGATTTTGATCAAATTTTGACCATAGCCATTTTATAACAACTAACACAAAATTCCGCTTCTGCCTCCTTTATATATATACTTTATATATTTGCTTTGCTATTGCATATTATTTTAAAAAATGGGCATGGTCGAAAAAAAGTACCCTATAAGTCATGCCAGAGTCCCAGTTAAATGCTGTGAAAATTTCAGGAAGATCGGTCCAGAGGTTTGGTCTCCTATAAGGTACAAACAGACAAATAAACAAACACAAATTCCATTTTATATATACAGATATATATAACCGTCAATTGTTTATATATACCATCGCTTATAAACTCTCTCCCATAAGTGACTTCAACGTGTTTTTCTCTGTTTTTTCTTCGTTATTCATAAAAGCTAATATTTTAATGATGTCAGTACAAATAACGCGAGATATTTATATATCTAAAAGGCTTTTAAATAAATTACACAAGTATATAATTGTTTATATCTTATCACAGATCAATGCACTCCTAATACTTCATCATTACCCCATTTCATCACGTTAAAAGAAGACAATTCGTTCTCTATCAATCATGAATCCGGTATTTTGATGGCAATTTATTAACTTTATACATTTCAATACAACAAGTGACAATAATTAAAAAAAAGAGCAAACAAATTTTAAATCAAAAAATTTTAAATAGCAAAATAAATAAACAAATGCACAACAGCTCAAGTTCAGTCAACCGCCCACTGACCAAAAAGCTATGCATCTGCTATGATTTACTATACTTGCCTAACAGCAAACAGCTTCTTCTCTTACCCGCTATTCGTTCAATGTTAATGGCCCAGACCAATATGTCAATCGACTAAAATCCCAAAAATAGCTAAAACAGCAACAACGCGAAATGTATCATCAGTATCAATGAACTCGTGTCGAAAATGCGCTTTTTTTTTGTTGTTGTTGTTGCTGTTAATTGTTTGGTTGATGGTGTCTAGAAACATTACAAATTCAAATAAAAATTTAAATTGTCGTCTGTTTTTGTTTTATTGTTGCTGCTGCTGCTGCCAGTTGTGTGTGAGTAAAGGCCATCGCAACAACAACAACAACAACAACAACAAGTTGAAATTGAAATGCAAATACAAAAACAAAGTCGGCCACCACCGGCACTACCACTAACCTTACCAGCACTTTATAAGATTTTTATCTAGAAAACAAAGCGCAATTAACACGATTCAAGAGATATAGATAAAGAGTATCTTAACACTCACGCACACATTGCACGCGGCGCATTGATTATTTTGTCGCCTTTAGTCGTTTTAGCGTCGTAGTCACCGTCGTTATCTTGCATTTTAACGCAATTGAAGGAAGTCAAAAGGGGAAGGAGAAGGTGGAAAAGGAGTAGGGAAGTTGTCATATGTACGTGCTAGAAAAAAAACAAACAAAAAGCAACACAATTGACCACCAACGAGTAAACGACAGCCAGACATGCATGTCGAAAAGAGAGCACACAAGAACAGGAAAACTAAGACAAATTCCATTGTTACACCACTTTGAGCCATTGGCTTTGATAGCGTAATCGAGTGGGTGGAGTTGGAGAATTCGCCCCGTCACATTTGACCCATAGCATGGACAAAATTATTGCAGTCTGCTTGTTGTTAATCGTTTTTTGTGGGTTTCATGGGAATTGAGTTTTAAAATAGTACAATAAGAAAAATAAAAAGTGATTCTTCTTTAAATTTATAACTGGGAAAAAAAAATATAAAATCCATAAATAAACATAGTGTTTCTTTTTACAAAAAGTGCACCTGATTAACAAAATAGAACTGAGAAACAATACTGCATTAAAAGCACATTGTTAATTATAAAAAAAGTTAAATGAAATAGTTGTTTTCGCATTAACTGACGACACAAACTTTATAGAAGAAATGCTGGCTGGAAAGTAAACACGATAATAACATGAGTAATTTTTAAGCAATTCTAATATAAACTTACAATATCAATAAATCGTTAGTCTCGGTCTTGGATTGCAGAAGAGACGACCATGCAACCTTCAAGTACCTCACAATATTTTTTTTTAAATTTTATTTATTGTCGAACGGTTCGGTTCAAAATCTTTTCTATTATTGCTAATATAGTTTGTTTTACAAGAGTTGTGTGAAATTGATTATGTAACAGCATGCATTCCATCAATGAATATGGAAGCTTTTTAAGAAGCTTTTACTAGATTACTCGGTTACTCAAAGGTTTCCGGCTACAACATCGATGGGGGGCGGACGATCAAAGATATGTAGAAACCAGGTCAACAACAAGATATTCATGATAGTCACATGTTCTAAGCATCATGTCTCTGTTAGTTAAAATTTCCTATCAATTTTTTTAAAACTTGTTATAAGCAGTGGTAGAAGCAAGGACTTCTAAAAGCAGACATGCAACAAGGCTTTCTGAGGCATTTAGACGTAATTTCATTAAAGCCTTGTTTTCAAATGCGTGAAAACTGGTATTTTCCTTCCATTCTGAAATATCCTGAGCATATGTTTACTCCATTCTTTAAATACCAATCCTGCAGACCTTCTTTCAGAGAGGACAATCTTACTTACTTACTTAAGTGGCCAATTACAATTTACGAAACGTAGTTCATAAATTTGAGGCCTGAAGTAATAAAGAATTCCACACGCTTCGGTCTTCTGCGTGTGTTCTCCAGTTAGTCCTACCAGATGATGGCACATCGCCTACCACTTGGTCCTTCCAACGGAGTTTGGGTCCTTCAGGTTCGCCTTCAAACACTTTTCTCGCTGGAGCATTTACATCCATCCTGGCAACATGTCCCAGCCATCGAAGTCGTTGGATTCTAACTCTTTTAGCTACGTCGATGTCGTTGTAAAGCTCATACAGCTCATGGTTCATCCGATGGCGAAACTGGCCTTCGACACAGATAGGTCCATATATTTTTCGGAGTACTTTTCTCTCGAATACTCCCAGGTTTTGTATGTCCGTTGTAGTAAGCACCCATGATTCGGCACTATACAACAGAACAGGTAAGATAAGCACCTGGTATAACTGTTTCTTAGTATTCCGAGAGAAGGTGGTGTTACTAAAGTGCTGCCGAAGTCCGTAGAAACATCTATTGGCTAGCACTATTCTCCGTTTAATTTCTTGGCTGACATTATTCATCTTGTTGACGGAAGATCCGAGGTAGGTAAATTCGTCGACTACCTCACAACAATAATTGTCAACGTTCACGGTGCGTCCCCATCGAGAGGACTCTTTGTTCGTCGAAATCATTATTTTTGTTTTGTCCTCGTTGACCGCTAAACCCATTTTTGCTGACTCATTTTCTAGCGATGAGAAAACTGAAGTAACATCCCGCAGATTTCGGCCAATGATGTCTATATCATCGGCATAGGCTAGTGGCATGTGGCTCTTGTGGAATATGGTGCCAGACATGTTGACACCAGCCTTTCTCATCACCTTTTCCATAACTATATTAAATAGTGTACAGGACAGGCTATCGCCCTGCCTGAGACCTCTTTCCGTGTTGAATGGTTCAGACTGATCCTTACCAATCTTAACCGAGGATTTGGTGTTGTCTAAGGTACATTTGCAAAGTCGAATCAGCTTTGCAGGAATACCAAACTCAGACATGGCCTCATAAAGCCTATTCCTTATCGGAGAGTCGAAGGCAGCTTTGTAGTCGACAAAGAGGTGGTAGGTGTCGATCTGCTTTTCATGGGTTTTTTCCAGGATTTGTCGTAAGGTGAATATTTGATCCGTCGTAGATTTGCCAGGTCTAAAGCCGCACTGATATGGTCCAATTAGTTTTTCTACAATTGGCTTTAGACGTTCAAACAATATGCTTGAAAGGACCTTGTACGCAATTGGTAATAGGCTTATTCCACGGTAGTTCTTACATTCACTACGATCTCCTTTCTTGTATATGGGACATAACAGACTAAGACTCCAATCCCCGGGCATGCTCTCCTGTTGCCAGATGTTCTCCATGAGCTGATGCATGCTCCTAATCAGCTCCTCCCCGCCAGCCTTAAACAATTCAGCAGGGAGACCATCGGCTCCAGCAGCTTGTTGTTTTTAAGGCGGGAGATGGCCATACGTATCTCGCTCTGGCTCGGAGGTGGACAGTTAATACCATCGTCATGGATTGGAGCGGGGTCTTCTGGAGTGGTGTCAGTATCCAGTAAATTTCTAAAGTGATCTCTCCATATCTTCAGAACGTTATCCGGGTCCGTCACTAGCTGACCATCGCTGTCCTTGCAGGAGGGCAACCCTGTTCCACGCATTCTCGCTTTTACTCTCTTGTAGAATTTTCGGGCTTCCCCTCTACTTCGGAGCAACTCAGTGCACTCATCCTGCCTCTTCTTCAGCTCCTTCTTTTTTCTTCTAAAAAGACGAGTTGCCTGTCGTCTCTTCTCCCTGTGCCGTTCACGAACAGCTCGCGTTGCCATTGGCTGCAGTTGCGCCCTGTATGCAGCAAACGTCTCTCTCATGGCAGTGCGGCTATATTTTGCCACTGCGAGGTTATATTGTCAGGGGTTGGAGCATTCCGCAGCAGTTGAGTTAGGTGGTTGGAGTAAGCGTTTGCTACCTCTGTGGTCCGCAGTTTACCGATGTCCAGCTTTCGTTGTGCCTGGTTACGTACGTTTTTCGCCATGCTTAGCCTTATGCGTACCTTAACTGCGGTAAGGAAGTGATCGGAGTCAATGTTCGCACCCCTAATCACTCGTACGTCCAGAACACTCGATGCGTGCCGTCCATCGACTACCACATGATCAATCTGATTCCTCGTCAATTGATCTGGAGATAACCATGTTGCCTTATGAATATTTTTATGGTCAAATCTAGTGCTGCTAACTACCATATTTCTTGCCGCAGAGAAATCAATCAGTCTGATGCCATTGTTCGACGTTTCGGTGTGCAGACTGAATTTTCCGATGGTAGGCTCAAATGCGGTTTCCCTGCCTATTTTAGCATTAAAATCGCCTAGTACAATTTTAATGTCATGGCTCGGGCTACGGTTATATACATTTTCTAGGCTCTCGTAGAACACGTCTTTGTCCTCATCGCTTTTCTCTTCTGTCGGAGCATGGGCACATATAAGTGCTATGTGGAAAAACTTAGTTTTGACTCTTATGGTGGCTATACGTTCACACACCGGGTTGAACCTTGAGACTAGGTGTCGCAGTCTCTTGCCAACCACAAATCCACATCCAAACTCATGCTTGTCCGCATGGCCACTATAGTAGTTGTCGCACGTCTTCATGCGCGAGCACCCGTGTCCCGTCCACCGGATTTCCTGTAAAGCGGTTATGTCAGCCTTGTATTCTTCGAGGACTTCCGCCAGTTGGATAGAGGCACCTGGTCTATACAGTGTTCTAACATTCCAGGTGCATATCCTTAAATCATGGTCCTTAATTCGTTTGCGGTGGTCGTCAACATTTTGGGGGGTCCATTTTATTATTTTCTTACTTCTTTTCATTGCAATAGTTTATACGTCGGTGGCGGGTTGCAAGCCCAGCGCACCACATCGCAGTTTTCTCCTCCTGCCAGGATTTTATTACAGCCGCCCATTCTGGGTCAGACGCTGACCAGGGTACCGCTCACTCTGAGCAGACGTGCCTGGGTTTTAGGTTTCGCCCCTCACAGTTAGTCGTGCTCTGACGGGTGTCAGAGGCACGCTTCCAGGCGTCACCACGTGGAGGTACTCCGTCCGCAGTAGTACTACGAATACGGAGCTCTGTGAGTAGACTTGAAGTGCAATTGGCAAGGATCACTCTGGATTTGCCAAGTTAAACCGATCAGAAGCTTTACCTTGCATCACACTCCCGACGCCCAAGAGGACAATCAAGTTTTTTTATTTCAACATACAGTGTGTATACACATTCCTTATCCCTTCTCATAGAAGGCATGAAAAGAAAAGGCATCGAGGATGGTGTTCGTGTGCTTTTCTTAAAACAGTTTCTGATTAGTTTCAATCACACAATTCGAATGCATCTTCATAGGCTTGATGGTAGCATGGCTGACTAACAATTACGAGGTTGTGAGTTCAAACTACAGCAAGGATTACTGTCGTTCATAAAAAAAGTGTAAGTATAGAGAGAAACACATAGAAGTGAGATATATTTAAAAAAAACAGTTGCGCTCTCAACAAAACTGAACTTTTTTACATTTGCCTAGTTTTTCTTATGTAGCAAGTCCTTATGTTTTCATGTGCATGCAGGCCTTCCCTAAGACCTTCTTATAAGAAGCGACAATCGACGGCCTTGCCTTTCGCCACTGGGTGTCTGTTTCATTTGCAAGATGCCGCGCTTCCAAAAGGCCTTTTTTTGGGAAGCGACGATGGGAGGCCTTGCCTTCTAATGACACGCAATATAAAAAGGAAAGGAGGAAACAAGGCCTACCGGTTTCAAACAAGCGTTTCGGACTATGGAAAGAAGGCCTATCACCGCTGAGAAGAAGCGTCAGAGATGTCCAAATTGACAAGTGGAAAATTTTGTACTCTCCCAACAATCGTTGAACTTTGTTTCTCTGTGTGTACATGTGTCTGTTTTTTTAGTTGACTGCGAAACAAGAGTGTGTGGTGTTTCATTCATAACACTCAACCAGAGATTGAATGTTTTGAGAGAAACAAAATTTTCGAATTCGTGTGACTTGCCGATCAGGTCTGTGTAAGAAAAACGATCACTGACGGCCTCGCGAGGCTATATGATGCCTATCACTGGTATAAAACGTTTTAAAACCTAAGAAGCTTCTTTTAATGGTTTCCGTTCTAGCTCCTCCTTTTTATTAACGAAGTATTTGTTCTGACTGCTATATTTTTAAATTTTTTCATTCAAACTGTTCTTACCATTACATCAACTTGAGCGAAACATATTTTATTTTTCTATATCTCTCTCTTTGTCTTTTCAGGTAAATAAAATAATTAATTCATTATAAATGTATAGTATGCAAACATTTTAAAAATAATCCGTCTGATTGACTGGTAAGTGAAAGTTATTATTTCATATATTTAATGTAGTTAATTTAATGGAAAATCAGCTTATCCACAATAGTACAGTTTGAAATTTCCTTTAGAAAAAAAATAAATAACTAAGGAAATAGTTTTGACAATTTTATGTATTGACCTGACCTAAGGTTGCTGTGATTGTATTCTAGTCTAACGAAATTTCTTTGAAAATAAGTTAATGCTTTAAAACATTAAATATTAGCTCAAAACTTGGATTACTACCGATGGCATAAGTGTCTAAGTTAGTTGAAGAGAATTTGTTGTCGTAATCAAATGCATTAAACGATCCTTATTTCTTATAATCCTTCCAGAACCACGCATCAGTAATCCACATTTTTTAAACAGTTTTATATATAAAACTTTGAATTTTTATGAACGAACAGTTTTATCTTAACATTCGATAGTTCAATACGTTTTTTTTTAACTTTTTGATAAGCATTTTTTTCGTTAGAACGTCTACTTCAGTCTCTCACCTTCTGCTCAATACATCATATTTAAAAGAACCTTTATTTTGTGATGTTTTTGCTGTTTCTGTTGCTTCGTTCGTCTCTCTAAAGTGTTGTGGAGTGTTTAAGAATTCCTATACTTTGCTTTGGTTGCATCTCTTATTCAAGATATGACAACACACCAATCACCAGAATGGCTACAGGAAAAAGGACCCAGCTGCTTTAACGTGCACGTAGCCGGGAAATAATTGTTCGAACCCAGGCGTTTTGTCATTCTAAACTTGTCATTTTGTTGTTATTCAAGGCATTGATGTTCTTGTCGTTTTTTTTCCTCCCAACATTTTGTTTGTTGGAAGTGTTTTGTCCGTCGACTGTGTGTGTCCAGTAGTTTGGTTTTAGTTAGAGTTCGTCTACAATTTCTGATTCAAATCGATGCTATGGATGATGTGGATGTCTTACTATTCTTTCGGGGGGTTTTGTCAACATCATCATCGTCGTCGTCATCGTTATTGTTGCCACTTTTTGCTGTTCCATAGACAGATAGACGTAAAGACAGACGACATACGAGTACATTATTGCATGTATTGTTTGTGATATAGCGAAGCTATCTATCTCCGATTCTTTCTGTGGCTGTGGCGCAGCGCATATAAGTGTAAACACGCTTATGTGTGTGTGTGTGTTTGTGTGCGGTTGTGTGTTAGGACCATGTTATCCTGAAATTATTCGCATCGTTTATATTTGACATGACACATACGTTTTTAAACTATTGAATGTTGACTGATATGTCGGTGAGATATAAAAATTCCTTTTCCTCTGGTTCTCTATTTTTTTTTGTATCTTTTGGCCTTTTTATCGCTTTGTAGATCTTTTATGTGTGTTTTTTTTTTCTTCTTTTGGTCTTTTGTATTGTGCTTTGTTTCAGGTTGAGTTTTTGTGTGTCTGCCATGGGCTTTTTGTGAACGATTAATTGGCTACTTTTTTTTCCAAAGAATTGATTGTGTGTTTTTTTTTTGTTTCTACGTAGTTGGGAATATCAAATTGTGAAAATATGTTTGCGTTTGTATGAATCGTACTTATGCAGTTTGTGTTTGATGAATGTTTGTTTTTTTGTTGGTTTTTTGTTTTGGGAACCTTAAAAATGCTAACAATATGGTTTGTTAGCCACGACAAATATGTCATGAAATTTTGTAGGAAAACGTAATATCCTTTTCTATATCTGATGTGACAATTATTAATGGGTGTCTTGCGGTTATTCAGGTTATTGGGGAATTTGACAAGGAATATTTTTGGAAATAGTTAAAAATGACGATATATCAGAGATATTGTATTGTCAGTAACAATATCTAGTATAGTATGAAAATATGTTTGTCGCGTTAGATCCGAAAAATGGTTACATAAGACAGTACAATTTCATATAACTTCATCTTGAGACCTCATATACAGGTTGGACCAATAGTAATTTTACTTTTCAATCGATGATGAATAAACTAGAAAAATTTGTTAAAAAGCGTTTACTTTTTATGAAGTACATAAATGGGGATTTTATTATCAAAAATTATATAATTTATATGTGATCTTTAATTATTTTGATACTGCTGCCACATGGATCGGAAATTTACAATGACGGCTTGATAAATAGTTACGTTCCTTAAATTTCTCAAAAGACAATTGGATACTGTTGAAAACTTTTTACTTTATTTTTTAAATATCTCCGAGGTGGCTAGTTTATGTCACCTCTTTTGGATATTACTTTTTGCTCGAAAATTTGCCGAACTTTTATCAATGAGTCGTTGGAGGTGAACCATCTTGTCCCATATTTCTGAAAACATTGAAATTATTTAAACTATTGTAATTCTGTAGAGCTGAAGTTATGTAACATGTTTAACGGGAGTTTTACCTTAGGCTGTGGTCGTCTCAGCCGCCTCCAGGGCCTTCGCAAGGACTTAAAACGTTACGAAATAAAAGAGTGGATTTTCCCTAACTAGGTCAAGGTATTATATATTTATTTCCTAAATTTACAATCCACAAAATTGAAATAGGACGAAACACTCCGGATCCTTAAGCTAAACAGCAATCACTGGTCCGATATCCTTGATATGTCTGATGGCAGGTAATGATGTCTTTGCAAGAAACCTCTAAACCTTACGAAATAAAAGAGTGGATTTTCCCCGACTATGGATAGATATTATAAATTTATTTCCTTAATTTACAATCCACAAAATTGAAATAGGACGAAACACTTCGGATCCTTAAGCTAAAGTCTGGGGTTATATTTGGTCGGTGGCCTCGTATCGTTGATGGTGTCTGTTTTAATGTATTGCGGTTTCTGGGTTGTTGTCCTTCGTACAGAGAAGGGGTCCTTAAAAGAGCAACGGAATTTTGGTGACGGGAAACAGGACGGTCTGGACGCGGCGGTTCGAGTTCCGTTGTGATACCATTTTCAAATTTTCCCACCAAATATTCCTATTCTGTTCGGTCAATGTCGCTATCAAACCATTTCGTTGCTCTGATGAAGGCATGGATGTTCCTCAAATCGCCTACTGATAGACAAGTAGAACAGTCCGATGACCAAGCTTTTCATATATCAGCTTACCAAAAGCAGGGCAGTGACATAGAAGATGCTCCGTGGTCTCCTCTTCTTCCTCATTGCAACTTCTACAAAAATCGTTGTAGGATAGTTTCTACCTCTTAGTGTGTTTACCAACCGTCCAGTGACTGGTTATTACAGCTATGATGTTCCTCAGCTGGACTCTGGACAGATTCATCACAAATCGTGTCCTCTGTATATGTATGTGTTTTCTCTCACCCATCTCTCCTTAGCAATGAGATTCAGTTTCCCCGCAATTAGATGTTTCGCACTTGTGACAGGGATAACAATGAGACCGTAAACTTTGTCCGAGTTCACGGTTGTGGCGGCCCTTGCCAATGTATCGTCTCTTTGGTTACCAACCAGCCAGTGACTGGTTATTGCAGCTATGATGTTCCTCAGGTGGACTCTGGACAGGTTCACCACAAATCGTGTCCTCTGTATATCCATTGTAGGTCAAATTTGTTTGGTAGCCGTATAAGTGGTTCCTCTCACCCATCTCTCTTTAGCAATGAGGTTCAGTTTCCCCGCAATTAGATGTTTTGCACTTGTGAAAGGGATCAAAATGAGACCTTAAACTTTGCCCGAGTTCACGGTTGTGGTGGCCCTTGCCAATGTATCGGCTCTATGGTTACCTTATATGTTCCAATGTCCTGGAACCCATGTAAGGGTAACCGTCGAATGTCTCGCTATCTCCTCAAGATACGATGGACATTCTCGAATATTTTTCAAAGTTGTGTACACGTTCTCCAGGGATTTGATAGCCGCTTTACCTATCAGTAAGAATATGAGTATTGCCGCCCAATATCCTATGATACTGAATTTTCTCTACGGCTATTCTAATGGCCGCTATTTCGGCCTGAACTATGCTACAGTTATTCGGTAGTCTAACAGATAGTTGAAAATTCAACTCCTCCGAAAAGATTCCACATCCTACTCTTTCCTTTAATTTCGAACCGTCCGCGAAAATTAGGATGACATCCTCCCCAAAGTTTGGGGCATTATCATTATCATCATTGTAGGACCTATCCGGGATGTTCTATCTAAAAACCCTATCGAAGACAGATTCTGGTATGATGTAATCCTTGTGACAGCTCACATTGATTAGGTCCAGAATTTTGGCAAAGCCATAATTCGGCTGTCGTCGGACGTTGTGGACTCGCAGATAAATTCGATAGGACCTTCTGGTGAAATTTACTAAGGAACAGGAAAAATAAAAACAATTACGAGGTCTCGTTGTACAGACTTAGCAGCATCCGTTGTACAGACTCCAGGTCCGATTGTATAGGCTCGAAGCCTGATTGTACTGACTCGTAGGTTCGATTGTACAGGCTTGTAAACCAATTGTACAGGCTCACAGTCCGGTTGTACAGACTTATTGTCCGATTGTACAGACTCAAGGTCCGGTTGTACAGGCTCATAGCCCGGTTGTACAGGTTGGCAACCTTATTGTACAGACTTATTGTCCGATTATACAGGCTTATAGCCTGGTTGTACAGGCTCGAAGCCCGGTTGTACAGACTTATTGTCCGATTGTACAGACTCAAGGTCCAATTGTTCAGGCTTATAGCCCGGTTGTATAGGATCGTAGCCCGTTTGTACAGACTTATTGTTCGATTGTACAGACTTAAGGTCCAATTGTACAGGCTTATAGACCGGTAGTACAAACTTACTGTCCGATTGTACAAGGTCCGGTAGTTCATTATAGCACGGCTGTATAGACTTATTGTCCGATTGGAGAGGCTTGCAGCCCGGGTGTATGGATCCTAGCCCGGTTGTACAGACTTATTGTCAGATTGTACAGACTCAAATCCGATTGTACAGGCTTATAGCCCGGTTTTACAGGCTCAAGCCCGGTTGTACAGACTTATTGTCCGATTGTACAGACTCAAAGTACGTTTGTACAGGCTTATAGATTAATTGTACAGGCTCGTAGCCCGGCTGTAAAGACGAACAATTTGGTTACAAAATGTGTCATTTTTTACCACAAACTCTACATGAGTTATGCTATCGTATTGGTCAAAAAATTGTGCGATGATTTTTTATGATTCTCGATGTCTACTAACCATCACAAATAGATAGTGTGACATGCTGGTACAAAGATTAATTACTGGAAGGTCGTGCAAGTCACTTTTTTAATAGTGCAATACCACAGCTATAAACTACACTCACTATCAAAAATGTTCCCAAAATAATCTTTAGCTGTTTAGATAAAACACTTTGTGTACTCAAACCGTCTTCAATGCTTAACCTTACGACAAATGCGTTAGTTGGCGCCTTGTAGCTCGCATAGGCTCTCCATAATTATGGACAAATACATAATTGACCTTCATTAAACAGAAAACGTTAACATACCTAACGGCCAAAGTGATTCCCTAACACACTTTTGCTCAAAATGCCTGCAAATAAACTATCGTATATTTAAAAAAGAACCGGTAGACTGACTTACTCTACTACGTACTACCTACTATTTGTTTCCCAACTATTCATTAATATTCATTTAGAATGTCTGCTTCCGGTCAGACATGATGATATTTCTCTTTTGTTGTTGCTGCTGCGTTTCCTCCTTTCTTTAATGCTATCCAAATGGGGAAGTGCATCCAAAATGAGTGTCATTCTGTGCTGTGTGCATAATTCAAGAATCCACCATATAAATAAGGTCACTGCTCCAATTCCGTCTCGTCTCACGCTCACACATTTATAACTCTCTTGGCAAAGTACCAGCCAGGCAACCAGTCAGCCAGCCAGCCACCTATGTAGCTACCAACAGCAAACAGCGCACAATCTGGCAACATAACTAAAAATATATTCCCGGTGTTCCCACCTTTGGATTCGCTGGGTAAACAACAATAAAACATTCGATTTATACGGCGATTCCTATTTCAATTTCAATCCCAATTGACTGATTACAATCTGTACGAGTGAGTGGCAAGCAAGCAGCAGTTAGTTTAACGCAGTCTAGTGGAATAGTTAGTATCGTATTGACTTGCTTCAATGATTCCCATGGGTGTAGGACTAGAAACGCCAGTCATGGCTCATGGCTGCTTGCTCCCTGAACTAATGCAATGTGTGACGAACTGTTGATTAATGCATTCCATAAGTATGTATGTATGCAACACACACAATAACAACAATATCATAGTGTTAAAATTGTTAATAATTTATAGATTGTTGAATGTTTGCTGTTATTACGTGTTTGTTGTGTGCAGTCTCTTAGTCTGGTTATAATAACAGTCAACTGGAGGGTTGACTGGATGTCGTAATATTGTTGTTAGTTTATTGACAACCATTGTAGTTTTTGTTGTTGTTGTCGCATTACATTTGCATCATGCCACACACAAATTTTCTTTTCCCTAATAATTCTCATATTCTTGTTGGTCGGTCGATCGGCGACAACATCTTTAGTTTGTTTGTTATGTCTCCTGTTGGTTGGCTTAGCGTTTTTTGACAGCTCGTATGGCCAAAACACCAATGGACACACGTACATAAACTCGCGCACGCAGCCACACACACACATATACACGGCAACGGTGCACAGTTGTATCGTTGCTGCTCATTTATATTCTCGTTTCAATTCCACATACTATCTTCTCACCGCTTAGAAGAGTCGTCGGCCATAGAACAGAGCGAAGATGAAAAATAAATCGTTTTGTTGTGTATCTTTAGCGTTTTCCTTTTTATTGTTGTACACAACTGTTGTGATGAGTCAAGTGACTGTTGAAGTTAAGCGATTTCGGGTAGGGTTGCCAAGTGGTGGCATTAGTAATAGTGAATGTAATACACACACCTGTTTAGAGACAAGAGTTTGGGAATAAAGGTTCAGGGGATTTGGTTTATTGTTGAATCTGTCTCATCGAACAACTGCATTAATATTCTAATCAGTTGAATCGATGAAGATTTATTTGAATGCCGCTGTATGGAGCCATAACACTTTTTATAACTTCTCCCCTCTGTAGCTGCTCGAAGCAGCTTCCAATTGAAATGTAAAAGGTTTTTGGTCCATTGTACATCTCAATCTCAACCACTGGTTAAACACTGTGTACCGTGAAATAACATATAGATATATTCAAATTTCGGATTTGGAATCAAAACGATAAAATTGATCGATGTTTATAGTTCATGAAAAATAATTGACTTGACATATGTTGTTAAAATTTGATATTATTCAGTCTTAAAGTTGTCTAGGACAATTTGAATGTTTGAATATTAACGGTCAAATTCAAACTATAACACTAGTTTACAGTCATTTTGCTGCAGAGTTGTAAATAATTTTTTTCTATAGATTTCGGCCTCCTAAACACGAATATGAGATTTAAAAATTTTTCCTCTGATTAGTTTTCAAGATATGAATTTTTGATTTTTTTTGCTAATTTTTTATGAGATGCATCAGCTTATTGGAGAATAATTCGTAAACGCGTCCAACGAACAAGAGTGGTCTCCAATTAAAAGTAATGTGCTCCCCTAAAACCCTTCTATACAAGCTTTTAATATCTGTTAGGTATTTTTGATGGTATTAGCATTTAAAGTTTAAAACACTATTTTTTTTGTGCAAAAATCACGACTTTACATTTATAAAAAAAATTATAAAAAATATTAATCGCAAAAAAAAATCCAATGTCATAAATTGAGTATACAGATTGGACTTCCCCGAGCAAAACAAGCCCTCGCTTATAAAAATTGGGTGATAAGAAGGAGAGTTACACATTTTTGAAGAGGACACTACAAATAGTAAATTTTTGATTTTTAGCATATAACTGTAGGCTTAGGGATAAACTTTACGTTGCATGTAAATGACGATAAAAAGTGGAAATGCCACTGTACTTCGGATTGATCATGCATCACAAAAATGTTAAATTTGAAATCTTAGCTGGTCATTTTTAGAAAATATCAATATTTATTTTTTCTGCCGACTGGACCAAAAGTCTTTTCACTTTTTAAACGATGACAGTAAAAAACTGGACAAAAGAGATAAAAACAGTTTATTTATTATAAAGGTATACAAACAGGGATTTTTGTATGATCATTGATTATTTTGACATTGCTTAAAACTGGAGGCTGGAAGTGCATTTTAAGCCTACATTTTTGAAAAATTTCGAAATTTTTCATTTTAAACAGCGTAACCGCCTAAGAAGAATTTGTGCAGTATTGGAAAAGTGGAATATTTATTAATTGCAATATATGTGTATATATATACGGTTTAAAAATGAGAAATATATATATTTTTCGAAAATGTTGGCTTAAAATGCACTTCCAGCCTCCAGTTTTAAGCAATATCAAAATAATCAATGATCATACAAAAATCCCTGTTTGTATACTTTTATAATAAATAAACTGTTTTTATCTCTTTAGTCCAGTTTTTTACTTATATCGTTTGAAAAGTGAAAAAACTTTTGGTCCAGTCGGCGGAAAAAATAAATATCGATATTTTCTAAAAATGACAAGCTAAGATTTCAAATTTAACATTTTTGTGATGCATGATCAACCCGAAGTACAGTGGCATTTCCACTTTTTATCGTCATTTTCATGCAACGTAAAGTTTAGCCCTAAGCCTACCGTTATATGCTTAAAATCAATAAATTTACCATTTGTAGTGTCCTCTTAAAAAACATATAACTCTCCCTCTTATCACTCAATTTTTATAAACGATGGCTTGTTTTGCTCGGGGAAGTCCAATCTGTATACTTAATTTATGACATTGGATTTATTTTTGCGATTAATATTTTTTATAATTTTTTTTATAAATTTAAAGTCGTGATTTTTGCACGAAAAAAATTGTTTTTTAAACTCTAAATGCTCCTACCATTAAAAATACCCAACAGATGTTAAAAGCTTGTAAAGAAGAGTTTTAGGAGAGCACATTACTTTTAATTGGAGACCACTCTTGTTCAAATCGTTGGACGCGTTTACGAATTATTCTCCAATAAGCTGACGCATCTCATAAAAATTTTGCAAAAAAATTCAAAAATTCATATCTTGAAAACTAATCAGAGGAAAAATTTTTAAATCTCATATTCATGTTTAGGAGGCCGAAATCTATAGAAAAATATTATTTACAACTCTGCAGCTAACAAAAAATAAAGATTTGTAAACTGGTGTAATTGGTACCGGACATTTTCGGCTGATATCTACTTCGCATGTACATGTTTGATATAATTGTAGATATATGTACAGCTGATGATGTACCATTGTGCATCAGTTCGTCACAAAGGGGTCTGAAGATGAACTTCGTCATCCTAGTGCGTGACACACTGAATTTGACCAAAAATATCAAACAAAAACACTTTTCTGATCGTAAGCCGAATTTGATGTATCATTTGATACACTTAACGTAAATTTAGTTGTCTAGGACATCCAAAAAATGGTACGTTTGATAAGGGTCTCGATATTCCAGATGTAGTCCTGGTAGTGGTAGCCAATTATCAACTTTTTCTTCGCTTACGGACTCCCAATCTTTGTGAAATCGACCAATGAACTTTAGTTCCTGTTGGCGTAGATTGCGATTCTTTTTTATTAAAGGTTTTCCTTCATCGAGTAGCTGAGTTATAAATATAAATTTAGGAATACAACAAGGATCCTAAACTACTCTCAGAGTTTCTGGAAACTGAACCGAAACTTCTGTTTAAATGCTGACATGCCTGTGGATTCGGTGTTAACCTGAGTAAAACGGAAATGGTGCTATTCACACGGATATACAAAATCCCTCAATTTACCAAACTCACATTAAATGGAGTCGCACTTACACTCTCTGATTGTGCCAAATACCTTTGGCTAACATCAGACAGTAAACTGAATTGGAATCTAAACACTCAGGCCAGAACGAGCAAAGCTGCAACGCATTATGGTGGCAATCATGATAGAACTACTCCAACTAAAGCACTGTTTACGATCCTAAATTGATTACCCCCTGACATTGAGGCGAGGAAAATTGCAGCGAACACCGCAAATGCGTTTATACGCCACAAAAGTATGAAACTATGGACATGTCAAAATTCTGGACCTAATCAATGTAAGCTGTCACACGGATTACAGCATACCAGAACATATCTTTGATCCCAGTTTTATAAGAAACATCCCGGCTAGGTCCTACTTTGATGATAATGCCCTACACTTTGGGAAGGATGCCATCCTAATTTTCACGGATGGTTCGAAATTAAAGGAAAGAGCAGGCTGTGGAATATTTTCGGAGGAGTTGAATTTGCAACTATCAATCAGACTACCGGATCATTGTAGCATAGTTCAAGCCGAAATAGTGTTCTTTAGAATAGCCGTGGAGAATATTTAGTATCGTGGGATATTGGGCGGGTATATTCATATTCTTACTGATAGTAAAGCGGCTATCAGATTCCTGAGGAATGTGTACACTACTTTGGGAAATGTTCAAGAATGCCGGTCGTCTCTTGAGGAGATAGCGAAACATTCGACGGTTACCCTCACATGGGTTCCAGGGCATATGGACATATATGGTAACCAAAGTGCCGATACATTATCAAGGGCCGCCACAACGGTGAACTCGGGCGAAGTTTATGGTCTCATTAGTGTCACTTTCACAACGGGGAAACAGCTAATTGCGGGGAAACTGCACCTCATTGCTGAGGAGAGATAGGTTAGAGATCCCACTTGCACGGCGACCAAACAAATTTGTTCTACAATGGACATACGGAGGACATGATTTGTGCTGAACCTGTCCAGAGTCCACCTGAGAAACATTATAGCTGCAATAACCAGTCACTGGCTGGTTGGTAACCAAAGAGTCGATACATTGGGAAGGGCCGCCACAACCGTGAACTCGGGCGAAGTTTACGGTCTCATTGTTATCCCTTTCACAAGTGCGAAACATCTAATTGCGGGGAAACTGAATCTCATTGCTGAGGAGAGATGGGTGAGAGAAAACACTTACACGGCGACCAAACAAATTTGGCCTACAATGGATATACAGAGGACACGATTTGTGGTGAACCTGTCCAGAGTCCACCTGAGGAACATCATAGCTATAATAACCGGTCAGTGGCCGTTTTATAAATACACTATGAGTTTGAAACTTCCCTACAAAGATTTTTTAGAAGCTGCAATGATGAGGAATATGAGGAGACCATCACTGCCTTGTTTTTTGGTGACCTGATATATGAAAAGCTGGGTAGCGGACACTGAAGGGCAATGCATGTCTTTCACTAGGCGATTTTCGAACCATCCAAGCTTTCTTCTGAGCAACGAATTGGCTTGATAGCAACGTTAATGGAACAAAATAGTAATATTTCGTGCGAAAATTTTGAAATGGTACCACAACGGGACTCATACTGAGACCCATGTGAGCTGTGTTGAATTAACTTTACCTTAACCTAGACAGATGCCGTCAAAACAACATGGTCGCTACAGGCTGTCATTATCGAACCGCATCAATTAAACACTTTTATAAAAACCCTGAAGGTAAAAATGCTAATTCGGAACTAGTTCGATACTAGTTCTTCATAAACAGTAAACTAGTTCAAACTCCATACAATAACTATCTCAAATGCCCTATGCTTGGGCGAAATTCTCCTTTTTGAACTAGTATAGAACCAGTTTAGCAATTCTATTCGGCCGGTTTGGAACTATTTCATGTATTGTTGATTAGAACAAATGTAATTCTGAAGCATTAGAAATAGTTCTTTTAATTATTCAATGACCAATAACAAACTACATATCCTTTGCATTGCCTGAATGATTTGTAGGAGAGCTTCTTGCATTTGGATAAGTTAAGACGGTTCTATTGTGAGACTCACACATACAAGACCTACTATCTACCAACGAGTACGAACGTGTTTTTGGAGTTTTTACTAAACATGACTCGACACGGAATCGGCCGTGGCATATTGGTTCGAACACGCGACTACCATGCGGGAGATCCGTAATTCGATTTCCGGCTCTAGTCATCTACATATTTCCTTCATTTCCGGCCCCCTCGATGTTGTCAACAGCAACTTCGCAGTATAATTGTCGAGTCAATCGGCATGTCTAGTAGAAGCTTCTCAAAAATTGACGTTCGCATTCGTCGATAAACAAGTAGGTGCCGTTTGTTGTGAATCTGAAATAGAAAGCGTGTTAATTCGCAACAACGCGAGAAGCTATCCGATACCTCATTCATGAGGTGTAAAGGGAAATTAAGTTGTATATGTTTTATATTCACCATTAATAAACTGTAAATGGTTATGGCAGTGCTCGAACTCAAGTTTTTCATATGATTGTCGCGTTTTCTGACCATCACGCCACGGTCGGTCCCATACAGCATAGTGATAGAAATTTGTGATGGATTATATACAAATTGTAAATTCCTTCAAGATATTTTCTGTTTGCCTGCTAATTTTCTCAACATACAAAGTGTAGTGCGTGGCAACCCTAAAATTGTTATATTAGTTACCAATGGATGGTTGATATTGTTTGCCTGTGAAAATTGCTGCTGCTTCTCCCGCTGTTGTTGATGTGGAAGAGCCGTAAAAATGCCGCATGACTGACTGAATGAGCAGCAAATGCTTGTGAGTAAATGTGTGGCACGATGGTGACCTCTTCATCGTCATCGTTGTCGTATACGTTTTCTGTTCTATTAATGTTGTTTTCTTAACGATTTGATTTTCTTCCTTCGTGTGTTGCCACTTCCTCCTACTCCCTCCCGCCCATCTGAGTATCTGAGCAAGTCGGGAACGCCGCGAGTGTTGTTATTTTGTACGGGGTTTCTACTACTTTTTTGTTTGTTTGTGAATGCAGATGCAGACAAATCTACTACTACTTTTTCTACCACTGTTGTTGTGTTGTTACGTCGTCTTCATCTTTTCAACGTTGTTTTGTGTTGTGTGTTTGATGGAATAACAACAACCGTGTGTGCTCGGTGGGTTGACTGGATGGCTGGCTGGCTGCCTGGCCGTTTGACTGTTTGGTGTTGTTTTGATGATGACGATGAGACGAGAGAGAGCGAGCTCACAATGTGTGTATGCATGCGTGTGTGTGAGTATCTGTGTGGATGCCTGTGCTAGTGTGTGTGTACGAGAAGAAATGTCGATGACGGGATATGAAATTCTTTGTGTGGTTAACTGAAACCAGTATTACGTGCCGGGGTGCAATGAATGGCAGCACAATTTTCGTTTTGTCGTCGTCTCGCGTGTAATAAATAAATTCTTTACCTTTTTTATTCTGGCCGTGCGTGTGTGTGAATGTTTGTGTATGTATATTTTTTTTACACTATCATCAGCATTGGCAGCTTCTGTTTGTTGGCTCTTCATACTGTGTTTGTGTGTTTATTTTGTGCTCCCCCCGCATTTGTATTGTGTGTATTGCGAATTGTTTTAATACAATATAAAAAATGTATTAATTTTTTTTCGTTCACAAAAAGAAAAAAAATTGATTTTTATTGAAACGCGCGCATATTTTAAGTGAAATTAAACAACAACAACAAAACCAGTAGCAGCAACTAAAACTGCGGCAACTTTGCAAAGAAAAATTGATTATACCAAAGAAAGAAAATTATCACAAAAATAGTTAATGAATAAAATAATATAATATGAAAGTGAGTACAAGTGTGAGCGAGTGAGCGAGAGAGAGAGCGCGCGGGGTAGAGCACAGGCGGAAGAGGCGGTGAATATTGAGTATCTGTTAAAAAAGTGAACGAAAGAAATTTTATGGAATTTTGTGTATGTCAAAACACACCAACCAGATAATCATCATCTCATCATCGTCATCATCATCATCTTGGCAGCAAATAAAAAAAAAATAAAAAGTTTATACACAGGAATTAAACAAAAACAAAACTATAGTGATTGTAATACTATTGTTGTTGTTGTTGTGTAGTAATAGTAGTGAGTAATGAGAATGTGAGTGATAAGAAGTAATTAATATGAAATTAAGGTAGCATTTGAAAAATCGCTGTAATTGTAGTAGAAAATACTACTAAAATGTACATAATTATGAGAAATGTAATAAAATATTAAAAAGAATGTGAATATTATAAAATATGATATAAAAAACGGAAAAATATTAAAACGATAAATAAAATACTTCATTAACAAGTGAAATAACAAAAATTATACGCGTAAATCTGAAAATGTTTTTTTAAACTAATAAAGTTGAAAAGCTAAAACAATAAAGTACTATATATGTGTTGTAATATTTTAAATAATATTTATTTTTTAATCAAATAATAGTCAAAGTAAACAATTTCTTAAGATGCAAATACAAGAACCAATTTCTATAAATTATAGGAAATGAAATTGAAATTATATTTTTTTATACTGAAATGCGATGCCTGAATCAGATAATAATGATTTTTAATATAACCTATATCCATGGAATAGCAGTACCTAAAGTGAGTCTGAAATTAAGTGCTAAATACATACTATGTGCCTTGACGGAGCGTAATAATTATCAGGCAATAAATGAGAGAACCTCATATAATTATATATACACAGAAATTTGAATTGAGTAATGGGCCCATGTGTAGTTTCCTGTAGTAAAATGCAACAGTGGGTGCCACAAATCCTATCCCCGCCTTTTATATGTCTGTGTTCCCCTACCAAATCGAGTTGTTATCAACTAACATTCCAAATCACTGTCAGCAATTTATGTGCCGACGGTAATCTATAATCGGTTCTCGCCGAGATTAAATATTTTTAGTTTGTTTTTTATATGCGGATCTGCGGTTCCCTTAAGTCTCTGATATATTTCAATGGGGACTAAGGTCACCTAACATTTGTACCACTTAGCTAAATAAATGCCACTATACATATTCATTTACTTAGTTAAAGCGCCATCCTATTAGCCTGGATATTGAGACAAACTATGGCTATGTTCCAATCGGAAAATGATTACTGCTTATCTTGCTATGAGTCAGTACAACAACCACAACAACATATTTCGTATTTCTGGATGTCATTCAGTATTCTTATCAGGTGTGAACATAGACGATGTAAACGCTAGAATCTCAAACTTTCTGGCCACCATAGATAACTAATTGCAGAATAGCATATTAAGGTTATAGCTCAGTGGAAGTGATGTAGATTAGCAATCCGAAGGTGCCGGGTTCGATTACCGGCCTTAACACTGGCCAAGTCAACATCGATGAAAAATTAATTTTCAAATACTTTCGAGTTCTCCTGCCAAAAAGAACTTATCCTTGATGCTTCCATTACAAAAATTCAGATTGCGCAAGGTCCAAAGAAGAAGGAAATGATTTATCGACTTCACTATATAAATCAACAAAACCAGCTGGCGCCATCTTTAGAGGAATTTGGCGGTTAAAACTCACAACAACATTTAACAATCCTTGGACATAAACCTTGTATTCTACAAAGAAACGAAACAGAGTTACAAACAATGATCGTAGTATAATCGGATTACATGCCCAATCGAGTGCCGATAAATTGGAAAGAAATCGGTATTAAAAATTATTACCCCAGATGTTACAACAACAACAGAGTGACTAATTAGTTCTTGGACAAAGGATATAAGGATGAAATTAAACATCTCGGTCGATGGTAACCACATTCACACGTTCCAAGACCCCAAGAATCTTGGTGTAGTTTTCGACAACATTCTTACGTACTCCAAGAATGCCAACAGTACTAAGGATAAAGTAAATTTCCCAAAAAAGGTAGTGAAAATCCTTACTGGCACCCTCTGGGATTCAGACAAATAGACAATTATAAGGTCATACAAAGTGATTGGCCATTTTTGGTGCAGCCCAGTTGGGACCCTATTCCTTAGTGACACCCAATAGCAATGTTTAAAATCAGTAAAAACAATGCACTTCAGATCTCTACCGGATGGTCACATAATTTGTTGCTTTCACGCCAATATTTAATGGCATGTCATCAGCTCAATCAAATCAAAAAATTAATGGATAGAAATGGACTTGATGAGTTTTAGGTCTAATATTCAAAACGTCATGGCATCGTAACTCAACAGAATGTCGATTACATCGACAATTCATCTCAACGGCTATGAGATGCTATCGATGTAAAGGATTCCTAAATAAACAACCCCCAGAGATATGATACCGGAAAAGGCCACCATACCACCAAAGCTCTCACAACTCAGCGCATTTGTTAAATTGCCTTTATAGGATCACTCAGCCGCGGCCAATTGATTCATAGCTAAGGCCTACTAAGGTGGAACGAAATGTCTCTTAAGCATACCATGCTTTTCTGTTATGCATTTTCGATCGTGAATGGGGACTAATCACGGCATTCGTGATCAAAATATTTCGATCGAAATGTGCCGGCAATCGTATTGCAAAAATTAAATATTTCGATCGATATCTTTCGATTACGAATGCCGTGATTAGGCCCCTGATCTATTTTTCGGTCCCGGCGATGTCACACGTTCAAATTTTGTGTATTGCTCTAAACCATGATCCTAATGTTAGCGGGTTTCTAGGACAAAATCAATACACTTCTATATTCGTTTGAACATTTCTGTACATTAATCGACACGGCCTTTTGTAGGGACCATTATCAAATTTCGCGGTGTGCAATGGGAACAATACATTTGGTCGTATTATCCAAGAGCTGGTCCCATTAATACCAAAGAATGAATAAAACTCGATGCATGTCACAAGGCAATTAAACAGTATTAATGCACGCAGAGCTTCTATAGTTTTTGTCACAAAAATCATAGGGAAGGACTTTCGCTAAATTCATCCCGCAAGATCGACAGCCACGATTGAACTCGTAAGATGCATCAAAGTGGCTTAGTGTAGTGCTACATCGCCAAAAGTCTATGTACTCTTGTTGCTGTTGTAATAGCTGGAGGAAGTTTATTTTCAGTTTATCGGCACTCGATTGGGCATGTAATCAGATTATCATACGATAATTGTTAGCAACTCTGTTGCGTTCCTTTATATATATTAACAAGGTTTGTGTCAAGGGATTGGTAGGTGTTGTTGTGGCTTTTAAATGCCAATTTGCCCCAAAGATGGCGACAGGAGAGTGACTCATTAGTTTAGTTTCTTGGGGCTGCCAACACCCCAATGTAACGTAGGTAATTCAACTTTTGTTCCCTACCTCCCAAGATGCATCGTTGGAATGAATCG
Organism: Muscina levida; assembly: GCA_964034835.1. Taxonomy (NCBI): domain Eukaryota; kingdom Metazoa; phylum Arthropoda; class Insecta; order Diptera; family Muscidae; genus Muscina; species Muscina levida. Next base: position 143,002,383 of record OZ035880.1, on the reverse strand, counting down.
CCGAGATGAATTGTAAAAACGTACGCCAAAACTATCCACGTGCTTTTATGCTAAAGGGAAGTTAAAGGGAATTGTCAAACTGCACCTTCGAGCAGGTCATATATAAGGTCGATAGTTCTAATTTGATTCCTGTCTACGCTATGGACTATCTCCTACCACATGAACCAATATATAAAGAATGAACTTGATTTCACATGACACTGACGACATATAGTTTACTCTTTACTGCTCTCAAATTAAAAGATTTTTTTGTTCAATAAAATTATTTAATGGCACATAAAAGCATGTTTTGTCCATACTAGACAGTGTCACAATTTTCGAAGTAACATGTATTGTAATCATGGTCTCGAATGTATAAACAAAAAAGTCGTATTTTCCTTGGCACCCTGCAATTTTTAATTGAAATCCATCACTCATCTATTGAAATTCGACTGTTTAATTTAAATTTAAAATTCGTCAATTGAAATTCAAAACTAACAATTGAAATTAATAAGACGTCAATTGAAATCAAAAAAAACATCAATTGAAAATCAAAACTCATCAATTGAAATTTGAAACTCGTCAATTAAAATTCAAAATTTGTCAATTGCAATTCAAAACTAATCAATTGAATTGAAATTCAAAACTCATCTATTGAATTTGGAAACTCATCAGTTGAAATTCAAATACGTCAATTGAAATTCAAAATTCGTCAATTGTAATTCAAAACTTATCAATTTCAAAGCTCATCATTTGAAATTTAAAAGTCGCCAATTGAATTTCGAAACTCATCAATTGAAGTTCAAAAGTCGTCAATTGACATTCAAAACCTTGCTAAAGTGGTGGTGAATATTCTTAGGCATGGATAATTATTTAATATTAATACAATAAAGCAATATTATAATGTCCGCAATTCTGTTGAAAATCGTGTTCTTCACTACATTTATCAAAAACTATTTGTTGATTAATATTACTACTATTCCTACCTTCAAACTTTTGTGGCACCAACAACAATGGATATACTAAAAACATTACAAAAACCTAAACTAAGGAATAAAACAAAATATATATGTAATTTAAAAAATAGGTCCACATTAATTTAAAAAAAATCCCGAAACCTAAAAAAAATGCAATTTTAATAAAACAACACATAACCAAAAAAATTCGTAAATATGACCAGCAACAAATAAAAAATAATTGTTTTCGTAAATAAAATTTTTAAAATACCAGTTGAATGGCCAAAAACTATCTTTTTTAAACTTATAAAAAATAATTACAAATATTTATAAAACACGTCTAATGCAAAAAATAGTGCAATGAAATAAAATATAATAAATAATAAATAATGCAAATGTTTCATCACTTTTAGAAAATAACTTAAGTAGTTGATCAGTCAGTCAAACACAAAAAACTGTACAACATAATTGAAAAAAAATTTTGTAATGAGAAAATACATGCAAAAGTTCAACAAAACAAAACTTTCAACAAATCTTAAAGTTATCAACTTATCGAAGTAATCTAAAACAAACAACAACAGCAGCAGTAGCATCATCATCAAACCCATCTCACCTGTGGACCCAACTAAAATATATAAATTCCATAAAACCACCACTTCAACGAATATCTACAGCTCCAACAAAACAGTCTAAACTGTTTTACGAGTTTTTCATCAAATTGTTTTCACAACGGAATCAAAATTTTCTCCCAAGTATATAGTAAGTAACTTTTATGTTTCATTTTTTTTACTATGATGTTTCCCCCCTAGAAAATCTATTTTCTTTATTTCATATGTATACCACCAGAGGTGAAAGAAGAAAGCCTTGTGCTCAACAAATCAAAATTGTAACCAAAAAAAAAACATAAGAATGTACACATCTCCTAAGATATCATTTGCGTGTGAGAGTACAGGAAAACCAACAAACACTTTACTATTTTACTCGATATTACTCACACACAAAAAAAAGACATAAAGATATAGATACAATATTTTTTTCGGTTGTACTGTTACCACTTCTACTTCTACTACTACTACATACAAATGAGTACTTGCGAGTACCATTAAGGGTAGAGGTTTAAAAGCAGTGTGTATATGTGTGCATAGATAGATTGTTCTCAAGAAGTGGTTGTAGGATAATATTTGACATTTTTAGGCAATTTCTATAGAAACAATCTCGTCATGACTTATATGTGTTAAAAGTTTTTAATGATGACACATTTAACTTTTATTTACTATTCCCTCTTTTTGCTTTTAGCCTTATTAGAAACCATTAATTTTCTTTTGATTAATTTGTTGCAAAACAATCATTGCTGTCGTTTTGAATGCCGCAAAAAATAAAACAATTATCTATATCCCATCACTCTCTCTGTGTGTGTGTGATAAAACTCTCTGCTAACTCGCTCTCTCTCTCCCATTATGTGTAATTTTGTATCACTTGAATTGTGTCTCTTTGTGTTGTCTCCCATGACTCTCTCTCTCCCTATCTTGTCTCTTTTATTACAAACATTACTTATCTCACGCGCTCCCATTTCTCATTTTGAGCAAAAAGCGAATGTTGTTATGTTTCATTTCCAATTTGTTTCACAACAACGTGCTTGTTTCTCTAGCGGCCTGTTTGTGGTTCGTGTTGTAAATTACCCTCATTTGTTTGTTTTAATTTCATGTCGTTTTTATTGCTTTGTTGTTGTTAGTACTCTCCGCTATTGCCTTTGAATTGTAGTGCATTGTGTGAAGTTTGAATTAACAAATCCCATTTCAAAAAAAGTACATAGTTGATAGAAATGTTATTAAGTCATTTTGAAAAAAAAATCGTTATTAAATCAATAAAAATAATTGACACGGATGGATTTAAACACGCCGGGGCAAGGTGTCTGTGCAAATGTTTAGGGGTAATATAATATTGAAATACCTATGTAATGTGGTATTAAATAGAAAAACCGGCAGCGGGGTGTCAATTAATTGAGTGTTTAACACACACTAATAGTGGAGTTTGGTTATTAAGGAAAGAAGATGACAGTTTTCATATTTTATTAACATTTTTTCCGTTCCAATGCTTTTGAATATTTATAGTTACTTATATGTTTGTATGACTTGTTGCATAACTCTTAAGAATATGATGTATTTAGTTGCAGTTCGTAGTCAAATTTATTTGGTTTTGTCATGGAGTGTACTTATGTATGCGCTGGTGCATTGTCATGGGATCAGTGGGCGTGGTATACAACTTGAGATTTTAAACGGCTGTATCTCATGAACTATAAGAGGTATTAAGATGATATTTCGTATGTGTTGTTAGTACAGTGTGAATAACAGCCAGAGTGGAAGTGGTCTTTGCCACGCCCTATTTAAAAGAAACAGTTATAATAATCGTTTCATCGTCCTGAAAATGTCATAACCCGACAATTTGATTTATAAGTTCAGCGCATGATTTATAAGTCGTGAATACGCTCCGTTAACGATGATGGGCTCATATATTTTACGGAACATTTTTCTCTCGAATACTGTCAGAACCAATTTATCCGCTTGTGTCATAACCCAGGATTCTGAACCATACATCAAGACAGGTATAACCAGTATCTGGTATGGCTGATTTTTGGTTCGTCGTGAGAGGGCTCTGTCATTAAATCGCTTGCTAAGCCTGTAGTAGAATTTATAAGCAAGCAGGATTCTTCTTCGGATTTCGAGGCTGATATTATTTGTTTTGTTGATGGCGGAGCATAGATAGATAAAATTATCTACCACCTCGAAATTATAATTGTCAATGTTCGTTGAAACTAATAACTCCGTTTTGTCCTCGTTCACCGTTAGGCCCATTTTCACTGATTCCTTCTGTATACCTGAGAAGGCTGCAGTCGTATGCCGCAGTTTTCGACCGCTGATGTCTACGTCATCAGCGTAGCTTTTGTGGTTTTTGTTGAATATCGTGCCACTCGTGCTTACCGCAGCTTCCTTCATAATCATCTCCTCCACTATATTGAATAGGCTGTCGCCTTGTTTTAAGACTCGTCTGGTACAGAATGGCTCCTTGCCAATCTTCACTGAAGACTTCGTGTCAGTCAGCGTCATTCCGCAAAGACGTATCAGCTTTGCTGGAATACCAAACTCAGCCATGGCTCCGGTAATTTCTGCCGTATCGGGCTGTCGAAAGTTGATTTAAACTGACGTACGTGGTACGTGTCGATCTGTTTCTCTTGGGTCTTTTCCTGGATTTTCCGAAGTGTGAATATCTGGTCAGTTACTGATTTACTAAAGCAACACTTATAAAGTCCAATCAGGTTGGATAACACTGCAATTGCACACTCGACAGGATCTTATATGCGATGGGTAAAAGGCTGACCCCGCGGTAGTTGGAACACACACTTGGATCCCCTTTTTTCTGTACAGGACATAATACGCTTAGACGTACGTAGGAGCTGGTGCATGCTCGTTATCAGCTCCTCGCCACCGGACTTGAAGAGCTCTGCGGAAGTCCGTCGGCACCGACTGCTTTATTATTTTTCAGCCGCGATATTGCTTGGTGTGATACCTTCACGTGTGATGCTTTCTGGAACCAGCAGTTGCTGGAAGTGTTCTCTTCATATATTCAGCACACTCTGCGTATCTGTAACCAGATTTCCATCCTTGTCCTTACAGGAGAGGAGCGCATTACCGTAGCATTTTGCTTTTGCTTTCTGGTAAAATTTTCGGGCCTCACCTCTATCTGCGTGTCGCTCTATATCCTCGTTGTTCCATTCCTTCATCTGACGTTTGTTTTTCGCTTAAATAGCTGTCTCGCCTGTTTTTCTATCTCCTTGTGCGTTTTTCTAACAGCCCAGTTTACAACATTCAGACGCTGTGCGACATTCATCGAACCAGGATTCGTCTGGGCGCAGTTTGTCATATCCTAGCACGGTTGTAGCTGCGGTTGCCATGGAATGTGCAATATGCTGCCACTGTGTATCGGGAACGTCAGAAGTAGAGGTGTTGTCTCGTATAAGTTGGGAGAGCTGGTTGGAGTAGGCAGTGCCTATCTCTGGGGTTTGCATTCTTTGTATTTGGTTACGGGGGTTTTTGCCCTGCTCAATCTTGTGCGCACCTTGTCCGCAACCAGATAATGATCCGAACCAATATTTGCACCACGGATCACACACACGTCCATGACATTAGATGCATTTCTGCCATCAATTACAATTTGAATTTTGGTGTTTTGATCGGGGTATAACCATGTTGCATTGTGGATATCTTTGTGCTAGTATCTGGTTCCACTCACTTCCATATTCCTTACCGCTGCGAAGATAGCCGGCCTAAACCTGTTTTCTGACGTGTCGGTATGCAGGCTGAATTTACCGATCAATGGACTAAGAACATTTCCATTTCTATTTTTGCATTAAAATCGATTTTAATGTCGTGGCCAGGGCAGCGGTCGTATGTTTCCTCTAGGCTCTAGTAAAATGCATCTTTAATATCATCGTCTTTATCTTCCGTCTAGACATGAGCACAGATCAGCGTGATGTAGAAATATTTCGCCTTGATGCGGATTGCGGCTATTCGACCACTAACAGGATTAAAAAAAAACAAAAAAAAAACAAAACGCGGGACAAGATGTCTGAGTCCCTCGCCAACTACAAATCCACATCCAAATTCGTGCTTTTCGGCATGCCATCTGTAATAGATGTCGCAAATTTTACGGTGATGTTAACCTTATATTTTTTGAGGACATCTGACAGTCGGATATTGGGACCTTCTCTAAAGAGAGTCCGGACGTTCCAAGTGCATATCCTTAAATCATGGTCCTTATTACATTTGCGGGGGTCGTCAACATTTAGGGGTTTCAGTTTCTTACTTTTTCCTTCTCGTAAAGGTCCTGAAGGTTCCAGTAAAGCTCCTGAAGGCGGGTGGCTAGCCCAACCATCAGGGTTCGTCTGTCACTATCGGCCGCTTTTCATGATAAAAAAATATGAGGAAAAACGTTGCCCAGGTACCACCACGAAGGAGGTTGTGAGTCGGCTTGAGATGCAAGATTCACTTTACATCCTCAACGGCACCCAATTAACTGCATCACAATAATTGTGGACTTTTTACGGAAAATTTTACAGAATTTAACCGGTATCATAATTCTGTAAAAGCTCAAATTCCTAAAGTCACACCCGTCGTTGCCTTCTAGTGGACATTCTGAGCAGAAATCAAGTCTACCTGTTAAAACTTAACATTCTTGGTAACTATAGATTATAAATTTTCAATTTATAAACTATAACCAAAAATGTGAGTAACACATTCCCAATGGAATTGCCCGTATATGAATTATTTTGTACATTTTGAGAATTTACTCCAATTATTACTCTTATAAAACTTAGTTTCGACGGCTGCAAAGGCAATTTGTATACTGACAGATAAGTCTATCAGATTTAATGTCTGTCCAAGCTAATCTTAGCTGATCATGATGCAGCTATAAAAATACGATTTCTAAAAAAATCCATGTAAAATTACACCCACATTAGTTAAGTTAAAAACAAATTCGCTCCATATTCCACCAGTTTTCACATGCTCTGGCCGCTTTTCAACTAGTAGACACCTAGACGCTTTATTCTATTTAACATAAATTTTCCCCTTAACATTGGCCCCATTTTTCCTCATTAATTTATTCATAATCTTCGGTAGCAGAAACAGCAGCAGCTGCTATTGCATAGTTTCACTTCACTTTGCTGGCGCTTCTCTGGTTGTTGTTGTTGTCGACATTTGCATATATGAACAATTCTTCATAAAATAGATAAATTATGCATAAAATTGTATAGTATTTGCTAAATGCCGGTTGACCTTGTTTATTCTAATGTTATTGAATATACAATCTTTTGGGTTGTTTGTTGTAATTCATACGTCTGCTTGTTTGTTTGTTTGCATGTCATCTAAGCAATTGTTGCTGCGTTTATTGTTGTGGTCCTATTAAATAATCAACAAATGCAATTAATTCTACATTAAATTAACAATTTGTATAATTTACAATTTAAGTTTCTGAACTGTAGTACATACACTGACAGCAATTTGTAATTAATTATATGTGTAAAGAGAGAGAGAGTCGGTCATACATACATACTGATGTGTTGACACATACACGTAGACATTAGACATTAAAACAATTAACATTGACGTAAATATTACATTACGTTCTACAACTACTACTACTGGTGCACTCTAATGTCGACATTAGTGCGAATATATAAATAACAAAATTGTAGCTGTAGTTAATTTTCCACAGTCGGTCAATGAAGAGCGGAATTTAAGTAACTTTACAATTTATAGTTGATAGTTTAAATTTACACATTATCTTATTGTGTCGACTCTCCGAACATGGATTACATTTTGGCAAAAGGGGGATGTAGATATGTAATTGAATTACAAGTGTTAATAAAACACATTTGCCATGCAAATCAATTGAGAGAGAGAATGAGTGAGTGTTGATGGTCAAATTAACATGTTGCATATCATATTAAAGTGTGCAATAAGTTATTAATAGGTGTGTAGATGTGAGATGTATGTGTGGTTGTGGCATTAACACAAGTGCGACAAGTGGCATTTTAGAATTCTATATGGAATTAAGGTGGACCTGTGTGTGTGTGACGGAATATATATACAAAATATATTTTAAGTTAGTATTTAATGGTTGGTGAATAGTTTGTAGGGGACCGGCCGTGGCATAGTGGTTAGAACACGCGACTCCTATGCGGGAGATCACAGGTTCAACTCCTGGCTCCAGTCATCTTAAAAATAAAGAAAAAAAAAATTTCTTTCATTGTCGGCTCCCCTTGAATGTTGTTGACAGCAACTTCGCAGTATAAGTGTCGAGTCAATCGGCATGTCTAGTAAGAGCTTCTCAAACAGTGACGGTCGCATTCGTCGATAAACAAGTAGGTGCCGTTAGTAGTGAATCTAAAAAATAGAAACCTTGTTAATTCACAACAACGCGAGAAGCTATCCCATACCTCATTCATGGGGTGAAAAGGGAAATTAAGTAAAATAGTTTGTAGGTTGTGGAATGTTGCAAAGGTACTTCCTTACAATAACCCTATGCAACACCGAAAAATACTTCAGTATTCCCAAAACTTGAAGCCCAAAATGTTTGGTTCAAGTCCCAAATACCAAACAATCACCGTCCATACAATTTGTAAATAACACAATACAACACATGATTTTGGGACTTAATTCTGAGAAATGTATGTGAAGGTAGCCCCAAAAAGAAGAAGTTTTGCATCATTCGTTTTGTCAAGTTACATGCGATAATAATTTAATATCGATTTGAAGTTAGTAAGTGTCGTAAAGGAAAATTTGTCACATTTAAGGCGCTTTTGCTATATTGTTATATGGTGGCGTATGATTATTATAAGTAATATTGTACGTAAATCATACGCCACGGAGTACAACAGTTTTATTGTTACTGCTAGAAAATAAACCCAGATCAAAATCATTTGATGAATGGAAAAGTGAAACTGTTGCTTATGTAGGGAAACGTTATATGAACAGATTAAAGGAATTGTAATTATTAATTTATTCCAAAATATTGACTTACGGTATTAAAACCGGTTTTCTGATCTTTCCTCACTTATGAACTTATCACTCTGACAGTTCCAAACCGAATTTTAATTTTGACTAGAAGAATTTAAAAACTTTCCAACGATATATACTTTTATGTGATTTTATTTTTATATATACTTTTATTTTTATTCCAATAAGAAAATCCCTCCTTAACATACGAAATTTGTCCTTACGTCTTCGTTACGTTTTTCCTCTAACCAAGCATTTTAATTTATAACCAGAATTTGTTACCAAAGATTTTGTGCTGTAACAATTAACATTAATGTACAGACGTAACAAATTTCATGAGTATGACAAGCAAAGTAATTAAATTCCAGCAATGCAACGAATAAGTGTGATGAAGATTGCCAACATGAAATTACACACACACACAATGCTAAGAGATACAAAAATACGCGACAAAAATTTCAAATGTATCACGATGGTGTGAGGACGTATGATGTTGCATACATTTTAGCTTTCATATCATTTCAAAAGCTCAATTTTACATAAGGAGTCACAGAGCAAAAAATAAAATGTCAACAACATCTGAGATAATGGCAACGCGATAGCAGCAACCAAAGTTGCAACAACAACATTGGGGATGCCCCCAACAACATGGAGTCTAAAACCATAACAATCTACAACGGCGGAATACAGCATTCTATCGTATATGATCCATGCAACAACATATTTAAACGAACATTAAACATCCCAGCAGTCAGGCAGTCAGTCAGTCACAGACAGACAGACGAATGGACGACCCATCAAACAAACAAACAAACGAACACACCATAAACACTGAGCAAACACTTGAGTCGAATAATAATTCATGTGTCTCAAGTGCTGTTGAAATTGGAGTTTGTTGTTTTATTTTTCAGCGATTTTATATTTTTTCCGCTTGTAAACTTTATGCCACCTCCAATGCCGAGCCGCTGTGAGATTGTTATGTTTGTTGTTGTTTTACACTTTTATGGATATAGGCGGCGGCAACGACAACGACGCGTGTATTCATGCCAACAATTCCAAACACAAAACTGGAGAAAAATCGTCATAAAAATCATTGAATAATGTTGTGTGGAAAGAGAGAGGTGGAGGGAATTGTAAACAATTCCTCCAACAACAAACGGCAACAAACACTCATTCTAAGCTGTTATTTTAATTGAGATTTTTTTTAGTCGTTTTACGCTGGCTCGCTCCAGCATCAGGTCATAGTACATAAATGTTTTATAACGATATTTACCGTTATTTTTTACGATTAATAATTAACGTCAGGTTGCTGCGTTTGCATCATGAATTGGGGGCGGTGGCGGTGGCATAGAAACTGTTCAGACTGATATGTATACAAGCTTTTGTATTTTCAAATTCAAATTGTCCGCGTCTCAACCACGCGTCTGTTATCACATAAAAAAAGGGAGTGCGCCAAAGCGTAACCATATTCAGACCACAATCACTGTGACGGCGCACAAACACCCATATGATCAACCGACAATGTTGGTGGCACAGTGGTGTAAGTTGGAAAATATTTTGTGAATCGCTAAGACTTCATAAGATTATTTAAAAGTTGATTTATTAAACTTACAAAGCCAATAGAGCCTCGATATATCAGAAACATATATTATATGACATTATATTCTTCTTCTTTAATGGCATGAACAACAGAAACGTATCCATCAGTAGCCGCACGTAGAAAAGTATTACAAGCGCTTCGGTCTTTTTCGCTCCGTAGATAGTTTGTCACACCAAGCTTAGATAACAGCTCTTTCACCAGGTCCATCTTACGAAGTTTTGGTAGCCCCCTCCTGCGCCGGCCATCGAGTTTATTGCCCAAGAAGAGGCGGAGCATTTGAACGCGATTGACAACATCGATGTCGTTGTACAGCTCATACAGCTCATGGTTCATTCGACGACGGTACTCTCTTGTAACGATGATGGGTCCTAATATTTTGCGGATTATTTTTCTATGGTGCCAGTCGTGTTTACTGCTGCCTTCCGCATGATCATCTCCATTATGATGTTAAAGAGATCGCATGACAGACTATCGCCATGTCTGAAGCCTCACTTGGTACAAAATGGGCCTGTCAAAGTTTTTCTTATTTTCACTTTGTATCGGTCAGTGTCATTTCGCAAAGTCGTTCAGCTTCGCGGCGATACTAAACTCAGCCATAGCATCTTATTGTTTCTGTCGTATCGGACTGTCGAATGCAGATTTGTAATCGATAGACAGATGGTAGGTATCGATCTGCATTTCTTGGGTCTGCTCCAGGACTTGTCGTAGTGTAAATATCTGGTCTGTCGTGGATTTACCAGGTCTAAAACCACACTGAGAAGGTCCAATCAGGTTCGCTAAAATGGGCTTTAGTCTTTCACCTAAAACACTAGGCAGGACCTTGTATGCGCTAGGTAAAAGGCTGATTCCGCGATACTTGGATCGCCCTTCGTAAGCACAGGACATAGAACATTCAGATTCCAATCATCGGGCAGGCATTCCTTGAGCCAAATCGTGTTTATGAGCTGGTGCATGCACGTTGCTAGCGCATCGCTCCGGCAATTCATTGACTCCCGCAGCTATTTTTAAGCCGGGCAATTACAATGCTGATCTCGTTTTGGCTCGGTAGGCGTGATTTCGTCACTTATGTTGCCTTCGGGAACGAGAAGAGAACGAAATGTTTCCTCGATATTTGCCGCACACTCTGAATGTCAGTGACCAGATTTCCGTCTCCGTCCTTGCATGTGGGGATTCCTTCACCTCTATCCCTGTATTTTTCGATTTCCTGGCTCTCTCTTTTCTTCCAAAGACGCTTTTTCCGCCTGAAGATGCGTGCCATCTCCCTTATCTTTGCATTATAACGATCTAGGGCTTGTCTGACCCAGTACGGTCGGTGCCTGAGTGGTCATAGAATTCGCAATATGCTGCCATTGGGTGTCGGGAACATCAGAATTAGTGGGGTTGCTTCGAAGTAATAGAGAGAGTTGGTTGGAGTAGGCATTGGCTATCTCGGCGGTATGCAGTTTGGTGATGTCTAGCTTCCTTTGTTATGCTGTCAATGATCCGAGTAAACATTTGCACCGCGCATCACTCGCACATCCTTAACGCTAGAGACATGCCTTCCATAAATTACCACGTGATCAATCTGGTTTCTTTTGATCAGGGGATATCCAGGTTGCCTTGTGGATATCTTTATGCGGGAATCTGGTTCCACTCACTACCTGCCTTGTTTTTGTCGAGGACATCCACCAGTTGGATAGAGGCATCTTCTCTATAGAGAGTTCGGACATTCCGTAAATCCGGTGGTCGTCAACATTTCCTTGTATTTGTCGAGGACATCCGCCAGTTGGATAGACGCACCTTCTCTATAGATGGAAATTAATAAAACAGACATTTTTTATTTCAAATACGCGTTGCCTCTTTCAAACAAGTACACAGCTTACCGCCAACAAACACTTTTGCTTAACTCTTATCAATAGTTGAGAAGGCTGCATTAAAAGCTCTCTGCTTTCGAGATATATTCTATCATCTTAAGCAGAAACAACAAAGTGCCAAACCAGCCAATCTAATATTACCCTTACAAACCACTGTAGTACCTGTCACACACCACATCTCCCCACAAATGACTTATTTTAAATAAATAACACAACAAAATAAACAAACTACAATAACCAAAAACAAAAAAATCTTAAAGAAAAATAAACAACTAAACCAAAACCTTTACCATCAACTTGGCAAAGCGAATGCTCTGCACCAAGTTGAATGTTAAATGCTAAACTTAAAATTATCTACATCTTTCCGCTAGTCCGTCCGTTTGCCGGTTTGTAACATATGTATGTGTATCTTATAATGTGTTTTTTTTTTATTGTGCCCAAGTTCCGCTCGTCAAATACTGTAATACTCAGCACATTTGAATATGTATCTTTAAGCCCATACACTTGATACATATTCAACGAATATGAGTACACAAGTAGCTCTAACACATACGTATGTGTGTAGTTTCTTTCAATGTTTGTTTTGTTAATGAAGTTTGTTCGTCATCATTTTGGGCATCGCCTGAATTATTATTGTTATTATTATTATTACCGCTACACTTTGTTCGCATTACTCGTATTTATTCATTATTAGTTTATTAGCATTTTGTTTCGTTATCCCCAGCCCCCTCAAGTTCGAAGGGCAATTGGGAATGCAGAACTCAAACCGGCATAACAACAACAAAAAATAAAACAGAAATACTCAATATTTTGTAGGTCGACGACGTCTTGTTCGGTCGGTTGTCGTCTGTAGTGGATTTGTTTATTTACGTATGGCGCGTGAGTGTGAGTACAACGTGTATGAGTACGAGTACGATAACTTGTACGCTGTTGTTCTCTTTCATATGACGGCCACATGATTTTAATGTAATGATTCTTTTTTTTCCTTTCCTGGTGGAAGACGTCAAAAATATGACACATGACATCGATAAGAAAAGTAAATAATGATGATGAATTAGTTAAAGAGACGTAACCGGAAGTCATTACACACTGGCGGCGCATAAAGCATAGGGAGAGCGGAGTAAGATTAACAACGTAATTGTTCAAATGTTAAAACCACTAAAACGAGTAAGGTTCTATAATAAATGTATAAATAAATAATATAAGGGAGTCTTATAGATCCGATCTGGCATTTTATGGAAAACACAACATTGTCTATAATAAAAGTACTACATTAGATAACATGACAAAGTGTGGGAAAATATTGTTCCTAGGCACAGTTTAAGCGTAAATGAATAAAATTTATAAAAAAAAATAGGTTAATTGCAGGTGGTCGTTTTTACAATACATAGTACATTTAACAGACGATAGATGGCGTGTGGTCCATTTGAATAAATGTGGTTTATCTAGCTTTTAAGATGTTTAAAGTGTTACGATTAAATACAAATTCATCGGCATACTCACTAATTTATTAGTTTTTCTTGCTGATTATATGCCGCACTTAGATAAGTAATATATCTTAAACGCCTCTACTGCAGTTCGTCGCACCAAGTTCTGCAAGATTCTCTATGACCTTCTTCTTTTTTAATGGCAGCAACAACATAAATTTATCGATCAGTAGCCGCACATAGAAAAGTATTCCAAGCTTTTCGGTCTTTTGCGGTCCGTAGTTCGTCATACCAAATTAATAGCTCTTTCACCTGGTCTATCCATCGACGTTTTGGTCGCCCCTCCTGCTCCGGCCAACGAATTTACTGCCGAAGACTTTTCGGGCCGGAGCAATTTCTTTCATTCGTACAACTTCTCCAACCCAGCTCATTCAGTCGATTTGAACGCGCTTGACTACGTCGATGTTGTTGTACAGCTATTTTTCTCACGAAAACTCCCAAATTTACATAAGATTCCGCGCTGTAGAGCAAGACAGGTAGGATCAGTGTCCTGTAGAGTTGGATCTTCGTTCGACGAGAGAGGGCTTTGTCATTAAAACACTTCCTCAGCGCACGGTAGCTGCGGTTTACGATCAAAACTCGCAAATGATGTAGGTGTCGATCTGCATTTCTTGGGTTTTCTCCAGGATTTATCGTAGTGTGAATATCTGGTCGATCGCGGATATACCAGGTCTAACCCACACTATACCAGGTCATAACACACTAGACAGGACCTTGTATGCGATAGGTAAAATGATGATACTGCGATAGTTGGTGCACACACTAAGCACAGGACATAAAACACTCAGATTCCAATCATCGGGCATGCATTCCTTCTTCCAAATCCTGTTTATGGTATTTTTAAGCCGTGCAATTTCCGTGCTGATCTCGTTTTGGCTCGTTGGAGGACAGTCTACTACATTGTCGGGGATTGACGTGATTTGGACACTTATGTTGCCTTCGGGAACGAGCAGAGAACGAAGTGTTCCCTCGATACTTGCCGCACACTCTGAATGTCAGTGACCAGATTTCCTTCTCCGTCCTCACAGTTGGGGATCCCTGGTTCAAAACATTTGCGTTTTAGCTTTGGTAGAACTTTCGGGCTTCATCCCTATCCCTGTAATTTTCGATATCCTGGTTCTCTCTATTCTTCCATAGACGCTTTTTCCGCCCGAAGAGGCGTGTCATCTCCCTCCTTTTCTCATTATAACGCTCTGTCGCTGACATTTCTCTTCGTACCAGGGCTTGTCTGAGCGTGGTTTTTGAACCAATCCAGTACGGTCGTTGCGGTAGTGGTCATAGAATTCGCAATATGCTGCAATTGGGTGGCGGAAACATCAGAATTAGGCGGGTTAGTTCGAAGTATTTGAGAAAGTTGGTTGAAGTAGGCATTGGCTATTTCGGTGGTATGTAGCTTTGTGATGTCTAGCTTTCTTTGCGTTTGGTTACGAGCGTTTTCAGCACTGCTTAATCGCGTGCGAACCTTGGCTGCGAACATACCTTCCCTTCCTATTTTAACATTAAAATCTCCCAGAACAATTTTAATGTCATATGCAGGGCAGCGGTCATATATTTCCTCCAGGCGCTCATAGTATGCATCTTTAATGTCCTCATCTTTATCTTCCGTCGCGGCGTGAACACAAATCAGCGTAATGTAAAAATATTGCGCCTTGATGCGAGTAGTGGCTATTCGGTCACTTACAGGGTTAAACCGAGGGTTTTTGTTTTTTCCTCTCTTCGTGTTTTTTTTAATAATTCGTTTGTTAAAGGAGAGTGGCTTATCAGGCCACTGCGCCCAATCCAAGTTTCTTGGGGCTGCCAAATCCACTAAGGGAGCCGTTGTGTTGAGCTTCAGTAACATCTGTTACCTACTTCCTACTACGCATCTGTGGTAGCACGCCGTTAAGGTTACTCAACATTGTGCCTTCTCACATTTACTCTCACATTTACTACCACTGAACGGATAATCAGTATCATTATCCGGGGATTATGTGATCTCTCGGACGTTGTGAGCTGCTTGAAAACCTCCATAGAGAATATCTGGTTATTCCCAGGTGAATAACAATCAAAATACTCAAATTAGAAAATTCCCCATTCCTATTCCCCATGCTGTTAAGCGAGTCTAAAAATAGAAAACGTGTTAATTCACAACAAAGCGAGAAGCTATCGTATACCTCATTCATGGGGTGCTAAGGGAAATTAAGTTTATGTTGTAATTAATGTTTTAAAAAGCGGCAGAGCCAGTAGTTTAAAAGACACATGAAGCTGTTATCTATACAACATAATTTCCTAGGAAAAATATAAACTTTTGTAGAGGATAGGAACGCAAATCAAACCCTTTGCCACATTTTATTTTCCCACCATACAAATGGTAGCAATTAATGCTTGATTTCGATTTAAAAAAAAAAACGTAACAATTTTTCTTTCTATTAATTCAAGTACACTTATCTGATGCATTCCCTCCCCCTACACTAAGAGTATATTACATTCACAGAATCTATAACGCAACCGTTGCACATTTACATTGGCCAAATTTGTATTAAATGTTTCCTTTTGTATTTTATGATTTGGGGATTGATGTATCCTCTTCCAACAAATGCCAGCAAATGGTGAAAATATTCGTATATGTGTATTCTCTCTCCCCTACTCTTTTGGTCTATTTCACAAATATTCCATTTCTCAAATGGCCATATAACGACCGCTGAATTTGGGTGGTGGACCCAATTGTTGTATGAGACCAAGATCAAAGGCATATTGCCATAGCAGCAGTTCGGGGGAGGGATGATCTGATGCCACTTGTGATGATGTGTTGAAAAGTCGTCCATTGAATTTGCCAAGTGGGTACTTGTCGTCTACACGCGCTCCAGGCACAGTCATTCACTTTGGAATTGTTTTCAGCATTATTGCTGAAACTGTATTTGTCTTTTCTGTAATAATGAATATATTAATCAAAAACGAAAAAAAATACCTATAGTAGTAGATGAAAAGTTACAAGAATTTTGTAATTACACCAATTGGAATGAGTAGTGGTAACTTGTATTGTATTGAAGTGTTGAAGTGTCAATTATCAAAAAAATTAAAAAATATATACTTATACCGGTAATCGAAAACATTATGAATCAATTCTGGACACTATTAATCAAGCCGAATATAAATTTTTTAATATTGAAATGCAATATGCCACACCTGAATGACAAATGGGTTGACCTAAAATGGCAGCAAAAACTATTAATGGGGTTTTGTTGGGACTCATTGTACATTAAAAATCCACTTGAATCAAAATCCCAGCTCATCCTTTTTTAGAATAAAATAATTTTTTGTTTTTTATTTCCGTTTTGTGTTTTTAACGTTTTTTGCCCCATGATTCCACTATAAAATCGTAGAGATTTTACATCGTGTTATATCTTATTGGAAGTACGATTTGCGGAAAAAACACTTAAAATCTCTTATATTTTCCCAAAAAATTTATATTCTGCTGTTTGCTTCTAAAGTTCATTTTTTGCTAATGTTTTTTGGTATAGTGGTACTAACTATTAAATGATATGTGCTAAAATTATGACGTCATATATTGAACATAAATATTTCTGCCATTAGCTGTTTATTCTCAAGTCTTATAGGTGATTTTTTTCTTATGGGTGATTTTTATTTAATTTCAATAATATGAAAGCTTAAGGTCTTTATTACAAGCAATTTAAGCCGACAGTAACTAGAATGGTGACTTATTAATAACTTTCTTTTACTTGACGAATTGCTGTTTTTAACAGTTAAAATAATGCTCGATAGGTGGCGTCCACATTATTATGGACGGATGTTTATAACTTATAATATGAACAGACGTGTGTAATATATTAAAAAACATTACATTTAATATAGCTGTTTATTGTTCTTGATAACAATCCTGACGATGCCCTTCATCTAAGGATAATTTCAAGCACATATAATTTTTTTAAAAATCTTTTAAATTTTCTTTGCATTTTTCGAACCTCTATATGAACTCCTGTCCTCAAATGAATATCACAAATCTCCCTAACAGTCTAAATCAGAGCCGCCTTCTCTTTTAATCAAAGGATTTTTTTTCACAACTCCTCCACCCTACCACCCTTACTCCGCCATATCTCTTACTCTGCGCTATAAACGAATCATACAATTTAATTAATTTTTATGTCAAAACAGAAGCAACAAAGATATGCAAAAGCGAAAACTCTTAGCAGCTGTTATGTCTGTTGTGTAATTTTGATTCCATCTTGTTGTAGTACTGTCTATACCTCCAGGAACCGCCATAATTCCATTGAAATCGCAACAGCATAGAAAAAAACACACACACTCACACAGAATGTGAAAAACGAAATTTTCTAAGAGGAATAAACAAAGCAGTGAAGTACAAATAAATTACATACGCTCGTACGAACTACAATTACACTAGAGTTAAAGGCGAAAATAAATACTATGACTACGACGACGAAGACTACTACAGAATAGAAGCTATTCCTCCAAGTGCTGGTGCAAATACGTCAATGAAAGAGCCTAGCAGCAGCACACACTAACTCACGTCACGACGTGCATTCACATATAGACCAGAAAAGTTTCTGGAAAAACGCTCTATAAACCCCTGAAGAATAATAGTTAACATCGCATATGAGTGAGTAAATGTATGACTACTACTGCTGCCTCTTCTTCAATTTTTCCGCCAGCAGCAGCATCATCTGAAAATAGGGAATCATCCTGCTGCTGCACACATCTGTGTACTTAGACACAATGGAAATGTACAAGTACCAACTATGTAGGCACTTTTCTTACTACCCACCGCCGCCGCCACCATCACCTGGGCCCATGTGCAGCGTAACCGAATTGAATAGAGTTTTGCATACAAACTTCTCTACTATGGCCATCCAACTACCGATGGATGGATGTTGGTTAAATATTCGACTCTCTACGAGTTTAGAATGTTATTAAGCAATGACTGTGGCTGTTGTTGTTTTTTTTTCCCCCGAACTAAAGCTTTGAATACAAATAGTTGTTGCTGAAATATTTTACTAGGTTTTTTTTTGCATTGCATTGCACAAAAGATACAAGGATGGCTACGGATGAGGAAAACTTACTACTGCCGCAGCCCAACTAACAAACAGGCAACATTTTGTGTCGAGATCTCGTTTGTTGCTTCTTTTTTTTTGAGTTTAACATAGGAAAATAGATGTGAAGGAACAAATACAAAGTTGTGTCTATAGATATACATACGTATGGTACATAAGTACATAACCATAACAACACATGAGTAAATGCTTTCATATCCTCCACACATATGTGATAGCGCTCGCTCTTGTACTATACACTCGACAACGCAACAATACAATGGCATATAAAAACTTGGTTAAAATGTATCAAATAGACAGACAGTTTTGCACGTTTACCCAGTTATATTCTTGGTGTTGCAAGAGAATAGAGCAAACCATTGGAATATTGGAGGCAGTCACTCACTTGTAAAACTGTTGTTCTCACCGACATGATTTTTGGTATCCTAAAAAGAATAACAAGTGATTCATAACTTCTAACAATAACAGCGTATTTGTTATTACAGGTTGCCAGAATCGGGTGTTTTTTTTTTTTGGCTGCATGAGAGCTACCGATATCGATAACTATGGTGTGACAGCTGAGAATGTTAAACTGTGAAAAAACTGTTCCCGAAGTTCATAGATCAGTTTTATCAAAGAATTTAGATTAGTGAAGAAGCTTATTTTGTGGTTAAATGGCTACTTCAATAAGCTTATTAACAGGGTGTTTGTATTACTTTTCAAAATTACCAGCACGCAACCTATGTTACATTAAATTTCTTATATGTTTCATGGTTCACTACTTATACGCCAACTATAATACATTAATTGTATTATATAGATCATGGTGAATATGTAGTTTAACTTAACAAAGATAAACCAAGCATATATGCATGTTTTTATAAGGTTTTCACCATTTTCCTTCTTTAATAGCAGCAACAACAGAAATTCATCTATCAGTAGCCGCACGAAGAAAAGAAATCCAAGCGCTTCAGTCTTTTGCGCTTCTTAGATAGTTAGTCACAAAAAATGTAGATAACAGTTATTTTTCCTAGTCCATCCAACGAAGTTTTGGTCGCCCCCTCCTGCGCCACCTACGATTTTTTTGACGAAGACTTTTCGAGCCGGACCATTTTCGGCCATTCGTTCAACGTGTACAAGCCAGCACATTAGGTCTATTTCAGCTCATGCAGCTCGTGGTTCATTCGACGACGATATTCGCCGTTAACGGAAATGGATCCAAAGATTCTGCGCTGTAAAGCAAGACAGGTAGGATTTTTTGATTTTCGTTCATTTTGATTTTCGTTCATCGAGAGAGAATTTTGTCATAAAACGCTTGCTCAGCGCAAAGTAGCAGCGGTTTGCGATAAATACTCGTCTCTTTATTTTCATGATGAAATTATTAGTTTTGTTTACGGCGGAGCAAAGGTAGACAAAATCATCTATCACTTCAAAGTTATAGTTGTCAACGTTCACACAGCGTTCCAAACGAGCAGAGTCGTTGAAACAAATAACTTTGTTTTGTCCTTATTAATTACCAGACCCACTTCAGCCGACTGCTTTTCAATGCTCGAAAAAGCCGCAGTAACATCTCGCAATCCACGTCCAATAAAATCTATATCATCAGCATACGTGAGCAACATGTGACTTTTGTTGAAGATGGTACCATTTCTGTTTACTGCAGCCTTCCGCATGATCATCTCCTTGTCTAAAGCCTCGCTTGGTAGAAAATTGCTCTGACAGATTTTTGACAATTTTCACTTAAGACTTCGTGTCAGTCAGTATCATCCCGCAAAGTCGAATTAGCTTCGCGGGGATACCAAATTCAGCCATAGCATCCAACAATTTCTGTCGTATCGGACTGTCGAATGCAGCTTTGTAATCGATGAACAGATGGTAGATGTCGATCTGCATTTCTTGGGGCTTCTACAGGATTTGACGCAGTGTCAAAATCTGGTCGGTCGTGGATTTATCAGGTCTAAAGCCACACTTATAAGATCCAATCCGGTTCGATAAAATGTGCTTTAGTCTTTCACATAACATACTAGGCACGTAAAAGGCTGATCCCGCTATAGTTTGTACACACACTTGGATTGCCCTTCATAAGCCCATGACATGGAACACTCAGATTCCAATCATCGGGCAAGCATTCCTTGAGCTAAATCGTGTTTATGAGCTGGTGCATGCACGATGCCAGTACATCGCTGACGACTTTATAAAGCTCTGCCGGCAGCCCATCGGCTTCCGCAGCTATGTTATTTTTAAGCAGTGTAATTGCCGTGCTGATCTCGTTTTTGCGTGGTGGTGGATAGTATACTACATCGTCGATGATTGGTGTGATTTCATCACTTATGCTGCCTTCGAGAAATAGTAGAGATCGAAAGTATTCCCCCCATATATGCGGCACACTCTGAATGTTAGTGATTAGATTTCCGTCTCCGTCCTTACCAGTGGGAATCCCTGATTTAAAACCTTTGCTTTTTACCTTTTGGTAGAACTTTCGGGCTTCACCTTTATCCCTGTAATGTTCGATATGCTGGATATCCGTGACATAGTGGTTAGAACACGCGACTACCATGCGGGAGATCAGTGGTTCAATTCCCGGGTCCAGTCATCTACATTTTTCTTTCATTGCTGGTTCCCTCGATGTTGTCGACAGCAACTTAGCAGTATAAGTGTTGAGATAATCGGCATGCCAAATAAAAGCTTCTCAAACAGAGACGTTTGCATTCGTCGATAAACAAGTAGGTGCCGGTTGTTATGAATCTAAAATACAAAGCGTGTTAATTCACAACAATGCGAGAAGCAGCCCATACGTCATTCATGGGGTGTAAATGGAAATTAAATTTTAAGTTTTTTGGCTCTCTCTTTTCTTCCATAGACTCTTTTTTCGCCAGAAGAGGCGTGTCATCTTCCTCCTCTTCTTATTATAACGCACCGTCACAGCACGCGTTGCCATTAGCTGCAGTTTTGGCCTGTATGCAAAATCCTTTTCTTCAGACATTTAGCGACATTCCTCTTCGTACCAGGGCTTTACTAATCTAGGCATTGGCTATCTCGGTGGCATGTGGCTTAGTGATGTCTAGCTTCCTTTGCATTTGGTAACGAGCGTTTTAGCACTGCGTTTCTTGGCCGCAAGTGTGTGGTGATCCGAGTCACCATTTGAACCGCTCATCACACGCACGTCCATAACGCTTAAGACATGCCGTCTATCAATTACCACATGACCAATCTAGTTTCTTTTATTTTGATCAGGGAATATCCAGGTTATCTTGTGGATATCTTTATGAGTCAATCTGGTTTCACTCACTACCATGATTCTTGCTGACGCGAACCTAACTAGCCTTAAAACGTCAATATCTAAATGCACAAAGAAATCGGTCTAAAATTTTATTTCCCACTAAAATTTTTAATTTCGACACACTTACTGCATTTGAAGCTCCCACATTCTTATAGCCAACACACAGACACACTTTGATATATGTTATATAAGTGGTGTTTTGGAACCTGTCCCACATCTTACTTAATCATTCTCAAAGCAACAATTAGGAGCTGTCTAACCAAAATGTGTTTAAGATTTTAAATAATTTTGCTAGCTAAGGCAAGGAATTTTATGCACAAAAAAAAACACAAAATTCATTTTTATACTCGTATATTTACATATTAAATTAATATTAATTTTAATCGAAGTCGAACGGGAATCGTGGAGCTATTTTACTGCTTCGCCGTATTCTTTTAAAATTTTGCTATAATATTTGACTGCATTAAGCCACGCTCCTATTCTTGTTATAATTGGCTCTGGAGGAAACGAAATACCAGGACATCTTTCATTCAAAATCTGTACACACATATTTATTCGTTTGATAAAAGAAAAGTTATTTCATTAAAATGACTTCGTTAATAAATTTCAATTCAATGAACAGATCACATGCAACAGCGTTGTAACCCTCTTGCCGCCTTAACGATGTAGGCGCTGTATCGGTTAGAAAACGAAGAACTTTACACAATTAATCGAAATCCTCACCGAGTCAGGCAGTTGTTGATTTGTTTTGTCTATTTTTTGTGAATTAACACGCTTTCTATTTTAGATTCACAACAAATGGCACCTACTTGTTTATCGACGAATGCGAACGTCACTGTTTGAGAAGCTCCTACTAGACATGGCGATTGACTCGACACTTATACTGCGAAGTTGCCGTCGACAACATCGAGGGGTTGTTAATCAAAGAAGCAAAATTATGCAAGAAAACATGCATTTATTGCAACATTTTCGAAAATATGCGCATAGATATGCAAAAACACAATTTTTTGTAAAATATACATAATATGCAAAAACGATTGAATGCATTTTTAAAGGAAATTTCATGATATGCATAAATATGAAAAAAATATATTTTTCGAAAAATATGCAAAAACGATTGAATGCCATTTTTAAGAAAATTTCATGGTTCGTAAAGACAACTTTTTTGTAAAATATGCATAATATGCAAAAACGATTGAATGCATTTTTAAAGGAAATTTCATGATTTGCATAAATATGCAAAAAATATATTTTTCTAAAAATATGCAAAAACGATTGAATGCCATTTTTAAGAAAATTTCATGGTTCGTAAAGACAACTTCTCCATTTCTATTTTAGAATGTTTAGAAAAGTTAGGCATTTGCATATGATTCCTTTCCCTACGGAATTTTTACTTTTCGATTCAGCAAATATGCACTCTTATTTAGTGATTTGAATCCTTTACAAATTCTGCAGGTGTAAATAACTAAATATGGTAAATTTTTGTTTAACAAACAAATACAGAAAGCTATCCTATGGTTTTATCAGCTTCAGTATCTTTGAAACAAAATCGATTAATATAGTTGTAAACCATTCATATTCTTCTATATTATTTACATTAAATCCCTGGAGTATTTGCTTTTCAAACCACAAATGTTTTGATGGGATGCTATTATACGATGATGACGAGGGGGTTCTAGCCAACCCCCCTTATCCTATAGCATGGACAGGGCAAATAAACTACTACGACATCACATATTTGCAAAGCAGCGCGACACAACGAAACGAAACAAAAAGAAACCCAAAGATTTATGGTACACAACAAATAAACAAAAGCAAAATGAAGGAGAAAAAAACTGCGACGACGACTGTCAGGATAAAAAGAAAAATACCCTCCATAAAATCGTAACAAAAGGAAAAACTGGAACATAAAAAAGGCTTATCAATGCCAATCGAATAATTCTTTTGGGTACGTTCGTCGTTCATCGCACACATCTAGCGCATGTTGTTGCTGTGATGTGTGAGTCCAACGTCGTTTATTGGATGTGTAGAAAGATTTATTTTCTATTCAGAAAGAAAAAAAATTGAAAGATTTAAAGACACCATTTTTGTAACGACCATATTTTGTTGGGGAGCAGTGTTTTTTGTTCTTAAATATAAAATATAAATATATTTTAGTTGTTGCTTTAAATTTAGTGCAGGAGAGTCAATAGCAATTTTAGCTGAAAAAATGGTGTGGATTATGTGTACTTTAGGTTTTTAGTTAGATTTTATGTTTTTTTGCGGTGCTAATTACAGTTAAGCAAAGTCTTGAGTAGTTTATAAGGGTTAACATAAGCAAATAGGGCATATCATGATATATAATACATAATAACAAAGAATTAAAAGTTATAAAATGTGCTAGTTAAAAGATATAACAAATTTAATGTGTAAAGATTTGCCAAAAGGAAGAGACGGGTACTGCGGTTGATAGCGTTTTTAAGGACATTCCCAAATATATTATTCTTGATTTTATAAATGATGGATATTAGTATGTGACTACAACAACAACACTGAATTTTGGATGTAAGTTTTACTTTCAATCACTAACGTTCTATTGAAGTCTTCAAAAATTGAATGTTCTACGCAATGTTTAATATAATATATAAAACTTAATTTCCCTTACACCCCATAAATGAGGTATGGTGAGGTATGCTTCTCGCGATGTTGTGAATTTACACGCTTTCTATTTTAAATTAACAACAAACGGCACCTACTTGTTTATCGACGAGTGCGAACGTCACTGTTTGAGAAGCTTATACTAGACATGCCGATTGACTCGTCACTCAATACTGCGAAGTTGCTGTCGACAACATCGAAGGTGAAAGAAAAATGTAGATGACTGGAGCCGGGAATCGAACCCCGGATCTCCTGCATGGTAGTCGCGTGTTCTAACCACTATGCCACGGCCGGTCCCAACGTTTAATATGTGCATGATTATTTCTTTATTATTACGTGCTATAATCAAACATTTTTAACCTACCGGGCAACAATCTCAAACGATCCTGGTCCCACCTTCTCTACATGCACCACAAGTGCAAAGTTTCAGTTTGTCATATTGTCTCATTTTAGGTATTTATCATTACTTTACACTTCGTTAACAACATATTCATTTAGCTGCAACAACTGCAACAACAACAACAAGCCACGAACCTAGCTAGCACTGCTTAACATCCTTCAGATGCAAAATAAATGAAAACAAACCAGCAAATATAGAAAAACAAAATGTAAAACTATACAACAAAAGATAATATGTATACCATATGCTGTTAGGTACCTAAGAACATTGTTGTTGCTGCTGTTGCTGGTAGACAACAAGGAGATTTTGGTAGATGTTGTAAAATAAGTACTACATGAACATTTCTTGGAATCTGACGACGAATCCACACAAACGACTCCGACAAATCTTATGCGCTGCTGCCAGCCTGCCTGCCATCCTTGTTGTGTATTCATAGCCATTGTATTCATGCCGCTTTGCTTAAACTACAACAACAACAACAACGGCATATTTGAATAGCAATAAAACATCTTTTGCTGCTTCTTTTTTTTAATTTTGTTTTGTAAATTAAGCAAACGAGCATCAGCAACAGCCAACAACACGACAAGTAAGTACTGCACACGCTTACTTAGTATAAACCATGGCAACAACAGCATTAGCAACCGTGCCAACAACACAACTAAAGGAACAAGGAGGAGGAAGGAAAAGATGCTTTTAAGAGATTTAACACAAAATGCTTGCGAGTAGTGTGTACCACCTTAGCTACTTTCAAGCGAAAGGATTAAGACAATAATGTGTGTGTGTGTGTGTGTTTAGATGTAAATGTTGGTGTTTGCTGATGGGTGTTTGTGTGTGTGTGTATTTGTTAAGTGTACGAAGCAGGCCAGCGTATTTGCCTGCTGACCTAGGCGATAAGGTCAGTTTACATGGCCACATACAAGTTAGTCTAAATATTAGGATTTAACTTTATAGTGTTAGCTTTGGCTGACTTTGATTTAGAGAATGTTGATGTTATCATACTCTAAATATATTGTGTAATAAATAGATTTAGAAAAACATTTCTACGCTTTTTGGGTAGTGGGAGAACATGGTTTTTAATTGCAGAAAATCTTAACCTCACAGTACAACACAAGATTTTGGGACTCAATTCTGAGAACTGCACGGGAAAGCATCCCCAAAAGAAAAAGTTCTGCATCATTCGTTTTGTCAAGTAACATGCCATAATAATTTAATATCGATGTGAAGTTAAAAATGTATGAGGAAATGGATGCTGCATACAAGGCAAAACTGCAAACGGAAAAAGTGTCTATGAAAGAAAGGAGAGAGCCAGGATATTGAAAATTACAGGGATAGAGCTGAAGCCCGAAAGTTCTACCAAAAGGTAAAAAGCAAAGATTTTGAAACAGGGAGTGTTCTATGTCCTGTGCTTTAGAAAGGCGATCCAACTATCGAGGAATTAGCCGTTTACCCATCGCATACAAGGTCCTGTCTAGAGTGTTATGTGCAAGACTAAAGCCTATTCTGGTGAACCTGACTATACCCGGTAAATGCACAACCGTCCAGATATTCATGCTATGACAAATTCTGGAGGAGACCCAAGAAATGCAGATCGACACCTACCATCTGTTCATCGACTACAAAGCTGCATTCGGCAATCTGATACGACAGAAATTGTTAGATGCTATGGCTGAGTTTGGTATCCCCGTGAAGCTAATACGATTTTGCGGGATGACACTGACTGACACGAAGTCTTCTGTAAAAATTGACAAAAATCTGACTCGTCATTTTTTACCAAGCGAGGCTTTAGACAAGGCGATAGTCCGTATTGCGATCTCTTTAACATCGTAATGGAGATGATGGTGCGGAAGGCTGCAGTAAACAGGAATGGTACCATCTTTAACTAAAGTCACATGCTGCTCGCATATAGATATCAATGGCCGTGGATTTCAGGATGTTACTGCGGCCTTTTCGACCATTGAGAAGCAGTCGGCAGAAATGGGTCTGGTGATAAATGAGGACAGAACCAAGTTATTTGTTTCAACGAACAAAGAGTTTACTCGTTTGGGACGCCGCGTGAATGTTGACAACTATATTTTTTAAGTGGTAGATGGTTTTGTCTACCTCGGCACAGCCATATATAAAAATAATAATGTCAGCCTGGAAATCGAGAGACGAGTATTGATCGCAGACCGCTGCTATTATGCGCTGAGCAGAATATTAAGCTTTCTCTCGACCAACGAAGTTCCAACGCTTCCAGACACTGATCCTGCCTGTCTAACTCTACAGCGCAGAATCCTGGATAATTACGCAGGCGGATCAATCTATTCTGAGAGTTTTCAAGAGAAAAATACTTGGCAAAATATTTAGATGCGTCATCGTTAACGGTACCGGCCGCGGCAAGAGGGTTAGAACACGCGACTACCATGCGGGAGATCCCAGGTTCAACTCTTGGCTTCAGTCATCTAAAAAAAAATAAGAGAAAATCAATTTTTCTTTCATAAGTGTCGAGTTTATCGGCATGTCTAGTAAAAGCTTCTCAAACAGTGACGTTCGCATTCGTCGATAAACAAGTAGGTGCCGTTAGTTGTAAATTTAAAAATAAAAAGCGTGTTAATTCACAACAGCGCGAGAACTATCCCAAACCTAATTCATGGGGTGTCTAGGGAAATTAAGTTTTTTAAGTCATCGTTAACGGCGAGTATCGTCGTCGAATGAACCACGAGCTGTATGAGCTGTACAACGACATCGACGTAGTCAAGCTCGTTGAAATGAAACTTCGTTAGATGGATCAGGTGAAAGAACTGTTAACTACACTTGTTATCTTGCTTCTGAAAGATGAATTTCTGTTGGTGCTGCCAATTAAGAATAAGAAGAATATTAAAATTATTCAAAATATTGTCACTCTATCCATGCAACGATGTCTTTAGATTAATGAAGATACCATTAACATTTCATTGCAATTAAAGGACAAAATGGAACAAAGTAGGAACACATAGAGTCATATACAATAATACTGTATATGACTAGCCTATGCTGTCGCAGGAATTTTTAAAATGTCACCTTAGTGTTCGCGCATAACTACTGTTTGATTTTATGCCTCCTGTATCATCGCCATGACAACGAAAAGCCAATAACAATCAAAACCACTGCGAATTTATCCCAAATTGTACTCTGTCTGCAAAATTCACATCAATGCTTTGATAGGATTTAGATTACTTTCTAAGTTTTTTTTTTTTTTTCTACTACGACATTCGCTAAGCCTTGTGCTTTTATTCCAGTGAAGGTCCTTACCTACCATTTGCCTTACAGTAGCACCATTTTTTTGTTTTGTAACAAAAAGAAAACTTCATTGTTTTTTTTTATTAGAATCAGCATCAGTTAGCTTGAGAGTCGCAGCAAAGTACTCGTAAAATCCCACAACTATAACAAACATTGGGTATGTGTAACAATTTTTATCCTTAATCATCATCAGCATCACCATC
This sequence comes from Muscina levida, assembly GCA_964034835.1. Lineage (NCBI taxonomy): Eukaryota > Metazoa > Arthropoda > Insecta > Diptera > Muscidae > Muscina > Muscina levida. The sequence goes on along the minus strand of OZ035880.1, from coordinate 142,974,129 downwards.
TTTGTCGTATTAACATGGAACAGCAACTCCGGCACACAGTAGCAGGAGGAGTCAGTGCACAACTATGGACTGCAGTTATGCTCCAGTTGGTTTGTTGCTTTGCATTTTGTTTGGCTTAAGCATAAAGATCAACATAAAAGCTCTAGCATCTACTTCTCATCCACCGGCAGAGTCATCTGATTCCATTGCCCCCTCTTTGTGTTGTGACTCTTACATACCCAAGAGTTTCTTTAGCCTTTGGTAACGATGAGCCGAAGAGCATTGCATTGTTTGTTTGCTGGCTGCACATCAGCTCATGGTGTATATGGAGTAAACCAAAATGAAACCAGAAAGTTTACATAAAACAATAACAAAAACATTAAACTTCACTTTATAGTTTGTTAAAGTCTGCTGACTTTTATTTAGCAACATTGTGACAATATCTTCTAGGAACTAGGAATTGCCATCGCCGTCGCTGGCCTCCTATCGTTGTTTGTTTTCCTCTAGCACATTTTTTTAGGCTAAAAATATATTAAAACAAAAAGAAACATGAAACTCTTGTGGAGAAAAAAATATGCATAAATAAATATAAACTTTGAGAAGAGTAGTCATCGCTCGGCTACAAAGTAAAATTGCGCGCCATACACTCGTTTGCGTTGTCTGTCCCCCCAACACATGTGTATTGTTCTCATCCTTTTGTCGTTAGCAAATGCGCGTCCTGTGTAAACTTAACCATGCAAGAATTGCACACTCGCCCATTTGAGGAGTAGAAACGAGGTTTTTTTTAGTCTATTTATAAGGTATAGACGCCTTGACTGCTTGGTTGGCAGCAGTAAGGCTTGAAGCCTAGTCAAAACAATTGGTCTAGATATGTGTTGCAAGAATGGTTGGGAAAGTTATCTGTTGGAAACAATAACAGCAAGTTAAAAAGAAACTCAGTTTGGGTAGCCTTAGATAATACTCGTCTGACCATATCATGCCATTTCCCATGGTACCACCCTTCAAATATAAAAATCTTAATATAAAAACTATTAAAATATTAAAATATTAAAATATTAAAATATTAAAATATTAAAATATTAAAATATTAAAATATTAAAATATTAAAATATTAAAATATTAAAATATTAAAATATTAAAATATTTAAATATTAAAATATTAAAATATTAAAATATTAAAATATTAAAATATTAAAATATTAAAATATTAAAATATTAAAATATTAAAATATTAAAATATTAAAATATTAAAATATGAAAATATTAAAATATTAAAATATTAAAATATTAAAATATTAAAATATTAAAATATTAAAATATTAAAATATTAAAATATTAAAATATTAAAATATTAAAATATTAAAATATTAAAATATTAAAATATTAAAATATTAAAATATTAAAATATTAAAATATTAAAATATTAAAATATTAAAATATTAAAATATTAAAATATTAAAATATTAAAATATTAAAATATTAAAATATTAAAATATTAAAATATTAAAATATTAAAATATTAAAATATTAAAATATTAAAATATTAAAATATTAAAATATTAATATATTAAAATATTAAAATATTAAAATATTAAAATATTAAAATATTAAAATATTAAAATATTAAAATATTAAAATATTAAAATATTAAAATATTAAAATATTAAAATATTAAAATATTAAAATATTATGATATTGTCATAGTTCGGTTTGAGATCAGTTCTATTGGCAATTATTTATTGTTGCCAATAGGTTTTTAACCAAGAGTTTGTGAAATGTATTATGTTGACAGCAGGTTAGGCGTATGACGTCATTTCGACATTAACCACAATGTCTCGTCAGCGCCCTTTGCTGTGCCTTCTCCTCTATCATCACAAACCTTAAGGGAAGAAAGCATCTCAAAGTTAATGAGAACTTTTCCCTCCGGTGCGAAGAAAGCATCCTCGAAGCGCACAACATGCCAACATAATACACACACAAGCACTTGCCTATGCATGTGTCCATCGGACACAATTGCACAGGAGTTTATTTATTAAAATATTAAAATATTAAAATATTAAAATATTAAAATATTAAAATATTAAAATATTAAAATATTAAAATATTAAAATATTAAAATATTAAAATATTAAAATATTAAAATATTAAAATATTAAAATATTAAAATATTAAAATATTAAAATATTAAAATATTAAAATATTAAAATATTAAAATATTAAAATATTAAAATATTAAAATATTAAAATATTAAAATATTAAAATATTAAAATATTAAAATATTAAAATATTAAAATATTAAAATATTAAAATATTAAAATATTAAAATATTAAAATATTAAAATATTAAAATATTAAAATATTAAAATATTAAAATATTAAAATATTAAAATATTAAAATATTAAAATATTAAAATATTAAAATATTAAAATATTAAAATATTAAAATATTAAAATATTAATATATTAAAATATTAATATATTAAAATATTAAAATATTAAAATATTAAAATATTAAAATATTAAAATATTAAAATATTAAAATATTAAAATATTAAAATATTAAAATATTAAAATATTAAAATATTAAAATATTAAAATATTAAAATATTAAAATATTAAAATATTAAAATATTAAAATATTAAAATATTAAAATATTAAAATATTAAAATATTAAAATATTAAAATATTAAAATATTAAAATATTAAAATATTAAAATATTAAAATATTAAAATATTAAAATATTAAAATATTAAAATATTAAAATATTAAAATATTAAAATATTAAAATATTAAAATATTAAAATATTAAAATATCAAAATATTAAAATATTAAAATATTAAAATATTAAAATATTAAAATATTAAAATATTAAAATATTAAAATATTAAAATATTAAAATATTAAAATATTAAAATATTAAAATATTAAAATATTAAAATATTAAAATATTAAAATATTAAAATATTAAAATATTAAAATATTAAAATATTAAAATATTAAAATATTAAAATATTAAAATATTAAAATATTAAAATATTAAAATATTAAAATATCAAAATATTAAAATATTAAAATATTAAAATATTAAAATATTAAAATATTAAAATATTAAAATATTAAAATATTAAAATATTAAAATATTAAAATATTAAAATATTAAAATATTAAAATATTAAAATATTAAAATATTAAAATATTAAAATATTAAAATATTAAAATATTAAAATATTAAAATATTAAAATATTAAAATATTAAAATATTAAAATATTAAAATATTAAAATATTAAAATATTAAAATATTAAAATATTAAAATATTAAAATATTAAAATATTAAAATATTAAAATATTAAAATATTAAAATATTAAAATATTAAAATATTAAAATATTAAAATATTAAAATATTAAAATATTAAAATATTAAAATATTAAAATATTAAAATATTAAAATATTAAAATATTAAAATATTAAAATATTAAAATATTAAAATATTAAAATATTAAAATATTAAAATATTAAAATATTAAAATATTAAAATATTAAAATATTAAAATATTAAAATATTAAAATATTAAAATATTAAAATATTAAAATATTAAAATATTAAAATATTAAAATATTAAAATATTAAAATATTAAAATATTAAAATATTAAAATATTAAAATATTAAAATATTAAAATATTAAAATATTAAAATATTAAAATATTAAAATATTAAAATATTAAAATATTAAAATATTAAAATATTATGATATTGTCATAGTTCGGTTTGAGATCAGTTCTATTGGCAATTATTTATTATTGCCAATAGGTTTTTAACCAAGAGTTTGTGAAATGTATTATGTTGACAGCAGGTTAGGCGTATGACGTCATTTCGACATTAACCACAATGTCTCGTCAGCGCCCTTTGCTGTGCCTTCTCCTCTATCATCACAAACCTTAAGGGAAGAAGGCATCTCAAAGTTAATGAGAACTTTTCCCTCCGGTGCGAAGAAAGCATCCTCGAAGCGCACAACATGCCAACATAATACACACACAAGCACTTGCCTATGCATGTGTCCATCGGACACAATTGCACAGGAGTTTATTTATTAAAATATTAAAATATTAAAATATTAAAATATTAAAATATTAAAATATTAAAATATTAAAATATTAAAATATTAAAATATTAAAATATTAAAATATTAAAATATTAAAATATTAAAATATTAAAATATTAAAATATTAAAATATTAAAATATTAAAATATTAAAATATTAAAATATTAAAATATTAAAATATTAAAATATTAAAATATTAAAATATTAAAATATTAAAATATTAAAATATTAAAATATTAAAATATTAAAATATTAAAATATTAAAATATTAAAATATTAAAATATTAAAATATTAAAATATTAAAATATTAAAATATTAAAATATTAAAATATTAAAATATTAAAATATTAAAATATTAAAATATTAAAATATTAAAATATTAAAATATTAAAATATTAAAATATTAAAATATTAAAATATTAAAATATTAAAATATTAAAATATTAAAATATTAAAATATTAAAATATTAAAATATTAAAATATTAAAATATTAAAATATTAAAATATTAAAATATTAAAATATTAAAATATTAAAATATTAAAATATTAAAATATTAAAATATTAAAATATTAAAATATTAAAATATTAAAATATTAAAATATTAAAATATTAAAATATTAAAATATTAAAATATTAAAATATTAAAATATTAAAATATTAAAATATTAAAATATTAAAATATTAAAATATTAAAATATTAAAATATTAAAATATTAAAATATTAAAATATTAAAATATTAAAATATTAAAATATTAAAATATCAAAATATTAAAATATTAAAATATTAAAATATTAAAATATTAAAATATTAAAATATTAAAATATTAAAATATTAAAATATTAAAATATTAAAATATTAAAATATTAAAATATTAAAATATTAAAATATTAAAATATTAAAATATTAAAATATTAAAATATTAAAATATTAAAATATTAAAATATTAAAATATTAAAATATTAAAATATTAAAATATTAAAATATTAAAATAATAAAATATTAAAATATTAAAATATTAAAATATTAAAATATTAAAATATTAAAATATTAAAATATTAAAATATTAAAATATTAAAATATTAAAATATTAAAATATTAAAATATTAAAATATTAAAATATTAAAATATTAAAATATTAAAATATTAAAATATTAAAATATTAAAATATTAAAATATTAAAATATTAAAATATTAAAATATTAAAATATTAAAATATTAAAATATTAAAATATTTTTTTTTTTTTTTTTTTTTTTTTTTTTTTGTGCGGGTGCGGTAGGGGAAATGCGTTAAGCATTCACGTCAGTGACGTGGTATGTCGGACTCCCCAATGTGGTATACCGACTAAAACCCCTCCGTGTCTCCTCTCCGGGGAAGTATTCCACCTCGGAACCGCTTTCGCATTACTTCGAGGTGGTCCCCATGTAGCAATATGTGCCATCAAACATTATTGACCCGTATTTAGGTCCCCGCTATGTTGTCACTTCTCGATTCGCCGCAGCGTCGAGATCAAACTTCTTGCATCTGAGGATCCGTTCACAGTATACAGCGACAGCAGTCCAGTTCTCCTCCCTGGTGATCATTACGTCGATTATATTAGACACATGTATCTGCCCCACTGTTCTTATTAATATCTGACGATTGAGCGCCCATCGTGTGCATTCGAAGAAGGTATGCTCCGCGTCGTCCAACACATCTTCTGCCTCATACAGACAGTATGGTGTATCGCATTTTCCCATTTTGTAAAGGTACTTCCTGAAATATCCATGTCCAGATAGCATTTGTGTCAGGTAATAATTTACCTCGCCATATTTTCTTTCCACCCATTTACGGATACCCGGTATTAGCCTTGCCGTCCACCTTCCATGCTTTTCGACGTTCCACCTGCCTTGCCATGTTACAATGGTCTGCTCCCTCAGGGATTGTGATCCTTGGATGTCTGCTATTCCTCTTAAGAAAGTAGCACGGCGTTCTATTGCTAATAGATCTATTGGGATCGTGCCTGCTATAACTAACACTGCAGCAGCCGATACCGTGCGGTACGCGGAGGTGATGCGCAGCGCGGCTGTCCTTTGCGCAGACAGAAGAGATTGTGCTCTCTTTTTTACCTTTATAGTGTCGGCCCATACCTCGCAGCCGTAAAGCATAATGCTGTTCGAAGTCTCCATCAATAACCTGCGCTTGCATGGGAGCGGTCCTCCAATATTCGCCATTAATCGGCCCAGTTGTGCTACTGTTTTCCCGGCCTTGTTGGCCGCGTACTGCAGTTGGGCTGTAAAGTTTAGTTTCGGGTCCAGCCTTAGCCCTAGGTACTTCACACATTTTCTAGACTGGATTATTGTTTCTCCAATGTTTATGTCTACCTCCACGGGGATATGGCGTTTTGTAAGTAGCAGCACCTCCGTTTTGTGCATTGCCAGTTGTAGACCGTGTGAGTCAAGCCATATTTTGGTCCTTATCATGACTTGTCTCAACTTCCGCTGTGCGTCGTTTGTACTCCTGGCCGTGATCACAGCTGCTACATCATCCGCATAGCCAACCAAAAAAGTGTCCTCTGGCATGTCGAGTTTAAGGATTCCGTCGTAGCTGGCGTTCCACAAGTCTGGGCCCAATATCGAACCTTGTGCCGCTCCAGAGGTTATCCGCTTTTTCCTAAGTCCACCGCTTGTCTTATATAAAAGCTCTCTGTCCCTTAGGTAGCTTCCTATGATCCTAAGTAGGTATTGTGGTACAGCGAAGTCTTTTTCTAAGGCGTCCATCACATCCTTCCATCTTAGGCTGTTAAAAGCATTTTTAACGTCCAGAGTGGCGAGTAGGACAACAGGCCTAGTGAAATGACTTACTAGCAGTGCTGCCTCTACTGCTTCAATTACCTCTCTCAGTGCTCCAATTGTAGACATACCCGGTCTGAATCCAAATTGTCTGCAAGATAGACCCCCGCTGTCGTTTATGGCGTTACTCAGTCGTGGCTTTATTAGTCTTTCCAGGAGTTTCCCCGCTGTATCCAACATACATAGTGGCCGATACGATGATGATGCTTCTGGGTCTCCTTTTCCTTTACTTATGAGCACTAGCTGTTGTCTTTTCCAGATTTCTGGGAATACCCCGTCTTTCAGGCAAGCATTATACATACTTAATAATATTTCGGGCCTCTTGTTTGCTATCTCCTTCATAACTTCTGCTGGTATACCATCGGGACCAGGTGCTTTCCTGGGTCGGAGACCAAGGGCAGCTGTCCTGAGTTCGTCCACCGTGAAAGGGATGATATTGGTTAAGTTCTCAGGGTGTCCTCTTTCCTCTCTAATTTCGTGGGTCGGGAATAGAGATGTCACAATATTTTCCATGGTTGTTTCGTCCATCTTGCCTATGGGGTTTTTTGCGCCCAACTTCTCCATGACAATTTTATAGCCTAGGCCAAAGGGGTCTCTGTTTATATCTTCTCGCAATTCCTCGAAAAGTTGCCGCTTTCTGTTTGCTATTGCGTTTCGCAGGGATTTCTTCGCTTCCTTGTATGCCGATGTTTCGGTTTCAGATATGCCCCTACGTCTTGCTCTCGTGGACCTTCTCCTACATCGGAGGCAGTTTCGTCTGAGAGTAGCGATATCTTCACTCCACCAGTATACTGCTTTTTTTCTAATGTTTGGAGGGTTCGTTTTGGGCATTGCCTTGTTACAGCCCTGTGTTATCACGCTCATAACCTGTCCTGTTACAGTCCTTGCGTCGTTTATAAGATCAGCTTCTACGTATCTCCTGTCAATTTCCGCTATAAGTGCAACTGCATTGAGCTTCCGCGAGTCCCACTTCCGACTATTCGGCTCGTTGTCGCAAACAGGTCGTATGTCACTTGCTGTGAAAGTGTACGAAATGCACTGATGGTCGCTGCCGGTATATATCTCCAAGACCTTCCAGTTCGTCAACTTGTGCGCCACTGACTCGGATACCAGAGTAACATCCGGTATGGTGCCCTCACATGCGTGTCTTCTAAATGTTGGTACATTTCCCACGTTCGCAACAATAAGTCCCGTTCTAGCGGCCATGTCGATGATCCTTCTTCCCCTTGGATTTGTGCTCTGCATTCCCCATTCTGCTGCGCGAGCATTAAAATCTCCTGCTACGATAAAATTTCCTCCAATCTGTAATATTTTGTCCTCGATACCTTGCAGCTTATCTTCGAATTCGTCAATGCCGTCACTGGGTGTTAGATAGCAGCTTACCAACGTAATACCTTCAAATTGCATCCATACAAAGCAGTTTCCTTTGCCCACGTTCTTTGGGTGTAACCTCCTTGTGTCGTGTATCCACAAGGCTGCTGTTGTGGTATCATCTTCTAACCAACTTCCACTGTTTTTTGCGGTGTACTGCTCGCTGATTACAGTAACGTCTGCTTTCTGTTCCAGGACGATCTGTGACAGTAAAGAGTCGGCTACTTTTCCTCTGTGCATATTAAGTTGTAATATTTTGATCATCGCTCTCTTCTTCTGCTAGTTTTGCAAGCTCTTGATCCTGGCTGGTGATCCGTCGCTTTGCCGGCTTCTGTGGCGCATATGCAGCATTTTGGAGCATTCTTGCTCTTTTTAAGTTTGTGACCCTTTCCACCGCATCTGATACATATACCCATGCCCTTTCTGTCAGGTCCATTGCAATCCCATTGCATGTGGCCGGCTCCAAAACATCGGTAGCAGCGCGTTAGTTCTTCCCGGAGTTTAATTCGGCACCGGGTCCATCCAATCTTTATCTTCTCCGTTTTCAACAGGGTGTTTGCATCGGCTTCAGGAAGTGATACAAAAGCCCTGCGCTGTTCCCGGCTATTTGTATTTGTTAGTCGGATTGTGATGTCCGACTCCATCACTCCAGTCTCCGTTTCCACAGCTTTAAAAACCTCCTCGCTTGTGGAGAGGGCATCGAGGTCGCGAATCTCCAGCGTGACTTTTGGCTTAAGGTCCTTTACCTCAGCATCGCCTTTCAATACACCCTTTATCTTTTCCCGGAACTCTTCCTTTTTACCTCCTTTTCCAAGCTCAATGAGTATAGCGCCTGTTTTCGTCTTCCGAACTGTGCGTATAGCCACTTCCGAGTCCTCCGGTTTTACATTGCCCCGTATGTTCTTCAAGACATCTGAGTAGCTGTGATCACCGGTTGGTCGGATGATAACTGCCTCAGGGCGCTCTTTTGGCTTTCTGTTCCGTTTTTTGCGGTCGTTTCTCATCTTTATATTTGAAGTTTTCGTTGCCGATATTTCATCTCCCTTTGATTCTTTGGCTGATCTCGAGTGGGGCTTTTCTGAAGCGGCGTCCCTTGGTTTCTTCTTCGGCCTTACTTCGGCCGGACTAGATGCGCTGCGTTTGCTGTGAGTAGTGACGGGTGTGTCGGTGTCAGAGTCTTTTTTTGCCGGTTTATCACGAAGTGTTTTGCTGGCCTCCATCCGAGCCTTGGACTTCTCTCTCTCAGCTTCAGCTGTTTTCCAATTGTTTCGGTAGTCACCTATAATATCAAAGAGCTCATCTAGCTCCGCTACTCCGTTCTGCACGTCCATATTAATATTTCTTTGCCTGCTGATTGCCTGCCTTATTTTACGGAGAACGGCTCGGCATCTCTCCACGGTCTCTTCTTCTGAATTCCTCATTTTCAGTATGAATTCTTGTCGGGGTGAGCCGCTTGTAGCTGTCCCTGCTTGTACCACTGGAACTTGTATGTTCGTTTTATCGTGGGTGGTCCTTGGTGTCTGCTGTTCATCACCTTTTTCATTTGGAGGTTTATTTATGCTTGTAGCATTATCTGTCACTCCGGCCAAGCTTACCGGGGTAACATTGCAGGCGCTGGATATCGACGACTGGTAGCCTGCTCGCGCACTACCCAAAGCCGCCGGCACTGGGTTTATTACTCCCTGCACCGTAAACGAATTTTCTTCTCTAGACTTTTCCATTTTGATTTTTTATTCCGGGGAATCTACCCGTAGCGTTTTTAACCTGACCGCCAGGTGTCTCAAGTTTTCAGCCGCCCCTAACCTGGAGAACAGACGCTGACCAGATAGCCGCCCATTTTGGATCAGACGCCTCTGGGTTTAGATGACTGGAGGAGCCACGGGGTCGTCAATCCCCTATTTTTTTACACCTCTCTTGAGGGCACCTCTTGTGGGTGGCCGCCTACTTAGATGGCGGCTTCCATTCGCCATGTCATGAAAACGTCTATGGGCGTTGATGCCTTTTTGTAGCATACCCTCGGTTTTCACCGCTCAATGATCTGGGACTGCTTATTTAATTCGCAGCTAACCTACATATCTGCAGGCCGTTCAGTTATCCGCCACCTACTGACCTACCATCGTAGCTCTGAGCTTGAAGCTTTAATATTAAAATATTAAAATATTAAAATATTAAAATATTAAAATATTAAAATATTAAAATATTAAAATATTAAAATATTAAAATATTAAAATATTAAAATATTAAAATATTAAAATATTAAAATATTAAAATATTAAAATATTAAAATATTAAAATATTAAAATATTAAAATATTAAAATATTAAAATATTAAAATATTAAAATATTAAAATATTAAAATATTAAAATATTAAAATATTAAAATATTAAAATATTAAAATATTAAAATATTAAAATATTAAAATATTAAAATATTAAAATATTAAAATATTAAAATATTAAAATATTACAATATTACAATATTACAATATTACAATGTTACAATGTTACAATGTTACAATGTTACAATGTTAAAATGTTAAAATGTTAAAATATTAATATATAAAAGTATAAAAAATATAAAAATATGAAAATAAACAATTAACGTCATCGTCGTGGTCGTAGGCCATAAGCTCACTCACATAACCATAACCATATTAAAATGTTTGCATTCACTGTACTCGCTATTCGTTTTTCTTTCATGGCATCTTAACAACTTTTGCAATTTCATCCCTTTTACAAGTTTTTTTTTACTCATTTTGTCATTCATTTCGTTTGGATTTCACAAAAAGACATTTTCAGCGGACTGGAAATTGTGTTACACCAAGTGCTGGTGGGTATTTGTGTGTGTGTGTAACATCAGGATCAGAACTAGGCAGTTAGTTAGTAGTTGATGTTGATGCCGTGATGCCGTCGTCGTCGTTGCTTTTATGTGTTAATCGAAGTGTGTAATATAAGTATGTACTCGTTTTATTTGTACGACTTTACTTTTATATTCTCTATTTTGAGTGAATACGAGTATTAAGTATTTCACATAAGTCCTCCGTTTCTCTTTTACTTTGCCTCTCTTTCTCTATTATGAGCGAATTTTATTTCCATACTAAATGCGGAGAGTTCGTAATGTAAATTATAAGCTAATGTGATTGTAAGGATGTTATGTGACCTATAAAGAAGTACAAAATAAATGCATATTTCCTAAATAGCGCAGTTATTATCTTGGGCTGGAAAAGACAGGGTGGAACAAAAGTTTTGAAACGGTGATTAAAAGAACTGGATAAAATAGATAAAACCTGTTTTTTTATATACACTGTGATAGTTTTGTTGCCAGAATTTTTTAAGAAAAGGTCGAAGGAAGATTTGTGAACCCTAATTCGAGTACGAGAAACTGAATTGCATTAGTTTTTTGATTTGCACTGACGGTTTTATACAAAGTTTAAAATGAATATGAAATTTTAGTATGTGTGGAAATCATGCCATAGCCACCAACATGTATTTTTTCCAATTTTTTGTTGCTGTTGAATATTTTCATTTATTTCATTATTCAAGGATAACAAATTGAAAGGACCTTTTTTTACACATTTATCCTGATAAGTCAAAACAAAAAAATATATAATATACTGAGATTGCCTTCTTTTATTTGATATAAATATTACCATTGTAAAATTAAGAGAAATACAGAAATCAATTGTCCTTTCAAAACTATCCTTTAAAAAATTAATATCCCTTAAAAAGGCAAACGAAATATGCGAATAAAAAAGTGAGTATGCAGTTTTACTATACATGGTATCTACTATCACTTCTATATAGTTTTGTTAATAAGTCATAAATGGTATACCACGAAGTCATATACCCAGTATTAGGTATTAGATTTCAATTACGTAATTAACTCCTTCCAGCCAGCCAGACAGACGGACATCGCTTTAATCGTCTTAAAAAATGACTTTGTTTGGTGTGAGGGTGAAGGTATATATATTACCGTCTCCGATTTTCGCAAAACCTGACAAATTCCCCTATACGATACTTACTAACTTCAAATCGATATTAAATTATTATGGCATGTAACTTGACAAACCGAATGATGCAGAACTTCTTCTTTTTGGGCCTACTTTCACGTGCAGTTCTCAGAATTGCGTCCCAAATCAATGAGCTGAAAAATTTTGTACTGTGTTATTGTATAAACTCTGATACAATCACATCTAATACAAATTTTTTTTATTTTTTTGCATGGCTTTTTCCTAAATGCCTAAAACTTCCGTTTCCGTTTTCCATCAGTCATTTAATTTCGCCTTATCACTAGCTCTAGTGGCTCTTACGGACGTTTCAATTCATCCACACTCCCCCCTTTTTGGGTCACTACCAGCTTAGTGCTGTAACCCTTTTGTGAATAGTTTAAAAACAAAACAACCAACAATTACACAAGAACAAAACTAAAGTAAAAAGTGTGTTTAGTTTTATATACTCGTGCCATTTAAGAGGGTATTTGTTAAACGTGTAGAAAATACAAAGAGCAAACAAACACCCAACACTAGGACCTCCTAAAGTCCTTATAGTGCGCCAAAGTGAATAAAAGGCAAGTCCATTGGCTCCCTTCGACAAAAACATTAAGTGAAAAGAAAAAAAAACGAAACAAACTCTCGAGTACTACGAATACTTGAGCGGGCATAAAGTTTGTCTGACCAACAAACAAAAGCGCCATCATTATCCAACCAACTACTCTACATATATAAAACATTTTGCCCTTCTTCACGTCTAAATTGGTATTAATGATGGATGCTGTTGGTGAATAGAGAGGAAGCAAGCAAGTGGACGAGGACGAATGAATGAAGGAGCGTCTGAATTCAAACATGTTATATAATGATCTTTTGATGTTTCACCACTCAGTGAACAGAGAATGTGTAGAGGACGGACAAATACTATATTTCTGTTGGTAAGTTGCTTGTTTCGTGTAAATTAGGTTGGAGTATTACCTTCAAGTAGAGAGAATACACAATCTTTCATAATCATATTAATTTCAAGGGAATTATAATATGGGTAGAATGGTGATTTTTGTGTTTCGTATATTTGGACTGTAACAAATTAAATGGGAAGATTGTTCACCAAACAAACTAATGAACTAAAGTTCTGCACTCAGGAGAGGCTATAAATAATTATTAATTACTATTTCCAAATTGAAGTAATTTTAGCTATAATTCAGTTCTTAACCGATTTCGAACACATTTTCACATGAACGAAAAGTCTTTTTATATAAGTAATGGATATTTATAGTTGTTTGTACTCCATTAAAAACATGATTTGCATGCCATTAATGAGATATGTCAGAGATTTTTGAATTTCACGATCTAAGAAATTTAAATGGATGTGTGCCAGGGCAAGTACCCAGGTCACCAGTACGATAGTCGAGTGTTCTTATCATTAACTCGGTTAGTTCTTCATATGTATTTAAAAAAAAATAATGTTCCTTTGCGTCTTATACATGTTACATACAATAATGTCAATAACAATTAAAAAAAATTACTGCCGCGCCTTCTATAGTATATATATTACACTATCCTAGAAACCATTAACAAAAACTTATTAACTCTTAACAAATAACGGATAGCAACATTTCTGGAACATATCTATACTGCCCTCCTAAACAAGAAAGTCACATCTCCATTTAAGTAGTTTTCAGATGTGTGACTTCTACGTTCTATATCTTTCGGTTCTTAAATAAAATATTTTTGAAAATTTTTAAAAAATATTTCATTTTAGGCGCTAAGAATATAGAACTTAGAAGTTACATATCTCAAAACTATTAAAATGGAGATGTGACTTTCTTTTTAAGGAGGGCAGTATATTCTTTAGAGATTAATTTCTCTTTCTAATTTTCAATCTTATATGTAATATTTTAACTTAGTTTTTAATAGTACCAACATTTCCATTATATCTTACAAAACCGAAACCAAACTGAGACCTACAAAAATTTAACTAATTCACAAACCAATTTGCCAACACAGCCTTCCCTTTACACCCATTCCAACTATAGAACGTCAAGTCTTTAGCAAATAATTTCTGTAGTTTTTAATTCAAAAAGAAGACATAATGGCTTTCAACTGACTGATCCGTAAGAGATTTCTGTAGAATCCAGCAGTGCACATCAGAAAAAAAAATGGTAATGAAAACGAAAAGCAACAGACGTCCACTCCACACAGGAGAGAAACAAAAAACTAAAATTTCATTTCAAATGGAAAATGGAAAAATGTTTTTCTTATAGCACACACACATTTCAAAGGAGTAGAGAGGGGGAGTGAGTGCATATAAATTCCGCAGTTATTTTTTCACTGTTCGACTTTGTGAGATGGTCTTTTACAACGAGGGAAATTATGCAACAGACGGCTTTTTCCATTATGCATTTTGTCCAGCCACATCTGTTGCCTTTGCCGACGTTAACCAACACCACCACCACCAACTTTATCTCCAACGCCAAGAAGATGATGATGATGGCAATGATGCTGCTGCTGCTGATTATAGGTCCTTGGTGCTGTGTTGTTTCGACTGCTGTACAATGGCATGTTTTTTTTTTTTTTGCCCAAAAGGCATTTGCTCATTTGTGTGTATGTTCAATGTTTTGGAACATTTTTCCTCAACTATTTTTTTCTCGCTGCCTAGAGTTCGTCTGTTGCTGTTTGTAATAATTTTCTACTTTTGTGGTCACGTACTCTTTGAAATTGCATTAAAATAATCATTTTTTTGTTTCTCAGCTTTCTGCTGTTGTTCTCTCATAACAACAACATACATAGACAAAAGCTTAAGGCTCCTAGGCAAATTGCACCGTAACGACACAAACACGAATATTAAGGTTAGGACCAAATGGGAATATGAGACTACATGTGTAGTTATGAATTGCAGGAGGACGTCTGTCTACACCATGCAACACACAAATTGGGGAAAATTGAAGTTACAGAAAAAAAATGAAAATAAAACAGAAACGTAACACGTATACACATCAATTTAACAAGTCGTGAAAAACAAAAACTTCTGCGACTTGACTTGCATGGCCTCTAATGAGTTTGGCACGTCTTTGTTTGGAATTGTTTAGAATTGCTTCGGACTTGGGTATCTGTGGTGTTTATGTGACATTGATTTTTAATTATACATCTTGCCAAAATGAAATATTGACATTAAAGTTACGACTAGCCTAAAAATAGAAAAGTGTTAACTTACACAAATGCTAGAAGCTCTTCCATATCATATCCCATTTAATATCATATCGTGGAATGTAAAGGGAAAATATTGTTTTTGCATTTTATTCAAGCATTTGGTGTCTGTGTGTTGTTTATAGACTCCAATACCATTTAACCGATTATGTTAAAATTTTGCCAAGTTGTTACCTACATATCTGGGATGGTTTCTAGAGTAATTGCTCTCTTCAAAGATATACGAGGAGTGTTTGTGTGAGACCATATGTCTAATAGAGGTACAATAGCCAGTTTAGTAATTTAAAAATTTCTGAAGTAGAGGGAATATAAAGTTGCGTAAAACATTATTGTGTAGAACTCGTAAGTACGTTATAGAGTTATAACTCCCCATGGATAGGTATTATACAGACAATGTCTCCAATTACTTAATTGTAACTAGCAATTACAGCAATTTCCTAATGTTAACAATTATAACACAGGTCAACAGCAATAAAACGCTTTAATAACCACTATATAGATTTGATGTTTCATGGCTATCTAAGTACAAAAATGGTAAAATTTTTCAATTCTATGGATATTTTTTTTTAAATAATTTTTAAGTAAAATTTTTAAATATTTTGAGACATTTCTTAACTTATGTTGTCATAACTCAAAAACAACTTGTCCGATTTTGTTAAATTAACACAGTACAACACATGATTTTGAGACTTAATTCTGAGAACAGCACGTGAAAGTAGCCTCAAAAAGAAGAAGTTTTACATCATTCATTTTGTCAAGTTACATGCCAAAATAATTGAATATCGATTAGAAGTTAGTAAGTATCGTATAGGGGAATTTTTAAATGAGCTGAAAAATGTTGTAATTTACAAAAAATTTTGATTACAATATCTTTAAATGATGTATACAATCGTTTTTAATGCGATCAATAGTTTCAAAGTTATGAAGTTTATAAAAAAAATAAAATATTGGCAAAAAACACATATTTTTTAAAAAAAAATGTAGAAAAATTCGAGATCTGCAAAAAGTTTTTAACTTTATTTATTTGTATTGAAGCTACATATTATATGAATTAAAGTAGATACGGATCTTGAAAATCGATGCTAGGTATTCAATATTTACAACCACTGTAGAAAATGGTATAATAAAAATGCAAAACACGATAAAAAGTGTAACGCATTAAAGGATACGTGTTACAGCCCAAATATCTTAAGACCAAATCCGTTTCATGACTTCTTAAGACGATAGAGTTATGTCCGTCTGTCTGGCTGGCAGACCCCCTGGCTGGCTGGATGGCTGGTGGGCGCGATAACTCGAGTTAACCTTTACTGATCCTTAACAATTTGCCATTTTAAAATTAAGTAATTGGATTGAAAATGGCCAGAATATGTCCCCCACCTGCTGGTACTTCCCATACAAAGTGACCGAGTTGACCCTCATAGTTTACTATACATATTTTTTGTAAGTTCAAGTTCATTCATTTAGTTTTCGTAAGATGTACGTTTATGAAAATTTCACTCTAAAATGAATTTGAACTATATCGGCCGACCCATTCTGTTACCTCCCATACAAAATGACCTTTTTGTGTAAAAATAACATTTCTCTCCGGAAAGCTGAAGGACATTAAAATCTGGTCAGTTCAATTACCTTATAATCAGACAGACAAACCCTCAGAAAACCATAACTTTTGTAAAACCCCTTCTGGTAGCTCCCATACAAATGATCGATCGAATTTACCTTCATAGTTTTACATACATACATATTTTTTGTAAGTTCATTGAATTCAGTTATATTTTGCGTAAGTTGGACTATATCGGACGACCTATTCTGGTACCTCACATACAAAATGACCTATTTTTGTAAAATTATTATTTTTTCTATATCTTCCAAACGGACAACTCGAGGCCATTTAAATCTGGTCATTTTTATTACCTTACAATCAGACAGACAAACCCTCATAGTTTTACATAGGATTTTTGTTTTTGTAGGTACACTGAATTCGGTCATATTTTGACTGAAATTTTACTCAGGAATGAATGTGGACTATATCAGCCCACCCCTTCTAGTACCTCCTATACCAAATAACTTATTAAAATTAAACCATTAGAAACTAAAATTTTGTGAAAATGAGCGATTTAACATAATTGTGAATAAATTTTGAAAAGAATCAATCGATTTTTAAGATCTATATCTTATTTTGTTGCTATTAAGTAAGGCTTTGCGATAAAGCAATAAATCTGGACAATTTTTGCCGTTTTCGATTTTTCATGATTTTTTTAAAACAAAAAATTAGCTATTTTCACATAAAAAATATTTTTTTCTTAAATTTTTTTATTATAACTCCGAAACTACTGAGCCGATTGCAATGCTTTATATGAACGAATTAAATGTTATATAAATTTTAATTTTTCTAATTTTATTTAATAATATCGGACTTACACTCTTTGAGTTATCATTAATTATGTGGAGAAACGTCTACAAAAATTTATAATTTTACTTAAATTTAAAAAAAAAATACCTCTACATAGAATTTGTACCATATTTGTACTACTGCAAACGCAATACATTAAACTGTACAGTGGTTGTTGAAGCGTTTAACATTTCTGAATTCTATAAAAATTTTAAATTTTTAAAATTAGTAAACATTGACGTTCTTATATTCTCATTGAAAACAGCACCTCTTCACATTTAATATACTCGAACATATCTTATATTTAAGATCTTAAGAAAAATGTAATCTTCATATCGTTTTTAAAGAGAAAATGTTACAAAATACATAAACCACATGCTAACTGTTGACTTGAACCCAAACAATATAATCATCTGGATTGTTATATTAAACAAGGACAGCCTTCCACAGACAAAAGTTTATTTTATTTTTTTGCTTAATTTACATAATAATATACTCAAAAGTCTGTTTTATTTTCTATCAATAACTTTTCCAAGTATTCCAACGATTGTTTTTTTTTCATACTTACTTTCTGTTAAAGGCATAAAAAGAGACGGACATCCTTTTTATTTTTTCGAAATATACATATTATGATGATTTAATAAAACAGAAATATGTACGTACTACATACCAAACATATCCCATGCATGATGTTATAATATTTGTATCCTGTGTGCGGATCTTTGGTGACTCGCACACTGACTATCCGCCATGGTTCTTATGATATCCTCCGTTAAGGAAAACTTTTTTTCCTACAACAACTAGAGAAATCAATTTTCACCCTATAAAAAAGGTGATGTTGGCTATGGTGTTGTTGTTGCTGGCGTGTGAGTTATAATTGGGAAACACGCGCGTGGTAGTTGTTGTTGGTGGATACCAAAAAGACACAACCAACAGCAGTAGCAGCAACAACAAAGGAAAAACTTATTTGTATGTACATATATGTGAAGAGTGTGATGGTTCGTATTGTGCCATCATGGACTTAATTTGCATATACATAGATACATACACATAACACAGCGAGTGTTGGTAAAATCATCAGCAGTTTCAACCACCACCGACGCCGCCGCCACCGCCATGGACCTCAAAGGCAACATCAGCATCCCCACCTCTGTAATATAGAAGAAGTAAAAAAACAGAAATAACATCAAAAATCTATATCCTTCGTATGACGAGGTGGTGTCCTGGCCAAGTATTGGAGTGTGTGTGTGTGTGTGTTTATCTCGAAGACCTGAAATGCCATTACGGGCTCCCTCTGTACATTTCGTTTTTTTTTTGTTTTTCATTTCTCTAAAATGAAATCCATGAAACGAGTGTTACGTCCTTTTTACTTACCACGTTTTCTTTCACTTTGAACCATAGCGACGGAGAAGAGAAGTGCAAAAAAAATCAAATATAACGAATTAAAAATAAAATTCTTAGAACTCGACTAAGTTACGTTTTTGTTTTTTTTTTTTGCTCTGCACTCATCTGCCGTTAGGAAAATGCCACGGACCCATACACAAACAGCCATTATCTACATCATCATCGTCAAATCCGTCACGGCAAGCCGCCTAGTTTGCCCCCGCAATTCTGCCATTGGGTAGTTATGGTTTTTGTTGGTGGCCTGATATTACAGCACCATCTCGGTGCTTAGGTTCTTGAGTATTCAACATTTCTATCGTTGTCATCGCCGTTCTCATCATCATCATCATCATGGTGGTTTCTATGACTTCCATTTGTTTCATGTTTCCATTTATTGTCGAGTGTAACACATACTCCTCGTGGTGGTATATGTGTATGTATGAGTCAAGTTGAGAAAAAAAATGAAAATAAAATAAAAGAAATATAAAATTATGTCCCGACAAAGAACTCTCTAAAGCTTTTAGGAAAATTCATTTCTAGAAATTGCTACACTGACCAAAAAATCGGAAGGTAACAGCAGCGTTTACAAATTGTGACCTGCAAATATGTTAAAGAGCCATGGGATGGGTGCATAAGTAAAATCTAGAGGTTTGTATGGATTAAATAACGTCGCTTATCGATCAGTTCGGAAAAAAAATATGTTAACAACTGGGAAGTAAATTTCTTCAAGCAATGTCTCATTGTTTGAGAAGACTGCAGTAACATCAGAAAAATTTCTAGGAATTGTCACATTGAAAAAAAAATTGTAAGGTAACAGCAGCGCTTACAAATTGTGACCTGCAAATATGATAAAGAGCTTTTGGTCTACCATGGGGTAGGTGTCTAAGTAGGATCTAGAGGATAGATGGATTTGAAAACATCGTTTACTGATCAGTCCTGAAAAATTCTGTTAATAAAGTATCAATAACTAGGGAGTAAATTTCTTCTAGCCATGCCTTAATTTGTATGAGAAGACTGCAGCAACACCAGTATAATTTCTGCCTATAACATTAATGTACTTAGCACATGTTTGAACCAGGCATACATTTCACAAGACAACAAAATCGAAACAATTTTATACTCTTCAAAAACCACTATACAATTTTGATGTATTGCAGTTCCAGTAGTACAAATATGGTTAAAATTTTACATTTAAAAAAAAATTAAGTAAAGTTATGAATTGTTTTAGATGTTTCTCCACATACTTTATGATATCTTAAAGAGGGTTGGTCCGGTATTATTAAAGTAAACTAAGAAACAATGAAACTTACATAACCTTTAATCCTTTTACATATTGCGTTGCAATCGACTCAGTAGTTTTGGAGTTATAATAAAAAATTGAAACAAATGAAATATTTTTTACATGAAAATAGGAAATCTTTTTGTTTGAAAAAAATCATGAAAAGTTGAAAACGGAAAAGAAAAATTATTCATATTATTGCTTTATCGCAAAGCCACATGTAATAGCAACAAAATGAGATATCGATCGCAAAAATCGATTGATTCTTTTCGAATTTATTCAAAATTAAGTGAATTCACTAATTTTCACAAAATTTTAGTTTCAATGTATAGGAGGTCCCAGAAGGGGTCGGCTAATATAGTACATATTCATTCGTGAATCAAATTTCAATAAGCTCAAATCTTGCACAAAATATTACCGAATTCAGTGAACCTAAAAAAAACGTAAGTAAAACTATGAAGGTGAATTCGGTCATTTGAATGGGCGGTACCAGAAGGGGTGTGGCAAATGATTCGGTTTTCTCAATATTTGTCTAATGTTAGAAGATAGTTAAACGAACCAAATCCTCGAGTTCTCCTTTTGGAAGATATACAAGAAATAACAATTTTGCAAAAAATCTTGCGCAAAATATAACTAAATTCAATAAACTTGCAATAAAGATATGTATGTAAAACTATGCGGGTCAATTCGGTCATTTGCATGGGAGCTACCAGAAGGGGTGTAACAATTGTTATGGCTTTCTGAGGGTTTGCCTGTTATTATAAGGTAATTGAACTGACCAAATCTAAATGTTGTCCAGCTTTCCGTCCAGAAGTTAGAAATGTTACTAAATTAATTATTAAATGGTAATTTTGTATGGGGAGGTACCAGAAGTGGTGGGGGTATTCTGCCCATTTACAATCCCATTACTTCATTTTGAAAAATAATAATACTGGTATATTGTCATAAAGATCAGTTAAAGCCTACTCGAGTTATTCTGCCCTCCAGCGATCCAGCCAGTCAGCGGACATGACTCAAATGCCTTAAAAAATCATAAAACTTATTTGGTCTTAAGAATCTTGGGGTGTAACATGCCTCCTTTAATGCGTTACACATTTTCTTGTGTTGTGCTTTTACATTATAGCATTTTCTACAGTGCTTGTAAATATTGAATACCTTCACTCCATTATAAATAAATAAAAACGTGCATGCATCGATTTTCATGATCCATATCTACTTTTATTCACATGATATGTTGCTTCACTACAATTAAATAAAATTTAACACTGCAATTTTCGAATTTTTCGATTTTTTTCTTTTTGCAAGGAAATTTTTTTTTCATATTTTTTATTTTTTGCATAACAATTAGTTTCATAACACTGAAACTATTTATCGCATTAAAAACAATTGTATACATTATTTAAAGATATTGTAAATCAAAATTTTTGTAAATTTAGTTTAACAATATCGGACTAGGTGTTTTTGAGTTATGATAACATAAGTGGAGAAATGTCTCAAAATTTTGACAATTTTACTTAAAAATAATTTTTTTAAAAAAAATTATCAATAGAATTGAAAATTTTTACCATTTTTGTACTTAGGTAGACATGATACATCAAATCTATATAGTGGTTATTCAATCAATCACAGATTTCATTATTACAAAGGCATATAAATAGTGGTTATATTTTCAATATATAAGAGTGACTTTTAAAGTTGTTTGATCCATGTCCGTCTGTCTGTCTGTCTGCTACGTACGATAACGTAACCAATTGTTTTGAAACTATGCATGTGTTAATGTTTTCCTAAAACTTCTTACAGGATTGCATATGGGCCCCTTCTGGTCACGCCCCTTCTGGTGCCTTCCATACAAATGTACCATTCCGCCTACTTTAGAAATCGAGTAATAATATCAGTACACCCAACGCGATCGGGACCAAATTCTGTATTTTGTAAAGCCATAAAAGGATAAAGTTTTGGACAAAAAACTGGAAATCCACTTTAGAAATCAAGTTATAATATCAATACAACCAACGCGATCATGCCCAAATTCTGTATTTTGTTAAGCTATGTTAAAAAAAGAATAAAGTTTTGGAGGAAAAAATTTTAAATCCAGCCACGCCCCTTCTGATGTCTCCCTGAACACCTAAAATGTATGTTTTTACTGATGTTGAGGGTATATATAAGTCGGTTTACCGGACTGAAACTTTTTAACTTGTTTAAATTTTCTTAAACTTTAATACAAATATCAAACCCCTTTTCTAAAAGGGTACTTAAATTGTAGCTGTAAACATTTTTCTACAGCGTTTTCTGTTTTCACTGCTATTACAAAATAATTAAGTTGTCGCCCTTTATCGATGGCAAAATAAGTTAGTAGTATAAACATTTATAAACATTTTATCTATTCACAAAAAGACAACAGCTCATGGGTAGAGAGCATTTCGTAGCTAAAATTATTGTATATCTTTTATTTGAAAAAAAAACGTTTAATTGAGTTGATTTAAAGACTTTATAAAGAAATAATTTTGATATTCATAATCTTTACAAATACAAATTTTTTATAATACCTTTTTTAAATTCAGTAGTATATTTTTAGAAAGAAATTCTGAATTACACTTCTATGAAATTCCTCTAAATATTGTTAATTATAGCTTAACAGATAGTATTTATCTGTTGGATTTGTTTCAAATAATTGGAATATAGAATAAACGTCTTATACCAGGGAAAGAAGCCGATCCAGAATGAGCGGATGCACCGCCGACTGTTTATCATTAACCGCGCCGCCGCCGATGTTTAAGGTTCGTGTCGGCTTATTTGTAGCCGACGATTTATTCGCCCTGTATCGTCTGAAGTGTAAGAAATGTAGTTCTGTTGAAGAGCTTTTTTTTGGTCACCGTTTTGTATCCAAGATTTTGTAAAAACTTTATAACCTTTTTTTGTGGTCGGCGTTTTATTGTGATCCGAACAGCGTGTTGGTTAAAAATCCTATTTCGCCGCCGACGACCGATGAAAATTATCTGAGCCGCCGCCGTCGGTAATTTTGGGTCGGCTTCGTTCTCTGCTACATACTGGTTTTAAAAATCTTACTTTTAAATGTTTTAGTATAGGACTCTTCTACTACAAGAGTTAAATTGTTTTCCAAAATATATCCAGATAAATATATTTGTTAAGTAAATTTATTTAAATCCATCAATTTAATATTATTTTATGATTGCATCGCTATATCAAACATTTATATAAATATGTATTTTTATTTGTTTAGTTACGATCACTTTTTTACGGTTGGCAACACCTAATAAAAACTTTTTTCTTAAACGACTCATGTGTTTAATATTTATTTTATTATCCATATTTTATATTTTTACAATTTTTTTTTCAATTCAA